>CM059428.1:89204217-90465226 GCA_030390025.1 Squalus acanthias | reverse complement strand
CGGCTAGGATATGGCAGCTGCGTTTTGGATGAGCTAACCCTTACAGTGGCTGGAGGATAGGAGGCAGGCTGGGAAAGCATTGGAGTATTTGGCTGGAATTTTCCCATTTTACAAAAAAGATTGCGGGCAGTTAAATTGTTAAAAATGTGAATCCCGGCCTGATCCTGCCCACTTCCGGTTTTGCTGGAGGCGGGATGGGCGGGGGTGGGGGCGAGCAACTAACCCGCTCCCAGATGGCAGAATGTTAATTTAAATATAATGAGGCTGGAAGCCTCTATTTTCCCCTCCATTTTGAATTTAACTGCCTGTGGACGGGTTTCACACAATACGTGAAACCCGGCAGTTAAACAGAGATGGGAACTGCTGCATCCAGGAGGTAAGTGGATTTATACCGATCTCCTGGATCCAGGGTCCCTGCCTAGCCGGCCCCCTCCGATTGGAACCCCCTCCCCACGAGGCCTCTGATCGCATTCTCAGTCCCCCCCCCCCCCCCCCCCCCCCCCCCAAAACGATGATGATGAGGCCGGCCATGATCCTCTGGGGCGCCCCGCCCCCCCCCCCCCCCCCGCCAAACCTCTGCACCCCGTGATCCCCGATTTGATTTTTTTTCAACTATCCCCCTGTGATCCCTGCTTGCCTGCTGATCCCTGACCATCCCCCATCGCCTGACGATTTCTTCCCCCCCCCACCCCCCCTCTGATTGCCGACCCCACCTCCCACCGATCCTGATGCTGGACTGAGGCCTACCCGCCTGCAGCCAGCCAGCCTCTCAAGCTGGTTGGCTGCAGGTGGGAAACCGAAGCCTCCCATTCAGATTAGGCCCTGCCGGTAAAACTGCCCACCTAGGACCGCCCCCGCCCCTATCCTGCCTCCCCGAACAAAATTCCAGCCTTTGAGTCTGGAGGTGACTAAGGGAAGGGAATAGGAGGCCAGGTCATGTGAATACAAACCCCGAGGAGATAGCCTCATTAAAGCCTGGCTTGTGGTCATTTTGATAGTAACCTGGCTATGACTTGATCATCTAAGAAAAAACAATCCTATATCTACAGAAAACAGTTGGTATTGCTTGAGCAGCAAAACACAGCAAGAACACTGATGGAATGGACAGCTAATGAATGACGGCTCTGTTTGTTCTAACCTCGACATGGGACCCCAATGTAATGTCATGCCACAATCAATTGAGAAGAAACAAAATTGAGGAAGGCTAATGCAAAGTTTATGTACTCTTTCCACAACGTCAATTTGATAGGAGTGTGTAAAGTGGTGTATGAATATAAAGACAAATACCAAAATTTTGAATTTCAAATTCTAGTACAGCAAGTACAGCCCGTTCTTGGATTTTGAGTATACCAGCGGTTAAGATTGATTAGAAAAATGAATGCAGTCACTAAAGCAAGAGACTCAACCGGTCATACATTCACCAAAGAGAAGTGCCAGTCGAGCTTGCTCGTAAAATTTTGATGACGTTGCTGTTTCCACAACATTGGGAAGACCAGATACAGATTACATGACCACTTTGCACAACGTCCCAGTTCTATCCCCAAGGGTATCTCTGACTTCACTGTGATTTTAATTCCCCCTCCCATTTCTACTCTGAGCTTCTCCATTTTTAGTCTCCTCCAGTGTTCCACTGAATGCAAGCTTCAAGAACCGTACCTTGTCTTTCTGCTTGGCACTCTGCAACCTTTTGATTTGAACTTTAGCAACTTTAGACTTTATACCCATCGTTTTCTTCACTGCAGATGGGTGTTTGTGGTCTAAAGAAGGTCTGTCACTGGGGCAGGAGAGGTGGGTTACAACTTGGGTTGAAACACAGCACTGTGTGTGGAGGCTGAGGGGGAGGGATTCTGTGTCTGTAGTTTGGACCTTTTTTCTTCTCATGACTAGCAGAACCCCCATTTCATTTTAAGTTCATTATCTGCTGCATTTGCATGTAGGTTTTTCCCTCCTTTTTTTATTTTCCTTTTATTTTGTCATGCTTTTGTTTGTGTGCACTTCTCATCTTACGGATCGTTTAAATCTGTTTTCCATTAAGCCCCTGGCATGTCATTTAACACATTAACTCCCTTTCTATGATTGGTATATCTGTCATGACCTATAGTAAGTACATACAGTATATATGATGACTTGTCACAGCTCTTATCATTCTGTTGATAGGTATTCATGATATATATTTTTAAAAAGCTTTCTTTTGCTTTCCTCTTTCTCTCCATAATTTTCCACGATGCGAATGTTAGAGTGTCTGCCATATGTCTTTTGCCAAAAAGCAGAATGATGCAGGTACTTTCAAAAGACTGATGAGGTCAGTTTATGTAATTTTCCAAATTTGGAAATGAGGGTCAACAGGCAATGTGTGCTGAACCTTCATTCTGTAGCAATTCAGCAGCAATGATTTGTTACGGCATATATTTTTCTATCTGTACAACTTGCCACGGGTTTTTATGTACCACACCGTTCCATTTTGGAAAACACAACTCCTTTCTGCAACATAAAACACAGCAAATCGAACAGCTATTTTACTAAAATTTTTCTAATACAATTTACACTATGCCACTGCAAGTTACTTCATCTGTTTCTTTACTTTTAGTAAAATCTGAAATAGCTCTGTGCAGAACAACAAAAGTCAAGGGTATGTTATTGACATGACAGTCACTCAGCAGAGCCCAAATCAAGGAAGTTTTCACTCTATCTCAGTCTTCAAGCCTATCTTGTCCCACTGTTGTGCAGTGGCGTGCAATGAACTAAATTGTTTTAATAAATTTTAAATACTTATTTCGGGCTGGCATCAAGTTCCATGGCATACTCTGCAGCTTGGAGATGAATTATTGGTGCTACTTACTACTTTTCCTGTTGCTCTGGAACGCCATTGAGTTTCTTTTCTAATAGAGGTCATGTTGAGTTGTGTCTGAAATAGGTATATTTGAATTTCCAACATAATCTGTAAAACAAAAAAATTATGGTTTGTTACACATATTTACATGGATCCCATATGCTTTTTATTGTTAACACCTTCATCAGCTTGTCCTCCCTCTTTTAAAGATTTGTGTAGCTGAACCCCTATGTGTGTCTGCTCCTCTGTTCCCTTTAAGGTTTTTCCATTTACTGTATTCTTGTTCCATCTTTCTCGCATTACTCGGGGTATGTGTAAGAAGTGTTGAAATTTGTGGGATTTATTGTGGTTTGTTGCACTGCACCAAATCATTGCCTAATTTATGTTATACAGAAACAAATGATAGAAGAGAGTATTAAAATGCAGTTTTAATTACACACCTAAATGTTTGTTCAAATATATTTTAAAATGTACTTTCCAGATGCGCTTATTACTCCTGTTTTTTGCTAATGTCTTGTTGCACATTGTGATAGACAAGTGTTTCCCGTTCTGTAATTCTGCTATAATGTGGCTTGTAGTAAGTATAAATAGGTTAAAATAAACAAGGAGTATGTTTCGGAGACTGCTTAAAAATATACTAATGTTGGGCACTGCGAATATGTGCACTGTCTAGCTGTAGAGATAAATCTTGGGTAAAATTAGCAGTGGTAAAAGCAGTTTCCAATATAGAGACACACATCAGTAATGCTTCTCCCCCCCCCCCCCCCCCCCCATGTTGTTTGCATCACATGTTCCTAGAATGTCATAAAATTTTATTTAAATGATGGCTTCTTTAATTCTGATCAAACCATTGCAAAGTCTCCTTGTTCTGCTTGTTTCACTTCATTGATGCAGATGGGATGTAGGATTTTTTGCGATCCATTACTGGGGATTTCCAACGTTGATCCAAAGGATGAATGCCTTTCACTGAAATGTGTAATTATTTAAGCATGTTGAATGCATTGTATTTGTTTCAGCTGTTAACTCTGTGGACAGGATTATAATTGTTTTTAAAAATGATGCAATGCTTTTCCCCCTTAACCCTTTTGCAATGTGTTTGTGTTGGCTTTTGTGCCAACACGTGAACTCATTCTGTAAAACTTGGAACAGAGCAAGCAAATTTGTCTCTGATCGCTCTATGCTCACCCTTAACTTTGCAACCTCCTCCAGCCCAATATCTCATCTTATAACCTCTGCTCTTCGAATTCTAGTCTTTATGTCCCCCTCCTTTTGCTCCATCATAGGTAGCAAAGACTTCAGCCATCACACCTGTGTACTGTGGAATTCTCTTCCCAATCCCCGCTGCTGTGCTACATCTTGCGCTATCCTCAAAAGTCTCCTCCAAACTTACCTCTTCAACCATACCTGCACTCCCCTTCCATTGCTCTTCCCCTACCCCCTAATCTCTGCTGGGTGTTTGTGCCCCTCCCTGTTTTGAAGCACCTTCAAATGTTTCCCTACATTAAACTTTCTGTAATAAATGCTGTTGTTGTGTTAGCCAGTTCTACCAATAAACTGACCAAAACCATTGTGCTAGATGGTAAAGTTCTCCTTAGTTGACAGTTTCTTTCAGTAAGTTTCTTGCTGAAAGCTCTTTTGATTTTGATTTTTTTTCTCCATTCTTCTCTTACTTTCCCTCCGTTCACCCGCTGTTACCCATTTGTTAAGTGAGATGGTGGATAAGACAACCTTTTTCCAGGGCTCTGGCAATGCTGTCTTTTAGTTAGCCACTAGTGATGAGCAAAAGGAACCTAAATGTTTCACCTGCCTCTTTCCCACCCCTCCCTTCATCATCTGTCTTTGGAGAATCACTGAACCTATGCTTTAATCCATAATTTTTTTTAAAAACAGATGATAATTGCCAAATAGAATATTTTTCTTGCTTCAAATATTGACAAATGTTCATTTCAGATGACCACATTTAATAGTTTGGCAGTGATAAAATGCCCAGAAGGTATTTCCTACATTGAATTTATTGACTTTTTCTAAATAAACACAATATAATGACTAATTTTACCAAAACTACGTAAAACAGTAATTATGCATTAAAGTTCTTGACCGTTTACTTAATCGTACTATGCAGTACATTGTTATTTGAGCCCACAGTCTGCGGATGAATTATCACATGGCATTGCTTGGTACCTTTTGTACTTCATCTCTTGTAGCAAACCAGATAACAATGACCTCTTTTTATAATGTCAAAGCAAAACTGCTGTAAATAGTGTGCGTAATGCTTTGAGAGAAACAATGTGACTATTTCTGCATCAAGACTAAGGGAATTTTTTTGCAAAAACTTCCACGCAAAGATTTTGTTCTGATTTTAATCTTCCTTCTCAATTTTATTTTTAAATAAGATGTTTGATCAATGACTTCTTGAAGACTGAGAAATTTCTCTGCCCTTCATTATTCCATTAGAAGTAACGGTACTGCTCTGAGGCCAGTTGTTATCCATTCTTGAAATCTCTAGAAGAATTGGTAGCAAACAAATCTATCAGTTAAATTATATTATTAAAAGTCATAGCCGTACAATTATATTTACTGCTAGTGAACACGTGAAGTGCATGTTAAATGAAAAGGAACTAGGTGTTGCCATGGGCTTGAACATTAGCCTTGAAATTCAGCTCACTCTGATTTTACAGTTGTGCAGCTTAAAAAAAAAACCCCAAATTTTCTCAAATCCATCATTTGAGAAGATTTGTAAGCATTCAGAAATAGTTGAATTAATCAAGGACAGTCAACACAGATTTGTTAAAAGCAAGTTGTGTTTGACAAATTTACTTTTGAAGAAATGACCGATTTGATAGGTAATGGGAATGCAGTAGAACATGTGTATCTGATCATCTGAAGCCGTTCTATAAGGGCCAGGAATTTGCAGTCAGTAGTGAAGCGACGGGTGTCTGTAATTCTAAATTGATGCCTTTCTTTTCACAGCTGGTGAGTCTGTTGCTGATTGGAATTGCAGCATGGGGTAAAACCTTTGGACTCGTTACAAGCTTCTCTGTTGTCGCAGGAGTGATTGGAGTGGGAATCTTTCTTTTCCTCATTGCTTTGATTGGACTGTTGGGAGCCATTAAGCACCACCAAGTGTTACTGTTTTTCGTATCCTTTGAACAGAAAAATAATTATCTAATATTTACTGAGATCATTGAGACATAGATTGTTCAAATCAATGGGTTTTTAATGAAGCATGAAAGCGAATCATATAGTACAATGTAAATAGAAGTGTACATCTTATAGTACACTATTGAATTTTTATTTTGTTATGCTTATGTGCAAAAGATGACCGTGAAACCATGAGTAAACAGGGCTTAACATTGATTTGTGAGTGGGGTTAGGTGCTGGCCTTTCACCTTTTCCCACATTACAACAGTGACTACACTCCATTGGCTGTAAAGCGCTTTGAGACGTCCGGTGGTCATGAAAGGCGGTATATAAATGCAAGTCTTTTTTCTTTGGGACCAGAGTTCAAGTCTCCAGCTGAGATTAATGGGATGAAAGTCTGCTGGGTGTAAGATTCCTTCATATATTGAGTTTGCATGGTTTCAATCCTGTTCCTAGTGGGAATGGGTTCACAGCACAAAAGACTCCTCTAATTGGCCATCTAATTCTGAAACCACAGAATGGCTGGTGTGGAAATATCACGCAGGTTAAATTCATGGTTGCTCTTCTGATGAGGCTGAGACACATTGGAATTGCAGTAAACATTTAGAAGAAAGTCATTCAGTACTGAATGCTGGTGAAGGCAATGGTTCCTCTAGGGAGTACAGGCAGAGCCAAGTCTATGGCTGTACGGGGTGGGGGTGGGAAGAGGAGGAAGATCAGGAAAGCAATAGTGGTAGAGGATTCAATAGTTAGGGGAACAGACAGGTGTTTCTGCAGCCGCAGATGTGATTCCAGGATGGTATGTTGCCTCTCTGGTGCCAGGGTCGAGGATATCATTAAGTGGCTGCAGAACATTCTAAGGTGGTCCATATCGGTATCAATGACATAGGTAGAAAGAGGGATGAGGTCCTGCAGGTAGATTTTAGGAGCTAGGAAAGAGATTAAAAAGTAGGACCTCAAAAGTAGTATTCTCTGGATTACTCCCGGTGCCACGAGCTGGTGATTTTTATAGAAATAGGAGGATAGAGTAGATGAATGCGTGGCTGGAGAGATGGTGCAGGAAGGAGGGCTTTAGATTCCTGGGACATTGGGACCGGTTCTGGGGGAGTTGGAACCTGTACAGGCCGGAGGTTTGCTCGTGTTGTTGGGGAGGGTTTAAACTAATTTGGCAGGGGGGTGGGCACCAGGATGTAGCATTAGAAAGGAGAAACAAGGTACACAAAGAATTGGGAGAGACAGATAGCACTAGTGTGAGAAATAGTAGAGTATTAGGTGGGGTCAGGCTAAGAGAATAAAAGAGGGTCAAAGATAGGTTTACAGTGCATGTGTGTAAATGCACGAAACGTGGTAAATAAGGTTGGTGAGCTGCAGGTGCAAATAGCCACATGGGAATATGATGATGTGGTGATAAGTGAACTGGCTCAAAAATGGGCAGAATTGGGTACTAAATATTCCTGGATATAAGGTGTTCAGGAAAGAAAGGAAATAAAAACAGAAAATGTTGGAAATACTCAGCAAGTCAGGCAACATCTGTGGAGAGAGAAACAGAGTTAACGTTTCAGGTCGATGACCTTTCGTCAGAACTGGAAAAAGTTAGAGATGTAACAGATTTTAAGCAAATGCAGGGGCAGGAAATGGGGGAAGAGGAGGAAAGAACAAAAGGGAAGGTCTGTGATGGGATGCAAGGCAGGAGTTATTAAATGACAAAAGGTATGATAGTATAAAGCAAAAGGAGATGGTAATGGGACAAGTAAAGAAACAAAAGATGAGTCTAGAAGAGGTGTAAATAGTCTAGCAGAATCATCAACAGCTGCCATGAGAGAAAATGTAAAATTCTATGTAATTGAAAAAGAGAAAATAATTTACAAGTTGGAAAAGAATTGGCAGGGCAGTGATGTGGAAGATTGGAGCAGCTGTGTGTCTCTGGGCTGACTGAGCTGCAGGTAGTTTGGGAAGATGGCTGTGTCAAGGAGGCATGCAAACAATAGGTGGGATAATTAGGATAGATCAGTTTCTACCAGTGTGTGCAGATTAAATGGCTTCTGCTCTGCTCTTGGACTGTTAAAAGTATTGAGGCCAATAATCTGCCATGGGACTATTTGTGGAATTTGCATTATTTCAACAAAGTACATAGATGAACAACAGTATGAGTAAAAATGTAAATAATTAATCATTGATGCTTAACATTAAGCAGGCGCCTGTTTCAGGAACACAATGACGTATTGTTTGCATAATTTAACATTACATTGCTTAGCTGCAGGTGGCAGCTGCAGTTTGGATGGAGTTCGAGAATTGGTTCATTTTTTCCTCTCCTGTCTGCTATACTCTTGTTAATGACTGAAGCGATAATAATTGAAATCAAACTGGATTTTTAAAAGTTCAAACTATACATTTGCAATAAAGATCAAGTTTATTTTTCAATTGATCCATTTTAAAGATAATTCCTTTTGTTTACCTCTAGGTGACTTTTCAAAAAGACTAAACATTTATTTTACTTACCTGTAATTGCATGAATTTTAATACCTGAATTCAAAAACGTATGTTCCTTAGAAATGTGTATGTTCTACAGAAATTTTACTTTATAAAACTATTGTAGAAAAATGATTTTATCACTTTGTGTATCAATTTTTTTAACTCACATTTACTTTCTAAAATGTATTACAGTGGAACCTCAACTATTCACCATCCCATAATCCACACCCTTGAATTACTACCAGCATCTTCATGCAAATTGGGGTTTTGGATTAGGAGACCAGTGGGATTTGAGACTGCCAAATTTTTTTTAGAATAGCAGAAAACAAATGTTTCACTTTAAAGTAAAACTAAGAGATTCATTACGTTCATTTAAAACACATTTTGAAAGGAGTTTTGAGGTTTTTTGATTATCCACCATTTTGCCTTATCCACCAAAGGGGAAAAGGAGAGCGATATCCTCCCTTATAGGACACAATTAAGGGTTTTGCTCTACTTGAAATTAACCAGTTAATTAAATTAGACCAGTTGCTATGGACACTGAACTTGCCAAAATAGGAATCTAAATTGCCTGTGGCTTCTCTGTCCAATCCTCTGCAAAACCTAATGAATATAAAAAGACTAAATCAGAATTCAATGCAGATGATTTTTTTCCCCCTACATGTTCTGAGACACGCACAACTACTTTTAAAGATCCAAAAATCGGCCCAATATCCCTCAAAGGATTAATTGATGTAGATCACAGTTTACATATTAATACATTGTCTAAAATTTGAATGATTTAAAAAATGTGGAAAATTAAAGTCTGGATAATATATTTCTAATTGTGAACCAGATAGACTGGTGTAGAGAATTGAAGTGCCGTAACTTTTTGCAAATAAAATTTGTTGATTTCTTTACTGGACTGGGAAAAAATGGTAAGTGCTACAAACTCGGGTCTGCCATAATTATCTTCTTGGGTTCGTTAGTGTTGGCTGCCTCATAAGTGGTCCGAACATCTTCCATTTATGTAAGTTGACTCTTAATGCTCTATATCTACTTGCAAGATAGCGTAACCCAGCAATGTAGCAATACCCCATTTGTGACTTGGACTGGATATTTGTATCTTTTGCACATGTACTACTTCACTCTTTCTGAATATGGACCAAGAGACGAGGCTTGATATGAATTGCTAAGCTGAAAGTAAGGTGAAATTACAGGGCAGCATTAAGATCAGACTCACTTAGTTCAAGCAGTCCAACTTCCCTTCATGTAATTATGCAAAATAAAGAACCCTCCAAATTTCCTCATCAGTAGGTCATCTTACTTGGCATAAATAAGATGTCTTCTCACTATCTTTCAGTATTTCTAACCTCTTTGCCTTAGCAATGGCCTTCACAGCTTTCTCTTTAACAAACTTGATTGCTCCCACAGCCTTCTCTCTTGTCTTTCCTTCTCTCCTTTTGTCTTTCTCTAGCTGTCAGTCTCTCTATCTCCGATCTGTTCACAGACAGATGGGGATCGAAGGACTTTCCAATATAATAGGTGTGAGGTGTTTTCCAATTACTTAGACAAACTGCTTACCGTTTAGTATCTGGGGAATACTACTTCCAGCATAGGAATAAGAATTTGGCATAGGAACCACCTTCTTAAACTGGAGAATAAACATTGCTTAAAAAACATAAAATTGAAAGTAACTTTTTTTTCAAATCCTATCTACAGAAAAATGGCCAAAAAACCTTGTTTGATGATTTTTATTAAGGTCAGAAATATTCTGATGTGATAGTTGCATATTACAGTATGCCATAAGATCAGCAAAAGATTTAAAGTTATTAATATTTTCTTCCTTGACTACTGACTATTAGTATATGATAATTTTGTTCATGGTGTTTGTAGTCCAGTTCTCAATCTCCTGTGCAAGCCTCGCGCTCAATGAGAATCAACAGGTGAGAAAGTTTAGTTCTTCATTATTTTGCAAGTTCAGAAATGTTCCTTAATTTCTCCTATTCCATTGATAACTAACCTTTTTTTGTTCTGCTTAGCTGCTGACCTGATTTATGCATTGGATTTACCAACAACATTTTAGTAACATGAATACTGACTCTCTCAGTTCTGAATATTAATCCCAGATCCATTGAGGGGTTTACAATTTCAGTATTGACCCCTGGGATAGGTCAGGTCTGCTCATTAGTTCTTATTTGGACTTCAGACCCAGTATGGCCCAGTAAATGCAGAGCAGCCCCATCATCCATTTAAAAAGAAAAAAGATAGTTTAATATTTTGGGTACCAATTTCCAGGATAGCATTGTGTTGCATTTCTGTGTTGAAGCCATGTTCATCAGATTGGCCAGTCATATGAGGGTAGAAGGCTGATCAGTCAGATAAAATCCTGGAAGAAAGAACACATATATAGGTGACTGACCATCAGTGCTGTATTACATATATAATAAAAACAGAAAATGCTGGAAATACTCAGCAGGTCAGGCAGCATCTGTGGAGAGAGAAACCGAGTTAACGTTTCAGGTCGATGACCTTTTGTCAGAACTGGAAAAAGTTACAGATGTAACACATTTTAAGCAAGGGCAGGGAAAGGGGGGAGTAAAGAACAAAAGGGAAGGCCTGTGATGGGGTGAAAGGCAGGGGTGATCAAATGACACGATATGATTGTACGAAGCAAAAGGAGACAGAAACGCGACAAGTAAGGAAACAAAAGATGGGTCTAGAAGAGATGTAAATGTGTGTGTATAGCAGAATCAACAGCTGCCATCTGAAAACAATAGGGTCAGAGGTTATGGTCTGAAATTGTTGAACTCTTTGTTGAGTCCAGAAGGCTGTAAAGTGCCTAATAGAAAGACGAGGTGCTGTTCCTCGAGCTTGCGTTGAGCTTCATTGGAACAGTGTAAGAGGCCGAGGTCAGAGTGGGAGTGAAGTGGAGAATTAAAGTAACAGGTGACCGGAAGCTCATGATCCTCAATGTAGAGCAAACCGCATCGTGAGCAGCGAATACAGTATACTAAATTGCAAGAAGTAAAACAAAATCACTGTTTCACCTGGAAGAAACATTTGGAGCCCTGGACCGTGGAAAGGGAGGAGGTAAAAGGGCAGGTGTTGCATCTCCTGCGTTTGCACGGGAAGGTGCCGTGGGAAGGGGAAGGGGTGATTGAGGAGTGGACCAGGGTGTCGCGGAGGGAGCAGTCCCTTCGGAATGCTGAAAGGAAGGGGACGATGTGTTTGGTGGTGGGATCACACTGGAGATGGCGGAGGATGATCCGTTGAATGTAGAGGCTTGGGGGTGAAAGGTGAGGACAAGGGGAACCCTATTGTGGTTCTGGGAGGGAGGGGAAGGGATGAGAGCAGAAGTGCTGGAACTGGAACCGTCACGGTCGAGGACCATGTCAACCATGGTAGAGGGGAATCCTCGGTTGGGGAAAAATGAACACATATCGGAAGGCGGCATCATAAGAACAGTTGTGATGGAGACTGAGAAACTGGGAGAATGGGATAGAGTCCTTGCAGGAAGCAGGGTGGGAGAAAGTTTAGTCCAGTTAGCTGTGGGAATCATTGGGTTTAAAGTGGATGTTTGTCGATAGCCTATCCCCAGAAATGGAGACAGAGAAGTTGAGGAAGGGAAGAGTCAGAGATGGATCATGTGAAGGTGAGGGAAGGTTGGAAATTGGAAGCAAAGTGAATGAAATATTCCAGTTCAAGGCGAGATCAGGAAACTGCACATATACAGTCTTCAATGTACTGGATAAAGAGGTGAGGGAGGGGACCTGAGTAGGACTGAAACAAAGAATGTTTCATGCATCCCACAAAGCAGGCATAGCTAGGACCCATGCGGGTACCCATAGCAACACCTATTATTTTGAGGAAGTGAGTGGAGTCAAAGGAGAAGTTGTTCAATGTGAGAACAAGTTCAGCCAGGTGAAGGAGGGTGGTGGTGGATGGGGACTGGTTGGGCCTCTGTTCAAGGAAGAAGTGGAGTGCCCTCAGGCCATCCTGGTGGGGGATGGCGGTGTAGAGGGTTTGGATGTCCATATTGAAAAGGAGACGGTTGAGGCCAGGAAATTGGAAACTGTTAAAGTGGCGGAGGGCGTTGGAAGAGTTGCGGATGTAGGTGGGAAGAAAAAATAGTCGAGATGGGAAGAAATCAGTTCCATGGGGCAAGAACAGGCTGAAACAATGGGTCTACCAGGGCAGTCCTGTTTGTGGATCTTGGGAAGGAGGTAGAAGCGGGCTGTGTGGGATTGGGGGACTATAAGGTTGGCGGCCATGGAGGGAAAGTCTCTAGAGGAGATGAGATCAGTTACAGTCTTGGAAACGATGGCTTGATGTTCGGTAGTGGGGTCATGGTCCAGGGGGAGGTAGGAGGAGGTGTCTGAGAGTTGGCATTTAGCCTCCCCAAGGTAGAGGTCGGATCGCCAAACAACAACAGCACCACCCTTGTCAGCAGGTTTAGTGACAATGTTGGGGTTGGATCTGAGCGAACGGAGTGCTGCAAGTTCAGAGGGAGGTAGGTTGGAGTGAGGGAGGGGAGCAGAGAAATTGAGACGGATGATGTCACGCCGGCAGTTCGGATAGAAAAGATCTAGAGAGGGTAAGCGACCAGAGGGAGGGGTCCAGGTAGAACGAGAATTCTGAAAACTGGAGAAAGAGTCCGCTGTGCGGGGGGCAGACTCCTGGCCAAAGAAGTGGGCACGGAGATGAAGACGATGGAAAAAGAGCTCAGCGTCGTGCCGAGCTCTCAATTCTTTGAGATGGGGATGTAAGTGGATGAAGCTCAGACCATTGCTGAGGACTGATTGTTTGGGGTCCAAGAGGGGACCCGTTTCTCCCCCCCCTTAAAATCTGTTACATCTCTAACTTTTTCCAGTTCTGACGAAAGGTCATCGACCTGAAACATTAACTCTGTTTCTCTCTCCACAGATGTTGCCTGACCTGAGTATTTCCAGCATTTTCTGTTTTAATTTCAGATTTCCAGCATCCTCAGTATTTTGCTTCTGTATTTTATGTAGTTGGTTACACTTTTTTATTTTGCTAATATTTTGTTTATATTGTTGATGGAGTGGATATGTGGTTGGCAGCTCATCTCGGGGTCAGATAGGACAGCAAGGTTGCAAACGGTCTGGTTCAGTCTCAGACAGTGACCAGGGAGAGGGATGGAGTTTGTGGCAGGAATTGATAACAATTGCTTCAGTCTTCCCAATATTTAATTGAAGGAAATTTCTGCTCATCCAAGACTAGATGTAAATGCAAAGCCACAAAAATTAACCTAAGATTCCATCCCAGGTGAAAGCTCATCCATAACAAGGAATTATTTGTATTGTATTAGTTGCTCTTGTTTGCTCAACAATTGTCCATATCTGCAAACCAATGAGGAAAGGAAGTAAAAGAAAGTAAAACTGAAACTGAGCAGAAGCTAAATTTGGAAGTTTGGAATAAGGCAAACAAGGTGGAAGACACCAACCAGGCAGACAATTGCTGTTAATAGATTTACATATTGACATATAGAAGTACACATGAATGTTTAGATAAATATAACATATAAACCTGAATGAGCCAACTATGTTCCTATTTTCATTCTATGGATATTAAATACAGTAGTGATGGCCAGATGTGTGCTGTTCCTTCTGTCTTTTTTCCAATTTGTCAGCCTCTGATCCTATCCAGCCTGATAAATGTTGCAGCTTTCAAATCATAAATATGTAGATTCATTGTGTCTTTTGTTATACTTTGCAGTTAAGCCAAAGGAAAGAAAGTCAACCCAATATAATTGTTACTTTGATTCTCTTATGTCTAGTTTTGCACAAGAACAAAATGCTGAATGAATTAGCTATATTCTCTGAAATGATAATGTCTTGATGTAGACCTGCTGATGTATGGGTTGGTTTCAGAAAGCTGCACAGTAGCTTTCATTGCCTATATTTTGATTGCTGTAATAAAGTTGGGCATGGTGTTGGCTGAGACAGTTAACCTTTGAACTGTGGAGTGAGCCATTGTGTGGAAAGAGAAAACCTACAGATCAGACATAGTTTTTATAGATCCTTTTTTTAAAAATTGCATTTACTGGGTTGTCTTGTGGAACCTTATTTGCCTGTTTTATCAGGTGGACTAGAAGGGATGCACACAGACAAATCAAGTCTTGGGAAACTCAGAGCAGTGTAATTGTGGTTCCATTAATTGTGTGTCATTTGTTAGTCACCAGAGAGATTCTAGAAAAAGAATAAAGTCTTGCATCTGCTCTATTTTTTGCTTGATGAAATGAATTAACCCAGTGCTTCATGGAGGAGCCATGTAAATGTATTTCAGAATTATAAAATAATCTAAATGCCTGGGACTGATCCAGAAATAAGGACTTGCTATTCGTGGTATTTATCTTTGCAGTTTATATCTCCAAAGAAGTAGGTGGCACATTACATTTGCTGTCCTTTCACCTCTTCAATTGGATTCAAATCTAGCAGTAACTGATGGATGTCTGTTTTCTCTGCTGTAAGGATCTTTTATGAAATGAGTTAGAACAGTCTCTACTCGCTTCTGGGTAGGCAAAGGGCCACAGTATAAAACTCTCAATTAGTACTAATTGGCAGTCTCATTCAGAGGCTACAGGGATGGCTATATTGGAAATGGAAAGGTCACACTGCTGTAGTAGAGGGAGCTTAACTGTTGGCTATGCTGTATCTAATTTGAGTGTTAATAGTAACACTGGATATTGGAAATGGGGAAGTGTTCCATTCTCCAATGGTAACATCCTTCATCTTACTCAGCACATAATTAACCCTTCTCCTTTAATGTATTTGGTTCTAATGGATTGTAGCAAAAAAGTTAATCCCATTAGACAGCTAGTATTTATTTATATACATTTCAAGAGTCTTACATGTGGAATGCATGTCCTGTCTACAAACTTTTCTTCCTGTCATCAGAATTTTTGTGTAATGCTTTTAGGCCCACATTGTAAAATTACAATGAAAATATTTATAATATTCTGATGTCAACAGATGCCTGCCACAGTGCAGGCGCGAGCCTCCCACCATTGGTGGCACTGTGATGTAAGGTAGCGATGCCCACACCAATGGTTTTCTTTTTGCAAGCATTTTTCCATTTATCTAGGCCTTCAATTTTTTTAATGTAATTCCCCCCCCACAATTTTTTTAAAAATTGGGCCAGAAATTCAGGTCTCCACGGGTGAGTACGCGCTGTGTACTCACCCGTAGACCCAACGAAAGTGCCGGTTTCGCACATGCGCTGGAAACCAGAACTTCCGTTCCCTTGAAGTAAGGGGTTCGGAGGTCAAACGCGTGCACCAGAGAGGCAGTGCGCATGCATCGGACGTCCGTTTTTTTTTTCAGGTTTCTGTGTGAAGGTAAGTCCCCAGCAGCTGCGTGGGGGGAAAAAGCAGGCACAAGGCCTGCTTTTAACAAGGTAAGTGGTGAATTAAGTAAAATTTAAACATTTTTTCCACAAGTTTATCTTTTTTAAATACTTTAAAGAAAAGTAAGTTTATTTTTAGCCCCGTTAAAAACTTGAATACATTTTTTCAAAAATTTAAATTTTTGTTTAAAATAGTTAATTTATGTAATTTATAGTTATTTTAAAAATGTGATTAAAAAAAAAAATTTATTTGAAGTTTTAGTTAGGTTTTGGGGCCGATCTCTATTCATAGATTTGACAGGTCTTCCTGTCAAATCTATGAATGGAGATTCCCTGGTCCGATTGGCTCTCCATGGCCCACGTGATCCCAGGGGACGCTTCGAACTAACTGCGCCCCTGGGATACACAAGCACTGCACACCGGCAGCTGGAGAGGCCTAGGATCGGAATCCCACACGGGCCCACAGCACAACGGCGTAAGTGCAGGTTGGGGGCTTGCACCCGCGGGAAGCCTCCGACCCGAATTTCTGGCCCATTGTTCTTTTCCTCGCTGCCTTTTATCTGGCCCTGTACCACCCTCCAAAATGAAGCCATGGCCCCACAGTTAGCCCAGGGCCACCTGCCTCCTGTCTTCTACTTACCATCCCCAGCTTGCCTGTTGACTTCTTTGCTCATCTCTCAAACTGCCATGGTGGCACAGCATTGAGTCAAGGCCTGCTGCCTGTTATCTGCTGGCATCGACCTGCCCGGCACCTCCTACAATCCACACCACCCCAAGCCTAATTTTTCAATGCTATAGTTCAGTGCACTGCTGGTTTCTCAACTTTACTCTGCTGCTGTGTTGGGTTCTGGCCAGAAATCCATTTCTGAGCTGAAATCTATTTTTCCACTGGCTTGTGGGCATTGCTGTGACCTTGCCCTTCACTGCTGCTTTCTACAAGACTATTTATTCTCAGCTGGATTGCATCTATTCTTGTACCTGGTCTGTTTCTGCAGATTCAGTTTTTTGATCCACCACTAGGAATTTTTCACTCTACGTTGAGAGAGTTCTGATCTGTTCTGAGCTGTTGGACTATAACCTGGTGTTGTGCGACTTCTCTCATTCATAAATAGAGGCATAGAGTACAAAAGCAAGGAAGTTATGATCGTTTATAAAACACTGGTTCGGCCTCAACTGGAGTATTGTGTCCAATTCTGGGCACCGCACTTTAGGAAGGATGTGAAGGCCTTAGAGAGGGTGCAGAAAAGATTTACAAGAATGTTTCCAGGGATGAGGGACTTCATACGTAGATAGACTGGAGAAGCTGGGGTTGTTCTCCTTGGAGCAGTGAAACGTTAAGAGGAGATTTGATATGGGTGTTTAAAATCATGAGGGGTCTAGACAGAGTAGATAGAGAGAAACTGTTCCCATTGGCGGAAGGGTCGAGAACCAGAGGACACAGATTTAAGGTGATTGGCAGAAGAACCAAAGGTGACATGAAAAACTTTTTTATGCAGCGAGTGGTTAACATCTGGAATGCACTGCCTGAAAGGGTGGTGGAGGCAGACTCGATCGTGGCTTTCAAAAGGAAATGGATAAGTACCTGAAGGAAAAAAAATTGCAGGGCTACGGGGAAAGGGCAGAGGAGTGGGACTAGCTGAAGTGTTCTTGCAGAGAGCGGGCACGAGCTCGACGAGCCAAATGGCGGCCTCCTGTGCTGTAGCCATTCTTTGATTCTATGATCATAACCGACAGCAAACCTGGTTTCTTCAATGCTCCAAGCTGACTCCACCCTATCTACAAGTGAACTTTATCCCACCACAGAGCCTCAGACTTTAACTTTGAACTCTCTCTCATATTGTCTTATCCTTATCCTCTGTTTATGACTAGGATATTTAAGTACATAAAATTAGGATGGGAACAAGCTAACGTTGTCGGAGGTGTTGTCTTTTGAAGGAGACATTAAATTGAGGCCCTGTATGCCTGTTTTATCATAATTTGTGAAGCTCTTTGTGATGCTCTGATAGATTAATAAAGCATTGTATAAATGTAAACTCTTTACCAATTGCTGCATTGAAATACAAAATAACATTATTGCTTTCTTTTAGAACCATTTTCTGGAAGTGGGATGGAACAAATCTGTGGAAACCAGAGGGGATGTGGAGGGATATTTAAACTGCTGTGGATTTAATGAAGTGGGCCAAAATGAAACCTGCAAAGCTGTAAGTGCACAAAATGTAAATTAGAGCATGGAAGTACAATGCCAATCTTGTTAACTGTTCTTTCCTTTTGGAGAAAAATGTTTGAATCCAGCAAATTAATTTCTGGCAGTTTCAAACTAGACTTATTCAGCATTAAACTGTGCAGACATTTGGGCCAGTGCAGAGCTGTTGCAGCTGAGCATCAATGTGACAGTAGCAGCATAACTCCGAGTCGGGTCTCTAGACTTCCGAGAGCACTAAAGCCCCACGTTGCGACACCCCTCAAGATTCCTTCTTAACAGTTCACACTGGGTGAAAATATAGTTCCAGCCCAGTGAGAAGCTGCCTTTTTAAAAAAAAAACACTTTATAAGATTTTTTCTATGTTTGGAGAAAGCAGATGCTTCTGCCAACGCTCTACAATATTTAAAAAAATTGACCAGACAGGGAGCAAAGCTCTGCACTTGTGTCCAAACAAACATCCACAGACCTCCTATTTTGCTGATCTCTGTGCGATCAATGCATAGTCGCCAAGTGTGTCAGTTGCTCATAGAAATCCATAGAAGTCAATCTGAGACCAGTAGCTGTAGTATAACTGTAATTTTGGGTAATCTCATTTGGTATTTATTTTGCAACTTTGCAATCTCCTTTTTGAAAATATCCCATTGTTGATGTACAGTTCTGTGTGGAAATTTCTCTTTCTACCTCACCACAGCTAGCTAGCTCACTCCTCATCTTTCGAAAATCTTTGTACCATCTTTTTCCCTGTCTGTGGATTTTAAACCTTGTATTGTGGATTTTAAACCTTGTATTGTGGTCACTACTCCAGAGGTGCTTAACCATATTTAACTCATCTACCTGATCTATCTCCTTACTTATAACTAGATCAAGAAATGCCTTTCCCCTTGTAGACATAGAAGCATACTGGTTGAGGAAGGAGACCTGCACACATTTCAGGAATTCCATTCCTTTTTCTGTGTTTACTTCATCCCTGTTCCAATCAATGTGTGGGTAATTAAAATCTCCTACAACAATAATTTTGTTGTACTGCTCCTGACCTGTCTACAGATTTCCTCTTCCATTTCCCTTCCACAATTCAATGATCCATTGTACCGCCCACAATATCTTTGTTTATGTATGCTCTCTGTCTGAACCTCTCTTCTGTCTTCTCTATAGCATGTATTTCCTCTTTTGCCAATATTGCCACTGCTTCTCCTTTCTTGCATATTAAGTTCCTCCTAAAAATATTATAACCTAAACGCCGTGATATTCGGCACCTAAGTGCCAGGCAATTAAGGCTGGTTTCGAGAAAAAAATGGTGGCTGCCTCACTTCCGCCCAGTTCTGGCGCGGCCCTTGTTGGTCACTGTCTTGGTAAGGGCGATAGCGTGGGTATGCAGAGTAGGCAGATTGTGACGTCCGTCAGCGTGTAACACTGATTTGATGCTCGACCTGCTATTTTGGACATCGCTGTTCCAATCAACGTCCTCTCCTAAACACACACAGCTGAACATGCGTTCAGGTGCATGAGGGACACCCTTGCCAGCTATATTTAAAGGGATACATCCAACTTGCAGGTAAGTTGATTATTTCTCTTGTACTGGCTCTTGCAGAGTTTATATCAATATTGGCTTGCTGGAAGACATTTATAACTTTGGTAAAGTGTGCAGGGAGTGCTGCTGGACTTTGAGAAGGCATTGGCTGCAACTGGAAGGCCTCTGACTACGCTACTTGCTCCCAGTCATGGGGACTCTACTTGCAGTCCACCTCATACTGCAACATGACCGGGAGATGGAGCAGAGGCAGCAAAGACAAGCTGCTTGCAGAAGGAGGAGGAGGAGGGCTCTCAGCAGGAGGCCTTACCCACTTAGGGTCTTCAGGGAGCACTTCGACCTGCACCTAAGCCAGGAGCAGTGTATTCAGCAGCTCTGCTTCACCAAGAAGATGGTCACAGAACTCTGCCACCTCTTGGAACCAGACATGCAGCCTCAGAGTAGGGTGACAACAGCACTGCCAGTGGCCCTCAAGGTGACCATGGCCGTGAATTGTTTCCCCAGCGGATCCTTCCAAGCTGGAACAGGTGAAATAGCAAACATCTCGCAATTCACCATCCATCGCTGCATCCGGGAGGTCCCAGAAGCTCTACTCTAGGAGAAGGGACTTCATTGTCTTCTCTCTAAACAGAGAGAAGCAGGAGGAACACGCACATGGCTTTGCCAGGATATCAGGCTTCCCCATGGTGCAGGGTGCCATCGACAGCACGCCCGTGGCTTTGACGGTGCCGCATATCAATGCAACCACTCTTTGTGCAGTTGGTGTGCGATCATGCCCAGCACATCATGATGCCTTCATCCTGTGCCAGTCCACTGTGCCAACCACCATGTCGAACCTGAGGGTGGCTGCTCGGAGACGAGGGCTATCTGCTCTACACCTGGCTAATGACTCCCCTCTGCAACCTCACCACTCGTGGCCATAAATCATATAATGACAGCCATGCTGCCATGAGGAACGTCATCGAGCAGACCATCGGGGTGCCCCAGTAACGGTTCCACTGCCTTTACTGCTCGGGAAGAGCTCTCCAATGCTTGCTGGAGCAGGTGTCCCAATTTGTGGCGGTCTCCTCCACAACTTGGCCATCATGAGGGAGCAGCCATTGCCACCACAGATTCCACACTACCTCAAGAGGAGGAGGAAAGGAGGTGGCAGCCTACAAATCCACATTCTGGGCGGGCTGTCCATGAGCACGTCATTAGACTCTGGTTCCCATGAATGAAACCCCAAATCCCCATTGCTCGACACTTCCCCACCTTGCCATCGCTCTATCACGGAACATCACAGCCTCCTCTTGGGCACAATGCTGAAATGAAAGCCACCGCAAAACAAACATTCCAAACATAATTTCTAAATGATTTAATTCCAATATTGCATAAAGTCAACTAATCACCCTTGTGCGTTCCCTTGGTGTCTGTCCTTCATTTGCCTTTGCCTGTTCTAGTGCTCCTACGAAGTGCTACCTCCGTGGCTGCAGCATAGCTGGTGGAAGGAAAGCTGCTGACTTTCCATGGGGGACACTGCAGATGGCCTTGCAGGACGACCTCGCGCAGCTCTGGGCTCAGAAGACCTGGCTGAAGACTGCACCACCTCTGCATGGGCAGCAGCAGTGTGGGCAAACTGGCAACTGCGATGGCACTGGCAGAGTGGCAGTGGTGGAAGTACAAATGCTGTCATCCTGAGAGAGAACAGCAGGTTCTTGCTCCACGGAGCCACTGCCAATCCCCTGGGGCGGCACCTCAGATTTCCTAGCCATCTGTTGGAGGGCAGATTGCTGGACTGCTGTGAGACCCTGCAAGCCCCGTTCCACACTCGTAAACCCAGCCATAATGGCAGCAAGCTGAGTCTGCATGAGAACAATCTGAGCTTCTACAGCAGCACTCAGACATTGGGTCGCTTCCGCTTGTGCTGCAATGGAAGCTGTGACATCGCCCATCACATCCAGCATCATGGTTGGGTCCACAAGTGTTCTAATGGAGTTGCCCATTACTTCCATCCTGGAATCATGGGCTCCAAGTTCCACGCAGAGCCCTGTGCAATGTTGGGGCCAGACTCCTCCATGCTCCTTGACCGTGACAAGGGGCTCTCTGGCAGGCTTACCATTGCACCAAGCATTCTGTGTGCATGCCCAGCACCCCTCTTCTGAAGGCTACCCCATCGAAGTCCTCATCTGAATCCTGTGCAGTAGATCTTGTGCGTGAACTCGCCGTTTGGGGAGCTGGCACCTGCGCTACCCTTTTTCCCCCTGGCCTGGCTGCAGCCCACTCGTACCTGGTGACTCACCACATGCAGATTCTGCCTCTATACTACTCTCTAAAGTTAGCGCAGTGCCATTTTCTCAGCTGGTGTCTGGGAGTGTCAGATCAAGTGATGGTGTCTCCTCTCCATATCTCCTCTTCTCCATCACTCTCCTCCACTACTTCTTCCTGCACAGGATGGGCTGGTGGCAATTCTTTGGTATCTGAAAGGAGAAAGGCACAAGGGTCGGGTTATGGTGGTGGGAGGAGGGGAAGCAAGATGTGCATGCTTACACCATCAGCAGCTTGTAAGTGAGAAGAGATTGTGGGATGAGAGGGAAGTGAGATGTGAGAAAAAGGATTAGGTATGAGCATACCATCATCAATGCTTTCAGGATCGCCGCGGCCTCCGTGACGGCCCCTCCAATTTTCTCCAGCACTGCCTCCTCTAGCTGGGTCAGGTTCTGCAGCTGTACCTGCCCCGCCTGTTTGCTCCTATTCGCGCCGGTTGTGAGCCACCTTGGCCTGCAAGAGAAAGGGAAGTGTGTGGGGCAATGTGTTTGGGTGATGTGCCTGTCATGGTTGAATAGCTGGCATTGTGTGCAAGGTGTGAGATGGGGATGTGAGGCTTGCAGCAGTGGTAAATGTGTGAGGGTGAGGTGAAGCTATGATTGTGAGGTATGAGTCGTGATTGTTGGTAGGTGAGTGATGAGAGTGTGTTGCATTGAGCAGTGTGTGAGGCTAGTGGTGCAGTTGGTGGGATATGGCATTTGAAGATGCATTCACTTAACTTGACAACTCGTGTGAGGTCATTAAACTTCTTCCAGCACTTGGATCCATGTCCTGGGGGAAAGACTAGTGGCACTGACAGCTTCAGCAATCTCCTCCCACTGCCTTCCAACAGTGTGTCTGGAAGGCCGCCTGGCCCCCTGTGGGTAGAGGACCTGTCTCTTCCTATAGACCCCCTGCACCAAGGCTTCCGGTGCTGCATCGGAGAACAAAGGTGCCCTTTCTCTGCCCTATTGAGACATTACTAACTTCCATCTCCAGTTACAATGAGGTACTTCTCTCACAAAGCACCTCTCCATTAAGAGTGCAGACAGCCTTTCACTCTGCAGGCAGCCTTTAAATAGAGAGCAGACTTCTCATGATATTGGGCCCTCTTGTGCGCTGGACTCATTGCTGCAGTCATGTTAATTATGCCCTTGCCACAGTATCGAAACGGCTCTCATCAAAGTCACAAATGACATCCTTTGTAACTGTGACAAAGGTAAACTATCCCTCCTCGTCCTTCTTGACTTGTCTCCAGCCTTTGACACAGTTGACCACTCCATCCTTCTCCAACGCCTCTCCACCGTCGTCTAGCTGGGTGGGACTGCACTCACCTGGTTCCATTCTTATCTATCTAATCGTAGCCAGAGAATCACCTGCAATGGCTTCTCTTCCCGGTGTCTTTTTTTTGTCTTAAAATACTCCTGTGCAGCGCCTTGGGATGTTTTACTACGTTAAAGGTGCTATATAAATACAAGTTGTTGTTGTAATGAGCAAGCAGCACGAATTTCACGTGCTGCCTGCACTACTTTCAACTGGTGCAGGCAGATCGCACATTATGATCCCTGAGCCTATTTCGGGCCTCATCCAATTTAGCCCCCAATATGTTTTTTTTGTACTGTATCTGTTGGTGCTATTAAATATATATCTTGTGCTTTAATGGCTTCTAATTCCCTCATTTCATTTCCCACACTCTGAGCATTTTAACACATGTACTTTTTTTTTGTTCATATTTGAAGCTATTCCCTTTCCTTGATTTCTTTGTGTGAGCCAACACCTTTTTTAAATCTCTTCCTGGCTTGTACCTGGTTGATTTGATTTTCCATCTCTACTCCCTTTTATTTCTTCTGAATGCTATCCTTTTTGCTAAATTCTTTATTTGCATATTTATCATCTATTTCTACCAGCTTTAACTTGCTCTTTCTGGTTACTTTTATTTTCCTTGTACCCTTCCTTAGTGCAAATGACTTCCCTTTTTATCTGTTTTGTCAGTTTATTAGCTTCCTTCCTGTTTGGATGTAGCTCATCCTTGTAGAATAGCTGTCACCTTCATAAGAACTGCTAGCAATGCCCCATAAAATGGAAACCCCTTTAACTGCACATTGAGCTTCCTAATCTACCTAACTTTCCATGTTATAGCCCTATACTGGGGTTTTAATCCACAGATTACCACCCTTGAATTTCTGCTCCTAAAACTGCTTCCTAATCTCCTAACACTCCTTCAGCAGGACTGCATGCATTTCCTTTCCAGTATTGTTGACCCACACACTGACCACAATGACAGCTGCTCTCTCTCCCTTTCCATAATTTGTTTGTCTTTCCAGAATTTCCCTTACCTGAGCATCTGGGTAGCAACAAAGTATCTGGGGCTATTGGTCAGGACTGCAAAAGATAGTGTCCACCTCTCTATTGAGTCTATTATTGCTGTTGCATTCCTAACTGAATTGCTAATCTCTTCCCCTTGAACAAGTTTTTTGGTGCCATTGTAATTCATTTGATGGTCCTGCCCAGAGTCCTCATCTTCCCCACAGGAAGTCAGTGTTTCAAACTTTCTAGAGAGAGTAATTTTCTCTGAGCTGTCCTACTTTTAGAATATTCCTCCTTACTTTCCCTAACTTGTGGATAGTCACTCCTTCCGCTACCACTGCCAGCTCTTTATTTTGCAGTGGTGTGATTGCCCTCTGAAACCTTCCCTCATATTCTGAGATCTTGAGCTCAAGTAATGTTAGTTGAAGACACTTCCCGCAGATCTGTTTATTCGAGTTAGCATCTGCTACTTGAAATATAATGCAGGAACCGCATATTACTGACCCTTCCTGTGCTGCCATTCTTAATATAGATGTTAGTTAAGTTTATATTCTCATCTATATACATTTCAGCTCCTCCCTCCCCCCCTGCTCCTAAAATCCTGCTCTGCAAGTACTGTTTTTACTTGGTCCACACCTCACTCCATTATCAGCTCACTCCATGGTGTGCTGTCTGTTTTGACACCATGCAAATAAGGCTCTGATAGAACCTCACAAGCCCAAAAACTTAGTGCTTTTTTTTTAGTAATCAAAATGCTTTCCGATTCTATTACCTGGCTGGTATTAAGTGAGAGGTCGCACAACACCAGGTTATAGTCCAACAGTTTTATTTGAAATCACAAGCTTTCGGAACTATCGCTCCTTCCTCAGGTGAAGTAAATTGGATACAGAATCGTCAGAGCATATATAGATGGAAAAAAAAGCATGTGTACTTTACAATTGCAGACCAATAAATTAAATCATCCTGACTATCTGCCGAGGTGTGATAAAGTTAATTAAGTCAGCCAGGAAGGTACCACATCAAAAGACATAGCAAGATACAACTGAGACAATGAGGTGAAGTCGCAGGGGTTCTAACGTGTCAAAAGCTGCCGTCTGTATGTAAAACGAAAAGCTTTAAAAAAAAAAAAATTTACTTTTTTACTGGGAAAATTTTTACTTTTTTACTGGGAATCACATCTGTGAACAAGCTAACGACGACTCGAGTCCGGATCACGTCATGTATCGTGACATAAACCCAAGATCCCGATTGAGACCGTCTTCATGAGTGCAGAACTTGGCTATCAGTTTCTGCTCGATGATTTTGCGTTGTCGTGTGTTTCTAAGGTTTCTAAGGCAACCTTAGAAACACACGACAACGCAAAATCATCGAGCAGAAACTGATAGCCAAGTTCTGCACTCATGAAGACGGTCTCAATCGGGATCTTGGGTTTATGTCACGATACATGACGTGATCCGGACTCGAGTCGTCGTTAGCTTGTTCACAGATGTGATTCCCAGTAAAAAAGTAAAAATTTTCCCAGTAAAAAAGTAAATTTTTTTTTTTAAAGCTTTTCGTTTTACATACAGACGGCAGCTTTTGACACGTTAGAACCCCTGCGACTTCACCTCATTGTCTCAGTTGTATCTTGCTATGTCTTTTGATGTGGTACCTTCCTGGCTGACTTAATTAACTTTATCACACCTCGGCAGATAGTCAGGATGATTTAATTTATTGGTCTGCAATTGTAAAGTACACATGCTTTTTTTTCCATCTATATATGCTCTGACGATTCTGTATCCAATTTACTTCACCTGAGGAAGGAGCGATAGTTCCGAAAGCTTGTGATTTCAAATAAAACTGTTGGACTATAACCTGGTGTTGTGCGACCTCTCAATTTTGTCCACCCCAGTCCAACACCGGCATCTCCGCATCATGGTATTAAGTGACCAGTTGGATGCGTGTATGCTGGAATTTCAGGGGGAATACTTATGTAACAGAATCCCTGGTGCCAGAATCAAGGATGTAACTGAGCGGCTGCAGAACATTGAGGGGGGAGGATGAACAGCCAGAGGTCGTGGTCCATATTCGTACCAACGACATAGGTAGAAAGAGGGATGAGGTCCTGCAGGCAGATTTCAGGAAGCTAGGAAAGAGATTAAAAAGCAGGACCTCAAAAGGGAGTAATCTCCAGATTGCTCCCGGTGCCACGCGCTAGTGAGTATAGAAATAGGAGGATAGCGCAGATGAATGCGTGGTTGGCGAGATGGTGCAAAAGAGAGGGCTTCAGATTCCTGGGGCATTGGGACCGGTTCTGGGGGAGGGGGAACCTGTACAGGCCGGACGGGTTGCACCTCAACAGGGCCGGAACTAATATCCTTGCGGGGAGGTTTGCTAGTGCTGTTGGGGAGGGTTTAAACTAATTTGGCAGGGGGATGGGCACCAGCATGTAACATTAGAAAGGGGAAATAAAGTGCTCAAAGGATTGGTAGAGGTAGAGAGCACTAAAGTAAGAAATGGTAAGGTATTAGCGGGGGTCCAACTAAGAGAGAATACAGGATGGTCTAAGATGGGTTTACAGTGTATGTATGTGAACGCATGAAGCGTAGTAAACCAGGTAAGTGAGCTGCAGGCACAAATAGCCACATGGGAATATGATGATGTGGCAATAACTGAGACCTGGCTCAAAAAAGGGCAGGATTGGGTATTAAATATTCCTGATTATAAGGTGTTCAACAAAGATGGGGAAGGAAAGATAGGAGATGGTGTGGCAGTATTGGTTAAGGAGAATGTTACAGTGGTGGAGAGGGAGGATGTCCTGGAGGGGTCTAGGACAGAATCTATATGGCTAGAGTTAAGAAATAATAGAGGTGCCATTACACTACTAGGTGTATTCTATAGACCACCAAATAGTGGGAAAGATATGGAGGAGCAAATTTGCAGAGAAATTAGAGGTGCAAGAACTATAAGATAGTAATAATGGGGGACTTCAACTATCCTAATGTAGACTGGGATTGTAATAGTGTAAAGGGCAGAGAAGGCAAAGAATTTCTGCAGTGTGTTCAGGAGAGCTTTTATTGATCAGTATGTTTCCGGCCTGACGAGGGAGGCGGCTTTGCTGGATCTGGTTCTGGGGAATGAGGTAGGTCAAATGGAGCGAGTCATAGTCATAACGGCACAGAAGGAGGCCATTCGGCCCATCGAGTCCGTGCCGGCTCACTAGAGCAATCCAGTCGATCCCATTACCCTGTTCTATCCCCGTAGCCTTGCAAGTTTATTTCCCTCAAGTGCCTATCCAGTCTCCCCTTGAAAACATTGAGTGCCTCTGCTTCCACCACTTCCGTCGGCAGTGAATTCCAGGTCATCACCACTCGCTGTGCAAAAAAGTTTTTCCTCACATCCCTCCTGTATCTCTTGCCCAAAACTTTAAATCTGTGTCCCCTAGTCCTTGTATCTCATCGAATGGCGGAGCAGGCTCGAGGGGCCAAATGGCCTACTCCTGTTCCTATCTTCTATGTTTCTATGTTTGTACCATCAACTAGCCTTTCCCTGTCTAGCCTATCCAAACCTGTCATAATCTTGTACACCTCTGTCAAATCACCCCTCAACCTGCTTTGCTCTAATGAAAACAAATCCAGCTTCTCCAACCTGTCCTTGTAGCTAAGATCCCCCATCCCCGGAACCATTCTGGTAAATCTCCTCTGCACCCTCAAGTTCCTTCACATCCTTCCTGAAGTGAGGTGACCAGAACTGGACGCAATACTCCAGTTGTGGCCTAACCAGTGCTTTGTAAATGTTCAGCATTACTTCTCTACTTTTGTCCTCCATACCTCTATTTATGAAGCCCAAGATCCCATATGCTTTGTTAACCACTATCTCAATATGTCCTGCCACCTTCAGGGACCTATGCACATTAACTCCCAGGTCCCTCTGTCCCTGCACACTCTTTAAAACTGTACCATTAAGTGTATATTGCCTTTCCCTGTTCCTTCTGCCAAAATGCATCACCTCATACTTCTCTGTATTAAATTCCATCTGCCTCTTGTCTGTCCATTCTGCTAGCCTTTCTATGTCCTGTTGCAGTCGATTGGTATCATCCTCACTGTTTGCCACACCCCCAAGTTTGGTGTCATCGGCAAATTTAGAAATTCTACTTTGTATTCCAATATCCAGGCCATTTATATAAAAGCAGTGGCCTCAGCACTGACCCTTGGGGAACACCACTGTCTACCATCCTCCAGTCTGAAAAACAGCTATTTACCACAACTCGCTGTTTTCTGTCCTTAAACCAATTCCTTATCCAAGCTGCCACTGACCCACCTATTCCATGAGCCTCAATTTTGTTAACCAGCCTTCTACGTGGTACTTTGTCAAAGCCTTCCGAAAATTCATGTAGACAACATCCATTTCATTCCCTACATCAATCCACTCTGTTACTTCATCAAAAAATTCAATTAGATTAGTCAAACACGATCTGCCTTTTACAAATCAGTGTTGGCTCTCCTTAATTAGCTTAAACCTCTCCAAGTGCCCGTTAATTTTTTCCTTGATTATTGTTTCTAAAACTTTACCCATCACTGATGTTAAACTGACCAGCCTATAGTTACTAGGATTGTCCTTACACCCTTCCTTGAACAATGGTGTCACATTTGCCACTTTCCCATCCTCGGGCACCTCCCCTGCATCTAGGGAAGATTGGAAAATTATGGCAAGCCCTTCCGCTATCTCCTCCCCTAGTTCCCTTAGCAACCTGGGATGCAAGCCATCTGGACCAGGTGACTTGTCCACTCTAAGCATACCCAACCTTTCTAGTGCATCCTGTCTATCAATTTTCACCCCTTCCATTGCTTCTACCTTTTCCATTTCTACCGATATTTTGTCAGCATCCACCTCCTTAGTAAGCACCGATACAAAGTACTCATTGAGTATTCTAGCCTTGCCCTGCGCCTCTAAGCATATATCACCACCTTTGTCTCTAATAGGCCCCACCCCGCCTCATAACATAAGAACATAAGAAATAGGAGCAGGAGTAGGCCAATCGGCCCCTCGAGCCTGCTCCGCCATTCAATAAGATCATGGCTGATCTGATCCTAACCTCAAATCTAAAGAACACCAGAAGTAGGAGCAGGACCCGACCACTCAGCCCCTGGGCCCGCTCCGCCACCCACAGGGCCCTGACCGATCCGAACTCAGCCTCATGTCCAATTTCCTGCCCGCTCACCGTAACCCCTAATTCCCTTTACCTCTAGGAAACTATCTATTTCTGTTTTAAATTTATTTAATGATGTAGCTTCCACAGCTTCCTGGGGCAGCACCACAGACCTACTACCCTCTGAGTGAAGAAGTTTCTCCTCCTCTCAGTTTTGAAAGAGCAGCCCCTTATTCTAAGATTATGCCCCCTAGTTCTAGTTTCACCCATCCTTGGAAACATCCTTACCTGCATCCACCCGATCAAGCCCCTTCACAATCTTTTATGTTTCAATAAGATCGCCTCTCATTCTTCTGAACTCCAATGAGTAGAGTCCCAATCTACTCGACCTCTCCTCATATGTCCACCCCCTCATCCCCGGGATTAACCAAGTGAACCTTCTTTGTACTGCCTCTGGAGCAAGTATGTCTTTTCTTAAGTATGGACACCAAAACTGTATGCAGTATTCCAGGTGCGGTCTCACCAATACCTTATATAACTGCAGCAATACCTCCCTGTTTTTATAATCTATCCCCCTAGCAATAAAAGCCAACATTCCGTTGGCCTTCTTGATCACCTGCTGCACCTGCATACTAACCTTTTGATTTTCTTGCACGAGGACCCCCAGATCCCTTTGTACTGCAGTACTTTCCAGTTTCTCGCCATTAAGATAATAACTTGCTCTCTGATTTTTCCTGCCAAAGTGCATAACCTCACATTTTCCAATATTGTATTGCATCTGCCAAATCTCCGCCCACTCACCCAGCCTGTCTATATCCCCTTGTAGGTTTTTTATGTCCTCCTCACTTTCTACTTTCCCTCCCATCTTTGTATCATCTGCAAACTTTGATATGTTACACTCGGTCCCCTCCTCCAAATCGTTAATATAGATTGTAAAGAGTTGGGGACCCAGCACCGACCCCTGCGGAACACCACTGGCTACTGGTTGCCAGTCTGAGAATGAACCATTTATCCCAACTCTCTGCTTCCTGTTAGATAACCAATCCTCCACCCATGCCAGAATATTACCCCCAATCCAGTGATTTTTTATCTTGAGCAATAATCTTTTATGTGGCACCTTGTCGAATGCCTTCTGGAAGTCTAAATACACTACGTCCACTGGTTCCCCTTTATCCACCCTGTACGTTATGTCCTCAAAGAACTCAAGCAAATTTGTCAGACATGACTTCCCCTTCATAAAGCCATGCTGACTTTGTCCTATTAAATTATGTTTATCTAAATGTTCTGTTACTGTCTCCTTAATAATAGACTCCAAAATTTTACCCACCACAGATGTTGGGCTAACTGGTCTATAATTTCCAGCCTTCTGCCTACTACCCTTTTTAAATAAGGGTGTTACATTAGCAGTTTTCCAATCTGCCGGGACCTTTGCTGAGTCCAGGAAATTTTGGAAAATTATTACAAAGCATCCACAATCCCTACTGCCGCTTCCCTCAAGACCCTAGGATGTAAGCCATCAGGTCCAGGGGATTTATCCACCTTGAGTCCCATTATTTTACTGAGTACCAATTCCTTAGTGATTTTAATTGTATTTAGCTCCTCCGCCCCCCCCTCCCCCCCCCCCTAGAGCCCCCTGTTTGTCCAGTGTTGGGATATTCTTAGTGTCCTCTACCGTAAAGATTGAAACAAAATATTTGTTCAGCATTTTTGCCATCTCCATGTTTCCCACCATTAATTTCCTGGTCTCATCCTCTAAGGGACCTACGTTTGCCTTAGCCACCCTTTTTCTTTTTATATAACTATAGAAACTCTTGCTATCTGTTTTTATATTTTTTGCTAATTTATTTTCATAATCTATCTTCCCTTTCTTAATCCTTTAGTTACTTTTTGCTGTCTTTTGAAGACTTCCCAATCTTCTATCCTCCCACTAAGTTTGGCTACCTTATGTCCTTGTTTTTAGTCGGATACTATCCTTAATTTCTTTACTTAGCCACGGATGGCTGTCATTTCTTTTACACCCTTTTTTCCTCAGTGGAATATATTTCTTTTGAAAGTTGTAAAATAACTCCTTAAATGAACACCGCTGCTCATGTACCGTCTTACCCTTTAATCTATTTTCCCAGTCCACTTTAATCAATTCCGCTCTCATACCATCATCGTCTCCTTTATTCAAGCTCAGTACGCTTGTTTGAGAACCAAGCTTTTCACCCTCTAATTGGATATGGAATTCAACCATGTTATGGTCACTCATTCCAAGGGGATCCTTAACTAGGACATTATTAATTAACCTTGACTCATTACACAGGACCAGGTCCAAGGTTGCTTGCCCCCTTGTAGGATCAGTTACATACTGCTCAAGAAATCCATCCCTAATACACTCAATAAACTCTTCCTCAAGGCTGCCCTGCCCAATTTGATTTGTCCAGTTAATATGATAGTTAAAATCCCCCATAATTATAGCTGTTCCCTTATTACATGCCCCAACTATTTCCTGATTAATACTTCTTCCAGCAGAGTTGCAACTATTAGGCCTATATACTACTCCCACTAGTGTTTTTTTCCCCTTATTATTCCTTATCTCCACCCAAACTGTTTCATTATCCTGATCCTTTGACCCAATATCATTTCTCAGTATTATAGTGATTCCTTCCTTTATTAACATAGCCACCCCACCTCCCCTTCCTTCCTGCCTGTCCTTCCTGATTGTTAAATATCCTGGCATATTTAGTTCCCAGTCGTTGTCACCCTGTAGCCATGTTTCTGTAATGGCCACAAGATCATACCCATACGTAGTTATTTGTGCCGTTAACTCGTCCATTTTGTTACGAATGCTACGTGCATTCAGATAAAGAACTTTCAAATATGTTTTGTGACACTTAGTTCCTGCTTTTTCCTTTTTTAACACTTTACCTTTTACTCCATACCTTCTGTCCCTTCCTGACACGCTTTCCTCTGTCTCCCTGCTCAGGTGCCCAACCCCCTGCCACTTCAGTTTAAACCCTCCCCAACAGCACTAGCAAACACTCCCCTTAGGACAGCGGTCCCGGCCCTGCCCAGGTGCAGACCGTCCGGTTTGTACTGGTCCCACCTCCCCCAGAACCGGTTCCCATGTCCCAGGAATTTGAATCCCTCCCCCTTGCACCATTCCTCTAGCCACGTATTCATTTGAAATATCCTCCCATTTCTACTCTGACTAGCACGTGGCACTGGTAGCAATCCTGAGATTACTACCTTTGAGGTCCTATTTTTTAATTTACCTCCTAACTCCCTATATTCTGCTTTTAGGACCTCATCCCCTTTTTTACCTATATCGTTGGTGCCTATGTGCACCACGACAGCTGGCTGTTCGCCCTCCCCCTCCAAAATGTTCTGTAGCCGCTCCGAGACGTCCTTGACCCTTGCACCAGGGAGGCAACACACCATCCTGGAGTCTTGGTTGCGGCCGCAGAAACGCCTATCTATTCCCCTTACAATTGAGTCCCCTATCACTATAGCTCTTCCACTCTTTTTCCTCCCAGCCTGTGCAGCAGAGCCACCCATGGTGCCAGGAAGTTGGCTGCTGCTGCCTTCCCCTGATAAGTCATCCCCCCCCCCAACAGTATCCAAAGTGGTATATCTGTTTGAGAGGGGGATGTCCACAGGGGACCCCTGCACTACCTGCCTGCACCTCTTACTCTGCCTGGTGGTCACCCATTTACTTCCTGCCTGTACACCCTTTGCCTGTGGTGTGACCAACTCGCTAAACGTGCTATCCACGAGGTTCTCAGCATCGCGAATACTCCAATACGCATCCAATCGCAGCTCCAGCGCCGTAATGCAGTCTGCCAGTAGCTGTAGCTGGATACACTTCCCGCACACATGGTTGTCAAGGACACCGGAAGGGTCCCTGATTTCCCACATAGCACAGGAGGAGCATACCACGGGGCTGAGCTCTCCTGCCATGACTTATCCTTTAATTAATTCAAATTAAATTAAAACAAATCAATCCCACCAATTGCACTACAGTTAAATGATATACTTAAGGGCCCTGGTTTACCAACAGTCCCTGCTACACCACAGAGAGCTTAGAAACTATAAACCACAGAGTTTACATTTAAAAAGAGAGAAATACTCACCAACCAATCACTTACTTGCTTTCTGGTGACGTCACACTGCGATTACTTTTTACTTCTCTCCCTCCGAGCTCGGAGATTGGTCGCCTTCCTGGCCTCTGCCGCCTCTTAAACCTCGCCGCCGTCGCCTGGTTCCCCGCAGGTCCACCGCCGCTCTGAGGCCTACCCGGTCTCTGCCGCCTCTTAAACCTTGCCGTCGCCACCTCTTACTACCTGCTTACTATTTACATGCCGGTAGACGATTTTTGGGTTCCCTTTTATGTTAACCGCCATTCTACTCTCATTCTCTCTTTGCCAATCTTATTTTCATCTTCACATCCCCTCTCAACTTATTGTATTTGGTCTGGTTCTCCCTTGAAGAATTCACCTGACATGCATCATACACTTTTTTGTTTCATCATCTTCGCTATCTCCCATATCACCCAAGGAGCCCTTGCTTTGGTTCCCTTACTCTTCCCTCTTGTTGGAATGTACCTAGCCTGTACTTGGAACATCTCCTCCTTAAAGATCACCCATTGTTCCGTTACAGTTTTTCCTGTCAGTCTTTGGTTCCATTTTACCCTGGCTCGATCCTTTCGCATCCCATTGAAGTTAGCCCTATTCCAGTTTAGAAGTTCCACTCTAGATTGACCCTTGCTCCTCTCCATTGCTAATCTAAATCTTATGATACGATGATCACTCATACCCAAGTGTTCTCCCACAGATACTTGGTTGCCCTGGCCCACCTCATTCCCCAGCACCAGATCCAGCAATGCCTCCTTCCTAGTTGGGCCAAGAACATATTGGTCAAGGAAATTCTCCTGAACACATTTCAGAAATTCCTTTCCCATTACCCTAGCATTATCCCAATCGATATTTGGGTAATTAAAGTCCCCCAATATCACCACTCTTGCATATCTCTGCGATTTCCCTGCAGATTTGCTCCTCTACCTCCCTCTCACTATTTGGAGGCCTATAGAATACCCCCAATAGCGTGATCATACCCTTTTTGCTCCTCAACTCTATAACCAAATGGATCTGTCCTTGTCCCCTCAAGAACATCCTCCCTTTCCAACACTACAATGTCTTCCTTAATCAGCACTGCCACCCCACCTCCCTTTTTTCCTTCCCCATCTTTTCTGAACACCATGTACCCTTGAATATTAAGTGTCCAGTCCTCACCGTTTTTAAGCCACGTTTTCGTTATTGCCACAACATCATATTGCCAAACAGCTAATTGTGCTTGTCGCTCACCAACCTTATTCACCACACTTTGTGCGTTTACGTACATGCATTCTAAACCCATTTTTGAATTTTTCGTTGTCTTTCTTACTCTGCTCCTACCTAATGTGGTACTACTTCCACCTCTAGTACTACTTTCTTCTCTAGTACAAGCCAACACACTCACTCTTTTATGCACCTTCTTCCTCTTTTCAACTCCTATATTCTGGTGCCCATCCCCCTGCCAAGCTAGTTTAAATCCTCCCCAACAGCACTAGCAAACCTCCCCGCGGGAATATTGGTCCCGGCTCTGTTGAGGTGTAACTCGTCTGGCTTGTACAGGTCCCACCTTCCCCAGAAACTGTCCCAATGCCTCAGGAATCTAAAGCCCTCCCTCCTGCACCATCTCTCCAGCCACGTATTCATCTGTTCTATCCTCCTATTCCTGTACTCACTAGCACGTGGCACCGGGAGTAATCCAGAGATTACTACCTTTTGAGGTCCTGCTTTTCAATCTCTTCTAGCTCCCTAAACTTTGCCTGCAGGACCTCATCCCTCTTTCTGCCTATGTCTTTGGTACCGATATGGACAACGACCTCTGGCTGTTCACCCTCCCCCCTCAGTGTCCTGCAGCCGCTCAGTGACATCCTTGACCCTGGCACCAGGGAGGCAACATACCATCCTGGAGTCACGTCTACGGCTGCAGAAACACCTGTCTGCTCCCCTAACTATCGAATCCCCTACCACTATTGCTCTTCCACTCTTTTTCCTCCTCTCCCTCCCCGGGTGCAGCTGAGCCACCCGTGATGCCGTGGACTTGACTCTGGCTGCACTCCCCAGAGGAACCATTGCTCTCACCAGTACTCGGAACAGAATACTGGTTGGAGAGCACGATGCACTCCGGGGACTCCTGCACTACCTGCCTGGTGGTCCTCTTCTGTCTGGTGGTCACCCATTCCCTCTCTGCCTGCATACTCTTAAGCTGCGGGGTGACCACCTCTAGAATCGTGCTATCCACGTAACTCTCAGCCTCTCGGATGCACTGCAGTGACTCCAGCCGCCACTCAAGCTCCGAAACCCGGAGCTCGAGTTGCTGTAGCTGGCGACACGTCCTGCACATGTGGTCATCCCGGCTACGCGAAGCATCCAGGACTTCCCACATGTCACAGGATGTGCACTCCATGGGACTGAGCTGCCCTGCCATGCCTCTATTTAATAGACTAAGAACTAACCCAGCAGAAATAAACTTAAAACTTAACAAAAAAAACACTCCCCAGCTACTCGCCAATCAGCTCTTTTCCTTGTGCCGACATCACTTTTTTTTTACTCTGACGTCACTTTTTCATAAACTGCCTCTGTTGAGTTACTGCCGTTCGGGACTGCTCCTTTTAACTACTCACTCGCTGCGCTCCCACCAGGTCCGCTCTTTGTGCCGCTGCTCCAGCTCTCGGCGCTCTTTGTGCCGCTGCTCCCGCTCTCGGCGCTTTGAGTGTCAGTAGGTAAACATTTAGGGAACAGTGATCATAGTATCATAATGTTTAAATTAGCTATGGAAAAGGTCAGGATGTAAGAATGTTTAACTGGGGGGAAGGCCAATTTCAGTGGGATGAGAACGGATCTGGCCCAGGTAAACTGGAATCAAAGATTGGCAGGTAAAACTGTAGTGGAACAATGGGCTGCCTATAAAGAGGAAATAGTTCGGGTACAGTCGAGGTACTTTACCACGAAGGGGAAAGGTAGGGCACACTAAAGTCAGAGCTCCCTGGATGATGAAACAGATAGCCAATATAATGAAGCAGAGAAAGAACGTGTATGACTGATGTCTGGTTGCAAATACATCTGAGAATCAGTCTATATACAGAAATATCAGAGGAGAAGTGAAAAAGAAAATAAGAGGGGCAAAGCGAGGGTACGAGAATAGAATGGCAGCCAACATAAAAGGTAATCCAAAATATTAAAAGGGTAGTAAGAGGAGGGGTGGGGCCAATTAAGGACCAAAAAGGCGACCTACGCATGGAGGCAGAGGGCATAGCTAAGGTGCTAAATGAGCACTTTGCATCTGTCTTCAACAAGGAAGAAGATGCTGCCATAGACATAGTGAAGGAGGAGATACTGGATGGGATTAAAAATTGATAGAGGAGGTACTAGAAAGGCTGGCTGTACGTAAAATAGATAAGTCCCCAGGACCAGATGGCATGCATCCTAGGATGCTAAGGGAAGTGAAAGAAGAAATCACAGAGGTACTGGCCATAATCTTCCAATCCTCCTTAGAAACAGGGGTGGTGCCAGAGTACTGCAGAATTGCAAATGTTACACCTTTGTTCATAAAAGGGTATAAAGATAAACCCAGCAACTGCAGGCCAGTCAGTTTAACTTCAGTCGTGGGGAATCTTTCAGAAACAGTAATCAGGGACAAAATCAACAGTCACTTGGATAGGGGTGGATTAATTAGTTGTGTTCATTAAGATTTCATGCAAAATTGTGAATTTAGAATTTCAAATTCAAAATCATAAATTACAGTTTCAGTAGAAATAGTGAACAGAGGGAATCTTGCCTTGCTTGGCTCAGTGGAAGCACTCTTGCCATTAACTCAATGTTCATGCCCCATTATAGACTTGAGTACATAATATAGGCTGACACTTCAGTGCAGCAGTGAGGGTGTGCTACCTTGTCTGATGCCACCTTTCAGATAAAACGTTAAACTGAGATCCCACCTGCCTCTTCAGCTGTAAGTAAAAGATTCTGTGGTATTATCTGAAGTGGAGTAGGGAGTTCCTATTGTCCTTCTTACCTTCTGCGTTTGACTACATAACAACTGTGACTGCAGTTCAGAAATAATCTGTTGGTTGCAAAGTGCTTTGGGACATCCCCATTAACGATGAGGTGCTGTATAAAGCCAGATTTGTTCATTCTTTCATGACTGTATTTATAATGTTCTACATATTTTAGGTAATTCCAGATCTAATAAGGAGCTATGATTTACTTTTGAACCACCATCATAGTAACAAGTTCACAATTTATTCTGCAATATTTTCTTAAACCACTGTTTTGTAATAAATATGAATTTCCAGGTAAAATCTGAATTAAACTGTGAATTTCATGTAACGGACTACAGCAATTAAATTGGCTTCAACATCTTTTCCCCCTGCTTATTATTGATAGTATTAATTGAGCAAACAAAATTAATAACCTGATTGAGAAAATTGAGTGGCAAAGTTAGTGAATTCAGCAGCATGATGGAGCTGAATTGACAAAGTTAAAATTACAGATTTGCTGAAGAATTCTGTAGCAATTTACTGTTGCCTCTCGTGTCTGGCTCAATAACTCTCCAGATTAGGTTCTCTTGTCATTAATACTGATTTTAAAAACTTTAGACAAATGTAGATGGGCAATTTATGTATTTCTGTACTTTGATCGAGTAATCATTTTGTGTCAAATTGAGCAGGAAGATGGTTGTGGTTGTTGGAGGCCAATCATCTCAGCCCCAGGACATCACTTCAGGAGTTCCTCAGGGCAGTGTCCTTGGCCCAACCATCTTAAGCTGTTTCATCAATGACCTTCCTTCCATCATAAGGTCAGAAGTGGGGATGTTCACTGCAACTCCTCAGATAATGAAGCAGCCTGTGCCCGCATGCAGCAAGACCTGAACAACGTTCAGGCTTGGGCTGATAAATGGCAAGTAACATTCACGCCACACAAGTACCAGGCAATGACCATCTCCAACAAGAGAGAATCTAACCACCGCCCCATGACATTCAATAGCATTACCATCGTCAAATTCCCCACCATCAACATCCTGGGGGGTCACCATTGACCAGAAACTTAACTGGACCAGCCACACACATACTGTGGCTACAAGAGCAGGTCAGAAGCTCGGTATTCTGTGGTGAATGACTCACCTCTTGACTCTCCAAAGCCTTTCCACCATCTCCAAAGCCTTTCCACAATCTACAAGGCACCAATCAGGAGCGTGATGGAATCCTCTCCACTTGCCTGGATGAGTGCAGCTCCAGCAACACTCAAGAAGCTCGACATCATCCAGGACAAAGCAGCCTGCTTGATTGGCACCCTATCCAGCACCTTAAACATTCACTCCCTCCACCACCAGCGCACCGTGGCTGCAGTATGTACCATCTACAAGATGGACTGCAGCAACTTGCCAAGGCTTCTTCGGCAGCACCTCCCAAACCCGCAACCTCTACCACCTAGAAGGACAAGGGCAGCAGGTGCATGGGAACACCACCACCTCCAGGTTTCCATCCTGACTTGTAAATATATCGCCGTTCCTTCATTGTCACTGGATCAAAATCCTGGAACACCCTACCAAACTGCACTATGGGAGTACCTTCACCACATGGACTGCAGTGCTTCAAGAAGCCGGCTCGCCACCACCATCTGTAGGGATATTCGGGATGGGCAATAAATGCTGGCCTTGCTAGTTATACCCACGTCCCATAAATGAATTAAAAAATGTTTATTCAGTAATTCCATGGTTTTTCTTACTTTTTTCAATTTTGCAATAATGACGCTCCAGAGCATTTCCATGTTACTCCCTTAGAACAATTATTGCCATCTTCTAATTTGCATTAATATTTTCATTTGAGCCTAAGCTGTTAAAAGAAGTATTAAAAGAAACTTTCTTTTACCCTTTAAATATTCAAAGCATTGCTCTCTTTTATACTGTTTTCACTGTTTATATAAGTACTGTACATTGAAGTATGGATAAAAGGTAAAGGTCCATTAAAAGCAATTGCAAAGTTTTGGTAGCTGATTTCTTTGACCTGAATGGCAATTGAGATGTCCATATTTGTAACCATTTTCTCAATGATAGTGATCACATTTATAAGAATTCATAAGATTATCCTGTATTTTGTTGGAAAATGGACATGGAGGTAGCCTGGAAATCGCCACTCAGGTGGTGGTCACAGTCTGATTTCTGATAAACCACAGGGTTTTTGGTGTGAATTTGCTCCAAACTTCAGCATAAATTTGGTTTACAATTTTTGGGTTTTGTGATAGATATTTTCTCAGGTTCGGCATCCCCAATCATTCGTGCAACCAGATCTCGCTTGCCCTACGAACTAGAAGGTACTTTTTCTCTGCCCAATATCTAGTTAAACAATAACATGATCTGGGGATAGGAACATAGAACTCCTGCTCCATATACCAGCTACTGACATTGCACAATGTCCAGAAGGCAGACTGAAAAGCACTCTTATCTGGCTTATTTAACATAAAATTCATGAATAAACAGAATACAGTTGTAACAGACAATTACCTGTATATCAAAAAATAGTAAAGATGCAACCTTACTGATTCCCTAGACATCGGCCTAATTTCAAGCTAAGCTATTCCAAAGTTAGCTTTTCCTGGCTATTCTTTTACTGCTTGCTAAGGCCATCACCCATACTGTCCGAGAGAAAGTGAGCGAGTTCTTTCTCGTCAGTCTTAAGTCTGTGTGGATGGGGGTTTGGCCTGCAGAGCTGTCAATCATCAAGGGCTCCAGATTCGGCCTCCCCTTAGTACAGTGGGCAAATAACACATCTTACACAAAAGGAAAATACTGCTGATGCTGGAAATCTGAAATAGAAACAGAAAATGCTGGAAATACTCAGCAAGTCAGGCAGCATCTGTGGAGAGAAACAGAATTAACGTTTCAGGTTGATGACCTTTCGCCTTGTTGTTTAATTAGCCCAGAATAGCTAGCTATCAACACTGAATGAAAACAGTCATTGTTGATGGCCTAAGATGCTTGTAAGTAACTGGCCATTTCAACTGACTGAGCTCCTGTGGTCTTTTCCATTACTTCATAGTCACAGAAACTTGCATAATTAAACAATATCAATAGTGGCATATCTCAGTTGCCACATTCTCTCTGGGAAGGCTGGGGGTTTGCTTGTGCTGTTAGGGAAGGTTTAAGCTAGGTTGGCAAGGGTATGGGAACCTGAGTGTAGATTTAGAAGGGAGAGAAGCAAAGCTGGAAATGGAAGGCAGAAAATTAGTAAGCAAGTTTGGAAAGCAGAGGAAACAAATGCTAGAAAATAGACAACAAAGGGGTTTGGCAGTGCTTCATATATACTTCAGTGCAAGGAGTCTAGTGAATAAGGCAGACGAGCTGAGGGCATAGACCGATACATGGAAGTATGATGTCATTAGCTATTGCTGAAATATGGCTTAAAGAAGGGCAGGAGTGGCAGCTCAACATTCCTGCTTACTGGATTTTCAGACGAGATAGAGGGGGATAAAAAAAGGAGCGGGGGAATGCAATATTGGTTAAAAAACAATTGGAGCTGGGAGGAGGGATGATATGTTAGAAGGATCATCAAATGAGGCCATATGGGTTGAAATGAAGAACAAAAAAGGGGAAATCACACTGCTCGGTGTGTACTATAGACCCCCAAACAGTCAGAGGGAGATAGAAGAGCAAATATGTAGGCAGATTTCTGAAGTGCAAAAATAGTAGGGGATTTCAACTACCCTAATATTAGCTGGGATAGAATTCGTGTAAAAGGTATAGAGGGCGCAGAATTCTTAAAATGCATCCAGGAGAACTTTTTTTAGCCAGTACATAGCAAGCCCAACAAGAGAGGGGGCAGTTCTGGACTTTGTTTTAGGGAATGAAGCTGGGTATGTGGAAGGGGTATCAATGGGAGAGCATTTTGGTGGTAGTGATAATAAATCAGTTAGATTTAGCATAGTTATGGAAAAGGACAAAGATCGACCAGGTGTAAAAGTTCTCAATTGGGGAAAGGCCAATTTTACAAAGCTGAGATGTGATTTAGCAAAAATGCACTGGAAACAGCTACTTGAAGGTAAATCGGTGTCAGAGCAGTGGGAGGCGTTTAGGTTGAGAATACAAATGAGAACCAGGCTGAATATAGATAGTTCAGAGGGAAAGTGAAACAGGAAATAAGAGGGGCAAAGAGAGGCAGCTAACATAAAAGGGAATCCAAAAGTCTTCTATAGGCATATAAATAATAAACAGATAGTAAGAGGAGGGGTGTGGCCGATTAGGGACCAAAAAGGAGACCAATGCATGGAGGCAGAGTGCATAGCTGAGGTACTAAATGAGGACTTTGCATCTGTCTTTACCAAGGAAGAAGATGCTGCCAAAGTCATAGTGAAAGCAGAGGTAGTTGAGATACTGGATGGGATAAAAATTGATAGAGGAGGTACTAGAAAGGCTGGCTGTACTTAAAGTAGATAAGTCACCAGGACCGGATGGGATGCATCCTAGGATGTTGAGGGAGGTAAGGGTGGAAATTGCGGAGGTACTGGCCATAATCTTCCAATCCTCCTTAGGTACGGGGGTGGTGCCAGAGAATGGAGTTGCATTCGGAGAAGTGTGGGTAATGCAATTGGGGAGGGCTAACAAGGCAAGGGAATATGCAATAAATGGTAGGATACTAAGAAGTGTAGAGGAACAGAGGGACCTTGGCGTGCATGTCCACAGTTTCCTGAAGGTAGCAGGACAGGTAGATAAGGTGGCTAAGAAGGCAAAGGGAATACTTTCCTTTATTAGCTGAGGTATAAAATATAAGAGCAGGGAGGTTATGCTAGAACTGTATAAAACACTAGGTAGGCCACAGCTAGAGTACTGCATGCAGTTCTGGTCACCACATTACAGGAAAGATGTGATTCTAGTAGAGAAGGTACAGAGGAGATTTACGAGGATGTTGCCAGGACTGGAGAATTTCAGCTATGAGGAAAGATTGGATAGGCTGGGGTTGTTTTCTTTGGAACAGAGGAGGCTGAGGGGAGACTTGATAGAGGTGTATAAAATTGAGGGGCCTAGTTAGAGTGAATAGGAAGGACGTCTCTCCCTTAGAGAGGTCAATAACTAGGGGGCATATATTTAAAGTAATTGGTAGAAGGATTAGAGGGGAGTTGAGTAATTTTTTTCACCGAGGGTGGTGGGGGTCTGGAACGCACTGCCTGAAAGGGTGGTAGAGGCATAAACCCTCATCACATTTAAAAAGTACTTGGATATGCACTTGAAGTGCCGTAACTTACAAGGCCAAAGACCAAGAGCTGGAAAGTGGGATTGGGCTGGATGGCAAGCGCATATACGATGGGACGAATGGCCTCCTCCTGTGCCGTAAATGTCTGATTCTGAGCTAATCAACACTTCAAATCACCATGGCAGGCAGCCTGGTTTCATGCCCCACTGGCTTAATGTTAAGATAACCAGCTGAATTTAACATTACAGATATATTGTAAGTTTTTTTTTAATTTGTTAAGGCAATACAAGTGAAAACCAAATCAAACTGTTTATGTTAATTCCCTTTATAGTTTAATTTAATTTAAAGAGATGCTGTTGATGGATCCTTCTGAGTTACTTAATGAACCTCATTGCCAGGAAACTGGGGAAACCCTTGATTCTGTGAATTCTCAGTAGTCTGTAGACAAAAAATATGGACTCAGTTGAACGAACAAGCTATTGGTGATATTTGGTGTAAATGTCTCTTGGCATAATGGTGAGGTTTTATACACAAATAAATGTTAGTGTGTTTGAAATTTTAGCCACTTCAGATTTGACTTTTTGTCAAATGTAAGGATACATTTTGGAAAGCTCTGCCTGCAGGCAACCAGTGGAAATTGGAAATTGAAGGCTACTGCTCATAATTTTTTATCCATCGATGTTCCGATTATGCACTAGCTGCATATGTGAGGCCCTGTAGGAGTCACGGGACCTCATAATATTTATCTGAATATGTTTTCTTTGTAATAAGTACATACAGAAAGCTGACACTGGCTTAGTCAAAATGGGCTGAATGGTTTTCTCCTGTGCTGCAGTTTCTGATTCCAGTGTTGCGAAGTCTTGCCAAATGGTGACAAGAGTCACCACTGACTCTTTTGGGAAGTTGTTGGCAAGCAAGCAGGCAAAATGTCCATTGTATTAACCCCTATGCACTATTATTTGCACACAACTGCTTTGAATTATTAAGGGGAGGGTAGATTGTTGCAACCTTGTCAACAAGTTTTATTAAAATAAAAACACAAAATGCTGGAAATGCTCAGCAGGTCAGGCAGCAACTGTGAAGAGAGAAACAGAGTTAACGTTTCCGGTCGATGACCTTTCATCAGAACTGGTCACCGACCTGAAACGTTAACTCTGTTTCTCTCTCCACAGATACTGCTTGACCTGCTGAGTATTTCCAGCATTTTCTGTTATTTCAGATTTCCAGCATCCGCAGTATTTTGCTTAAGTTTTATTGAAAGTTCTTTTCAAAAATGCATACTTCACTATTGAAGAAAATGTTACTGTAATTGTAAAGAAAAATAATCTATTTTTCTTGTTCCAGCAATGTGCTGCTGCTAATGCATGCATCCCATGTGGATCGATCCTAAAAACCTATGCTGGAGAAGTACTGAGAATTGTTGGTGGTGTAGGTCTTTTCTTCAGCTTCACTGAGGTCAGTAAAACTTTCAATAACTTTAAAAAAAAAACCAAAGTAGTTCGGTCAACAAGGGCAGTGGTATTAACATACAAACTTTGAAAAATGTAAAAATTTTTAATACACTTTTAACAAAACAAAGCTCATATTTCCATTGTTACAAAGCTATTTTATATAGGGCTGGATTCTCCAGTTTCCGACCCGCCCAGAGCTTTGGGGCGGGGGGAGCCGGTAGATTGACCGCGCGCTGTGGAGTTTTAGTTTTTATTGCTGGGCATAAAACGAGTGATAGGGAATCGGCTGGATTTTCTTTTCTACTGCGAGATGCAAAATGGGCAGCCGATTTGCTATTACCCATTTTCCAGCCGGCAATAAAAGTTAAAATTACTTCCAGTGTGATTGTGTGTATATGTATGTAATTGTATAGCAAAAAGTTTAACATTTCTCTTGGAACTAGAATGTCAATTTTTTAAAAAGAATAATTTAACTTTAACTTTATTTAACACTTTGTACTAGCACATTACCTGCTTTTATAACTTGCAAGTGTTTGTTTCAGATCCTGGGAGTATGGTTAACACACAGATACAGGAACCAGAAAGATCCACGAGCAAATCCAAGTGCGTTCCTGTAGGAGAAACCTTCAGAAATGCCACACCACTTAAACACTGCACTACTGAAGCCGCCTGCGTTTTTTGTTGTTGAGACTTTCTATATCTAAAACTTCACCTGCTTGCAAACATGTCTTTCACCTGGGATAAGGGTTTTCTTTGTTACTGCTTTCTGTAATGAAACTGAGAACTGAACTTGGTTGTTCCCTCATAGCATTCAAAATTGTGAGGAACGCACTGCTGATTACTGCTGCCTGTAGCCTAATCCTTGTCGCAGGCATTTGGTCAGCACAAGAGGTTTCTTTGATGGTTGTCTTTCAAAATTGCCTGCTTGTGCACTCTTAGAATAGCATCGCACTGATAACATTGAAAATTACCTTCAAAGGAAATGAGGCATTTAACTTCCAATATTATTTAACATCCCAGCTCCTTAGAGTATTGCGGTGTCTAATGACACAATTCTAGCTTTTAATTTTTCCATATTCCACAAGTGCATTGTTAGCTAAGATTAAAGATATTTTGTTTGATTGGGAGATAACCACGGTTAATGTTGAACCAGTTAGACTATAAATAAATAGAAACTCTAATGCATCTTCTTTTTATGTAATGGCTTGGTGGAGCAGTTCATTATTATAACATTTTCACATTGTACTTTGTGGATTTTTCAGAAGACATCTCAAGATTTGTTTTCTGTCCTGGACAAAAGAAATTGAGAAGCTTAAGGAGTTTTTAGACATGGATCTCTTGATCCACTGTGAGTAATACTAGCCTGAAGAAATGCATTTCTCTCTGCTTAAAGATCTTTTGAGTTCTAGAGTATTTGCAGGATTTAGTGTGTATGTGTGAAAAGCTCATTTCCTTGATCAATCAATCGCTTCTGACTACTATTTGCCTAGTTTATTTGGAAAGCTTGTATCCTACCTTTACACCTGCCAGTGTGATTAATGTGAAGTTCTGTTGTAGCACTGTAGCATCCTGAAGATCATTGATAAATTTAATATACTTTTGTGATTGTTGTGATTTGGTGGTAATACTTTAATCTATTAACACTGATTTTAAAGGACATTTTGATTAAAAAGACCTATGTTTTGCTTTCAGTGCACATAGTAAAATTGGTTTGTTAGAAATGTTGCTAACCTGGAAACAAATCGCGCAAGATGTGTTTGCGTCATATTTGTTTTCCTCTGCACATGATTGAGAAACTCCTTTTATTCAGTTATTTAAATTATCGATCATTGTGCAATTGTGTAAAATTTTGCTCATGACATAACTATTCAGAATTATGAGTATATTTGACAGCTTGGTATCTCAGTATGTCCACGTGTACAGGTCAAAGCATTGATCATTCATAATACAACATTGCAGCGAAACAAAACAGTGATTTAAAATGTCTTATGGGATAAATGCTAATGTGGAGAATATTACTACTATATTTATGGGATTTATAAAATTTAAGCGACCATGGGTAAATTGTGGACTCCAACCATTAAAGTTTCACTTATGTGAATGAGTGAATTGAATGTTTTTTTTTTCTTGTGTTCTTTTATTTTCTTCGTGTGTTTAACTAGTTTATTTCAATAGTTTGCTTGTTAGGGGTATTTTTGCAACAAAATAATGAACGCATGACTTTTCTTATTGTGGCTAATTGCATTTCCTTAATGTTGCTTTAATATTCAGCTGTGGAAATTTACTATACATAATAGTTTAAATGGATGGATAGATAATACATGCACATCTAAAAGCTACATAGGGCTCAGAGGTTCAAATGTTTCTTCCTGTTGGGCATTACAGTTATCAATTACCCAGTATCTACACATGCACTGTCCAGCAAGGGTCACTGGATAATAACTAAGAGCAGGAACACTAGCTGACTTTTTAACATTTCCTCACTTTTTCCCCCTTCCACCAAAAAAAGCACAGTGTGTCCTTTAGATTAACCACCATTACTTTCCTGGCAAAGGTCAGCTAACTGAGCACAGGTGAGGATATGAACCTGACATCTTCATGGCTCAGTAGCACAATACATAGTGAATTTATCAGGGAGCCCACTGTGCAAGGAATTTTGAATAAGTTTGTCAGTATTAATTTAAGGAGATTTGCCTGTTTCTTACACTGCCATAATAAAAACCCTTCTCACTGAATGAGGTGGGTCCTGAACGGCATTACATTGTAATATACAGGGCCAGAAAATGTGCAGCCCCATCACCCAGTGTCTAATGATTTTGGTCACATCCTCTTATCAATATTTTTCTCCAGGTACTTGCCCAACCATCTCTTGAACTTGTTGACACCACCAGCCCCCACTCCCTCCCTTGGCAGTCACTCCATTATTTCTGTGTAAAGTAGTTAAATCTAAACTGTCTTATCACTCTGCCTCTTCTAAATTCGAGGCTATGCTTTCTTGTGGAATCTATGATTGTGGCATTTACCTTTTCTATTCCCTTGAGGATTTGAATATTTCTATAAGGTCAGCCCTGAGCCATCTCTTTTCCAGTGTAAACATTGCAACTTCTGCATTCTCTCCTCTTAGCTCAGGCACCTAATCTCAGCTGTAAATTTAGATGCCCTTTGCTGTACCCCCTTTAATATCTGGATGTATTTTTTTCATCGCAGTTATCAGAATTGCACAAAGTATTCCAGGCGGACCAGACCAGTGCTCTGCACAAACTCAAAATTCTTCAGATTCGTGTTGTATTCTTTGGGCTATATGGTCCAAGATCCTATTTTCTTTCTTTTCTGCTGATGATGCACTGTGCTGATGACTTCAGTAATCTTAAAGTACTAGACTGTTGTGTGGGTGGATGAGTTAATTAATTGAGGACATTGTGGAGAATAGTTGGCACAATGAGGCTAAGTGTAGTGATTGATAAAACGCAATCCAGGGCGAAATTATTCAGCTGATGGAAGGGCATACAGGAATAGTATGAGTCAGAATAATAGGTGAGGATATTAACATTTATAGAGAATATATGAAGTTAATAAAGCTGTATGTGATGGGTTCTGACACTCGTGGAAACCATTTATTGTGCCTAACAATCTCTAAAGCAAAATACACACAGGTAGAGCTTCTGTTCATCAAATATGGAGTACATATTTTTCCATGCCCCTAAATTAAGATAGCTTGAGTTGGCATGAGTCAAGATTTCAGGTCCCAAAAGTACACACCGGTATATTGCTGAAGTTTAGCCAGCCTTTTATTTGTTCATTCATGGGATGTGGGCATCGCTGGCAAGGCCAGCATTTATTGCTCATCCTTAATTGCCCCAGAGAAGGTGGTGGTGAACCACTGCCGTCACAACTGAGTGGTTTGCTAGGCCATTTTCAGAGGGCATTTAAGTGTCACAGAAAGGCCAGACTGGGGAAGGGCTGCAGATTTCTTTCCCTAAAGGACATCAGTGAACCAGATAGGTTTTTACGACAATCTGGTAGTTATATGGTTACCATTGCTGATGCTAGCTTTTTTATTAAATTCCAAATTTATTTTAACTGATTTTAAATTCCACAGCTACCTTGGGATTGAACTCTTGTCTCCAGATCATTAGTCCAGCCCCTGGATTACCAGTCCAGTAACATTACCACTATGCTACCGTTCCCTTAATGGTAAGCTGGTACAGCAGGTTCATTGGGGGAGAAATTCGTTATCGCCTCGTTTGGGGCGCAATTATCGGCCGGACGCAAAGTTTAGCGCCTGGCGCTAATTATTGCCTCCGACTGCAAACTTGGCTTTTATCACCCCTGGAGGTGATTGGAGTGCTAAATCAGGCGCTGCACACCTGTCTTAAGGTTCAAAGGCTGAGGAGCGAGGCGCTAACTCAGCACGTGGGCACTGCGCAGGTGATGTCAGTTAGCGATGGAACACAGACACACTGGCGCCGGCCAGTTCTTAAAGGGGAGGGTCGATCTTGCTCTCTAGCCACACCCTGCTCATTGGAGCCTTGAATCTCGGCCTGGAGAGACCTGTTACTACATTTTCCAGCCAAGGAGTATGGAGAGGGTGAGAGAATGAGCTCAGCGCTTCAGCGAGCGGGCCTTGCAGGCTCTGGTTGGCGCGGTGGAGCGCAGAAGATCTATACTGAGAGTGGCAGGAGGCCTTTGCCGCGCGACTACAGAAGAGTATGGAGGGAGGTGGCTCATCACGTCTCCTCCAGGAGCATGGTGACCACGACCCATACTCAATGTCGCAAAAAGTTCCAACGACCTCACACGGGTCGTCGGGGTGAGTGACTTTTTTTCAATATCTCTCCATCCCTCCATTTCAACCTCACTCTATGGCCCGAGGGCCTTAAAACCCCAATGCCCAACACTCATCCAACACCTATGGCCCTCTCATGAAACACACACGCACATTCCACACCTTGCATACAGTAAGGGCTATTCACCTATGGGAGGCACATCAGGCAAGACCATGGCTGTATATTTACTCAGACGCCGTCCTTTTTCTTGCAGGCCAAGCTATCTCATTAGAGGACGCAGCAGCAATGAACGGGTGGAGGGCGGCCTCAGCTGCAACCCCTCAGCGATCTTGAGGCGCGTGTTCACAGGATTGTGGCAAGCCAGGTGATCGGTCCCGTCGTCCCCTGGAGAGGTTGACCCCATTCGGGACAGCAATGGTAAGGTCATCAGCTCTCCTCTCTCATTCCACTTGTCCCTCACAACACCAGCCTTTGACACTTTCAAACCAACTTACTAAATCGCTCCACTCCTTTCTCCCTTACTGCCCCCCTGTCCTCACTAAAGCCACTCTTATACCTCCCTGCTTTCAGATGGTGATTCACCAGCTGAGGAGACGGGCCCTCAAGCTGCCAGTGGGAGTGAAGCCGCAGGCAAGGAGGAAGAGGAAGCCGGAGCCTCAGCGCCACCCTCTCCCAAGGAAGCCCATGCCCACACTGGGACCACGTCTTCCCTGGAGGGGAGCAGGGGGGAAGGGTTTGATGAGGGTGAAGCTCCGGGATCCAGCGGACTGCAGCAACGTGATGTGGCTAGGGAAGCTCAGGGGCCTTCTCCCCGGAAGGAGAGTAGGCCAGCAAGTCCTGCTGCACTGGACGCAGAGGAGGAGCGGCTCATCGCTGAAATGAACACCCAGGCGGTGGACATGCACACTCAGCTCATGGGTGCAGTGGGAAGGGTGCCTGAATGCATTGAATCACTGGCAAGGAGTGTGGAGCATTTCGCTGTAGCACAGGCGGATGCCACGCAAATGTTTAGTGCTGCAATTCAGTCACTGGCTGCCGTGATCCAATCTCAGACAGCTCTCATGCAGACTCAGATTGAGGCCACGCAAGCACTGACTGCTGCCATCCTTGCTGGTTCGGGCACATTTCCCCGGGGCTCTCACCGCGCTGCAGCAGGCCAGCAATCTGTGCTCCAGCAGATTGCTCCGGATGCTGAGGTGCTGCCCCGTGGGAGTGCCAGTGTGTCGGTCGAGCAGAGAGGTGCTGTCCTCTCTCAAGATGACAACATTCCTGCTGCCACCATTGTCACTTCCCCATTGCACTTGCCACCGCCTGTAGGACAGACTGCTGTCGCCCATGCAGAGTTGGTGCAGTCTGCAGCTGGGCCCTCCAGGCCCAGAGCTGGTTGAGGCCGTCCTTCAAGAGCATCTGTAGTCTCAGGTTCTGACAATCAGCAGCCTTCCACCAGCCTTGCTGCAGCCACTGGGGCCCCATTACGGAGGAGCTGTAGGGTGGGAAGGGGGGAAGTGCGCAAGGGAAGGAGATCACCCTCGAAGGGCAAAAAGTAGGAGGTGTGATGAAATGTTGGGAATTTTTTAATTAAAGGCCGAGGTTCGTGTTCAAACCTTTTAATGTTTTGGCCATTATCTCCAGGTTGTGAGAACCAGTTATGCTTTTTTGTGTTTGTTTCTATTAGTTTGTCATGAAGAAATGACACAGAGTTTGTAAAATAAAAAAGTTTTTGTATTCAAAATATACATGTTTGGCCTTTGGAATCATTGCTGCCTTGGCCGGCTTTGGGGTTGCGGGTTGCTTTCCATCATGTTGTTCTCCATGCCAGAAGCCATTTCCTGAGTAGGGGCCTAGAAGCGGCTTGTTATCAGTCGTTGATAGACGGTCCTTGCAGTTTCAACATTGTGGGCCTTCCTCCCACCTTGGTGCTGCTGCTGATCCTCCTCCTCCGGTGGTGCACCAAGGCCTGGTGGCATTGGCTGGGTCCTGAGGATTGCCAGGTTATGAAGAATGCAGCGCACAACTATGAAGAGGGAGACTCGCTCAGGCGAGTACTGCAGGGCTCCTCCTGTGTGGTCCAGACAGTGGAACCGTTGCTTGAGCACGCCGATCGTCTGCTCAATGATGTTCCTGGTGATGACATGGCTCTCATTGTACCGCAGCTCAGCAGGGGTTTTGGCGTTATGGAGCGGTGTCATCAGCCAGGTGCAGAGTGGATAACCCTTGTCCCCGAGGAGCCAACCACTTGGCTGGATGCGGTGCCTGGAAAAGGTCTGGCACACCAGTCTGGCGCAGGATGAAAGCATCGTGGCTGCTGCCAGGATAGTGGGCATTGACAGCAAGTATCAGCTGTCTGTGGTCGCAGACCAACTGGACGTTTAAGGAGTGGAACCCCTTGCGGTCTCGGAAAACCTCTGCATTCTCATGCGGTGCCCGCAATACCACATGCATGCAGTCAATGGTGCCCTGCACCATGGGGAAGCCCGCTATCCTCCAAGCCCAATGCGCGTTCATGCTGTTTGGCCCGGGTTATCGGGAAAGATGTACTGGCGTCTCCTTTTATAGAGGGCATTTGTCACCTCCTGGATACAGCAATGGACCGCGAACTGGGAGATATTGGCGATGTCCCCAGTAGCTGCTTGAAAGGAGCCGGTGGCATAAAAATTCAGAGCCACTGTGACCTTCACTGCCACGACAGAGACGTCCTGGTCCTCAGTTGAGGCTGCAGATCTGGTTGCAGCAGGTGGCAGAGCTCAGTGACCACCTCCTTGCTGAAGCGCAGCCTGCGCAAACACTGCTCCTCAGACAAATGAATGTAGGAGAATTGTTCCCGGAATACCCTGGGAGGGTAAGGTCTCCTGTGCAGAGGCCTGTTGGCCCTCCTCCATCTGGCCATGATTGCCACTCTCTGCGTCTCTGATGCCTCCGATTCTGCAGGCGCAGGACAACGCCCCGAATCAGTGCAGCCCCCAAAGTCTCTTGACAATCGAAGTAATGAAGGTCAAATCCAAAAGTATCTGCAAAGTGATGCTCCGTAGCCAAAACTACTTCACACAGCGTTGACTGTATGCAGAAGTCTCTCTCTCAGAATCTCTCTGTCAGAATGAGTGGTGCAAAAATGTCTACCACTGAAAAAGGCAGGAAGAGGGCGCCTTTAAATAGCGCCCCCCCAGCCCCTCACCGACTGGGAAACGTTCCAGTCTCCCTGTCGTTGCTTGCGACAGGCGGAAAGGAGGGGGGCGCCACTCAATTTCCGGTCCGGGGCGCCACCAGAGTGTTGCACGCTCGACTGACGTCACGATCTGCGGGCGCAGGAGATCGGGGTGGTAAACCTTTGCACCGCTGCAAAAACTGTAGTCAATTCGCGAGTGGCGCAAATATTGCCGCGCCCAGCCGCTAGTTGCTTTGCGCCCCATTTAACGGGAGGCGCAAACCAACCAAATTTTTGCCCAATTGACTTTTAGGGTAGTGGTTTACATTGTTATCTAGAGCTGAGCGGGAAGAATCACAGCCTCCAGTGATAGATGTACCCTTAATGAACCGGATTGGCCAGTCACTCGTCAGCAGTGTCCTGAACTACTGGGACCTGCCCTACTTAGACTGTTTTACAAAGTCTGCTAAGGAGGTTGAATCGTTTGAAAATTTTCATAGTTGGGCATGCCACCTCGAAAAAAACTCAACCTAAAAAGAAGTAACTTTTCCACGCAAGCAGAACTGCCACTGGTATATCATTAGACAACTGATAAGTGCAGGCTTGAGCCTCTCGGACAGCAGGTACCTGAAACTATTCACAAGTGCTACGAGTAGCAGCATAACTCACCGTAAAATGTGTGAATGCTTTGCCACCATCTCCCTGAGCATAGTATGGACACATGCCATGTCCTAACATGAAATTCCAACAGCAGGAGGTGCAGAAGTTCAGCAGCAGCTGCTTGTCTCTCTGCAGCCCAATCACGATAGGTCCCAACCTTGGATACATGACTGGATCTATATTCTCAGTCCTGATCTATTGCTAATGGCCCGGAATTTTCAGTGGGTAATGATGGTGAACTGTCAACATTCACTGTCATTACCCCTTTGAAACAGACCGCAACTTCAGGATTTAGCGCATGTGCATCTAAATGTGGAAATCCTGAAGTTGTGGTCAGTCATTCACTGCTCCGACACAGGCTGCGGTGTGGACCCCCCCCCCCCCGTCATACCCATTACAGAGCGCTGCAATCAATTGAACGTTGAAAAAGGCAGACTTCTCACTACAGAGATCACAAGATCTCTGTGGGCAACTTTCTTTGGAGCCGGCAGTGAGCGCCTTTGCTTCGCCGCTGACTGCAAATTATGGGCCAATGCTTTCCAGGAGCTGTTGTCCTCAGTATGAGTTTCCTCATTAGTTGTATGATGGACATCTACTTTCAACACTCTCGGAGAATCTACCCAGAACAGCTTGTGACATGTCAGCCATCTTCTCGACATCTAAGGCTAGTGCCACGTACCAGGCTTGCTTTTCACCAAGCATATAATCCATATCCTCATGTAAAAGGGTCTTTGAAAATGAGGTGTGCCGACCATGTCACTGAGCACCCTGGTGGGGAAATCAGCCTCATGTCCCTCTATCTCTTTCCTCTTTGCTACAAAGCCACATCACGGCTTTATACAGAATTCCTCTCGATTGCATGCCTAGGCGTTCTGAAAAATGAAGCTGAACTGCTTGGATGCATGTCTTCTAAACCGCAGGTATTTTCCACTTTTTTTTTCAATGCCAACAAAATCCCAAAGTTGCACATTGCTGCTTCTCAGCAGTCTTGAAGGACTTTGTCCAAGTTAAATTTGGTATTCACCAGCTACTGATAATGAACCAACAACTGAGATAGATGCCTCTTGTGTTTTTCAATCAATGGATTTGATATCTCCCTTGAGCCAGGCAAAGCCATAATGCACTTGAGGGCATCCACTATATCACACTGGTCAACCCACTGCTTAAGATGGTGAGTAGCGTGCACTAGATTCCCCAGCCAAGTCTACCAATAATGGTTTGCGAAAAGGAGTGTCACCATTCTCTCAGAAATTTCTAGAATGGACACTCTGATACCACCCCAACATATCATTGATGATAGCAAATAGGGTGGGTGACAGGACAACCATGTGTGATTTTCCAGGGGCACAAATGAGTTAATGAAGGGAAGGGAGTTAAAACGTTAGTGCCATTTTATTCGGCGACAAATAGTATAGACATAAGACCTGAGTAACTGAAGAAAGTGTATGTATGTATGGTGGGTAACTTTAAGGTGAAGGGAGGGATGAAAGAAACTTAGAAGTTGAAATCAATGGCTGCTTCTTAATTTAACATATGAAGTAGGGTTTCAGAGGAGATACTCCATTAGATTTCTTGTTTTGAAGTTCAGCAGATTATTTTTGGTTCTGAGATGACATTCACCAAATAAAATTACATATGGTAACTGACATTATGAAAATTAAAATGGCCACACAAGTGTTGCAATCAGTGTGGCCATATTATAACTTCTCCATATTTGAATGCTTTGCCCAGTTTCTTTGTCTGACCAATCAGTTATAGTCTGTGGCATCTTCCACCTCCACTTCAAAATCAAACGTGGGACTATTGTTGGGCTCTCAGCAGCTAACAAGGGAAAGGAAGAAAGAATGCTATGAGAAAAAATAGCAACAATAAGAGAAGGGGAGAAAAAACAGAAGAGAAGCAAAAATAGCGAGAGAGCAGAAAATGAAGGAAAAATCAGTAAGAGAAAGGGCATTCTGAAAGAATTCAGCAAGGGTGTTGCAGCACAGATGTAGAGAAAAGCGCAGAAGAGCAACTCCTAATAATTATGCTGCGCCATTAAATATTGTAAAGATATTTTTACAATCTAATGACAGTTGGTCTGTTGCCAGCCTTTATAAGTAACAATTATTACTGATGCTAGGGAGGGTTCTGGAGAAGATTTTTCAATGAAACTACTGTATTTAAAGGTTTTGATTTGGTTACCCCTAGTGGTGTATCGAGGTCATGCCTTTCTAGCAGACAGTCAAAGCTATTGAGGTAGAGTTTCCACTAGGTCGCAGCGCAATTCACCCGAAATCGGCCAAACCAGTGCAAAAGATCGAGGAATTTCAAGCACAAGTTACGTCCAGCACAAATCGAGTTTCCACGATCTTTTGCGTTGGTTTTAAAAACATTGCGCTGGAAGCCGGCCCCACCCACAAAACTGGACACTCCCTCAGCTCAAATTAGTTACCATGGCGAGTTTCCACTAATTGCACCCATTTGCAGTCCTTCGAGGAGGCTCTTAAAATTAAGCTTTATTTTTTGGACGCAAGGGCACTAAGAGGCACCTTTTTTAAAGTTTTTAAATATTAAAAAATACTTAATTTACTAAAACTGTCTCTAGTGTACACCAATGAAGCTAGTAAATGGTTCTGTATAGTTTTGTTTAAAGTCATTTCCTGTTATTTAAAATCTGGTTACTCACAGGTGGTGGACCCATTTTCAGCTGTATGAATAAAACTGCACCAGGTTACCACTCTTAAATATATCAAGGAATATTTTTCAATGCAAAAGAAAAAGTAAACAATTACATTATAACACATGGCTCAATTGCGCTGGTTCATGGAAGATTTAACATTTGTGATTGTGCAAATGAATTTGAGCGGAAACTTGAACCATAACTTCACTTCGGAAAACTAATGCATTGTGAGTGCCCAAATTACCGACCACACCCAAAGCGGAAATGTTAAAAGGTGTGTTTAGTGCACGATGCTAGATTGAATTAAAACTGCACCAGAGCCATATATATTTCTATATATAGATACTATACAAAAGAAAAACAATATGTTGATTGGCCAGACAGTAAACTGAACACAAAACCTACAGATCAATGGTTGTAAATTACAGCGGTAATCAATGGTTGTAAATTACAATGGTATATCAACTGTTGACTCTAGAACAAAGTCTGAGCAACCAATCGGAAAGACCAGATCAATTACAAGACAGTTCATTTGATTTTCTGCTGATGAGAGTTTTTAAGATATAAACTTATTAAAAATGAAAATGACCGCCATTATTTTCAGCAGAGATGTCTGACATTGGAGCTTCTGTAGCAGTATTAGCTCAGAGAAAAACTAATGTTTTGATGAATAGCAGCACCTGGAGGCCCTAAAGAGAAGGGACACTGATCACAACGTCCTAAAAAGACACAAACATGAGTTACATTTCAACTGTGCTGCTCTTGTTCAGAACAGCAACAACTTGCATTTATATAGTGCCTTTAACATGGGAAAGCATCCCAAGGCGCTTCACAGGAGCATGATCAGACAAAATTGATCTGAGCCCAAAGAAGGAGACATTAGGACAAGTGAGGATGCAGTGGACGAGGACAGAGGAACCAGTATCCTAGGTTTTCTGTTTTTGTGTTAGCTGTGGCTCAGTTGGTAGCACTCTTGCCTCTGAGTCAGAAGGTTGTAAATTCAAATCCCACTCCAGAGACTTGAACACAAAATCTAGGCTGACACTCCAGTGCAGTACTGTGGGAGTGCTGCACTGTCGCGATGAGACGTTAAACCAAGGCCCCATCTGCCCTCTCAGGTGAAAGTAAAAGATCCCATGGATCTATCTCAAAGAAGAGCAGGGGAGTATTCCCCGGTCTCCTGGCCAATAGTTATCCCTCAACCAACATCACTGAAGCAGATTATCTGGTCGTTATCACATTGTTGTTTGTTGGACCTTGCTGTGTGCAAATTGGCTGCCACGTTTCCTTACATTACAACAGTGACTACATTTCAAAAGTAATTCATTGGTTGTAAAGCTCTTTGGGATGTCCTGAGGTTGTGAACAGTGCTATATAAATGCAAGTCTTTTTTTCTAATATGGGTGCAGTTTAGACCTGAATGGCTAGTGGCAGGTTTTAGACAGATTCAAATAGAAGTGTGAAGTTTATACCCAATTTTTCTAAGGAAAGCGCATTTGTGAAGTCTAAAGTGCAGATTTGGATGGATTCTGGGAGCATGAGTGGTGGAGGCAGAAACCTGTAATTTAAGTGAAATTTAAAGCTAAGGGGACAATTAAAGGGTTGTGTCAGAATAGTGGGACAAAATTCTGAAAGTCTTTGGAAGGACGCAGAATGCATCTCAACCAATTAGAATCCTTTGCCAGGCTGAAGGAGAAGGTGTCTTTAAGTGAATAGCGAAAATGAAGAATAAGGAATCCAGAGGTGCATGCACAAGTCTGCAGATAAATGATTAATCAGCCCAGGACCGATTTGCAGAAGTTGAGGTGCTAAACGCCATGGGACATTTTACTACATTAAAGCTGCTACATAAGTGCAAGTCGTTGTTGGTACTGCATGAGATGATTGCAAGGAGGGTGACCCTCTATACCACCCTACAGAGATAGTTAATTCCTCATCATTATTGCCAGATATGTGCAGTAATAGTTGCAGAAATATTTGTAGCATCTTGCAACTCAATCAGGGTACGCTACCTGTTGATTACCCTGGCACGTTTTTATTATGCAGTCGCACTGAAATTTTTACGTAGTGATTGATGTGCTTCTGAGGAAGCACCTGACATTGTGGTTAGTCACATATCTCAATAGTTTCATTGGGTCTGTTGTCCCAATCCCCTTTGGGAAGAGGAGCCTCTTATGCGCTAATTACCTGCCAAAGCGAGATCTGACCACCACTGTCCGGAGATGTGGGTATGAGGGTCCACGCTTTGCTCACTTGTGAAGATACAAGTGCAGATTTATATGGGTGCAGGGAGCACACTAGTGGTGGGGATGGAAAATTGTGTGTGGGAAATGTTAAGGGAAGAGGACAATTAAAAGATGTCCGAATCGGGGGTACAAAAATCTTTCAGTCTATGGAAACGCTCAGTAGGCATATCCGCTAATTGGAAGGCTTTGCCAGGTAAATTGGAATAGGGCTTCACTAATGCAGCCTCATCTGCCTGGAACCTCTCTGTAAATTATTTTCCTCTTCCAAGCATCCTTAAACTTTATATAGCACCTTTTAACATAGTAAAATGTCCCAAGGCACTTCACAGGAGTATTATAAGACAAAAAAATTGACACCGAGCCATATAAGGAGAAATTAGGGCAGGTGACCAAAAGCTTGGTCCAATAGATAGGTTTTAAGGAGCATCTTAAAGGAGGATAGAGCGGCGGAGAGGTTTAGAGAGGGAATTCCAGAGCTTAAGGCCTAGGCAACAGAAGGCACGGCTACCAATGATTGAGCGATTATAATCAGGGATGCTCAAGAGGGCAGAATTAGAGGAGCGCAGAAATCTCGGGGTGGGGGGGGGGTGGTTTGTGGAGCTGGAGGAGATGACAGAGATAGGGAGGGGCGATGTTACGGAGGTGGAAATAGGTGGTCTTAGTTATGGCATGGATATGTGTTCGGAAGCTCACTTCAGGGTCAAATGTGACACCAAGGTTGCGAACAGTGTGGTTCAGCCTCAGACAGATGTTAGGGAGAGGGATGGAGTCAGTGGCTAGGGAACGGAGTTTGTGGCGGGGACCGAAAACAATGGCTTCAGTCTTCCAAATATTTAATTGGAGAAAATTTCTGCTCATCGAGAACTGGATGTCAGACAAGCAGTCTGACAATTTAGAGACCGTGGAGGGGTCAAGAGAAGTGGTGGTGAGGTAGAGTTGGGTGTCGTCAGCGTACATGTGGATGAGAAATAGGAGGGGACCAAGGATAGATCCTTCGGGGACACCAGAGGTAACGATCTGGGAGCAGGAAGAGAAGCCATTGCCGGTGATTCTCTGGCTATGATTAGATTGATAAGAATGGAACCAGGTGAGTGCAGTCCCGCCCAACTGGACGATGGTGGAGAGGCGTTGGAGGAGGACGGAGTGGTCAACCGTGTCAAAGGCTGCAGACAAGTCAAGAAGGACGAGGAGGGATACTTTACCTTTGTCACGGTCAGTTTTTGACTTTGATGAGAGCTGTTTCGGTACTGTGGCAGGGGCGGAAACTTGATTGGACGGATTCAAACATGGAGTTCTGGGAAAGATGAGCACAGATTTGGGAGGTGACAACACGTTCAAGGACTTTGGAGAGGTAAGGGAGGTTGGAGATGGGACGGTAGTTTGCAAGGACGGAGAGGTCAAGGATTGTATTTTTGAGGAGAGGGGTGATGACTGCAGATTTGAGGGAGAGAGGGACAGTACCTGAGGAGAGAGAACCATCAACAATGTCAGCTAACATGGGAGCCAGAAAAGGAAGTTTGGTGGTCAGCAGTTTGGTGGGAATAGGGTCGAGGGAGCAGGAAGTGGGTCTCATGGACAAGATGAGCGTGGAGAGGTCAGGAGGAGCGATCAGAGAGAAACTGAAGAAAGATGTGAGTTCAGGGCTAGGGCAGGGCGGAACCTTAGAGGAAGTTTGGCCTGGTGGGCTAGGGGAAGGAAGGGAAGTGGTAGAGGCAGCTGATGGGATGGTCTCAATCTTAGATAAAGAAGTCCATGAGCTCCTCACACTTGTTGTCGGAGGTGAGGGGTTTAAGAAGACGGTTAGCAGCAGAGAACAGAAGCCGGGGTTTATGTTTGCATTCCAGAATGATTCCGGAATAGTGAGCAATTTTGGCAGACGAGAGCAGGACCCGATAATGCTTCATGTGGTCCTGCCAGATCTGGCGGTGAATGGCTAAAAGCGGAAGCTTTGGTGGCATTGGTTTTAGCGGTGGAGAGAAGGTGAAGACAAGTCTGCCGGACTATGTGGAGGGAGGTGGCACACCACGTCACGGGCAGCACTGCTGTCCCCATGTCCCACACCCAGTGCAGGAGGAAGTTTAATGAGCTCACACGGGTTGTCAGGGTGAGTGAAGGCTTCGACAAATGCTACATACCACCACCTGTACCACAAGCTTCACACGCTGCTCAATGTACCACACTCCCAGCACTCACCCACCAACAATCTGTGCCTAGCAACACTCACACCCACATCTCACACCTTGCACACAATGACAGCTATTCAACTATGGCAGGCACAAGGGTGATTAGTTATTAGAATTCATGTGATATGTTTATAGATACATTTATTAATGGTGTTTGGAATATTTTGTGGTCTCTCTCATTTCACCTTTGCACCCAGGAGGATACTGGGACATGTCATAAGACAGGGATGGTATGATGGGGATGTGGTGAGTTACGGGGATCTGGGGTTTCATTCATGTGAATCAGAGTCTGATGAGCCAGTCACTGTCCGGACAGCCCGTCCAGAAGGCCGATTGTCTCGCTGCCTCCTCCCTCCCTCCTGTTCCTCCTCCTCCTCCTCATCCTCATCTCCCTTGTTCTCCTCCTGAGATGGTCCCAGAATCCCTGCTGGCAAGGGCTGCGCTCTCATGATGACCAAGTTGTGGAGCATGCAGCAGACCATCACGAAATCGGACACCCGCTCTGGCGAGTACTAGAGGGCTCCTCCCAAGTAGTCAAGGCAGCGGAACCATTGCTTCAATAGCCGATGGTCTGCTCGATGATGTTCCTGGTGGCAGCATGGCTCTCATTATATGAGTGCTGGGCACGAGTGTCGGGGTTGCAGAGTGGGAGTCATGAGCTAGGTGGAGAGCGGATCGCCCTTTTCTCCGAGCAGCCACCCTCGAGCTTGACACAGTGGCTGGAAGAGTGCTGGCGCAGGATGAAGGCATCGTGGCTGCTGCCAGGATAGTGGGCATTCACATTGAAGATTCGCTGTCTGTAGTCACACAGCAACTGCACATTAAGTGAGTGGTAGCCTTTGCGGTTACGGAAGATCTCAGGATTGTTATGCGGTGCCTGCAAAGCCTGGCATGGAGGCAGGAGATTAGGAAGGTTGAAGAGTATTGAAGGGTTGGGGAAGGGATTTGGGAGGGCAGAGTATCCGAGAGAGGAGTGATGAAAGGAGGCATGACGACAGGAGAGAGCGGTCAGGGAGGGATAGAGAGAAAAGGAAAAGGGAGAAAAAGTGGAAATAGAAGTAAGTGAATGGCTCAGGTCCGGAGCGGCAGCCAAAGTGCGCACGCGAATAGACACAGAAAAGTTCAGGTTACATAGGCCTGGTTATGTAGGCATAAAGACTCATGAGAACCTAACTACCAGCAGAAAACAAAAGAAAGCAAAAATGTTCAAAAGATGGCTGAATTATTGCAAAATTAATCTAGTTATGTCCTTTAAAAACAATCACCACGGTTGATTTCCTAGCAACCCTGGAACTCAATTTTACATTAGCAATGACATCCTCTGTATCGAACATTGGGAAATGGCACGCATGCTGTCTCCACATCCAAATGAATATTTAATTGAAGCGTCCACCTGTTTGAGACGTGCTCTATGCTCTAATCCTTTCAACCCACTGCTCGGAAACTACACCATGGTGCAAAGTGGATGGTGTTCCATTGAGACAAAACTCCTGCCCATTTCTTGTTACTGGCCGTTCAACGTATGCCGCTACAACAGGCAGGCGATAGTGGAAAATCTAGCTCAATTAGCGGTAGAGAAGAAGAATCTGATTTGTTCCTGTTCTCCATGATGATTTTGGAGTAGTATGTGGATTTAGCGGTGCAAAGAGACCAATGGTAGAGCTTGAAGTGGTTGGGCCATGATGGGTGATGAACAGCCACACCTTGCTAAGTATATTAAAAGTTATAACCCAATGATTTGAGATCAAAGAGATGGCTATTGTACCGGGGAAGCAGTGGAATAGGAGAGTGTCTAGGGTCTAATGGGAATGAGGCTGTCAAAGGTGGGCTGCAAGCGAGTGAGGATCCTCAGCTACATATAATCATGTTATTGTGAAATACATATTTCTTTGGAGTTTTTATTCTGTTTAATCTCTTACTTCAGACTTAGAAGTTTCAATGAGAGGAAAAATGGCAGATGAGAAAACCATTCAGAATGTATTTTGAGTAATTTGTGGGATCTTGTTGGGCAGATTGTGCAATCACAGAGTAATATATTCTCAGTAGAAAAAAGCAGCTATTGCATGTCACATAGCGTGTTACCTTTGATGTTGAAAAGGCCTGTAACAGTGTCACATAGAGGAGAAGCAGATACAGCAGGTAGATAATAGGGGTGAAGTTCATCTTAGGTGGGAGCGCAAAACGAGTGATAGAGAATCTGCAGCCCGTTTTACAGTCTGCCTGATTTTCTTTTCTGTTGAAGTAATTCATTATCGTTCATTCTGTGCAAACACCCAAGTCGAATTTCACCCCCTATGAGTTTGCATCTGGGATCTTGGTGAACGACGGGACCAACAGTCTATCTCCTTAACCAATGAAATTTAAGGATAGAGGAATGACGGAGAGGGAAATAGGGTGAATTTGTGTCAAATTAGGTACAGAAAGAGAAATAAAAGGAGGGAAAGAAAGATTCAATTAAGAGAGAGAGAAAAATGAAACAGAAAGGAAAATCAAGAAAAAAATAAAACATTTAGGTGGAGAAATTCTCCTAGAGGGCCATTTGGGGCGCTAAGTCAAAAATGTTTGAAAAGTTAGCGCAGGCGCTAACCTTTACAAATATTTGTTAAATTCCCTCTTTTTGCTCCAAGAGGGAATGGAGCGCTAAATCAAGCGCTCCACTTGCCTTGTGGAACGCAAGAGGCGGGGAATGTCCCGATCCGGGGCGATGTGCTCAGCAGCGCTACGAGTGGCCATGCGTGGCGCTGCCACGTTGCAGGGGCTCTTCCCTCAATTAAAGGGAAGGGCTTCCTGCTGCGAGCTCTGCATTATTTTTGGCATCTGCTGGAGCACCGGGGTGCGGGAGTGCCGGGCTGACCGATCGCGGTGCTCAGAATTTTTTTTAAAAAGTCGAACATTTTTTTCATGTTGGCTGGCCACCGCGCCTTTAAATGGCACCCCGTGATCGGCGGTCCTCACTGTTCGCGACCCCTGCAGCAGTTGGTAACATTGCCCGGCGCTGCTGCGGGGCGTGAGGGGGAATTTTTCTCCTGAGGCACTACCGTGGCGCTGCGCCCGGAGATGACGTCATGTTCTTCGGGCGCAGAAGATCGGGGCGATACCCAGTAGTGCCGCCGCTAACCTCCTGCGGAATTTTGCAAGAGGCGCGGTTATCGCCTCGGGGAGGTGAAAAGCCATTTGCGTCCCATTAGCGCCTCCCACCGGAAGCATTAACGATGGGAATTTCGCCCCCTTAAAATTTTTTATTTAAAAAATCTCTAAGAACAGTTTACTACCTGCAAAAATGAGACTCCACAGTTTAAAATGTTCCCTTTCTTTGCCAGACAGGTTGAGTGGCATTGCAGTAAACATAAATCCCATCATTAAAACGGGTCCTTACAGTGTTAAGTACCAGCCCTAATGTTCTGCAGTACGTTTCATTCATATTTGCTGTGCAAATGCAGCAATTTCTTGAGGTTGATGGGGAGGTTGAGGGCGAGCTGCCATTTTTCTCAAGGCTAACAGGGAGCACTGCGAATCGTCCAGCGACTTGTAGTGACTCGCAGCTCATGGGATATCGCTTCCTCGCCACAACCGATTTACACACTAATAATGGCCTGCACATTAAACCTGCATTATTTTCCCAGCAAATTCTGGGCCAATATGTAATGGATTACTATACGATCTGCTATGGCATTGATCATGGTGAGCCAGAAGAGATGTTCTTTTAGAATGATAGTGATGTTTTCCCATAGAACGTTCACTATATTATTACGACCAATGACTTATTAAGGTGACTGAATAAGGCAAATTCCAGTTTTATTGCATCGTATTATGGATTTTTTAACCAGCATTTTGGGCATTGAGTTCTGTGATTCTGTCCGTTTGTGCAGAAAAACTTTAAATAAATGACCTTGATTATTATTGCATGTTCCTTTATCCATATATTTGATTTTTACCTCTTACCTTTTATATAACCCGTGGTACACAGGAAGATAGTAGGCAACAGGTGCACACTAATTCCTGATCGACAGAGTGGAGAAGTAATCTGCTTCCAGCCCACTGTTAGTGTCACTACAGGTGATGGCAGGGGTTTAGCACAAGTTGCCTTTCCCTTTTTTTTCTGCTTCCCTGTGAACAAGTGCATACTAGATAAAACTAAAAGGAAGTTGAAATGAGTCAGACTGATTTTAACTGACTTTTACAACTGGTATGGGTGGGACAACCCTCTTTATAACAAATGTCAAATAATAAATGCAATCGTTCAGGCACTTGGCAATGATCTCAGCTCCTTCAGCTACACCTCTAGTGCAAATAAAGGTGTAAGCCTAATATCATTACCTTTCTGATGCTGGCAGCAAATATGAAATGTAAGTGTAAGTTTTAGGCAATTAATTTATTTGACTTCACATAACCTATTGTTACTTTTTCTAACAATACCTGGAAATGCCCAGGACATGTCCCATACTGCCCCAAAGCTGGTTAAGTCCACTTCTGGCATCCCTTCAATCTTTTCAGTAAGGAATATATATCTGGCCCACCTAACTACAGTATAAACATTACCTTTCCTTTTTCATTAGGTGTGGCTTTTAACTTGGTGGTTTATGTGAATGATCACTGTAACATTCTCAATTGTACTTGTGTCATGTGAATATTCACAAGGCCTGAAAGTGCATAAGAAATTATAATATGAAGAGCAGTTGAATACCAAATGTGACGGGTAAATCATGCATGCATTGCGTACAAGCCCAAGAACCAGCCATATCTAATTTTCTCCCCTGCAGTGTGCAGTACAACCTCACCCTGCAACATCATAGGATTACAAAGGATATACAGTACAGAAACAGGCCATTTGACCTAACCAGTCCATGCCGGCGTTTATGCTCCACTCGAGCCTCCTCCCATCTTTCCTCAACTAATTCTATCAGCATAACCCGCTATTCCCTTTTCCCTCATATGCTTGTCTAGCCTCCCCTTAAATGCATCTATACTATTCGCTTCAACCACTCCCTGTGGTAGTGAGTTCCACATTCTCACCACTCTTTGCGAAAAGAAGTTTCTTCTGAATTCCTGACTGATGCCGGAATAATGTGCTGCATTCTATCATCTGGCCTCACAATTATGGGCCTGAATTTGCTGGGAAAATAATTATGAGTTTAGTGCGCATGCTGTTATTAGTGTGTACATCATCCAGCAATTTGTGGTGAGGAAGAGATATCCTGTGAGTTGCGAATTGCCACAAATTGCTGGAGAATTTGCGCCGCTCCGCTGTTAGCCTCGTGGAAATGGCAGCTCGACATCAATCTCCCCGTTTCAAGAAATTGCTGCAGTTGCACATTCATTACGAATTAAACTCGCCACAGAAAGTTAGGGCTGGTAGTTAACAGTGTAAGGACCATTTTAATGATGAGATTTATGTTCCTGCAATGCCACTCAACCTCTCCGGCCCAGAAAGGGAACATTTGAAACTGTGGAACCTCATTTTTGCAGGTAGTAAATTGTTCTTAGAGATTTTAAATTAAAGAAAAATCTTACTTTTCCTTTCTGTCTCATTTTTCTCTCTCTCTTAATCCAATCTTTCTTTGCCTCTATTTCTTGTTCTGTACCTGGGCCATTATTATTCAAGCTCAGAACAGATTGTGTGTTCAGAAATTGCATTCTACTCTACGATAAAACTGCTTAAACAAATATTAATTGTATGCAACCTGTATTATATCAATAGAGTACACATTGGGACCAGTAATTTATGGAAAAAAGACCATTACTATTGAACCCTACTGTAAGAATCCTAAGAAATCCACATTTCAGATTCCCCCTAACATGGACTAAATGAAGTAAGCATTATTAGTTATAGGTTTAAGTTTGTATTATGTAACTGTTAGGCAATGCGCGGCGATTCTTGAATAATCATGCTTTAATCTAGTGTAATATGCCTTGGGTAGACCCGATTAGATTTAAAATGGAAGAAAGCAGGGTTCGGGGCCTTCCTTGACTAAATTAAAAATGCAGACCTCAGCAAGCCTTGTTAGCAAAGCCGATAGCCTGTCTGTGGGCAAAGCTGAAAGAATTAATGGAATTCCAGAGACTAAGGGCTGGATTTTGAATGACCCATGGAGTCGGGTTTGGAGGCGTGTGGGGGTTTAAATTTGCGGGGTCGGGGGTCCCGACCCCATCCCAACTCCATCCCGCCTCCACGCAATTTTGACAAAATCAGTCGTGGGGTTCCCGACTCCGTCCCACCTCCAAGAGGTGGGAGAGGCCATTAAAGCCCTTAACAAGCCCTAAATTGGCTCTGTAATGCCATTTTGAAATGTTTTAGCTAGTTTAACCCTTTTCCGACGTGAAGTACGCCTGATGGGAAACACTCCAGTGAAACCTGGCGGGAGCACAAGTGGATAGCTGACTATCAGCTGCAGCTCCACTATTACAACGGAGATGTGCAAAAAAATTCTCTCTCTCTCTCTCTCTCTGTGATTAAGCTGTAACCAGACAACCTGGGGTGAGAAAGAGATTGCCACGGTCGAATAGACGGCAGTTAGCCTGTGAAGCAAGATCATGTGTGGGTACCACTGTGTTGGAATGTTATGACATCCGCAGTGAATTAAAAACAAAGGCCAACAGCAGGGGCCGTATCTCAACCTATGGAGATATATTCCTTTTGTACTGCCATAACTATCTCAGATAGGAGCCTTGATGGTCAAAAACAGATGACCTAAGAGTGTCAAACCTGCATAAGACAAGGTGCTGTGGATGTACAATCTTTATGATTGGATTTTGGGTTTGGGTGTCAGCCAGTGATTGGTTCAGGAGGACGCCATAGATTTTGAATGAGAGTAAGGGTATAAGAAGGGGTTCTTAACAGCCATAAATTGTAGAAGATTTCAGGAATAGAAGACTTCACGAATAGAAGATTTGAGGAAGAATCAAGGCGACACCCGGGAGATGAAGAGAGACGAGAGACAAGAGACACAGGGTGCAGCTTACTCGGTTGCGGCTTCTACCCAGAGTATAAGTGGTGATATAAGTCTCAATTATACTCTGTAAACTGCTGCTCGAATACTGTAATGTATTAAGTCTTGCTTGTGCTGAATAAAGTTAAATCACTGTCTCCAATATGGGTCAACCTCGAATCATTTGGAACCAGTGACCCTCTGGGATATTAGAATTTGGCACCCATGAATTATACAGTGGATGTCAATCAATGGTAAACCTCTGGCTCTCCACTGCATATCCTCTGTATCTCTGTGATCTAATGCTGCTAGCTTCTCCTATACCTGTGACCATTCCTTAAGCAGATAATTAACTCTTAAATAAAACTAGTATCTGCCTGTAAATTGTCTCATGCATGATTACCACTCTATTATGATTATGAAACTCCCATGATACCTATTCATCATCAAATTGTTCAGCTCAATGTTTTGTAAGCAGTATGTTAGATTATTTTCATTTCATATCTTTATAATGGGTATAATAAATGTGGAGTTGGTAGCATGGGAATCTCACAAAATTAATCTTGGTAATTTATGAAAGCACAAAATGTCCAGAAAACTGCATTCAGTTCTAGTCACTGAGGTACAAAGAAAACAATCCAAGCTGATGTGTGAGATTGATCCCAAGGGGGTGAATTTCCATACAGGATCTTCCTGTTCGTCCACCATGTAGGGTGCAGGATTTTTGGTGAACATTAGCATAGCCAATTTGTAAGAATCTTGGGGCAATTTTCGACGGCTCGTTCAGGCGTTAAAGAGCCTCCGAGGTGGCCAAGATAGGGTCTTGAGCTGAAATGCCGGTTTGTACAGAATCACAGAATCCCCACAGTGCAGATAGAGGCCATTTCGGCCCATCGAGCCTGCACCGACACATATCCCACCCTATCCCCGTAACCCCACGTATTTAATCCCCCCCTAACACTAAGGGTCAATTTATCATAGCCAAATCAACCTAACCCGCACATCTTTGGACTGTGGGAGGAAACCGGAGCACCCGGAGGAAACCCACGCAGACACGGGGAGAATGTGCAAACTTCACACAGTCACCCGAGGCCGGATTCGAATCTGGGTCCCTGGCGCTGTGCGGCAACAGTGCTAACCACTATGCCACCATGTTGCCCATGTTTAGTGCAAGCTGCAATCTTAGTAAAGGAGTTGAGCTTGTGCTAGGAATGGCCACCCAGAGGATTGTTAAGGGGCTGATTGCCACTTAAATTGCCTGCTAGTGTTCATTAAGGAGGCTGTACGGCATTTTGGTAGCTAGTGCTTGACCGAACGCCCTCTCCTAACAGCAGCCAGCTGATTGGGAATAAACAAGGTGTTGCTGAGGATTTCGAGCACTACTTAAAGGTATATCACCTTTTACCTTTCACTTACTGCTGGAGGTTTGAAGAGGACTTTTGAAACACATCGGGAGACTTTCTGGGACACTTTAGCACGACTTCACCAACAATCTATCAACACTTATTCCAGAAATTCTCTGATGACTTCAGCTAAAAAGAGTGAGTGCTGTGCTACTCTACCTTATTGGACACCTTAGAGTCACCAGGAGAAAGGGATTGCTTGGTCATCGGCATCTTGCTAGGGGTCCCCCTTGGCTTGCAGGAAGAATGGGAGGAGGACATGAGGCCAAGCAGAGCAGCATTAGCTGCTGCAGGAGAGAGGGACAGGAAGGCACGGTGGACTCCTTCCCCCCTGCGTGTACAGGACATCCCTCCTCCTCTGGACCACCTCCACCAGGACCTCCAGTACCATGTCCGAGAACCTGTGCGCCCTCTCCCTCGACCCGTGAGCCATCCTGAAACGTGTGGCTGTGTGTCAGCCTGCCCACTCCACACCTTCAGTGGAAGTGGGTGCGTGGAGCCCACATATACTGCTCCACGAAAATTGTGTCTAATCAGCACTTGCGTGCTAAACCTGCAGGTGTCTGATTTAGCATCGCCAGGCAAGTTCAAATTATGGTAATCAGCAATTAGGACCAAAATTGTGTTAAAACCAGACTTTCAAACAGGCGTCTTATTAGCACAGCACCCATTTAGCACCTGTTTTCACCCTTTCACCAAAATAACCCCCAAAGACTCTTTGGACTAGTTGGCTAAATGGAAATAAAATAGTAAGCTGTTGAACAGACAATTCTGTTCAGATAGCCACATTCCACAGTTGTTTGTCTGCTGATAAGAAACCAGAATAGATTGCCATCAGCAGGAGGGCAGAAGAAACCTTTTTTTTATGCTAGCCAGAAGCCACAAGGCTGAGACAAAGAAAATCTCCTTATTCAGTTATTGCTTAGGTTACTTCAAAACTGTATAAAAAGTAGAACAAAGTGATCTATTCTCGGGAGAGGAGAGGAGAGGCAATCATCAAGGAAAGGCAGCATGAAGAGGCATAAGATGAAGATGAGAAAGAATCACATCGGTAGACACTCCAGGGCTCCCTCCTTCAGAACAAAATGGTTTGGTCACCCTGCGTCCTGAACTGTGTTTTATTTTTCTAGATTTGTTGCTTATTGTCGTTCAGCAATTGAATAAAGTTTCTACGGTTGTTGTCTCCACTCAAGGTTAGAACTAGTAATAGGGTTATTTCCCTAAACGTAGGGGCAAACGAAAATAATAATCCTACAACTTTTTCAGAAGAGCTGCAAAGTCCCAGGAAATTTGGCATAAACACTATAGAAAACAGTAACAATATCAGGGAGCTGCCTTGTTTGTGTGATGCTGGAATTATGTGTGTACTTGGCCAGGACAATTGTGGATATAATAGCTCGTTTGGGAGGCGTATTGTTGTGCATAGTATAGTTATCAATCGATTCTTTTATTCTTGCTATTCAGGGAACTCGCTCGGTAACCCGAGAGGTTGTTCAAGGTTAATTTGCTGCCATACCACTGTGACAGTTGGAAGGCATATCCAATAATTTCCTCTCCCACCCTTGCTCCACCATTAGTGGAGCTCCAGTTTCTCCAATCTCATCTGTAGTAATTAATTTTACAGGAGATTAAATAAATTGGGATGCATTAATAACTGAAAAATCATATAGGATTTCTTTTGTTCCATAATTTAGGTTCTTCAGTCAGGTATTCATTTGCAAATAAAAGAAAATCTGACTTAAACACCAGGAAGCACTATCTAGTAAAATGTTTTAAAAGAAAACATCCAAAATATTAAAAACTGCATTATACCTGCTAAAAGGGATGGGTAATTGAGGAAAATAAACAAATTATTTGCAATGTGATGTACAAAAATTAACTATTAAAGAATGTAATCATCTTATCATTGTATTCTCCATTATAAGGATCATGAGTCACTAAGCATTACTTGCTAACCCATCTTTAAAAACAAGTATTAATGGTTATCAGTTTAGGGCATGTCACAGAATAGTGACTACACTTCAAAAGTACTTTATTGGCTGTAAAATGTTTTGGAACGTCCTGAGGTCATTAAAAGCGCTATATAAATGCAAGTTTTTTTCATATTTTAAACTGTAGACCACAAAACCACATAATAGAAACTTAGGGGGAAAAATTCAGTTGGATTGCGCCTCCCGTTAGCGCCTTAAGAGGGCACTAATGGGGTGGCAAGTAACTAGCGCCCGTGCGCGGCGATCTTTGCGCCGCTCACAAAATGAACTAGGCATTTTGCGGCGGCGCTAAACACTACCGCCATGATCTCCTGCGCCGGCCGATCATGATGTCAGTCCAGAGTGCAACGCCCCAGTAGCACCCCGGACCGGATATGGAGTGGCGCCACCTGTTTTACCGCCTGCCGCTAGCAACGACAGGTTGAGGGGAGCATTTTGCAGTCAGGAAGGGACTGGGGGAGCGCTATTTAAAGGCGACCGCTTCCTGCCTTTTTTTGTTGGCAAAATTTTTGCACCACGCATTCTGAGTGAGAGAGACTGCAGGAGATATTCAAAGCTGTGCTGAGGAGTTTTGGGTACTGAGCAGCACTTTGCAGGTTCTTTCTGGTTTGATCTTCCTTGCATCGATTTAGAAGAGAATATGGGGGCTGCAGTCTGAGCTCTTTCCCTGGGCCTCTCCATTGTTCTTTCCAACAGATTTGATGTACAGGTCTCTCCAGGCCAAGATTCAAGGCTGCAATGAGCAGGGTGTGGATGTAGAGCAAGATCGACCCTCCCCTTTAAGAACTGGCCGGCGCCAGTGTGTCTGTGTTCCATTGCTGACTGACATCACATGAGCTTCGCCAGCACTCTGAGGTAGCGCCTCGCTCCTCGGCCTTTGCGCCTTAAGACAGATGTGTAGCGCCTGATTTAGCGCTCCAATCACCTCCAGGGGCGATAAAAGTCAAGTTTGCAGTCGGAGGCAATAATTAGCGCACAGCCGATAATGGCGCCCCAAACGGGGCAATACTGAATTTTTCCCCCTTAGTCTTTTCACTTAAGAATGATAGAAGCTGTACACATTCTCAAATTGGTATCAAAAAAGATTTATTAAAATGTCATTGCTTACAAGTTGAAATGCCCAATATTGAGAGAACGTATTTACACCTTTTCTGCACACATCAGTACAATATTGGGGCAATGACATACAATGACTCTACACAATGAGCTTGTTATGGTTACAAGTGTTGAACAGAAATAATATAATTAATAAAGCTTATGGTAGATAGATGACTTCAACTTCTTATAAGTCACGTTTCAACAGTATTTTGGCTGTCTTCATGTTTGCAATCACTAAAGATAAAAAGGAAATAAGTTATTCAGATATAATGTACAATTTAAATGTGACAAAAAAAATGAAGCATTTTTGTCTGTGGCAGATTACTTATTGGATTCTTTCTCTGATCGCACACACACAGCTCACATTGGTTACAGCTCGTTATTTCTGTAGGCTGGAGAGAACTCAAATCCCAGCCTTGTAGACCATCGGCATCAATGTGAGCCTAATGGTTGTTCTTGTGGAACAAACAGGCAGCTTAATATGCTAATATCTGTTGACTGCAGACTCAATTAGTATCCCTGATAACTACCTGGACAAGTGTTTGATTAACCTGTGATTTCAGGATTCTAAGTGGTTGAGTTTCTCACGCAGAAGTCAAGCCATTCCATTTAATTACAAGCATTCTGTGGACTATTTACAGTACGATTGTCTGGTGGTTGTATTGATGTGGGGAAAACACCATTTTAAATCCTGTGAATGTCTGACCACTGAAATGTAGTTATTAGAAGTACTTGCTTTTAATTCCTATATTCTGGGATATCATCATAGAAATGTGGTTAATCTTTGGCTACATTGCAACTCATTCAATCTGAGACCATCAGGGGTATGAAACTAATCAAAGGTTCCATAGTAGTGTTCTACTATGTAAGAAGTGGTGACCATGTTTCCAGGATCAATTTGATGTTGAGGGTCAGTGCAGGCGAAACACCTTTATTGTTTTGATGTTTTGAGGAAAATAGTAATGTCTGTAATTACTATAAATATGCTACTTGTACGGAGTACTGATCATTTACCTGCTTAACGATAAGTGTGTCTATTTGTTTATAGTCTGAGCTATGATCTGATAGAATGTATTTGGTCTTCTGGAGTGGGAGAGATCACGGTGGCAGCATGCAAGATATTCCAGTAAACTGGAATGTAGGGATAAGGATTCTCTATTCAACCCCTGGTTTGTGCTACTTTTAGATCTTGCCTGGTAAAGGCACACTCCAGTTTGAAAGAGACTTAAGCCTGGTTATGGGACTGATTAGTGATGCGGGACCTGAAGAAATCTGGTGTAAATGTAACAGAGGTTTATAAAATATTGCATTTGAAAAACTCAGGATGGATTTTTTGGCATGCGAGGTAGAGAATCCACGTTTCAGATCGCTATCTTTTAAGCCTAGCAATCTCAGTTCAAATCCACTGTTTTCTTTCTTGCGCGCTTTACTTCAACTGACAGCATGGAATGGTTTGCGGCACAGGCTTCTTTTCCCCAAATCTCTGACAGCACCACTTTTGTATTGTCTGCGATGAGGTGGATGTAATATGGTGGGATAATTCTCCTGCCAGCAGGAGGTGCTCTACAATATAGTTCAGCTAAGAGTTTAGCCATAGATGGTAATGAATTTGGACAATAGTTGGGCTCTATATTCAAACCCATTTTCAATGAATGGGAATCCGACATTGCAGCATTAGGGCTAATGCTTTAGATTTCTTGCCTTTCTCTTCAGCTTTTATGAAGCCAAATCACTCAATCATAGAATTTTACAGGACAGGAGATGGCCATTCAGCCCATTGCATCTGTGTTGGCTCACTCAACAAGCTATACACTTAGTCTCATCCTTTGCCCTTGCCCCATACCCTCTTCATTCTTTTTCCCCAGACGTTTGTCCATTTCCCTTCTAAAAGCTATTATGGATTCTGCTTCCACCACTGTTTCTGGTAGAGCATCCATGTTCTAACAAGCCTCTGCATATGAAAAAAAACTTCTAGCCTCTACCTTTGTTCTTTTGATGATCTTAAATGTATACCTCTAGTTACTGACCTACTGATCAGCAGAATTTGTTTTTTTTCCCCCTTTGTTCCCCTGTCAAAACCCTTCATAGTTTGAATACCTCTTACTTTTTCTGGTCTAATGAAACGAGCCCCAGTTTCTTTAATCTCAACAAATGAAGTAATGCAACTACACAGATCACAGATTTTTAAATACAAATAAAAGTATTGAATAGCTTTAAATTGCCCATGGATACTTTTAGCCTAGTTTTTGCCATCAAGAGATTGTAAATTTTGAAATGTTAAACATCTAGTCAAAACCCAGACCTCCTAAATCAATTAAAGAATAATGCAATTTTCTCCAGTGAGTTCTACAAGCAAAAAAAAAGAAAAGCTGTGGTTATAATGTGCCCTGAGGAGTTGACCAAGTAACGCAACTCCATTGAGGAAGGTCAATGTTCCTAATGCTTGGAGCATTGCCTGCTGGAAGCGCATATCAGGAAATCACAAGTGTCCCCCACAATTTGATGTCCTGTTTGTGCCATTTGGACGTGGTCCCACAGGCACTAGTAATCCTCTGGTACCTTGTGCAAACTGAAGCTGTGACTGCCAGTAGACATCACAGCTAAGACCAATGCTGAATCACCTTACATTTACACTTCCAACAATAATTACTGAATAACAATCAGGAGCAGGTACCTTGGATTTTTTTCCTACCTTCTATAACCCAAGGAAACTGAAAACTGCAGCACCCCAATTACCACTCCAGCTGAAATTGGCTGAACAAGCAGAGACCAGGTCTCAAACCAAAGGTCAAACCCAGAATCCATCTGAATTATATAACTCAAAATAGGTACACTGAGTGGCCCAAGGTGACTAATTACCTCATCACCAGGTAAAAGCAGCCATTATAGGAAGTAAACATATTGCAGACATTAATTTGTGCTTGCGATGCAGTTTTACCTGCTGTGTTTACATATCGGAATTTTGGGCTTGCAGACGACATAACATTTTTCATCCACTCTTTATAATGGTTAGAAAATCTGGGAAGGTCCACTGACCTCCTCACCTGAATTCCCAATTGGCGCTCCTCATGGGTGAAGCTCTACACCAGGAGTACTAATTTTAAAATTTACTCTTATGCAATAACACTGATTAAATACTAACCGTTACAAATATACTTAGCTAGGAGTACTGTTGTAAACCTTAGGGATAATTTGATGAAACTGAGCTCCCAGCATGGAGCTTTGCCTGCTGGAAGTGCATAATTGGGAATTTGGGTGTGTGATGTGTGAAAATTGTGGGGGGGGTAGGGGGGTGTGCATCTTAATTCCTGATGTGCATTCCTGTGAGCGAGGCTCTATGCCAGGAATGCAATTTCAGAAAAGTACCTCTAAATAATATTTACAGACACTAACCTTCTCAAAAATGCCAGTATGCATTTCAGGATTGAAAAGAGATAACTGGGCGTAAAACATTAAGGATTGTGACAAATATATTTACATTTGTTTAATAGAAACAACTTAAACTTACATTGGTCAATGTCGTTAGGCTCATAAGTGTATTTACGATTGGAATACTTCCCTACGATATCTGTTCTCACGGTCAAGGAAGGATCTGTATTCAAAGAAAATAAAAAGACACTCAATATTTACAAATACAGTAGTTAAATACTGGGAATACTAACCAACATACCAATATCCCTCATGAACAAAATAGGTTTACAATTCTTACCTACAAACATTATCCTGGGAACGTACTGCTCGTCAGGGGACAAATTTTTGTCGTTTGTCTCAAACTGTAATGAAAATGAAGATTTAGTTGCAGTGGTAGTTTTGTCATAAATTAGAATCAAAAGTTGCATATAGCAGTGCCAATCAGTAATGCAAACAATACTAAAGCACATATTAAAAAAAAGGATGTAACTTATAAACCTGTCTGTAGATAGCACCAATCTGCTCTTTAATCAATGTGCTGAGGCATGCGTAAGAGATGTAGCATGAATGGATACCTCCTCTTCTGTTTTTTTTTCAATCCCCAAATGGCCCAGCTGACTGAAAAATTCACACGCAGGGAAGCCCACATGTAAATCCTGGGTCAAAATCCTGGAACTCCGTCCGACAGCACTGTGGGAGTAGCTTCACCACACGGACTGCAGCGGTTCAAGAAGGCGGCTCACCACCACCTTCTCAAGGGCAATTAGGGAGGGGCAATAAATGCTGGCCTTGCCAGCGACGCCCACATCCCATAAGCGAATAAAAAAAAATACACTGGAGACTGAGATTCCAACGAGTGCCCTACTGAAGACTCTGACATGCTAGTTCTATAGCCAGTAGGTTGCACCAAAAACTGTGAACTGGTCAGTGTGTAGAGAACAATGCAATTCTATTTTGAATAGAGTCTTGATACTGTACCTTTTATTTTGCTTGCCCCTCACATTTTCCACTGTTCCCACAATCATACATAGAAAGTGCATATGGGGCAGTCTTGCACTGTGGACCCAATCTCAATTAGGAGAAGGTTGAAATTGCCCAAACATCTTACACCTTTTCTAACCAAGATGTTAACATGGCTTTGGTTTCAAAAGTAAACTTCAGGAAGGTTTCTTATCATTACACTATTATTTAGTATTTGAAAAACAAAGATCTATGTTAGTTATTGTTTGAAACCACAGTTATATACTCATATAAAGCAACCCATGGAAATTCCACCCCGAAACCCTGGGGGAAAAAAACAATCCTCATACAGACACAATGGGTTGAATGGTTCCCTTCTGTGCTATATGACATATAAGGTAAAGGTCAACATTTCCAATCGCTAGCTACCAAAATGTTCATGTTTGGCTCAACTGGCATCGAAAAATATATTGTTTCTCTGTTCTTTCGCATTTCAACCAGCACAATCCTATCAATTATCATTCTGTTCCTCCATCATGTGAAATGTCAGTACCATTGAAGCCTAATAATACTTCAGAAAGAGAAATTGGAAGGGCAGATTGAAACCTCTAATTATCTCTACATATCAGAGAAGGAAAAAGTCAGTTGTGAAATGGGTATCAAAACTGCAACTCACAGTATGTTTGTGATGGTATAGAGACAATTTTGAGGTATAAAAAAATATAAATAAAGATGAAGCTGGGTGTTGGGGAAAGTCATCTTAGATGAAAATAGCATTGGGAATTGTCAGCAGGAAGGTGCTACTGGAAGCATTTTTGGAGAGGGTGTGAATCAATGCATGACTTTCATGAATATAAAAAACAGTAGGGAAGGGAATAGATATTCCATGGATGTGTGATATTCCAAAACAGGCACTTCTGTGCATGCATGGAAGGAGGAAAGTCATCGAGGGAAGGTCCAGATGGAAAACTGCAGCACTGGGAACAGTATACTGTAGTATGCATAGCCGAGGCCCCAGAGGAGAGGGGCAGGGGGGAGGTTGATGGGTGTGGCAAGCATTTGAAGATAGTATGGGTAAGTATGTGGGGAGTTTCTGGACTCATTTAATATTTCTATAATTTCTCAGGTATTTGATATGTCATAAATTGTATTTCTAGGGGGTCTAGAGAGGTTTGGAGGAGTATCACAGCCACTGAAAGGACTTGGAAGCAACTTCTAAAAGAGACGTGCTCAAGGATAGTGAGATAAGTGTTTTTTGATTAGTTGCTGATGAGACAATCAGAATGCTTTGCTCTCTATAAATATTTCTGCACATCCTAAGACTTTCCCACACTCTACTGATGTGTCAGATGCAAAACATTTATATACACACAAAATATGTAACATATTAAAAATCTTACCTCTGCATACACTTTGTGTACAAAACCTTATTTCCTGTTCTCACTTTGTCACTTAATATTTCCATTATGAAATAGCAAACATTCAAAGTGATTCTTTTCTTAAAGTATTTTCAGGGGAAAACATGAGCAACATGAGATAACCTAAGACCAATGATTTTGATTTAAATGAGAAGGAAGTCTGAGACAAACGGAAGGAGCTTAAAACAAATAAATCTCCAGGGTTAGATGGTAATAATCTCCATGGGACTAGAGAGATTTGTGAATCATTAACAATTATTATGAGGCAGTTAATGGTCACTGGGGAATTTCCTGTAAATTGAAAACTGGCTAATGTGATGTCTATGTTCAAAAGGGGTGACAAAACAGACACAGGTAATTAAATACCATGGGGGGAATTTTGTCAGCCCTTGGGAGGCGGGTATGCAGGTGGGACTGTCGGGAAAATGGCAGAAACTGGGAGCGGGTACCAACCCCGCTCCCAACCCGCCTCCGTGCCATCTTCCCGTACAAGGGCTCACCTTAGAACAGAGATTGTCAGTGTTTGACAGCTTCTCAAAGCTGTCAAACGCTGACAATTCATCTGTCAAAAGATGAAACATCATATGCGGACGTCCTCTGTCACCGGCTTTCCCTTAATTGGCCTGCTAAGTCCGCTGGGCGAGCTTAACAAGGTCAATCAGGGAAAATAGCGTGGGTTGGCCGGACGTCGTTGGGGGCGGGACTGAAACCCGACAACCAGCAGTCCCGCCCCCCAACTCACCCCCATTGACAAAATCCAGCCCTAGTCTTAATTGAGAATCAATTATTGGGAATCCACTTGAGGATTATCTGTACAACAACAGCAACTGACACACCTCTAGATGCGGAAAATCCTGCTTGACCAACAACCCTTTCAGGAAGAGACAACCCAAATGGATTGTGTTAATCCCTATGGTACTGTGTACCTAGACTTTCAAAAGGCATTCGTAAAAGGTTCTACATGAAAAGCTACTAGTTAAGATCAAACCTGGGGGGATACAGGGAAAAACTTGGAAGTGGAGAAGAAATTGTCTGAAAGGTAAATAATAACAGGTGTCATGTTGAGGTAGGGTGCCCAAGGGCTTAGTGTTTGTACCACTGCTATTTCTAATTTACATCAGTGACTTCCATTCAGAAACACATTGTAAATTAGTCAAATTTGCAGAGGATACCAAACCAGGAGAGGCAATGGAATCAAAGGAGGCAGCACAGATACTACAGAATGAGCTAAACAAAATATATGTGAGCAGGTGAACAATGGTAGATGACATTTATTGCAGACAAGTGTGAAGTATTGCACATTAGAAAATGAGCAACATACATATTTCAAGGTGCTGAAATAGCTCAGGAGGAAGTTGAAAGAGACCTAGGCGTCTTAGTAGACTGAAAGCTCAACATGTTCAATCAATGTAGAACACCAATAACGCCAATAGGATGTTGAACTCAAAAGCCAAAAAGTTAAAAAGACGTTGTGATCAAACTATACCATGTTCTGGTCAGACCACATCTTGACTATTGTGTTCAGTTCTGGTTGCCAAGACACAATGAAGGGAGCACCTGTGTCCAGTACTGCTCGTCAAGAAAGAAAAGATACTGGGACAGTGTAGAGAAGAGCCACAAGGCTGATCCCTAATATCAAAAGTATGCACTATGAGAGACTAGAGAAACTGGGCTTTTTACTCTGGAAAGGGGATGTCTGAGAGGTGATGTTAGAGGTATATAAAATGGTAACATGTATGGAAAAAAGTTAATCTTGAGTATTATTTTAAGTTAAGCTGCGAGGGTAGGATAAGGGGACAAGTTTATACAGTTTTTGAAAATAAAACATTCATAATTACCTTCATACCCCTAATAATAGTTTCCTGAATTTGTGCTGTTATTACTTAATAAAGTGCTTTTTAATATCTTATTTTCTTACTTACCACAAGATTAAGCATAACAAAGTCTTCTTTTGCCATTTTCTGAATTTCCTGACTCTTGGCAAATACTTTCTTCAGGGCTGTTAGAAAAAAAGTCACAGGAAAATCAATGCAACAAACCTTTCTGGATGAAGTGATAGTGAATCTTTTCATACCAAAAAAAACATTTTCAGCAGCTATTTTACTGAAAAACCATGATGAATTACAATATAGGGAATTAACTTGTTTGTTGAAGAGATCACTCACCTTGACTGTATGGGCAGTCTTCTAAGTGGTGGATGACCATTAAAGGTCGGTTGCTAAAATGGGGAAAGTACAATACATTTTTATTTAATGCAAATGTATCTAGCCAATAGAAGCAAATAAACTAAGGAGTACTGTAATTAATTTCACATACTTTGATGTTTAAACCCTATGAAATACATATTTATATTTAAAAGTTTAAATTTGGGAAAGGGCTGACTTTTTTTGTTGCTCAGTCAGCACTGGAGATCTAAATAGTTTCTCACAATTGGCTTCCTTTATTTAACTTCAAATTCATATTCTATAATGGGGTGACATTAGGATTTATCTGGATCGATGAATTAAGATGGGCCAAATGGCCTTCCTCATCGATGATTACCTTGTTATCTGCATTGTGGCAGGCTTCACCTCGGCCTGTTTGGCCAAGGCCTGACCTCGGTAGATTTTCCGGGGTCAAAAAAAATCATCATCAGTTCCCATTTGAGGAGAAAAGATTTTTGATTGAGGATGCAGGTCGGTTGTACCCATTTTTGGGAGTCTTCCCACAGTATGCACCTTTCCCTAGCCATGAGACAGCAGACAAATTGCACTCAGTAATCTGTCAATACTGCTATAAGTATGTGCCAGAAGATCCTAGAGTGGCATCTGTCACTCTCTCTCCACCATCCCCCCCCCCCCCCCCCACCCCCACCGGAGGAGTGACAGTGCCTAATATTTTAGGGATTCTGAGCTCCTCGTGGTAATAGACAAAATTGGGGATCAGGAGGGCATAACATTACAGAAAAAAAATACATTCAACTTACCAAACCTGTCCCTTCAACAGATTCACAATTCACCGTGCCATGGGCGCTAATCTATACCTATTAGTCTTTGTGGCACAATACATGCACTCCCAACACACTGCACCAACTTCACGACTTAAGAAAACCGAGACCAGGAAACTAGCAACAAATCAAGGTACACAATGCTACACTTCATGTTTTGCATAATCTTCTGGTATTTCTCGGAGAATGTTCTGCACATTTATTTCCTCCTACAATCCACTTTTGCAAATTCTGCGGGGTTTTTTTGGGCGGGGACAAGAGCTACATTTCCTTGTTTTCGTTACGATCTCTTCAAATGGTTGCCCGTTGCTATATGTTGGCACTTCTTTAATATCCCTTTCTCACGATACATTTCATGGATTTTCCTCCCTTCTGTATGCACCCCCCACCCCCATCAGTACCTTGAAGCGCCTGTTGGTATTTCCTTCTGTTAACCCCACCCCCCTCTGCCCACTAGAAAAGTGCGGTTTGTTTTCCAAAGTTTAAGTTTCATTCCTGCGATCTCCCTCGTCAGGTACCGCCGCTCGTATCACTTGTCTATCAATCATCCCTGGCCTTATTCCACTCATACAGCTAATGTGTTGTGTGTGTTTATATATGAAAATCCAATGAATCGAGAGAATGTAGGAACAGTACCGACAGACACCAGAGAGCGCTTTTGGTTAGAAAGACTGCATTCATTACCTCCTTCTGGCTGTGTACAGCCCTTCTTCGTAGGTCTGAACCCAATTAACTTCGTCGGCCCATCCTACGATAAATAAGATATGCAAATATTATGCTGCAGACAATATCACAGGAAAAGAGAGAGGGAAACACAAGTCAAGTACGTTGAACAAACTGCAGAGATAGAAAAATACTAGTCAAGCGATGGAAGCCAGCCCGACGCGATGTGAGAAGTTGCAGCTAACTTACCTCTGGAAAAACTGGGAGGGCAGGTCTTCTCTTTTGCACTCTCGTTCTTAGACGGAGGGCTCCCAGTCTTCGATCCAGTGGTACCTCTGGCCAGACAACACGAGACAGCTACCAGCAGCACCAGCAGGGAAAGCGAAAGACCAGTCATCCTGATGGGATTCAACTTCAAGCAGATTACTAGAGACACAGAACACAGAATTAGCAAAATTTAATTCTGACAATTCTGCAACGTAAAGACGCGACTGAATAATTCCAAAGAGAGAGACAAAAAAAGTTTAGAAAATGCTTTAGATTGTGAAAAATTATTTGAGTAAAAATCGAAAGTGAAGGCTGCTTACCTGCGGCGGCTTAACAGTGGATCCGAGCTGGGTGCTCTTAAGACCGTGCTGTGATTCAGTGGTGTTATGTTCCCAAATATATACCTGATGTTCGCCACCCCATTGGTCACCATCCTTTCATCGCCCTCCCCAATTTGGGAATGCAGGAAGAATGGGCTTTGTTTAAATTATTTATCGTCACTTCTGTAAGTAGATATGTTCATTTTAGAACTTTTGAGCTTAGAATTTTCAGAGTAAAGTTTCTTAGGTGCAGTTTTGCAAGTTTAAACAGAGATAGTGAATTATTTAGAAAACTTGGCACCTGTTCAAATCGTTGGGCAATTCAAATCAGTGTCTGTTGATTGCTCTGAAAGCTGACTGGTCTCTCTGCTATTGGCTAAAAGTTTTACAGGCAGCATGCTAATATTTAAAAATTACATTCCAATTGACTATTGTGCTGATTCACAACTTTAGATATGGTTTAAAATGAATAGTGGCAACACCCCAATATTGCCTCTGTAATATTTATGGATCTATTATATATTTTGTTACAGAAAATCTAATTTATTTGACAAATACAATATTTACGTTTAAACAAAAAAGTATTTTTTGTAATTATTTTCTATTTTCACTTAATGGTTTCTAAAACCAACAACTGGGGTCCATCAAGCATTTATTCAGGCCTGGTTTCAGTGTCTTCTTTTGCCTATGGTTGGAGTTTTACCACCTGCATTGTTGTAATGTCTCTGTATGGTGAAACATAGATATTTTAGTACAGGAGGAGGCCAATTGGCTCTCCCTGTGTGTGCTGAATTTAGACCGATCTCAGGAATTGGTTTTACAGTCCAGTTGTCCTACGTTCTCCATGTACCTTTTATATTCTTCTTCAAGTGATTACCCGGTATCCTTTTGAATGCTGTAATCAATTTAGCAATGCGTACCACTTGTGAGGAAGTATTCCACATTCCAATATCTCTTTGTATGCAAAAGTATCATCTAAACTCCTACTCCCAATGCATATCTTAAGAATATGACCCCTCAATATAAACCTAAAATTTCATTTGTCTTACTTTTTTTAACCTGTCCACCCACTTTTAAGGATGTTTTATCTGTACATCTAGATCCTTATTCTCCTCCAATGCATTGGGAAATTTACCATTTAAGGTATATTTCAATTCTCTTTACATGTTCCCAAAATATATTACCTCACATTTTTCTCTATTAAACTGGATCTGGCACTTATCTGCCCATTGCCCAGCCTGTTTATGTTCTCTAGTAGTCTCCTGCAATGTTTCTGACAGTTTGCTACTCTTCTCAGTTTTGCATCATTAGCCAACTTTGAGATGCACCCATCTTTGTCTACGTCCAGATCATTTATATACGTAAAAAACAAACGTGGTCCCAATACTGATCCATGGGGAACTCCAGTAGCTACTGACCCAAGCCTTAGAAGCATTTATTTAATGCAACCCTTTGCTATCTGATTTCAGTCACCTCTTGGTCCATATTGCCATTTTCTGTTTTAATTTTCTCAACCAATTTCTTACGCAGCACTTTATCAAATAGATCTGAAAGTCTACAAAAACTACATCTACTGAATTCCCCCATCTTTACTTTCCATTATTGTCTCAAAATATTCAATCAGGCTAGTCAAACACAGCATACCCTTCACAAATTCCATATTGACTATCTGTGACCAGTCTATGCTTTTCCAATTATTTAGTTATTTTACCTCTAATAATGGTCTCTAATAATTTTCCTACCACTAATGTAAGGTTAACTGTTTTTTTTAATTACCTGACTATCCCACCCCCCTTTTTTGAACAGAGGTGTGATATTTGCCATCCTCCAGTCCTTTGGCATGGCTCCTATTTCTAATGAATTTTGAAAAATTGTGGTTGGTCCATCTGCTATTTTCTCAGTGACCTCCTTCAGTATTATGGAACACATACCTTCTGGTCCTGGACATTTAATGGCCCTCAGACTATTAAGAACCAGTCCCCTATTAATACATATATCAATTGGTTGCAATTTTAACCTCCTCAACTGCATGCCTTTGAAGACTTCCTTCACTCTTTAAGTACTGAAGCAAAGTATTCATTAATCAACTTTTTCATTCAACCATCATAATTTCACTATGTTCAATTCTGAGATGGTCCAAATCCTCTTAAATGATTCTCTTTTCCTAATTTGTTGATAACATTTTTTGCTGTTTCCCTTTGGCCGCAATTTTTTTTTCACACGGCCTCTCATCCAAAGGTCTATTGCCTGTATTCTATCCCACACAAGTCCCGCTCGCCCATTACCCTGCTCACTGATCTACATTGTTTCCTGGTCACACAATGCCTCAAAATTCTCATTCTTATATTTAAATCCTTTCACGGCCTTGACCCATCCTACCTCTGTAACCTCCTCAAGCCCTACAAGCTTTTTCCCAGAACTCTCTGTTCCTCTGACTCTGACCTTTTGTGCATCACCTTCAGCTGCTTAGGTCCCTCCCTAAACCCCTCTGCCACTCCACCTCCTCCTCCTCCTGTAAGGTCCCTCCCTAAACCCCTCTGCCACTCCACCTCCTCCTCCTCCTGTAAGGTCCCTCCCTAAACCCCTCTGCCACTCCACCTCCTCCTCCTCCTGTAAGGTCCCTCCCTAAACCCCTCTGCCACTCCACCTCCTCCTCCTCCTGTAAGGTCCCTCCCTAACCCCCTCTGCCACTCCACCTCCTCCTCCTGTAAGGTCCCTCCCTAAACCCCTCTGCCACTCCACCTCCTCCTCCTCCTGTAAGGTCCCTCCCTAACCCCCTCTGCCACTCCACCTCCTCCTCCTCCTGTAAGGTCCCTCCCTAACCCCCTCTGCCACTCCACCTCCTCCTCCTCCTGTAAGGTCCCTCCCTAAACTCCTCTGCCACTTCACCTCCTCCTCCTCCTGTAAGGTCCCTCCCTAAACTCCTCTGCCACTCCACCTCCTCCTCCTCCTGTAAGGTCCCTCCTTAAACCCCTCTGCCACTCCACCTCCTCCTCCTCCTGTAAGGTCCCTCCCTAAACTCCTCTGCCACTTCACCTCCTCCTCCTCCTGTAAGGTCCCTCCTTAACAACCACGTCTTTGACCAAGGTTTTGCTCAAAAACAGCAACAACTTTTATGTAGCACCTTTAATGTGGTAAAACATCCCGAGGCACTTCAACAGGAGCGATTATCAAACAGAATTTGACACCGAGCCACATCAGGAGATATTAGGACAAGAGGTAGGTTTTAAGGAGCGTCTTAAAGGAGGAAAGAAAGATAAAGAGGTGAGGTGGAGAGGTTTAGGGAGGGAATTCCAGAGCTTAGGGCCTAAGCAGCTGAAGGCAAGACCACCAATGGTGGAGCGATTAAAATTGGGGATGCTCAAGAGCGAAGATTGGAGGAGCGCAGATATCTTGGGGTTGTGGGGCTGAAGGAGGTTACAGAGATAGGGAGGGGCGAGGCCATGGAGGGATTTGAAAACAAGGATGAGAATTTTAAATGGAGGCGTTGCCGGACTGGGAGCCAATATAGGTCAGCGAGCACAGGGGTGATGGGTGAACGGGACTTGGTGCGAGTTAGGATACAGGCAGCAGAGTTTTGGATGAGCTTATATTTATGGGGGGTGAATGATGGGAGGCCAACCGGGAGTGCGTTAGATAGTCAAGTCTAGAGGTAACAGGCATGGATGAGGGTTTCAGTGGTAGATGAGCTGAGGCAGGAACGAAGTCGGGCGATGTTACGGAGGTGGCCTTTTTTGGCTTGGCATCCATTTTTTATTATGCCTCTTGATACACCTTTGGACATTTTTTTCTTCATTATAAGCATTATATAAATACAAGTTGTTGTTCTTCTTCTTGGCTGTTTGAAGGGGATTATGTGTCAGGCTGAATAGTGTATCCTTTGTCACAGAAGGGCCAACCCATCCAGTCTTCCTTTCCCTTCAAATAACAGTGGCACAGTGCTAAAAAGTGACAGATAAAGGTATAGTGAGCATTCATACAAATGATCACACATCCCCTGCCCATTAATGGATATGGACTGTCTTTCTGCTCTGGTGATTGGTGCCAGAGGCCCGTAAGGCTACATGCATATCATCTACAATGGCCTGGACTTTAGGGAAGCCTGCCTGCCATCATCGGGATCCGATATGCATATGTTAAAAAGACCCGGCTGGCTTTGGCCGGGTGTCCTAGCTGCCTGCTCAGGAAGAAGGTTAAAATACAAACTTGTCAGCTCCTGGAAGCTTCAGGGCTGGTAAGTAGCTGAGGCGATTTTAACTGCTGACCCACCCGATTGATGGTAGGGTAAAAATTGCCCCCTTTAGAGTTTGACAACCGGCATTGAACTAGTGGTCTTTAGTTACCCATTTTATCCTTCTCTCCCATCTTCAACAAAAGTTGAAGGGCATTAGCTGCTCTCCATTCCCATGGTAGAATTTGCATATTTAGGGAAGTTTGAAAAATGTAGCCAGATCTGCTATCCCGTCACTGACTTCCTTCAAAATCCCAGGTTAACTTATCCATCTTGAGTCTTGTCAATTTTTTACAACCACTTCCTTTTTCTACAATTATCACTAACAATTGCTCTGTATCCTCCTTTAGTAAGCCTACATCCTCACTTCCACCATCATTTGCAGAAACCGATGCCAAATATTTATTTAGTATTTCTGCCATACCTTCTTCCTCCCTGCGCAGTCCCACCCTTTCCTTAATGATTTTTTAACTTTATATATAGATTTATAAAAGCCCTTAATGTTTTCTTTTATATTGTCTGCTAGATTTTTCCATATTCCCTTTTAGCTCTTCTAATCTTCCTTTTCTCTTCCTCGCTACACGATCTATATTCTTTGTGATTTTCTTACTATTTTTAGCCCTAATTTTATCATATTTCGCCATTTCAAGTTTCAATTTAGATTTACTTTCTCTGTTTTTCCATGGAACTCTATTCTTTGATGTAGCCCCTTTTTGCTTTATAGGACTATATTCATTTTGTCAATTTCCAGTAATGAGCTGTACTGTTGACACAAAAATTGTAAATGTCAAAATAATTGATGATATCTTAGAAAGAATTAGAAATCTCAATTCAGATAGGGCTGCTGGTCCAGATGACATCCACCCGAGAGTGCTTAAAGAGATTGGTCATGTGTTTTGCAAGCCCCTTGTCTGTATCTTTAGTAGCTCGCTAGAGTCAAGGACTATTCCCTTGGACTGGAGGGATGCTCATGTAGTGAAGATTTTCAAAAAGGGTGACAAGTTACATCCAGGGATCTATATGCCCAATAGTTTGATGTCAGTCATTGGCAAGATGCTAGAAAAGATCATAAGAGATGTTCTCTATGATCACCTAGACAGAGAAGGAGTTATCAGAGACATTCAACTTGGCTTCTGAAACAATAAAGTGGTGTATTACCAATTTGATTGAATTTTTTGAAGAAGCTACTAGGTCGGTGGATGAGGGTAGCCTGGTAGACATTGCATATTTAGATTTTCAGAAAAGTATCTCACAATAGGTTACCCTACAATGCAATGTTCCCTGTAATTTTTTTTGGGCCGCACGGCCCTTTTAACGGACTGCCTGGCCTATTCAAAAGTCCGCGCATGCGCATTTTTTTCAATTTAAAAGCCGGCTCACCGGCTGCGCGGGATCCCTGGAGCGCTGCGTGGCCACGCAGCTTAAAGGAAACATTGCTACAATGTAGAATCTTATGGAATTGGTGGTAAGTTCTTACAGTAGATTAAGAACTGGCTGCATTCCCATCGGCAGAATGTGGGTATCGTTGGTTGTGAATCTACTTGGAGACTGGTTACTGCTGGTATCCGGGATCAGTCTTAGGGGTATTCTCTTTTCACTATCTTCATTAATGACCTGGATGTAGGTGTTGGGGGAACAGTCTGCAAGTTTGAATGAAAGATCTGTGCGAGTGTTAGGACTGTAGATGCAAATAAACCACTCTAAGCTGATCTTGATGTGATGGGGGACTGGGCCCATGTTTGGCAAATGGCATTTAACTTAGCTAAATGTAATGTTATGCATATGGTCAGGACCAACGCTATACTTATACCCTACAGGGTAAAGAACTTAAGTCTGTTGAGAAGGAGAGAGATCTTGGTATTATTGAACATAATTCTCTTAATCAGTTCCGTGGAGCCATAGCTAAAACAAATAGAATATTATGTTGCATTGCTAACATGCTTCAGCATAAAACATAGCACATGGTTTTGTCCTTGTATAAGACTTTGGTTAGGCCTCACTTAGAATACTGTGTCCATTTTTAGTCCCCTCGCATGGTGGGTGATATAGAGGCATTTGAAAAGGTTCAGAGGAAGGTTCACAAGAATGATTCTCAGCTTAAAACATCTTAGTTACCCAGATAGGCTTAAAATGCTGACTCTATTCACTTTAGAGAAGCATAGACTCTGGGGTGATCTGATAGAGATGTATGAAATAACGAAGGGACTAGACTGTGTTCATATACTGTAGTTAGTTTATTTCAATTAGGAAGGACCAGCGGTCATGTGTTTAAGTTGTGTAAAGGTAGAACTAGATTAGATGTCGAAGGGTTCTTTCATCTTTTCCTAGAGGATAGTGGACCGTTAGAACACGCTGCCAGCTGAAGTGGTGAGTGCGGATTCGCTGCATACCTTCAAAAGTCAGATGGTTCAGTTCCTAGCTGGGGTAGAGAGCACAGCATATAAAAGGTTGGCGAATACTAAGTAATCGTGGTCATTTTGTTCAGCTGGACTAGGTTTGGTTGCCTAAGGGGTTCAGAGAGGAACTTTCCAGATTTTTTCTCTTAAATTGGCCTTGGGTTTTTATCCTTTTTTTGTCTCTTCCAGGAGAACACTTGACTGCTGGTGGGTGTTGTAAATCACGGCTGTTTTTTTCCTGTCCTTCATCTTTCATATATTCATATAACTCTGCTCAGAACCCAAGCTAAATTGTCACATCATCATTTATTGATTGTACAAATATCATTATATTGCCATTACCATAAGAGGACTAGAAAGGTTAGAAATTGGCAGGAAATTTAGGAAAAGAAGAAATAAAAAGAGTAAGGCAGGAATAAAGAAATTAAATAAATGGATCATGACACAAAAAGGAAATTGGCCCTGAAAATCCATGAATGGGTGCGTCTTGACATAAGGTGGACCCACAGGGAACCTCCGCCATTGACCCCGGTAACTTTCTAGGGTCAGGAGGAGGTTCCCTCATTTGTCTGCTGATAACAGATGCCTGCACCATTAAAGTCTATTGAAGGTGGGCGGGCCAGGGAGGGGTGGGAGGTCTCCTCAGAAAGAATCTGTAGCTTCCCACAGCAGCCCCTGGGTAAGGATGTTGCAATTAAAAATGTTAAAAAATATTTCCTCCTTTTATTTCCCCTTTGATTGTACCGCAATTCTGGCCTAAACATCCAGGTGGTTGGGAATGGTAGCATAGTGGTTATGGTTACTGGACTAGTAATCCAGAGGCCTGGACTAATTTTCTGTGAGACACGAGTTCAAAATACCCACCACAACAGTTGGGGAATTTAAATTCAATTAAATAAATCTGGAATAAAATGTGAGTAACAGTAATGGTAACTATGAAACTACTGGATTGTTGTAAAAGGCCATCTGGTTCACTAATGTCCTTTAGGGAAGGAAACCTGCTGTCCTTACCCGGTCTGGCCTATATGCGACTCCAGACCCACAGCAATGTGGTTGACTCTTAACTGCCCTCTGAAATGACCACTACGTCGTATCAAAAAAACTGCTACGATGGTCTGCAGTGGTTCAAGAAGGCGGCTCACCACCACCTTCTCAAGGACAATTAGAGATAGGCAATAAATGCTGGCCTTGCTGGTGCCGCCCACATCCCGTGAATGAATAAAAAAAATACTTAACTGCTGGTGTTTGGGGATGGTACACCATATGTCAGGCCTGCAGTGAAGATTCCCACACCCACTTCCCACACCTTATGACGATCATGTTTGGGGTGGGCAGAAGCTCCGCCCCCAACAAGCTGTTGAGCAAATTTCGCCGCAAAGCCAGGACTCAGGGTATTAAGGTTCTAGCCATTCTAGTGGACTCTCAGCAAAATTATGGTGGGAGTATGCTGGAACAGTCACAGATTTTTCAGATCATTGAGTATTTAAGTTTCATGCTGATCAGCATTTCTGGCTAGCGAAAGGTGGAGGAGGTTGATAACTAGAAAGCTGGACAAGGTTGCTAACTAACATCCATCTTAAGAGCTACACCTCCTTACTTTTGGAGGAAGTCTGAGTGTTTTTTTCACTTTTGCTAGCAACAGTTGCACTCTCATGAGTAAACGTGGTGCTAGTAACATCCAGAGGAACTGGCACATGAGTCAAATGCATGCAAATCATTTGGGAATAAATAAAAACTTGCAAATGATCTTTTGCACTAATTTCTTGGGGAATGCTTTGATTTAGAAGTACTTTCAGACCCACTAGCAGAAACCACTTTTGGGTTAATCTGTTTATCACTTTGAAAAATAAGATGACAAAATAAAGTAAATATGTTTTAATTGCTTTGAAGTCATTTTACTTTGTCATTTTAGTCTTAACATCTCCCCTAGTGTTAACTGGTGTGTGCTTTAATTTTATAAGTGCAAATAATGGACTCTCTTTCTCAGAGTGCTTAGCAACAAATCAGCAGGAACATACTTCCTATACAAAAATCTGAAATAAAAACAGAAAATGCTGGAAATACTCCCAGGTCAGACAGCTTCTGTGGAGAGAGAAACAGAGTTAACGTTTCAGGTCGATGACCTTTTATTTCAGATTTCCAGCTTCCGCAGTATTTTGCTTTTGAAACATACTTCTTGCCTATTCCACATTACAGCTGATACATTCTAGGATGTTATTGTGACCTTGATGTGATTTGGTAAATTTAAATGACCAAATATAACACATATGATGTTCTCCACCCCATTCATTGTGAACCCCTGATCATTGGCTTTGCTCACTTCAAATACAGTTAAAGTATGGGAACAATAGTCTGAAATTATAAAGTTGTTCCTTTGAAAGGTTTGTGGACCTGTCAGTCTCATTCATTTTGCTCAAAAATAGATCCTATTTCCCTCTGTCCCACTCTCTAAGATAACATGAACACGCATAATTGTGCAAAGCAGATTTTTGGTTTCAATGTTTTATGAAAGCCCTTCAAGATGAAGAGTTCACCTGCACATTTGTTCTTTTTACAATTGGACAGATAAACAGTTTTCATTTTCCTCAAAAAAGTTTGTTGTGCGAACCCAAATTAAATAAATGACACTAGATAAACCTCAACACATACCTATATATTAGATCAAAAACAAACTACTGTGGATGCTGGAAATCTGTAATATCTGTACATGAGATAGTCTTTTAAGCTACCACACCCTTGTGCTTGCAAAATGAATCCCCAATAATGTGGCTGGGGTTGACAGGTTTGACCACTTGCTAGGTTAGCTAGAGACATCAAATGATTAAGAAAGTTTGGCACCTTTTCAAAAGACTATGTACTTCAAATCACATTTTATTGTTTTGCCTGAAGGATGACTTGTCTTTTTGCTATTGGCTTAAAGTTTTAAAGGCATTTTATTTTTTATAATTTTATTCAAAATGGCCACTGTGCTGATTCACAATTTCAGTTCTTCATTTAAATGAATAATGCCAACACCCCATACAACATTAGTAAACGTTTATATTGCATTACACAAGACTTATTCAAGTACAGCCAACAAGTTTTTACAGCAAATAGATTTCAAGGTTTTTTATGCATTTCCTATTTTGAGTGTTCATTTAGCTGATTTGATTCATGCAGATCTTAATGCTAACACAAGTTGTACTAACAATTTTGTTGCAGACTGACAGAACTGAAGCACTGAATTTTAATGATCAGTAGATGATTGAAATATTGATTTCTTAATTTCAGTCTGTATGGACAAAAAATTATAAGAAAAAGATAGTGGAACAAAATGTGTGATTCAAGAGATGTGACTACATCGACAGCTATGATCGATGTGACTTTTTGCTGGTTGCACTAAATAATATAGCTTATGACTTCATAATACACATTTTCCAAGTTATATGTTACTGAAGTGGTCTTGGTCGACAGTAGGAGAAAAATAGAGAATTATACGAACAAAACAAAACGGACAATGGTGAAAAAATAATGTTTAATTTTTAATTTTATTGTTTATTATATGGATCCATGCACCATCTGGAAGACACATAGCCAATAGTTTCCTTTAGAATCACATATTGATTTAAGCTGTAGCAATGAGCACCAGCTGCCACTACAGAACAAACTTTATTGAACCAATCAGCTCAAAACACACAGCAGAACTGTTCTGTACAATATGAAATAACCTATCAGCAGAGTCAAGCCGTTTTTTTAAAGTCATGTTCCATCATACAGGAAGCATTGCACTTGAAGTTATGCTGTGCAATGCCCCTTTGGTATTTACCAAAGGTATTAACCTATTTATTTTAACTGGTTAATGACTGTTAAAATAGAGGATGTTGGAATTTCATACTAATATATTGCAAAGTGTAATTTCAACTAATTAGTGTTTGCTATGAGCTGTTATTAGATCCAATATGATAGAATAAGGTACGTCAAATATAAATGTATACCGAGTCACTATGTTGTTCGGTCCATGTCAATCAGTGTCCTGTTCCGTGTGTGTTTAGAGCATAATATAATATAGTTCTGAAAAGGGGCAATATTGAAAACACCCTGGATAAACATTGAGGCATCAGTGCAAGCTACTTTCTTAGACAACCACATTTAGATGATACTCTTTTGATATTTAAAAGATTTCTTTTACACGTTTGTTAAATTCATGTAATTAACTATCTAACAGGCTTTCTGGCCACAGTGGTCTTTTATGTATTCTTATGTATGCTGCGTTTTCTAACAATATCTAAGAAGCACATGAACTGATTATCTCCATACAGCTATGAACTGTTATAACACAAAGACACATCCAAACTCAGCATAAATGATTCTGTATTTTGTCAGCCATCATTAAGGGTTATGGTTTTTATATCACCAGTGAACCAACTCATTTAACGAATAAGGGACAAGGGGGGAAAAATTTGGTATCGGCCATTTTGAGGTGCTAACATCGCCTGGGCGCTAAAGTTAGCGCCCAGCGCTAATTAGCACCGGCGAACGCAAAATTGAGTTTTAGCGCCCCAAAAGGGAAGTGGAGCGCGAAATCAAGCACTCCACTGCCTTCTTAGGGCGCTAACGTCGGAGAGCGGGACAGAGACTTCAGCAGTGTTGCACACTGGGCCATGCTGCGTTCAAAGGCTCCTTCCCTCCTTTAAAGGGAAGGGACATCACTGCAGGCTCTGCAATTTAAAAAGTACCTACCTGGACCACCAAGGCAGAGTGCCGGGCTGATCGATCGCGGGCAGGAACCCGCGAAAAAAACTAGAACAGGAAAGGTAAGTTTTTTTCCACTTACCTCGGCCACCTCGCCTTTAATCATCGCCCCCGAAGCGGCCGGCTGCCCGATGCACGCCTCCTGCAGCTGTCGGTGTTTTTGACCGGCGCTGCTGCAGGGGGCGGAAGTCAATTTCGGGTCCGGGGCGCTACCGAGGCGATGCGCACGGCAATGACGTCATGATCTTCGGGTGAAGGAGATCGGGGCGCAATGCTGTAGCGCCGCCGCAAAACTCCCGCCGAATATGGCGGGAGTCGATGTCAGCGTCGTACCCGGTCGCAAAACTAGGTCTAGTAATTAACAGCATAAGTACTCTTTCAATGATATAACTGTTAATTGACTACCAATCAACCTCTCTTGCACAGTGTTCCCATTAAGCTGTGTGGCTGCACAGCCGCGTAGCCAGCACAGCGGTCTGGAGATCTCACGCGGCCAGCTCACCGGCTTTTAATTGGAAAAACTGCGCATGTGCGGAAATTTGAATGGGTCACACACCCATTAAAGGGGCCGCGCACCCAAAAACAATTAGAGGGAACATTTCTTGCACAGAAAGTAAACAATCCTAAGGGTGGAGTCTCATTCTTTTAGGTTGTGAATTGTTTTAGGAGATTTTAAAAATGTCCAATTTAAAATTTTAAAAAAATTCTTACTTTCTGTCTCTTTTTTCTCTCTCTCGTAATCCAATCTTTCTTTCCCTCTCTTTATTTCTCTTTCTGTATCTGATATTTGACTCTCTTTCCTTCTCCTTCATTCCTCTATTTCTTTCTCAATCCTTAAATCTCATAGATTAAGGAGATAGACTGTTAGCCCCGTCTTCACCAAGGTCCCAGATGCCCTGTTGCCCTCATCACGCCGTTATCAGCTCGCATCTCAACAACTTACAGCGCAAAAATTTTCTAGCTGAAAGGTGAGGGGTAAAGTCTAACGAATGGGGCACGCCACGAGATGCACTGCTCCAGCAAATTCTGGGCTATTGTATTTTTTTTAATTTTCTTGTTTGGAACACCAAGTCACCCAGGAAATGTTTATTTTCATTGACATAGATAACAAGGAGAAATCTTTTATTGAAGTTATTTACAGGCAATCCCTAGGTAAAATTGAGGAAACAATTCTAACCACAGTGCCACTATTCACAAAGGTAGAATAAGTAAACCCATTTATAATCAGATACACACATATTTCAAAGAATGAAAAGATCGGCAAAGATTCCTGCTCCTGATCACTAACCAGTGACCCCGGGGCCATGGAATGCAAAGAGTAGGGTTTCTGTCTTCTGATCACTGCTCAGTAATTTCTGATAGATAGTGTGTGAGCAAGGACAGAAGTATGTTCGACTGTGAATAGCTAGCTTGCTAGCACTCAGTCTTATGCGCACTTGTGGAACTGTATTCCAATGAGAAGGGAGGAGAGAAGATTGAAATAAGAAGCAAAATCATTCGAGAAATCTAATTTATAGTCATAGAAACTTCAGCAAAGAGTGAGTCAGTTGGCCCCATTCTACCTATACTGGTGTTAACTCCACATCAGAGCAATCTATTGTTCCCATTTCTCTGCTCTTTCCCTGTACTCTTCAATACTTTTCCTCTTGAAGTGCTTATCTAATTTGCCCTTAAATGCTATGATTTAACAGCTTTAACAGCCATTTGCAGTAATGCATTCCATATTCTGATAACCCTCTAGTGAATTATCTAATTATGACTATAGTACACAATTGTTTACAGGATACTTTTAATATAAAGTTGCTCAATTCAAATTATCAGATAATTCAAATTTTTAAAACATTAAACTCCCATTTTGCGTTATTTACATTGCTTAATTTAAATTATTGCATTGTTCTAATTTTTACCACAAAAATGACTGAATTATCAGGAGTAGATGATATTTGCTTTGTTTTTCCAGTAGTGTGATCTATGTATCATCATAGAGATTTTGCTTGTGTCCCACAAAGAAATAATGGCCCGGAATTTGCGGTGGATAGTGACGGCGAACTATCAGCGTTCGGCATCATTACTCCCCTGAAACTGACCGCAACTTCAGGATTTAGCGCATGTGCATCTAAACGCGGAAATCCTGAAGTTGCGATCAGTCATTCACTGTTCTGACACTGGCTGCACTGTGGACGCCCCCCTCCTCATAGTCGACAATCAGTGTAATCAGTAAAACTGATGAAAACTTGGGCTTTTCCACAGTAATATCGCTGTTAAATACCCCATTAAATGTTAAGCCTTGTTGAAATAGGTGTAACTGGGGTTTTAACAGCATATTGACTGGTAAACAAATGTTCTGGCCCTGAAAAACTAATTTTTATATTTGTGGAGTGTCAAATTTCTCCATTATGATAAAAATTACAATTTTAAAAAAACTTAAAAAAAAAAGTTTGTTCATGATATTTCAGCTTCTACCTTATCCCCATGCGAGAGTCTCGATCATTATTTTGCTTTCTGTAACATTTTTAAAAAGTCTGGATAAAATCAGCTTCTCGTTTCCTGTCTGTGAGAATTCTGCAATGTTATTGGCTGCTTAGACAGCTTGTTCAGGTCACTGCAGCATTGCCATAGGAATTCCCACCACAGAGTGCTGCAATCAATTGTATGTTGAAAAGACAAACTTCCCGCCACAGAGATCACGAGATCTCTTTGGGCAGCTTTCTTCGGGGCCAGAGGCGACGCCTTTGCTTTGCCGCTGACAGCAAATTACGGGCCAATATCATCTATTACATTAATCTATAGTCATACATGCACAACATGCAAGTTAATATAATGTTTTAAATCTGAGGGTAAATTCCCTCTAATTTCTCTTCTATATCGATCTCCTTGATCATGTACTAACACTGATTGAGAGGGTGGTGGATGACTTGCTCCTTGGTCTCTGCCAATGCTGATGTAATCTGGGTTGTTTGAGGCACATAGTGTAACATTCCACTTGTTATCTCTACCTCAGTGTGGGGAGGTGTTTGGCCTTTGGTAGTGATAAATCCCCCAAAATAAAATGGATTGAAAGTGTTTTGAAACTGTAGAAGTCAGTGTTTAAACTCCCCAGACTCTTCACGCTCACAAACTCCTCACTTCTGCCATGACCTGGTGATCGTGCAACTGCTATAACTTATACATCTCAGTCTAACTTACCCAAAATTCATTCACAGTGCAAACCTAGGAAACTCGCAGCTGCTCTGCCACTGACACGCACTATGACATATGCAAATGAGGCCAGTGTGGATTCAGTGGCCGGATTGCGGGATGCTCCAAAGGCATACGGGAAGTTGGGAAAAGCGGTTTAAAGGTGCACAACGGGCATAAACCTCTTCCTCCCAAATATCCTGGCTCAGAAAATTTTCTGTGCTGTTTATGCTCCACTAATGCACTTAAAATGGTGACGAAATCTACATCCAATGTTCTGGAATAGAGGAACAAAAAATTAGGTGCTTGGCTGTCACTTTATGCTTGAGTTAGTTTCAGTCCTCATTCCATCGTAGAACCCATAGTCAATTCCACATTAGAGTGATTAAATTAAACCTTTTTTGAATATTAAAAGATATTCTCAATTTGACAACAGTCAAGCAGTTTTGGTCTCCTCATATGGTAGGGGATAGCGAGGCTTTGGAAAGGGGGCAGAGGAGGGCCACAAGATTGATTTCCAGTTTAAGCCACCCAGATAGGCTCAAAGAGCTGAGTCTGTATACTTTAGAAAAGTTTAGGCTCCGAAGCGATTTGATTGCGGTTTTTAAGATGATAAAGGGACTAGATTGTGTTCAGGTGGACCAATTATTTCAACTGGATAGGTTACGGAGGATCAGGGGTCACGCTTACAAGTTATGTAAAGGCAGAACTAGGTTGGATGTTAGGATTTTCTTATTTTTCCGGAGAATAGTGGACCTGTGGAACAGTTTGCCAGCTCGTGTAGTGAATGCTGATTCACTGTATTCCTTTAAGTGAGAGATGGACCTGTTTCTGGCTGGGGCGGAGATCATCTCATACAAGAGGGAGATACCCTGTAATATAAATCAGGGTCAATGTCATCTCCTGGACTAGTTTCGATCACTTAGGGTTGGAGAGGAATTTTCCAGATTTTATTTCCCCTAATTGCCCTGGGATTTTAAATCTGTTTTTCACCTCTCCCAGGAGATTATATGGCTCAGGGTGGTTAGAGAGTGTCTGTATCATGATGTTTAGGGCATGGGACAGGCTAGATGGACCAGTGGGTCATTCCCTGTTTGTCACTTTTGCATATTCTATGTTTGTGAGCTAGATTTAGGGTACCAGAATGTCAACATGATGGTGGAATGTCATGTTACATCAAGATCCTTAGTTACTTTCCAGTGTGCAGTGTACCCTGCTATCTTAAAACTTCAAGTTTGTTGAAGTTTGTGTCAAATGCCCTGGTCCAATGCACATAATCAGATGGTAGATTTCCTTCAATATATGCATGAATGTGGTAAACTGGTGAAAAGCTGTGGAAGTGTGCCCAAATATGATTGTTGTTAAGATAAGGCAATAATGTGTGACATATGGGTGTTTGCATCAGGATACTGAAGCCTCATGTACTCGGAAGAATAATGGCTTCTTTTCTGTTTGGGCAGCAGTGTGTGGAATATACATGTGTGCATCAGTGCATGTCTGAGGCACAGAATGAGTTGGTGGCTTTTTCCCAACTGAGGCATAAATAACATGCAAAAGAGCCTTTTGCATTAAGTATTCTAGAAGATATTTTGTGCCCAGAAAGGTCTCCACAAAAAAAAGATTACATTTTGTGTTGAACTTACATGGACTTAAGCGAACATGTTCATGTTCCGGAGGTCCCATACAGCAGCCATATATCTCTGCCAACTCACTCTGTCATGTACTGACAGTTGCAGAGGTCCAGCTGTTTGTCCAATCATCTCCAACATACTGAACCTCACAGTTTATTTCTTCTGGTTGACTCTTTGTTGTGTAACAATTTTGTTTTTACCCTCTTGTTATTAAGTGGGTCCGGCTACCACTTGGAGGTCTCTTCCCGTACAATAAATTTACTAATTAACCGGATCATGTTTTTATTCTTTTAGTCAGTCGTTAAGAATCTCTCTTCCTTAAGGAAGTGGATACTTTCTGCTGGGGCCCGAGTAATCCCGGTTAGTTAATTACCAGACTTTATTCTTCATTGGTTCTCAAATCCATTTTATTTATCTCATACTTTAAAAATTATCCTCTATTTTATACACAATTTTAGATAGTCAATCAAATGTGGCGTCTTGGCTATTACATTACACAGATTTACAGACTATGGGCTAGAAATTCCCCTGGTTTGCGCCTCCCGTTAGTGCCTCTGCGAGGCGATAACCGGGCGCTAACAGCTTTGCGACTGGGCGCGGCGATAGTACCGATGCCCACGAACTTCCCCTCCAGGTTAGCGGCGGTGGTAAACCCTAACGCCACGATCTCCTGCGCCCCGGAGATCGTGACACCATCCAATGTGCAGCGCCCCGGTACCGCCCCGGATGCGAACTTGGCTTCTGCCCCCTGCAGCATCGCCAGGCGTCAACACCGGCAGCTGCAGGAGGCATTGTTACCGCGGATGGCTGCTTGGGGAGCGATAGTTAAAGGGATTGCCAGTGAGGTAGGTGAAAAATGTTTCATCAAGACTCTGTGCATTTTTTTCTATTTTTCAGGTGCCGCAATTGATCAGCCCTGCACTCTGTTAGAGTGCTTGGGGCTGATCGTTGTTGATCGGAGGTGCCGTCGGCGATCAGAGGATTTGTTTTCTTGCGGAGCCTGCAGCAATGGCCCTTCCCTTTAAGAGAGGAAAGGAGCCTTTGATCCCGGCAGTGCTGCACTGGACATTGTGCAGTGCTCTGCTGCTACCGCCCCTCTTGCCTGGTTTAGCGCTCCAAGGGAAGTGGTAGCCCTTGATTTAGGGCAAGGGTATGAAGTGTTAAGGAACCAAGGTGGGTAGATGGAGTTAAGATACAGATCTGCCATGATCTAATTCAATGGTGGAACAGGCTCAAGGGTCTGAATGGCCTACTCCTGTTCCTATGCTCCTTCAGGACAGTAATATAAGGGCATCAATGTCCAATCTTTCTCGATGAAATGGACAAGAATAATGTAGTAGGTTATTGTAAGGACAAAATCTAAGGCTTCTAAACAGGATTTTGTCACTGAGACCTAGATTTCCAACAATTAGTTTTGCACTGGTGTATTAAAAATAAATTGACAACTTGAGTAAGATAACACTTACAGAGACATGCTTATATAAATTACTTTTGTACTCGTGTAGTGACACATTTGGCAAAGCGGGAACTGACATAGTGAGCACATACAAAACAAATGTTTCCAAAAAGTGTTGCTTTTCATACTTGCCAGACTTTAAAATTGATGCCAAAATTTAATCTTCACTAAGGAAATTTATAACAACGTTCTCCCTGTCTTCCTCTGGTCGTGCTGTGGCACACAACATGTTGGCCTATCTCATGATGTCATATGTAGAACAAGTGGTAAAGGTATCCGAGATAAGAAATTGCAGGTGGCTGTCTCGTTGTATTTCAGTTCTATCTGGTGTCAATCTTCTCCATTATGATTGTTTTTAATGAGAATTATTCATGCCCAAATGCTTTTATTGTCTAACATTATGATAGCTGATCTACTTGCACTGCTGTCATCTGTGTGTTTTGGAATTGAAAAGCTTATTGAACCTTGTCATCTCTTCAGGAGGCCAATAGGTTAATTTCCTCTTTCTGGAATTGATCTACTCAAAGTAGTCATTTGTCACTTGACCTTCCACATGGAGTCATCCTTAAGCAATGCTTGATGGTAGATCTTTAACCAAAGACCAAAAATTGTACCAAGTACCTATTTGGGATTATTGAAAATGCTGGCAAAATGGAGTCTGATTCCTCTACCAATAGTTCTGCCACAGTGATAACCTAAGGGAAATAATTTTCTCTTTCTGTAATTCTGCCATTATTTGAAGAGGTATGCAAGAAATGTAGATGATTTAGTTGATGTAGCTAAATGTAAATGACTTGGCTAAGGGAAACACCTTTGCTGCTGATCTCCTACATGTCTAAGCACTTCCACTATGGACCAATGCATCAATGTCAAAGAAGGCTTGTGTTTTGTTCTGCAAAACTATTACATGGAAGGACATAGGGAAGCAAACAGAAATAGGATTTTTATCTATTTTGATTGGTCCCATACTGGCAAGCCCACAATCCCACAGCAAATCAATTCCTCTTGGATTTATTGCCTTTTGCAATTGTCACTGTTGGGCCCACATTTGGTCCAGAACAGCATCTGTGCCTGCTCTCTGCCCAAGAACACCCACAGACATGCCCTGAAATTGCTGTTGGGAATGGAAAGGGTTGGGCAGAAGAAGTGAGCAGTCAGAATTATCTGTGATCCATGGTAGTGGCATTATAACACGGAAGAGAATTCAACAGTTCCAACACTGTGTTGCTTCTGACTCTTATAGCCCTCAGGGCAAGTAGGAATGGGCAATAAATATTGCCTTGTGTCCCGAGAGCAAATAAAAAAAAAACAGACTCAGCTCTGAGCTCTTTGTTGCTAAATGTAACATTAAAGTGCTGGAGTTTCAGAAGGAACATTATCCATTGTATTTGAATAACTGTCTGTGTCTATACTTGCACTTTAGTCTTCATCTATCACTTGAATGTGACCTAACAACACCACCAAAAAAGTAGGAGTCACAGGTTGCCCAGACTAGGTAGGAGTGACAGGCTCTCATCCCTGGAGAACATTAATGAACTAGTTGTGTTTTTACAACAATCCAGCAGCTTTCCCAGTTATTTTCTGGTGCTAGCCCACAAAGTCCCATATTTTTTTGAATTGCATTACACAACTTACTATGGAGGGATTGTGATTTCACTACCCCTGGATTGCTAGTCTAGTACCATAACCACTAGGGTACCTCTCAGATACAATAACCAGTAGGTTACTTGTCAGCTGAACTGGCCATTCATTCCTTTGCTGTTTGTGGGACCTTGTGTGCATAATTGATTGCTGCGTTTGCCTACATAACTATAGTGACTGCACTTTAAAAAAAAGTAGCCCATTGGTTATAATTGGTTATAATTTGAGACATCCTGAGGGTGTGTAAAATGCTATTTAAATGCAAATTCTTTCTTCTTTAACAAACCCAACCACAGGGGCTTCTAAGCCAGAGAACCAAGGTGCTAGATGTCTTCCTATGTGACCAGACATTCCTAACGAATTGGTCGTTGTTTGGAATCTGTGCAGAACAACTAGACATGCTCCATTTTAAATACCTCCTGTCGGCTTAAATGTCCTCCATTCAGCATGGGGCTGCCTGCCGAAAGTAATCCCTTTTAGGCTCAAAACAGATCATTAAAATCGCTTATTTCCAAGCATTTAGTGGAAAAATGGCCAAAGAATCTGCACTATGATAGGCACAATAAGGCAAATAATAATAGATTATTTCCATTGGCCAGTGATACAGTAATGAGAGGACACAAATTTAAGATATTCACAAAAAGAATTAAAGGAAAAAATCTTTATACACAGGTTGATTAGAATGTGGATTTAATCTGCCGTGGATTGTTGTTGAAGCAGAGTCCATAAATACTTTTAAAAGGGAATTCGATAATTGTTTGAAAAGTAGAATACTAAAAGGGATATGAAATGAGCAGGAGAAAGGGATTAGGTTAGCTGACTCATGTTGTAAAAAAACTCAGCACAAATGGGGTGGGTCAACTTATCTCTGGGCTGGAACATTCTATAAATCTATGATTAAGGCAGATAATTTACTGCTGTGTTTAGTTGCTATTATGTGTAAGTCTGCATAATGTTTCTATGGGTACAATGTTGGTATGATGGGTCCATATGTCTGCCTGGTATCTACCAAACAGGTGTATGAAGTTTCTTGCTTTAGCACTGGAGATTAATTTAACTGATTTGCATGTCAGCCATATTTTTCCTAACTTTTGACTCATCCCATTCCCACGCTCTGCATGGCTCTAGTGATGCAACAGGCCAGCACACGCTACTTATATAACAGTACACGCTCAAGAATTGCTGGGGTTGTAAGTTTTAGCCTTACCTGGTGCAACCTAATCCTTTGTCAGTACCTGCTCAGTGGTAGCTCTCTTGTTTCTAGAGTCAGAAGGTTGTGGGTTCAAGCCCCACACCAGGATTTGAGCATGTTTTGCACAGATAAGGGAGAAGTAGATAGAGCGTTGTGGGAAGGGGTAATTAGAGTTGGAGAAGGCTCATATCCCAGCATAGATCAGTCGGGATGAATGGCCTGTTTCCGTGCTGTAGATTCTATGAGCTAGCAATTCGGTATCGTCCCGGTTGGGGCACTAAATTTTAAAAAGGTGGAGAATTAGCGCCAGGCGCTAATCCTTCTGACCTCTCTCTAAATTGATTGTTAGCGCTCCAAGAAAGAACTGGAGCGCTAAATCAAGTGCTAATCACCTAACTTAGGGCGCTACACACAGAGAGCAGGGCGCTACACACACAGAGCGGGGCGCTACACCCAGAGAGCGGGGCGCTACACCCAGAGAGCGGGGCGCTACACACAGAGAGCAGGGCCCTACACAGAGAGAGAGCGGGGCGCTACACAGAGAGCGGGGCGCTACACACAGAGAGCGGGGCGCTACACACAGAGAGAGCGGGGCGCTATACACAGAGCGGGGCGCTACACACAGAGAGCGGGGCGCTACACACAGAGAGCGGGGCGCTATACACAGAGCGGGGCGCTACACACAGAGAGCGGGGCGCTACACACACAGAGCGGGGCCCTACACACAGAGAGCGGGGCCCTACACACAGAGAGAGCGGGGCGCTACACACAGAGAGCGGGGCCCTACACACAGAGAGAGCGGGGCGCTACACACAGAGCGGGGCGCTACACACAGAGAGCGGGGCGCTATACACAGAGAGCGGGGCGCTACACACAGAGAGCGGGGCGCTACACACAGAGAGAGCAGGGCGCTACACACAGAGCGGGGCGCTACACACAGAGAGCGGGGCCCTACACACAGAGAGCGGGGCGCTACACACAGAGAGAGCGGGGCGCTACACACAGAGAGCGGGGCGCTACACACAGAGAGCGGGGCGCTACACACACAGAGCGGGGCGTTACACACAGAGAGCGGGGCGCTACACACACAGAGCGGGGCGTTACACACAGAGAGCGGGGCGCTACACACAGAGAGCGTGGCGCTACACACACATAGAGAGCGGGGCGCTACACACAGAGAGCGGGGCGCTACACACAGAGAGCGGGGCGCTACACACACATAGAGAGCGGGGCGCTACACACAGAGAGCGGGGCGCTACACACAGAGAGCGGGGCGCTACACACAGAGAGCGTGGCGCTACACACACATAGAGAGCGGGGCGCTACACACAGAGAGAGCGGGGCGCTACACACAGAGAGCGTGGCGCTACACACACATAGAGAGCGGGGTGCTACACACAGAGAGCGGGGTGCTACACACAGAGAGCGTGGCGCTACACACAGAGAGCGGGGCGCTACACACAGAGAGCGGAGTGCTACACACAGAGAGAGCGGGGCGCTACACACACAGAGAGCGGGGCGCTACACACAGAGAGCGGGGCGCTACACACACAGAGAGAGCGGGGCGCTACACACAGAGAGAGCGGGGCGCTACACACACACAGAGCGGGGCGCTACACACAGAGAGCGGGGCGCTACACACACAGAGAGAGCGGGGCGCTACACACAGAGAGAGCGGGGCGCTACACACACACAGAGCGGGGCGCTACACACAGAGAGCGGGGCGCTACACACAGAGAGCAGGGCGCTACACACAGAGAGCGGGGCAATACACACTGAGAGAGCGGGGTGCTACACACAGCGAGAGCGGGGCGCTACACACAGCGAGAGCGGGGCGCTACACACAGCGAGAGCGGGGCGCTACACACAGCGAGAGCGGGGCGCTACACACAGCGAGAGCGGGGCGCTACACACAGCGAGAGCGGGGCGCTACACACAGAGAGAGCGGGGCGCTACACACAGAGAGAGCGGGGCGCTACACACAGAGAGAGCGGGGCGCTACACACAGAGAGAGCGGGGCGCTACACACAGCGAGAGCAGGGCGCTACACACAGAGAGAGCGGGGCGCTACACACAGAGAGAGCGGGGCGCTACACACACAGAGAGAGCGGGGTGCTACACACAGAGAGAGCGGGGCGCTACACACAGAGAGAGCGGGGCGCTACACACAGAGAGCGGGGCGCTACACACAGAGAGAGCGGGGCGCTACACACACAGAGAGAGCGGGGCGCTACACACAGAGAGAGCGGGGCGCTACGCAGAGAGAGAGCGGGGCGCTACCCGCAGAGAGCGGGGCGCTACACACAGAGAGAGAGCGGGGCGCTACACACAGAGAGAGCGGGGCGCTACACACAGAGAGAGAGCGGGGCGCAACACACAGAGAGAGCGGGGCGCTACACACAGAGAGAGAGCGGGGCGCTACACACAGAGAGAGCGGGGCGCTACACACAGAGAGAGAGCGGGGCGCTACACACAGAGAGCGGGGCGCTACACACACAGAGAGCGGGGCGCTACACACAGAGAGAGCGGGGCGCTACACACACAGAGAGCGGGGCGCTACACACAGAGAGAGCGGGGCGCTACACACAGAGAGAGAGCGGGGCGCTACACACACAGAGAGAGCGGGGCGCTACACACAGAGAGAGCGGGGCGCTACACACACAGAGAGCGGGGCGCAACACACAGAGAGAGCGGGGCGCTACACACACAGAGAGCGGGGCGCTACACACAGAGAGCGGGGCGCTACACACAGAGAGAGCGGGGCATTACACACAGAGAGAGCGGGGCGCTACACACAGAGAGAGCGGGGCATTACACACAGAGAGAGCGGGGCGCTACACACAGAGAGAGCGGGGCGCTACACACAGAGAGAGCGGGGCGCTACACACACACAGAGCGGGGCGCTACACACAGAGAGAGCGGGGCGCTACACACAGAGAGAGCGGGGCGCTACACACAGAGAGAGCGGGGCGCTACACACAGAGAGAGCGGGGCGCTACACACAGAGAGAGTGGGGCGCTACACAGAGAGAGAGAGCGGGGCGCTACACACAGAGAGAGCGGGGCGCTACACACAGAGAGCGGGGCACTACACAGACAGAGCGGGGCGCTATACACAGAGAGCGGGGCGCTACACACAGAGAGAGCGAGGCCCTACACAGAGAGCGGGGCGCTACACAGACAGAGCGGGGCGCTATACACAGAGAGCGGGGCGCTACACACAGAGAGAGCGAGGCCCTACACAGAGAGCGGGGCGCTACACACAGAGAGAGCGGGGCGCTACACACAGAGAGAGCGAGGCCCTACACAGAGAGCGGGGCGCTACACACAGAGAGAGCGGGGCGCTACACACAGAGAGAGCGGGGCGCTACACAGAGAGAGAGAGCGGGGCGCTACACAGAGAGAGAGAGCGGGGCGCTACACACACAGAGAGCGGGGCGCTACACACAGAGAGAGCGGGGCGCTACACACAGAGAGTGGGGCGCTACACACAGAGAGAGCGGGGCGCTACACACAGAGAGAGCGGAGCGCTACACAGAGAGAGAGAGCGGGGCGCTACACACACAGAGAGCGGGGCGCTACACACAGAGAGAGCGGGGCGCTACCCACAGAGAGCGGGGCGCTACACACAGAGAGCGGGGCGCTAGACACAGAGAGCGGGGCGCTACACACAGAGAGCGGGGCGCTACACACAGAGAGCGGGGCGCTACACACAGAGAGCGGGGCGCTACACACAGAGAGCGGGGCGCTACACACAGAGAGCGGGGCGCTACACACAGAGAGAGCGGGGCGCTACACACAGAGAGAGCGGGGCACTACACACAGAGAGAGCGGGGCGCTACACACAGAGAGAGCGGGGCACTACACACAGAGAGAGCGGGACGCTACACACAGAGAGAGCGGGGCACTACACACAGAGAGAGCGGGGCGCTACCCACAGAGCGATAACCAATTTGAGGTGCACTCCAATCGGGACTCATCATTCACACTGGCTCCTTCCAGTTCTTAAACAGGAGGTTCAATCATTCTGCACAACCTCATTCTCAACATTGCTGGCTCTGAAGGCGACCTCCAAGCAACTCAACAGCTACACTTCTTATCCTCATGGCTGATCACAGTCCCAGGGAGAGAGCGCGCCGTTTCAGCGACCAGACATTGGAGGCATTGGTCGCGGCAGTCGAAAGAAGGAGAGAAGTGCTGTTCCCAACCACTGGCAGGAGGCCATTGCCCCAGGTCTTCATGTGGAGGGAATTGGCCCAGGACGTCTCGACCATGTGTGTGGTCCTCAGGACCCTCACACAGTGCCGTAAAAAATTAAACGATGGCGGACTCCCTGAGAGACCGTGGGAACTCAGACCTTATGATGCGTGTCATGGTCAATGTGGCAGCATCCATTGCAGCACAAGCGGAAGCCATGCAACGTCTTAGTGCTGTAATGCAGTCAGTGGTTGCTGCCATTGAGTCTCAGACAGCACTCATGCAGTCTCAGCTTGAGGCCACGCAAGCTTGGACTGCTGCCATCATCGCTGGGTCCACCACAGATCTCATGGTGACGCAGCAGGCCAGCAATCTGTGTTCCAGCAGATTGGTAGGGACGCTGAGGTGCTGCCCTGGGGGAGTGGCAGTGTGTCAGTCGAGCAGGAATCTGCTGTCCTCTCTCAGGATGATAGCATTCCTGCTCCCACCACTGCCACTCCGCCATTGCCCTTGTCGCTTCCTGTCATCCAGCCAGGCCAGACTGCCATCGCCCATGCTGAGGTGGTGCAGTCTACAGCCGGGCCGTCCAGGCCCAGAGCTGCTTGAGGGCGTCCTGCAAGGCCATCTGTAGTTTCTGGCACCGACACTCAGCAGACTTCCACCAGTCCTGCTGCAACCACTGGGAACAGACTACGTAGAAAGAAAGAAAGACTTGCATTTATATAGCGCCTTTCACGACCACCGGACGTCTCAAAGCGCTTTACAGCCAATGAAGTACTTTTGGAGTGTAGTCACTGTTGTAATGTGGGAAACACGGCAGCCAATTTGCACACAGCAAGCTCCCACAAACAGCAATGTGATAAAGACTAGATAATCTCTTTTTGTTATGTGGATTGAGGGATAAATATTGGCCAGGACACCAGGGATAACTCCCCTGCTCTTCTTCGAAATAGTGCCATGGGATCTTTTACTTCCACCTGAGAGAGCAGACGGAGCCTCGGTTTAACATCTCATCCGAAAGACGGCACCTCCAACAGTGCAGCACTCCCTCAGCACTGCACTGGAGTGTCAGCCTAGCTTTATGTGCTCAAGTCCCTGGATGGGACTATGAACCCACAACCTCCTGACTCAGAGGCGAGTGTGCTACCCACTGAGCCACAGCTGACAAGCAGTAGATTAGAAAAAGGCATTGTAAAGAGGGGAAGTAAGGTTTTGCACAAGAGTGATTAGTTAATATTGTTGTTGTATATATGTGTTTACTCACTGTTGATAAATTTATTAATGGAATTTTGCAGAATTTCTGCTGTGTGTCATTTCAGCTTTGCACTGTGATATGGCATGCAAAATGGATGGAATGATGGGGATGTGGTGAGCAACCGAGCTGGGGGGTAGAATTTATTGGAACCACAGTCTGATGAGGCGGTCATGGACCGCCCTTCCAGAAGGCCGATTGAGTGGCTGCCTCCTCCCTCACTGCTGTTCCTCCTTCTCCTCCTCATCCTCCTCTCCCTCTTCCTCCTCCTGAGGTGGTCCCGCTATGCTTGGTGGCAATGGCTGGGCCCTCATGATGGCCAAGATGGCAGCAGACTACGACGAAAAGGGACACCCGCTCAGCCGAGCGGTCAAAGCAGTGGAACCGTTGCTTGAGCACCCCGATGGTCTGCTCGGTGATGTTCCTGGTGGCAGCATGGCTGTCATTATATGAGTGCTGGGCAGGAGTGTTGGGGTTGCGGAGGGGAGTCATGAGCCAGGTGGAGATCGGATAGCCCTTGTCTCTGACCAGCCAGCTGTGAGCTTGACCTGGTGGCTGGAAGATTGCTGGCACACCGATCTGGCACAGGATGAAGGCATCGTGGCTGCTGCCAGGATAGCGGGCATTGACGGTGAGGATTCGCTGTCTGTGGTTGCACACCAACTGCACATTAAGTGAGTGGTAGCCTTTGCAGTTAGGGAAGACCTCAGGGTTGTTACAGGGTGCCCGCAAAGCAACGTGGGTGCAGTCAATGGCGCCCTGCACCATGGGGAAGTCCGCTATCCTGGCAAAGCTACATACACACTCGTCCTGCTTCTCTCTGGTGCTGGGGAAGGAAATGTAGTCCCATCTCCTACTCTAGAGAGCCTCTGTGACCTCCCAGATACAGCGATGGATGGCGAACTGCGAGATGTTAGCTATGTCTCTTGCTGCAGACTGGAAGGATCCGCTGGCAAAGAAATTGAAGGTGACAGTGACCTTGACTGCGACTGAGAGAGCCGTCCTCGTCCTGATCTGAGGCACGAGGCCTGGTTGCAGGAGGTGGCCGGGCTCTGTGACCACCTCCTTGTTGAAGTGGAGCTTTCTAAGACACGGCTCCTCAGTTAAATTTCTGTGGGAGAAGTGCTCCCGGAATACCCTGGGAGGGTAAGGCCTCCTGTTGAAAGCCCTGTTGGCCCTCCTCCCTCTGGCCACATTTTCCAATCTTTGTCTCTGCCTCCGCTGCCTCCGATGTTGATGCTGGAGGGCGGGGTCGAGTGCCAGTACAGCCCCCATTAACGTAACCAAGTGTAGGACTTCGAAATCTTAGCAGAATGAAAGTGACAAATTTTTAGAAGCCAGGACACTCCTGAAAGTAACAAACATTTAACTCACTTAAAACAGCTGTTTCGCTATGTGAAACTGAGAAGGCAGCATTGATTAATGACTAAAATAAAACCGGATGTTGATCCCTTTAAATACCGCTCCTACAGCGGCCATCCGACTGCATCACGCCTCCTCTTCCTGCCGTTGTTCAGGCCAGGCGCTAAGGCAGGGGCAACAGTCTATTTTGCATCTGGGCCGTTAACGGGGCGTTCCAAACTCATTGAAGTCACGATCTGGCAGCTGCTAAAGGCCTAGGCGCTAAATGTTAGCGCCAGCACTAAATCCCGGGAGAATTTCGCATGCGGTGTTAGATTCACCGCGCCCTGCCACAAACCCATTAGCGCCCCCTTAGCGCCCCCCCAGGCGCTAACCGGAGGCGCTAACATGCCAAATTTCTCCCCCGTGTATGAAAGGATGATGGCCGCTACAATGGGATAAAATTCCTTTGTTGCTGTTCTCTTTCTTGCTTTGGCAACAAATTCATCCCATTACTGCTAATTGTACAAATTAGCTGCCATATTTGCCTACATATCAGCAGTGACTACATTTTGGAAGTAGTTAATTTGCTGTGAAGCACTTTGGGATGTTCTGAAGAGGTGAAAGGCGCTATATAAATGCGCTATTTCATCACTGAGGGCACAAGGAGGAAAGTGGAAATTATTCAGGATTTTCATTAAAAAATTTGTAGTGGCAGGTGAGATTGCTGATCTGATGATAATTTGCATCACTAATTTGCCTGTTTAGTTGATAAAGTGTCCCTTTCAACTTTTAAAGCTGCATCAGTGATTACAACAAAGATTTGTAATTAACTGCTTTCAGAGACTGAACTCGACCAGAAATTCTTACTGATCTGTAGAAGTAAGCTATCGCTCTGTAAAGAGCTTGTGAGAACTATTTGAATTTCAATGAGAATATTAACAATTTCCTCTATCAAACTCTGTGAATACTTCACTTAGTAAACAACTGGCATGGCATATGGCTATTGTTCCCTGTCTCTGATACAGCTTGACCTTAGTGTGCAACCAATATATTAAATAAACAAACTCAATACATTCAGTACATCTGCTACAGGAGTAGATTCAATATTTATGCTAGGTGGGGCAAATACTATGGAAACGAGTGAAACTAACATGACACTTTGTCTATTAAACCAAAAAGCATTGCTCTTACTGAAGTACAGGAAAAAGTAAAAATCATGTAGAAAACCGAAAAGTGGTCACTAGTGAAATAATAAAACATGGCCCCTATTTACTGATTCCCATAACGTTTTATTTCTGATAGTCCAGAATATTTCATTTTATCATATAACTTATTAACAAGAATTTGCATGTTAAGTTAACCCTTAAGAGAAAATAAGAGGAAGGCCATCGTGATTTTGAATGGAAAGGCAGAGCGGCAAAGTTTTGAACAGTTTTTCACAAAGAGAATATCTACCTGTCATTCTTTCCTGTAAAAGAAAGACTCACATTTATATAACGCCTTTCATAACCTCAGGACGCCCCTGGACGCAGTGCAGGAAGAAGTTTAATGACCTCACACGACTGGTTAAGGTCAGTGAATTCATCTTCAAATGCCATATCCCACTATCTTCACCACTAGCCTCACACGCTGCTCAATGCACCACACCCCCATCACTCACCTACCAACAATCTCTACCAAACACGATTCATACCTCACAGCTTCACCTCACCCTCACACACATACCACTGCTGCAAGCCTCACACCCACATCTCACAGCTTGCACACACTGTCAGCTATTCAACCATGACAGGCATATCACCCAAACACATTGCACCACACTCACTGACTCACTTCCCTTTCTCTTGCAGGAAAAGGTGGCTCACAACAGGTGCCAGCAGGATCTAACCAGTGGGGGACAGGCGTGCCTGTATAAACTGACCCCCATGGAGGAGACAGTGCTGGCCATTATTGGGAGGGGTATCGCCAAGCTCGTGGCCAGCAGCGGGGCTGAAAGAATACAAGATGCTGGTATTCTCAAACGTAATCCTCCTTCTCACATTCCACTTCACCCTCATCCCACAATTTCTTCTGATTTGCAAGCGTGCACCTCTTGCTTCCCCCCACCGCCCCCACCGCCACCCCCCCCACCCCGCCCCCGCCACTCACCACAACCTTACCCTTGTGCCTTTCTCCTTTCAGATAACCAAGAACTGACACCTGGCCAGGCATGGATAGAGGAGCATGAAATAGAAGAACAGCAAGACACTGATGATGAAGACACAGCACCGTCACTTGATTTCACAGTCGCAGCCACCAGCTCAGATACTGACACTCTGCATCGTTTAGAGGATAGGTTAGAGGCGGGATCAGCACGTGGTGAGACACCGGGCACAAGTGGCCTACAACCTGGGCGGGGGGGAAAGGGTAGCACAGGTGCCAGCTCCCCGGAGGACGAGGTCGCACATGAGCTTTGCTGCAGAGGATTCAGATGGGGACTTCGATGGGACGGCCTACACAAGAAGGGTATGCACAATGAAATGCTTGGTGCATTGATGGGTCTACCAGAAAGCCTGAGTGCAATGTCAAGGAGCCTGGAGAGTCCAGCACCAACCTTACACAGGGCTTTCCGCAGAGCTTGGAGCCCATGGTTTCCAGCATGGAAGTGATAGGCAACTCCATTAGAGCACTTGTGGACCCAACCATGATGTAGCGTCTGATGGCTGATGTCTCAGCTTCCATTGCAGCACAAGCAGAAGCCACCCAACGTCTGAGTGCTGCAGTAGAAGCTTAGATTTCTGTCATGCAAGCTCAAACTGCTCTCATGCAGGCTTAGCTTGCTGCCACGCAAGCTCAGACTGCTGCCATCGTGGTTGCATTTACCGGGGCTTGCAGGATGTCACAGCAGACCAGCAATCTGTCCTCCAACAGATTAGTAGGATTGCTGAGGCTCCACCCCGGGGGAGTGGCAGTGACTCTGTGGAGCACAAACCTGCTGCCTCTCTCAGGATGACAGCATTCCTCCTCCCACCACTGTCACTCCACCAGTGCCCTTGCTGTTGCCTGTCAGCCAGCCAGCCCAGACTGCTGCCGTCCATGCCAACATGGTGCAGTCTACAGCCGAGCCATCTAGGCTCAGAGCTGCTCAAGGTCTTCCTCCAAGACCATCTGCAGTCTCCCCCACTGAAAGTCAGCAGCCTTCCACCAGCCATGCTGCAGCCACGGGGGTAGCACTTTGTAGGAGCACTAGGACAGGCAAAGGCACACTGAAGACAGGCACGAAGGGAATGCATAAGGGTGATTAGTTGACTTTGTTATGTAATATTGGATGAATTGATGTATGAAGTTGGATTGGAATATTTCTTCTGTGGTGGCTTTTATTTCAGCATTGTGGCCAAGAGGACGCTGTGATGGTCAGTAACAGAGGGAAGATAAGGTGTGGGACTATTGTTGAATGGAGAATTGGGGTTGTGTTCACTGGTACCGTAGTCATATGAGTTGATCACGGACAGCCCGGCCAGAAAAGGGCTGTCTGGGTTAACCCCTCCCTTCTGCTTCCTCCTTTTCCGCTTTCTCCTCCTCCTCTTCTGCTTCCTCTTCCTCCTCTTCTTCCTCAGATGGTCGCCGTATACCTAGTGGCAAGGGCTGTGCTTTCATAATGGCGAGGTTGTGGAGCATGCAGCAGACCACAGCGACTCTTGAGATGCGCTCTGGTGAGTACTGCAGGGCTCCTCCAGAGCGGTCCAGGCAGCGGAATCATTGTTTAAGGACACCAGTGGTCTGCTCTATCAGATTCCATGTGGCAGCATGGCTTTCTTTTTATGCAAGCTGTCCACGTGTGGGTGGGTTTCGCAGCGGAGTCATGAGCCGGGTGGTCAGCGGATTGCCCTTGTCACCCAGTAGCCACCCTCTGGTTTGTCTTGGTAGCTCAAAGACTGAGGGAACAGTAGACTGGTGCGGAATAAAAGCATCATACCTGCTGCCAGGATACCAGGCATTCACCATCATGATGTGCTGAGCATGGCCGCACACCAACTGCACATTCAACAAGTGGTAACCTTTGTGGTTGCGGTATATCTCAGCATTTAGATGTGGCGCCCACAAAGCCACGTCTGTGCAGTTGATGGTGCCCTGCACCACGGGGAAGTCCGCTATCCTGGCAAAGCCACGTGCACGCTCCACCTGCTTCTTTCTGGTCAGAGAGAAGACAATGAAGTCCCCTCTCCTGGCATAAAGAGCGTCTGTCACCTCTCTTATGCAGCAGTGGATGGCAAACTGGGAGATGTTACAGATGTTGCCTGCTCCAGCCTGGAAGGATCCTGATGCAAGGAAATTCAGGGCCACGGTCACCTTCGCAGCCACTGGCAGCTGACATTCCCCCTAAGCTGCATGGGCGCGTGGCTGTGCATCGATTGGGAGGTCCTGCACAGGCCGCTCACCAGCTGTTGCCACTGGAAAAGATACCGCGCAGCAAATTTAAAGGGGCTGCTCATGAAAAAAATATTAGAGGGAACATTGCTGGCAGTGCTGTCCTTACCATGGTGTGAGGCCGTAGGTTTGGTTGTAAGAGGTGGCAGAGTTCTGTGAGCACCTCCTTTGTAAAGCGCAGATGCCTCACACACTGCTCCTCACTCTGGCTGAGGTAAGAGAATTGCTCTCGGAAGACCCTAGGTGGGTAAGGTCTCCTGCTGAGAGCCCTTCTCCCCCTCCTCCTCCTCCCTCTGCAAGTAGCTTGTCCTCTTTGCTGCCTCTGCTCCATCTCCCTGTCATGCTGCAGGCCAAGGGGGATGACAACAGCACCCATGACTGGGAGCAAGTGGTCTGACCAGAACATTTGAAGTCAGAAGCAAGGCCTTCTCCACTTGAAGCATCACTCCCTGTCCCCTCACCAACTTTAAACAACTGCAGAAAGCTCCAAACACTTCCACAAACTTACACAGAGCTCGTAGAAATTAATCAGCAACTAACCTTAGAGTAGTTGCTGATCCCTTTAAATATCACTGGTGGGGGGCTACTTGCTGCTGCTGAGCGCATGTTCAGCTGTGTGAGGTTAAGACAGGTCGTTAGCTCCAGCATTGAGGATGAAAATGGCAGCGCTGGCGTCAAATCAGCGTCGCACGCTGATTGACATCACGATCAGCCCACTCAACTTACTTCCAGCGCACGCTCCTAACGCCTGCCCTACCGCCCTCACCAAGATGGCATCCAGCGCGGCTTGCACCAGAAGTTTGTGTGCGCAAAACGGCACCTGTAATGCCGAGAAATCAGGTGCTACGGAGCCGAATTTATAGCCGTTTATGTAATAATATTGTACTTTTAGTTACTTGCTGTGTAATTCTGTTTCTGTATAATTATCCTTCTTGTACATAATGATTACTACATAGGAATCTAAAGACTGGAAAAGAACATTTTAGTCCATCTAACCTGCCCCAGAGATCATAAAAAGTAAACATAGCTCACTACATGTATCATATAATTGATTTCTTCCCCATGGCCTAGAAATTAGATCACACCTGAATTGGGGTACAGCACTGTCTGAACGCACCTAAAGAGGTTGGTGGCAGGACCATGACAAATTGCACTGTTGGCCTCTTGTATGTTACCGGGGATTGCGGGCATCAGTCTTGGACCCAGAGGCAGCTCGCTGGTTGCAGGGCGGGGTGGGAGGGAGCGAGAACAGCCAGCTGGCACATTAGCCGAGGACCTAAGGTAAGCCCGAAGAGGAGCCAATCGGGAAAGGGACTGTGCATGGGCCGGCAGCAGCCCTCCTCCTGGCTCCACATTTAGGAATGTAAAAAATGTTTAATTTACCTTTTGTGTGGTAGCCTCCAACGGTCCCTTTAAGGACCACTGGTTTGGCTGCTGTGCACCTGAGAAAACTGACCACAGCATGCACGGCGTATGGTGCGGTCAGTCGCAATCCAATTTCATAAAGGCATTATCCCCCTGATTTGCAAAGCCAGTAGGTCTATTACCAATTTCAGGCCAGCGCCCTGTTGTTGTCCAGGGCGCCTGAACCAATATGGCATGTGGCACACTTCCAGTGTGGACTGAGCGTGCCCATGCCATATTGGGCACTGTAATACCCGTTTTATAACCGAAATACCGCTTCGAATTTCTAGGAAAAAATATCTGTCCAACTCCTTCTTTAAATGACTTAGGTTACCAGCTTTGTTCATTCCAAACAGTAGCACCTTGTGTGAAGTAGTTATATCTGACTGTCCGTTCACCTTTCATCTTCTAGGTTTCATCCCAATGTCCCCTCAATGTCATTCTTAGGCCATGGAAAACTGTTTCTCAGAATTCAACTAGCTGATACTCTTAAAGATTTTAAATACTTCTTTAAGATCCTTTCTCAGTCTTCTCCAGTGTAAACAAGCTCAAGCTGTCTCTTGTAACTCAGGTGTCTGATACCAGCATTCAGTACTCCAGATGCTCACTAAGACATCCTGTGATTTGTGTTCTATTCCACATGCTGTACAACCCAAGATCCCATTTGCCTCATTTATTGCTGCCACACTTGACAAAATGTTTCAACAAATCTGTTCAAAAATACCCCTCCAGCTGTTTCACGATATTTTTTATTCAGGAAAGCCTCTAACATTTTACCCACAGCAGATGTCAGGCTGACTGGCCTGTAGTTTCTAGGACAGACCTCTGGCATGCTATCCATTCATGTCATGTTGCAAGGTTGCAAGTTTCAGTCCGTTGGAGATGTGGCTCTACTTACAAAAACTTTTTTTCTGTGAACAGGAGTGGTGGCAGAAAGCCCACATTGTAACAGTCGATTCCCTGTACTTTGAAAGTTACCGTCACTTCACATTCATATCCCAGACACCTATAATTTGGTGGCATGTAAACCTTTCTTACAAATTGTGTGGGGGGTGGGGGGGGGAGGCATTTTGTAATCTCTAAATGGACACATCCATCAAAGTGCATCTATCAGTCTAAATGGGTTTAAACTAAGTTAAATTTACATTCTTCTGCGGAAAATGAGTCAACCCAAACTGGATCAGTTCAAATTAACACTTTGAATTTGACAATCAAACAGAATTGAGGTTCTGTTTAAAACAATATTCATTTAAAAATAAATATTTGTTCTGTCACAGAACTATTCTCACACATTTTAATGAAACAGAAGCTTCTAGCTTATAGGAACATATTAAAATAGATTTCTTGCTTTATGGGCTTTTTTTGAGGGGGGAGGGGAGCCAATTATGGAATTACCAGCTATAATTCTGATGTTCATGCACTTAACCAAATGCCATGATTCTTTGGGATGGTTTTCTCCTTTATGTAACCAGGTGGCAGATTTTCCTATCGTTAGCACCTGGGAAAAGCTTGCTTCCAAGGCACCTATAGCTGTAGTTACAGTTATATTTTTCTGCTCTCCCGCCCAGAAGCTGAATAGGTGCAGTAAGTCCAAAGTGTTTGGTGCCTCTCCAAACTTAAGTGTGTCTGAATTTAGTGACCGGGTCATTTCCATGGCCCATGAAGTGAGGTAGTCATTTTGACTACTGCAGGAACTTGTGATGAATTAGGGGTGCACAACTAATACCGGGTCACTGCTCCCTTTTTGAAAGTTCAGGATCTGCAGAGCTTCCCTCAAGGTATTGGGAGGGGGGCGGGGGGGGTGGGGGGGGGGGGGTGGCGTGGGGTGAGGTGCAGGGCAAGTTTCTTCTCTTGCTTACAGGGATGTTGCACCAAGCCTTGGCTGGAGGCCCAATGGCGGCCATTTATGGCTGTTTATGGACTGCAGTCAGAAGGTCCTGCATGCTGCTGCAGGCCTTTCAAGATGGCACCTCTGACAATGCAGCACTCACACACACAGTCTCTCAGTTCTGCACTGGGAACATAGGCCTAGATTATGTGTTCAAGTCTCAGGAGTGGGGCTTGAATCTGTGACCTTCTGACTCAGAGGTGAGAGTGCTACCATTGAGCAAAACCTGACACCTAAAGGTGCTTCTCAGAAAGAAATAAACAATCTTGTTTCTCAGCAAAAACACAATTCGTATTCGGCCTTTCCAAACGCTTTCAAAATTCTTTTCTCCTGTATTCTGACATAGCCTTGAATTGTCACCTCAAACAGGCAGGTGCTTCATTGAACTATTCATAAGGGGTGGGGATGTCCTGTCTTCACAGGATCCGGGTCAGCAGAGAGTCAGTTGCAGAGCTGTTCCAAATGCTGCAAGAACACCTGCAACTAACCTGCAGCATAGGGCTGGCACAATTATTGATAATAATGGTCAGCTGCAAGCCTTAAGCCTCCCTGCACCTCCTTATTGCAATGTTGGCCCAGGAGGATGATGCCATGGAGTAGGATGCAGGGTCTCTCGCCTTACAACCCGCTGCCATCACTTTAGCAAATAGGGGATCGGATGACAGGTTGCTCCATCAGTTGCCTGTAGATTCATGGCTCTACCTGGATTTCCTTGCCCTTCACTTTTGCCTGTCACTTCTTAGTCCTCACCCCCTACAGCCTTGTGAAAGGTTGCCAATGGGTTGGGTGCCTACCAAGCTTTTCCAAAGGTTTTCAGAATCTTTGTCCCCCTATTCTAACACTGCCTTTTAATTGTCCTCTTTAAATTTAACTCACACACAACTTTCTGCTCTCACCACTGCTGTGATCCCTATACCCGTCCAAATCTGCATCTGAAGCTTCACAAATGAGCTGCCCTCTAAAAATTGTTGCAGTTAGCACACTCCCACTTAAATCTCTCTATTCAGGTCTAACTTGCACCTATATCAGAAAATCTAGGCTATCGAGTTTCTTTTAGGAGAAAGCCTAGCTACAATGAAGGAACTGATTGAGCTTTAAAGTTTCCAGTGTTAGAAATGTTTGTGGAGTATTTTAGCTAAAAATAACATGTATTTCCCTAACCTGAAAAGCCACGGAATGCTGGGAAGGAACCCTTAACAAAGCAATGACTATCTTCTGTTAGCAGTGTATAAAATTTATTTCAAAGATAAAATCAAGGTTCATTGGATTCATTGTATGACTACTGTTGATAGGAGCAAACAGAAGGGGAACCTAAGAACAGTATTAACCCTTAGGGTACTGGCAGCTTCAGGGGCACTCCTGTCTCTCGACTTGGATGGTTTCCAGCTCATATACTGTGACACTGAAATAAAACACTTAGTTACAGCAATAAAAAAAGTATTTGTATAGTACCTTTATATCCTTGGAGCATTCCAAAGTACTTTTAGCCAATGAAATACTTTTCGAAATGTGGTTGTTTTGTAGGTAAATGTGGCAGCCAATTTGCACAGAGCAAGGTCCCACAAACAGCAATGAGATAAATGACCAGATAATCTGGCTGTGGGATAAATGTTGGCCAGGACACCAGATCCTAAGGACAGGTATAATTTCAGTAACAAATGCCATACATTTATAGAATATAGAGTACAGAAATAGGAGGATAGAACAGATGAATGCGTGGCTGGAGAGATGGTGCAGGAGGGAGGGCTTTAGATTCCTGGGACATTGGGACCGGTTCTGGGGAAGGTGGGACCTGTACAGGCCAGCCAGTTTGCACCTCAACAGAGCCGGGACCAATGTCCTCGCGGGGGATTTTGCTAGTGCTGTTGGGGAGGGTTTAAACTAATTTGGCAGGGGTATGGGCACCAGGATGTAGCATTAGAACGGAGAAACAAGGTGCACAAAGGATTGGGAGAGAGAGCACCAGAGTAAGAAATAGTATGGTATTAGGTGGGGTCAGACTAAAAGAGAATACAAGAAGGTCCAAGATAGGTTTACAGTGCAAGTGTGTGAATGTACGAAGCGTGGTAAATACGGTTGGTGAGCTGCAGGCGCAAATAGCCACATGGGAATATGATGTCATGGCAATAACGGAGACCTGGCTCAAAAAAGGGCAGGATTGGGTACTAAATATTCCCGGATATAATGTGTTCAGGAAAGATAGGGAAGGAAAGAAAGGAGGTGGGATGGCAGTATTGATTAAGGAGAATATTATAGTGCTGGAGAGAGAGGATATCCTGGAGAGGTCAAGGACAGAATCTATTTGGTTAGAGTTAAGAATCAATAGAAGTGCCATTACACTACTAGGTGTATTCTATAGGCCACCAACTAGTGGGAAGGATATAGAGGAGCAAATTTGCAGGGAAATTACAGAGAGGTGCAAGAACTATAGAGTAGTAATAATGGAGGACTTCAACTAGCCTAATATAGACTGGGATAGTAATAGTGTAAAGGGCAGAGGGGGGAAGAATTTCTGAAGTGTGTTCAAGAGAACCTTCTTGATCAGTATGTTTTGGGCCCAAAGAGGAAGGAAGCATTGCTGGATCTGGTTCTGGGGAATGAGGTGGGTCAAGTGGAGCAAGTGTCCCAAGGGGAACATTTAGAGAACAGTGATCATAGTATCATAAGGGTTAGATTAGCTACGGAAAAGGACAGGGAGCAATCTAGAGTAAAAATACTTAATTGGAGGAAGGCCAATTTCAGTGGGTTGAGAATGGATCTGGCCCGGGTAAATTGGAATCAAAGATTGGTAGGCAAAACTGTAATCGAACAATGGGCTGCCTTTAAAGAGGAGATGTCGAGGTACATTCCCACGACGGGGAAAGGTAGGGCAATCAAAGTCAGAGCTCTCTGGGTGACGAAAGAGTTAGAGAATAAGATGAAGCAGTATGACAGATGTCAGGTTGAGAATACAAGTGAGAACCAGGCTGAATATAGAAAGTTCAGAGGGGAAGTGAAAAAGGAAATAAGAGGGGCAAAGAGAGGGTATGAGAATAGATTGGCAGCTAACATGAAAGGGAATCCAAAAGTCTTCTATAGGCATATACAGTATATGGTAAACGAGTAGTAAGAGGAGGGTTGAGGACTCTTAGGGACCAAAAAGGAGATCTACGCATGGAGACAGAAGTCATGGCTGAGGTACTAAATGAGTACTTTGCATCTGTCGTTACCAAGAAAGAAGATGCTGCCAAAGTCATAGTGAAAGAGGAGGTAGTTGAGATACTGGATGGGCTAAAAGAGGAGGTACTAGAAAGGCTGGCTGTACTTAAAGTAGATAAGTTACCAGGACCGGATGGGATGCATCCTAGGATGCTGAGGGAAGTAAAGGTGGAAATTGCAGAGGTACTGGCCATAATCTTCCAATCCTCCTTAGATACGGGGGCGGTGCCAGAGGACTGGAGAATTGCAAATGTTCAAAAAAGGGTGTAAGGATAAACTCAGCAATTACAAGCCAGTCAGTTTAACCTCGGTAGTGGGGAAGCTTTTAGAAATGATAATCCGGACCAAAATTAACAGTCACTTGGACAAGTGTGGATTAATTAAGGAAAGCCAGCACGGATTTGTTAAAGGCAAATCATGTTTAACTAACTTGATTGAGTTTTTTGATGAGGTAACAGAGAGGGAAATGTGGTTGATGTGGTGTACATAGACTTCTAAAAGGCGTTTGATAAAGTGCCACATAATAGGCTTGCCAGCAAAGTTGAAGCCCATGGAATAAAAGGGACAGTGACAGCATGGATACAAAATTGGCTAAGTGACAGGAAACAGAGAGTAGTGAACGGTTGTTTTTTGGACTGGAGGAAGGTACACAGTGGTGTTCCCCAGGGGTCGGTACTAGGACCACTGCTTTTCTTGATATATATTAATGACTTGGACTTGGGTGTACAGGGCTCAATTTCAAAATTTGCAGATGACACAAAACTTGGAAGTATAGTGAACAGTGAGGAGGATAGGGATAGACTTCAAGAGGACACAGACAGGCTGGTGGAATGGGCGGACACGTGGCAGATGAAATTTAACGCAGAAAAGTGCAAAGTGATACATTTTGGTAGCAAGAACGAGGAGAGGCAATATAAACTAAAGGGTACAATTCTAAAGGGGGCGCATGAACAGAGAGACCTGGGAGTATATGTGCACATATCATTGAAGTTGGCAGGGCAGGTTGAGAAAGCGGTTAAAAAAGCATATGGGATCCTGTGCTTCATAAATAGAGGCATAGAGTACAAGAGCAAGGAAGTTATGATGAACCTTTATAAAACATTGGTCCGACCTCAACTGGAGTATTGTGCCCAATTCTGGGCACCGCACTTTACGAAGGATGTGATGGCCTTAGAGAGGGTGCAGAAAAGATTTACAAGAATGGTTCCAGGGTTGAGGGACTTCAGTTATGTTGATAAGACTGGAGAAGCTGGGGCTGTTCTCCTTAGAGCAGAGAAGGTTGAGAGGAGATTTGATAGAGGTGTTCAAAATCATGAGGCATCTAGACAAAGTAGATAGAGAGAAACTGTTCCCATCAGCAGAAGGGTCAAGAACCAGAGGACACAGATTTAAGGTGATTGACAGAAGAACCAAAGGCGATATGAGGAAAAACATTTTTACGCAGCGAGTGGTTAGGATTTGGAATGCACTGCCTGAAAGGGTGGTGGAGGCAGATTCAATCATGGCTTTCAAAAGGGATTTGGATAAGTACCTGAAGGAAAAAATTTGAAGGTCTACGGAGAAAGGGCCAGGGAGTGGGACTAGCTGAAGTGCTCTTGCAGAGAGTCAGCACGGGATCGACGGACTGAATGGCCTCCTTCTGTGCTGTAACCATTCTATGATTCTATGATTTTATATTCGGGTTAGGGCTATAGGATCCCTGGGCACCAATATGCAGCAGCCTGTCTTGTCTCGATTCAACCTGCTGTAGAATCAGATTGAGACAGCAGTAACAGAGGGCTTCAAGAACCTCATAGCTGTCCAGTGTTTTGCGCCCACACAGATCACTGGACTGTCTGACTGTGTAACCAGCAACTGGGGAATAGCTGGCTTTGGCAAGGTTGAGGGAATTGAATCCCTAGCACCAAGCTGCCCCCTGCAAGTGACTCCAACATGACAGAACCAGGAAGCCAAAGGATCCTGGCCATTGTGCCAGCTGTTACTAGAACATCCAGTGACCCAGCACAAGGAAGGGCGGGACCACTTCCATTCCCAGAGGCAAACGTTGACAGGCAGCAAGCAGCCACCACACTCCCTCCTTTCACTTAGAAGAAACGCACGGTTAAGGAGCACAAGGTTTACACTGAGGCGTTCACAAAGGAGAAAGAAATACTGAACACATATGTATCACAGACAGGCAAGGGAAATAAGATGTGGTTAATCGCCACTGAAATTTGTCACAACAGTTTTTTTTGCGATGAGGCTGTGTAACATAATAATACAAGGAATGGAGTGGGATTCATGGCGCTTGAGTATAATTTTACAGTTCTGGCAGTGAGCCGAGCCTGCTGGGAATGCACATCGGAAATTTGGGTCCACGTTGGCCTCCATTTTCCGACCAGGGAGATCATGTTAGAAAACGTACGACCTATCAGGAGAGTCAGGAGTGCTTCCCAGTTAGAAAATGATTGTACATGACCTTGTTGTGTCCAGGGAAGTGATATCACTCAATCACTGCGACCTATAAACAAAAGGGAAACTTTATAAGGAATGCAGTACACTGAGTAAAGACAGCCCACAGTACAGGGAGTGGGCATGCCAATGGACATTCTTAAAATTCTGACATGCAGATCACCAGCTTCCAAAACGGGGACAAATACTTCTTTAAAAGCACTTCCAGTTAAAGTGAATGACAAATCAATTTTAACATAATTGAAAAGCAGCTTCCTGGGACACGATCGCTGAACTTTCTCTTAAAACTCATCACTTTTAGCTCCCCTGATGTCTCAATGATAATGCCAGCATGTAGCTGAGTAAAAGAGACCAAACTTCCAATCTGTGCTGTTAGCTGATCTCAGCTGGAGGAATTGATCGAGCACTATAAATTGCACCTGGATTAGAGAAAGGAATATTAACTAGGGTTGCTGTTTCATAGGTTCCTTTCAGAACATAACATTCTGGGATACAGCATATGAGCAATTTGAGATATGACATGGCAAGTGTAGCATGCTTGGGAGTAACAGGTGACTTTCGACCTATGGTTCCCAAAGCTCGCCACCACTGGGTCGTGTCTGGGTCTGTTACAGACTAATCGATAGAGATTGATTGGTATGATTATTAACTCCATTATCATTGTATTATGCAACTACCAGGATGATAGAAGGCAAACTAGATGGACCGTGGTCTTTTTTGTCTAGCAATTCCTATGTTCCTATCCAGTTACCCTGCTGGAAAGTGCACGAGTATGGATGTCAGATGGGAACAGGATCAGACTTGGCTGTGATGGCTCCTCTAGTTGAATAGTCTGCCGATAATTGCTATTTGTGATTTGTGATTACACATGAAAAATTGTTGTGGGTGAAGTACTGGAAGGGAACTGTGCTTGTGGAACGGCGAGGAGGAAATAAAATTGAAAAAAAAATTGTGTGTTAAATCTGCATTATCCAATAAGAGGAGTTCTGTGGAAATCTGAATCCACATTTGTGGGCGTATTATGTTGAATACAAAACCCACTTCAGAAGCAGAGGCAGGTAGCCAGAAACAGGTCTGTCTGGTTTGGCAATACTGTAACCTGAGTTCAGCTGTTTTGCTAGAAGCCTGCGGGTTAATTTTCATCACTAACATTCCCAGCGCAGAGCTTTGTATGCTGGAAGCACATATTGGGAATTCTAGTCCAGGGTTTTCCTCCTGAATTCCCAATATCTGCTCCTGCCATGTGAAGTTCTGCACCAAAACAGCTAAAGATAAAAAAATTACTCTGTAGTTAAATTGTATAAAATTACTGAAATACACTACAGTATTTTAAAGCAGCTATTTTTCCAAGATAGAATTGCTAGTGGGTGAATTACCTCATTTAAATAAAATACTGTGGAAGAGAACACAAATCATTGTACGGAGCCGCCATCTTGGAACTGGGACAATTGAGGGAGCTGTGACTATAGCTTTCTATCCTCATTTCCTGGTAGTATAACATGCAAATACAAAAGGTTGCATGTCACTTATGTCCTTGTATTTGAGCCCAAATGAGTTCAGAAACAATAACCATTTGAGCGCTAGACTTTCCTTAGGGATAATTTTTAATAATAATATTCAAAACACTAATCTGAAGGAGCAATATAGAACGATTACTTTCATTTATAATTTCTTCTTCTTACCCCACCACTCAGCTCATTGCACTATCAGCAGTGAGCCACTTTATTGAACCGCTGCAGTCTGAGTGCTGAAGGTATTCCCATAGTGCTGTTAGGGAGAGAGTTCCAGGATTTTGACCCAGCGACGATGAAGGAACGCCGACATATTTCCAAGTCAGGATGGTGTGTAACTTGGAGGGGAACTTGCAGGTGATGGTGTTCCCATGCGCCTGCTGCCCTTGTCCTTCTAGGTGGTCGCGGGTTTGGGAGGTGCTGCCGAAGAAGCCTTGACGAGTTGCTGCAATGCATCTTGTAGATGGTACACACTGCAGCCACGGTGCGCTGGTGGTAGCAGGAGTGAATGTTTAAGGTGGTGGAGGGGCTGCTTTGTCCTGGATGGTGTCGAGCTTCTTGAGTGTTGTTGGAGCTGCACACATCCAGGCAAGTGGAGAGTATTCCATCACATTCCTGACTTGTGCCTTGTAGATGGTGGAAAGGCTTTGGGGTCAGGAGGTGAGACACTCACCACAGAATACCCAGCCTCTGACTTTCTCATGTTGACACAGTATTTATGTGGCTGGTCCAGTTAAGTTTCTGGCCAATGGTGACCCGCAGGATGTTGATGGTGGGGAATTCGGCGATGGTAATGTCGTTGAATGTCAAGGGGCGGTGGTTAGACTCTCTCTTGTTGGAGATAGTCATTGCCTGGTACTTGTGTGCCACTTATCAGGCCAAGCCTGAATGTCATCCAGGTCTTGCTGCATGTGGGCATGGACTGCTTCATTATCTGAGGGGTTGCGAATGGAACTGAACACTGTGCAATCAGCAGCGAACATCCCCACTTCTGACCTTATAATGGAGGGAAGTTCATTGATGAAGCAGCTGAAGATGGTCGCCCTGAGGAACTCCTGCAGCGATGCCCTGGGGCTGAGATGATTGACCTCCAATGACCACAACCATCTTCCTTTGTGCTAGGTATGACTCCAGCCAGTGGAGAGTTTTCCCCCTGATTCCCATTGACTTCAATTTTACTAGGGCTTCTTGATGCCACACTCGGTCAAATGCTGCCTTGATGTCAAGGGCAGTCACTCTCACCTCACCTCTGGAATTCAGATCTTTTGTCCATGTTTGGATCAAGGCTGTAATGAGGTCTGGAGCTGAGTGGTCCTGGCAGAACCCAAGCTGAGCATCGGTGAGCAGCTTATTGGTGAGTAAGTGCTGCTTGATAGCACTGTCGACGACACCTTCCATCACTTTGTTGATGATTGAGAGTAGACTAATTAGGCGGTAATTGGTCGGATTGGACTTGTCCTGCATTTTGTGAACAGGACATACCTGGGCAGTTTTCCATATTGTCGGATAGATGCCAGTGTTGTAGCTGTACTGGAACAGCTTGGCTAGAGGTGCGGCTAGCTCTGGAGCACAAGTCTTCAGCACGACAGCCGGGATGTTGTCGGGGCCCATAGCCTTTGCTGTATCCAGTGCGCTTAGCCGTTTCTTGATATCACGTGGAGTGAATCGAATTGTCTGAAGACTGGCTTCTGTGATGGTGGGGACCTCAGGAGGAGGCTGAGATGGTTCATACACTCGGCACTTCTGGCTGAAGATAGTTGCCAACGCTTCAGCCTTGTCTTTTGCACTCGAGTGCTGGGCTCGCCAGCATTGAGGATGGGGTTATTCATGGAGCCTCCTCCTCCCATTAGTTGTTTAGTTGTTCACCACCATTCACGACTGGATGTGGCAGGACTGCAGAGCTTTGATCTGATCCGTTGATTGTGGAATTGCTTGGCCCTGTCTATAGCATGCTGCTTCCGATGTTTAGCTTGCATGTAGTCCTGGATTGCAGCTTCCCCAGATTGGCACCTCATTTTTAGGTACACCTGGTGCTGCACCAGGCATGCTCTTCTACACTCCTTATTGAACCAGGGTTGGTCCCTTGGCCTGATGGTAGTGGTAGAGTGAGGGATATGCCGGGCCATGATTGTGGTGGAATACAATTCTGCTGCTGCTGATGGCCCACACGCCTCATAGATGCCCAGTTTTGAGCTGCTAGATCTGTTCTGAATCTATCCCATTTAGCACGGTGGTAGTGCCACACAACACAATGGAGGGTGTTCTCAGTGTGAAGACGGGACTTCGTCTCCACAATGACTGTGCGGTGGTCACCTCCTACCAATGCTGTCATGGAGAGATGCATCTGCGACAGGTAGATTGGCGACGACGAGATCAAGTAGGTTTTTCCCTCGTGTTGGTTCTCTCAGCACCTGCCACAGGCCCAGACTGGCAGCTATTTCCTTCAGGAGTCGGCCAGTTTGGTCAGTAGTGGTGCTACCGAGCCACTCTTGGTGATGGACATTGAAGTCCCCCACCCAGAGTACATTCTGCACCCTTGCTGCCCTTAGTGCTTCTTCCAAGTGGTGTTCAACATGGAGGAGTACTGATTCATCAGCTGAGGGAGAGCGGTAGGTGGTAATCAGCAGGAGGTTTCTTGCCCATGCTTGGCCTGAAACCATGAGACTTCATGGGATCTGGAGTCAATGTTGAGGATTCCCAGGGCCACTCCTTCCCGACTATATACCACTGTGCCGCCACCCCTGGTGGGTCTGTCTAACCAGTGGGAACAGGACATACCCAGGGATGGTGATGGAGGAGTTTGGGACATTGGCTGAAAGGTATGATTCTGTGAGTATGACTATGTCAGGCTGTTGCTTGACTAGTCTGTGGGACAGCTCTCCCAATTTTGGCACAAGTCCCCAGATATTAGTGAGGAGGACTTTGCAGGGTGGTCGCAGATTTCATGATACTGACAGTGTGGCTACATAATTCCAGCCCCCTCCAGCTTAGCACAGGACAAAGCTTCTTGTGTGGGCCTGGTAGGCACTGGATGCACAAGCAACGTGTTACTGGAGACGAGTGTCACCGAGACAAGTGCCACCTCAGTCCTTGAAGGCTGCATTCGGAAGAGCCAACTTCTGACAACTTCCTGACACTAAGGTGACGCCACGTTGGAGTAAGATGTTAGGTTGATGTGTGAGAAAAGTTTTAGGGGCAAGAGGTTGGCATAGTGATAAGAAAGAGTAATGGGACATAATGAAGAGACAATCAGTAAATGTGGAAAATCTTTTACAGGTTGGTGTGTTTGCGAATTATTTGTATGGAGGTCTCCAGTTCTCTTTTGGTAATGAAGGTTTGAAAGGATGGGAACTTTCTTGCAGATTTGAATAATGGTTAGCTGTGAGCATTGCAAAGTCTCACCAATGGCATTATGTTATCTGGAGATGGGGTACCTCCTTTTTACAGTGTTTGATGATTTCCTGCAAAATTTTGCATGCTGCTGGGCAACCACTTGTCCTGTGCCACCTCCTCTATCACCTGGGCACCTTTATAATTCTTGACACCCTTGCTGAGTTGTACTGTAAGGCTCCCCCATGACCTATCCAAGCAACTAAAGCGAGACTCCAGAATACTAATGGTCTGTTTATTTATGATGTGTGTAGCACACAAGGCTTCATTGAACCTGTTGTCGGTATCTGTCCTTGATGATAGCGTGGTGTCATTAGCCATGGTTGAAGTGGGTAACCCTAGTCTTTAAGCAAACATCCTGACACATCATTTGGTTGAAAAATGCAGGTATCATTGACAGTCGGATAACAGAAGAATCTCAGCAGCTTTCAGGTAGCATGCAGTCACATACAGAATGAAGTGGCTGGCATCACTCACAAGCTGTACGTTCACAGAAGAGAACCTTTCCTGTTGATGAAATCTAGAGCATGTGAGGCCTTTACTGCCACATGTTTGGCATCAAAGACACCCTGGACTTGTGGTCGATAAAATTTGGGTGCTTGCTATCTCTGCTTTAGTAAATTCATGGACAAGGATATAAAATTTGAGAAATCTGGAAACAACAGGTGACATAAAAATTTAGAGCTGTTGTTATCATGACAGGCATTGACAAGGCTATGCCCTTAGTAGAAAGTGACTGCAGGTCTGGTGCCAACAGTTGGCATAACTCATTTGCTGCATTGGGATGGAACCACAGCCGCCTTATATACTGTTGGAAAAATCCATACAGGACTTTAGGACTTTCTTGGTCCATATAACCTCTGCCTTGGGTATGTATGGAGGAGGTGTTGTCTGTGCAAATGATACCTCATCTTCAAAACACATGAACAATGGAGTTCCAAGAGGAAAAAACAATGCTTTCTTAAAATTATCTTCACTTTATAAATTCTGTGCTGAACGACCTTTAATGCTTTAGTTTTCAAGAAGTTCAGATATTGGCAGTTGCTTCCAGGCTTTAACGTCCGATAGGGTTGCTGATAAGTGTGAGTAATAACCTCTACTACGGTATCCCACTTCTGGAACACCGTACTGGTCCCAACATTGCCACCGTTTTAATGGTGGTGTTTCCTGGGGGTTGAAACTGATGGGAAACTAAGGGAAATCCCAGGGAGAAGAAGGCCACAGCCCCTGCCTCCATTTACAAGCGGTGGGGAGCTTCAGCCGGGCAATTGGAGGAAAATTCTCCCTGCCCCATTTTCCTTTTTATACCATCTTTACTATTACTGATTTACATCAACTCTTTAGGTCCAGACTTTGCGTGCTTATTTTAATTGGGCCAATAGGGGTGGCACTGGTTTGCCCCGGTGTCACCAGACAGAAAAGGGCACCACTAATACATGAGGTCTAATTAAACTGAGAGAAGCTTAAGAATCAGGATATTCTTGTCAAAAATCACTTGTATCATAACTATCTTGTGGTGCCCACTGATCGCGAAGGCATCGAATGCACCGGCAGGCATCACATGTGACAAAAACAAGACATTTGTTTTTTGTGGCAATTCTTGGAAAAAAGATCATGTGAGTTTTCTGAAATAGAAGTATCTGTTTCGTGTAGTTGGACCAAACACAAACAGTCATTGGAACTGAATGCATGAGAGGCACCTTTAAAGTTAAAATACACTTGAATAAAATTTGCCATTTTTTCCAAAATAATCTAAGAACAAATTGCTTAGCAGCTAATTCATTTTTTCTTGACATTTATTTGCCAAATGATTTAAATGATACCAGAAATAAATTCAATTCATATTAGTGATTGTACTTAAAAAATTGCAAGTTTTGTAAAATAGTTGTTTTGTTTTGTAAAATAGTTGTATGCACAAGAATGACACAACTGATCATTTTGTCACTAGCAACTGGCTGTGTATTCTGAAGCACATTGAAACATCAGCAATTACAAGTTGCACTGGTTACTTTACCTCTGATAAGCTGCTTACATATTTCAGAAAAGAAACTCAAAATTTTAAATAAAATGGGGATTTTATTTTAAAATCTCAGCAATACTTATGTGTGCATATATTTTTTAATCCAGTAGTTTTGGACTAAAGGTGCACTACACTTCCAGAGCATTCTGTATAACATTCAAGTAAGGGAACACTTGCATTAAGGGAGCTATCATTTCCTCTCTTTCTCACAATTAAGTCCATGCTGGGCAATTTTCTTCCCCTCTCTGCACCGCCCACCCCTCCCCCTCGCCTGTGGTCGCATCTTAATCCTTCCTCTTTGACCTTAGCCTCTTTACAAGAAACGAGCCGGTATATAAGGGCCCGTATTTTCCGATGCCTACGGGTGTGTATGAGGTGTGTACACACCCGTAGGGACATTGGAAATGCCGGTTTCAGGCATGCGAAGCGCAGGCGCTGAAAATCCTCTTGACAGATCGGACGCCTGCCCTGGAGAAGGGCCACTACGGGGGGAGAGTTCCGCTTTCTGCAGAACCTCCGCCCGCTGAAATCACTTAAAAATCTTACGCCTGGTAAAAGCAGGCATAATTTTTTTTCACTCATTTATAATTTAAAAATACTTTTAAAAAAGGTAAGTTTATTTTTAGCCCCGTAAAAAACTTTAATTCTTTTTTTCCAAAAATGTAATTTTTGTTTAAAATATTTAATTTAATGTAACTCATTTTAAAAATGTGATGATTTAATGTTTTGATGTCTTTTTTCAGTGATCCCCATTCATACTTTTGACAGGTCTATCTGTCAAGTGTATGAAGGGAGATTCCCTTCTCCCATTGGCTCGCCTGGCCCACGTGGTCCCAGGGACGCTTGCGAACCGCATGCGCCCCTGGGATACGTGGGCCCTGCGCATTTCGTCGTGGAGAGGCCCAGGATCGGAAATGGCCAGACCTCGGGAGCCCTCAGGTAAGGGCGCAGATTTTTTCCCGATAGGAGGCATCCGCACGCAGGAAGCCTCCTATCGGAAATTACGGGCCATTGAGATGGAGGGGGCAGTCACTGCCCACACAATGTTCTACACACAACAACTCTGTAGGGATGCACATAGTGCTTACATTTTAATATTGTCAGCTGTGGCTCAGTTGATAGCACCCTTGTCTCTGAGTCAGAAGGTTATAGGTTCAAGTCCCACCCCAGAGACTTGAGCACAAAATAAATTTAGACTGACACTGCAGAGCAGTACTGAGGGAGTGCTGCACTATTGGAGGTGCTGTCTTTCGGATGAGGCATTAAACTGAGGCCCCATCTGCCCTCTTAGGTGGATGTAACAGATCCTATGGTACTATTTCGAAGAAGAGCAGGGCAGTTATCCCCAGTGCCCTAGCCAATATTTAGCCCTCGATCAACATCACTAAAGATTGGGCTAAAAATTGGATATAGCCACGAAATCGGCAGTGTTAAGACCAAACAAGGTTAAGCTGCGCCACCTGAAAATGGTCTAGGTAGCATGCAAAATTCGCGCTCACTCTTTATTAACATGATTATAGTTATGATTTAAGCACTAAAACTGATGCTCATTGGCTTAACACTCAACAGGTGGACCAATATCGGGGTCAGTCTAATTCACAGTCATGTTTGTCACAGTCATGTTTGGCACAGACTTTTCCCACTACTTAAAGGGGAGGTGCATTGATGCTGCAGCACCTCATGATCAGGGCAGTTGGGTTTGCAGCTGCCCCAAACATAAGAAGAAGCTCAAGGACAAGCAAGAGTTCTGTACTCATGGCAGATCATCACACCAGTGGGAGAGCCCGCAGGTTCTCTGATGAAGCTCTGGAGGCACTCATAGTCATCGTGGAGAGGAGGCGGGCAGTCCTCTACCTACAAACTGGCAGGAAGCCCTCACCCTATACGTCTCAAATGATGTGGCAGGAGATTGGTCCCCTGGACCGCCATCCAGTGCAGGAAGAAGTTTAATGACCTCACACGGGTGATCAAGGTGAGTGAAGACATTTGCAAATGCCACATACCGCCAGCTGCACCACAAACCTCACACACTGTTCAATGCTCCACACCCCCAGCACTCACCTACCAACAATCTCTACCTATCACCACTCACACCTCACATATCAACGGGGATCTGAAGTTTCATTCATTCGAATCGGAGTCAGATGAGCTGTTCATGGACAGCCCATCCAGAAGGACGATTGCCCGCTTGCCTCCTCCCTCCCTCCTCCTCCTCTTGCTCCTCGTCATCCTCCTCATGCTCTTCCTTCTCATCCTCCTTTCCCTTGTCCTCCTCCTGAGGTGATGGCGCAATCCCTGGTGGCAAGGGCTGCGCCCTCATGATGGCCAAGTTGTGAAGCATGCAGCAGACCACCACAAAATGGGACACCCACTCCGCCAAGTATTGGAGGGCTCCTCCCGAGCAGTCAAGGCAGCAGAACTGTTGCTTCAGTAGCCCGATGGTCTGCTCGATGATGTTCCTGGTGGAAGCATGGCTCTCATTATATGAGTGCTGGGCACAAGTGCTGGGGTTACGGAGGAGAGTCATGAGCCAGGTGGAGAGCAGATAGCCCTTGTCTCTGAGCAGCCACCCTCGAGTTTGCTGTGGTGGCTGGAAGATTGCTGGCACACTGGACTGATGCAGGATGAAGGCATCTTGGCTGCTGCCAGGATAGCGGGCACTGACATTGAGGAATCGCTGTGTGTGGTCGCACACCAACTGCACATTAAGTGAGTAGTAGCCTTTGCGGTTACGGAAGATCTTAGGATTGTTATGCGGTGCCCGCACAGCCATGTGGGTGCCATGAATGGCACCCTTCGCCATGGGGAAGCCCACTATCCTGGCAAAGCCACATGCACGCTCTTCCTGCTTCTCTCTGTTCATAGAGAACACAACGTAGTCCCTTCTCCTGGAGTGCCTCAATGACCTCACGGATGCAGCGATGGATGGCGAACTCTGAAATGTTAGCTATGTCTCCTGCTGTAGACTGGAAGGATCCGCTGGCGAAGAAATTGAGGGCCATGGTGACCTTGACTGCCACTGCGAGAGCCGTGGGCGCCCTGCTCTCAGGCTGCAGGCCTAGTTGCAGGAGATGTGGCCACCTCCTTGGTGAAGCGGAACCTCCTAAGACACTGCTCCTCACTTGTGTGGAGGTAGGAGAAGGCCCTAGGAGGGTAAGGCCGCCTGCTGAGAGCAATCATGACCCTCCTCTTCCTCCCTCTGCACGCATGTTCCCACCTTCCTCGGTGCCTCCGCCCCCTCTGCCGTAGATCCTGGAGCAAGAGGTGGACTGTCGATACCCATGACTGTGAGCAAGTGTTGTGAGCAGAAGCCTTTAAAAAATAATGAAGGCGTTCTGTACTTGCAACAACACTTCCTGTTACCTTCGAACCTTGAAAGAAGTTAAGAAAGCTGTTGGAGTTGCAGAGAGTAACACAGAGCCAGTTAAGCTGCATAAACATGTCAGGTGCAATTGATTGCTGATGATCCCTTTAAATATCGTTGCTGGAGTCTCCTTCCTGCTGTTGAAAGCTTGCTCTCCCTGTCATTGTTTAGGCATGCCGGTAAGTTGACTGGCGAAATCCAATGCTGCAAATCAGGCGTCAAGTGAGCGTTGCACATTCACTGAAGTCACAATCTCGTTAATTTAAATTCCTCCAGTGATAGTGTTTATCGACATCGCTACCTCGCAAAATGGCGGCCGCTGCGGGACCCACCACCAGCTGACAGAAGAGCGCCGGCCGGCATTTTTTTGGCATTTCATGGCTGTAACGGGTGGCGTAAAACACACAAATGTTTAGCCCATTATCTGGTCATTATCACATTGCTTTTTGTGGGAGCTTGCTGTGTGCAAATTGGCTGCCACGTTTCCTACATTACAACAGTGACTACACTTCAAAAAGTACTTCATTGACTGTAAAGCGCTTTGGGACGTCAGGTGGTAGTGAAAGGCGCTCCATAAATGCAAGTCTTTCTTATTACCAAAAAAAATGCATAGTAGAATTCCACTCTCCTAGCACTATTTTTGGGGAGTTATCACTATTTCCTCTGCAAGAGGGACATGGGCTGGGAAATTGGTCTCGTGGGAGGACTCCCACATCTTAACTCTCTGTCCTCGGCCTTTTACTGTTCCAATGAAGCTCAACGTAAGCTCGAGGAACGGCACCTCAACTTTCTGTTCGGCTTTACAGCCCTCTGGACTCAACATCGAGTTCAACAATTTCAGACCATAACCTCTGCCCCTAATTTTTCACATGGCAGCTGTTGATGATTCTGCCATTCCCATTTACACCTCATCTAGACTCATCTTTTGTTTCATTACTTGTCCCATTACCATCTTTTACCTTGTATAATCCTACCTTTTGTCATTTAATCACTCCTGCCTGCCACCCTTTCACAGGCCTTCCCTTTTGTTCTTTCCTCCCCTGCCCTGCACTTGCTTAAAACCTGTTACATTTCTAACATTTTCCAGTTCTGGCAAAAGGTCATCGACCTGAAACGTTGGGCTGGATTTTGTCAATGGGGGTGAGTTGGGGGGCGGGACTGCTGGTTGTCGGGTTTCAGTCCCGCCCCCAACGACGTCCAGCCAACCCACGCTATTTTCCCTTGATTGACCTTGTTAAGCTCGCCCAGCGGGCTTACCAGCCAATTAAGGGAAAGCCAGTGACAGAGGACATCAGCGTATGACGTTTCATCTGTCGAAAATTTTTTGACAGATGAATTGTCAGCGTTTGACAGCTTTGAGAAGCTGTCAAACACTGACAATCTCTGTTCTAAGGTGAGTCCTTGTACTGAAGACTCACCAAACCTCTTTCCTTAGCAGAAATCAGATGGCTGCTACATCTGAGAATGCAGCAGCCATTCTGTCATCTCTGCTGTTGAGATGAGGCACCTCTGGATCCTCAAGGGTTGAAGCCTGCAGAAAGAAGCAAAGGTAAGTAAACTTTTTCTAACATTTTACACTCACCTCTCATACTTACCTCTCCACACTTGCACCCATCACTCACCTCCACAGCGCACATTTCGACCCCTCTCACCTCCGCAGACCCACTGCTCGCCTCACTGACCCTGACGAGGTTCGCAGCCGTCGGGAAGCCCGCACTTGTGTGGGTAAAATGGGGATAATCCTCTTAACTGCCTGTTAGCTACCTGTTAACAGGCAGTTAATTGGCTGTAATCCCCTTCCCGCCTCGAGGAGATGGGTCCCTGCACGAGTCGGGGACCCGCCTCCCGGAAAGATGGCATGGAGGCGGGCTGGGAGCAGGTTCAGTACCCGCTCCCAGTTTCTGCCATTTTCCCGGCAGTCCCGCCTCCATACCCGCCTCCCCAGGGCTGGCAAAATTCCCCCCGTTAACTCTGTTTCTCTCTCCACAGATGTTGCCTGCCCTGCTGAGTATTTCCAGCATTTTCTGTTTTTATTTCAGTATTCCAGCATCCGCAGTATTTTGCTTTTGAAGATGGAGGCTCGAGGCTCGCTTGAAATTGGGCCTCAGACCAAATCTACATAATACTGGGTGTCCTGATGCAGCTTGTCAGTCGGTTCATTCTCAAAATTGGCCTGCATAGATACTAAGGGGGAGAAATTCGGTTGCGGCCCTTTTGGGGCGCTAACTTCACCAGGGCGCTACTTTTAGCGCCCCAAAAAAGTTAGCACCCCTATGCCGTAAATTGAGTGGTAGCACCCCAAGCAGGAGGCGGGGCACTACTGGAAGCGCTCCCTCTCCTTCCTGGGGCGCTACCATTCAATATCGCTGCGCTACGTGCAACAGCGCCATGCGCGTCAGCACGTAGCGCCGCGCTATTACAGGCCTCCCTCCCCTGATTAACGCCGAGGGGCCTAGCACAGCGCGCACCAGGGGCCCTGCTGGACCACCGGGGAGTGGGGTATCAGGAAATCAGCGTGGCACTCGAGGAGTGCCGGGCTGACCGATCGCGGCCGGCGCCCCGCATGAGGAGCGGAAGGGGGCAGGTGCTGGCAGGCAGTTCAAAAAAAATGGCTTCCCGACACCTGCCCTTTAATTTGCACCGCCGCGGCCGCAGAAACACCACCCTGACCCTGTCGGACATAGTGTCCGGCGGTAGGTTTTGGGGCGTGACTGAAGTTTGCGGTTGGGGAGCGAGCGGGGCGCTGCGCACGGCGATGATGTCATTGCTGGAGGCACAGCGCCGCGTGGCGCTACCAGCTACTGCTGCCGCTAATGTCCTGCAGAATTTCGTGAGAGGCGTTAGTGGCGCCGCGCCCAGGCGATATGGGCTTTGCGACCCCCTCCGTTAGCGCCCCCCCGGGTGCGCTAACAGGAGGCGCAAAGCAACCCAATTTTTCCCCCTATGCCTGTCCACGAGTAAGTCCTGGAGTTGTGGGGCGGGGGCACGTTGGTGGTGCGGAATGGAGTGCGAACGGGTGGGGGTTGAGCGCGAGCCGGCAACAGCCCCTAACATTGTGGTGAAGGGAGGAGGTGCACGTTTTCGGAGGGTTAGGCAGTAAAAACCTGTAAAAACGGAGCAGAGCATGCTTGGCGCATGCTCCGTCTAGTTTATGTTGTATTTGGCTGCGATATCCTAAAACAGGCATTAGGCCCCTGATTAGCATAATGCCTGTTTCAGGCAGGCTCCCCGGGGACCCTAAAGTTGCCGGCTGCCAGTTTGAAATGTTTGTGGCCCTCCCCACAAAATATTAATTTTCATTTGTGGGATTTTAATATATTTGTCTATGTCTGATGGAGAAGAAAATAAGGAATCAGACCATTAGTGAAATCACTGAGAGTTGCAATGCAAACAGTGCAGAACTGGCAAAGTGGAACTTGGAGGTCAGTGCGGCTGCTTTAAACCATTGAGAATCATTGACACATACAACAGTTCACCTTTTAAATAGATTTTGTTCAGGCTGAATTTATCTTGCAACATGAAACGAACAATACTTTTTTTAATAAGAATCTGAATTCTACCTTAACTCTGACACATCAATGGGTTCCGCACATACGTTAACGAAACATGGTTTGCCTTGTTACAAAAGCAATTTATTGCTGAGTGATTTGTCTTGCTATTCTGGGTGTGAATTTGCATTGGTTTTTCTCTGACTTGTTCCACCCTCTTTTTTGGCATTCAGCTGGAGGATCCTGGTACCAGCTGTAGGATGTGCGCCTGATAACAGCCAGAAATCAACTAAACTTATTGCCTAATATGGCAGTATAACATTTATACACCTGCCATATCCGGGATATGTTTTAAATCATACCTGACCACTCCTAGCTGTTTATACGTGTGCTACCTCTTGTCAGATTCATGTGCCAATCACATGTTATCTTTTGTTTCCCACTTCTTAAATTTGTATTTTTTTGTGGGGAATTTTTATGCTGTTAAAGGTGAGCAACTTCAGGGCTATGAATAGAACACTTTTTCTACTTTTGGCACCCAGTGAGAAATTCAGGCATTGACAGGTGTAGGACAGCCCGTTGCAGGGTGAAGCTGACAGCATTAATAATCCTTAGGCCACGAACTTCAGGGGTTTAGCGCCGGCCGTTTAGGCCGGTTTTGCTGAAAAATTGCCGGCCGCCTCGCTTCTGCCCCTTTCCGGCGGGTCCTGCGGCGGCCACTATTTTCTGGAGGTTGGTATCGCTGCCCTTGTCTGCGCTCGCTCCACATATTTAGATGATTGCACTAGACAGGGTACAGTGAAGATTTACGAGGATGTTGCCAGGACTGGAAAATTTTAGTTATGAGGAAAGATTGGATAGGCTGGGGTTGTTTTCTTTGGAGCAGAGGAGGCTGAGGGAGACTTAATTGAGGTGTATAAAATTATGAGGGGGCTAGATAGAGTGGATAGGAAAGACCTATTTTCCTTGGTGTCAACCGTGGCTCAGTGGGTAGCACTCTCGCCTCTGAGTCAGAAGGTTTCACAGACCCACTCCAGGGACTTGAGTACAAAAATCTAGGCTGACACTCCAGTGCAGTGCTGAGGGAGCGCTGCACTGTTGGAGGTGCTGTCTTTCAGATGAGACGTTAAACCGAGGCCCTGTCTGCTCTCTCAGGTGGACGTAAAAGATCCCATGGCACTATTTCGAAGAAAAGCCGGGGAGTTCTCCCCGGTGTCCTGGCCAATATTTATCCCTCAATCAACACCACTACAAACAGATTATCTGGTCATTATCACATTGCTGTTTGTGGGAGCTTGCTGTGTGCAAATTGGCTGCCACATTTCCCACATTACAACAGTGACTCCACCCCAAAAGTACTTCATTGGCTGTAAAGCGCTTTGAGATGTCTGGTGGTCGTGAAAGGCGCTATATAAATTCAAGTCTTTTTTTCTTAGCAAAGCGGTCAATAACCAGGGGGCATAGGTTTAAAGTAATTGGTAGAAGGATTAGACGGGAGTTGAGGAGAAATTTTTTCACCCAGAGGATGGTGGGGGTCTGGAACTCACTGCCTGAAACGGTGGTAGTGGCAGAAACCCTCATCACATTTAAAAAGTACTTGGATATGCACTTGACGCGCTGTAACCTACAGGGCTACGGACCAAGAGCTGGAAAGTGGGATTAGGCTGGATAGCTCTTTTTTAGCCAGCACAGACACAATGGGCCGAATGGCCTTCTTCTGTGCAGTAAATTTATATGATTTCTATCATTCTATGAAGCAGATTGTGACGTCAATGAGTGTGCAACGCTGATTTGACGCACGATCTGCCATTTTGGACATCGCCGCTCCATTTAATGTCCTCGCCTAATCACGACCAGCTGACCAAGCGTTCAGCAGCAGGAAGGAGCCCCCACCAGCGCTATTTAAAGGGAGCATCAACAACTTGCAGCCGACTTACTTTTTCAGTTCTACTGGCTCTGTCTAAGTTGGTGCAACTGTTTGGAGTTTACTAAAGATTTTAAAGTTGCGGAGGTGACAGGGAGTGTTGCTGCAAGTGGAGAACGCCATGCTTCTCATTTAAAGGCTTCTGCCGACACCACTTGCTCACAGTCATGGGGGCTCTACTTGCAGTCCCCCTTGCGCTTGAGTATGACAGGGAGATGGAGCGGAGGCAGCGAAGAAGAGGACAAAATGTTCACAGAGGGAGGAGGAGGGGCAGGAGGGCTCTCAGCAGGAGGCCTTACCCTCCTAGGGTCTTCCGAGAGCACTTCTCCTACCTGCACTTAAGCCAGGAGCAGTGTATTAGGAGGCTCCACTTCACCAAGGAGGTGGTCACAGAACTCTGCCACCTCCTGCAACCAGACCTTCAGCCTCAGAGCAGGGCAACGATGGCTCTCCCAGTGGTGCTCAAGGTCACCGTGGCCCTCAATTTCTTCGCCACTGGATCCTTCTAGCCTGGAGCAGGAGACATAGCTAACATCTCCTAGTTTGCCGTCCATCGGTGCATTCAAGAGGTCATAGAGGCTCTCTACTCCAGGAGAAGGGACTTCATTGTCTTCTCTCTGAACAGGGAGAAGCAGGAGGAGCGCGCATGTGGCTTTGCCACGATAGCAGGCTTCCCCATGTGCAGGGCGCCATCGAATGCGCACACGTGGCTTTGCGGGTGCTGCATATCAATCCTGAGTTGTACCGCAACCGCAAAGGCTACCACTCTCTTAATGTGCAGTTGGTGTGCAACCTCGTCCAGCACATCATGATGGTGAATGCCCACTACCCTGCAGCAGTCATGGGAAGAAAGAAAAATATCCATGCATACACCATCAGGAGCTTGTAAGTGAGAAGATTTTGTGGGATGAGGGGGTGTGAGAAGAAGGATTAGGTATGAGCAATCCATCATCAGCAATGCTTTCCACTTCTCCGCTCGCCATGGACTCCGTCACTGTCCCTCCAGTGATGGCCAGCACTGCTTCCTCCAGGTCCGTTAGATTGTCAGTCTTGCTTGGCTGCCATCCGTCTGCTGGTGCTCTCTCCGGTTATAAAGAAAGAAAGACTTGCATTTATGTAGCGCTTTTCACGACCACCGGACGTCCCAAAGCACTTTACAGCCAATGAAGCACCTTTTGAAGTGTAGTTACTGTTGTATGGTAGGAAACGTGGCAGCCAATGTGCACACAGCAAGCTCCCACAAACAGCAATGTGATAATGACCAGATAATCTGTTTTTACTGATGTTGATTAAGGGATAAATATTGGCTCGGACACCAGGGATAACTCCTCTGCTTTTCTTCGAACTAGTGCCATGGGATCTTTTATGTCCACCTGAGAGGGCAGCTGGGGCCTCGGTTTAACGTCTCATCCGAAAGCAGTGATAAGTGTGTGATTAAGCTTTTTGCAACAGTGGATCCAGGTCCTGGGGACAACACTAGTCACAGTTATGGCTTGAGCGATCTCCTCCCAGATCCTTCTTGTGGTGATCATTGAAGGCATCTTGCGCGCCTGCGGGTAGAAGATGTCCCGGCGTCGTTGGACCCCCAGGACCAAGGCCTCCAGTGCCGCCTCAGAAAATCATCTAGCCCTTTCTCTTAGCTGTTGGGCCATGACTTCCTTTTATCTGACAATGAGATGCTTCTGCAACAAAGCTCCTCCCCGTTAAGTAGTGGAGAGAGCCTAGACCAAATTTTATTGGCCAGTAGACTGCACCCGATATTGGCCCCCTGTTGAGCGTTAAGCCAATCAGCAGCACGTTTACTACTGAGATCATGCAAATGAGCAGGCAGCATGAATTTTGCATGCTGCCTGCACCACTTTGAACGGGCGCAGGCAACTAGTGCTGGGCGATGCCCCTGCCCATTTTCGGGCCTTATCAAATTTCGAGGCCACCATAGTTTTGCATGGTATTTATAAAATTACATAGAATGTACAGCACAGAAACAGGCCATTTGGCCCGACTGGTCCGTGGTGGTGTTTATACTCCACATGCGCCTCCTTCCAACCCTCTTCATCTAACTCTATCAGCATAACCTTTTATTCCTTTCTCCCTCATGTGTTTATCCAGCTTCCCCTTAAATGTATCTATGCTATTCGCCTCAACTACTCCAATGTGGTAGCAAGTTCCACATTCTAACCACTCTCTGCGTAAAGAAGTTTCTCCCGGATTTATTCTGATGAATGGGGCAGCAAGGGGGGCAGGGATCTGTGAATGCTCATCAGCCAAGTCCCATAACCCTCCTGTAAGTCTAGTCTTTTTCTTCTGCTGCTCCCCCCCCACCCCACCACCGCTCCCCCTGCCCAGACATGCGCATCCCACTTGCACATTGAAACGGGGTTGTAAAGGACTCCGCGGTACCTTCTGGGTATTGGAGGAAAGCTCTTGAAGCATTTTAACACAAAGCATTCTTGGAAGGTGCATCTAGCGCCTTTATAACTTGCCTCACCTGGTAAAGTCATTAAACCTTTTACAGTACTGAGCTGCTGTGTGTGCAGTCATGGCATTGACTGCCCCAGCCATCTCCTAATACTGTGCATGATCACTTGCTTTACATAAGAACATAAGAAATAGGAGCAGGAGTAGGCCAATTGGCCCCTCGAGCCTGCTCCGCCATTCAATAAGATCATGGCTGATCTGATCCTAACCGCCAATCTACTATCACAGAACCATCTCCTGAACCTAACAGAATTGGACACACGAAATAGGAACAGGATCAGGCTACACGGCCCCTGGGCCCGCTACGCTACCCACAGGGCCATGACCGATCCGAACCTAGACTCATGTCCAAATTCCTGCCCGCTCCCCGTAACCCTTAATTCCCTTTACTTCTAGGAAACTGTCTATTTCTGTTTTAAATTTATGTAATGATGTAGCTTCTACAGCTTTTTGGGGCAGCATATTCCATGGACCTACCACCCTCTGAGTGAAGTAGTTCCTTCTCATCTCAGTTCTGAAAGAGCAGCCCCTTATTCTAAGACTATGCCCCCTAGTTCTAGTTTCACCCATCATCGGGAACATCCTCCCCGCATCCACCCGATCCAACCCCTTCACAATCTTATATGTTTCAATAAGATCGCCTCTCATTCTTCTGAACTCCAATGAGTAGAGTCCCAATCTACCCAACCTCTCCTCATATGTCCATCCCCTCATCCCCGGGATTAACCGAGTGAACCTTCTTTGTACTGACTCGAGAGCAAGTATGTCTTTTCTTAAGTATGGACACCAAAACTGTATGCAGTATTCCAGGTGCGGTCTCACCAATACCTTGTACAACTGAAGCAATACCTCCCTATTTTTATATTCTATCCCCTTAGCAATGAAAGCCAACATTCCATTGGCCTTCTTAATCACTTGCTGCACCTGCATACTAACCTTTTGAGTTTCGTGCACCAGGACCCCCAGATCCCTTTGTACTTCAGTACTTTCCAGTTTCTTGCCACTTAGATAATAACTTGCTCTACTATTTTTCCTGCCAAAGTGCATAACCTCACACTTTCCAGTATTGTATTCCATCTGCCAAATCTCTGCCCACTTACTTAACCTGTCTATGTCCCCTTGCAGATTTTTTATGTCCTCCTCACTCACTACTTTCCCTCCCATCTTAGTATCATCTGCAAACTTTGATATGTTACACTCGGTCCCCTCCTCCAAATCGTTAATATAGATTGTAAAGAGTTGGGGACCCAGCACTGACCCCTGCGGAATTCCACTAGTTACTGATTGCCAGTCTGAGAATGAACCATTTATCCCAACTCTCTGCCTTCTGTTAGATAGCCAATCCTCTATCCATGCCAGCTTTGGGGGCTATTGCCACTCGGTCCAAAACAGGGCCTCCCTCTTGTGCCTTATTTGGCCCAGCAGCATTTCCACTGTGGCCTCTGAGGGGTTCTGAGACCTGGAGCAGACTTCTGGACACCTTCTCCAACAATTTCTGCTCCTTCTTTCGAACAAAAGCTTACAGCTGATGCTTGGCCCTTAAAGCCGCTGCATTAAATCCTGTAACAGCACATAATTTCCCATTCCCAAATGGGCAAGAGATGTTAGCAATACTGGGAGCCCGCCTAGAATATCCTAATGAGGCTCACCTCAGGAACTTTGGCAGTTGGGCAGTTGGGCAGGCACTTTAGTGATGATCACACTGAAAAGGAAAATACATCCTTTAGTGATACGAAAGTCTTCTATTAATACCATAGGCCCTTCAATATATGATAAAGGAGCTGTGCTGATAGGATTGGCCATGGCGCAAACAATTGTATCCTAAGTCTAATAATGTGTAGTTTAATTTATTTTTATATTTAAAAACTTCACCTTCCTTAAAAAAAAACAAAGATTACTCTGAGAGTAAAAGAGTATTACTTGCCTTAGCACCAAGCTTTCCGCCTTAGAAACGAACTTGTACACCTGCTGACTAAGCAGGGCTACTTTCAACTATGGGTGATAGTGTAAAACGGGCGATGTCGATTCAGCCGCCCGTTATACATCTTTCCCGATTTTCATTTCCCTTGAAGTCAATGAAGATCGGGGAGATGTATAAGGAGTGGCTGAATCAGTAGCATCCATTCTACACTCGCACCCAAAATCAAAATTACCCTCACCCTGTTGCCCTGACAGCACATCATACATGGACAGACATGATAGACGCATAACCACAGCTGACATTTTTCCTAAACCCATATGAGTGTGGAAGCTGGTGGGCTCAGACTGTTTTTTTAGGGTGCAGTATTCTGGGTAAAATTATAGGGATAACACTCTCTTTTTAAATCTGAGTTCCTCCTTGTCGGGAGATTGTTGAAATGAAGCCCAAATATTGGGGCAGTAATTTGAGGTTTCCTTTTTTAAATGTCCGGTATTCTCTCAAGGACTTCATGGAACTGTTTTATTTTGTTGACATGGTAATATAGCAGATTAATTAAAGGTAAGAGGTAAACTCTCTGTGCTGCTTAAAGCAGCCTGCCTCACCCCTTAGAATTAAGTCAACAAATACAAAAGGAAAGATAATGATCACTGATCTTATAAAGGTGGTGTTGTAATGAAGGTGAACAAGTATTTGTATTTAAAATAAAAACAGAAAATGCTAGAGATGCTCACCAGGTCAGGCAGCATCTGTGAAGAGAGAAACAGAGTTAACGGGCTCGATTTTGTCAATGGGGACGTGATGGAGGCGGGACTCCCACTTTTTGGGTTGTAGTCCCGCCTCCATCGATTTGTGGCCAACCCACGCTACTTTCCCTTGATTGACCTTGTTAAGCCCGCCCAGCGGGCTCAGCAGGCCAATTAAGATACACCTGGATACTGGTGACGTCAGCGATTGACATTTCATCTGTCAAGAGCTTTTGACAGATGAAATATCAGCGTTTGACAGCTCTGTGAAGCTGTCAAACACTGACAATCTGTCTTCTAACTTGAGTCCTTCTACTCAGTCTCAGTTAGAGAGCTCTCCAGACCAGAAAGCAGAGGCTGCAGCTTTTGATAGCTCAGCGGCCATTCTGCTTTCTGCGCCGGTGAGCTGAGGGACTCCCAAGAACTGAAGGGAGGAAGCCTGGAGGAGAAAGTAAAGGTAAGTAAAACTTATTAAAACACTTTACACACACCAAACACACTTACCTCTGCACTCATGCACCCATCACTCACCTGTGGGAAAATTGCAGATTTGGGGGGCACGTACCCAACCCGCCCCCAACCTGCCTCCATGCCAATGTCCCAGGAGGCGGGTACCCGACCTGTGCTGGGAGCCGCCTCCCTGAGGCGGGAAGGGGATTAGTCCCAATTAACTGCCTGTTAACAGGTAGTTAACAGGCAGTTTTTTGGCTAATCCCTATTTTTAGCCCTGAAGTGTGGGCTGCCCGACGGCTCCAAACCACGCCGATTTAGCGAGGCGGACCGTCGGTCTGCAGGGCTTGGAGGGGTTGACTGTTATTGGAGCTGCACTCATCCTTCAGCGATGTCCTGGGGCTGAGATGATTGACCTCCAACAACCACAATCATCTTCCTTTATGCTAGGTATGATTCCAGCCAGTGGAGAGTTTCCCCCCCCCCGCTTCCCATTGACTTCAATTTTACTAGGGCTCCTTGATGCCACATTCTGTCAAATGCTGCCTTGATGTTAAGGGCAGCCACTCTCACCTCACCTCTAGAATTCAGCTCTTTTGTCCATTTTTGGACCAAAGCTGTAATGAGGTCTGGAACCATGTGGTAATGGCAGAACCCAAACTGAGCATTGGTGAGCAGGTTATTGCTGAGTAAATGCACTTAAAGCACTGTCGACGACACCTTCCATCATTTTAGTGATGATTGAGAGTAGGCTGATGAGGCGATAATTGGCCGGATTGGATTTGTCCTGCTTTTTGTAGACAGGACATACCTGGGCAATTTTCCACTTTGTCGGGTAGATGCCAGTTTTGTAGCTGCACTGGAACAGCTTGGCTAGAGGCGCGGCTAGTTCTGGAGCACAAGTCTTCAGCACGACAGCCGGGATGTTGTTGGGGCCTATAGCCTTTGCTGTATCCAATGCGCTTAGCCATTTCTTGATATCATGTGGAGTGAATCGAATTGGCTGAAGACTGGCTTCTGTGATGAAGGGAACCTCAGGTAGAGGCTGAGATGAATCATCCACTTGGCACTTCTGGCTGAAGTTGGTTGCAAACGCTTCAGCCTTGTCTTTGCACTCACGTGCTGCGCTCCGCCATCATTGAGGATGGAAATGTTCTTGGAGCCTCCTCCTCCCGTTAGTTGTTTAGTTGTCCACCACCATTCATGACTAGATGTGGCAGGACTGCAGAGTTTTTATCTGATCCGTTGGTTGTGGGATCGCTTAGCTCTGTCTATAGCATGCTTATTCCACTGTTTAGTATGCATGTAGTGCTTTGTTGTAGCTTCACTAGGTTGACACTTCATTTTTAGGTACACCTAGTACTGCTCCTGGCATGCTCTTCTACACTCCTCATTGAACCAGAGTTGGTCCCCTGGCTTGATGGTAATGGTAGAATGAGGGATATGCTGGGCCATGAGATTACTGATTGTGGTGGTGTACATTTCTGCTGCTGCTAATGGCCCACAGCGCCTCATGAATGCCAGTTTTGAGCTGCTAGATCTGTTTTGAATCTATCCCATTTAGTATGGTGGTAGTGCCACACAACATGATGGAGGGTGTCCGCAGTGTGAAGACAGGACTTTGTCTCCACAAGGACTGTGCGGTGGTCACTGCTACCAATACTGTCATGGACAGATGCATCTGCGACAGGTAGATTGGTGAGGATGAGGTCAAGTAAGTTTTTCCCTCGTGTTGGTTCTCTCATCATCTGCCACAGGCCCAGACTAGCAGTTATATCCTTCAGGACATGGCCAGCTCAGTCAATAGTGGTGCTACCGAGCCACTTTTGGTGATGGACATGGAAGTCCCCTATGCAGAGTACATTCTATGCCCTTGCTACCCTCAGTGCTTCTTCCAAGTGGTGTTCAACATGGAGGAGTACTGATTATTCAGCAGAGGGAGGACAGTAGGTGGTAATCAGCAGGAGGTTTCCTTGTCCATGTTTGACTTGATGCCATGAAACTTCATAGGGTCCGGAGTCAATGTTGAGGGTCCCGACTGTATGCCACTTCCCGACTGTATACCACTGTGCTGCCAGTTCTGGTGGGTCTGTCCTGCTGGTGGGACAGGACATACCCAGGGATGGTGATAGGCTGATATCACCATATGTCTGGCATGTTGGCTGTTATCAAGGCAGATAAATCCCCTGGACCTGATGGCTTACATCCTAGGGTCTTGAGGGAAGTGGCAGTAGGGATTGTGGATGCTTTGGTAATAATTTTCCAAAATTCCCTGGACTCAGCAAAGGTCCCAGCAGATTGGAAAACTGCTAATGTAACACCCTTATTTAAAAAGGGTAGTAGGCAGAAGGCTGGAAATTATAGACCAGTTAGCCTAACATCTGTGGTGGGTAAAATTTTGGAGTCTATTATTAAGGAGACAGTAACGGAACATTTAGATAAACATAATTTAATAGGACAAAGTCAGCATGGCTTTATGAAGGGGAAGTCATGTCTGACAAATTTGCTTGAGTTCTTTGAGGACATAACGTACAGGGTGGATAAAGGGGAACCAGTGGATGTAGTGTATTTAGACTTCCAGAAGGCATTCGACAAGGTGCCACATAAAAGATTATTGCTCAAGATAAAAAATCACTGGATTGGGGGTAATATTCTGGCATGGGTGGAGGATTGGTTATCTAACAGGAAGCAGAGAGTTGGGATAAATGGTTCATTCTCGGACTGGCAACCAGTAGCCAGTGGTGTTCCGCAGGGGTCGGTGCTGGGTCCCCAACTCTTTACAATCTATATTAACGATTTGGAGGAGGGGACCGAGTGTAACATATCAAAGTTTGCAGATGATACAAAGATGGGAGGGAAAGTAGAAAGTGAGGAGGACATAAAAAACCTACAAGGGGATATAGACAGGCTGGGTGAATGGGCGGAGATTTGGCAGATGCAATACAATATTGGAAAATGTGAGGTTATGCACTTTGGCAGGAAAAATCAGAGAGCAAGTTATTATCTTAATGGCGAGAAACTGGAAAGTACTGCAGTACAAAGGGATCTGGGGGTCCTAGTGCAAGAAAATCAAAAAGTTAGTATGCAGGTGCAGCAGGTGATCAAGAAGGCCAACGGAATGTTGGCTTTTATTGCTAGGGGGATAGATTATAAAAAGAGGGAGGTATTGCTGCAGTTATATAAGGTATTGGTGAGACCGCACCTGGAATACTGCATATAGTTTTGGTGTCCATACTTAAGAAAAGACATACTTGCTCTAGAGGCAGTACAAAGAAGGTTCACTCGGTTAATCCCGGGGATGAGGGGGTGGACATATGAGGAGAGGTTGAGTAGATTGGGACTCTACTCATTGGAGTTCAGAAGAATGAGAGGCGATCTTATTGAAACATATAAGATTGTGAAGGGGCTTGATCGGGTGGATGCGGTAAGGATGTTCCCAAGGATGGGTGAAACTAGAACTAGGGGGCATAATCTTAGAATAAGGGGCTGCTCTTTCAAAACTGAGATGAGGAGAAACTTCTTCACTCAGAGGGTAGTAGGTCTGTGGAATTTGCTGGCCCAGGAAGCTGTGGAAGCTACATCATTAAATAAATTTAAAACAGAAATAGACAGTTTCCTAGAAGTAAAGGGAATTAGGGGTTACGGTGAGCGGGCAAGAAATTGGACATGAGGCTGAGTTCGGATCGGTCAAGGCCCTGTGGGTGGCGGAGCAGGCTCGAGGGGCCGATTGGCCTACTCCTGCTCCTATTTCTTATGTTCTTATGTTCTTATGTATGATCCTGTCAGTATGACTTTGTCAGGCTGTTGCTTGACTAGTCTGTGGGACCGCGCTCCCAATTTTGGCACAAGTCCCCAGATGTTAGTGAGGAGTACTTTGCAGGGTTGACTGGGCTGAATGAGTCCATGATGAGCCCATCCCTGGCCTCCCGGGCAGCAATGTACTCGTCTGCTGGTGGGATCTGGCCCACAGATTCCTCCAGCTCCTGCTGCTCCTCCTCTTCCAGCTGATGCTCCTGCTCCACCTCCTCTGAAGAGGCTGTGCGCTCAGTGCCTTGCTCCTCATGCAGCGCTATTCCTCGCTGCTGCGCTATGTTGTGCAAGGCGCAGCAGACCACGATGATTCTGGAGACCCTGGCTGGTGCGTACTGAAGAGCTCCTCCAGATCTGTCATGGCATCTGAAGTGCATTTTCAGCTTGCCTATTGTCTGCTCTATGACACATCTGGTGGAAATGTGGCTTTCATTATCTCTCTCCTGGGCCTCAGTACTTGGCCTCCTCAAGGGTGTCATGAGCCACGTCTTCAGTGGATAGCTCTTGTCTCCAAGCAGCCAGCTGGAAAGTCTGTTTGGAGGAGCGAAGAGCTGAGGGAGGGTGGACTGGTGCAGGACGAGTCATGACAGCTGCCAGGGAATCTGGCGCACACATGCATGATGATCTTCCTATGGTTGCAGATCAGCTGCACATTGAGGGAGTGGAAGCCCTTGCGGTTGACAAAGACTCCTGGGTGATGATGGGGTGCCCTGATGGCCACATGTGTGCAGTCGATGATGCCCAGCACATGTGGGAAGCCAGCCAGAGTGGCAAAGCCGAGCGCCTGCTCAGTAACACTGGCTTCATCAGTGACAAAGTAGATATAATTGGCTGACTTGTGAAACATGGCATCGGTGACCTGTGTGATGCATCTGTGGATGGCCGACTGCGAGATGCCGCAAATGTCTGCTGCAGATCCCTGGAAGGAGCCTGAGGCGAAGAAGTCGAGGGTGCTGGTGACTTTAACAGCCACTGGTAAGGCAGGTCCACCTGTTCCTCTGGGCTGCAGGTCTTCCTCCAACAAGCTGCAAATGTCTGCGATGACCTGGTGCGATAGCCTGAGCCTCCTTTGGCACTGCTGCTCCATCATGCTGAAGAAGGTCATCCTCTGCCTGTACACCCTGTGTTGAGGAGAATGTTGGTGGTGTTGTTATTGGTGTTGGGGCTCATCGTGGTCCAATTCTGAGGACCAAGGTGAGACAGTATAAATGGCACCCATGCTGATGTAATAGATGGCAGGTCAAGTAGAGATGACAGCAGCAATCTGTCAATGGTGTGATAGGTTCCACCAATGAGGTGACACTGGATGGTGACTTTGTTGGAAACACTTGCAACCTCTAGAAGGCTAAATCTGTGCTGACAATGCACTCAGCAACAGCATCTGCCTTATGAAAGTGATCAGCTGTGTGGTTGGACTTTTTATTGTACTTTTCATGCAGTGCACTAATGAGGTGGATCAATGAACACTCAACTTCTGCCTCAGGTTCACAGACATGGGTCCCGAGCTGCGTGATTCCCATGCTCATCCAGGGAAATTTGAAAGGTAGGGTGAAAAAAGCTGCTTAAGGGTCTGACAAGTACCTAATAATGATTTAAATTAGCTCGCCCGCCTCTGCCGTTCGGGTCGCTGCCGTGCTGGCAAACACGCCTGAGGGAAAGGCGCGTGCGGGCGGGATGACGGCGGGTTCCTGGCTTGCTGCAAGATTTTTCAAATTTCCCACCCAACCCGCCTCCAATTGCGCCCACATGGACCCCAGAAAATTCCAGCCATTGTGTTGATAGCTGTTATGTTAAGACGCCACTGCACAGTGTGTCAGTGCATGTTTGTACTGTGGTCCCAGGGATTAGTGGAAATTACCACAATTATGTTCTAGTTTAATTGGCATGTTCTTTTACTTTTGTAACTGTTTTTAATTTTAGTCAGAAATATTTATAAACAAGTATGAAACCAGAATATTATTAACAATTGCATGAAGCACTCTGTAATGTTCTGGGCTTATTATGGATGTTTACCAATCACACTGAACCTGTATAAAAGCAGTAAAACTATCTCTATCATGTATGGTTTCCTCTGAAGGTTACTATCTGCAGAGTTGTGCATATATGTTGATTTATCATTTCAATACCACTTGGTTAGCTGATTACTTTCATTTCCAACAGTGAAAGAGGTTTTCATTTTAACAAAGCTTCTATGCATGAATCACCTTTATTAATCCTGAAGGAGAAGGATGGAGTATCCTGGAAATGCTGGTAAATGAATGACTGTATTGTGCAGTGTGCAATGACGTTCAAAAAGCAACCTTTGACCCAAATTAAAACTGGCAAATGCACAAATGTTAGCTTATTCCACAATACACCTGTTTCATTTGTTGCAAAGTACTTATCATTTGTGCAGAGTCCCAATACCCTTTTTTTCCTGTGATGAGGCTTCGTTCAACTTGAACTTCAACTACATAAGCGCCACTCTTTTAATAAGTATAGTAACTGCCTGTCAACCAAAGGTGATAACAAATGTATCGAGAAATAAGGTTTAACTAATAGGGAGCACGAGCGGCACACAGCTAAAACAACAGGTTACATTCCTAAACATTCACATTTAAATTTCCAGCACAGTCGTGGGGAGATGTGCATTCTGATGACATTTCTTGAACAAAAACTCCTAAATCTCCCCTTTGATTATGTTTGAGGCAGTGAGCTGGGAGTTTACCATAAATACCTGATGAAAACCTCCAATGTGGATTTAAATTGAGAATTTACAGACAGCCCATTTATCAAGCTGGGAATTTCGATTAGACTTTTTCTGCTACTTATAGGCACAATGCCAGCAGATTTCAAATACAATGCACAGAGCTATAGTTACATTGTACTCTCACATCGGGAGAGTGGGGGGAAGACAAAAGTACATTTATCAAATTCAGGTTTTTTACTGACCGGAAAGATGAGAAAAGCAGCTCTTTTCAAATCGTAGAAAGGGAAAGGCATCCGTCCCACTGCTGGAGTTTTTAAAAAGTGTTTTCTAAAATGTACGTTGAAAAACAAGCTTTGCATTATGAAGTGAAAATGAAGACAACATCTTAGAATCGTAGAATTTTACTGCATAAAATGTGGCCATTTGTCCCATTGTACCTGTGCTAGATCTTTGAAAGAGTGATCTACTTAGTCCCATTTCCCTTTACTCTTTAAATTTTTTATTTTTCAAATATTTATCTGTTTCCCTTTTAAAATTTGAAATGGACTCTGCTTCCACTGCTCTTTCCGTTAGGGCATTCTGGGGTAGATTTTCGACTTGCTGACCAGGCGTAAAACTGGCATTACAGATCGACCACCCAATAAGATGAAAACTGGGCGGTTTCTATAACTGGTGGCCAATCCACAATGCCAGTTTTATGCTTGGGCGGAAGCTGATAATCTATCCCAGCATGTCCTCACAATCCTCTGTGTAAAATTAATTTCTCCCATCGTTCTTTTGAATTGTGCAAGAGATTTGGGCCAATTTTGGTTTGTTGTGTTAATCGGGCGGCTGGTGTTGTGATTGCACTACCTGCCTATCACAGCTAGTTATTACTACACCAACTTGAGAGTTTATTCGGGTATTACAATGGACAACTACAGTGCTTTGTTAATCTACAGCTCCTAGTCTCCCATTATTAAGAAAATATTCTGATTTGTCCTTCTCAGATCCAAAGTGGATGATCTAGCTTCTCCACATTGACTCCATCCACTATAGCTTTTCCCACTCGTTTCGTCTGTCTTTGCCCCTTTTGTCTCAGTGACTAAAACTGGATACAGTACTTAAGTGCTTAGTCTCACTAGGACATTGTACAGTTTGATCATGACTTCCCCTGACTTGTAGGGTGGGAGCTGATCATATAGGAGGAAAAGGTAATGATGTTCAGGGCAAAGAAAGAATGAAAAGCGAGTCAAAGCTGGCAGATATTGGTGCTTTAAGCCAACCATCACACATCAGGATATTTCCTCTCCCAGAAAATTCCATTCTCCCAGTTTCTCCGTCTCCACCGCATCTGTTCTGACGATGCCACCTTCCATACTAGTGCTTCTGATATGTCTTCCTTTTTCCTCAACCGAGGAGTTGATTTTGGTTTGTTGTGGTAATCAGGCGGCTGGCGTTGCGATTGTGCTGCCCTCCTGATTGCAGCTAGTTATTACCACACCAATTTGAGAAAAGAAAGAAAGACTTGCATTTATATACTGCCTTTCACAACCACTGGACGTACCAAAGTGCTTTACAGCCAATGAAGTACTTTTGAAGTGTAGTCACTGTTGTAATGTAGGAAATGTGGCAGCCAATTTGCGCACAGCAAGCTCCCACAAACAGCAATGCGATAATGACCAGATAATCTGTTTTAGTGATGTTGATTGAGGATAAGTATTGGCCAGGACATCAGGGATAACTCCCCAGCTCTTCTTCGAAATAGTGCGATGGGATCTTTTACATCCATCTGAGAGAGCAGACTGGGCCTTGGTTTAACATCTCGTCCGAAAGGCGGCACCTCCGACTGTGCAGCACCAACTGAGCCACGGTTGACACTTCAAGGTAGCACCCTTGCCTCTGAGTCAGAAGGCTGTGAGTTGAAGTCCCACTCCAGAGACTTGAGCACAAAAATCTAGGCTGACACTCCAGTGCAGTACTGAGGGAGTGCTGCACTGTCGGAGGTGCCGTCTTTCGGACGAGATGTTAAACCAAGGCCCTCTCAGGTGGATGTAAAAGACACATAAAGGTAATCACACAAGAAGAGTGTGTCATTCCTACCCTCCAATTTTCCTTAATGTTTGTTCCCAATAGCTTTGAAATTGTGTTGTGTGAATATCTGCTATTTTAATGGAGATAGTCATCTGTTTAACATAAATGGGTTAATACCTCCATTAAAATAACAGACAGAAGAATTGAAAACAAATATATTAAGTCTTTATACATTAATATCAGCACAACATAATTTGTGGCCAATTTTTCAAATAAGATTTACGTGCTGCTAAGATAATTAAATGTTAACTTCATATTTAAGCAGAAGGAATAACTTTCCACTTGTTTTTCCCTGTAACTATTCTATTATGCACAGTAAAAATACAATGGTGAACTTCCTAGCGGAATTCTGTTGTCTACTCATAGGAGTTTAGATTGAATTACTATGAAAAAGAAATGAAGGGATTTTATGCAGTAAAAATTGCATTCAATTTAGTATTGCATATGTGCTTGTGCTTTCAGAAGAAAATTAATAATATTACATATTTAATTTAATTATGTTATTAATTTTATTATGTTTTAATAATATATGGGCAGCACTTGTGTGTGTGTGGGAAGGGTTACTAGGTATGATTTATCTAACTACGGTTTCAGTTTTTAATATTGGAATATAAACAAGCAGGGGTATAAATTTTACCAATGTAATTAAAATGCTTGCAGGCATTACCCAAAAACATGTGTACTTTCTGCTTTACATCTGTCCCAATACTCGTTAAAACCCAGATAAAGCACTTTCGTGGCTGAAGGATGAATGTCTTTAACTAACCATGTGATTGGTTAGTATTGTTCATACATCCTACTGGTTGTTTAACTTAAAAGAATGTTGTCACTTGCTGGTGGATTCCTTCCAGATTCAGATTGCATCAAAATCAGGAACCGCCTTTCTGAAAATTGCACTGTGATGCTGTCATGTTGTCCAACAGGAAACGTTTATTTTTAAAGGTTGATTTGCAATTGGATGACTTGTTCTTTCTCATTTTAGTTTTTAAAAAGTGTCTTTCTAATTTTCTCCATCAATTCTCTTCCCCCCCATCCCCCACCACATCCCCAGCTTGAAGGCATTTATGCCCGGCTGGGGTTCTTCCAGGGTCACCAAGTGTCCTCTAGTACCTCGCCCGAATGGCTTTTGTCCATTTGTGAACTGTTGCCAGCCTATTCGGCCACAAAGGGGTATTGCAGCAGAGCCCATACATGATTGCATCCGACCTCTATACATACACACACAGACATACACTTCCAGCAGGGAACAATGGATAGTGATCAGGAGAGGGAAACCTGATGCAATTTTTCCCCCCCTTCCAAACCCAGAGGAGCTGAGGCCAATTGTAGAATCTTTATTGCTATCGAGGTGAGCTATTAAGCACAGACTAGAGATTGAACCTAAAATCTTCCTCATCCATATGGCTCGGAAACTCACTGAATAAAAACTTCTTCAGCCAAGGGAGGAACCCTCCTTTTTTTAAAAATGTTTTTTATATTTTATAAAAGCAGCAAGAGATGTGCTTATTTATTGATAGAATAACATTATCATGTTCCTTCCTGGTAAAATTGCATTCAATGTTTACTGACATAATAAGTTGTCTTTAGTAGGTGATGGTGTCGACTGATTATTTTGTGAAATGAAGTAAATGATAACATCATTTGGTGTGCGTTGGTACCTCGTTCGCTCGTTGCAGGCAGGAGTTAATGGCGTGGGACTGAGGCTTGTGACTGATGTTTGAATAGACATTCGCTCGGTTTTCATCGTCGAGGTGGGTCAGACGGATTGGGATTAATTTTCTGAACTTGGTACACTGGTGTGTGAGTGGCTTGGGTTGAAGTGAATGGAGGTTGAGCATTGTGCCCTGTGGCTCGGACTGGGATGCGGCCTAGTTTGTTTTCATCATGGCGCTTGGCAGCTGACACCAGTTAATGAAGAGATTTACTAGAATGGTTCCAGGAATGAGAGTGGAGAAGCTGGGATTGTTCTCCTTAGAGCATAGAAGGCTAAGAGGAGATTTGATAGAGGTGTTTAAAAATCATGAAGGGTTTAGATAGAGTAAATAAAGAGAAACTGTTTCCAATGGCTGAAAGGTTGATAACCAGAGGGCACAGATTTAAGGTGATTGGCAAAAGAACCAGAGGCGAGATGAGGAAAAACTTTTTTATGCAACGAGTGGTTAGGATTTGGAATGCACTGCCTGTTAAGGTGGCGGATACAGATTCAATAGTAGCCTTTAATAGAGAATTGGATAAATACTTGAAGGAGAAAAATTGCAGGGATTTGGGGAAAGAGCGGGGGAGTGGGACTAACTGGATTGCTCTTCGAAAGAGCTGGCGCAAACTCGATGGGCTGAATGGCTTCCTTCTGTCCTGTACTATTCTATGATTCAATGATCAGTAAGTTGCATACACTTTCATTATTTTAAGTGCCTGGATGGCTCAGTTGCTAAATGTAGCCCAATGTGAGACAGAAAGGATCAGGTTGGCTCTTTGGGTTGTGCTGAGTTATATCACTGCAGCTGGAGCACTGCAATTAGTTTCAGTGTCCCTGGTCTAGGAAGGATTGAAAATCAACCAAAATTCCCATGCCTACTTATTATCCAATGATCTGTGACAGAAAATACATATGTGTGTACATCAGATGAGGAAAAGGTCAGACTGACCAGGGCTGTCCCCATAATTGAGTATGGTCGAATATAAGGGTTTTTAGTGTTTTGAAATTTATGTGTTTCATAACTTTTAAAATTAGCATATGCTTTATTCTGCACTATGTTCTTTTGTACAAAACACACTAGAAAATGATACACACAAAGAATCTGGGCTAGCTTGATACACATTCATAGTCAATGGATACAAATCATGAGGGCTCTGGACAGAGCTGATAGAGAGAAACTGCTCCCATTGGCAGAAGGGTCGAGAACCAGAGGACGCAGATAAGGTGATTGGCAAAAGAACCAAAGGCGACATAAGAAAAAACTTTTTTACGCAGCGAGTGGTTAGGATCTGGAATGCACTGCCTGAAAGGGTGGTGGAGGCAAATTCAATCGTGGCTTTCAAAAGGCAATCGGATAAATATCTGAAGGAAAGAAATTTGCAGGGCTACGGGGAAAGGGCGGGGGAGTGGGACTAGCTGAAGTGCTCTTGCAGAGAGCCGGCACGGGCTCGATGGGCCAAATGGCCTCCTTCCGTGCTGTAACCATTCTATGATTCTATGATTCTAACATTTTACAAGAGGAAGAGCTGGACACCAAGCAAGAAGGAAAGGAAGCAATATGTTTTTAGAGGCTTTTGAAAGCATGGAGTAAAATAACCAGGCAAAAGGCCTCGAAAGAGAATTCCAGAGGCAGGTTTTGTGGTTCAAAGATTGTCCGCTAATTGTGTTGTGAAAGGCACAGGGAACAATTGGTATTACAAGATAATTTTAACAATATGTGATTTTAATAAATCACATATTGTTAGGACATGTGATTTATTAGTGTTCTGCTCAAAAACTGGCATTTTCACTGCCCCAGAGATTTTGAATGGAAGATTGAGGCACTCAGCCAGAAACTGGTGCTGCACAAGATAAGTGTAGAAATTTGCAAGATTTCTCATGAAACATTGTGTCGTGCCAAATAACATCACCAAACCATCTGAGTAACCTCTATCTTCTCCAGCAGTGATTAGTTATTAATTGACAATCCGCTTAATGAGGATTAGGTATTGTATTTATGCGACTGATGATCTGAACTCAAGTACTTCTATCCTTTTATTGAACTCAATGCATATAGAAAGGTGCTGCACAGCAATCTAATTCCAGCTTATAATGAAATGATTTTTCACAAAGTTGCTTCCTTGGATTGTGGTTATGTGCAAACTACACAAACAGTACTTATTCCAGCAATTCTAGTCAAAAGAATTGACTATTCCGATCTTAACAAAAGGGTTCTCAGATACTGTGGGGTTAATTTTCAGACATGCTCCTGGCGATGAATCCTTGCCTGTTGGGAGCACAAAGTGAAAATTCAGGTGGATGCTGTCAACGATTTTCCAATCAGAAATTGTGTGAAGCGCATCTCAGTTACCAATATGTGCTCATGGCAGGTGAGGCTGCCCGTCAGAAGTGCAGTGTAAGAAAACTACTCCTTTTTCCATTTTTTCCTATGGTGGGCACCCAAGATGCATTCATAAAGGTGCAGGTGCCCGCCACTGCTATTTGAATGAGGGGCATAACAACTGAACGAGTGTGCGGTGATGGTAGAGCAGAAAGAGTGGGAGACAAAGAGTAAACTGATGTTGGAGGCATGGAGGGGGCATGTGGGACATACGAGTGGCAGCATTTGCTGAGGGAGGGTGGGGGGTGGGAGGTCACAGAGGGATTTAAAAGCAGGGACCAAGTTCTTGAAGTCAATCCACTGTACATGGTCACCAAATGGGGCTTGGAAAGGACTGGGTGATATGAGTGTGGGATTTTGTATGAGCAAGTATGCATGCTACAGTGTTCTGCACGAGTTGTAATTAGTGGAGAATGGAGACAGGTAGACCATCTAGGAAAGCAGGGGAGAAATCAAGCCTGAGGTGATAATGATATAGATTAAGATTTTGATAGCAGTGGGTGAGTGGTATGGACTGAGGCAGAAGGTGCCACAGAGGTAGAAGGAAGCAGTTTTGGCAAAGTTGACTGTTGATTGAAGTCAGTGTGATGCATAAAATGAATGTTCATGTTCAAGTTCCTGCTTAAAAACCACTGTCAGCTGTGGCTCAGTGGGTAGCGCACTCGCCTCTGAGTCAGAAGGTTGTGGGTTCAAGTCCCACTCCAGAGACTTGAGCACATAAAGCTAGGCTGACACTCCAGTGCAGTGCTGAGGGAGTGCTGCACTGTCAGAGGTGTCGTCTTTCGGATGAGATGTTAAACCGAGGCCCTGTCTGCTCTCTCAGGTGGACGTAAAAGATCCCAAGGCACTATTTTGAAGAAGAGCAGGGGTGTTCTCCCTGGTGTCCTGGCCAATATTTATCCCTCAATCCACATAACAAAAAGAGATTATCTGGTCATTATCACATTGCTGTTTGTGGGAGCTTGCTGTGCGCAAATTGGCTGCCACGTTTCCCACGTTACAACAGTGACCACACTCCAAAAGTACAGAATTGGCTGTAAAGCGCTTTGAGACGTCCGGTGGTTGTGAAAGGCGCTATATAAATGCAAGTCTTTCTTTTCTTTTTTACTCTCCCAAATGCGACCAACTACAGACGTGGTGAATAACTATACTGTTGCAGAAACAAATAATTCATCAGATACTGGAACAGGTGTCAGAAAGGGTATCATCTGCAATAGTGGTTTTAGGATTTAGCTGATTGCAGAGAAAATTTATGCACTTGAATTCTATCAATGCCCCATCAGTGAATAAAGTACACGTGTACCTAAGCCCAGGAGTGATACCTCATAGAACAAAGAAGTAGTTGCGTAACACAAAGCTACACCCTGTTACAGGCAGATCTGGTGCATTCCTCAACTGTGCGGGAAAACTACATTTAGTACTTAGAGTGCTGAATATCCTTTACACTTTCAAAAGCTATTATTTTACTGTCATCAAATTTACAGCAAAAAAGATTTTCTCCAGCTCTCATACTCATTATTGTTTAATTCTTATAATCAGTTTTATAAATCAGACCGAGAGAAGTGTCTGAACCATAGAAATTATTTCACAGCACTTTACATTAAAAATCTGTGTTTATTACGTATATTTTGTGCAATAAAATGCTACCTTGAATAATTATATATCATGAATTGCATTTGTTTCCACAAGTATTAATGCGAAAACCTCCACATTAAGGTCTTCTGGTGACTGTGAGAAAAAGTGCAGGTTGAAAATGTGATACAAATGTATTAAATTCTAAAACTTGAAGCGTGCATTAGGCTTTCAATGGAGACAAATTAAACTGCATTATGCATCAAAAAATGAGTTCCACATATTGGAATTTTGATCATTTTATTCTTCATGGGAATGAAATGGGAGTGTGCTCTGTTTTAAATATTATGTTTTACAACAAAGTGATCTCAGGTTTCGAAAAAAGTCACAGATTGCAGGCATTGAAGTTGTGTGAAAAAGCTAAGACAAGTCAATTTCTGGAATGTTGAGGGTTATGGCAAAGCTCTAAGGATACATCAGACATAAATCCCTTCATTCTGGAAATTTTAAATGATTGAAAAGAGCTGGCAAGATGGAAAACTGGTGCCTTTGGTTTCTTGCACCTATTTTTTTAAACCCTGGACTGGGGAATGGAAAATTCAGCTGGGGTTCCTGCTGTTGATCACCTTCCAGTCACTTGTGCTGGAAAATTCTTGTATGCGGACACTATGGATAACTTTACAATGTTCGCTGGTGGTGGGGAACTTTGCTAGTCACCATTGCATATTGAAAAACCACAGGTGCCTGAAATTTGCTAACCACTGATTTCTCCTAAGGCCTGCAGCACAGCCACGGTTTTCTGAAAGCAACAGTCCCCACCAGCAGCATGTTATTTTTATTTTGGGTAAGGTAAGGCTGGCATTTATTGCCCATCCCTAGTTGCCCTGAGAAAGTGGGCTTTTTTCTTGAACTGCTGCGGTGAGCCGTTTGCAGCAGTTTGATACAAGAGAAACTATGAAATTAAATTATCAAGGAATATAAAAAGAAATAGTAAAGTATTCCACAGACACATAAATAACAAAAGAAAAATCAGGAAAGGGAGCGGGCCACTAAGGGATGCACACGATAAACTCACAGGTAATGACAGCGAAATGTGAGAAATACTAAATAATGACTTTGCCGGATGGATTGCATCCACTCGTATTAAAAGAAGTTAGGGAAGAGATAGCAGAGGCACTATTACATATATATAAAAATTCATTAGAAAAGGGAATAGTGCCAGAGGTTTGGCAGACAGCTAATGTGATTCCTATATTTTGAAAGGGAATGGAATAAGACTAATTAGCTTGACATCGGTGGTAGGAAAAATAATGGAATCCTTACTCAAAGATGTAATAGAAAAACATCTAGAAACTGAAAATATAATAAAGAGTAGTCAGCACGGTTTCCAAAAGGGAAGATCTTGCTTCACTAACCTTATTGAACTCTTTGAAGAAGCAACAGAAAGGGTAGATAAGAGTAATACGGTAGACATAATGGGGGAAAAATTCAGTTGGTTGCGCCTCCCGTTAGCGCCTTAAGAGGGCGCTAATGGGGCGCAAAGCATCTAGCGCCCAGGCGTGGCGATGTTTGCGCCGCTCGCGAAATTAACTAGACATTTTGCGGCGGCGCTAAACACTACCGCCACAATCTCCTGCGCCGGCAGATCGTGACGTCAGTCGAGTGCGCAACGCCCCGGTATCGCCCCGGAGCGGATATTGAGTGGCGCCCCCTGCCTTACCGCCTGACGCTAGCAACGACAGGTTGAGGGGAGCGTTTTGCAGTCATGAAGGGACTGGGGGAGCGCTATTTAAAGGCGACCGCTTCCTGCCTTTTATTGTTGGTGACATTTTTGAACCACGCATTCTGAGAGAGAGAGAGAGAGACTTCTGGAGAGATTCAACGCTGTGTGAAGGAGTTTTGGGTACTGAGCAGCACTTTGCAGGTTCATTTTGATTTGCCCTTCCTTGTATCGATTTAGAAGAGACTGTGGGGGCTGCACTCTGAGCTCTTTCCCTGGTACTCTCCATTGTTCTTTCCAGCAGATTTGATGTGCAGGTCTCTCCAGGCCGAGATTCAAGGCTGCAATGAGCAGGATGTGGATGGAAAGCAAGATCAACCATCCCCTTTAAGAACTGGCCCGTGCCATTGTGTGTGTGTTCCATTGCTGACTGACATCACATGAGCTTCGCCAGCGCTCTGAGGTAGCGCCTCGCTCCTCGGCCTTTGTGCCTTAAGACAGGTGTGAAGCGCCTGATTTAGCGCTCCAATCACCTCCAGGGGCGATAAAAGTCAAGTTTGCAGTCGGTAGCGATAATTAGCGCCAGGCGCTAATCTTTGCACCCGGCCGATAATTGCGCCCCAAATGGGGCGATACTGAATTTCTCCCCCAATATATTTAGATTTCCAAAAGGCCTTCGACTCATAGTAGACTCATGACTAAGGTCAGAACATGTGGAGTTGGGGACAAGTAGCAGAATGGATAGCAAGCTGGCTACAAAACAGGAAACAGAGTAGGGGTTAAAGGTAGTTACTCAGACTGGCAAAAGGTGGGAAGTGGTGTTTCACAAGGATCGGTCCTGGGACCACTGCTGTTCACCATTTATGATTTGGACTTGGGAATTGGAAGTACAATTTAAACATTTGTAGACAACACCTAATTGGGGGGTGTAGTTAATACAAAGGAAGACTATGACAAAATACAGGAAGATGTTAATAAACCTGCAGAATGGGCGTGTAATTGGCAAGTTAACTTCAATATAGATAAGTGTTAGGTAGTACATTTTGGTAGGAAGAATAAGGGGGCCACATACTCTTCGGGAAATAAGTGTCCAATTGGGGTTGCCGACCAGAGGGATCTGGGGTATAGATACACAAATCACTAAAAGTAGTGACGCAGGTTAATAAGGCCATAAGAAAAGTAAACCAAGCACTGGGGTTCATTTCTGGCGGGATAGAATTGAAAATCAGAGAAGTTATGTTAAACTTGTATAGAACCTTGGTTAGACCACACTTGGAGTATTGTGAACAGTTCTGGTCTCCATATTGTAAAAAGGATATCAAGGCACTGAAGAAGGTGCAAAAAAGATGTACTAGAATGAATGATACCAGAACCTAGAGGTTATACCTATCAGGAAAGATTGAACAGTCTGGGCTATTTTCTCTAGAAAATAGAAGACTGAGGGGTGACCTGATAGAGGTCTTTAAGATTATGAAAGCATTTGATAGGGTAGACGTAGGGAAGATATTTCCACTTGCGGGGAGATTAGAACTAACGGCCATAAGTATAAGATAGTCACTGATAAATCCAATATGGAACTCAGGAGAAACTTCTTTACCCAGAGAGTGATTAGAATGTGGAACTTTCTACCACATGGAGGAGTTGAAGCGACTAGCATAGATGCATGTAAGGGTAAGCTAGATAAACACATGAGGGAGAAAGGAATAGAAGGCTATGTTGATGGGGTTAGATGAAGAAAGGTAGAAGGAGGCTCGTGTGGAACATAAACACCGGCATGGACCTGCTGGGCCAAATGGGCTGTTTCTGTGCTGTAAATATATGTAATACTATGTGTTACAACTGAGTGGCTTCAGAGGGCAGTTAAGAGTCAACCATGTTGGTGTGGGACAGGGGTCACATATAGGCTAGACTAGATAAAGTTGGTAGGTGTCCTGCCCTAAAGGGCATGAGTGAACCAATTGGGTTTTTACAACAGTCCAACAGCTTCGTAGTCACTTTTACTGATTTCAACATTTTATTTTCAGATTTTTTAAACTGAATTCAAATTTTCAAACTGCAATGGTTGGACTATAACTCACATTCTCTGTATTATTATTCCAGGCCTCTGCATTACTAGTCTAAACATAATTACATGAAAAGTTACCCAATTGTGAAAGGACACGCATGAGTTCTGCTGTGATGAGTCTAAATGTCAAATTGTCTGTCAACATTAATTTTCTAGACTCAACTGTGAACAATGGCCACTTGGGCGAGGCACTGAAGAATATGTTGTACGTGTAAAACGTAAATTAGTGCCTCCAGGAGAGGAGGGGAGAAAAACATTGGATTTATCAATACCTGTTTTGAATACAGTAGCCCTCACATTTACTCTTGTCCATGAGCCTCACCTTCTGCTCCCTTGAATCCATTCCCATTAAACTGCTAACCACCCAACTTTCCTTCTTGGTCCTGTTTTTCCTTGCGTCTCTGTGAGGTGTTTTTGGACATTTTTCTATGTTAAAAGCACTACATAAATGAAAGTTGTTGTTGTGTTGTTACATGTAAACAAGTGAAAAATTATGCTTTGCATAGGATTAAAGATTACACAATCACCTTCACATAAATGTTATCATTGACAACATCTCCAACTTTTGGAGGTTTAATATTAGGTAACATAACCAAGTCAGTGTATATGCCTCTAAAGGCAGGGAACACCACCGTGGTAAATGGTGTTGCTCACTGCCTGCGGGAATAAAGCATCACCAAAGACAAAGATAGATGATCGTTACAATGTTGGGAGTTTCTTATGACAGTGACAAGCATCTGCATCAGTGAAGTCACCTCCAAAACCAGCACAGGATGGAGCTTCTGATCTGGGCCCAGTAGGCAATGGACACACAAGCAATATGACACCTGAAGCAGCTCTTTCAAGGATATAAGGATCTCTGAGATGATTGCCACCTCAGTCCTTGAGTGCTCCATCAATACAGTCCCAGCCACAAACCTCACAACCTCCTGACACCGAGGTAGCACCACATAGGAGTAAGAGGTTAGGATCACTCATGGAAAGCATTTAGGTACAGCGGTAGTTATAAGAGGTAGCAGTAGAAGTAGGGCACAATGCAGGGATAAGGTGGTAGTAAACATACATTTCTGTCAATTCGGAGTATATGGCCGCGATTTCCCCAACCTCAGCGGGTCCGTGGCGGGCGCCGCACGTCATATCATTGTTGCTGGTAGTGCTGCCGGTAACCTCGCTCGCCAGGGAATGGACCATGATGGAGATTGTGATGTCAGTGAGTGTGCAACGCTCACTGGATGCTCGATCTCCCAACTTCGTTTTAGCCAACAACAGAAAACGCTGGAAAAACTCAGCAGGCCAGGCAACATCCGTGGAGAGAGAAACAGAGTTAACGTTTCAGGTCGAAACCCTTCGTCAGAACTGAGAAAAAGGCAGGAAATGAAACATAAAAAAGCAAGGGGGAGGCTGGGGGGAGGAATAACTATGGTAAGTAGAGACATTAAGAGATGCTCAAGGCAAGACGAGATGGTAATGGGACAGGTTAAGAAACAAAAGGTGAAGTGTGAAATGCTGGCAGAATGAGAGACAGCTACCGTAGGGGGAGAGAGAGAAAAAAAAGGAAAAAGGCATGAACCAAAAGGGTGGATAAAATGTATATATATATATGTGGTAGGGGCCGAGGTTATGATCTGAAATTATTGAACTCGATATTGAGTCCGGAAGGCTGTAAAGTGCCTAAACGAAAGATGACCGTTTTAGCCAATGTACTTACTGGCTGGAGAAAGCAACGACAGCTTTAAGTGGCGTACAGCAGCAGAAAGCTGGCTCCAGTAACGCTATTTAAAGGAATCCTCACCAATCACTCGCACCTGTCAGGGTTTTGCAGTTTGAGTGGCTTTGTACTACTTCCTGCTACTGGAAGAGTTTTTCTTAATCATTTCAAGCTTCTTTGCTATCAGGGAGTGTTCTGGCAAGTTCAAAACTCCCTCATTATTTTTGAAAGGCTTCAAAGTACAACAGTTGCTAAGAATGACTCACTCACTTAATGTGCAATTGGTGTACGACCACAGACAGCGAATCCTCAATATCAATGCCCGCTATCCTGGCAGCAGCCACTATGCCTTCATCCTGTGCCAGACCGGTGTGCCAGCACTCTTCCAGCCATCGCATCAAGCTCGAGGGTGGCTGGTCGGAGACAAGGGCTATCCGCTCTCCACCTGGCTCATGACTCCCCTCCGTAACCCCAGCACTTGTGCCCAGCACTCATATAATGAGAGCTATGCTGCCACCAGGAACATCATTGAGCAGACCATCGGCTTATTGAAGCAATGGTTCCGCTGCCTTGACCGCTAGGGAGGAGCCCTCCAGTACTCGGCTGAGCGGGTGTCCCATTTCGTGGTGGTCTGCTGCATGCTCCACAACTTGGCCATCATGAGGGCGCAGTCCTTGCCAGTAGAGATTGCAGGACCACCTCAGGAGGAGGACAAGGAAGAGGAGGATGAGGATGAGGAGGAGGACGAGGAGGAAGAGGACGAGGAGGAGGAAGACGAGGAGGAGGAGGAACAGGAGGGAGGGAGGAGGCGCGAGACAATTGGCCATCCGGTCGGGCTGTCCATGACCAGCTCGTCACACTGAGATTCAAATGAATGAAACCCCAGATCCCCGTAGCTCACCACATCCCCATCATACCATCCCTGTCTCATGCCATATCACAGCATTCTCCTGGGCGCAAAGGTGAAATGAGAGAGACCACAAAATATTCCAAACACCATTAATAAGTTTATCTATAAGCATATCACACATATCACATGAATTCTAATAACTAATGACCCTTGTGCCTGCCATAGTTGAATAGCTGTCATTGTGTGCAAGGTGTGAGATATGGGTGTGAGTGTTGCTAGGTAGAGATTGTTGGTGGGTGAGTGCTAGGAGTGTGGTACATTGAGCAGTGTGTGAAGCTTGTGGTACAGATGGTGGTATGTAGCATTTGTTGAAGTCTTCACTCACCCTGACCACTAGTTAAACTTCCTCCTGCACTGGGCATGGGACCTGGGGACCACAGTGCTGCCCGTGACGTGGTCTGCCACCTTCCTCCACATAGTCCGGCAGACTTGTGGCAAGGGCCTCCTGCCAGTTGGTACAGTACCGCCTGCCTTCTCTCCACTGCTAAAACGAATGCCTCCAAAGCTTCCTCGGAAACCCCCCGGGCTCTCTCCCTGGAGAGGGGGGGTGGGGGGGGGGGCGCGATCTGCCATCAGCATTTGTAAACATGTGCTCCTTCTCTTTGTCCTTCTTATGGTTGTTGAGGCAGCTACACACCCAACAATGCTGAGAATGAGGTGCTGCAGCATCAATAGACCTTCCCATTAAGTAGTGAAAAAAGCCTGTGGCAATCATTATTTGCGTTTAGTCTACACCCGATATTGGTCCATCTTTTCAGTGTAACGCCAATGAGCTTGGGTTTTTCGACGAGAATCATGACTGCAATCATTTTAATGAGGAGTGAGGACAAATTTTGCGTGCAGTGTAGACGATTTTCACCTGGTGCTGCTTAACCATTTTTAGTGTAAACACCCCCATTCCTTGGCTATAATGAATTCTGGAAACCTGTGCTGGACTACACTGCAGGGCTTCCCTTGATCTGTCCAGGCACTGGAAATGGAATTTGAGAATTCTGATGCTTTGTTCCACAATGATCCTGGTAGCAGCCAAGGCTTCATTAAACCTGCTTTTGCCCTCTGTCCATAGATGTCATCAGCCAAAGGGAAAGCATATACTCTAGTCTTCCACCAGCCACCCTGTCACATTGCTATAGCTGCGCAGTGCAGGTATCCTGGATTTGCTGAGAATAAATGATCATGGCTATTCCCTGGGTAGCATGCATTACCATATGTATTGAGGTGGATAACATCATTCACCAGCTGGACATTCAGTGAATGAAATCCCGTCCTGTTGATGAAGATGATCGGATCAGATGTGGCCTTTATAGCCACATGGTGGCATCAACGACACCCTGCACTTGTGGGAATCCAGCCACTGCAAAGAAATTGATATCTCTGCTTTGCTGTCACACCCATGGCACAGTACTGCTGAGCAAGGGGGGACATTTAAAAGAATCTTACTTGTTCTGAAATGACATTTGAATGAGTGAATTCAAGGAACAGACCCATATTTGTTTCCACTCCACTGCCAAATGCATGCAAAGTCAGCCAGTGACAAATGTAAATCATGAAATAGAACTGATGGGAAATAGGGGAAAAACTACAAATAAAGATTTAAAAATAAATTCATTTCATACACCCTGCAAAATTGCAGAGGAAGCAGAATATGGATAGAATCCATTCATATAACCGTGCAGTAGCACGTTTGATTAGCAAGGTGAAGTGATTGGGGAAAGACTATAAATATTCAGAGTTTCTGTACTGTTCTCAGTTCTTGTGATTTACAACAAGTCATTTAGTTTGATTGGTGAGATGAAAATGTTGGCGGTACAATTAAATAAATTGAACATCTAACAGCACCACTATCACCAAGGCCCACGTAAAGGGGTTTCTGCCACACCTCCAGCGAGGTTATGGCAGCAGAGCGAGAGCAGCTCTGAGGAAATTCCCGGCCATGGATCCAGATTTTTCATCCTCTTTGCTGGCTTTGCTTTAAAAAAAAACCAACAAACGTTTGGTAATTCCATAAGATAAGAAAAAGACAGACACTTCATAAAACTTTTATTTTTTTTATTGATAATTCCAAGTAGAAATATTCAGGCAATATACCGGACGTATGGAGAGACACATATTAAACTCGCAGTGCAAACACTTAAATTGCTACAAAGCAACCCACTAGTTAGTAAAAATGTTCGGTCATGATCATTGCAACATGAGCATGAAGTTTGGTTCACTTACAATATTAAATAAATAAAGTGTAGTAGGAATGCAGTAATTCCTTTAATTGGAAAAAGGATAACATTTTTAGTATCTTATAGTACATTGGACATGAAAAATTAATCAAAATTGCTCAAAAGGTGATTATTCAATAATATATATTTATTAATCCACCATGTAATTGAGTATTCATTAAATCAAGAAAATAATTAAGGCACTGTGTAAGGTTTACACATTTCTTGCATGTTGATTTTGGGCAGTAAAGGACATGAATTAGTAATTAAATGGAATCTGTAAAGGTAAAGAAATAAAATCCCAGTTCCTCTCCCTCAAGTAAAAACAAGTATCATCGCTGCACTTTGTTATAGCTCAACTGGCAACAAACGTTTTGCTTTTTTCATGTTCTGAATCACTGGAAAAAAGAAAAAAATGGTTAAGCAATTTTTGTCAATTCAATCACAAGAATCTTACAGCAAGAAGCTGAAATATTTCTCTAGAACTGTCCAAAAACATGTTATTTTTATGTGATGTGATAATTCCATTTTTCAGTTTATCAATAATCCGACCAAAGCCATGTCCTCAATATTAAACCTGAAATGACCAAATTCCGAGCTTTTCAGTCCTTTCTCACTATGACAAATGTCAGTCTGTTCAGAACTCATTTAACCTTTAGGGGGAGAAAGTCCCCTCCTTTGCGCCTCCTGTGGGGGGCGCTAACGGGGTGCAAAGGCCTTTTCGCCTGGGCGCGGCGCTGACCGCTCCTCCCGCCATATTCTGCGGGAGGTTAGCGGCGGCGCTACCAGGTTGTGCCCTGATCTCATGCGCCTGGAAATCATGACGTCATCTCTGGGTGCATCGCCCCGGTAGCGCCCCTGCACAAAAATTCCCCTTCGCCCCCTGCAGAGGTGCCGGGCAATGGCAGTGACTGCTGCAGGGGACGTGAGCAGGGCGGCCGGCCGCTAGCGGGGCGGAAGTTAAAGCTGAGGTGTCGGCCGCCCTGAAAAAAAGTCAGATTTTAAAAAAATTTTTTTTTGCGCCTCCGGACGCGGGGTCCCTGCCGCGATCGGTCAGCCCGGCACTCTGCTGATCGCGCGGAACCCCCGCTCCCCGGTGGTCCAGGTAAGTTTAATAAAAACTGCAGAGTTCGCAGCGTGGGGCCCTTCCCTTTAATTCAGGGAAGAGCCCCTGCAACGTGGCAGCGCCACACTTGGCCACTCGTGGCGCTGCTGAGCACATTGCCCCGGGTCATGAACTTCCCCTCCTCTTGCGCTCCAAGAAGGAAGTGGAGCGCTTGATTTAGTGCTCCACTTCCCTCTTGGAGCAAAAATGGGAATTTTAGAGAGGCTGGAAGAGGTTAGCGCCTGCCGTTAACTTTTCCAGCTTTTCTGATTTAGTGCCCCAAACGGGGCTCGAGGGGAATTTCTCCCCCTTAGAGTCTAGCCTGTATGACGGGCTAGCTGGGTAAATTGGGATAATTCCAAATACATTTGGTTTTGACAAATGTATGCAAATTGTGCAATACTTGTTACACACTTAGCAAAATGGACTGTGTGTAAGGTTTCCAAAATTTGCAGATCCCCAAATCCTAAGGAAAAAGGACTTTGGAACTACCTCAGAGTGATAATATAGTATTTGAGCCTAACCTAAGAGACTGTAAGACCAAAAACCAAGTTTTGACATTTTAAAACTATGTCTGGGCCTGTAAAGGAACAAGAGGTGGGTTCAACCTCTGTAAAAGCAGTTTGGGTATTGCAGTTAATTGCAATGTCTGGGGAACCGGGATGACCTCACTCAAAGCCCCAGCAAGCATTAACATTTTGACAATAGACCCTAGGAGAAGACAGTCCCACCCAAAACAACAGGTCCCATCAAACCGATTACAGGGCCCATCAGGAAACATGCATAATACAGAGCACCCAGGACTACGCTATAGACCAGCCTAGAAACCCAAAACACGAAACCAATCACCAGTGATCAGCCAAGAAGATCGACAGGAGGCAAACCATCCCAAAACCCATTTGACACTTACAGAGCAGTTACTGGTAGCAGGCCCGCCAAATTCAGACAATGAACTGAGCAGATTTGGCGGGTAGATAAGGCCATGTTCAATGGGTGAGATTGAAGGCCTGTTAAAAACCCAGTTAACGTGCTAGTAAGTCGTTACCGATTTACGAGCCCGCCAAAACTAGACAATGAACCGAGTAGATTTGGCAGGTAGATAAGGCCACTTCAATTCTGTATAATTGAAGGCCCACCAAGCACACAGGAGAGAGGAAAGAGAGAGACGCCACAGTTCAAAGTCGTTGGGTCGAGCAGTCAGTCGCAACCGGTGGTCATCAGAAGGAGAAGAGACCAAGAAGAAGAAGGCCCGAGCTGGAAGCGAGTCGGCATCGCTCACCACTCAGACACACCTGAGTCCAGCTCGTGAAGACACCACCTCGACGGACCTCCAACAACGGCCCCAACACAGTCACCCGGAGCAACAAGCAGCAACAAGTCACCGACGGCTCCACAAGGTCGACCGACACACTAAACAAGGCCTAAAGCCATCGCGGAAACCAAAGGCCTCACGAAACCAACAACCGCGCATTACCTCCAACTGACCGGGTAATAGCAGGCCACCGTGACCAACAAAGACCAACTCCAGGGAAGAAAACCCGAAGAATCGCAAAGTTTCCACACTACAAACTACTCCTGACTTACCCCTGGGTAAGATTTTCCCCAAAGACTCTAAACCCTACTGCTGAACTAAAGAAATTGGGTACTCTCCAGATAAAACCAAAATGACATCGTACCGCATCAGCGGACTCGCGAAGACTGACCAAAGACCCAGGTGAAGTCCTCTACCGCGTACGGGGTACGGCAGACACTAACCGCCATAAACAGCGAACCCCAAAACCGCGATTTAGCCCAACTGTCAAAGGATTGGTGAGCATTATCCCTGGTCCTTCAAAACCTAACTTAGCTAGTAAAGTGGGGTCGGGAGGGGTGAAGTATTGTTCTACTGTCATTTCCCTCACTTGTACCGAAGTGTTCCCCACCTTTAGAGTGATGAGAGTGTTATTATTTGTGTCTTACCTTTCAATAAAGATTGAAGTTCTTTCATCAAACTCAGTTGTCTGCTGCACCTTTTGTATCACAACCCCCAAATAAGTCCAAGGTCTAGAACCAAGGGAGTGGGAGCGATTTGAACCACTCAGAAGTCAGAGGTAAAGCTGACACAAACCACCACCCGCTACAGTGATAAAGTAAATTTGTATAACTCACAAAGATAAAGATTACTGTAAGTGATGTTATCGTACGAATGTTTAACGCTCTCTTACCAAATTCCTCTTTGTTATTTTAACAGAGATATTAATCATATCGATACATCATGAATCTGTTCTATCATTTTTATTGGTTAATTCCAACTGGAACATTTTCAGGGAATGTACCTGATGTACTGAATAGGAATTAATGTCTGCATTAAAGTAGCGGAGAATGAATTTGGTAGGAGTGCATAAATGTTCAAACAATTTCTACCCTACAGTATTTACAGGATTCAGCGGCCGTGAAATTCGACACCTTAGCCCCGGCTGATATGGCTGGTTTCGGAAGAAAAATGGCGGCTGCCTCTCTTCCGCCCACTTCTGGTGCGTCCCGCGGCGGCCGCCATTTTGGGCACGTCAGCAGCGCTGTCGTTGCCTGCGCTCGCTGGAGAAATGGTAATGAGGCAGATTTTGACGTCAATCAATGTGCAAAGCTGATGTGACGCACGACCTGCCATTTTCGATGTCGCTGCTCCATTCAACACCCTCTCCAAATCATGAACAGCTGAACAAGCGTTCAGCAGCAGGAAGGACCCCCCACCAGCGCTAGTTAAAGGGATCAGCAACAACTTACAGCTGATTTGCTTTTTGATTTGGACTGGCTTTGTGTAAGTTCGTTCAATTGTTTGGAGCTTTCTACAGCTATTTAAAGTTGATGAGGTGACAGGGAGCAAGTGGAGAACGCCTTGCTTCTGAATTCAAGGGATCTGCTCATACCACTTATCCACAGACAGGGGGGCTCTACTTGCAGTCCCCTTTGCGCTCGAGTATGACAGGGAGATGGAGCAGAGGCAGTGAAGAAGAGGACAAGCTGCTCGCAGAGGGAGGAGGAAAAGGGGCAGGAGAGCTCTCAGCAGGAGGCCTTACCCACCTAGGGTCTTCAGGGAGCACTTCTCCTACCTGCACTTAAGCCAGGAGCAGTGTATTAGGAGGCTCTGTTTCACCAAGGAGGTGGTCACAGAACTCTGCCACCTCCTGGCACCAGACCTGCAGCCTCAGAGCAGGGTGACTACAGTGCTGCCAGTGGCCCTCAAGGTCACCGTGGCCCTCAATCGTTTCGCCAGCGGATCATTCCAGTCTGGAACAGGAGGCGTAGCTAACATCTCCCAGTTTGCCATCCATCGCTGCATCCGGGAGGTCACACAGGCTCTGCACTCCAGAAGGGACTTCATTGTCTTCTCTCTGAACAGGGAGAAGCAGGAGGAGCGCGCCTGTGGCTTTGCCAGGATAGCGGGCTTCCCCATGGTGCAGGGCGCCATCGACTGCACCCACGTGTCTTTGCAGGCGTCGTATATCAATCCTGAGATGTACCGCAACCGCAAAGGATACCACTCACTTAATGTGCAGTTGTTGTGCGACCATGCCCAGCACATCATGATGGTGAATGCCCGGTATCCTGGCAGCAATCATGATGCCTTCATCCTGTGCTAGTCCGGTATGCTAGCAATCTTCTAACCACCACGTCGAACCCAAGGGTGGCTGCTCAGAGAGAAGGACTATCCACTCTACACCTGGCTGATCACTCCCCTCTGCAACCCCACCACTCGTGGCCAGCACTCATATAATGACAGCCATGCTGCCATGAGGAATCTCATCGAGCAGACCATCAGGGTTCTAAAGCAACGGTTCTGGTGCTTTGACTCGGGAGAAGCCCTCCAGTATACGCCAGAGTGGGTGTCCCATTTTGTGGTGGTCTGCTGCATCCTCCACAACTTGGCCATCATGAAGGTGCAGCCCTTGCCACTATGGGTTCTGCCACCACCTCAGGAGGAGGAGGAAGAGGAGGAGAAAGAGAGAGGAGGAGGCAGGCAGCAGATCCCCGTTCCGTGAGCGCCTCATCAGAATCCGGTTCCACTGAATGAAACCCTAGATCCCCGCTGCTGCCTGTCAGTCTGGCTGGCTGTTAGGCAGCAGCAAGTGCACTGGTGGAGTGGCAGTGGTGGGAGTAGAAATGCTGTCATCCTGAGAGAGGACGGCAGGTTCTTGCGCCACGGAGCCACTGCCACTCCCTCGGGGCGGCGCCTCAGATTTCCTAGCCATCTGTTAGAGGACGGATTGCTGGCCGGCTGCGAGACCCTGCAAGCCCCTTTCCACACTCGTAAACCCAGCCACAATGGCAGCAGTCTGCTCTTGTGTGGCAGCAAGCTGAGACTGCTTGAGAGCAGTCTGCTCTTGTATGGCAGCAAGCCGAGACTGCAGGAGAGCTGTCTGAGCTTCCACTGCAGCACTGAGACGTTGGGTCACTTCCACTTGTGCTGCAATGGAAGCTACGACATCACCCATCATATCCAGCATCATGGTTGGGTCCACAAGTGTCCTAATGGAATTGCCCATCACTTCCATCCTGGAAATCATGGGCTCCAAGCTCCGCACAAGACACCGTGCAGTGTTGGAGCCGGACTCCTCCATGCTCTTTGACACTGACAAGAGGCTCTCTGGCAGGCCTGCCATTGCATCAATAATTTCTCTGTGCATGCCCATTATCCTTTTTCTGAAGGCCGCCCATCAAAGTCATCATCTGAGTCCTGTGCAGCAGAACTCGTGCGCGAACTTGCCCTCAGGGGAGCTGGCACCTGAGCTACCCTTTCCCCCTGGCCTGGCTGCAGCCCACTCATGCCCAGTGACTCACTAGATGCAGATCCCGCCTCTATACTACCCTCTAAAGTCCCCACAGTACTATTTTCTGAGCTGTGCCTGGGAGTGTCAGATCAAGTGACGGTGCCTCCTCTTCTCCTTCACTCTCCTTCTCCATAACATTGAGGACAGGCTGTGCTGGTGACAGTTCTTGGGTATCTGAAAGCAGAAAGGCACAAGGGTTGGGTTATGGTAGTGGGAGGGGGGGAAGCAAGATGTGCATGCTTACACCATCAGCAGTTCGTGAATGAGAAGAGATTGTGGAATGAGGGGAAGTGGGATATGAGAAGAAGGATTAGGTATGAGCATACCATCAGCAATGCTTTCAACCTCGCCGCTTGTCATGGCCTCAGTGACAGCCCCTCCAATAATCTCCAGCACTGTGTCCTCCAGCTCCGTCAGATTGTGAAGTCGGGCTTCCCCCTCCGCCTGTCTGCTGCTTCTCACGGCGGTTATGAGCCACCTTTGCCTGCAAGAGAAAGGGAAGTTTGTCAGTAAGTGTGGTGCAATGTGTTTGGGTGATGTGCTTGTCATGGTTGAATAGCTAGCAGTGTGTGCAAGGTGTGAGATGTGGGTGTGAGTCTTGCAGCAGTGGTAAGTGTGTGAGGGTGGCGTGAAGCTGTGATTGTGAGGTATAAGTGGTGATTGCTAGAGATTGTTGGTAGGTGAGTATGGGGGTGTGGGGCATTGAGCAGTGTGTGAGGCTAGTGCTGCTGTTGGTGGGATAGGGCATTTGAAGATGCATTCACTCACCTTGACCACTCATGTGAGGTCATTAAACTTCTTGCAGCACTGGATCCAGGTCCTGGTCCTGGGGAAAACACTCGTGGCACTGACAGCTTTTGCTATTTCCTCCCACAGCCTTCTGGCATGCTGCCTGGAAGGCATCCTGCCCCCCCTGCGAGTAGAGGACATAATATCATCTGTGCACTCTCAGGACCAAGGCCTCCAGTGCTACATCAGAGAACCTCCTTGTCCTCTCTCTTCCCTGTTGGCACATGGCTTCAGAGTGACAATGAGGCACTTTTGCAACAAACCATCTCCCCTTTAAGTAGTGCAGAGAGCCTAAGCCAAATTTTATTGGCCATTAGACTGTACCCGATATTGGCCCCCCTGTTGAGCGCTAAGCCAATCAGCAAAGCGTTTAGCGCTGAGATCAGTGCTCCAATCATTATAATGAGCAGGCAGCACAAATTTTGCGTGCTGCCTGCACCATTTTGAACGGGCGCGAGCACATCATGCTTTGCGCTCCCCGCACCCGTTTTTAAACTTTATCCAATTTCATCCCCAGTAATTTCAGAAATTCCCACCAAGGTGTGTCACACTTACAGAGTGGAATATCTTGTGGTTGGTATGTGTAGAGGCGGTTTGAGTACTTCCCTGCGATATCTGCTCTCACGGTGAAAGAAGGATCTGCAGCAAAGCAAAACGCAGAGCAATGAAACCAAGCAACCTTCTTAGTCCTGAATTTAATTGGGGCTGTTTTACTATGATACCTGTATTTGGTGCCACAAAAGCAGGAGATTAGCTTTGGTAAAAAATTAAACAGCAAGAAATGTCCAAATATTGCTGATTTGTTGCTATGTGGGATACATTAAACAGAAAACAATGAACATTTCATAGAAATAGCTCCCCATGAATATTACCGTTGGACAAAAACTTTGTGGAAAAATATACTTTATGCATTATTCCATTAGAGATAGCTCTAGTCAATATATGGTTGTATTGCCACTTTATTCGTGTTTTTATTATTCTTTCTGGGTGTTTCTATTTATTACCACTGGTCTTCAGTGACTCTCCTGCTAGATTTCCAATTAGTTTAAATAAGAAACTGGATCAGAGAATGGGTTTGATGTCCAACAGGAAAGTTGATGAAGACTCGAGGCACGAAGGCATAAAAATTCCGCTGTGTTGCTTCAAATGTATGCAGAGAATGCATATCAGGAAATTGTGCTCTCCCAGCCCATGATTTCCCATCCATTAACTTTAATGGATGTAAGATCACAGGCTGGGAGTGTGCGGTTTCCTGATATGCGCTCTCGGCATGAGCCAGGTGCAACACAGTGGAATTTTTACCCCAAAGTTGAAAAATTCTGCTAATAAACCATACATCACTGAAGATACAATGGGGGTGAAATTACTCTGTGCAACAGAGCCAACATGTGTGCTGAGTTAGTTAATGTGTAGCCATTTGGTACAACAGCAGCAACGGAGCAATGAATGTTAATGACAAATTCTTGCATAATATTTTTTGGCTTGTTGCTTTATTCATGTTTGCCTTCTAGTCCAAATTGCATCGATCACACTTATTATAAAGGTAGCATTGAGAGTGAGGGGAGAGTCGACAGAAGTCCAGTATAGAGTAGAGCAGGAGACATTGTAAAAGTGGTCCTATCTGCACAAAACCATGGGTGCAATAGCAAGTCTCACTTCACTGGAGATGTTGGAAGAGGAGAAGGAATTCAGTCATCACTAGAGGATAGCCAGAAATGTCTGAGGCCATAGGAGGAGAATAATCAGAATTGACTACTTTCTCAGACAGCATGTTTACTACTGATGATAGAGCGTAATCCCACCTAGGAGCAATGGGTGAGAAATATAACCTCACTAAGGAAACCTTGACGAATTATGTCATCTCGTGGAAACTCTCCTGCAACCAATAATCAAGATTGATACTGTACTGCCATATGCTCAATTCTAGGAAATGTCAGGGCATTTGGCAAGAACTAGCTCATTTCTGGTTCATTATGCCAGTCACAGATACCCTGTTCCAATATGTAAATCAACACCTGCCCCCAGCTTCAGAGGTAGCACAGCACTAAGTCGCCAAGCAACCATTCACCCTTGTTATACTTGAGCTGGGGCAGTTGTTATTATACATACTCTCATTTCACTACAAATTATAAATGACAGAAAATAGAACACACCACAAAATTTGAGCACATAATAAAATAAATAATAATAAACAACATGGAATGATATGACTCTTGGATATTGCCATTATAGAACTGGATGCGGTGGATTACTCAGCATTAAATGATGAATCTACAAAAAGATCAGACACTAACTTGATTGAGTTTTTTGATGAGGTAACAGAGAGGGTTGATGGGCGCAATGTGGTTGATGTGGAGTACATGGACTTCCAAAAGGTGTTTGATAAAGTGCCACATAATAGGCTTGCCAGCAAAGTTGAAGCCCATGGAATAAAAGGGACAGTGGCAGCATGGATACGAAATTGGCTAAGTGACAGGAAACAGAGAGTAGTGGTGAACAGTTGTTTTTCGGACTGGAGGAAGGTATACAGTGGTGTTCCCCAGGGGTCGGTACTAGGATCACTGCTTTTCTTGATATATGTTAATGACTTGGACTTGGGTGTACAGGGCACAATTTCAAAATTTGCAGATGACTCAAAACTTGGAAGTATAGTGAACAGTGAGGAGGATAGTGATAGACTTCAAGAGGACATAGACAGGCTGATGGAATGGGGTGAAATTTAACGCAGAAAAGTGCGAAGTGATACATTTTGGTAGGAAGAACGAGGAGAGAAAATATAAACTAAAGGGTACAATTCTAAAGGGGGTGCATGAACAGAGAGACCTAAGGGTATATGTGCACAAATTGTTGAAGGTGGCAGGGCAGGTTGAGAAAACGGTTAAAAAAGCATATGGGATCCTGGGCTTCATAAATAGAGGCATAAAGTACAAAAGCAAGGAAGTTGTGATGAACCTTTATAAAACATTGGTTGGACCTCAACTGGAGTATTATGTCCAATTCTGGGCACCGCACTTTAGGAAGGATGTGAAGGCCTTAGAGAGGGTGCAGAAAAGATTTACAAGAATGGTTCCAGGGATGAGGGACTTCAGTTACGTGGATAGACAGGAGAAGCTGGGGTTATTCTCCTTAGAGCAGAGAAGGTTGAGAGGAGATTTGATAGAGGTGTTCAAAATCATGAGGGGTCTAGACAGAGTAGATAGAGAGAAACTGTTCCCATTGGCTGAAGGGTTGAGAACCAGAGGACACAGATTTGAGGTGATTGGCAGAAGAACCAAAGGCGACATGAAAAACTTTTTTACGCAGTGAGTGGTTAGGATCTGAAATGCCCTGCCTGAAAGGGTGGTGGAGGCAGATTCAATCATGGCTTTCAAAAGGAAATAGGATAAGTACCTGAAGGAAAAAAATTTGCAGGGCTACGAGGAATGGGCAGGGGAGTGGGACTAGCTAAAGGGCTCTTGCAGAGAGCCGACATGAGCTTGACCAGCTGAATGGCCTCCTTCTGTGCTGTAACCATTCTATGATTCTATGATTCTACTTACCTATAAATATTATACGGGGCACATATTTACCATCAAGTGAAAGGTTGTTGTCAGTGGTTTCATACTTGTAAAAAAAAAGAACAAGATAATGAACACCTGGAGTGAAATCTTCACTGGTTGAGAACTGTATCAGAACGCACGCCACCTCAACTGAGATCCGGTATGATTTCTACAACTTGCGTAGATATTATTGAACTATAGACAGTTTCCCCAATGATGTTGGCGTGGGGAGAGGGGAAGAGAAATATAATACGATTCTTATCTTGAGAGAGGTGGATTAAGCAACAGTTTTTTTTAATCCTATGCTTATCATGAGGGCATACCCTCCTCTGCCCCCCAAATTTATTCCCATACATATGAGTTTAAAATTCTTAGGGTGTAATGGTACAAAAAGGTCTTAGGCCGGAATTTTCCTTATCATGGCGGGTCCGGCGCGGCTGGTGTCCGTGGCGGGTCACGACCCCACTGCTGGCTCCATCCCGCTGTAGAAAATGAACTTAACTTAATGGGGCCTATTAAGCCCTCTCAGCGCGTTACCTGGCCCAATTAGATGGAGCGGGTCTGGTGACGTCATTCATGACGTGTTTTAAGCCGGGATCCTTAAAGGGACCATGGCCACATTAAGTTTTAAGTTTAATCTAACATGGTGGGTATTGAATCCTTACTGTACAATAATATAATAAAAGTTATATATGAGTGACAAAGAAATATTTAAATAATATTATTAAGTAATATGACTCCATCTACAAATAGATCAAGAACATAATTTAAAAAGTACATTAATTGGGAACTTATTGGTGCTTTAGTCACAAATCTATAGACTTTTGTATCAGTAACTGGTACAAATAAAAAATGTGTGTGTATAGGGAATACATAAAATGAAACATATTTTGAATGTAATTGTAAAGGGGTGGATTTATAATCTTCTGCAAGTTCAGCGGAAGAGCTGCGGAATCCCTGACAAACAGTGTGAGTGGTGCTTACAATGTGTTTCTGGGATTTCTGCAGCTCTTCCATTGAAGTTAACAATGGACAAGTGAGAGAACCTCCACATAAATTCATCCTAAAGTCCTAGTCTGAAAAATTATATTAGTCATATTCAGGGACTGAAAGCAAATTGAACCAGTGGAATGAGTGATGAGAATTAAATTGTTATGGTTGATGACTTGATTTAATATGTAACTGGACAATCATAGTATACTGTAATATGTACTATACATAGTTTAGGTGTAACATCCCCACCGACACCTGGGAATCCCTTGCCCAAGACCGCACAAAGTGGAGGAGAAGCATCTGGGAAGGCGCCGAACACCTTGAGTCTCTTCGCCGGGAGCAAGCGGAAGCCAAGTGCAGGCAGCGCAAGGAGCGCACGTCAACCCAAGCACCCCACCCACCCGCCCCTTCAACCACCGTCTGCCCCACCTGTGACAGGGACTGTAGGTCCCGCATTGGACTCATCAGTCACCTGCGAACTCATTTTTAATGTGGAAGCAAGTCATCCTCGGTTCCGAGGGACTGCCTAAGAAGAAGAAGAAGAAGTATACTGTGAGAAAAACTTGACCAGAAACAATACAAACATTTATTTAAATGGCATACGTCATTTTTTGTAGTGCAGATCAATTCACTGCAATTACTGTTGCGTTGGAAGGCAACAGCTGAGAATGGCCAGTGAAAAATAAATTTCCCTCACCATCTAGGGTAGCACTTACATCCCTTCAGGAATTTCTGCATTAACATTTACCAGTAGCTTTTCAAGTAGAACAGAATCTCCATCAATCTGTTAGCTGATGTAATCAGCATGTTTTTATTTTGGTTTGTTTTCCATGCTGTCATCTGATCAGCTGGAGCAATGGCCACGAAACTCACGCCTCAGGTTGACAGACGTGGTTCCCGAGCTGCGTGAATCCCATGGCCATGCAGGGAAATTTTAAAAGTAGAGGGAAAAAGGCTCTTAGGTGCCTGTAAAGTACCTCATAATGTTCCCAACCTGCTGTCAATAAAAACAACTTTCCCACCTGGCCCAGCATCGATAGCGCCCGCTATCACCCCAGAAAATTCAGCCCTTAATCTTTGTAGGCATGTGCAAGATTTGGAGTGGGGCCCAGTTAAATTGGGTCCCTGCCCCTTTTTTCACTTCACTACCTGGGCAGTAATCTCACGGAGCAGATCACCTGCCCATTATAGAACCGGCCTGATCTTCATTGCATTAGGTTCTATAACAGGCGCACAATCTGCTCCACCAGATTATGGCCTAGGCGGTTGAAACAAAAACCTACCCATCTATGACAGCACACAAATAATTAAATATGTCACACGATGGATTTTCTGTCTTTTACAACCTAGCAGTACTGGGCACAAGGGATGTTTGTGTCTAGTGTTACTAAGGGCCCAGGAGTGGGGGCGAGGCTAGGTGGAAGGGTTGGGGTGGGGGAGGGATTTAAAATTCACCCTTTGTGAAAATTCAATCGCTCAATTGCATTACTGAAACTGGAAGATGAAAAAGCTGGACAATTTACATTATTTTTGGACTTCCCAATGAATCATGGGTCCACCTATGTTAGGAATGGCACCAAAGCAGAATCCCTCACCGTTCCTGATTTGGGCACCAAATTGGCATCAGAAATTTACATACTGCTCATCTACAATATGTAAATGCCTCTGACCAAAGGATATGGGTTGGGGTCAGGGGCACAGCCATGGAGTGGGTGGAGGTTCCAGCCTACCTAAGATCAGCCCTCATAAGCAAAATACTGCGGATACTGGAAATCTGAAATAAAAACAGAAAATGCTGGAAATACTCAGCAGGTCAGGCAGCATCTGTGGAGAGAGAAACAGAGTTAACGTTTCAGGTCGATGACCCTTCGTCAGAACTGGAAAAAGTTGGAGATGGAACAGGTTTTTAAGCAAGCGTAGAGGCAGGGAAAGGGGGGAGGGGAGGAAAGAACAAAAGGGAAGGTCTGTGATAGGGTGCAAGGCAGGAGAGATTAAGAGACAAAAGGGAGGATGGTGCAAAGCAAGGCCCATTGCCACCTCCTTTTGCCTTGCACCATCATCCCTTTTGTCTCTTAATCACTCCTGCCTTCCATCCTATCACAGACCTTCCCTTTTGTTCTTTCCTCCCCTCCCCCCTCTCCCTGCCCCTACACTTGCTTAAAAACCTGTTACAACTCCAACTTTTTCCAGTTCTGACGAAGGGTCATCGACCTGAAACGTTAACTCTGTTTCTCTCTCCACAGATGCTGCCTGACCTGCTGAGTATTTCCAGCATTTTCTGTTTTTATTTCAGCCCTCATAAGGTCTCCCCAGGAACCTCTTGGTTATAGTTATTAATAAATATTCCCCTCAAAAATTCTGCCCACCAAACTCATAAATGCAGTTTCTATAAAGGATACATTTTAAATTTTACAACTTCACACTTTCAGTGGGGAGCCTTACCCCCAAAGATCACAAATGTAGGCGTGCAGTAACACCTGAGCAGCGAATATCTCTCCAGCAGAGATACAGATATGTATGGCAAATGTCTTAGTTTTCATTTTATTGATTTATATATATTTTATATATTTTTTTACTCGCAATATTTAAATAATCTGAATTACAACCGTTAATTTTTGCAATAAAATGTGAAGTATAATCCTTTGAAAGGCACATATGAGTTCAACAAGCTGTAAAATTTTTACTTTTCATCGGAACTATAGACATAATTTTCAAAATGCACGCTCCTGATGCAGGACCGGATATTGGGAGTATTGATACGCTCCCCCCAATTTTCAACCCGTTGATTTTAATCGACGAAACATTGTTGGAAGTACACATTCGAATTCCCAATGTGCACTCCATGTGGGCAAAACTGCAAGTCAGAAGTGCAAGTTTGTAAAATTTTCCCTTTTAATAAGTAAACAGAGCAATGCTTACCATTAGATTTAACATAATGAAATCTTTGTCAGCCATAGCCTGGATTTCTTCATTTTCAGCAAAAGCTTTCTTCAGTGCTGAAAAAGATTGATAATGTTACTTTTTGCCTGTTTTCTGGTAATAAGAAGAAAGAACTTGCATTCATACAGCGCCTTTACCCAGGATGTTCCAAAGTGATTTGCAGCCAATGAATTACTTTTGAAGTGTAATCACTGTTGTTTTGTAGGCAAACACTGCAGCTAATTTGCACACAATTGGGTTGCACAAACAGGAACGAGATGAAAAAGCAGTTTTGCTGGTCCTGTGTGAGGGATAAATATTGGCCAGGGCACCTCCAATGCTCTTCTTCAGATAGTGCCATGGGATCTTTTACATCCAGCTGAGAGGCAGATAGGGCCTTGGATTAATCTAGCAATTTTCTTACAGTACGTGGACATCTCTATATAATGTCTTGAATCCCTCCTATGCACTGTAGACCTGGTGAGCCTCCAACAATGGGGATTACAGTTCTGCAGCATGGTGGTCTCAAGAACAGACAATGAAGACAATTAGAAACCTCCGACTGATGTTATAAAGTTAGATAATTAGATGTTGTGCTACTAGGGGCAACCTTTCTCAAACCCTTCCCTCCATGTAAACTCTCTTGCCAACATTCATGGCCATTCCTTTGACTTCACACTCTGCCATCGCCTCTTTACTTCCAAGGTCTCCATCACAGAAAAGGTAATCTCTGACCACTTCCTTATATCCCTCACCACTTACATTAACTTACCCTCTTTCAATCCCCCTTATTTCTACATGCACCCCAGAAAAAGCTCTCCCTGAAGTTACTTACAAACATATTCTCAAACACCAAACTGCCTAGTCTTTGGCCCTCCATTCACCATGATACCTCTGTAGCTGTTGATTAACTTAATCAATCTCTCACCTCCATCTGTGATACCTTAATCCCCATCAGTGTTGTTCCCCCTGGTACAGGTCCCATTTTTGATCCTTCAAATCCAAAGGGTACAAACTTACCTGATGCACAAGTGGCATAATTCTAGAGAGTGGAGGATGTGAGTCCAGTTAACTGATCATTGGTATAGTCGAGTTTGGAGGCGACAAATACATGGATGAGAGTTTCAGTAGAAGCTGGGCTGAGGTAGGGGTGGAGGTGGGTAATGTTACAGAGGTGGAATTATGCCACTTGTGCACCTGGTAAGTTTGTACCCATAAAAGAGGGTAAGTTAATGTAATTGGTAGGGGATATAAGGAAGTGGTCAGAGATTACTTTTTCTGTGATGGAGACCTTAGAAGTAAAGAGGCAATGGGAGATTGTGAAGTTGAGGGAATGGCCATGAATGTTGGCAAGAGAGTTTATGTGGAGGGAGAGGTTTGGGAGACAGGAGGTCAGTGAATTCAGAGGAGAGAGGGCAAGGAATGCTGAGACGGACACTGAAATCACCAAAGGTGAGGAGGTGCTCAATGCAAAGGCTGAGGAAGAAAAGGAGGGAAGATATCTTGAGGAGAAACTCAGGATGGGGCTCAGAGGGGTGATCGACAATGAGGATTTTAAAGGAGAGCGAGAGAGGCAGAATGGGTTGAGCATTTTGGCACTTTTGCGTGCAAGCTTTTCTTTAGAAATGAAGGGTTTGATATTTGTGAGTTCCTGCGAGAAGTGCAGCTGGCTGAAACTTCCATCCGCTGCTTGAAAATACTGTTTACTTCATCTGAAATCCCGGGGACAGAGTCATTTTAATATTCAGGCAGGAGGTCAAGCCTGTAGAGGCACAACAGAGGCAACTTCCCCCATAAGGTGACGGATGTTGAAGAGACTCCTGCCCCAACTGGGGGAACCTGAAGGCCAGGAAGGGCAAAAGAAGAAATGATCACAGATTATTTAGAACGTTTCTCTGGGAGCAAAGGGTCTAAAGCACCTTTCTTACTGCCAACTTGGGCCTCTCAGCAGGCCTAGGTCCAGCAAGGCTATCAGGTGGTGAGCTGGGAAGAATTTCCAGGTAACACTCTTGGACATACCCCCCATGAGGGTAGAAACTATGAATTTTTACAGTATTTGCTGCTTTAGAGCTGAGACACAATTCAACATTCTATCATGATCTCCTGGTGCTAACATTTTTAAACAAATACATACTGGAGATACAAATCTGTGCCAGTAACCAGTGTGAAGTACTATTCTTGCCAGTGGTAAAAATGATCAAATAGGACCCCATGATGCCAGCTTTTATTTAAGGGCTCCAATTGGTTAAAAACTACTGGCCATGAAATATCTCACAATTTGTTAGTTAATTGTGCAAATGGTGACTCAAACTTCTTTTCCCATTTATTTTTCCAAGAAACAACAATGAAAGTAAGATTAATAAGGCACTGCAGCACTCATCCTTAATCAAATCCAGGATAACCCTGTGTCAAGAACGAGTCGAATAAATGTAGGATGCATAATGACTAATATTTGTAAAGACTTGAAATAAATTCCACTTATAGCTGATCTAAAGATTTAAAAAAAACACAGTGCCTGTATTATGTTGAATGTGTAGAAAATGAAATTAAATAATATTTCTGACTATGCAGCTAGAAAAATTCCATAGAACAGATCATTTACCATCACAGTACGGGCAGACTTCCAGATGATGGATGACCATTAATGGCTTGTTGCTAAAACAATAAATAATGTGTAAGTCAGAAGAGAAAATTATCATGTTTAAAGCATACAAAAGCAAAATACTGCAGATGCTGGAAATCTGAAATAAAAATAGAAAATGCTGGAAATACTCAGCAGGTCAGGCAGCATCTGTGGAGAGAGAAACAGAGTTAACGTTTCAAGTCAATGACCCTATCGTTAACTCTGTTTCTCTCTCCACAGATGCTGCCTGTCCTGCTGAGTATTTCCAGCATTTTCTGTTTTTATTTCATGTTTAAAGCATGGTCCTTGTGCCTACTGCTATATCCTTACCCCATAAAAGTGCTTCAGTGATTTTCCTCCCCGCTCCCCCTGTGCTGTGGGTGGGTTTTTCGGGAAAGTCACATCCTTGACCCGCCACATGGAATGATGGTGAGTTGGGGTTGGGGGGTGGGGGTGGGGGGTGGTGGTTGCAGTGAAGGGGGGGGGGCGCGTAGCTTGGTAGAAGAGATGATTTCCTTCTCCTGCCACCCAGTATCACCAACAGACAAGAATGCCTCTGCCAAAGAGACATTAGGGTCTGTTTCCTGAAGAGCCAGAGGCGCTCCATAGCAGAAAACCACAAGGGACCGGGAGCAATCTGCAGGTAAGTTCAGTGATATTTTAATTTAAAGTTTTGTTTCTGAGTTGGTTGACTGATTAACAGGAACCTTGGTGGTGTTGACTTTGGCTTCTCAGAAACTCTGCCAGCCATCATATGGAATGCAACGCAGATTTCAGAAGGCATTCCTTAATGGGGTGAGGTGGCAGTCACTGCCGAAGTCTCCTCCTTCCACAGACTAAATCATGCCTTTATCTGGCCTCCTTTCCCCTGGGGCCTAAAAGCTGGGTCTTCCTTCACTGGATTACAAACAGCAACATCTCAAATCAAGAGTCTTTAAATCTGATGAAGTGTTAAATATTGCAGTGTGTCACATTGTTACAGCCACTAAATGGCTGACTTGTCACTTTCACCTGTTGCAGCAGAACTGGGAGATTCCTCCCCACCCTCCTCTTCATAGGAACATTGTCTACAGAGGGCACTAATAGCAGCAGAACCCACCATGAATATGTCATAAAGTTCCACTGAGGAAAATTGGGCTGAATCTGGGGGGAATTACAGAAGTGCATCCAAGTAGTGCTAAATCCACCACATAGACAAATCTAGGCCAGTGTTAAGATACAACTGCAGCAGCTTTTGTGATCCTGACATAAAGATGGAGGTCTAGCTTAAGGATAAACTTGCAACTCTTGTTGTAAAGCCCAAACTCTGTCTTGGAGAGAGCTGAGAGAGCAGTTACATCTCTACAATGTTTTAGTGGATAGATTGTAGCATGAAATAATCTAACCACAATCAATCCAATCATACTCAAGGTTTTCAACACTACTTTGTCTATGAACAAGAGATTGCTTTTCCCTGCAGCTTCCAAACAGGACTATGAAACGCCATCCTGACCAGATACAAATTTCTAGCTAGTAGATTTATTCTATCTGCTGTAGTATTTATTAATTTTGAATCCTTCAATATCACCTTTTGATACAAAACATTAACAAAGATGAATTATCTTACCTTTGCTTTGCTTTATAAAGTCCTTCTTCATAGGTTTGAACCCATGTTAAATCATCTCCCCAACCTAAAACAATAATACACATACGAATATTAGCATGCAAATGTTTAATAAGTGGTGTAATCTGGGCCATCATAAAAAAATATGTACTGTTTAATTTCAGAGCAGTTTAATTAATTCAGCCTCTAATATTGGCCCAGATGATGCTGTAGCAGGACACCTAACAGTGTCTGCCATTAGTTACACATGCCCCTGCACGTTTAGGTTTTTAAATGTTTTGCGTGGCAAGTTGCTGAAAGTGCGAGCTGATAACTTTGCATCGAGGAAACCAGGGCATCTGGAACCTAAGGCTATGAATTTAATAGACCTCAGAGGGCAGGTTTGGAGGCGGGTCAGTTGCGAAAATCGGAAAAATTGCTGGCAGGCTGAGAACCTGCCGCCATCCCACCTCCACACGACTTTGGCAAGTGTTGGATCAGCCGCTCCCGAACTGACCCGACACCAAACGGCAGGAGAGGCAGTTAAGGCAGTTATTTTAACTGCCTGTTCGGATTTTGCAGGTTTTTCAGCATGTTGCCCACCTTCAGAAAAACACGCCATCTGAATCGAGCCAGGTTGAGCGAGGACCTGAATTGTTGGCAGCTGCTCGAACAGCTTAAAAGCGGTCCTGCAATCTCTCATTCTTTCACATGCCACAACTTAGTGCTTTGAGGTTTGGGAGACATTTTTCAGCTCTACTAATCTTGTGAGTGTTGAGCTGAAATCCATCTGCAATGTGACCTTCTTGGAATACCCTCTGGCCCCTTTGTCTGAGCGCAAACAAGCTCCATTCCTCGACTGAGATATATACCAGCGGTATGGGAGCCATTTATATCCTCTCATCCTGGTCGTCAGATTCAAAGGAAAAGCAGCCGCGGCAGCAGCAGAACCAGGCACAGCAGCAGCACCAACAGCAGGAGCGCCAACCTTTTCCTCAGCCACCTGATGATGCACAGGGCAGAGGGCGTCAGCACAGGCCTGCACCTTGCCACAGGAGATACCCCCAACACAGGGTTTACAGGCAGAGGATGAGCTTCCTCAGCATGACTGAGCAGCAGTGCCAAAGGAGGCTGAGACTTCCGCGAGAGGTAGTCGCTGACATCTGCGCAATGCTGCACCGACACCCTGAGCCCAGAGGAGCGGGTGGACACCCCTTACCAGTGGCTGTCAAAGTCACCACTGCACTCAACTTCTTTGCTTCAGGATCCTTCCAGGGATCAGCTGCAGACATCAGTGGCATCTCCCAGTCGGCCGCATACACCTGTATCATGCAGGCTACCAATGCCCTCTTTGCAAAGGCGCACGAATACATCCACTTCTCCACGGATGAAGCAAGTGTAACCGCGCATGCGGTTGGCTTTGCAAATATGGCAGGCTTCCCAAGGGTGCAGGGCATCGTAGACTGCACACATGTGGCCATTAGGGCACCCCATCACAACCCAGCTGTTTTTGTCAACCGCAAGGGCTTCCACTCCCTTAACGTTCAGCTGGTGTGTAACCACAGGAAGAACATTATGCATGTTTGTGCAAAGTACTCTGGCAGTTGCCATGACTCCTTCATTCTGCGGCAGTCTACTGTGCCTCAACTGTTCAATCCGCCAACCCAACTTTCCGGATGGCTACTTGGTGACAAGGGCTATCCCCTGAAAAAGTGGCTAATGACACCGATGAGGAGGCCATCAAACGAGGCTGAGGAGCGGTACAATGTGAGCCACATCTCCACCAGAAGCATCATAGAGCAAACCATCGGCTTGCTCAAAATGTGATTCCGATGCCTCGACAGATCTGGTGGAGCCCTGCAGTATGCACCAGCCACGGTGTCCAGAATCATCGTTGTCTGCTGTGCCCTGCACAACATTGCACAGCAGCGTGGCTTAGCGCTCCCTGAGGAACAAGTGGCTCAGCACAGAGCATCCTCGGAAGAAGAGGGGGAGGACAAGGAGGAGGAGAAGGATGAGGACGATGAGGAGGAGGCACGCCTTGCGGGGCTGGATGTGGCCAATGCAGAAGCACGTGATCACATTGCTGGCCGTCAGGCAAGGAATGCACTCATCCATGTCAGATTTGCGTAAACTTACGCTTCAACAACAGGTGGCTGGCATATGGCTATGAATGTGTGGATGACCTTCTTAACATGCCATACTTCATCTCTCCAATAAACGGTGCTTTCCTATCACTCTCAGCACCATCATTACAAATGCAAGTTGCCCTGAGCCCTCAATGTGCAACTTCCATTTCACAGAACACATAGGTCAGAACTTCAACTCTTTGCCATCACTTTTGTTTAATCTCATCACAGAAGGATGACACTCGAAAATATACAACAGAACAAAACACCTAAGTGACTACCCTTGTGACTATTTGTGTGTTAGCTTCCTCTTATGCATGCTTTTACATGGTGCTTCCCCTGTGGCTTCAGCAGATGTAGAGGCACCTTGCTCACTTTGATGCTGTGCCTGCTTAGACGCCTTTGGCGGGCGTCCTCTCGGTGCACCTTGCTGCACATCAGTGGGGCCACGAGGACCCATCTCTGTACTGACAATCCTCATAACGGGGACGTCCATGTACCTCTGGTTCCTCTCCTCAATAGATGCCCATCTATCCTCCATAGCAGACCATCTATTTAGAAGAGTCACCATGTTCTCCTGAATCTGGCGACTTATGTCCTCCATGGAGGTTGCCACCCTCTCCATGGTGGCACGTTCATGCGCCATTGCCTCCACAAAGGCAGTGCTCATGTTCGAGTTGGACTCCTCTATTCTCGCTGTCTCCACCATCTGCTGATGCTCACTTGTGAGTTGTGATACACCAGGTGACAACACTGCTCTATGTCGCGAAGGCCCCGCCGAGGTGTGTGTTTCTGCGCTGGTGCTGGGTGCGCTGAGTCCTGCTGACGCTGCTCCCTCAGAGGTTACAGGTTCCTCTGAGGAGTCGTCTGGCTCTTCATCCTGGACAGTGGGGAGGGGGCTCTGGATGGTCCTGTGGGAGAGTAAAGGCATGAGTTAGATATGTGATTTTTAGGTAGCAGACACATCCTATTCTGCAGATGATCCAAAGTCAATCTCTATGAACATCATATGCCATTTCAATCAATCATGAAATCTAAATGCGAGGGTTGAAAATCTATTCTGTCACCAGCTTCATCTAGTGCGCCCATCTCTTTGCCCTCGCCACCTCCCACGATCTCGTGTGCAGCCTCCTCAGCACTTGTCAATGTCACCAGGGATGGTTGGCCTCCTGTCTTCACACTCTCCCTCTTATTGTGGGCTATCTCTTCCTGCAAGGAGGGACACAAGTGGAGTTTCAGCGAGAGTGATGGAGTGACTGTGAAGAGTCCATAATATTGAAGCTTAGAGGGAGACCAAGATGGAGTGAGGTGCCAAGAGGAAGCTGCATACCTGTGCGTTGTTAGTTGTTGTCATTGCATAACAGTGAGAGCGAGTATGAGGGGTACATAGTAGGCTGGTGAAGTGATTCAGTACAGAGAGAGAGATGGATAGGTAAGGGTGCAAGGGAAACAAGGGTAAGGTGGGATGTGGAGGAGCAAGCTTACAAAGCAGAGTGCTGGTGATGAGAAGAGAAGGGAAGCAGATTGAAGGTAAGTGTGATGGGATACTCACTTTTGCTGATCGCAGAAGATCATTAAACCGTTTCTGGCACTGGGCCCAGGTGCGTGAACATATGGACCTAACGCTGACCTCCTCAGCAATGTGCAGCCAGGCTGTCTTTGTTTGTTGAGGAGGCTTCCTCCGGCCATCGGGAGGGAACAGAATCTCCCTGCGCCCTCTTACTCCCTCCACAAGAGCTTGGAGGGAGTCCTCATTAAACCGTGGAGCAGCCTTGGCTTTGGTAGCACACATTGTAGCCTGGGTCCATTCAAACACAAGCAGAAACAAGAAATGAGAGGCTGAGGCTGCATGGGCCCCTCTAAAACAACTGCAGAAATGACGTCATCAGAGGCGATTAACAGACCCGATCCCACTCATTGGACTGGGCAGCACGCCCGACGGGACTTAATAGGCCACTTAAATTAAAATCTCAATTCGGGAACGGCTGAAACCAACAGCAGGACCGGAACCCGCCCACCAGGCAATGCGACTCCAACCCACCTCCTCTATTAAATTCGCGGCCTAAGTGAACAGGGCAAGCAACTTTTGGATATTCGCATTTGACCGCGCATCTGCCCCTTGCCTGAAGTTGCTGTACCATTTGTGCATAATTAAAGGTTAGCGTCATTAGCCTCACCGTTATTTTGACTGCAATTGCTGGCCCAATGTTAAATCAGGTACAGAAAGAGAAACAAAGAGAGGGAAAGAAAGATTGGATTAAGGGAGGAGAAATGGAAAAGAAAAGTAAAAAAATTAAATTTTACATTTCTAAAATTTCCAACAATTAAAATCTAAAAGAATGAGACTCCACACTTTGAGCGTGATCTTGCCAGCCCTGGGGAGGCGGGTTTGGAGGTGGGACTGCCGGGAAAATGGCAGAATCTGGGGGCTGGTACGCAACCCGCCTCCGTGCCATCTTCCCAGGAGGCGGGTAGCCGACCCGCGCCGGGTCCCGTCTCCTGGAGGCGGGAAGGGGATTACAGCCACTTAACTGCCTGTTAACAGGTAATTAACAGGCAGGTAAGAGGATTATCCCCATTTTTCCACCAGAGGCGCGGGCTTCCCGACGTCGGGAAACCCTGCCAGGATCACCAAGGTGAGCGGTGGGTCTGCGGGGTCCAAAAGTGCGCTGTGGAGGTAAGTGATGGGTGCAAGTGTGGAGAGGTAAGTATGTGAGGTGAGTGAAAAGTGATAGAAAATGTTTACTTACCTTTGTTTCTTCCTGCAGGCTTCAACAGTTGGGGATGCGGAGTCTCGCATCTCACCGGCATAGATGACAGATGGCTGCTACATTCTCCGATGCAACAGCCATCTAATTTCTGCTCACAAAAGAGGTTTGATGAGTCTTGAATACAAGAACTCATCAAACAACAGAGATTGTCAGTGTTTGACAGCTTTGACAGGGCGGCACGGTGGCATAGTGGTTAACACTGTTGCCTCACAGCGCCAGGGACCCGGGTTCGAATCCGGCCTCGGGTGACTGTCTGTGTGGAGTTTGCACATTCTCCCCGTGTCTGCGTGGGTTTCCTCCGGGTGCTCCGGTTTCCTCCCACAGTCCAAAAATGTGCGGGTTAGGTTGATTTGGCTATGATAAATTGACCCTTAGTGTTAGGGGGGGATTAAATATGTGGGGTTATGGGGATAGGATGGGATATGTTAGGGGGAATTAAATACGTGGGGTTACGGGGATAGGGTGGGATATGTGTCGGTGCAGGCTCGATGGGGATTCTGTGTGGGAAAGCAGGGACAGGGTACTGGATTTGGATGATCAGCCATGATCGTATTGAATGGTGGAGCAGGCTCGAATGGCCTACTCCTGCTCCTAGTTTCTATGTTTCTATGTTTCACAGAGCTGTCAAACGATGACAATTCATCTGTCAAAAATGTTTGACAGATGAAATGTCATATGCTGATGTTCTCTGTCACCGGCTTCCCCTTAATTGGCCTGCTAAGCGCTGCCATTGACAAAATCGCCCCCACAGTAACAGTTTATTTTCAGCGCCAGAGAGGTTGATTGGCAGTAATTAACACTTATCATGTTGTTAAAAGAGTACTTAGACTTGAAATGACTTGACTTCATATTCTGTGGTGTGTTTAGTTTGTATCATGTGTGCAAATACAGCAACTTCATGCCATTCAATGCATTTCACTGGTGAGGCAGACAGCAGTAGCCTCACCGTTATTTTGACAGCAAAATCTGGCTTAATGTTTAAGGCAAAATGAAGTTTTGGGAAGCAGCAGTGAGGACTTAGAGAGACTCACACCTGTAGGCGAATCTGTTCTATTTGTGAGTCCGTTTCACCAAGAGGAGAATGTATGGCCGTGATAATAAAAAAAACATGGTCATGGGCAGAGCTTTCCCCCGCACCCCTGCACTGCTTCCTGTCTTTCTGCTTCTGTTACAAGCATTTTCCAGGGATTGTGGCTCCTCCTGCAGTGGCTTTATAAATCAATGTAAAATAAAACTGTGCCTCCTCCTATCTTTTGGAAGCTGCATAGTTTTTTTTGACATTTTTTCACAACAATTGCAAGTCGACCACATCCCAAAGGGCAGTCAGTCAGCAGTGGGAGTGCAGAGTGAGTTGTTGTCACTGTTACTAGTTTGTCACCTCAGAGTTACCTTTGGAGTCCAGCAGTATGCACAATGGACTGAACTACAAGCAACTATAACTAGAATTTTCAGCATTAAAAAGACATAAAAAACCGATTTGCTTTATTGTAACTTTCTATATTCAATACGTTCAATGTCCAAATAGGAGCCAAATCATCCAAATACTTTCAAATCATCCAAATACGTTCAATTCAGTTTCTGGTTGCTCCTATAAGTAGGATACAGGTAGTCTTTGAGTGCTGGAGCTCATTTTAAAAGGGCGAGGGGAAAACTGTTAGTCAATGAATACAGTAATACATTTTAGATAACACGGAAAAGAAAAATGGTCAGCATGGCACTGCTAAAACTTAAAGAGGGAATACGTTCCCAAAGATTTCTCATAAGTTCTTTTGTCGCTGTGCAAGTGAAGATTGCTATCTACTGTGCAAGTGTTCGCTTCCTACATTCAAGATTATATAATGACAAAAATGAGCACTGCCTGTTGAACAGCTTTTTCTCACAGTTGTCTGGAAAAATATTTGAAATGCCAGGGTCTGATGATGTAATTCGGACCCCGACGCAATTTTAACCATCAAATGCTTGAATTGCACACAGTCTCAGAGCCGCCAACAAAAGCTAGCAGCAAGTAGGATAGGGTCAGAAGAAGCCCCGGAAAGTTTTAATTGAAAACATTTTTTGTAAAGTTCCTTGTGGGCTAGGAGGAGCAGGAGCGCTGCCCAGAGATAGCCACACACCATCCCCCCGCCAATCCCACCCACTGGCCATGACTGTCCATAGACCCTGCCCTCCTCACTGACCCTGCCAGGGACAATTTCCCTAGGTCCCGGGCGGCAGTCTGCAGCCGCGTGATTTCTGTCCCCGCCGGCCAGCCTCTGCATCATTCCCACTGGCTTCAGTCAGGAGTCAGTGAGGGGAGATTAAAATAAGGGTCTGATCTCCGACCCATGCAAGATCATTTTCTTTCTGCAATGACAGGTTGCTTTTGCCACTCTTCTTTGAGTATAATTTTCAAGACCAAGGTAGGAGAAATCCAAGAAAAGCAATATTTCAACTTCACCAAATCAATTAAGTAAATATCACATACCTCTTGACATTGTTTGAGGTGGCCTTTTTTTGATTGCCGTGGCTCGGTTGGATGTGACAGCAACCAGGAGCAAAAATAGAGGAGCAAAAATCCGCAGCATTGTTGTATAGTAAACTGTAATTACACTCTTGATTAGAATTCAAACTGGAAGAACAGGTCAAACAGAGTTACTAACACCAATTCTTTCTGCATCAATTCAGTATGAGAAGTACCTGTCTTAGTCACTATTGCAGTGAGTCCCTGGTAGGAAGAAGTTTCTGAAGTGATGATTTATTTAAGTAAGGTGGATATGCAATCACCTCATCAAATAGCAGTGCCCATAGCAACGGTGTGACGTGCAGCTGGAGCATAGCTCATCAAAACTTCATTCACTCAAATAAGTTCTGACCATGCTACTTTCGTTTAATATCTATTGCAATGATGCAAATTGAAATATGAATGCCAAGATGAAGTAGAAATAGGGAAAGGGAGTACTGCCATTTTCATCAAACAGCTTTGACACTTTGTGTTAGATTGTATTCTAGGTGAGCACAAATCAGAGCTGGGTGTAATTCACAGAAAGGGAACTTACCAATAAAAACCAGCAGTCATTCTAAACTTCACAAAGGTGACTGGGCTCAATCCTATTGGTACAGGATTAAAGCCAATAAAAAATGTTAATTCATTCTGTGGAACAAAGCACCACTGATTTTACTCACCACTGATGCTGGCTTTTAAATTGGAAATGTCCTATGTTGCTCCATGCAGTTTTTTAAAATTTCAGTATCTCTTCTATAAAATCTCCAAGAAGTTTCTGTTCAACAAATCATTACATTATGTACAACATCTTCAATACTAATACTGTAAAAGTGATGATTGAAGGTGTTTAATGTACTTGCCTAGCCAAATACTTAAAAACTAAAAGCGATTTTTTTTATAGCACAGAATATTTCAAAGATTCCATCCATGTTTGTGCCTTTCAGGGTCACAAACAGCAGAAAATGAGACTAACAGTACATTTTATTTATAACACCACCCAAACTGAAAAGGATGAGAGAGGTGATGAGACAAATCAAGAATTTGTGGTTAAGTGATACCACATTTAGATTTTTAAATCTTCCAGATTATGGGAGGGAGGAAAGACCAAGGAACATCATGGGCCAAATCTTGCCGGAGCAGGGCACCTTGTGGCATGAGCCATTAGTTAGACTTTTTCCTGCACCCTTCAGCTCGAATATAATTCACGGTCACCTAATAGAAGTTTTTTAAATTTTAAAAGGAACTGATAAAGGTGATCTAGACAAATTCTATACTCTGATAAACAGATCAAAAACTATACAATGTAATTTGCAGATTATAAGTAAATAGAGAAATGAGACAAAACTATTTCACACAAGGGGTAGTGGACCAATTGAATTAAGTAATGGAGAAGACAACTGAAGCAAATGACATAAATGGATATAAATAGAGACAAGTAGAGTACTTGTGGAGAAAGCGGAGACGGATATGATAAGAAAATGAGTAGGTGAGGTTGCTCTGTCTAAGTAAGCGACAGTTCGCTGCACAGAGTTCAGGCAGCTAGTTTAAAACCTAAATTTGCTTAGACAAAACTTTAAAGGATTGTAGGATGCAATGGGTTAACAGACTTGTCTTTTAATTTTGGGGATCAGTCTCCAAATCCAGCCCAGTCAGATCTGATGAAAGTATGCACCCTACTGGCCAAAAATATCCTACGTCAATTAAATTTGAGCAGTCTCAATCTAGTTCCTATTGAATGTGGGTCACAGCCCAAAACTAGTCGCAATTGAACAGAAATTGAAAATCACATTCAGAGAGGAATTAGTTGATGTAAAAGTGGCAAAATTCACATTGGTGCAGCAGGGACGGCTCTTCTGAGGCTGAGGTAGGGAATATAATTTGTTCAGAGTAGAGGGACCTTTACTGTACTTCTGGTCAATGCTGTACCTGACCTGGTAAAACTTGAGGCTAATACTAGGTGCTAAAGTTGAAAATAACAGCAACACCAACAACATCTTGCATTTATATAGCACCTTAAATGTAGGAAAAATTGCAAAGGCATAAAGGCATAATAAAAAAATAAGCACTGAACCACAGAAGAAGATATTAAGAGGGGTGACTGAAAGCTTGGTCAAAGAAGGAGGTTCTAAAAGGAGGAGGGTTAGGTGGAGACGTAAAGGTGTTTATGGAGGGAAATCCAGAGCACTGGGTCAAGGCCGCTGGAGTTGGGGCAAAGGAAAGAATGTACAAGAGGCCAGAGTCCGATGAGTGGAGAGGTCCTGGTGGGTCGTAGGACTAGAAGAGGTTACAGAGCTAGGGAGAGGCGAGACCATGGAGGGGTTTAAACATGAGAATGAGAATTTTAAATTTGAGCCATTGGAGTTGTTGACAAGGGCAGTCTTCCAGTGTTTATCAGGAAAAAATTGCACCTCATGCAAGATTGTTTTTTGTCAGACAAGCAGTCTGATAGCATAGGGATTGTGGAGGAGTTGATAGAGATGGTAGAGAAGTATCTAATCATAGCCAGAGCATCTCCAGCAATAACTTTTCTTCTGGCCCTTGCTCCATTATCTCTGGATCTATCCATGGCCCTCTCCTCTTCAATAACGTGCTGCCCCTTGGCAACATCATCCAAGATATGCGGTCAGCTTCCACATGTATACTGAAAACACTCAGCTCTTGGTATGAGCAGAACCAAGCAAGGGCAGTCCTACTCAACTGGACAATGGAAGAAAGGCATTGGAATAGGATGGTGTGATCGACCAGGTCAAAAGCTGCAGAGAGGTCAAGGAGGCTGAGAGGGGATAATTGTGACGTTGGTTAGGGCTATTTTGGGACTGTGGTAGGAGCAGAAACCTGACTGGAGAGATTCAAACAGGGAATTGCAACAGAGCTGGGCACAGATTTGAGAGGTGACAATATGTTCAAGAACTTTTGAGAGGAAAGGGAAGTTAGAGATGGGGCTGTAGTTTACAACAATAGAGAGGATGAGGGGAGGTTTTTTGAAAAGGTGGAGTGATTGATGATGACTACAGTTTAGAAAGGGAAGGGAACCTACAAATAGAAAGGTATGTCTTGAGGAGAGGAACCATTTACAATGTCAGCTAGCATGGGGGCCAGGAACAGAGGTTGGGTGGTCAGCAATTTAGTGGGAAAGGGATCAAGGGAGCAGGATGTGGGTCTCATGGATGAGATGATCTTGGAGGTGGCATGGAGGACGATGGGACAGAAACTAGAGAGCGACGGAGGTTTAGGTCTAGGGTGGGGAAAGTGCCTAAGGGGAGGTTTGGCTTGGTTGGTAAGGGGATGGGTGAAGAAGCAGCAGAGGCAGCTGAATGTATGATCTTTATTTTAGTGACAAAGAAGTCCATGAGCCCCTTGCACTTGTTGTTAGAGCATATATTCTTTACATGGTATGGCACAAAATAAGGCATGCCGGGGGGATCATCAGACAGAAAGCTTGATTGGCTGCACCTGCCAACTTTAGCAGGCATTTTTTGTCTAGCTGGCAACAGCAATAAGTAAGAATCTTCATTGGGTCTGGATCAGCAGAGAGCTAAATGCAAAGCTATGCCATCTGCTGTAGATCAGGTGCTTACATACACCAGAGAGCTGGCACAGTCAGTGATAGAACTGGTCAGTTGCAGCCTCAAGCCTGCACATAGGACTTCCTTTCTCTTCATTTTGTCTGTCACTTTAAAATCAATGTCCCTTCAGCTCTGCAAAGGCTGTTAATAGGTTGAAATGCCTTTTGAGCCTTCTGGAGGCTTTTCTGGATTTTTATCCGCCCACTATGACGTACCCCTTTAATTGTCTCCATCCCTTTAAATTTCACTTACCTGCAACTTTCTGCTCCCACCACTAATGTGTTCCTTAGACTAGTGCAGGCCTATACCTGAATTTTTGACTATGATACAAATGGGCGGACCTAGAAAATTTGAGTGCTATTAGCCTATTATTACTCAGGTGGGATTATAACCACTTCTTAGCTTCGTAAACACCAATTGCAATTTTAAAGGAAATTATGCCCCTACTTTTTGTTGCCTCTACTTTTAGGACCATTTTATTTTTCTCAGACAGCAGAGAAAGGTAGGAGTAGAAGTTAGTCATTGCGTGTGTTTTTCAGGCATAAAACAGGCGCAAAAAGAACCAATTTCAGGTGCAACGTCCTGCACACCAAGGATGCTTGAAAAAATGTCTGACCTAAAATTGGACCATTTTTCAGGCATCTGGGCAGCTACCTAAAGCATGCATAAGTCTCTTTGCATATGCTAATTAGGTGCCAAACACTAGTTTAAGGTGTTTTCTGGATGTGGATGTGGCCAGCGGCCGCCACCGTAAAAGCAAGTGTAATTATTTTGTTAGGCAAGGGTATTAAGGGTTACGGAACCAAGATGGGGAGTTAAGATACAGATCAACCATGATCTAATTGAATGGTGGAACAGGCTTGAGGGGCTGAATGGCCTACTCCTGTTCCTATGTTCCCATGTTCCTATGTTTCTGGCCTCAGTACTATCCAAAACTATGCATATGTGGGAATTTGGGGCATGTCCAATTGCATTCCAGTATTGGGCTGTACATTCCGATGCCTATGGGTGTGTACGAGGTGTGTACACACCCGTAGGGACATCGGAAATGCCGGTTTAAGGCATGGACGCCTGCCCTGGAGAAGGGCCTCTGCGGGGGGAGAGTTCCGCTTTCTGCAGAACCTCCGCCCGCAGAAAACCCTTAGAAATCTTAGGCCTAGTAAAAGCGTAAGGCCTGCTTTTACCAGCATAAGAGTTGCAAAAAGTTGAATTTTTTTTTTCCCACTCATTTATCATTTAAAAATACTTTTAAAAAAGGTAAGTTTATTTTCAGCCCCGTAAAAAACTTTAATTATTTTTTAAAAATTAAATTTTTGTTTAAAATATTTAATTTATTGTAATTTGAACTCATTTAAAAAAAGTGATTTAAAAAAAAAATATTTAATGTTTTACAGTGTTTTTGGGGTGATCTCCATTCATATTTTTGACAGGTCTATCTGTCAAGTGTATGAAGGGAGGTTCCCTTCTGTCTATTGGTTCCCCATGGCCCACGTGATCCCAGGGACGCTTGCGAACTGGGATACGTGGGCCCTGCGCATTTCGAGTTTGGAGAGGCCCAGGAGCGGAAGTATACGCACCTCAGGAGCCCTCAGGTAAGTCTGTAGATTTTTCCAGGCCTCCACACGCAGGAAGCCTCCAATCGGAAAATATGGCTCATAAGTTCCCTAAGTGTTAATGCGCTCCCAACCACCGCAACAGTCAATTTATGAGACCATGATAGGGGTCTCCAGCCACCTCCTGCTGTTGTGTCAGATAATGTAGAAGAAAAAATATTTTATGAAATAAGGGGACGGATATGAGACTGCAATTCGAGTGAAGTGTCCTTGTGGTGCTTAAAAATACTGTATCTCATAACTTACTGAATTACAGCTTTGCAATGAAACTCCCTACAAGGAGCTAAACTTGTGTCTAAGAAAAAGTAGAAGAGTCCCCTCTGCTGCCACAGACCTCAAATATTTTTTCACACGTACTATGGGGGAGAAATTCAGTATCGCCCCATTTGGGGCGCAATTATCGGCCGGGCGCAAAGATTAGCGCCTGGCACTAATTATCGCCTCCGACTGCAAACTTGACTTTTATCGCCCCTGGAGGTGATTGGAGCGCTAAATCAGGCGCTTCACACCTGTCTTAAGGCGCAAAGGCCGAGGAGCGAGGCGCTACCTCAGAGCGCTGGCGAAGCTCATGTGATGTCAGTCAGCAATGGAACACACACATAATGGCGCCGGCCAGTTCTTAAAGGGGAGGGTTGATCTTGCTTTCCATCCACATCCTGCTCATTGCAGCCTTGAATCTCGGCCTGGAGAGACCTGTACATCAAATCTGCTGGAAAGAACAATGGAGAGACCCAGGGAAAGAGCTCAGAGTGCAGCCCCCACAGTCTTTTCTAAATCGATACAAGGAAGGGCAAATCAAAATGAACCTGCAAAGTGCTGCTCAGTACCCAAAACTCCTTCACACAATGTTGAATCTCTCCAGAAGTCTCTCTCTCTCTTAGAATACGTGGTTCAAAAATGTCACCAACAATAAAAGGCAGGAAGCGGTCGCCTTTAAATAGTGCTCCCCCAGTCCCTTCCTGATTGCAAAACGCTCCCCTCAACCTGTCGTTGCTAGCGGCAGGTGGTAAGGCAGGGGGCGCCACTCAATATCCACTCCGGGGCGCTACCGGGGCGTTGCGCAATCGACTGACGTCATGATCTGCCGGCGCAGGAGATCGTGGCGGTAGTGTTTAGCACCGCCGCAAAATGTCTAGTTAATTCTGCGAGCGGCGCCTGGGCGCTAGTTGCTTTGCGCCCCATTAGCGCCCTCTTAAGGCGCTAACGGGAGGCGCAACCAACTGTAAGGACTCTATTCCATTCTCCCAGTTTCTCCGTCTCCGCCGCATCTGCTCTGACGATGCCACCTTCCATACCAGTGCTTCCGACATGTCTTCCAAGTTACTCAACCGAGGATTCCCCTCTACTGTGGTCAACACGGCCCTCGACCGTGTCCGTTCTATCTCCCGCACTTCTGCCCTCACCCCTGCCCCTCCCTCCCGGAACCACGATAGAGTTCCCCTTGACCTTGACAGGGTACTGGATTTGAATGATCAGCCATGATCGTATTGAATGGTGGTGCAGGCTCGACGGGCCGAATGGCCTACTCCTGCTCCTAGATTCTATGTTTCTATGTTTCTATGACCTCACCTTTCACCCCACCAGCCTCAACATTCAACGGATCATTCTCCGCCATTTCCGCCACCTCCAGTGTGATCACACAACCAAACGCATCTTCCCCTCACCTCCCCTTTCAGCATTCCGCAGGGACCATTCCCTCCGCGACACCCTAGTCCACTCCTCTACCACCCCCAGCACCCCTTCCCCTTCGCCCGGCACCTTCCCGTGCAAGCGCAGGAGATGCAACACATGCCCTTATACCTCCCCTCTCCCCACTGTCCAGGGCCCCAAACACCCCTTCCAGGTGAAACAGCGATTTACTTGTACTTCCTGCAATTTAGTATACTGTATTCGCTGCTCACGATGTGGTCTCCTCTACATTGGGGAGACCAAACGCAGATTGGGTGACCGCTTTGCGGAACACCTCTGTTCAGTCCGTAAGGGGGACCCCGAGCTCCCGGTCGCCTGTCACTTTAATTCACCGCTCCACTCCCACTCTGACCTCACCGTCCTCGGCCTATTACACTGTTCCACGGAAGCTCAGCGTAAGCTCGAGGAACAGCACCTCATCTTTCGTTTAGGCACCCTACAGCCCTCTGGACTCAATATCGAGTTCAACAATTTTAGATCATAACCTCAGCCCCTATCACATTTATATTTTATTTTTTCATCCACCCTTTTGTTTGGCCCCCCCTTTTTTTTCCCTCCCAGAAGCTGGCAGCTGTCCTTCATTCTGCCAGTGCATTTCACACTTCTTTTAGCCTCAACTTGTCACATTTACACCTCCTCTTGCCTTGATCATCTCTTAATGTCTCTCAATGTCTCTTAATCTCTCCTTTTGTTCTTTCATCCCCTCCCCATTTTCCCAGCTTTATCCTTGCTTTAAATCTATTTCATTTCCTGCTTTTTCCAGTTCTGACGAAAGGTCTTCGACCTGAAACGTTAACTCTGTTTCTCTCTCCACGGATGCTGCCTGGCCCGCTGAGTTTTTCCAGCGTTTTCTGTTGTTATTTCGGATTTCCAGCATCCGCAGTATTTTGCTATCGTAAAAGTGTCAGCCTAGACTATGTACTCAAGTCTCTGGAGTGTGGCATGAATCCACAACCGTCTGACTTAGGAGCAAGAGTGCTACACAGGTTAAGGCTGACATCTTGGAAATACACTAAATGCATATTGCTTACTGTTTTCCTCCCTCTGGCTAGTGTTCTCTGCATCTCTTTTAGCTCTTTTCTATTTTTGTTCTCTTTCCAATATTCCCTCTAAGCTGTATTCCTCTCCGTAATTTTTCTCTCATATTTTTCTTTGTCAACTGTGGTTTTTGTTTCCAAGTTTTAACTCATATATGTGCCTATCACTGTTATTTCTTCTCTCCTCCACTGCTCTGTTGTCTCCTTACACCCCCCGCCCCCTCTCTCTCTTCTAGTTCTGGTTTCTTGTTTCTTTCCTGTTTCTCTATCTTGCTTCTTTCCTCCCTTTCTAATTCACTGAACTTGATGGATTGCCAGCACAGTGTCTATCACTTTTTTGCAGTGCACAATGTGGAACACATGTTTTCCTTTCCTAGCTGGTGCCATTTTGTAACTTTGCCAGCAGATCCCATTTTAAATCTGATAATTGAAAATTCCCCTGTAGGAATGTCAGATCTGCAGAAATTTAATCCTAAATCCTAGCAGGAGGATTCCAAAAGGTACGCAAATTACAATTAAAATGGGAACACTGCCTCATCTCAACATTCAGAGGACTGGCTGCAAATTTGTGTTTGATCTCTTAATTAAAGACCATATTAATGAAATTTGATCTACCCAGAGACAGAAATCTTCCTTAGTTTATTGCTTAATTCCAAGAGGCCCAAATAAAATTCTTTTCCTGAATGCGTTTTTAATAAGGGCATTCCAATTTACTAAATTAAGCTGCCCTCTATAACTCAGTCCAGTCACTTGGTTTATTGCTTGGCTGACCACAGCCTATTTCAGTCCAAAATTCTAGAATCAAGTCCAGATTTTTACATACATAAAAGGGGCAGAATCAGTAGCAATTCATCGCTTGTTGATATTGCAAATTTCAGAACTGAGATTGATAGATTTTTGTTAGCAAGGGTATTAAGGTTAGGGAGCCAAGGCGGATAAATGGAGTTTTTTTTAATATTCATTCACAGGATGTGGATGTTGCTGGCAAGGCCAGCATTCATTGCCCATCCCTAATTTCCCTTGAGAAGGTGGTGGTGAGCTGCCTCTTAAATCAACTGAGTGGCTTGCTAGGCTGCTTCAGAGGGCAGTTAAGAGTCAACCACATTGCTGTGGGTCTGGAGTCACATATCGGCCAGACCAGGTAAGGACAGCAGATTTCCTGAAGGACATTAGTGAACCAGATGGGTTTTTACAACAATCAGGTAGTTTCATGGTCACCATTACTGATACTAGCTTTTTATTCCAGATTTATTTAATAGAATTTAACATTCCCCAGCTGCCATGGTGGGATTTGAATTCACGTTTCTGGATCATCAGTCCAGGTCTCTGGATTACTAGTCTAGTAACAATACCACTATGCTACTGTACCCGATGTTAAGGTACAGATCAGCCATGTTCTAACTGAATGGCAGAACAGGCTCGAGGGGCTGAAAGGCCTACTCCTGTTCCTATGTCCCTATTCACTGCTCACTTTAGCTGGATAGTTTTCCTCTAATATCTAATATAATATTTTGAGATCAGGCTGCTGGTACTGAACCTCACCTCTTGGCCATCTGTATCGGGAAATAACAGGTGAACTTCCCATAATATCCCGATAAGTGCAATGGGCGGACAAGTTTCCCAGCTGGTAGCACACACTCATAAATTGGCCCTATAGATCCTTCAACGTCTTGCATGGCAAAGATTATCAATGATTTGTGAGCATTTTTTCAGTTTTCAGTGAAATGTCCCAATTAGGATATGGTAGCCTTGTAGTTATGGTACTGGTACTAGCAATCTCAGAGGTCATGATTTCAAATCGCACTATGACAAGATAGGAAATTGAATTCAATAAATATGCTAATTTGTGGGCAGGTATGGAAGCTACTGGATTTTTGTAAAAAAATCAACGGGTTCATTAATGCCCTTTAGGGAAGGGAACCTGCTACCCCTACTTGGTCTGGCCTACATGTCACTCTAGTCCCAATACTATGTAGTTGACTGCCCTCAGGGCATCTAGGGGTGGACAATAAATACTGCCTTGCCAGTGCTGCCCACATCTCAAGAACAAATTAAAAAACAAAATTGCTGGCTTTTCAGTGGTCAATTCAGATCTACACACATCATCCCCGCCATGGGGAAGCTGAATTATTTCTGTATGGTAACTGATATCAGAAATAAATACTCCTGTCCCTAATTCTTTGAGCAAATAGACAATTGCACAGATGTTTGTAATTACAATGAAGTTCTCCTGGTTGTCCGCAGGTGCCAAGCAGTCTTCAACAGTGGAGATAGTCAATACTCATATTTATGCTGTTTTGATAGATGGAACACTGCAGTCCACTATTGTGCATGTAGAAATTCTGGGGATATCTAAACCAGGGCCTTCCCGTAACAGAGGACCTAACAACAACAACAACAACTTGCATTTATATAGCGCCTTTAATGTAGCAAAATGCCCCAAGGTGCTTCACAGGAGTGTTTTCATCCAGAAAAATTGACACTGAGCCACAGAAGAGATATCAGGACAGATGACCAAAAGCTTGGTCAAAGAGGTAGGCTTTATGGAGCATCTTAAAGGAGGAGAGAGAGGTCGAGAGGTGAAGAGGTTTAGGGGGTGAATTCCAGAGCTTAAGTCCAAGGCAGCTGAAGCACGACTGTTAATGGTGGTGCAATTAAAGTCGGGTATGCGCAAGATGCCAGAATTGGAGGAGCGCAGAGATCTCGAAGGGTTGTAGGGCTGGAGGAGATAGGGAAGGGATAGGCCATGGAGGGGTTCGAAAACAAGGATGAGAATTTTAAAATAGAGGCGTTGTCGGACCAGGAGCCAATGTAGGTCAGCAAGCACAGGGGTGATGGGTGAATGGGACTTGGTGCGAGTTAGAATACGGGCAGCAGAGATTTGGATGAGCTCAAGTTTATGTCGGGCAGAAGACGGGAGGCCGGCCAGGAGAGCATTGGAATAGTCAAGTCTAGAGGTAATAAAGGCATGGATGATGGTTTCAGCAGCAGATGAGTTGAGGCAGGTTCGGAGCCAGGCGATGTTAGGGAGCTGGAAGTAGGCAGTCTTGGTGATGGAGCGGATATGGGGTCAGAAGCTCTTCGAGGTCAAACACAACACCAAGGTTGCGAATGGTCTGGCTCAGCTTCAGGGAGTTGCCAGAGAGAGGGATGGTCAGGGAACAGAGTTTGTGGCAGGAACCAAAGACAATGGCTTCGGCCTTCCCAATATTTAGTTGGAGGAAATTTCTGTTCATTGGACAAGCGGTGTGACAAATCAGAGACAGTAGAGGGGTCAAGAGAGGTGGTGGTAAGATAGAGCTGAGTGTCATCAGCGTACATGTGGAACCTGATGTTGTGTTTTCGGATGACGGAATGTGGGTGTCTTCCATACATGTGCACACAACAGAATGGCAACTGACATTTCACTTCACCGTCTGTATTTTTGTGCTCGATGAGACAAAGGATGACATTCCCCGTTTTGTACTCCCAGATCAGCTATGTTACAAACCAGTAAGAATGCATCAGGAGCCATATCAATCAAGCTGCCTGACTCATAAGATATTTCTTTCAACCCTGGTTGTCCCACAGCTAAGATTGTCATATTCCAAATGTGAAGTTCTGTTGTGATGTGGACCCATGCAGCAGTCACTGTATTAAATGTACCACAATTATTCAATATGTCGCCTCAGGGAGCTATTGGCAGAGAAAGGCAAAAACATCTGGGTAACCTACAGTGTCATCATAGGCAGATTCAGGTGCCTGTTATTTCAAAATGTTGCTAAAGTTTAGAAGAGATCTCAGATTACTTAAGAGTAGCCTGAATTAATGACTACAAATAGGCTGTTGCAAGCGTCTTTAAGAGCAGACGGTCATTACATTAAAGTACTGCTGTTTAAAGCTATTAGCTTTCAAGCTTCTACTAAGGATAGTCATGGCCTCTCTCATGAATGATCAGACTACTGCTATTGTGGCCTTGGACTCCAAAGTGCAACAGGCTCACAGCTTCATCTTGGACAGGCTTGGGGATCACTTACAGATAGCCATTGTTCAGGGCTTCAGTAATTTCACTGCTGCATCAGGTCTGCTGTCACGTAGATCATTGGGCAAAGAAAGACTTACATTTATACAGCACCTTTCACCACCTCAGGACGTCCCAAAGCTCTTTACAGCCAATGAAGTACTTTTGAAGTGTAGTCACTGTTTTAATGTAGGAAATGCGGCAGCCAATTTGCACACAGCAAGCTCTCACAAACAGACCAGATAATCTCTTTTTTAGTGATGTTGATTGAGGGATAAATATTGGCCAGGACACCGGGGAGAACTCCCCTGCTCTTCTTCAAAATAGTACCGTGGGATCTTTTACATCCACCTGAGAGAGCAGACAGGACCTCAGTTTAACGTCTCATCTGAAAGACAGCATCTCCGACAGTGCAGCACTTCCTTAATACTGCACTAGAGTGTCAGCCTAGATTTTTGTGCTCAAGTCTCTGGAGTGGGACTTGAACCCACAACCTTCTGATTCAGATGGTGAGAGTGCTATCAACTGAGCCACAGCTGATAAAGTGAGACAGTGACCATTGACAGGGATATGGCCATGGCTGGGTTGTGTCTCAGGAGAACAATACTTCTGGATGCTCCTGCCAAATTCCTTTGCTGACTGTCCATATGCCACAAAACCGGCAGGGGTGGGCAGCAATCGGGAATACTGGAGCTCACAGAGATTGAGAATCAGCTCAATGGCAAGAGCTTCTTAGAAGATGCAGCAAGCAGTCATTTCACATACTTCTTCCACCAGGAAGCATGTCGAAGAACCACTAGGGTAGGTGGTACAACACATTAATTACACACTCACTACGGGTAAACAGCGAGTTTGGAAAACAGTAATGAGACACACTCATCATACTTAAGGGAATGAAATGTAGTTGCACTGAAGATGTACTGAGGCAGAAATTTGTTGGCACCTGTTTTCGGGCATGAAGGCGGCAATGCAGACGAAACACCTGCCCAAACCCGATGGCCTGTGGCTGGCCTGGGATTGGGTCTTGGGCCTCATCTAACTAATCTGGGTGAGCTGCTGGCACTTGTCGCACCTCCACAGGCAGCTCGCCCGACTGGTGAAATGTCCCGGGGGAAAGACACGAGGAGGGAGGCCATTCGCAAGCCGGCAGCGGCCCTCAGGAAGGCTGTGGATTCAGGAGGAGCACTGTTGTTCCTTCTGGCTCCACAGGACCATTTAAAAAATAATTAAGAAAAAAAAACCTACCTTTTGTCAGCAGCTGCAGCCTGATACATCTGTGCACTGCAGATTAGCTGATGTTGTGGAAGTCCCCTGTGTCAGCTTCAAATCAGTCTGAGACATAAAATTTGGAGACTGAAGTGATGTTGACGACCACTGGCATTGTCATGCTTGTTCTGGTGTTTGTAGGACATATGTGTTACAAACCTGGCACCACCTCCCTCCTGAATCTTAGGGTCCAGTTTTAACTCGGAGTTTTAACATATATAAATTAGGTCTTCTCACAGAAATTGGGCTGTGGTGAGTAGGGCAGGCATCGGGCCTGCCCCATTCAGGATTCTTCAGTGACCACCGTGGACTGAGCAGCAGCCGCCAACTAAAGGCGAGTGTTTTCAGCGGTCTCCCGCTGTAACGTCACAGTCCACAGGAATGGCTACAAACTCAGCTGGGACCAGGATATGCTGGGCCCAGGCCTTGTACTGGAGTTCACAATTAGCCTTATGGGGGAAGGGCGGTTAGCTGAGCCTCTGCCTAACCCTACAAAACCATCAATGTAAGGGAGAAATCTGTACTGGAGACTCCCTAAGTCAGGAGTTTTCGCATCCTACCCCTCAGTCAGAACCTGGCATAGCATTGGTGGAGGTAAGCCTGGTCAAACCATGTGTACCTCCCTGACAGCCAGTGGAACAGATGCCCGCCTGGGAGTCCAGGCTCAGATTGGGGCCTGGAACCTCGAAGATAGGGGTGAAAATCTTTATTAAATAACCCAAGTGGACACAGGGGTGAGTCTCTTCCCCTTTTCAGTAGGCTTGGCATGCCCTCTCTTTGGAAACGTAATCGGGTCAATGGCAGAGGCGATGGGTGGGCACCTCCCAGCATTTACACTGGGATGTGCCTCCTGGAGATTTTCAGGGCCATTATTTTTCATAATATTGCTTTACAAGGACATACACTTTTCCCATTCCAACACTTTAACTCTTCCCCATATTGCACAGTGCCCTATATTTGGGGTGAGGCTTCTCTTTCAGCCATGGGTCTCCCACTGGCAGGTTAGTTGTGGAGTAGAAACACCACACGCCATTGTAAATCCTACACTAACCCACAGCAATTTCTTCCCAAGACCCTTGTTTGCTATTGAGGGCAAGCTTGTAGTGGTAATACCGCTTCTGATAGGTTTACCACCACTGGGAGGGGAAGTACAAGTTCTGTACTTCTGTACAAGTTTAAAAGGCTGCCGCCAATTAAAGGGTACCATCATTTTTAGAAAGACTGCAGTAGTTGAACAGTGCCCAGATTCTTACACTCATCTCTGGAGGTCGTTTTGGCAGAAGAGTAAGAGTGCCAGAAGAGTAAGTTTGTTGGAAATTGAGGGCAGGAATCCCCATAAGAAGGTGGTGCAGGTTGTCAGGAGGGAGATACCAGAAGCAGTCAGTGCAACGTGCACCACCCCAAGAACTGCCACATAGTGCCAGAAGAGGTTCAATGACTTCACAAGGATAGCTAAGGTAAGTCTAGGCAGGCTTGCCACCTTTAACTCAGACAAAGTGATGGAAGGTGTCATCCACACTGCTATCAAGCGACACTTAATCACCAATAACCTGCTCACCGATGCTTAGTTTGGGTTCCGCCAGGACCACTCAGCTCCAGACCACGTACAGCTTTGGTCCAAACATGGACAAAAGAGCTGAATTCCAGAGGTGAGGTGAGAGTGACTGTCCTTGACATCAAGCCAGCATTTGACTGAGTTTAGCATCAAGGAGCTCTCGTAAAATTGAAGTCAATGGGAATCAGGGGGAAAACACTCCACTGGCTGGAGTCATACCTAGCAATAAGGAAGATGGTTGTGATTGTTGGAGGCCAATCATCTCAACCCCAGGACATCGCTGCAGGAGTTCCTCAGGGCAGTGTCTATCTTCAGCTGCTTCATCAATGACCTTCCCTCCATTATAAGGTCAGAAGTGGGGATGTTCACTGATGATTGCAAAGTGTTCAGTTCCATTCGCAACTCCTCAGATAATGAAGCAGTCAATGCCTGCATGCAGCAAGACCTGGACGACATTCAGGCTTGGGCTGATAAGTGGCAGGTAACATTCACGTCACAGAAGTGCCAGGCAATGACCATCTCCAACAAGAGAGAGTCTAACCACCTCCCCTTGACATTCAACGGCATTACCATCGGCAAATCCCCCACCATCAGCATCCTGGGGGTCATCATTGACCAGAAACTTAACTGAACCAGCCACATAAATACTGTGGCTACAACAGCAGGCTTGAGGCTGGGTATTCTGTGGCGAGTATCTCACCTCCTGACTCTCAAAAGCCTTTCCACTGTCTACAAGGCACACGTCAGGAGTGTGATGGAATATTCTCCACTTTCCTGGATGAGTGCAGCTCCAACAACACTCAAGAAGCTCAACACCATCCAGGGCAAAGCAGCCCGCTTGATTGGCACCCCATCCACCACCTTAAACACTCACTCCCTCCACCACCAGCGCAACGTATCTGCAGTGTGTACAATCTACAAAATGCACTGCAGCAACTCGCCAAGGTTTCTTTGACAACATGTCCCAAACCTGTGACCTCTACCACCTAGAAGGACAAAGGCAGCAGGCGCATGGAAACACCATCACCTGTAAGTTCCCCTCCAAGTCACACACCATCCTGACTTGGAAGTATATCGCCGTTCCTTCATTGTCGCTGGGTCAAAATCCTGGAACTCCCTCCCTAACAGTACTGTGGAAGTACCTTCTCAAGTGCAATTAAGGATGGGCAATAAATGCTGGTCTTTAAGCGATGCCCACATCCTATGAACAAATTAAAAAAATAACAGCCTTCACTCACCTCCTTACCTCAGATTTCTTCTTTCGCAGCATGTGGATGTCAGGGGATTCATTTCTGCAACAGGCAACATGTGCAAACGCTCAAACACCTTCTTAACTCAAGACCACTCTGCTAACTCAAATATGGGAGAAAGTGTTCATGCCAGTCACAGGCCCTTAACATTGTCTTCTCTCCCTACAAATGAAAAGGTGGCCGACAAGCAGCACCAAAGAAATATAATTGTGGGGAGGAGAAATAGCGCTGAAAGCCCTGAGAGCACATGAAGAGGAGGCACTGCAAATAATGGGAAGGCAGACAGGAGGGCATGTGAGAGTGATCGAGATTGGAACATAGCAACATAGGGACATTGCAACAGGAGTGGGCCATTTATTCCCTCGAGTCTATTCCGCCATTCAATCATGGCTGATCTGAACCAAGGCTCTGTGACACGGAGCATCAACTCCTCAGTTTTGTATTTCTCCCCTTGAGATAAAGGCCAACATTCCAATAGCCATTTTAATTACTTTTTGTACTTGTGAACTAGTTTTTAGTGATTTGTGTACCCGGACACCCAAATCCCACCATTAAGAAAATATTCTGATTTGTTTTCTTGGGGCTGCCATCGTTTCCCCCACTCACTCAGTGGCCTCGATATTAACTCCACTATGACAGACAGGAGAGGGTCGGTGGAGGGTTAAAAAGTGAAATGTGCGGAACGCGACCTCAAGCCATCACGAATGTGCCTGCTGTAATTTTTACGGTGGCAGATATAGTATTTCACTGTGGAATATTTAAATCAGGCTCCCACAGTGCAATTGGGAGCCCGATTTGAAGGTAACTGCTGCTACACGGGTTTCCCAGGGGTGGGGAAACTTGGCACTGAAACGGAGGCGGGAGCTTCTTGCTCCACAAGGTAAGTGGCTGTTTTAGTAGTCCTTGTGGGCCAGGAAGGAGCAAAAGTGCTCCCCCCAGGACCCTCAAAGAAGGCTTCTGTCTCCCTCAGTTCCTCCCCCACCCAGCCCCAATCTCTAGCCTACCCCCATTCCTCCTGGTTGCAGGCCTTCCAATCCCCTCCCACCATCCCTATCGCTGACCTCTCCCCAGCCTTCCTGATCGCAGGCCTCTCCCCCTCCCGATCGTTGACCTGCCCCCCGATCTTAGGCCTCTCCCCTCCCGATTGCAGGTCCCTCCTACCTCGCGAATTCCGACCTCCCCCCACCCCTCCCGATCTTAGGCCTCTCCCCCGCCTCCGATCACAGGCCTCCTCCACCAGCCGCGAATGCAAACCTCCCCCCAGCCCCGATTGCCGATGTCCATCCCCAAGGTTGTGGTCCCTCCGGCTGCCAGGCTGGGTGGGGGGGGCGGGGGTGGTGGAAACGGAGCTACAAAATGTTAATGAGGTCCTGCCATTAAGATCACCAGGCATTGCCGGGTTTTTCGGCCATTTTCGGATTCACTCGCACCCTTCCCACCTCCCTGTAAATATCGCGGCCAATTTGTCTATGTTCTTTTTTAACTTCCTGCTCCATCTACGCAACTTACTGTGGAGTTGAGGTGGCAACAAAAGAATGGTACAAACTGGGAAATACTCATCATATGTAGTGTTAGCTTTATGTCCTTTTTCAAAGTATTGCAATGCCCTTATACTGAACAAATCTTTCAAAGGGGAATATCACTGTGTGCGCAGATAAATAAACTTTTCTGTATTTCACATCCTGGGTAGTTACTTGCAAGAAGAGACCACCCAGACGGTTCCAGTGCCGGGACCACAGCCTCAACTTCTGCACCTCCTCACCTACTGCTTCAGGGCAGCTGACTTGCACAAGTACCAGCACAGAGACACATATTCAGGAGAAAGCAGCTAGGAAAGCTAGAAAGTGAGAATGAGGACCTGGGACTGGAAGAGAAAGAAAGAAAGACTTGCATTTATATACTGCCTTTCACGACCACCAGATGTCTCAAATCGCTTTACAGCCAATTTTGGATTTTGTCACTGTTGTAATGTGGGAAACGCGGCAGCCAATTTGCGCACATCAAGCTCCCACAAACAGCAATGTGATAATAACCAGATAATCTGTTTTAGTGATGTTGACTGAGGATAAATATTGGCCAGGACACCGGGGATAACTCCCCTACTCTTCTTCGAAATAGTGCCATGGGATCTTTTACGTCCAGCTGAGAGAGGGAGAGAGGGCTAATGTAGAAAAGATCACCCTCAGCTGAGGACCCTAGGGACCCAGACCTCAGGGGCCCAGTCTTCAAAAAGGTGTAGCATTGATCTTATGTAGAGACAGTGGATTCGGTTTCCACGCATATGGTTAAGATGATTGACCAATTGGAGGAGTCTAGTATTTGCATCTGTAACAAATTGTTAGAAGTTTCCCACCACCTGCAGAGCACCCTCAAGACTATGACAGGAGATCTCTGCAGCACCAAGGCACCAGAAACAGATTATGAAGTGGCAGCTAACAGTGTTGCCATAGATGCTTTCAACAGGACACTTTCACAGAGCCTCCAGGACCTCGTTGGGACTATTCAATCTTCCATTAACCTGTAGCTCCTCTGAGTCTTTACTCAGCACCAGTGGGCTGCAAGGACTGGGTTCAGATATCACTGACTCTCTGGACAGTGATTTGAGCCTGCTGCCTTCAGGCCCCCTCGTATATCTACACATAAAGATGCTTCAGACATTGGTCCACCACCCCTTGTCACTTCAAGAAAAGCCTGTGGGAAGCTGCTCCATCTTGGACAGCTGTCTCCCTAGAACGAGAATCACCTCAGGCCTCTATGTTAGCTCCAGGAGAACCATCCCAGCTACCCACCAATCTACCATGTCTCACTCAGGGAGTACATCACAGGAGTAGTAGATTAGAAGCACGAGCAAGTTAGCTCTTAAAAAGGGTAGACTGCGTTAAGACATAGTTGTAGAGTGTTTGGAAATGTTGCCACTTTTTGGTGAATATGTTCTGTGAAGTAAACACGGTTTATGCGCATGAGTTGTGAGTTTATTTCTGTGTCCGCTTTCAGCTTTTGAGGTTGGGATGATGGCAGGGAAATGCAGACTTCTGTCTTATGAAGGAACTTGGCACCAGTCTTTGACAGTGAGGGACTTTGTGAGGGTGTGGGGAGAGAACAGGCAGGCATGAAGTGACTTTTATTGGTGAGTGAATCTTTGTTTATTGAAAGCACTGGGCTGTTAGTTCTGCCCTCCTTTCTCTGCCAGCTGGCTGTCCTGTCCCACATCCTCGCTTCAAAGATACCTTCCTGCAGCTAATATAGTGGCATTAATTTTTTGGGGTGGAGGTTGGAGGAAACAGATCGAAAGGGTTAGCCATGTCCCCTTTAACTCCATTTACATGAGGTGGATGGGGCTCCCGGCAGGCCTGTGAAGAAACTGGTGCTAATCTTGTGAGAATAATTCAAGTGTAGATATTTTGCAGTAGATTAGAGGTGGTTGCCCCTAAGAATCCATTTACTAACCAAAATCCAACCTAAAATGGACTGTAGCTCAGATGGAAATCCAGACCATGCTGATTAAATTCAAGACTCAAAAGCTAACACAATACTGATCAGTTTCCCAATTGTTTTTACCCAAATTTGAGAACACTCAAACTTGTCCCTGTAGTCTTATCTGTAGTTAAAAACACAAAGCATGGTGTTAGTGCTAGAGCTTTAAAAAGGTTAAATAATTATTTTCATGCAAAGAGCTCTAAGACGGACCACCCGGCATCGACCTAGGCACCGGCTTCGGACACGACAAAGGCACACCCAGCCCAGTCGACCCTGCAAAGTCCTCCTCACTAACATCTGGGGATTTGTGCCAAAATTGGGAGAGCTGTCCCACAGCCGAGTCAAGCAACAGCCTGACATAGTCATACTCACAGAATCATACCTTCCAGCCAATGTCCCAGACTCCTCCATCACCATCTTTGGGTATGTCCTGTCCCACCGGCAGGACAGACCCACCGGAAGTGGCAGCACAGTGGTATACAGTCGGGAGGGAGTGGCCCTGGGAGTCCTCAACATTGAGTCTCATGGCTTCAGGTCAAGCATGGGCAAGGAAACCTCCTGTTGATTACCACCTCCCGCTCTCCCTCTACTGATGAATCAATACTCCTCCATGTTGAACACCACTTGGAAGAAGCACTGAGGGTAGCAAGGGCACAGGATGTACTCTGGGTGGGGGACGTCAATGTCCATCACCAAGAGTGGCTCGGTAGCACCACTACTGACCAAGCTGGCCAAGTCCTGAAGCACATAGCTGCCAGACTGGACCTGTGGCAGGTGATGAGAGAACCAACACGAGGGAAAAACCTACTTGACCTCATCCTCACCAATCTACCTGTCGCAGATGCATCTGTCGATGACTGTATTGGTAGCAGTGACCACCACACAGTCATTGTGGAGACGAAGTCCCATCTTCACACTGAGGACACCCTCCATCGTGTTGTGTGGCTCTACCACCGTGCTAAATGGGATAGATTCAGAACAGATCTAGCAACTCAAAACTGGGCATCCATGAGGCGTTGTGGGCCATAAGCAGCAGCAGAATTGTATTCCACCACAATCTGTAACCTCATGACCTGGCATATCCCTCAATCTACCATTACCATCAAGCCAGGGGACCAACCCTAGTTCAATGAGGAGTGCAGAAGAGCATGCCAGGAGTAGCACCAGGTGTACCTAAAAATAAGGTGCCAACCTGGGGAAGCTGCAATACAGGACTACAAGCATGCTAAACATCTCAGGTCTCGGGGAACCCGCCAGCTAAAGTAAGGCGAGGACTGCTGGATCCAGGAGGCAAGTGCCTTTACACATACTTCCTAGATTCAGCGTCCCTACCTCACCCAAACCCCCACGGTCGGAAACCCCCACGAGGCCTCCGATCCTCCCACGAGTCCTTCGATCCCTCCCCGGAGGCCTCCAATCCCCCCCACGTGGTCTCCGATCGCCTTCCTGGACTCCCCCCTCCAGCCCACCGATGCTTCTCTGGCCATGATCCTTCCCCTCCCCCCTGATGCACCGGCCCTGACCCCCCCCCCCCCCCCCCGATGCTCCGCCCCCAATCCTTCAACCCCCCACCCCCTGCGCTGCTCCGGCCCCGATTCTTCCCGCCCCCGATGCTCCGGCCCTGATCCCCCCAACCCCTGCGCTGCTCCGGCCCCGATTCTTCCCCCCCCCACCCCCCGATGCTCCGGCCCTGATCCTCCCACCCCTCGATGTTCCTCTGGCCCCCATCCGCTCCTGGCCCCCACCTGATCCCTCCACCCCTCCTCTCTGCAGCCTAGTGCCACAGGCCTACCCGTCCACAGCCAGCCAGCCTCTCCATGTGGCTGGCTCTGGATGGGAAACAGAGATTTGATATGCTAATCAGTCTCTGTCATTAAATTCGTCAGGGCCTGCGGGAAACCCTTTCATCCCGGGTTTCGCGACTGCTTTCTTGCCCCCCTGCTCCCAACCTGCCTCCATATTAAAATTCCGTCAAAGAGAAGGAAAGAAAGATGGGATTCAGAGGTAGAGATAAAAGAGACAGAAAGAAAAAGTAAAAAAAAAGTTACATTTTAATTTTTTTATTTTTAAATCTCCAGTAGTAATTAAAATCAGAAGGAATGAAACACCACACATTCGCAGTGCCAGAGAGATTGCTTGGCAGTAATTAAGACTTGCCACGCCGTTACAAATTCACTTACAATTGAATGGACAAGCCGTAGCTTTTTCTGGCATGTTTAGTGGGTATCTAGTGGGTAAGTGCTTCAAATTCACACCCTACCATGTATGAGAATGCTGAGTATTTTGGCGAGATACTGTTCGAATGAAGCTTGTGGAGGAGCAGGGCAAATTAGACAGCAACTTCCTGATTTCCGCATTTAACTACGCATGTGCGGACGCCAGAAGTTGCTGTCCGACTTACTCTATAATAACGGTGAGCGTTGATAGCCTCACTGTTATTCTTACCGCAAAATCTGGGTTTTTAATGTTTTTTGCTTTATCCAGTAGATGGCGATAAAAGTCTTCTCCTTTCGGAAAGTTGAACGAGAAGGGTTGTGCAGTAAGTTCTATAATTATGTTTTCCCTCTCCACACTTACTGTTAATTTAATTTTATTGGCTGTGCTTCAGTAATCTGCCCAGCAGACAGCAGTCAGCCAACTACAGCTAGTCACTCTTAATAGCAGCTTTTGATAATGCATTTCAATGATCTAAACAGCCACCATAGATCTTGATTAATCTAAAAGTTAGCAGAAAAGTAATTTTTATTATATTGTACTTTCTTTACAATCATTGTAAAATTGTGTGGGCAGAAATGTACGACAGACATTTTAATTGTGAAAATGGAATCATTTTATGCCTTGACATTTAGTCAAAGAGTTTGACCACGATGACTAACCTTTCATCATGGAGTTCACAATGCAGTGATTTATAATAAAAAAATCCGCGCTGAAACCTTTAATCTTTTCAGTGCTGCATTTCTACAGTTAAATTGTATCTTTTCTTTAAATCTCTATGGATAGGGATTGCAAAGGACAATTAGGGAAGTGTGCGAATTCAAAGCAGTTTTCCATTTAAAATATTTTCCGCATTAATTAAAAACTCATAACTGTTGCTGGACACTTGTTTTCACTGTAGCCATCAATATATTTTCACCCAGCTGCCCGTACTCATTTTTTAATGTACAGTAAATAACTTCATTGCTTAGCATTCAGTGTACTTATGTAAAAAAGTCAAACTTTAACAGTTAAAAAAATGAAATTTATTTTTAAAGTCTACTCTTTTACTGTGCTTCATTTTCCCACACATTGGTCCTTAATTTTGTATCCTTTATATATTCAACGGTAATATAGTACTAATTAATAATTTAATTGATTTTATTCCAGATCATTGCCCCTTTTGTGGGTTAACACATTACATGGTTTGATAGAGACGTATAGATTAGGAAGGTTCAACTCCTGGTCTGTGTTCAGTTAGCTGATACAGTGCTAGGCTGCAGTTGGAATCAGCGTCATTGTAATCAGTGTTCCCACTCCTGATTACTAGTCATAAAGCAAGGAATTTAGGAACATAGGAACAGGAGTAGGCCATTCAGCCCCTCGAGCCTGCTCCGCCATTCACTGAGATCATGGCTGATCTGCGACCGAACTCCATACACCCGCCTTTGACCCATAACCCTTAATACCTTTGGTTAACAGAAAGCTATCAATCCCCGATTTAAAATTAACAATTGATCTAACCAGGGTTTTGTATAGCTGCAGCATAACTTCTACCCCCTTGTATTCTAGTTCTCTAGATATAAAGGCCAGCATCCCATTAGACTAGTGTTCAGTCACCCTATCCTTAATTATAGACTCTAGCAATTTCCCAACAACAGACGTTAGGCTAACTGGTCTATAATTCCTTGGTTTCCCTCTCTTACCATTTTTAAATAGCGGATTGACATGTGCAATTTTCCAATCTAAAGGAACGGTTCCTGAATCGAGAGAACTTTGGAAGATTATAGTTAGAGCATCTGCAATGTGCTCACCTACTTCCTTTAAAACCCTGGGATGGAAAGCATCTGGTCCTGGGGATTTGTCACTCTTTAGTGCCATTATTTTCTTCATTACTGTTATTTTACTTACATTAATTTTATTGAGTCCCTGTCCCTGATTCAATATTAGTTTCCTGGGGATTTCCAGCATGCTATCCTCTTCCTCTACTGTAAATACTGATGCAAAATAATTATTCAACATGTCTGCCATTTCCTTATTATCATTGACAATATCACCACTTTCAGTTTTTAAGGGTCCATCATTGCTCCTGACTATCCTCTTTTTCTTAATATAATAGTAAAAAAAATTGTGTTGATTTTGATATCCCTTGCAAATTTCTTTTCATACTCCCTTTTTGTAGCTCTTACTATCTGTTTTGTGACCCTTTGCTGTTCTTTGTATCTTTCCCATTCTCCAGGATCTGTGCTATTTTTTGCATTTTTGTATGCTTTTTCTTTTAGTTTTATGTTATCCCTTACCTCTTTAGTCGTCCATGGCTGTTTATTTGGCAAGTAGAGCTCTTGCCCCTCAGGGGTATAAACTGGTTCTGTATCACATTAAATTCTTTTTTGAACATCTCCCACTGATCTTCTGTCGTTTTACCCGTTAACAGATTTGCCCAGTTTAATATTGTATTTATAATTCAAGTTTTTATATAGCCCTTTAAAAAAAAAATCATCTCACCATCCCAAACATGTATTGTGTGTTTGTCATTCTCCAATACCTCACTCAAATCATCATTATTCATCTGTGTGCCTGGACAGTGTTGATAAGCTATTTCAAAGCTATTTCAAAGCTATTTCAAAGCACAATACATCACACCTCAGCTTGATCCTCTACTCAATTGATGCCCACACGTGCAATTTCTAGGAGGGGCCACTAGTTAAGAGCAGGAGCCCTGAATGATTTTTCCATCCTTAGTCTAGGTGCACCGTAGCCATATTTATCTTTAGATATCCGGTAGGTAGGCAGGTAAGTACATAGAGAGAGAGACACCACAGAGAGGAGGGTTGCATTTATCACACACTAGCTGGTAATTAAAGGATGGCTGCAGCTGTTTCAAGTTATAAGTTACACCCAAATGCTGTACCAAAACTATGGCTGGGAAATTCCTTGGAGCTGCTCCTGCTCCAACGCACTTCTGGCAAAGTAACGCCGGTGGAGCGGTAGCAGCTCCGAGGAATTTCCTGACCTTTATTTGGCTAAATACCAAAATGTGAACCTTGAGATTCAAAGTGGGATTCATCCTTTGGTGCAACAGGGTAATAATTATTTACTCATGGCTTCAGTAGGGATTGATTTCGAGGTAGTGTGAAACTTCATGTGCAATCAATTAAATGTATTCATCAGTCCCTCAAAATTAATTATTTTACAAAAACTTATCAGTAAGAAGTTAGACATAGACACAATATGGCATGTGAAATATCTGATTGAGACGTCAAAAATCACAATGTTTAGAAAAATAAATTTAATGTTACTTTTGATCAGCTTACCTAGGCTCAAATTTAATCAACAATTTGTTCTCAGCTCTTATCACTCTACATAGAGGTTGCCTATATTACCTTATTTAAGTCAGTACTATGTGCTTTATAGCCTCGTAAAAAAGACAGCCATGGTCAGTGCTGGGGCCATATCTGTAAAATCAAGGTGACCATGTGCTTTGACGTTTGATGATCTGACTGAGTTTGATATATGAAAGCTATTCTCAATATGAACACAATATGGTCATGTAGTTTGAACCCATTGTTTTTGATTTTGTATCCAAGACCTGAAATAAATTATTTTCTGCCTGCTTCAGATGCGTCTGAGTGACCTCTGTTCTTCATTACCAGATCACCTAAGAAACCAGATGTTGTTTTATGAACAGCCACATGCACAGTGTGCAAAAATGTTTGCTTTATTATCATAATCTATCTTTATTTGCCAAAAATGTCTTGTATGATTTTTAAAATTGTCTTCTGGCACACTGCAATCATCAATGTGTTATTCTGCCTTGTTTGCTGCATATATCAGTAGCTATTCTGGTAAAGTATCTCTGCCTTTGCCTCAACCCATCTGTTGCTGAAACCCTCATCCATGATTTTATTACCTCCAGACTTGATGATTCCAATGCTCTCCTGGTCGGCCTCCCATCTTCCCATCCGGCATAAACATAAGGGGCTGGATTTTACCAACCTCGGTGGATCCGTGACGGGCGACGTCGGTGGCGGGTCCTGGCCTCGCTGCCGGCTCCATCCCGCTGTCCAAAATGATTTTCCCCTGATTGGGCTTGTTAAGCCTGCCCAGCGCGTTTGCTGGCTAATTGAAGGAAGCGGGTCTGATGATGTCATTTGATGACGCGTCATCAGCCGGGTTCCTTAAAGGGAACATGTCCAAATTTATTTTGACATTTGTGCGGTCAGTGTTCTACAGCATTGAGGTGCTGCAAACACTGACAGTCACTGCACAGAGGTGCACGGCCGCACCCAGGCTCTTCCATGACTCCCTCCATATGCTTATTGAGGGAGTCACAGCATGCAGGGAGGTTCTCTTCCCTTCCCATGGGTGGAAGAGACCTCCCCAGGAGATCAACGCAGCCTGGTTGCACATTGCACAGGAGGGCACAAGCAGGGGTGTGGTCAGGAGGACCAGGCTGCAGTGGCGCAAACGTTTCAATGATCTCAGTAATCACGAAACATTACTGCAAAGCCACACTCAACCTCACCCTGCTGTTTCTCTCATCACATCCCCATCACTCTGCCTTCCCTACCCTACTCCTGCACATCCTTACTCACACCAACTTACCTTGCACCTCCACCCATCCCTCTCTATCTACATTGTCACCTCCCCATCTCACTAGCCATGCCTCACACTCACCCTCATCCTAGTGTAATCATACCAACTAACAACACACGAGGGTAGGCACTTGGGTGTTTTATGCAATGTTCATGTAAAGTTTCTGTTAATGTGGTGTCAAACATTGAAACCTTTATTTTCAACACTTCACCTTCTTGGACAGATTTGTGTGCACCTTTGGAAGTGGCTTAGTGAGTTGCAGTGAATGGTGAGACATAGCGGTACCACCCGCAATGGTGATGAGTGTGAAAGGAATGGCTTGGGCATTGTAGGGATGCTTTATGATGTTGGTGTGGGGTGGTGCCAACCTGGCGCAACATTTGGCAGCCAGGGTGTACAGTGTCAAGTGAAGTAAATCTGGCCATGGTGAGGCCATCCCTGGCCTCCCAGGCAGCAATGTGGTTGGGTGCTGATGCCCTCTGTCCTGTGCAGCATCAGTTGATTGTGGTGTTGTTGATGATGCTGCTGGTGTGCCTGGTGCTGCTTGTATTGGGGCTGATCGTGGTGGGATTCTGAGGACCAAGGTGAGATAGTTTCAAGGGCACCGATGCTGATGTAATAGATGGCAGGTGAACTTGAGATGACAGAAGCAATCTGTCAATGGTGAGAGAGATTGTTCCAATGAGGTGACATTGGATAGAAAGTTTACTCCGTACACTTACAACCTGCATAAAGCTCAATCTGTCTTCCAAATGCAGTAAGCAACAGCTTCTGAGCTTGGAAAGTGAACAGCTGTGAGATGGGAACTTTTATAGCACATTTGCAGCTGTCAAGTAATGAGATGATTTCATGGTAACACAACTCCTGACCTGCTTACCTGACGTGATCCCCGAGCAGCGTGGACCCCGTGGGCGACCTGGTAAACTCTGAAGGTGAGCTGAAAATAGTTCTTAATCCTCTGTTAACAAGGTCGTAAAGACCTGAATTGCCTCCCCCGCCGCTGCGTGTCGGGTCTGTTCAGCGCTGACAGACCTGACATTTGGGAAAGGCGCGTGGTGGCGGGTTGACACCGTGGTCCCAACGCGCTGTCAACATTTTTTTTTCCCGCCCAACCCACCACCGATTGCACCTGCTGACTCCCCAGAAAATTCCTCCCGTTACCTCTGTTTCTCTTTCCACAGATGCTGCCTGACCTGCTGTTTATTTCCAGCATTTTCTGTTTTTATTTCAGATTTCCAGCATCCGCAGTATTTTGCTTTTGTATTAGCTCGTCCAGTTTAGTTTCAGGGCCATATTAGAGAATAGCTCTTTCATGTATGGTGGATCATATATGGATACATGTCGAATAAAATACGGAACACTTCAGCAGTCAGGGGCATTCAGCCTCGGATCTGCGGGTAAGCATTCTCCAAGGCGGCCTTCGGGATACACGACAGCGCAAAATCATAGAGCAGAAACTGATAGCCAAGTTCCGCACTCATGAGGATGGCCGCAATCGCGATATCGGGTTCATGTCACGATACAGAACGTGACTTGACATCATGGCCGGTCTTTCCAGGTTTTGTTTTAAAAAGACTGACACAACAAATGGAGAGGATATGCGGCCAGCAGGTGTTTTGACACGTTGGACCCCCTGGGACACATCTCATTGTCTTGGCTGTGCTCTTAGTGTGTCTTTGATGTAGGGAAAGATTTGAATACATTGGGGTAAAAATTAGGTCGCGCCCCATTTGGGGCGAAAATATCGTCCGGACGCAAATATTAGCGCCTGGCGCTAATTATCGGCACTGACAGGAAACTTCACTTTTACCGCCCCGGGAGGTGAGTGGAGCGCTAAAGCAGGCGCTGCACACCTCTCTTAAGGCGCAAAGGCCGAGCAGTGAGGCGCTAACTCGGAGCGCTGGCGAAGCTCATGTAATGTCAGTCAGCAATGGAACACACACACAATGGCACGGGGCAGTTCTTAAAGGGGATGGTTAATCTTGCTTTCCATCCACATCCTGTTCATTGCTGCCTTGAATCTCGGCCTGGAGAGACTTGCACATCAAATGTGCTGGAAAGAACAATGGAAAGTACCAGGCAAAGAGCTCAGAGTGCAGCTCCCACAGTCTCTGCTAAATCGATACAAGGAATGGCAAATCAAAATGAACCTGCAAAGTGCTGCTCAGTACCCAAAACTCCTTCACACAACGTTGAATCTCTCCAGAAGTCTCTCCCTCTCTCTCTCAGAATGCGTAGTTCAAAAATGCCACCAACAATAAAAGACAGGAAGAGGCCCCCTTTAAATAGCGCCCCCCCCAGCCCCACAGCGATTGATAGCGTTCCAGTCTTCTGGTCGTTGGAAGCGCCAGGCGGTAAGGCAGGGGGCGCCACTCAATTTCCGCTACGGGGCGCCCCAAGGGCGTTGCACCATGGAATGACGTCACAATCTGCGCGCGCAGGTGGTCGCAGCGGTAAGTTTTAGCGCCGCCGCACAATCTCAAGTTAAGTTCTCGAGCGGCGCAAACATCGCTGCGCCCGGGCGTTAGCGGCTTTGCGCCCCATTAGCGCCCTCTTAAGGCGCTAACGGGAGGCGCAACCAAGTGAATTTTTACCCCATTTTTTTGTGTTTATATTGTGAATTCTGGGAGATTCTCTCACAGCTACCTTACCTGAAGAAGGAGCGAACAGCTCCGAAAGCTTGTAAAAATAAATAAATCTGTTGGACTATAACCTGGTGTTGTGCGACTTCTGATTTTTGAATAAAATACGGAGTGACTGCTGCCAACGACTGGAAGCTGCGCAGAAGTGTACTGTGCATTAATCTGAAAGCTCCAACGACCGGAAGCATGATGTTCCCGGCATTTTTTTAACGAGCCCGCTCCTTTACCGGCTTTTTTTCAAACGAGCCCACTCCTTTCCCGGCGAAACGAATAACCAAAAAACACTTCGACTGCGCATGCGCAACTACTTCAACATCGTTGACAGCAGTCGCGTCCAATAAAATAACAAAAAGAAAGGTTATTGTAAAATTATAAAAGACAGTTCTTTTGGGGAATAAAGTTAGAAAGATAATATAAAAACCATTCTGATGAACATGAGAAATACTATCTTGTAAAAGATCTTGAAAAAAATCCCCTTCCCTAACCAATTGTTCCACAGCAGCCACAAGAATTCTCACTTTATACAGCACTCTCCATGTGCAGGAAGGCCTCTCAGAGCACTTTACAATAAGGAGGAAATAGAGATAAGTTGACACTGAAGCTGGGGAAAGGGGAGAGAAGTGGAGAGTTTATGACAGGAAACAAAAGGGACGGTCAAAACGGGCTTTGAGGAGGTGTTTGAAAGCATGGTGCAGGGTATTGGATAAAGAATCCCAGAGGGTAGCAGGATGACGGCTGAAATAAGCAGCCATCACATGTGGAGAGAAGGTATCGAGGAGTGAGGAGAAGTCAGGTGTTGTAGGAAAAGAGGGCGCATGTGAGGACACAAGGCAGGAGGAGACTCGTAAGTTGGTGGGGTGAAAAGAAGCATGAGAATTTTGAAATTGCCCTGCTGTAGCACGGAAAGCTCGTGCAGCTTGGGGTAGACGGGGTTATTGAAGTGTGGGAGTTTAAGTGGACGACACATGGGGCTGTTCAGGTTAGTTTGTTTGTAAGGCTGCTGAATGCATAGCCCGTGATCTAGTACAGTGTAAGCTACTTGCAATGTAGCTGTAAGTATCTATTGTAGCCTTGTTTGAAAGGTGAAAGAGAATTACCTGAAGGTCAATCAGATGTGAAAAAATAGCTAACACTTTTACCCAATAACTGATGCCAACAAACAATTAGCCTTCAGTCAGTGACGTCAATATTAACAGAACAGACCCTACGAACAGCTGACATCACAAAGCAAAGATAAAAAGAAAAAAATATTAGAAATGCTGGAAATTTGAATTGCAAACAGAAAATGTGGTAAATACATAGCAGGCCCATCAGCATCTGGAAAGCAAAGAGCTAAATGTTTTGGGTGTAAAAGTATCATCAGAACTAACCCACGCCCAAGAACATTAGCCTATCATTTTATCATTACAGATGTTGAAAACCCTGCTGTATATTTCCAATATTTTCTGTTTTCATCACAAAAGCAAGGATTGTATTTTACAAAATGAGGAAAAACAATGAGTCTTTTATTTATTTTTTTAATTTTAGCTTCAAACAAACCCAGTTAATGACTCGATGGTATGATCATGTCATCACACAAATGCCTATTTATGGACCTGGCAAAACTTCACCAGACAACAATGCTTCTCTAAAGGAAAACCAAATCAATGATTGAAGTACGTGGCTGCTTAAGTTATTCTGATATCAAGTATGACTAATTATTACCAAATATGTGCTTTACTTACATGAGATTTTTTTTGCTACCAAAATATCTGCATGACTAATGCAGTGGTCATGGTGATTTCCTTTTATTTGAATGGAATCAATTAACCCTCTTGTACGTAATTTCCTTCTGAACCTTACAGTGTGTACATTTCCTGCATGCGTATATATTTATAGTCTCACTTTCAGTTCTAAATGACTATTCTATCTATACTGTTATAGTATAACTGTAGCAAATTTAGTTCTTAAATTCTTACCTTCAAAAATGGCTTGAGGGTCTATTTTCTGTGTTATTTAGTATAATTTGATTATATATTTTGAATTACAATAATACAAAAAATTAGTTGCAGGAAGGAAATATAAACTTGATTGAAATGTTTCCGATATGTGGTCTAATTCTGCAAGTAATCCAATATATATATTTGACAACTTCCTTTAAAATAAATAATATTGTTTATTCTACAATGTTATGTGATAGTCTTTTCCTACACTTGGCATCTCTAGCATGTTTCATTGTTGCAATGAATTAAAGTGATGTCCAATGTCTATAATATCAGTAAAAAAAAATCCACAGCTCAAACTTCCAAATCTGGTGGAAGGAAGTGTTTAAGCTGACCAGCATTTAGATAATTAACACTATCCTTTTCAATTCATGTTTGTTGAGGAAACGAGCATTTATAATTAGTGCAATCTATGCTGTGGTATGTCTAGACAGAAGAAAAATAATTCAGTACAATTCTTGAGACCTGGAAGAAAATAATAGGTTTAGACTGGATGTGTTAGTGTGTACAAAGAGGAAGTTCAATGAGAAAACTACGATGTAAGAATGGGATATTGCTCAACCTACTATTTGTGCTTTTGACCACATCGTGTAGAGGTCATAGATTTTCAAAAGGGTTGTCAGTTTGCCTCAGTTGGGAATGCTCCAATTCTAGAGGTTGTAGAATCAAACCCTGCTCCAGGACTTGAACACATAATCTAGGCGAATACTTCAGTGCTGTACTAAAGGAGTGCTGCATTGTTTGTCGGAGGTATTGCTCTTTCAATCTGCCTCTTCAGGTGAATGTTAAAGCTCCCATGCCACTATTTGGAGAAAAGTACTGAGTTCTCCCTTAATCAAAAACAGATTAACAACTTATTCATTTTATTTATTGGGGCCGCTGCTCTGTGCTGAGTTCGCTCATTTCAGCCATGGTGGCAGTAGGTGGGCTACAATTAGCCTCAGCATCCCTGGGTTAGTGACGGTGAGGTTAATCAGCCAGTTCCGATAAAGATAAACTGCTGTACTCGTCACAGGGTGGTAACAAAGTTTGATTGATCTTGGGCAGGGGTAACACCACTCTCGTTCCCCTTTCTTCTTTTCGCTCGCTCTCCGTTGCAACCCCACCCCCAATTATCAACAGAGTCAAGAGCAATACCCAGATGGTCCATCTAAGCTTCGCACAATATTAAAGCTGAATCATTCAATTTTAATCATCAACTAAATCTTAACTCCAGTACTACCCATGAGCAGAACGTAATGATTGAAAATAGATTCTTTTCTCTTTAGAATCTAGTGCCTACAATATTTAATTATGAAATCAATGCAACTGTATAAATGATTTAAACATTACAGTACTCCACAAGTTTGAATCATGTAAAAAAGAAACAAATTAGTTCATCCTAAATAATAAATAACATGATGTGCATTATATTTTGCAGTGGCGATGCTGTGCTATCATCTGAAACATAGTAGAGTCCATAAATATAAGATAGTCACTAATAAATCCAATAGGGAATTCAGCAGAAACTTCTTTGCTCAGAGAATGGTTAGGATATGAAACTAGCTACCACCTGGAGTGGTTGAGGCGAATGGCATAGATGCATTTAAGAGGAAACTAGATAAGTGCATGAGGGAGAAAGCATGAGAATGATATTCTGATAAGGTTAGATGAAGATTAGTGTGGAAGGAGGCTCATTTGGAGCATAAACACCAGCATGGACCAGTTGGACCAAATAGCCTGTTTGTGTGCTGTAAATTCTATGTAATTATCTTTATTGTAACAGACTCGACGGCCATGGTTTGGGAGCGAGTCAGGTGGTTTCCGGCTTCCAGTCCCGCCCCCAACTGCATCCGGCCCACGGACGTGATTTTACGTTAATTGACCTTGTTAAGCCCGCCCTGCGGGCTTGCCGGCCAATAAAGTGGAAGTCGGTCAGATGACGTCATTTGATGACGCGTCATCTGCCGGTTTTCTTAAAGGGACCACGCACAATTTTTTTTTGACAGCTCATTTCTCAGTGTTTGACAGCATTGAGGTGCTGCAAACACTGACAATCACTGTTCAAAGGTGAGCTCTTGCACCCAGGCTCTCCAATGACTCCCTCCATAGGCTGGAACAGATGAGGTTACAGAAGCGATCTGTCACATGGTGAGAGAGGTTCTCCCAATGAGGTGGCACTGGACATCGATTTCAAGACTTGTTGCCTACAGAAAAGTGTAAATACATTAAAAATGATTTCCCCAACATTTTCTTACCTCTGAAACTCACCAGTGCACCATTGGATCCTTCACACCACTTCTACAGCTGTCATTAATGTGGAAACACTACAGCAGACTCACAACACGCCATAATTACCTGGCATGGTGTCCGGACGTCGGGAACCCCGAGACAGAAACAGCAAAATTGAAAAAGAGCCTGTTAACAGCTATCAAGTAACTGTTAACAGTGGCTTTAATCCTTTTCCCACCGCTAGGTGTCGGGTCCATGCGCAAATCGGGGACCCAACACTTGGGAAAATTGTTTGGAGGCGGGTTGATGGCGGGATCGAAACCCGCCGTCAATCAAAACGATTTTGACCCTTGACCCGCCTCCAAACCCGCCCTTTCAGTGCCGATAAAATCGCGGCCGATGTTTCCCCATTGAACACGGAAGTAGCGTAAGCCCAATGAAGGATCCAAAGTGTCTCAGGAATTTATAATCCAGCAGCTGAGGTTGGTGACTGGTCAGGTCCCTCGGCAACCAAGTATTAGCTGAACCCCCTTCACTCAATGGGACTTTGGAGATTTTAAAACCCCAAACTCTTAAAAGATCAACCAGCTCATGCCACTGACTACATGTAGTCCTTCAGATGTCAAGACAAGACTACAATCCACCAGAGAAACTGGAAAGGGTAAGCCAGGCTGAGACAGAGCTCCTTGATATCTCATGGTAATAATCGCTCAAAGACTGCATTTAAATAGGGTTTCCCTCTTCACTCAAACATGGCAGGAATGTAAAAAAATATTTCACTAATGGAAAAGAACTAGAATTTTAATTTTTTTGCATTAAGTAGAGACCCTTCCTCATAAAAGGAAGCAGAATACATTTTCTAGTAATGAAAGTAATGCATATTAAAATGAAGACACTAATGTTACGCAGTGTTTTAAAAAGATGCCCAATCGACTTCCAATGTAATACTCACCAGTCAGGGAGTCCGAGAAGATGGTCAAGTGATTTTTTTTAAAATTTCCTCTTTAATCTTATTTAATTTAAAGTGAACTTTGCTGCACTGTTTGGCATTGGCAACTCTTCCTCCCTCAGTGACTGTTCGGAGTTCCTGGTAGCTAGTAATGGCTGAGACAGAAGACAGACAGGCTCCTTGAATACAAAGTACTTTTCTCCTGGGCTGCTAGCAGCATTGCTCGGGTGATCGACACTCAGTCCCAGGAGACTCTTAGCAACCCTAGGTATAATAATGACGATAAATTGCAGTGTTAGTTAAAGTGTCTGTCCTGTTACTACTACTTCCAATTCCATTTGAGTTTTACACCTTGAAATGACCCAGCTCTGCTCAATAGGTGGCCTAGCAATCCACTCAGTTATAAAAACAATTGCTATGAACTTGGCCCTCCAGCACCTTCTCAGAGCAATAAGGGATGATCAATAAATGCAGCCTTGCCAGCACTACTCACCTCAAAAGAACTAATTAAAAAAACAGTGGTGCAAAGTGTAGATGGTCTTTGGAAGGAATAGCCTTGATGAGCTGAATAACTTTCTCCATGTGGGATAGTTTTTTTGCCTCAGGCACAGGCTGCAACATGGAATTGTCAATGCAATGTTAACTTCTATCACATGTTTTAACATGAATAACTTTACAAGGCAAGTTTATGTAGTATTTATGAACGAACAGTAATCATTGTTCAGTAAGGCTAGTAATCTTTCGATTAGGCACTTTACAACCTTCCGGACTCAACATTGAGTTCAACAACTTCAGATCATAACATCTGTCTCCATTTTTTCACATGGCAGCTGTTGATGATTCTGCCATTCCCATTTACACCTCCTCTAGACCCTTTTGTTTCTTTACTTGTCCCATTACCATTTCCTTTTGCCTTGCACCATCATCCCTTTTGTCATTTAATCTCTCCTGCCTTCCACCCTATCACAGAGCCTTCCCCTTTGTTCTTTCCTCCCCTCCCTCCTTTCCCTGCCTCTGCACTTGGTTAAAACCTGTTACATCTCTAACGTTTTCCAGTTCTGACAAAAGGTCATCGACCTGAAACATTGGCTGCGATTTTTCCTATCGATGCGGATAGCGGGACAGCTGCCTTCCGGGTTCCAGTCCTGTCCCCAACGACATCAGACGCACAGACGCGATTTTGCGTCAATTGGCCTTGTTAGGCCCGCCCTGCGGGCTTGCTGGCCAATTAAGAGGAAGCTGGTGTCAGATGACGTCATTTGATGACGCGTCATCTGCCGGTTTTCTTAAAGGGGCCATGCACAATTTTTTTTGACAGCTGATTTTTCAGTGTTTGACAGCATTGAGGTGCTGCAAACACTGACAATCACTGTTCACAGGTAAGCCCTTTGACCCAGGCTCTCCAGTGACTCCCTCCTTAGGCTAGAACAAATGGCAGCTGCAGGTGAGGTTACAGAAGCGATCTGTCACTGGTGAGAGAGGTTCTTCCAATGAGGTGGGACTACACACACAATCCAAAACTTGTCACCTACAGAAAAGTATAAATGCATTAAAAATGATTTCCCCAACATTTCCTTACCTCTGAAACTCACCAGTGCACCATTGGATCCTTCACACCACTTCTGCCACTGTCATCAATGAAGAAACAATACAGTAGACCCACAGCATGCCACACTTACCCTGGCGTGGTGTCCAGGACGTCGGGAAGCCCACAGTAGACCTGTCAAAATTGCAAAAAGCCTCTTAACTGCCTGTTAACAACCTGTTAACAAGCAGTTAAATGCCTATAATCCTCTTCCCGCCGCTAGGTGTCGGGTCCATGCGCAAATCGGGGACCCGGCACTTGGGAAGATTGTCTGGAGGCGGCTTGACAACGAGTTTGCGACCCGCTGTCAATCTTTACGATTTTGCCGGATGTCCCGCCTCCAAACTCGCCCCCTGAGCCCCAGCAAAATTCTGGCCATTAACTCTGCTTCTCTCTCCACAGATGCTGCCTGACCTGCTGAGTATTTCCAGCATTTTCTGTTTTGATTTCCAGTATCCGCAGTATTTTGCTTTTGTATTAAGGCTGGTAAGCGCTGACTTGCTGCTTGTTTTGCAAGGAGGAAAATAAAGCAGCAGATATAGGCCTAAAATCCAACTCCTGAACTAGTATGCTCTCCAACAATGCACTACAACTGTTCAGTCTATCTCCTAGTGCTTTGTGGTGGGCTTATGCCAAGTCCAGCTCAGTTTGTCCTTATACTGTACTGCCTCCAAATTGGTTCCATCATGAACCTACCCAAAAGGTGGGATTCCTTTATGCTGAGACCAATTTGAAATGTAGAATTTGCCAAGTTGATATTGGGCAATTACATCATGGATTGATGTAGATAATGGGGCCAGCACAAATGGGTAAAGGTCCTTAGTATAGCAATTAAATGATTTACTGCTACAGTGTTCAAGCCAAAAGGATACAACAATTTCATGCAGAGATGTAAGCTGGTTGATTGAGGGTTACCTTTATTAAGTCTTTTAGCAAGACTACAGTTCCTGACAGTAATGTCAAATGTAGTGCTGGAAATGTCTGATTTTTCCTGTCATGTCTATTAAACATTCAGTTGGCGTGGCAATGTAATGGCTGCTTTGTTCAGTTCATTCTGGAACATGGGGATATACAGTCCCCACCACTTAAAACATCCACGTTTATAACAGGCAGTCGCTTATATCGGTCAAAACGCGATAACCATTGGCCATTTGCATCAACGTCAATTTCAAAGTTGCTGGTAATAGCGCCTTAAATGATTTGGTTATTTCAGGCAAAAACAGCTATGCTTACTCACCTGTGATATTATATGATTGAAGTACACATGAAAAACTGATGTATGTTTTTAAAATATAATTATATCTAACAAAAATAACACTTCATGCACAATAATCACAGCAGCCGAAATCTAGTGCCCTAATAGGTGTTGGTTAAACAATTGCTCAGGCTCCTTGGTCAGGTCTAGAGTGCGGCAGTAAGGAATTTAGTTCAGATAACGATTCAGGAAGCTGTGGATGCTGAAGAGCGATGACAACCTTATTATAGAGCTACCACGCTATGGTTAGTGGACTCTATTCTCTATTGCCAGCAGCAACCAACTATGCCCAGAAAGAACCAATACCTGTAGCTTCCAACTATACATGAATTGTGCTGGCTCGGGGCGTGGGTACGATGCAGGTGAGTGAAGGAGAGAAGCCTTCTGCTGACCCGCTGTCTGGTGTCGGGTATCAGCAGCGAGCCCCGAGCCTGCAGGCACTGGGTCACTAACACGATCCACAGGCTGTGGGCTGGATTTTGCCAGGCCCGAGGAGTCGGGTTTGGAGGCGGGTCAGGTGGGAAAGTTGCAAAAAAATGGCGGCGGGCTCCGATCCCACCTCCAGGCCGCCTCTGAGCAACTTTCCCAAAAGCGGCCTTTCAGACCCTGTTTCGGTCCCGCCTCCAAGAGGCGGGATAGGCCCTTAAGGCCCTTAACAAGCACTTAAGTCCCTCTATAATGCCATTTTGAGAGGCCTTTCTGAGTTTAACACATTTCCCACATGCTGCATGTCTCCTCTGGAACACGCCAGTTAATCCTGACGGGCTCACAAGTGGAATGGCTTACTAACAGCTGCAGCTCCACCATTAAAAAGGAGTTTTCTACAATGATCATTTGCAGGTGGCAGAACTTTGTTTTCTCAGGTCTGGGAGAACTTTTAGCAGGCCTACTCATTTTGGAAGTTTTGAGGCTGAGATCCATCTCCAGTGTGACCTCCTGGGAACCTCCTCTCCCCACCTTGACTGAGCGCCTCCTCAACTGAGGTATATACCTGCAGCATGCGAACCATTTATTTCCTTTCCTCCTGGACCTCAGATTCAGGACGAAGACCAGCCGCGGCAGCAGCAGAACCCGGAACAACAGCAGCAGCAACAGCAGGAGCAACAACAGGAATGCCAACCTGCTGCTCACCCACCTGAAGCTGCACAGGCCAGAAGGCGCCAGCGCAGGGAAGGATGTCACCGCAGGAGATACCCCCCAAAACAGGGTTTCACAGACAGAGGATGAGCTACCTCAACATGACTGAGCAGCAGTGCCAAAGGAGACTCAGACTTTCGCGAGAGGTAGTGGGTGACCTCTGCGCAATGCTGCAGCAAGACCTGGAGCCCAGAGGAGCGGGTGACACCCCTTACCAGTGGCTGTCAAAGTCACCACCGCACTCAACTTTTTTGCTTCAGGCTCATTCCAGGGATCAACAGCAGACATCAGCGGCATCTCCCAGTCGGCCACACACACTTGCATCACGCAGGTAACCGATGCCCTCTTTGCCAACGCGCACAATTACATCAACTTCTCCGAGGATCAATCAAGTGTAACCGCGCGTGCAGTTGGCTTTGCTAATCTGGCAGGCTTTCCAAGTGTGCAGGGCATCATAGACTGCACACATGTGGCCCTTAAGGCACCCCATCACAATCCAAGTATTCTTGTCAACCGCAAGGGCTTCCACTCCCTCAACGTGCAGCTGGTGTGTAACCACAATAAGAAAATTTTGCATATTTGCGCCAAGTACCCTGGCAGTTGCCATTACTCCTTCATCCTGCGGCAGTCTAGTGTGCCTCCGCTCTTCAGTCCGCCAGACCAACTTTGCGGATGGCTACTTGGAGACAAGGGCTATCCCCTGAAGACGTGGCTAATGATGCCGTTGAGGAGGCCATCCAAAGAAGCTGAGGAGCGCTACAACTCCAGCCACATTTCCACCAGATCCATAATCGAGCAAACCATCGGCTTGCTGAAGATGCGATTCAGATGCCTTGATAGATCAGGTGGAGCCCTGCAGTACTCAGCAGCCAGGGTCTCCAGAATCGTCGTGGTCTGCTGTGCATTTCACAACATGGCACAGCATCGTGGCTTGCAGATGCCTGAGGTACAAGTGGCTCATCGCATAGCCTCCTCGGATGAGGAGGAGGAGGACGAGGAGGAGGAGACCGACAACGAACAGCTTGCGGAGGAGATCAACCAGCGGCAGCAGCACGCGAGAACATTGCTGCCCAGGATGCAAGGGATGCACTGATCTTGGCCAGATTTGCTTAGGCTGCCCAATCAAACACATTTGCCTCGCACATTCTTACCATACCATCGACAATGGACAAAAACCTGCGGCTTCCTATCACTCTGACCACCATACTGATAATTCCAAGTCACCCTGAGCCCTCAATGTGGAAGTCCCATTTGCGAAATGACACAGCCCACATCATCAACAGTTTGCCATCAAGTAATTTTATCACATAAATTCACGGATGGCATTTCAGAATTAAACACAATAGAACACCCAAGTGACTACCCTTGTGACCACTTGTGCTTTATCTTCCTCTTACGCGTGCTCCTATGTGGTGCTTCCCCTGTGGCTTCAGCAGATGTGGAGGCCCCTTGCTCACTTTCATGCTGCTCCTGCTTCGACACCTTTGGCGGGCGTCCTCTGGGGTTGCGAGCCTGTGAGGGCTCGGCAACAGTCTGCTCCTCCTGCGGCTGTGCATGGGCTGAGACGCCGATCTCAGTTGGGTGGGGACTCTGGTGGGGCTCCGACCGAGGGCTCTGCAGTGGCATTTTCGTGTGAGTGCTTGGAGAGGAGCCCCCACTTCCTTGTTATCTGCCACCAACATCATGGGTCAGCCCCACTTCAGAGCTAGCAAGTGGCTTGACAGCACCTTGCTGCACTTCAGGGGGGCATGAGGACCCGTTTCTTCTCTGGCAGTCCTACTCCAGAGGACTTCCATGAAGGTCTGGTTTCTCTGCTCAATAGCTGACCATTGCTCCTGAAGAGATGTCAGTCTATTCTGAACAATGACCATGTTTTCAAGACCCTGGCGACTTAGCTCCTCCATGGCCGTAGCCATCCTCTCCTCTACCGGAGCTATCCTCTCCTCTACAGCAGCCAGCCTTACCACAGAGGTAGCCATCCTTTCCACAGGAGGTTGCCATCCTTTCCATGGTGATGCGTTCATGCACCAATGCCTCCACAAAGGCTCTGCTTATGTTAGCGATGGACTCCTCCATCCTCTCCACACTCGCAGCGACCCTGGAGACAAAACCTGCCAGAGACTCCTGCACCTGTTCCTGGAGTTCCAGCACCGCTCTCCTTCTGGATGGACCCGGAGGCACAGGATCGACATGCAGCTGAGCTGAGCTGAGCTGGGAGAGTCCTGCGTCTCCGACGAGGACTCCCCAATGCTGTGCCTGTCTCCACCATCTGCTGATGCTCACTTGTGAGCTGTGATACACCAGGTGACAACACTACTCTATCTCGCGAAGGTCCCACCGAGGTGTGAGTGTCTGCGCTGGTGCTGGGTGCGCTTAATTCTGCTAACGCTGCGCCCTCAGAGGTTGCATCTTCCTCTGAGGAGTCTGGTGGCTCAGGCTGTTCCTCCAGGACAGTGGGGAAGGGGGAGACATGTGAGATAAACGTTGCATGCACATTGAATTGTGCAGATGCTCATAAGTCAATCTGTTAGAGCATTAGAATTAAGATCAGTCACTCATGCAATGTCAATGAAAGAGAGATGAAAAACTATTCTGTCACCAGCTTGCTCTGATGCGCCCGTCTGTCCCCCACTTGCACATCCTCCTCGACTCCCACGATGTCCAGGGCTGCCTCCTCTGTACTGGTGAGCTGGGCTATTGAGGGTGGCCCTCCTCCTGTCTCCGCCCTTTCCCTCTTATTGTGGGCTCTCTTTTCCTGCAATGAGGGACACAAGTGGAGTTTGAGTGAAAATGAAGGAGTGAGTGTAGAGAATCGATAGCATAGATGCTTAGAAGGACACAAAGATGGAGTGAGGTCCCAAGACTAAGGGCTCTCCCTGTGTGTTGTAAGTTGTTGGAATAGCATAACAGTGATGGGGAGTGTGAGGGCTGCATAGTCGAATAGTTAAGTGAATGTGAACATACAGAGAGAGGGAATGGTTAAGGGTGCAGGTGTGTAAGGGTCAAGTGGGATGTGGAGGAGGAGGTTGACAAAGCAGAGTGCTGGTGATGAGATGGTGGTGGGAAACTACTTGGAAAAATAAACATACAAGATCAATTGGTCCTTTCGTGCTGAAGACTTTCTTAGGTTCAAGGAACAATTCATGTTGGTAGAGTAGTGGTAATGTCACTGGGCTAGTAATCCAGTAGGCCTGGACTAATGATCCAGAGACAAGAGTTCAAATCCCACCATGGCAGCTGGAGAATTTAAATTCCATTAATTGAATAAATCTGGAATAAAAAGCTTGTATCAGTAATGGTGACCATAAAACTTCCGGATTGTTGTAAAAACCCATCTGGTTCGTTAATGTCCTTTAGCCATCCTTACGTTACCTGGTCTATGTGACTCCAGACTCTTAACTGCCCTCTGAAATGGCCTAGCTAGCCACTCAGTTGTAACAAAACCACTACGAATAAGAATAAAACCGGATGGATCACCCGGCATCGACCTCGTCACTGACTACGGACATGACAACGACACATGCAGCCCAGTCGACCCTGCAAAGTCCTCCTCACCAATATCTGGGGACTTGTGCCAAAATTGGGAGAGCTGTCCCACAGACTAGTCAAGCAAAAGCCTGAAATATTCATACTCACAGAATCATACCTTTCAGCCAATGTCCTCATCCTCACCAATCTACCTGTTGCAGATGCATCTGTCCATGGTAGCAGTGACCACCGCACAGTCCTTGTGGAGACAAAGTCCTGTCTTAACACTGCCACTCATGTGTTGTGTGGCACTACCACCGTGCTAAATAGGATAGATTCAGAACAGATCTAGCAGTTCAAAACGGGGCAGCAGCACCACAATTGTATTCCACCACAATCTGTAACCTCATGGCCCGGCATATCCCTCACTCGACCATTACCATCAAGCCAGGGGACCAACCCTAGTTCAATAAGGAGTGCAGAAGAGCATGCCAGGAGCAGCGCCAAGCGTACCTAAAAATGAGGTGCCAAGCTGGGGAAGCTGCAACACAGGACTACATGCAAGCTAAAAAGTGGAAGCAGCATGCTATCGACAGAGTTATGCGATTCCACAATCAATGGATCAGATCAAAGCACTGCAGTCCGGCTACATCCAGTGGTGGACCATTAAACAACTAACAGGAGGAGAAGGCTCCATGAATGTCCCCATCCTCAACGATGGTGGAGCCCAGCACGTGAGTGCAAAAGACAAAGCTGAAGCATTTGCAACCATCTTCAGCCGAGTGGATGATCCATATCAGACTCCTCCTGATATCAAGAAATGGCAGAGCGCATTGGATACAGCAAAGGCTATGGCCCCCACCAACATCCCGGCTGTCGTGCTGAAGACTTGTGCTCCCAAATTAGCTGCGCCTCTAGCCAAGCTGTTCGAGTACAGCTATAACACTGGCATCATGTGGAAAACTGCCCAGGTATGTCCTGTCCACAAAAAGCAGGACAAATCAACCCAGCCAATTACCGCCCCATCAGTCTACTCTCAATCATCAGCAAAGTGATGGAAGGTGTCGTTGAGAGTGCTATCAAGCAGCACTTCTTACTTACCAAAAACCTGCTCACTGATGCCCAGTTTGGGTTCCGCCAGGACCACTCGGCTCCAGACCTCATTACAGCCTTGGTCCAAACATGGACAAAAGATCTAAATTCCAGAGGTGAGGTGAGAGTGACTGCCCTTGACATCAAGGCAGCATTTGACCGAGTGTGGTATCAAGGAGCCCAAGTAAAACTGAAGTCAATGGGAATTGGGGGGAAAACTCTCCACTGACTGGAGTTATATCTAGCACAAAGGAAGATGGTTGTGTTGGTTGGAGGTCAATCATCACAGCCCCAGGACATCGCTGCAGGAGTTCCTCAGGGCAGTGTCCTAGGCCCAACCATCTTCAGCTGCTTCATCAATGACCTTCATAAGGTCAGAAGTGGGAATGTTCGCTGATGACTGCACAGTGTTCAGTGCCATTCGAAACTCCTCAGATAATGAAGCAGTACATGCCTGCATGCAGCAAGACCTGGACGACATTCAGGCTTGGGCTGATAAGTAGCAAGTAACATTCGCACCACACTAGTGCCAGGCAATGACTATCTCCAACAAGCGAGAGTCTAACCATCGCCCCTTGACGTTCAACGGCATTACCATCGCTGAATCCCCCACCATCAATATCCTGGGGGTCACCATTGACCAGAAACTTAACTGGACCAGCCACATAAATACTGTGGCAACAAGAGTAGGTCAGAGTCTGGGTATCAGAGTGTCTCACCTCCTGTCTCCCCAAAGCCTTTCCACCATCTACAAGGCACAAGTCAAGAAGTTTGATGGAATACTCTCCACTTGCCTGGATGAGTGCAGCTCCAACAACACTCATTAAGCTCGACACCATCCAAGACAAAGCAGCCTGCTTGATTGGCACCCCATCCACCACCTTAAACATTCGCTCCCTCCACCACCGGCGTACTGTGGCTGCAGTGTGTACCATCTACAAGATGCACTGCAGCAACTCGCCAAGCCTTCTTTGGCAGCACCTCCCAAACCCGCGACCTCTACCACCTAGAAGGACAAGGGCAGCAGACGCCTGGGAACACCACCACCTCCAAGTTCCCCTCTAAGTCACACACCATCCTGACTTAGAAGTATATCGTCGATCCTTCATCGTCGCTGGGTCAAAATCCTGGAACTCCCTCCGTAACAGCACTGTGGGAGAACCTTCACCACACGGACTGCAGCAGTTCAAGAAGGCGGCTCACCATCACCTTCTCAAGGGCAATTAGGGGTGGTCAATAAATGCTGGCCTTGCCAGCGATGCACACATCCCATGAACAAATAAAAAAATCTACACTGCCTACAATGCCACCTATCTTCGTGTCATCGGCAAATTTGGATATATGACTTTCTATGCCATCATCTAAGTCATTAATAAATACTGTGAATAGTTTAGGCCCCAACACAGATCCCTGTGGGACACCACTAGTCACATCCTGCCAGTTTTGAGTAGCTACCCATAATCCCTACTCTCTGTCTCCTGCCGCTCAGCCAATTTTCTAACCAGTTCAATAATTTGCCCTCAATTCCGTGGGCTTCTATCTTAGTTAACAGTCTCTTATGTGGGACTTTATCAAATGCCTCTGGAAGTCCATATAAGTAACATCCATAGACATTCCCCTGTCCACTACTTTAGTCACCTATTCAAAAAATGTAATCAGGTTTGTCAGGCATGACCTACCTTTCACAAATCCATGCTGGCTCTCTCTGATCAACTGAAAATTTTTGAGGTGTTCAGTCACCCTATCCATAATTAGAGACTCTAGCAATTTCCCAACAACAGATGTTAGGCTAACTGGTCTGTAATTCCCTGGATTCCCGCTCTCGCCATTCTTAAATAGCGGAGTGACATGTGCAATTTTGCAACCTAAAGGAACAGTTCCTGAATTGGGAGAACTTTGGAAGATTATAGTTAGGGCATTTGCACTGTGCTCACCTACTTCCTTGAAAACACTGGGATGGAAACCATCTGGTCCTGGGGATTTGTTACTCTTTAGTGCCATTATTTTCTTCATTACTGTTATTTTACTTACATTAATTTTATTGAGTCTCTGTCCCCGATTCAGTATTAGTTTCCTTGGGATTTCCGGCATGCTACCCTCTTCTTCTACTGTAAATACTGACGCCAAGTAATTATTCAACATGTTCGCCAGTTTTTAAGGGGCCAACATTGCTGATGTCTACACTCTTTTTCTTAATATAATTGTAAAAATTCTTCATTAATTTTGATATCTCTTGCAAATTTCTTTTCATACTCCCTTTTTGTAGCTCTTACTATCTGTTTTGTGACCCTTTGCTGTTCTTTGTATCTTTCCCATTGACCAGGATCTGTGCTATTTTTTGCATTTTTGTATGCTTTTCCTTTTAGTTTAATGCTGTCCCTTACCTCTTTCGTCGTCCATCGCTGTTTTTTTTGGCAAGTAGAGCTCTTGCCCCTCAGGGGCATAAACTGGTTCTGTATCACATTAAATTCTTTTTTGAACATCTCCCACTGATCTTCTGCTGTTTTACCCATTAACTGATTTGCCCAGTTTACTCTGGACAGTCTCTGCCTCATCCCTTTGAAGTCGGCCTTACCTAAATCTAGAATCTTAGTATCTGTTTCATGTTTCTCCCTTTCAAATGCGACATTGAACTCGATCACATTATGATTGCTATTGGATAAATGCTCACGCACAGTTAGGCTGTTAATTAAATCTGGCTCATTAGTCATTACTAAATCTTATATGGCTTGCCCCCTTGTTGCCTCTAGGACATATTATTGTAGAAAACTATCCTGGACACACTCAAGAAATTCACTACCTTTCTGACAAGTCTAGTCAGATAAGTTAGTCTGCTTATCCCAATCTATATGAAAGTTAAAATCCCCCATTAAAATCACTCTGCCTTTTCTACACGCTTGTCTAATCTCTGCATTTATACAATCTAGCACTTCACAACTGCTACCAGGGGGCTATACACAACTCCCACTACAGTCTTAAATCCTTTCCTATTTCTTAATTCTACCCATAAAGTCTCCACTGCCTGCTTACCTCTCTTATCATTGAAGTTATTTCATCCTTAATCACTAAGGCTACTCCTCCCCCTCTGCCATTTTCCCTATCTTTCCTGTAGACCTTATAACCTGGTATATTTAGTTTCCAGTCCTGACCGTCTTGCAGCCATGTCTCAGTAATGGCTACCATGTCATACCCTCTAATTTGAATTCATGCCCGCAGTTCATTCAATTTATTCCTTATACTCCGTGCATTTATATAAAGAACGCTTATTTGGGCCACACACCCTAGCCTGTCCTTCAGCTCTAATGTTTTATTCACATGTTTCTTATTTCTCTCTCCTGGTTTAATCACTTTACATCTTTTAGTTTTCCCTTTACCTGTAGTGCCTAAAGCACAATTTCTGACTGTTACTCTACTCTTTTCCCTTTCATTTGTTTGTGAACTATTATTTGTACTACAGGTGTAAGTAAGTTTTTAACGGTATGATAAGTCTTAATTACTGCCAAACAACCTCTCTGCTGCTGAAAATTAACTTTTACAAGTGTGGAGTCTCATTCCTTCAGATTTTAATTATTGTTGGTGATTTAAAAAAATGTAAATGGTTTTTTTAAAACATTTTTCTTTCTGTCTCTTTTATCTCTCTCTTAATCCCATCTTTCTTTCCCTCTTTATATTTTGCTTTCTGTACATGATTTAGCATTGAATGAACTATTCTAACTGACACTTCCTTGTTCAGATTCTGCACGGCTCAGTAATGATTCTTCAATCTGATTGGTTAAGGAGATACACAATTGCTTGTGCTGTTCACACAGGTACCAGATCCCCTGTAGAGGGCACCGCACTGAAATGGCAACTTCCAGTACCAAAAGCCAATAGGAAATCTATGGGCAAGTGCAACAAACTCCAACCCATTATATGCTAAAACTTCTTTAAAGGTAAAGTTTGCACAATCTAAAAGACCCTTATGTAAGTGGAAATGTGGTGTGACGTGTTATGGTCTTAGCAAAATTTGATACACTGATCCCATCTATCAATTTTGCTACTGTGGGTGAAAGCGATCCCATAAATTAGTATCCCTTCTACTGTACCAATCTTTTTATAATTTTGGACAAATGCCTCCGAGATGGCAGAATCCTATAGGTGTGCACTGCTACCTTCCTTTTTTGTACATGTGAAACATATTTTGTGCCCTTGAGCAAAATAACATCAGGTTGGCATCTTCTGTGGCTACGTTTATGGATGTGAAGTTTCTCTTCGAATGGAAACTGTGAGAATGCCTGTTTTTCTCTAAGTAATGAGAAATTGTTAACTTCAGAAATTGCATATTTCAAAGCTGTGCATTCCCACGATTTTGCCAGCGGGGTTATTAATTATGAGGAAAAGCAGGCATCCTCACAGTTTTCAATAAAATAGGAATTTCACTCCATAGGTTCCTTACCTCATAAAATTGATGTTTAAAAATAATATGATGTGCCTTCTGGGTTATTCTACTTTAAGTTACCATATATGACTAAAGAATTACTTATTACAGTGCTGCAATATTTTGGTCCATACTAATAGCAGAAAGCTTAATAGCAAGCAAGGGTCACGTCAGTTCGGAGCCAGCTTTATTGTTTTTAAAAACCATTTTAAAATCACCTTTATTCATATTTGATTTTTTTGGCTAACACAAAGTCATGTAAAAGTGGAAATTCTGTTTACTTAGTGATTGCAGAGAATTATAACATAAGTGGCAAGAGCAGTAAAACCCAGCACAATTTCCCACATTGTAATCAGCAGAATTCCAACAAGTTAAACTGTGAAGTTGCTAAACTTGTTGGTACAGCTTTTACCATCGTTTGGAGGAGAGGTACAGAATTTTATAAAGTACTACGGGACAAAGTCATAGCATCAGGTTGCCTGCCAAAGTGTCTGCCGGGACGTGCTGCTTCTTATTTTTCTCTACATGAACAAAGTAATTTAACTGGACTTCTTTGATAATTTATTTGATATATTCAGCTTTTTTTTTGTTTTCTCTCTTCCAGTTTTCTCTCCTAACTCTCCTGAAAACAAGGGGGGCTAAATTCAATAGCCCCGAAAACGGGCTTGGGCATTGTGACATGCGATTAACCCGCCGATGTAGGCAGCACGCCAACTTCGTGCTGCCTGCAGCCAGTGCTAACCGTTCTGTTGAGTGGCTGCACGCCTCAGCAGGGGGCCCAAGGTTGTGTAAGGCTAGCACCACTTAAAGCTAGCCTGCACTACTTAAAGCCAGAATGCACCTCTTAAAGGGGAGGTGCATTCTGGCTGGAGCAGGTGCTGGAACTGCTTCTGGAAGAGAATATGAGTAGGAAGAAGAGTGAATTATTGCACAATAGGGAAGAGCACATACATTGGAGGCCTTGGTGGAGGAGGTAGAGAGGAGAAAGGTCCTCTATTTACTGGTGGCCATGATGCCCTCCAGACAAACTCTGCGAAGGCAGTGGGAGTAGCAAACCGTGCCGGTCAATGCCAGGAGACAAGCCCTGAGGACCTGGATGCAGTGCCGCAAGAAGTTCAATGATCTTACACGAGTGGTCAAGGTCAGTGAATGCACCACTAGCCTCAGCCACTGCTCAATGCACCACACCTCCATCACCACACCTACCAACAATCTCTATCAATTAGGACTCATTGATAGCTTCACCTCACCCTCATACTTAGGACTGCTGCAAGCCTCACACCCACATCTCACAGCGTGCACACACTGCCAGCTATTCAAACATGACATCCACATCACCCAAACACAATGCACCACACTCACTGACAAACTTTCCTCTCTCTTGCAGGACAAGTTGGCGCATAACCGGAGGCAGCAGGAGCTAACCAGCGGGAGACAGGCACAGCTGCATGTCCTTATCCTGATGGAGGAGACGGTGGGCGCCATCATTGGAACGGCCTTCGCTGAGGCCATGGTCAGCGGTGGGGCTGAAACCATCGAAGATAATGGAATCCTCATACCTAATCCTCCTTCTCACATCCCACTTCACCCTCATCCTACAATGTCTTTTGATTTAAAAGCTGCAGATGGTGCAAGCATGCACCTCTTGCTTTGCACCCTCCCTGCACCACAACACTACCCTTGTGCCTTTCTCCTTTCAGATATCCAAAATTGCAACCTGGCCTGGCAGTTGTGGAACAGCAACAGGTGAAAGAGGAAGAAGACAGTGATGCTGAAGAACCATTGTCACTCGATTTCACACTCGCAGCCACCAGCTCAGATACTGACACTACGCGTAATTTAGAGGATAGGTTAGAGCCAGGATCTGCACGTGGTGAGACACTGGGCATGAGTGGCCTGAAGCCAGGGCAGGGGACAAGGGTAGTGCAGGTGCCAGCTCGCAGGAGGGTGAGATCGCACACGAGTTCTGCTGCAGAGGACTCGAGATGAGCACTTTGATAGGGCGGGCTACAGAAGAAGGCATTTGGGTATGCGCAATGAAATGCTTGGTGCATTGGGAGGCCTGCCAGAAAACCAGCATGCAATGTCAAGGAGCATGGAGGAGTCCAGCTCCAACCTAGGCCAAAGGCTTTGCGCAGAGCTTGGAGCCCATCTTTCCAGTGTGGAAGTGGTGGCCAACTCCATTAACACACTTGTGGACTCAACCACGATGCAGCTTCTGATGGCCAATATCTCAGCTTCCATTGTAGCACAAGTAGAAGCCACCCAATGTCTGAGTGATGCAGTGGCAGCTCAGACTTCTGTCATGCAAGGTCAGCTTGCTGCCATCGTGGCAGCGGCTACTAGTGCTCAAAGGGGCTTGCAGGGTGTCACAGCAGTCCAGCAATCTGTCCTCTAACAGATTACTAGGTTTGCTGAGACACCGCTCCGGGGGAGTGGCAGTGGCTCCATGGCGCACAAACCTGCTGTCCTCTCTCAGGAATGCAGCATTCGTCCTCCCATCATCACTGCCACTCTGCCAGTGCTCTTGCTGTTGCCTGTCAGCCAGCCAGCCCAGACTCCTGCCGCCCATGTCAAGATGGTGCAGTCTGAAGCCGAGCCTTCTAGTCCAGAGCTGCTCGAAGTCGTCATCTAAGGCATCTACAGTATCCTCCACTGAAAGTAAGCAGCCTTCCACATGCCATGCTGCAGCCACTGGGGTAGCACTGCATAGGAGCACTAGGACAGGCAAAGGCACACGAAGACAGGCACTAAGGGAATGCACAAGGGTGATTAGTTGATGTTTATATGTAATATAGCCTGCTTTGATTTATAAATTTGATTTGAAATGTTTATTTTGTGTTGGCATTTATTTTTGCATTGTGGCCAAGAGGACACTGTGATGGTCCTTGACAGAGAGAAGGTAAGGTGTGGGACTGTTGGTGAATGTGGAATTGAGGTTGCAGTTACTGGTATCGCAGTCGGCTGAGTTGTTCACGGACAGCCCGGCCAGGAAGGGGCTGTCTAGGTTGCTTCCACCCTTCCTCTTCCTACTCCTCATCCTTCTCCTGCTCCTCAGCTGCTTGCCCTATAACTGGGGGCAAGGGCTGTGCCCTCATGATGGCGAGGTTGTGCAGCATGCAGTCTCTGCTGAGTACTGCTGGGCTCCTCCAGAGCGACCCGGCAGCAGAAGCACGCCAGTGGTGTACTCTATGATATTTTGTATGACAGTATGGCTTTCATTGTATGCATGCTGCCCACATGTGCATGGGTTGTGCACCGGAGTCATGAGCCATGTTGTCAACGGATAGCCCTTGTCACCCAGTAGCCACCCTTTGGTTTGCCATGGTGGCTGAAATACAGATGGCACAGTGGACTGCCGCAGAATGAAGGCATCGTAACTGCTGCCAGGATACCGGGCATTGACCTGCATGATACGTTGTGTATGGTTGCACACAATCTGGCGTTAAGGGAGTGGAATCCCTTTCGGTTGCGGTACATCTCAGAGTTAACATGCGGCGCCCGCAAAGCGACGTGCATGTAGTCAATGGCACCCTGTATCATGGGGAAGCCTGCAATCCTAGTGAAGCCACATGCTTGCTCCGCCTGCTACTCTCTGGCAAGAGAGAATGAAATGTAGTCAGCTCTCTTGGAATACAAGCCTCAGTGACCTCCCTTATGCAACAGTGGATGGCAAACTGGGAGATATTGCAAATATCTCCTGCTCCAGCCTGGAAGGAGTCTGATGCATAAAGGTTCATGACCACGGATGCATAAGGTTCATCGCCATGGTCACCTTCACAGCCACTGGCAATGCGGTCCTCTCTCTGCTCTGAGGTTGCAGTTGTTACTGAAGCACAGACGCCTCACGTACTGTTTCTCGCTGAAGTTCAGGTAGATGAATTTCTCCCTGAACACCCTGGGTGGATATGGCATCCTGCTGAGAGCCCTTCTCCCTCTCTCCTCCTCCTTTGGCAGCAGCTTGTCCTGTTCTGCCTGCCCTCTGTTCATTCTCCAGGTCATGCTGTATTCCAAGGGGAATTCCTACTACCATGTCTGGGAGCAACTGGTTTCTACAGAAACCTTGAAGTGAGGAAAAATCCTTCAGCACCTCCCACCCCACTCCCTGTAGACTTTAGCAACTTTCAAAGAACTCTAGAAAGCACCAAACGCTTGTACAGACATAGCAACAGCCAGTAGAAATCAATCAGCAACTAACCTAAAAGCAGTTGATGATCCCTTTAAATATCGCTGATGGGTGTGAGTGGGGTTCCTTCCTGCTGTTGAATGCATGTTCAGCTGTGCGAGATTAAGAGAGGGTGTTAGCTGGAACATTGAGCTCCAAAATGGCAGCGCTAGCGTTAAATCAGTGTTGCACGCTGATTGATGTCATGATCTGCCTTCTCTGCATACTTCCGGCGGACGTTCCCTCTGCACGTGCTAACGCCCTCACCAAGATGGCACCTTGCGTGGCTCGCACCAGAGTGTGCGCGTGCGCTGCAGACACCATTTTGGAACCTAAACAGCACTCGTAGTGGCCAAACAACGGGTGCTATGAAGCCGAATTTTGTGGCCATTGACATTTAGAAGGATTTGGGTACCCTTTGGTATATCACTCAAGTGACTATATGTAAACCGAGAGTTATTTTACTGTGGGGGATAGTTAAGCATGATTGTGTCATGTCTGATGTCTGCTCTAGTGCACTTTCCAGTTAAAGTCACTGGACAGTGATTAGGAATGGGAACCTTGGCTGATAATTCACTCTTTTTAGTTCAGGAGCCCTGAAACCAATTACGACATCCCACCCAGGCTTGGCTGAGATCGGCCATTTAATCACAGACCTGGATTAAAATGGAAGCTTCCAGGCCTGTATGGGTCAGTTCCACATCAGGCAGTGCACTTACCAACTGAAACAAGGACCTGTGCTCAAACTTTCAAATGTTTCTCAAATATGTCAACCACTCCGTACTATTTTGCCGTTTCTTACAAGTTGTAAAAAGATAAACTAAAAATATTTTTTTGAAGAAAATCCTACCAAGGAAGACATTTAATAGATGAAACAGTTGAAATATTGATTATAAGAGAGAAATTAAGTAATGATCTTAAAGGGATCCATTATGGAAAATATTTTCTTAGCATCATCATGTGTACAAAGCAGAGAGACAATGGCCCAGAAATTGATCTCGCTCTGTTCCCGCGGGGGTAAGGCTTTCCCGCGATCTCTCACCTCGCTTGTGCTTTTTCAGATCCAGCTCGCACGAACTTCATGTTCTAGAGATCAGCTGGGCAGTGCTTGCGTATCCCAGCGGCGTAGTGAATTCGTGCGAGCTGTGGGATCACGTGACTCAGTTAGAGCCAATGGCAGCACACCATCTTCCATTCATAAGTTTCACAGCACCCTGTGAAATCTATGAATCTTACACCCCCCCAAAATAACAGCTAAACCTCAATTAAATTTTAAAAAAAACCCATCACATTAATAAAATAAGTATAGTTAATTAAATTAACCATTTTAAATAAAAAATTAAATTTTTGAAAAAATTTAAAATCTTTTAAAAAGTTATAAAAATAAACTTACCTGTCTTTAAAGTCTCTAAAAAAGATATACCTGTAAAAAAAAATTCAAAAAAATACTTAATTCACTACTTACCTTCTTAAAAGCGGGTCTTACTCCTTTTTACATTTCCAAAATCTTCCCTACTTACCTGCGCGTCCAAAGCATGAAGTGCACAGCGTGTGCGCAGCCTGTAGTGCGCACGCGATGCACCGAGGAACCGCCCCCTTTTCAGAAGAGCAGTTGCCGGTTTTCAGCGCATGCGCAAGGCATGCAGAAAACCGGCAATTGGAGTGGGAATACGCGAGAGTACGCAGTGCGTACTCTCGCGTCCCGGGATCAATTTTCGGCCCAATGTTTTAATTGTTTAAAAGGAAATCTTACTGTAGAAAATGATGGAGGAGGATGTATTTTTAATTTTTAAGAAATAATATGGATACTGAAGGTGCAATTTAACTAACAGATCATACTAACAGGATTAAGAAATAGTTTGGATCATTCAGGGTGCATTAAAAAAATTCTTCAGCATGCATATCAGACAATATAACACTGAATCAACATGCACTTACAATGTCCCAACAACAGTAATACAGCAACTGACAGAAAGTAAACTATGTTTGATCCACACGCAACAAAAAGACCCATCCTGTTTCCTGCTATAAACTGTCTCAAGAGCTTTTGAGCACACGCACACACAAATCTAAAGTGGCAACACTCCATAAATTCACATAGCAAGGTGACATTCAAGTAAACAAGAGAGACAGCATTTACCTCAATCAGATGCTTTAGCTTCTGTTACAGCTGTTACAGACCATTAAGCTTGCTAATTTATTTACACGATGTGGCTTCACAGTCCAAAATGAAAGTACAACAACTACCTTCACTGAAATGTGCAACACTGTTTAATGCAGGATCAATGTGTTGTGTGTGCGTGCTTATGTTTTCACAAACCCAGTCAAATCATCTCCATCTTGTGATGCCGGTTCCTGGCTCCATGATTGGGAGGAAGCAGGGTCGCAGGGGCATCATTGTAAATCGTAAACACAGACACGCACATAAGATATCAATCTAGCACAGACAGATTTGAATATTTTCAAAAACAAAACATGCTATAAACAAGGGTCTTACTTTATTTGACCTTCAAAAGCTTAAAGGTGTTACACGATAAAAACGTGTGCAGATATTTACACTTTTCAGCAAAAAATCCAGTCCTTTTCTAGTTTTAATAGATTTATTTCATGATGCTTTGACTAATTCTGAATCATACTTTCCTTTTATTATGTAAGATGAAGGGCAAAATGTTGTTTAAGGTATACCGCATTCGATAGATAGCTGCAGTTGAAGGAGGAACAGTTGTTACCCTGAGGATTAAGGAGGCCGTTGTAAAACACCTTGGCAGCATTATTGCTCAGGGGGGAATCCTCCTATTGCTAAAGTGGCAGAAATTTCTAATTATGACTGGTAAACAGCAATCTATTCATTTTATGATACCCTTGTGTAGGTTAATTCAAAATAAAATGTTTTAAATCATTTCAGCAAGTGCTCAAAGAGGCGACGATAGCTTCTCCACTGTGACATAAGCAACTGCTTGTCCTGTTGCCCAAAATGTTGCTCAACAAAATTGACTGTCTGCTGGTATCAATCTCAAGGCAATCGAATCATAGAATGATACAGCACAAGAAGGAGGCCGTTCAGCCAATCGTGCCTGTGCCGGCTCTTTGAAAGAGCTATCCAATTAGTCCCACTCCCCTGCTCTTTCCCCATAGCCCTGCAAATTTATTCCTTTTTAAGTATATATCCACTTTCCACTTTTGAAGTTACTATTGAATCCTCTTCCACCACTCTTTCAGGCAACACGTTCCAGATCATAACAAAAATTTCTCTTCATCTCCCCCCTGGCTTTTTTTTTAACCAATTACTGTATCTTAAATCTCTGTCCTCTGGTTACTGACCCTCCTGCTAATGGAAACAGTTTCTCCCTATCTACTCTATCAAAAAGCCTCATTATTTTGAACAACTCTATTAAATCTCACCTTAACCTTCTTTGCCCTAATGAGAACAATCCCAACTTCTCAAGTCTCTCCACATAACTGAATTCCCTCATTCCTAATAAATTCCTAATTCCACTGCATTTGTGCAAACAAAGTTATACGTGCTGTTTTTCATTGCCTCCTGGGCTAAATCATCTCTTCCTGGTCCACTCTATCTATTGCAGAGACCATAACTATTTAGAAAGACTCTCATAATGCACAATAGAGGTAATTTTATGAATTTGCATTGCTCCCCATGGTTTTCCATTATTTAACGTTTCAATCTTGGAGCATGAGTTATGTAAAATTACCCCTCATAAATCCACCACTGATGTGCAATCATAGTTTGCAGCTACAGAAAAATACACACCTTGAAGGGGAGTCCTCAATCTACTACCAAGCAGCAAGGGGATCTGTCACTGGTTCCTCCACAGGTTCTTCCAAGTGGTACTTTGAACGTTCAGGAGATTCTGCACCGGCAGTCGATGAGGTACAGCAACTCACCGTTTCAGAGCCATGCAGAAAAAGATTTGCATGTACTGAAGCATGACATGGGAAACATCTGTAGTGGTGTGCAATATGACAATTGACATGGCTTCTTATTTGAGCTGAGATGGCTGAGAAATGGAGTTTCTAGTCAATCTGCTTAAAATGGAGGCGTGTAGTCTGCTTCACCTGCAGCTGATGTGACTTACACCTTCTAAATACCACTCTGCATGTCATCCTTTGAAGGGGGCGTCTTTTTAAAGCACAACAGCTGGCCTTTCTTAAATCTGAAAAGTATAAACTAGAAATAAAAACAAAAAACGCTGGAAATACTCACCAGGTCAGGCAGCATCTGTGGAGAGAGAAACAGAGTTAACGTTTCAGGTCAATGACCCTTCATCAGAACTGGAAAAAGCTGGAGATGGAACAGGTTTTTAAGCAAGTGTAGGGGCAGGGAGAGGGGGGAGGGGAGGAAAGAACAAAAGGGAAGGTCTGTGATAGGATGGAAGGTAGCAGAGATTAAGAGACAAAAGGGTTGATGGTGCAAGGCAAAAGGAGATGATAATGGGACAAGTTAAGAAACAAAAGGTGACTCTAGATGAAGTGTAAATGGCAATGGCAGAATGATCGATTGCTGCCATGTGAGAGAGAGTGAACATTTTTTTTAAAAAAAGGATAGGGGCAGAGGTTATGGTCTGAAATTGTTGAACTTGATGTTGAGTCCAGAAGACTGTAAAGTGCTTAATCGAAAGATGAGGTGCTGTTCCTCGAGCTTACGTTGAGCTTCATTGGAACAGTGTAAGAGGCTGAGGACGGAGAGGTCAGAGTGGGAGTGGAGCGGAGAATTAAAGTGACAGGCGACCGGAAGCTCGGGGTCACCCTTACGGACTGAACGGAGGTGTTCTGCAAAGCGGTCACCCAATCTGCGTTTGGTCTCCCCAGTGTAGAGGAGACCGCATCGTGAGCAGCGAATACAGTATACTAAATTGCAAGAAGTACAAGTAAATCGCTGTTTCACATGTTTTGATCAAGTATAAACTAGAAGCTGTTCTATACGATTAAACACTCAAATTTGTGTGGTAATAACTATCTGTTTTTATTTCCAAGACCCTGTAGAATACTCCATCAAAAATAACAAAAGCAACACAAAAGAGACCTTGGAGTACAATTGCTAAAATATACTTACTCCTATCAGAGGGCCATCTAGTCTTCAGTTAACAATATGCAAGTACTTTCCCTCTCAGAATTACACGGTAAAAATGATCACCTCTGAGAATGAGCCTGGTTAACAACTAAAAAACATTAGGTAAAGAAATTCAGCAACTACATCATACAATGACGTGATTAAAAAATAGCACCCTTCCGGTAGTACACAGGAAAGATGGGTTATGCCAACACTAGAACCATAATGAAAACCATTACTTTCATAACTATCTCCAAGTCCAAAGGATTTGGAGGTTTCCTTGACCTTTGTGGATATATTTGAGTAGGAATGACATCGGTGACCTGGGAATAATAACAAGAGCAGTAAATGGTAACTTCTCAGGTTTGGGTTCACAAGTTTCTTTGGAGACAGTCCTTTGGAGAGGTGGTTGGTTCGTTACACATGGGAATAGGCAAATTATTTGAGGAGTGGTAACACCTACTCCCTTAGTATCAGTTGTCAACTCGTGAAGCTGCTTCATTGGACACAATTATTAGGCTCTTACATCAAGTACAGCAGCACATTTACACCCATTTTCTGAAGTTATTTTTCCTAGTGTCTCCTTGAGCAAATTCAACATTTTGAGACTTTTACTTATTCTGCTATTCTATCCACCACCGTTCCCACCCCCTCGCCCTTTTTGTTTACTTGATGTCTATTAATGGGTTTGCTTTTCTTCCAGTTTCCTGTTGGGCTGGTGGAAATTTTGCCTGATCCTGCCCCCAAAATCCCTCTCGAGAAATTTCAGGGCTAACAACTCTACAGCAGCAAGAGTGGCAGTCAATATTGGAGAATTGCTCTTCTATATAAACACAGAAGTTATCTAATTATCTGGGCACTGGCCTGTCCCAAGCTAAGCTGCTTGAGTGTTTTTGGAAGTTACACTCTTGGCCCCTTCCTCCCCCCCCCCCCCACCTCCCCGTCATCCCCCCACAATACATTTTAGCAATTAAACTTTTGAAAAACAAACAGCAAGGCTTTATTGGTAGTATGGGCAGATGGGGCAATGTCTGTACTCAGACAGTCCCTACTGGTAGATGCCAGATAATAACTAAGAATACCAATTCAAACCCACTCATATCTCTGTGGTCAGTTATTTAAGGCAAGGGAATGCATCCTGGATTTACAGTTCCATCTTTCTGTGGCCAGAACATGGGTCCAGTAGCCTTGTTATGGGCTGAAATAATGGATTACTATACTACTGGCTTATGTAACATGTACAAACAGTAATATGTTGGCAATATATTATACATTAAATTAAGTCGAGAACAGTTCAGTGATTTATCTGTTTAGGATGAGATTTTGCTTCAGATAATCATGTATAAAGACGATTCTAAATTATGAAAGGCAGGTTAAGGCCAGCAACATTTGCTTCAACTTGTGATATCCTACATCAAGCTCACTGAAGCAAGCTATGAGCCCAAGTATAGAAAATGAGTAAATATGAGATGAAACCTTTCATGACTGTGTGAAAATGAGCTTGAGTAAGATCATAGACCACAGTATTGAGGATATGCAAATTGCTGGACTCTGCTATTTGTATACATACCAACCTAGAAAACTAACAAAGGTTGACAAACAGCTATTAAAAAAAACTGTCCCAGCCCATACTAAGCTTACAACTCAAAAAACAACAGGCAAATCAAAAATTGTCCTTAATATAGGCCTCCTACCAGGGCCATTCCTTTATGGTGACTGGAAAAATTAAAATTTATATTTATTATATGGGTTTCTAATGTTTTGGTGATCAAAATACACTATTTTGCCTGTTTTTCTGTGAAAAATGAAATCGACGGTTTTGCTACAACACGTGAAAACAAGCAGTTACACTGGGAGTGCAGTGAGACATGAGCTTATTGTAACTTAAGCTATGGGCATATCGTGCCAATTCCATGATCTGACCAAAAAACGGCCTGTGCTTCCGACACTCTCAGGCACACCTGCTTTGCTTGTGTTGTGAGACAACGACACCAGGTTCTATGGGTCAACCGATTTAAATAATGGGCCAGAAATTGATCTGGCTCCGTTCCCGCGGGTGTAAGGAGCAGGCGCGGTAATACATACCGCGTCTGCCGTTTCGTCTTTTCCACGGAGAAAATTCATCTTCTGGCTGATTGAGTGCAGGGCAGCGTATGACGTCACACTGCCCTGCAGCGCAGCGTGCGCGTTGCATCGCGTGCGATGTGGCGTGAAGACACGCCCATTAAGGTCTCTTTTCCATAGGCCACGCCCCCGATTTTTTTCTCCACTGAAACCATTGTACAACTGCTGAAGACAGTTTTCTCACTGTTTTAGGTGGAATTTGCAGTAAGTAGGATTTAAATGCATGGTTTTGTAAACTTTTAAAGATTTTTAGTATAATTTGAGTAATGTTAAACATTTGCAAAGAGATTTAAAGTAATTTAAATAGTTTTAAAAGCACAGAAATCATTTTTTTCAGAGATTTAACTGTTTATAATCAGCAAACGAAATTGGCTGCTATCAGCACTATCCAATTTATCAAAATAACACAGAATTTCAGTGATGATGATCTCCGTACACTTCTTGACGAGGTAGAATCGAAACGTTCACGGAAAATTGGAACTCAGAAGTCCAAGCCGCCGCGAAAAGGCCAAATGGCAGCGTGGAAAGAGGTTGCTCAAAGTGTGAGCGCAACCTCGACCATTCCACGTACAGCTGAGCAATGTCGCAAAAAATTCAGCGATTTATATCGAACGCTGAAGGTTTGTATAGTTATAACAAAAGTCAATGTTAAAATGTCTTAACATTTAAAATGAAAAGCCTTGAAAAAGTGTTTGTTTGCTAAGCTGAGTTAACTGAAGTCACAAGATGCTCCCATAAATTTTTATGGCTTTTGTAGCCAGGCAAGTCTCATAAAATGCTAATGTCATCTTGATTGAAATGCTTTGAGTTGCTTACTGAGTCCTCTTGAAGGACTGTTGCAGAAACCCAATGTGGAAGTGCAACTTAGTAAAATAAATGAGTCTCTTGAAGGACTCATGCGAATAATTTCTGCTGCAATTACTGTGACTCCATCAGAACCAACCTTACCTGCTCCCAGCGCAGAATCAGTGCAAGTCCAAGAGCCACCAACGATGATGCAATCAAGAAAGCGCAAGAGACGTTAGGGTGTTGCATGTTCCACAATGCACATCCATTGACCCTCAGGAATAGTTTATTTGTGGTTAAATTTTTCAAGTGTTTAATTTTTAGTTTTATTTAAAACTTACATGTTTACATTTTTCTTTATTTATATATATATTTGACACTGAAACTGAAAGTTAGCTTTTCATTGAAAAAGTACAGCCTTTAGTCACTTTATAAAAATTCAAATTGTTTATTTTCACAAAAAAATTGAACATTTAAACTTGTTTACATTTAGGAAAGAGTTATTTCCCATCTTGAATGTCTTTACTGCATTAACGAAGCAAAAAAGTTACTGAGAACTGTTAACAAATTTTTAAAAAACCTATTTCTGTTTACGATTGTTTACAAAGTTGAAAAGTAGCTAGTTAACATTGAAAAGTTATAAACTATGTAAAGCAACAATGAACCTCAGAAGTCTGTAATGCTGCAATAAAAGAGCACTGTTTCACTTTAAATTGTGTCTGTACCTTTATTTGCCTTGCTGGTGGAGAGGGAGGGGGAGGGGGAGAGGGAGAGGGAGGGGGCGAGGGAGAGGGAGGGGGAGAGGGAGGGAGGGGGGGAGAGGGAGGGAGGGGGGGGAGAGGGAGGGAGGGGGGGGAGAGGGAGGGAGGGGGGGGAGAGGGAGGGAGGGGGAGAGGGAGGGAGGGAGGGGGAGAGGGAGGGAGGGGGAGAGGGAGGGGGAGAGGGAGGGGGAGAGGGAGGTACAAGGCGACACTACCTCGTGAAGGTGTTGGCTACCAGCTGCTCCCGAGCAGCCTTACTTTGAGCAGCAGTTGGCTCTTCCCCATCATGCCTTCCCACAGGCACATTGGCATTGTCCACGTCCTCCATTTCTGCAGGTAGTTCATCTGCAGCGTTAAGGGTCAGTCCTTCCTGCAGGGCAAAGTTATGCAAATCACAACAGGCCACCACAATCTTTGCCACTTTCTGAGGAGAATACTGCAAGGTCCCCCCTGACCTGTCCAGGCACCGGAAGCGTGATTTCAGAACTCCAATTGTCCTCTCCACCACTTGCCGTGTGGACACGTGTGCCTGGTTGTATCTCTCCTGAGCCTCATTATTGGTCTTGCGGTAGGGAGTCATCAGCCATGGTCTTAGCAGGTAGCCCTTGTCGCCCAATATCCATGCGGATCCTGGAGGCAATGCGTTGAGGACGCCACATCAGAGTTACGGAGGACGATTGCAAAAGGGCATCTTTCTCTCACACAGGCTTCCTCCTCAAACTGAAAGTTGTAATGAAGAAATGGAAATAGTTGTTAAAGTAACTTTAGTTAAGTGAGTGGCTATAAAATCAGGTCAGGCTATGGTGGGATACGTGCGCTATCAGCTTGGGAACACATCTACCCGCCACACGGCCCTAGCTGATTTTCCAAAACTGTAACATTTTCATAAATTCATACATACATACATACATACTTACTTACTTACTCATTTTCATCTTTAAAACTTTTTGAAACGTAAACAGTTCATTTTTAAACTTTCATTTTCACAGATAGATACCTAAATATGCCTTGTACACACCCACAGTTGCTATACTACTCCAAATGGTCAAAACCCGTTTAAAAATTTTTTTTTTTAAAACTCTTAACTTATATAAGACTTCATTTAAAACTTTTGTGTCTTTCAGATTTAAAAAACTCACCTCAGTAGCCACACTCCAAAAGATTTCTTCCTCCTACTATCTCGGTAAATGTATAAATGGCTGCTGCTCCTGGTTTTAAAATGTGTAACTGCTAGGAGCTTACACACACTACTCTCATTCACAAAATACATGAATTTTCTGACGCACGCGCAGAATCACCAGCCCACGCGATTACTCGCATATCCATGAAACTGACCAGACATGAAGTGCCGGTTTTCAGCGCATGCGCAGTGCATGCAGAAAACCGGCAATTGCAGAGGGAATACGCGAGTGTACGCACTGCGTACTCTCGCGCACCAGGATGAATTTTTGGGCCAATATGCCTCAGCTCTCTACGTGTTTTTTATGTGTGCAGAGAATGCTGAGTCACTGGTGGGGGAGGGAGGTGAGTGAGGAATCCTGACTGCAGCAGCTCTTAAATGGCTGCTGTATTTAAAAGGATGCTTCACTGTTTTAGGTGGAGTCTGACTATTGTGGAAAGAATATGGCTGGAAGAGCTGCAATAACTCTCCCCTTCACTGCAGTGAGGCTGGAGGTCATTCTGGTGGAGGTACTGCTTAGGAAATGGGCTATTTTTTGGGAAGAGGGGAATCGTTAAGGTAGGCTTCAATTGCCCTCTGAAAGGAAAGAATCCCTGTACAATGCATGCAGCAAGCTGTCAGGCTACAGCATGATACCACATCAGCAAAGTAACTGGTAAAGCAGTGGCCCAAACCCTCATAGTTAACGCCCTCTCACTACCATCTCAGGGAAGGTGCAGTTCTAAATTGATGGGAGAAAAAGATCAGGGCTTGACTTTCACTCACAGAACCTGTTGCTATAGTTTACCCACTAATTATGGCTCCTCAAACTACTTACATGCTCTCCACTTCTCCTTTCACCCCAGGTGCAATGTAGGCTGGGCACAGGGTTGTAACTAGTCTTCAGTGCTAATACAGAAATTCTCTGTTTGCTCTACTTTAGTAGACAAATGTGAGAAGTCGCATAACACCAGGTTATAGTCCAACAGCTTTATTTGAAATCACAAGCTTTTGGAGCGCTGCTCCTTCGTCAGGTGAAGTCAGCAGCGCTCCGAAAGCTTGTGATTTCAAATAAAGCTGTTGGACTATAACCTGGTGTTGTGCGACTTCTCACATTTGTCAACCCCAGTCCAACACCGGCATCTCCACATCATGGCTACTTTAGTAGGTGAAGGCTTCACACAAGCTTCATAACAGGACACACACAAGGAATGGACCACTTAACCTGTGCTACCTCAGCTGACATGAGGATTAGACCTTCCAAATAAGTGGCATCAAGGCTATTGAGAGAGTGGGTGAGAGAGAGCTTGATGGCTTTGTCTCAATATGAAAGCATCGTGGCTGCTCCTCAGTGAGGACCTGGTGAGTTGCCTGTGGTGAATGTTCTGTTCATGCTGGGTCATGAGATGATCTTGCAATTCCTGTATTCTGTACTGATTGGCTACTTTGTCTCCTATCCGCCTCTTCTACAGTCTTCTGAGGGGGCCGGCTGGGAGGGGCAGATGGATTCTCACCCTCAAGAGGTCAAGTGCTCATCCGCCTCTCCTCCTAACATACACCAGCTGCTAATTGAGGATGACCGGAGATCTATGTATTAAGTCTACCATCAAAATACTCTCATCAGATCCCCTAGCATCCGTAGAACAGAAGTGAAAGTGTCCTGTAAATTGGAGTCCAAGCTCTTAATAGCAGCAGACATGGTGTTGAGTGAAGAAAACTGCCTCAGCACTTGGCCCTCTGTCCTTGGGGGTTCCCCGCCAAGATGCCCTGGAGTTTCTGCTACCTCTGTAGTTCATGAAACCCTCTTGCATGTCTACACAGATGTTACAGCAGTACTGCTGCATGCTCCTCAAATTCTATGCAGGAACCTCTGAAGACTCTCAAAGGCCTGTAACTACTGCTTGTCTGACACTAAGCGTGCCTTCCTCCTGTTGCTGCTCTTTTGCTGCCATCTCCATCTGCTCCTCCATGCTGGTGCTCAGTGTTCCTTCCAGACTCTTCCTGTCCAAAATCCCCAGAACTGGATTTTTTAGGGCTGGAGCTTGCAGGGTGAGGCGTGCTGAGGTAAATAAGTTGCCTCCTGTTCCTTCCTATTGTTAGCTTCTTATTCTTAAGAGATCCTTACACAAGGAGTCAGAAAACATGTGTTAGCATAGGATATGCAGCTAATACTGTGCATACAGTGGCAAGGCTGCCGCATTTCCTATATTACAACAGTGACTACACTTCAAAAGTACTTCAATGGCTGTAAAGCACATCCTGAGGTCATGAAAGGTGCTATATAAATGTTTTTTTTGCAGAGGGACAAACGTGGTTGAGTGTTAGATACTAAAAAAAGAGGAATCTGAAGTGATGCCCTACCTGCTTGGGCTGGCACAAAGCCACCAAGCTCGCTTTCTCAAGATTCATCAATAGCCTCCAGACTAATTATTTGCAATACTTGCTCCTTGTAGTGGATGAGGCATCGTAGGTTGGCTGTTCCACTACCAGTAACGAATGTGGGCTCATTGTTGATAGTTGTGCGCAGCCTTCTCCTTTGAAAAAGAAGAGACCCTTTAAGCATTGGGGAGTAACACATAGGGTACCCCAATAAGCAAACTATATTCATCTGGTGTGAAAGGATATATAGAGAACATGCAGTTAGGTCTAGGAGCCACATAGTGAGTTGGGGAGAAAACATGCCAGATCTGTGTGAGTGAAAAAATGCCCTTCCCTTTGGCAGCTACCAAGTTGGAAATGCAGTTTCCGATATTTAAGAGGTTTAAGAAGTCAGAATTGGGGGCAATTGGGTTGCAGCGCAGATGTGGAAGTTTACTGTAGAGTGAGTGTGCAGTGTATGCATCATACAACCACCCCTTGCTTATAGTAGCACCTACTAGTGTTCTCTGCCGTAACACTCTTAGTGAGTCTAGATAACTCCTTTCTCAATTGTTACCATGAGTGACAAACTGTGGACAACATTGACATGATTGGTCAGTACCTGCACATGCTTCCTGTACACTGGCTCCATTTGCAGTATGTGCCTCCGCTCCTAAACTTGCTGCTTTCTTCCTGCAGTAAGAACTCCAGGTTTTCTTTGCTGAAGGGTGCAGTTTTGTGAGCCGTTTAAGACTGCAACACTTTAAGAGTTTCTGCACCCCTGATTCTGCTCGTGCCCTAGACTTTTTCCGATTTCTACGACTGCTGTGAATATCCCTTCGTGCTTTGTTTATTAAGTAAAAGACCCCAGAAACCAGATGGAGACAGATACAATTCCAGGAAGAGTCTCCTTATTTATTTACACAATCTAAATAGTTTCATGTTTCTTTTTTTATCCAATAGATGTCAAAATAAAATCAACATATACTACATTTAAACTAAATAAGGGATACAAAAACAAATAAAAGCAGAAACAGATATCTAAACAAAACACTGGAGTCGACTTACAACTGCTGGCTGCCCATTTCACACCTGAAAAATGGGCATTCAGTAGTTGAAAATTGAGGGGGTGTTGCACCTCGGCCAAGGCCCACCTGAAACATTTTTTAGGCAAGCTTGTAAAATTCCAGCAGCAGGCCCGACTATTTCAGGTGGGAGGCTGCTGACATTTGTAAATAGGGGTCCTAATCTGATTGTAGAATCCCATTTGCAGTTTTCAGGTAGAAATGGACGGGGTGACCTGACCAGCGGACGTTAAAGAGACTGCGAAGGAAACTCCAGAATAGGCCCAAAATGTTTGCTACTGCTGGCTCCACAAAAATACTGTGGCCCACTGCTGATCCTTGCTCGACCCCCTCTGGGATCAACTCTCTACACCTAGGCCCAACCTGCCTGACGGCTGAATGTGGGAGCTGGCTGTTTTCCCACAACTGGCGAGCCGCAGCGGAGCACCCATTTGGCGTCTGCAGCTCATTGGTTCCATTCCAGCGAGGCCCGAACCTAAAAAGCCAAGCTGTTCCAGTACGGCTACAACACTGGTATCTACCCGACAATGTGGAAAACTGCCCAGGTATGTCCTGTCCACAAAAAGCAGGACAAATCCAATCCGGCCAATTACCGCCCCATCAGTCTACTCTCAATCATCAGCAAAGTGATGGAAGGTGTCATCGACAGTGCTATCAAGCAGCACTTACTCACCAATAACTTGCTCACCAATGCTCAGCTTGGGATCCACGAAGACCACTCAGCTCCAGATCTCATTACAGCCTTGGTCCAAACATGGACAAAAGAGCTGAATTCCAGAGGTGAGGTGAGAGTGACTGCCCTTGACATCAAGGCAGCATTTAACTGAGTGTGGCATCAAGGAGCCCTAGTAAAATTGAAGTCAATGGGAATCAGGGGGAAAACTCGCCACTGGCTGGAGTCATACCTAGCACAAAGGAAGATGGTTGTGATTGTTGGAGGTCAATCATCTCAGCCCCAGGACATCGCTGCAGGAGTTCCTCAGGGCAGTGTCCTAGGCCCAACCATCTTCAGCTGCTTCATCAATGGCCTTCCCTCCCATCATAAGGTCAGAAGTGGGGATGTTCACTGATGACTGCACAGTGTTCAGTTCCATTCGCAACTCCTCAGATAATGAAGCAGTCCATGCCCGCATGCAACAAGACCTGAATGACATTCAGGCTTGGGCTGATAAGTGGCAAGTAACATTCGCGCCACACAAGTGCCAGGCAATGACTATCTCCAACAAGCGAGAGTCTAACCACCCCTTGACATTCAATGGCATTACCGTCACTGAATCCCCCACCATTAACATCCTGGGGGTCACCATTGATCAGAATTTTAACTGGAGCAGCCACATAAATACTGTGGCTACAGGAGCAGGTCAGAGGCTGGGTATTCTGCAGTGAGTGTCTCACCTCCTGACTCCCCAAAGCCTTTCCACCATCTACAAGGCACAAGTAAGGAGTGTGATGGAATACTCTCCACTTGCCTAGATGAGTGCAGCTCCAACAACACTCAAGATGCTCGATACCATCCAGGACAAAGCAGCCCGCTTGATTGGTACCCCATCCACCACCTTAAAAATTCACTCCCTCCACCACTGGCGTACCGTGGCTGCAGTCTGTACCATCTACAAGATGCACTGCAGCAACTGGCCAAGGCTTCTTCGACAGCACCTCCCAAACCTGCGAACTCTACCACCTAGAAGGACAAGGGCAGCAGGCGCATGGGAACACCATCACCTCCAAGTTCCCCTCCAAGTCACACACCATCCTGACTTGGAAGTATATCGGCATTCCTTCATCGTCGCTGGGTCAAAATCCTGGAACTCCCTCCCTAACAACACCGTGGGAGTACCTTCACCACACGGACTGCAGCAGTTCAAGAAGGTGGCTCACCACCACCTTCTCAAGGGCAATTAGGGATGAGCAATAAATGCTGGCCTGGCCAGCAACGTCCACATCCCAGGAACGAATAAAAAAAAAGCCAGATTCAGGCAGGCAGCAAGGCTGCTCCATCAACTTCCCACTGCCCCAGTGCAAAAAAATGATTTCTTCATGCCCCTGTCATGGAAATATTCTGCAACTTTGATGGCCGCTTACTCTAGAAGTTTCTTCTTCTCTCAAGTGGTTCTTGGTGTTGGCCTGATCTGGTGGTCTCAGAAAGGGTGTAACTTGAAGAGGTGGAGTTATGAAGACTGGACCATTCCTCATTTTTCATCCCTGGGGAAGGCTTCTGAGCAACTGCCTGGACATCGTGTTTTCAAGTCATCATCGCCTTCGCAGTGAGCTTTTGGTTTTGATGGACAACCAATCTTTAGCTGTCTCTGGCTGAATCTTGTTGTTAATGCCACCTAATATAATAAAAAACATAATTAAATTAAAAAAAACATGCTGTTTAGCTCATCAAAATATATTTGTTCCATAAGGTAGGGATACTGAACTATCGCCATGAGACCCGGTTGCCAAAACTCTGTGGGCCGCAATCCTGGTGGTTACACTGGGGTCATGTCCGCTGGTGCTCTCCAGTGCTGACCCAGCTGGAATATGTGGGGTCAGCAGGATGGCACATGATAGAACAGGCGGGCCCAAGCATCATTTTGGGCGCACCTCTGGCACGTACCTGTCCATGGTGCCTGGAGGCCCCACCGCCAACGCACCCTTGAGGAGTAGGGGTGTTTACCCAGGACCCCACCCCCACCCTGGCCACGGCCATGGTATTCACAGCCTCCTGTATAAGAGGTCGATCTTTCAAAAAAATTCCCGAAGAAGACTCCTTTTCTTCTAAGGATCCAGGTCACTTCCCTGCCCTGGACCCCACCTGTGGAGCCCACACTAGCCATTCTGGAGGTTGGTATGCCTGAACTCACCTGGCCTCCACTGATATACTGGGTGCCAAGTGGGACCTCCCCGCATATGGAGGCCCTGCCCATGGCTCCACCCCTTGGCTTCATTTGCCTTATAAGAGGTGGACCGAGGTTCTGACCCCTTCCAAGAGGAAACTCACAGAAATTGTAGATATCCAGCAAACTGGTCTCCCCCACTTTCCAGGGATCCCGCTGGTCTACTGGCAGAGTTATGCAGGACCGTGAGGAATATCGGCCTTCCTATCTTGAGTGTTACTAAGAGGGTTCCCACTTGGGGCAGACCCCAGTGGCAGAAAGGATCCCATACTCGAAATGTGCTCGTCAGCTATCTTATTTCTGATTTTCTGTTTTAATAAACTGTCAGAAGTGACAGATTGACTCTGGGGTGGGGGAGGGGAGGTGGGGGTCCTTTGGACCTCGTGGGCAATAATATAAACCGAACTTATTTAATTTACTGCTGGCAGGAGCCATGCCCTTGTTTCATTCAGCATTATGCAAAGCAGCTGACCCTGAAAGTGTCAGTGTCCTTGGCTGTTGGCAGCCAGAAGACCAGCTGTACTTCCACCAGCCCATCAGGGACTCAGAAGTAGTGGAACGACATATTTTTATTTTTAATCAGTGAGTTGACCATCAATAACTGATTTAAATCAACCTCACATATCTTCATTTCTGTAAGTATTTATCTATGTTTTTATAAAGTACTTATCTATGTTTTTAAATATGTAACATTTCACATTTATTGGACTTTTTTAATGTTATAATTTCTGCATACTCTATCACTAAATGGACTACCTGGACTTCAGTATTTAATTAACAGGAAATTAATGTTTCCTACATTACAACAGTGACTACACTTTAAAAGTACTTCATTGGCTGTAAAGCGCTTTGGGACGTCCTGAGGTCGTGAAAGAAGCTATAGAAATGCAAGTATTTCTTTTTTTATTTCACATTAACAGCATTAAATTATCTAATATTTAATTCTTACTACTGTTAACCATGAAGGCATCCCAAAATCTCAGTTTACCCATACTGCTATCTTTATTGCATTACTAATTGACGGGAATGTCCTCATCAAAAATGTTTCATTTCACATTCCCATGGATAACAATATACCAGCCAAATGAAGGCACCTCTGGTTTAAACCCTGTGCTGTGGAGTTGAACTAGGGTAAAACAATGACAATTAAGCACATATTAGACAAAACAGTCCACCAGGTGTACGTGCTACTGCATATCTCTGAATCTATCACCTCAGTCAAATCTTTATTCTGGCCTCACTGTAATTCAATAAGTGCAGCCATTTTCAGACTACCCAAGAAAGGTGTGTGCTTTGATTACGTAATGAGGGTGTCTTGTTGTCTAGGTCCCATTCTCTTTCTGCAGGTACTGAAGGAGCAAATCCCATTGTTTTGGTTAAAGCTGAGTGTATGTAATGAGAACATTCAGTACCCCTGAGGCTATTGTTATGGATGGATAAAGGACCAGAAACTGTCTACAGGCAGACCTGCTGTGGTTAATATACTTGCCTGTGCACATCTATGAAACAGCTACAAACTTAAAAATAAATGAATTAAGCAATGTAAATAACACAAAGTAGGAATTTAGTGCTAAATAAAATTGAAATATCTGATAATTTAAATGAATAGTAGTAGGGGGTCTTGCACAGTAGTGCAAAACGAGCAATAGCGAATCACCGGTCAATGGAAAAGAAAGTCGAACATGGCGTAAAACAGGCTGCCAATTTGCCATTGCGCGTTTGCGTTACTGCCCAAGACCAATTTCACCCCCGTATACTTTTGTACTGTAGCATAGGTTGAGCATTCCATGTCACATCTTGCACTAATTATGATCAATGGAGAAAGAATAGTGTGGATCTCTTTTATTATATAGAAAGTGTTTGTTATCTTCTTATGTAACCTTGCAATTCTAGACTTTGCTTTACAGATGTTACATATTAAAACAACACATGCTCAATTTGCAAGCTCCAAAGCATGCTCAGCCACCAAAGAGTTAAAAATTTAAGGGGTAAAAAGCTATATCTTGTTCATTGCGGCAGGTTGCGGAATTGTGTGTAGACAGCTGAGAGACATTTCCTACCATACAATCAGTCACAGCGGCCCCTCCCATTCGATAAAGTAATGCTTTGAAAGAACTGTAAGGAGACCATTCAAACAGCACTTGGGACTGTTTACCCAGCAGGCTCTTGGCCAGCTCCCTTCCTGCTTACAAAACACCCCAGAGCAGACCTCTTTACCATTCATCAACCCTCACTTCTCAGACCACATGACTTTGAAGCCTGAGAAGCTGCCAATCGGGGAGCCACAGCATCAAAGGCATCTATCATCTGTGTGCACAATGGATCTTTTGTACTGTTCTCATACCGAGACGCTGGCGGCACTCAGGCAGGCAGGGAACTTGAGCCTGTCTTCTCATCAGTCACTGAGTCACGCTTGGTGCTTTTACTGTTGGCTGGAGAATGTAAATGTTCGCAGTAATTGATCTTTTTAAGTGAAAGACTTAAAAGAAGAACCAAACTTCTCTGCCATGTTACTTTTCCCTGTCAGTATTTCTGAAAGTGTTCCACACAAATGCAACACATTTGAAAAATGTTGATAGATGTGAAGTTGGAACTGCTAATGTTAACTCATATTCTTAAAAAAACAAAAACTGTCTCTGCTAATTTGCACACCCTTCTGTAAGGCAGTCCAAGGACTCAACAGAACAGGGTTGAGTTGTGCTGATGGAGATTTGCCTTTCATTTAACCAGTTTTTGAACTGAGCATAAATCTGGGACTTTGTTCTAATCAGCATTTGGGAGTCTTGAGTTGGTACATTTAATAAAATGGAATGGGATGCATACGCATTACAGGTATATATAAATTTGGTTAACTTTCAATTACTAAGCACCTTAATGATTTTTTTATTATGCACTCCATATTGACACCAAACGCATTGCATGCTATTATTGGAAAATGCAGCATATTCTAGTTTTTCTTTGAATGTAGTTTTACTTTTTATGTGTTTGCACATTTGTGCATATGTTAACGAGGCATATTGTGACTGATTTTAGATTGTCAACGGGAGATTGGGGAAGTTCCCTTCTGAAATAGATGGGAGCTTCATAAACATAACTAACAGGAAGTGACATCGTACACACGCTGATGCGATTTTGTGTAGATTCCGCCTGGTGTACCTCAGTTGCTGATCACTCCCACAAACCTTAGGTATTCACAGTGGTAGCAGCCATTTCAATTCTGACACATTAAAAGAGATACCCTGTTCTCACCATGTACTTTTGTAGCTCAGTTGTTTTTGTGTTGGGACTAACTTTCACTAACTTGTTTAATCTTTGTGTATGAAGATTGCAGGAGGGATAGAAGTGTGGCCATTTTTGACAGCTTCCTAGCTTTTTTCCTCTGGGAGAATCTGGTTTTATTTGGTTTACTTGGAGGAAGAAGAGGAGAAGGAATGATGCAATGATTCTGGTAAAAGAACACCATGTTATAGAAGAACTGCTCCTACCTGCCTTCACCCCACGATTCACCAGTGAGGCAGTGACAAAGTTGCAGTAAAGGTCACTCTAGCTCTAAACTTTATTGCCTCTATCTCCTTCCTGGCTACCGTAGGGGATATTAGTAATATTAGCCAACCTGTGATCCATACAAGTTTAAATCCAGAGCAAAAAATGTTGTCACTCTCCCAATGGACAACACAAAATAGCAGGAGAGGGCCTTGAGTTTTGGCCAGATTGCTGGATTTCCCCATGGTCCAAGGAAATGGATTGCATACACATTGCTCTGCAAGCTCCTGCCCAAAATAATGCAGCCTTCATGACTCATAGGGGCTTCCATTCAATCGATGTGCAGCTGGTCTGTGATCATCTGTATAGGATCATGCAGGTTAATGCCTGCTTTCCAAGTGTGATGCTTTCTTTCTTCGACAACCTCCCACTTCTCCTTTGCTTGACGCTGGACACCAAATACTCCAGCAAATCCATGGCTTCCCAACACAGGCCTGGCTTATGACACCTGTGCACCATCCACAACACCTACTGAACACAAGTATAATGAGGCCAATATTTTGACAAGAAGCAACATAGGAAAGATGAAGCAATGATTCTGATGCTTTGATAGCTCTGCGAGCTTCCTCCAGTATAGTTATACACCATTATTGTTTACTGTATTCTGCATGGCTGCGCAATGTGGAATAAACATAGAGCTACTAAGGGAGGAGGGTCCTCCACCTACTGATTTACACCTGAGATTGAGGATGCTGAGGATCCTGTTACTGACCTGTATTTGCCAGCCAACAGGGCAATCCATCAGGATCAGCATAATGAGTGATTCATACAATGACACGTTAGCCTGCTTTCAGGAACAATCCTCCCAACATCTTCAACATTCCCTGAAATGATGCACCATCACCACAATTAACAATTACTCCATAACTGTCAAGCAGACCATTCATCTCATAGGAACAGAAGTAGGCCATTAAGCCCCTCGAGCCTGCTCCTCCATTCAATTAGATCATGGCTGATATACACCTCAACTCCATTTACCTGCCATTGCTCCATATACCTTGATACCCCTATCTAACAAAAATCTATCTCTCTCAGTCTTGAAAGCTCCTATTGTGCTGGCATCCACAATCTTTTGGGGAGAGAGTTCCAGATTTATACTATCCTTTATGTGAAAAAAGTGCTTCTTGATTTTGCTCCTGAATGGCCTGGCTCTAATTTTAAGATTATGCCCCCTTGATTCCAGACAAAATAGTTTCTCCATATCTACCCTATCAAGGGGGAAAAATTCAGCTGCTTGCGCCTCCCGTTAGCGCCTTAAGAGGGTGCTAATGGGGCGTAAAGCAGCTAACGCCCGGGCGCAGCGCCGCCCACGCCTCCCGCAAAATTCAGCGGGAGGTTAGCGGCGGCGCCAGCCGGTAGCGCCCTGTGGCGCTGCGCCGCCGGCGATGACGTCATCGCCGTGCGCAGCACCCCGCTCGCGCTCCAGCCGCGATCTTCAGTCGCGCCCCCTGATTTACCGCCAGACGCTATGTCCGACGGGTTCAGGGAGGCGTACGTGCGGCCGGGGCGGCGATATTTAAAGGGGAGGTGGCAGGCGGCCATTTTTGTTGCTGGCCGCCTGCCAGCACCTGCCCCCGTTGCTGTCCCCGGCCCCCGTGAAGCCCCCCCACCGTGAAGTGCCGGCTGCGCTCCAAGAGCCCGGCACTTCTCTTGAGTGCCGGGCTCTTTTGCCGGCACTCCCGATCCCCGGGGGCCCAGCTGGGCCCCGGTTCGCGCTGCGCAGGGTCCCTCCCCTTTAAGAAGGGGAGGAAGGCCTGCAATACCGCGGCGCGACGTGCCGCAGCGCCACGTAGCGCCAGGATATTCCCTCGCAGCGCCCCAAGAGGGATGCGGGGTGCTTCCAGTGGCGCCCCGCTTCCCTCTTGGGGCGCAACCACTGAAGTTCCGGCGCGGGGCCGCTAATTTTTTCGGGGCGCTAAAAGTAGCGCCCCGGCGAGGTTAGCGCCCCAAATGGGGCGCGACTTAATTTTTAGCCCCAAATCTTTTAAACATCTCGATCAGATCACCCTTCAATCTTCTATACTCAAGAGAATACAAGCCAAGTTTATACAACCTGTCCTCATAGTTTAACCCTCTAAGTGGCTCATCTCGTGACTCCCCAAAGCCTCTCTACCACTTAAAAGGTACAAGTCAAGAGTGTGGTGGAATACACTCCACTTGCCTGGATGCGTGCAGCTACAACACACTCAAAAAGCTTGACACCATCCATTAGACCAGCTTAAACACCCACTCCCTCCACTAGTGCACCGTGGCTGCAGTGTGTACTATCTACAGAATGCACTGCAACAAGTCACCAACACTTCTTCAGCAGCACCTCTCAAACCCGTGACCTCCACCAATTAGAAATACAAGTGCAGCAGGTACATGGGAATACCATCACCTCCAAGTTCCTCTCCTAGTCACACACCATCCCCATTTGGACATATATTGCCATACCTTCATCATCGCTAGGACTCCCTACCCAACAGCATTGTTGGAGCACCTTCGCCACATGGACGGCAGCGGTTCAAGAAGAAGGCTCATCACCACCTTTTCAGGGCAACTAGGGATGAGCAATAAATGCTGGCCTTGCCAGTGATGTCCATATCCTGGGAATGAATAAACGGTGTGTTGAGTGCATGTACGACTGGCTGAGAGCTGGTGAACTAGCAGCTGTACTCTGGAGATCATTTTATCCCCATAACCGTCTGGCAGGAACTGCCTGGTTCGAGTCGGATCCCCGTTTTAAACCTGGAAGCTCAGATATTATACAAGAGTTCTCTGCAACTAAAGCACAAAAAGCTAGTTTCTGATTTGCCATATGGCTAATATACTAAAGTAACTTTGATGTTTCAAGACCTTTACAATCGTTCAATATCATTTACTCTAGTGTTAGCTATCGCGTATCATTTTGTAAACTATTTTAATATTATCCAGTGTAAACATGCCCTTTCACAATCGTGTATCTGCGGATTTGACACCAGATTAAGTTGGTAATATTCAGTATCACTGTCTCGTAAAATGTAAGGGCCCCAAACAGAATCTTTCTGTGGCTCCCCCAAGGCTGACTGTCAGAAAGAGCTACCTACTCAGTCCTATTCCCCTGCCCTTTCCCCATACTCCTTTCATTTTTCAGATATTTCTCTGTTAAAGGCTATTATCGATTCTGCTTCCACCGTGGTTTCTGATAGGGCATTCCCCCTGCCCTGGCTGCAGGCCACTCATGCCCGATGACTCACCACGTGCAGATCCCACCTCTATACTATCCTCTAAAGTTAGCGCAGTACCAGTTTCTGAGCTGGTGCTTGCGAGTGTGAGATCAAGTGATGATGTCTCTTCTCCATCACTCGCCTCTTGCTCTTCCTGCACTGGCTGGGAAGTTTGGAGTTCTTGGGTATCTGAAAGGAGAAAGGCACAAGGTTAGGGTTGAGGTGAGGGGAGGTGGGTAAGTAAGATGTACATGCTTCTTCTTCTTCTTCTTCTTAGGCAGTCCCTCGGAACCGAGGATGACTTGCTTCCACATTAAAAATGAGTTCGCAGGTGACTGATGAGTCCAATGCAGGACCTACAGTCTCTGTCACAGGTGGGGCAGACGATGGTTGAAGGGGCGGGTGGCTGGGGTGCTTGGGTTGACGTGCGCTCCTTCCGCTGTTAGCGCTTGGCTTCCGCTTGCTCCCGGCGAAGAGACTCGAGGTATTCGGCGCCTTCCCGGATGCTTCTCCTCCACTTTGTACGGTCTTGGCCAGGGATTCCCAGGTGTCGGTGGGGATGTTGCACTTTTTCAAGGAGGCTTTGAGGGTGTCCTTGAAGCGTTTCCTCTGCCCACCTGGGGCCCTCTTGCCGTGTCGGAGCTCCGAGCTTGTTTTGGGAGTCTCGTATCGGGCATGCGGACGATGTGACCCATCCATCGGAGCTGATCGAGCGTGGTCAAAGCTTCGATGCTGGGGATGTTGGCCTGAGCGAGAACACTGACGTTGGTGCGCCTATCCTGCCAATGGATTTGCAGGATCTTGCGGAGGCAGCATTGGTGGTACCTCTCCAGTGCTTTGAGGTGCCTGCTGTACATGGTCCATGTCTCTGAAGCATACAGGAGGGTGGGTATCACTGCTGCTCTGTAGACCATGAGCTTGGTGCCAGGTTTGAGGTCCTGGTCTTCAAACACTCTCTTCCTCAGACGACCGAAGGCTGCACTGGCACACTGAAGGCGGTGTTGGACTTCGTCATCGACGTCTGCCCTTGTTGACAGTAGGCTCCCAAGGTATGGAAAGTGGTCCACGTTGTCCAAGGCCTTGTCATGGATTTTGATAATCGGGGAGCAGTACTGTGTGGTGGGGGCAGGTTGGTAGAGGACCTTTGTCTTACGGATGTTTAGTGTAAAGTACATGCTCTCGTACGCTTTGGTGTAGGTGTTAACGATGGTTTGGAGTTCGACCTCCGAGTGTGCGCAGACGCAAGCATCGTCTGCATACTGTAATTCGACGACAGAGGAAGGGACGACCTTGGATCTGGACTGGAGGCGACGGAGGTTGAACAGTTTCCTGTTTGTTCTGTAAATTAGCTCCAGTCCAGCGGGGAGCTTACTGAGGGTGAGATGGAGCATTGCCGCAAGGAAGATCGAGAAGAGCGTTGGTGCGATGACACAGCCTTGCTTGACCCCGGTCCGTACATGAATTGGGTCTGTGGTGGAACTGTTGGTCAGGATCACGGCTTGCATGTCATCGTGAAGCAGGTGGGTAGGTGGGTAAGTAAGATGTGCATGCTTACACCATCAGCAGCTTGTAAGTGAGCAGAGATTGTGGGATGAGGGGCAAGTGGGATTTGAGAAGGAGGATTAGGTACAAGCATACTGTCATCTTCAATGGTTTCAGCCTCGCCGATCACCATGGCCTCAGTGACGGCCCTTCCAATAATGTCAAGCACAGTCTCCTCCAGCTGAGTCAGAATATGCAGGCTTGCCCATCCCCCGCTGGTTAGCTGCTACTGTCTATGGTTGTGAGCCACCTTGCCTGCAAGAGAAATCAGGCAGGCTGCATAACAGACAGAATATCCATCCTGCCCAATTTGCTGATATGAGCTTCTAGAGTTATCTGCTCTGCATCAGAAGAGCAAGAGCAGAACATTACCCAATATGTTTTTCCACTGCTGGCAGCTTCTTTACTGTCTGTCCTAGTGCCTGCTGCTGTGGAGTTTCTACTCCTCCTACCCCCAACTAAAGAGGGAACAATGGTTTTCCTGCTTCTTTATGTTTTGGAGGAAAAAGAAGAGAAGTAACAAAGATAAGATGGACTGGTCAGACAGCAGAGTAGGCAAACGGCATCCATCTACCAGTACTCCCATATTAGAATGTACAGACCGAGACACTTCCACCTCCATCACTGCAGAGGCTGTGCTTCACAAAGGAAGTCATCAATTCTGCACCTCAACCTACCTCCCATCTTCATTAGAAGCAAGGCAATGCCAGTGGCAGCAACAGGTTCATTCCAGAGTGCTGCTGGGGACATTGGCCAATCAGCTGTGCATAGATGCATAAGGTCATTGATACATTGCTTGCTAGAACAAGCCAGCTCATCCACTTGCTCATGGGCAACCTGCAGCAGCAGGACAGGAAACAGTAGTAGCATGATTACCCAATGTTCAAGGAGTCATAGATTGGAAAGGATTCCAGTCTCTTGTTGTCTGGTATCACAAATGCAAGTGAATACTCTTTTTTCTGGAAGCTGCCTTTTTAAGGCAGTCCACCATGCCAACATTCTGACACAGAAAGGAAAGCCTCTAGGTAACTGTAGGAGATCAGGCATCTCACTACAGCCATGGTTTCCTAGGACACCACCTGAGCACTGTTACAATGATGTCTATTTTACCATCACAGTCATCATAGAGCTCCCAATTGGAATGTTGAAAGCATGTGTCAGGTGCCTGGATTGGTCTGTGCTCTATAATATAGTCTGTGGTGTCGTGAATCATAGTTGCATGGCGTCTGCTGCACAATGTACAAAGCTGCCTCATGATGAAGGCCTCAGAGTAAGAAGGTACACAAGGGCGGCAGGGGATATCAGCCAGAGGAATAGTAGCGCCCTGAAGAGGATGCTAAACACAATCAATTGCCAGGTACAAAAGACATGTGTGCGACTCTTTCTCTTGACCACATCTGGCCCATTAAATGAACAATTCTGTCTACATCCTTTCACACTACAAATATGCCATCACCTGCAACCATTCTCTGTGCATGTCAATTTACACAGTTCCTATTTGTGCCACTTCATCAAAGCTACTTCCGAATCTTGCCCAATACAATGTATGCATGCACAACTGCCCCAGCATTCCTTGGGAGCTTCGTTGGTAAGACGCGATGTATTTCAGATGAGCAGATAAAGAAAGGCCCTGTCTGAAAATTGGCTGCCACTTTTGTCGACATAACAACAGTGACTACACTTCAAAAGTAATGAATTGGCTGTGAAGTGCTTTGGAACATACTGAGAACATGGAAGGCACTAATATAAATGCAAGTTCTTCCTCCCATTGGCCCCCTGCAGTATTTCCAGACCATCAGCACTGCAGCTTTCTAGCTGCTGCTGGAGGGCCCAATGGTCATAAGATTAGGAAAGTGAGGTGGGAGGCTGGAAACACTCCGTCCTGCCTCATTTACATCTACTTCAGGTGGGTCTACATGCTACCCCTTGGCGACATCATCCGAAAACACAGCGTCAGTTTCCACATGTATGCTGACGACACCCAGCTCTACCTCACCACCACCTCTCTTGACTCCTCCACTGTCTCTAAGTTGCCAGACTGCTTGTCCGACATCCAGTACTGGATGAGCTAAAATTTCCTCCGACTAAATATTGGGAAGAACAAAGCCATTGACTTCTGTCTCTGCCACAAAACTCCATTCCCTAGCCAACAATTCCATCCCTCTCCCTGGCAACTGTCTGAGGCTGAACCAGATTGTTCACAACCTTGGTGTCATACTGTCTCCGAGATGAGCTTCTGACTACATAGTTGCGCCATGACTAAGATTGCTTTTTTCCACATCAGAACATCGCCCGACGTTGCCTCACCTCATCCATGCCTTTGTTATCTCTAGACTTGACTATTCCAACGCACTCCTGGCCAGCCTCCCATGTTCTACCCTCTGTAAACTTTAGGTCATCCAAAACTGTCCTTAACTCGCACCAAGTCCCATTCACCCATCACCCCTGTGCTCGCTGACTTACATTGGCTCCTGGTTAAGCAACGCCTCGATTTCAAAATTCTCATCCTTGTTTTCAAATCCCTCCATGACTTCGCCCCTCCCTATCTCTGTAATCTCCTCCAGCCCCACAACCCACCGAGATATTTGCACTCCTCTAATTCTGGCCTCTTGAACATCTCCGATTATAATCGCTCCACCATTGGCGGCTGTGCTTTTAGGTGCCTAGGCCCTAAGCTCTGCAATTCCCTCCCTCAACCTCTCCACCTCTTTAACTCTTTCCTCCTTTAAGACGCTCCTTTAAACTTACCCTCATCTTCCCTAATATCTCCTTACGTGGCTCGGTGTCAAATTTTGTTTTATAACGCACCTGTGAAGCGCCTTGGGATGTTTTACTATGTTAAAGACAAGTTGTTGTTGTTGGAGGCCTAGTTGCACAAGAAATACCATGGCAGCATGTTGGGGGTAGAGCCCTGACCTATAATAGATCTCCTCCACATTTTCCACTTCACTGTTCCTGGGAAAACAACATTCCCTAGGTCAGGCTTAAGGAGACGGCATAATTCCATGGTACGATCTCTCATGAAGCATAGATGATGAAGGCAGATCTCGTCAGACGTTCCCAGGTAGGTGTGCTTACGTCTGAAGACTCCACTTCTGAGAATCGGCTGAGTTGAGTCCAGATGCCTGAGGAGCAGTCGCACCTGCTTTAGTTCCCCCTGCATGAACTGCTGGTCCTCCTGCAAATCCAGCAGTGGAATTCCTGTGCTGAACACTGTGGTTGCTGCTAGTCTTCTATCTTTTCATGTCTTCTTGCTTTGGGGAACAGTGTGAAGTAGTGGAAGGATTCACAGTCTGACTGCCCGCGTTAACACTCCTTCCATGGCCATAACCATCTTTATACCAGCCAATAGGGTGGTTATTCCTATATGGCGGGAGGGCTTTATGGCCTCCCACAACCCATACGATGGGGTGAGGGCACCCACACCCACCGGACACGAGCATCCCGCTGGATGTCAACCCAGAATTCAAAGCTGGAGCTCCGACTCCACTCGCCGGGACTGTCTGGAGTGGGGTTCGAGCCCTGCACCTTCTGGCCCAGAGGCAGGAATGCTACCACTGCGCCAAAGGATCACTCCGGTTGCTGCTAATGAAGCAGTTGCTATCAGCAACAATGATGTGGGAAAAGGTATCTACAAAACATGAGTTGCAGTGTAAAAATGCAGCAGTGAACAGTAGCAGCAAGTAGTGCACCAAAGATAATGCAGACACAGTGATGTGAAAAGCACCAATAAAAGAAAACTTCAAATATGCTAAACTGTCAATCATGCCTTTAAGAATCAAACTCTAAAGGCCAAAGCAGGAAATCTCATCATTAGTTTTAACAGGGCGAACGGGTGAAAAGATTGCTGAATTCTTTGCACAACCAATTTAAATATAGTTGACTAAAATTAAGAAGTGCAGTGAGGTTCACACATGATCTGCGAAAAGCCTCCAAAGAGTTAAAAAAAGAATTCCCCCCACAATATCTGCCACCTGACAAATCGGGCACTCGGGCCTACTAGCCCTATTCAGAAAGATCTGCTCCTGGAATGCAAGAGTGTGCTGTGCGGGATTATCATCATTCAATCGGCTCTCTGACTCACTCGGTGGTAGTGATCATTTATTAAAAACAAGATGCAGTGAAATAGCCCACTGCTTGCCTGTTCCATGTGTGGAGTTAAAATCTACCCTTGTGTCTCTTAAAATCAAGTGCAGTAAATAATGTAACCTTAGTTGTAGTGTTAAAATACCACACATTTATTCAAATACCTAGAATACATCAGGATTACATCAAACGGAAGGAAAATGAAACTTTATAGTTTTATAAATGACGGTAGATTCATATTCAGCAGAAAAGTTAGGCAATAAATTGTACAAGAAGTATCAGCATGGGCGAGAGTGGGAAATGTGACTTTGATGTACATGTTTTGTGCCATCCCAAAATTATGGATATCAGTGGTTTGGCTTCTAATGAGATCCACCCTCAAATAATTGACTTAATTGGTATTTTAATCAAGGTACAGTGTTCTATTAAAGATTTATTCAATACTGAAAGTGAAGTGTAGCAATAATTACTGTATGTGTTGGATTACTGCCAACTGTACATGACACAGTATGTGGCAAAACTATTGCTGCATAAATGAGCACAGAATAGTCCAACTGCTTTTGCTTATCCTTCATTAATCAATCTTGTTTTAAATCAATAGTCAAAATTCTAATCTGTAAAATTGAAGGCTATGTCGGTGCAATCTTTTATTTTTTTGCAGTGATTGAATTGCAAAAAATATTGGAGAACAAAGAAGGAATTTCACATAAAATCAAATGAACAAAGCTGGTGTTAATGGATGGGCTGCAAGCTCTCAGTTAAGATGAAGAACAACAACAGCTTGCATTTATATAGCACCTTTAACATCGTAAAATGTCCCAAGGTGCTTCACAGCAGTGTTATCAAACAAAATGTGACACCGAGCCACATAAGGGGCAACACGGTGGCATAGTGGTTAGCACTGTTGCTTCACAGAGCCAGGGACCCAGGTTCGAATCCGGCCACGGGTGACTGTCTGTGTGGAGTTTGCACATTCTCCCCGTGTCTGCGTGGGTTTCCTCCGGGTGCTCCGGTTTCCTCCCACAGTCCAAAGATGTGCGGGTTAGGTTGATTTGGCTATGATAAATTGACCCTTAGTGTTAGGGGGATTAAATACATGGGGTTACGGGGATAGGGTGGGATATGTGTCGGTGCAGGCTCGATGGGCCGAAATGGCCTCTATCTGCATTGTGGGGATTCTGTGATAAGGAGATATTAAGACAGATGACCAAAAGCTAGGTCAACAAGGTAGGTTTTAAGGAGTATCTTAAAGGAGCGGAGAGCAGTAAAAAGGCGGAGAGGCTTAGGGAGGGAATTCCAGGAGGTCAGGCTCATACAGCTGAAGGCACGCCCGCCAATTGTGGAATGATTAAAATCAGGGATGCACAAGAAGCCAGAATTGGAGGCGCGCAGAGATCTTGTAGGGCTGGAGGAGGTTACAGAGATAGGGAGGGGCAGGGTTATGGAGGCCTATTGTGCCAGCTCACGTGATAAAGACAAGTACAGCAAACACAAACACTGGGGGAGTGAAGCCAGGAGAGATGGGTAGAAAAAGCATTACACATGCACGGCCAAAAATCCTCTTTTAAAACTAATCAGGTCTGACTGGCAGAATGACCAAGATTCCACAGGATATTTAAAACAGCTCATAACGTTGAAAGAAGTACATTAAATAACTCAACTTACAATGGAAACAGAAATAATGAGACAAGGATATATTTCCAAAAAGAGCGAAAGCACATCTTAGCTATCCCTCAAAATAATGAATCTCTGATCCCCAATCACCGAGAACATATCCTCAAAGAATGAGTATTCCCAGTTTGAATCTGACATTGTTTGTTTACCTTCTTGTCCCTATTTGCATCAGATTAATTTTCTTTCGAGCATAGATTTTAGGAATTTGTGCTCCCAGCAAAGAGTTTTGCCACCATATCAGAAGTGAATAGAAATTCCTTCGGGGCACGCTGACCTCCCCACTGAATTCCCAATATACTTTCTTGGTGGGCAAGGCTGCATGCCATGACCTCAAATTTGTAAATTTCTATCCTTATGAGTTTTGAAAGACTTTATTTGATTTTGATGGGTGACTAAGATGCGGTTTCAGTGTTGATTGGAAGATGGCCTTGACTCTTCAATCAGGCATGTTTTCTATGCCAGCACCCACAAGAGTTAGCATTAAAAAGGACAGAAGACTGGGAAAAGAGTGCTAGCTTGTGGTTTTAGTGCTGCTCCAAGTTTCCATCTTGTGAAAAAAGAGCTTATGGGTTGATTTTCTTAGCTATGTGCTTGGACTTATGGACCCTATGGGCTGGATTTTCAATGACCCGTGGAGTCGGGTTTGGAGGCGTGTGGGGGGTCAAAATAGCGAAAAGTGGCGGGCGGACCTGATCCTGACTCCATTCCGCCTCCACACAATTTTGACAAAATCGGTCGCGGGGTTCCCGACTCCGTCCCGCCTCCAAGAGGCGGGAGAGGCCATTAAAGCCCTTAACGAGCCCTAAATTGGCTCTGTAATGCCATTTTGAAACGTTTTAGCTAGTTTAACCCTTTTCCGACGTGAAGCATGCCTGATGTGAAACACGCCAGTGAAACCTGGCGGGAGCACAAGTGGATAGCTGACTATCAGCTGCAGGTCCACTATTACAACGGAGATGTGATGAAGGTAGTAGTAGTATTAGGTCTGAAAGTCGCCTCTGATGCTGCTGCATTGAATGTCTTCAGAGACTGCCTGGGAGGACTCTCTCTCTCTCTCTCTCTCTCTCTCTCTCTCTCTCTGAGATGCTGCTCATTTTGCATCCAGGTCCTCTCACAGCAAAGGCCAGGCAGTGTCTGAGACCAGGCAGTGTCTGAAAGCCTTCAATGCAGCAGCAATGATGACATCATCAGAGGCGACTTTCAGACTGAAACCACTAATTGGTTCATGGGTTCCCACATGCTGGAACTCAATTGCCCAATTAAGTGAAAATTGCATCAATCTCCCACATCCAATTGCAGACGAGTGGATAACATGAAATGCGTATGACACGACCCCAACCCGCCCCAGTATCAAAATCCAGCCCTTCACCTGTTAAAGGGCACATAGGATGAAGCAGTCACACATGCTGCATAAACATATTTCTTTACTCTCTGGATATTCTTTTATTTGCCACAGACATACGATGCTCAGCACATGGCACGCACATAAGCATGCACAGATCTTTATGGGGTGGTGTTCTTCCTGGAAGGGTCTTGTGACCTTTGAATCCAACTAGGCATTCCTGACAGGCAAGCAGGATCTTCTTCCGGAACATCCCCATCAACTGAAGTTACACCAGATGGGAATGTTTGCAAAGGAACATCACTGACTGCGTGTGTACAGTTGGAAGTTGAGAAGTGGAAAATTTACAATTTTGTAACCACTGACATTCATTTAATGAATAATTCCCTTAATGTGCAGATGTAATATATCTTACAATTCAATATTTAGGTTAATTAGATTAATTTTATGAATTTGGAGTCTTGGCACAAAGCTTTGCTCACTGAGACTACGCATTGGAAATTTGGCCACAGAATCAGCAAGCTCTGTGAATTTGTAAAACTCCCCCGTCATCTTATCTGATTTGATTATGAACAATCTCATCTATCAGCAGATAATAACTTTCCACAGAAACCTCATTTAGAGAGGCCTGCAAAATTGTCTGAGGCTATAACTGACTCAGACAGGGACCTCTGTTTGTACACCTAAGCTTCATTGTTGAATGATGCCATTACACTGCACTTGCCAGCACAGTACTGGCACCATAGAATGAGTTTTCATATGTTCGATTCCATAATGGAGGAGATGGGCATTGCGAGCAAATCTGTAGAATTCTGCTGTTGATACTATTGGTCTGTGGCAAAAGTGATAAAGCTATTGATCCTACTGAATAATGCATCTGTGGCCTTCTTGATGCATCTGTAGACAACAAAAGTAGTTAACACTGCAGATGTGCCCAGTGGTAGCCTGGAAGGATTCCAACGTAAGAACATTGAAGTCTAAGGTGATTTTACCAGTCTTTGGCAATGGCGTACAGATGTTATGTGTTGTTCCACAGTCTTCCTAAAGGAGATGATACATCTCCATCACAGCTTTGCGACTAATACTCAGCCTCTTTAGAGGCACTTCTTCTGTCATTTCCAGACAGCTGTGCCTTATATGCACAGCAACAGGACCTGACGTTACTGTTTGTCTGACATCAGTCAGCCAGCTGGAAATACTCAGCAAGTCAGGCAGCATCTGTGGAGAGAGAAACAGAGTTAATGGGCTGGATTTTGAATGACCCGTGGAGTCGGGTTTGGAGTCGGGGGGGGGGGGGGGTTAAAGTTGCAGATTTGGGGGTCCCGACTCCAACCCGCCTCCATGCCAGTTTCTCTGGCGGCGGGTACCCGACCTGGTCTGAGACCCGACTCCCCGAGGCGAGAAGGGATTAGTGTCAATTAACTGCCTGTTAACAGGTAGTTGACAGGCAATTTTTTGCATAATCCCTATTTTAAAAACAAAAGTGTGGGCTTCCCGACAGGTGGCAAACACTCCAAGTTATCGGGTCGGGCCATGGGTCTGCAGGGGTTGAAGGGGTCGATATGTCCGGTGGGCAGGTGAGTGATGGGTGCATGTGTGCAGAGGTAAGTGTGTAAGGTAAGTGCTAAGTGTTGGAAAAAGTTTTACTTACCTTAACTTCCTCCTGCAGGTGTCAGCCCTTCAGTTCTCGGGAGTTAGAAATCTCACCGGCACAGAAAGCAGGAAAGCCATGGACCTGTCAAAAACAGCAGCCTTCTGTTTTCTGTGCTGGAATGATTTCTAACTCAGCCTGAAAGGAAGGACTGAAGTTAGAAATCATATTGTGAGTGTTTGACAGCTTCACAAAAGCTCTTGACAGATGAAATGTCAGTCTGTGACGTCACCTGTTGCCGGGTGGCCCTTAATTGGCCTGCTGAGCCCACTGGACGGGCTCAACAAGGTCAATCAAGGGAAAATACAGTGGGTTAGCCACATCTCGATGGAGGCGGGTTCACAAGCCAGAATGTGTGATTCACGACCCCAATCCGACCCCAGGTTCAAAATCCAGCCCAATGTTTCAGGTCGATGACCTTTTTAAGCAAGTGCAGAACCAGGGTAAAAGGGGAGGAGGAAAGAACACAGGGAAAGGTCTGTGATCGGGTGGAGGGCAGGAATGATTAAATTACAAAAGGGATGATGGTGCAAGGCAAAAGGGGGTGGTAATGGGACAAGTAAAGAAACAAAAGATGGGTCCAGAGGAGGTGTAAGTGGTTGCAGCAAAATCTTTACCAGCACCTGCTGTCCGAGAAAATGGGAATGTGGGTTTTAATCTAATATTGCTGAACTCAATGTTAAGGCCAGAAGACTGTAAAGTGCCTAATTGAAAGTTGAGGTCCTGTTCCTCAAGCTTGTGTTGAACTTCATTGGAACAGTGTAGGAGGCTGAGAACAGAGAGGTCCGAGTGGGAGTGAAATGGAGAATTAATTTTATGTTGTTACTGGTCCTCTTTTGTCAGATCCAGTACTAGTGGAGAACTGAATGTAATCCCCATGTAGTGTGCAGAAAACATGGGCCACAAAATTCATCAGGGGCTCCACTGGTCTCCCACTGTAAATCTGGTGGGAGACTAGTAATATCCCAAAGAAAATGGTGGAGACCTGGTAGATCTGCACCTTTTCTGTGAGTCTCTTGACTGCCTTGTGAGGAGCAAAACCTCCAACCACTCCTTACAATTTGGTTTGACCAGCCTATATGAAGATTAAAGTCCCCCAGGATTATTGCATTACCCTTGTTACACGCACCTCTAATTTTCTGATTTATACTCTGTCCAACTCTGTGATGGCTGTTAGATGAGGGGACCGAATGTAATATATCCAAGGTTTCTGACAATACAAAGCTAGGTGGGAAATTAAACTGTGAAGAGGATGCAAAGAGGCTTCAAAGGAATGTAGACCAGTTAAGTGATTTGGCAAGAAGGTAGCAGATGGAGTATAATGTGGGGAAGTGTGAAATTATCCACTTTGGTAGGAAGAATGGAAAAGCAGAATTTTTTTAAAAGGTGAGAGACTATTAAGTGTTGGTATTCAGAGGGATTTGGGGGTCCCCGTAAAGAAAGAAAGACTTGCATTTATATAGCACCTTTCATGACCTCAGGACGGCCCAGAGCACTTTACAGCCAATGAAGTACTTTTGAAGTGTAGTCACTGTTGTAATGTAGGAAATATGGCAGCCATTTTGCACACAGCAAACTTCCATAAACAGCAATGTGACAATGACCAGATAATCTGTTTTAGTGATGTTGATTGAGGGATAAATATTGTCCAGGACACCAGGGATAACTCCCCTGCTCTTCTTCGAAATAGTGCCATGGGATCTTTTACGTCTCATCCGAAAGACAGCACCTCCAACAGTGCAGCACTCTCTCAGTACTGCACTGGAGTGTCAGCCTAGATTTTTGTGCTCAAGTCTCTGAAGTGGGACTTGAAGCCACAACCATCTGACTCAGAGGTGAGAGTGCTACCACTAAGCCACAGCTGTACATGAATCACAGAAAGTTAACATGTAGGTACAGCAAGCAATTAAAAAAAAAGTTTTTTATTCGTTCCTGGGATATGGGCGTCGCTGGCAAGGCCCGCCTTATTGCCCATCTCTAATTGCCCTTGATAAGGTGGTGGTGAGCCGCCTTCTTGAACCGCTGCAGTCCGTGTGGTGAAGGTACTCCCACAGTGCTGTTAGGGAGGGAGTTCCAGGATTTTGGCCCAGCAATGATTAAGGAACGGCGATATATTTCCAAGTCAGGATGGTGTGTGACTTGGAGGGGAACTTGGAGGTGGTGGTGTTCCCATGCACCTGCTGCCCTTGTCCTTCTAGGTGGTAGAGGTCGCGGGTTTGGGAGGTGCTGTCGAAGAAGCCTTGGCGAGTTGCTGCAGTGCATCTTGTAGATGGTACACACTGCAGCCACAGTGCGCCGGTGGTGGAGGGAGTGAATGTTTAAGGTGGTGGATGGCGTGCCAATCAAGCGGGCTGCTTTGTCCTGGATGGTGTCGAGCTTCTTGAGTGTTGTTGGAGCTGCACTCATCCAGGCAAGTGGAGAGTTAGGAAGACAAATAATATGTTAGCCTTTATTGCAAGGTGGTTGGAGTATAAGAGTAAGGAAGTCTTGCTGCAATTATATAGGGCTTTGATGAGACCACACGTGCCGTACTGTTACAGTTTTGGTCTCCTTACCTTAGGAAGGATATACTTGCCTTAGAGGCAAGTTCACAAGATTGATTCCTGGGATGAGAGGGCTGTCCTATGAGGAGAGATTGAGTAAAATGGGCTGATATCTCTGGAGTGAATGAGAGGTGATCTCATTGAAATGTATAAAATTCTTAGAAGGCTTGACAGGGTAGATGCTGAGAGGCTGATTCCCTTGGCTAGAGAGTCTAGAACTAGGGGTCATAGTCTCAGGATAAGGAGTTGGCCATTTCAGACTGAGATGAGGAGAAATTTCTTCACTTCAGGGTTGTGAATCTTTGGAATTCTCTACCCAGAGGGCTGTGAATGCTGAGTTGTTGAGTATATTCAAGACAGAGATCGATAGATTTTTGGGAACTAAGGGAAACAAGAGATATGGGGATAGGGCGGGAAAGTGGAGTTGATATAGAGGTTCAGCCATGATCTTATTTAATGGCGGAGCAGATTCAAAGGGTCATATGGCTTACTCCTGCTCCTATTTCTTAGGTTTTTGTGGAGGGCACCCTCTGGCATAATCCCAGCGTAACCGCCAGGGTTGTGACCAATAGAATTTCAAGGCCTTGAAATTTCAACTAAAGTATGCAATAGCTCACCTGTAACTAAAGGCCCCAAGTCTAAGATGGCTACAGTTCAAAATTTGGAATAGCAATGCATCAGGTCAATGATACATTAGCATTGGAATATGAGCGATAACTTTCTGAATGTGTGCTCCTGGCACAGAATGTTACCTACTGGAATGGCAATGTAACAAAATAAAATAAAATACATTCAATGAATGCAGCATGTTAACTTTTCTTATAGGCGTTAGCAACCTCTTGGAAGGTTTGAGCAAGTTTGACTTCAATGTCAGCTTTTAAAAAAAAAGAAAGCTGGTAGAATGGGAAGTAAAAGATCAACAATATGAAAGTTGCTCCAGCTATTTTGTTTTCATTTAAAGAACTCTTCCTCCAGACACCTGGTGGATCTATTGTTAATAGGGACAGTGGCAGCATGGATACGGAATTGGCTAAGTGACAGGAAACAGAGAGTAGTGGTGAACGGTTGTTTTTCGGACTGGAGGAAGGTACACAGTGGTGTTCCCCAGGGGTTGGTACTTGTAGAATTCGCAATATAATCGCGATTTTATAAATAAGGAGAAAACACATAGTTTCTTTCAAACAGCTTTATTTCAGCAGAATGCTGTCAGGTTTTCAAAGTGGACACAAGCAGCCTGTAAAATGGCCGCCACGCCTCGTGGCAGAACATTCTAGACTTTTCGATAAGCAGACAAGATGGCGTTCCAATAAACATTTGTGCGAGATCGATCAAGACTCAGCACATTTGAGATAATACACGAGACATTATGGGTTTGCAGTATACACATAAATACTGGAATCGGTCTCCCAGGTGCGAATAAGGGCTATTGTACCAAGCGATCAAGAACCCATCCAAAGACATTAATATGCAAAATCCCCACGACTCTACGATGAGAGAGCCGTTCACGGGTAGTTACAGAAAACATTTGGAAGCCCCAAAAACCCCTCCAGGGAGAATACTGACCGGTTACACATTGGAAAAGTATTAACAGGTACTCAGACAGTTACGAGTATCCCGAAACCCATTAAAACGGAGATCACCCTATACAAGAAATTTGGGCGCCAAAACCCTAACAAAAGAAAAGACATTAAGGTTGGGTGGGAAAAGAAGAGTTTTAGCACTATAACTGTAAGCTACAACCGTCCATCTTTCTCTTGACTCTTATTCTCCTGCCTCTTGCCGCTTGCCTCGTGTCTCTGTCTCTTGCAGCTTTTAAAGACGGTTGAACTTTACGATCCGCCAGGATCTGCCTCGTGGCTTGCCGCGAAGATCTGTGTGGAACTGGGCTGTGAAGCCTTGGAACGGGCACACCATCCCGAGAAGTCGGTAAACGGTGTTGGAACCGAAGGCCCGAGATGAGATGAGATGAGATGAGATGAGATGAGAAGAGAAGAAGACGACCATACGTATCGCCACGGTCAGTAAGCCCCGACTGCGCCTGTAGGTCGAATAGACACTTTCCTTGCCCAGGAAGACCATCTTTGAATTTTACAGAACTGGCAGGAAGACTATTCTTCGAATTTTATCGCATCAGTGCGAGGGCACAGGAAGACTCTTTTTTGAGTAGAGTCGGAACTCCGAGGACAACACAGATCTTCATGACAGCAGACGGTCCAGCCTGCTAGCCGGAGCAGAAACGAGTAAACAAGTGGGGTACAGAGACCCCTGATCAACATGTGGGTGATCAGGTGCTGCGGTGAAAAACATCCGATCAGAGTTTTCGGAATTCTCCGAGTTATCACGAGTGGTGAGCATGAGTCTCGATCCTACAAGTCTAGTTTAGAGCAGGTATTGATAGGGGAGGGTTTAAGTTTTAAGGATAACTGTAATGTGTGCCCTCATTTATGATGTGTCGTTCGTTCCTCGTTTCCCTGAAATTAGTTACATAACTGCGTGTAAGATTGTACTGTCATTAATCTGTGCTTATGACATGATGTATTTCGTAATCTTGAATAATATGCAATAAAGATTTTCCATTTCGTACCATTCAACCGGGTCTACCTGAGTTTTCTCTCCATTACTGCTCTCGCATCTAAGTCCAGTGTCAGAACCGTAAGGGCGAGTGGGTCGAACCACTCACAGGTGTCTAGTGCTCCCAGACTGGCTGGAGACCAGAACAGGCAACAAGGCCTAAACTCGCACTAGCATCCAGGCTAAGCACAGAGCCATACGGATCACACAAGGCAAAACCCTTACAGAAAATGGCGACCGCGGCAGGACACTGGCAGCGAGAGGGTAATGTGTTAGACTTTGGTATGGTTGGACGAAATGTCATGCAAGAGAGAATAGCAGATTATGTGTTCGGAAAAGTAAATTTAACTAAGAAATGGATAAGTGACCTGCTAGCGGATAAGTGTCCACTAGAGGCAGCCGAGAAGTGGACAGATAGCAAGGAACACAAAAGGACAGTGGAGAAAGCGGTCTGGCTAATGTGCTATAAAAGACAGGTCCAAATTTTGGACCAGGTCATTACAGCGCAAGCAGCTCGGATCAGGCATTTAGAGGTGGAAATGGACGAGAAGGTCACTGGGGGGCAGTTGCTCATTACGAATTTAAATGCGTTACATCAAGAACGCCAGGTAGTCACCAGCCACCATAAAGCAAAAATAGATTACCTCGAGTGCCAGGTCACTGAGGCAAAGTTAAGTGAGGGCAGATTAAAGGAACGATGTGCCCGCCAAGCTGCCCAAATAAAAGCCCAGGAAGAGAGCTTAACGGGGGTTAGGGCGGCATATAAGATGGCCCTCGAGGATAAATTTCAGGGGGCCGATCATAGCGTCTGCCAAAAGGGTATAGAGCACCTTAAAAGGGCCGTGAACAAAGCACACGGCATGGTATGCCTTATCAGTCCGTCAGCACACCAGCCGCTAGTGGATGAGGAATTTCAGAAATTCCCACCAAACAAAGCAGAGGAAGTATTAGCCACTACGCCCTCCGCGCCACCCAGCTATTCGGAAACCTGGGTAAGGGAGAAAGTGGTAGAAGTAACGAAAGAGCCCACCGAGGTAGAAGTGGAACCGGGACCGTTGTGTCCGGTCACGGGTATTAAAAGGGGCCCGAATGGAGCAGGTGGGGCAGAGGGAGATCTCCTCAACCAGCTTGTGTTGCCTCACAGCTCACACCAGCTGAGGGTTATGATCAGTCACGTACGGAAGCTGGCCGAGTCAGACGACCCCTCCGTACATTTTAGGGAAATAGAGCAAACCGCAGCCATTAACGGCTGCGACGATGGGGAAACAGCAAAGATGCTGTTATTCTCATTGGGTAGTTCGATCCTTCAGTGTCTCTCGGACGAGAGCAAGAGGGGAACCAAGACCTATGAGGCACTAAGAAATGAGGTCCTAGAAGTATTGGGGACGGACGATGAAGGTCCGTTTGTTAGAGTGGGACAGACAGTGCAGATGGAGGGAGAACCCCCGAAGGTTTTCGCCGACAGGCTGTGGCCAGTATACCAGCGTAGCTGCCCAGGTGCGCCAGAGCGCGACGCTGTGGCAGACATCGGTTTAACTCATTGGCTCAGGTGTATAGTAGCCAACAGTTTGCCAGCCGTCAGAGAGCAGGCAAAAGCGTGGTTTGATCCCACTGACCCCGCCACTACAGAGGAGTCGGTCCTAAATCGACTCACGGTGGGGTACCGTAATACCAGAAGTATGGGAGCACGTCCCCTTAAGGGAAAGGTACATGAGGTACGACCCGCAGCCCCGGCTCAAAAGGAGTGGCATCAGGAGGGTAACCGCGCCCCGCAGGCAAGTAATGCTTGTTACGGGTGTGGGAAGACAGGGCACTGGCGCAAGAACTGCAGGAACCCTTGGAAGGATTCCAGGGATAAAAATCCCGCAGCCCGAGCCCAGATGCCTGTCTCTGATAGGGAAGCTAGTGCACCCATCCCTCCCGACGAGATCGAAACAGTGTTGGGAGCCATGCGTAACCTCATGAGTGCGCATGGACAAGTGGCGGTTGCTACCGGCTCCGCAGGTGCCACAGGCCCGTCTAATAGTACCCAATGACTAGAGCCCGCGCAGCCCGTCTACCTGTGTCCGCTCAGCTATGATGCGTGGAAGCGACCCCTGGTGGAGATGGAGGTAGAGCAACAGAAGGGTAGTTATTTGTTGGATACGGGAGCTTCTTGCACCGTGATTCATACAGATAGCCCTTTTGACTCACCGCTATCTACCAAGGTCCCATTCACATTAGTGAGGTTCACGGGAAAAGAACAGGCTGGCGCGTTCTCCCTTCCGCTATCCATTCGTTTAGGAGCACTCCACATCAAGTGGAAGTGCATACTGATGGAATGGCAGGAGGGGGGTGGGAGAGGTATCCTCGGGTCCGATCTCCTATCAGGGCACGGGATCCTCGTGGACCTCAGGAATCACTGTCTCTGGGGGGCTAAGAGTGAAGAAGGCGAGGTAGTGGTAATTCCGGGGGAGGAAGAAACAGGGGTCCTGTGTACCATGCAGCCATCCGGAGGCTACGACCTCGGGCTTATGGTCGCGGATGTCCCAACGGACATGCAAACGTACGTGTCAGATAATATGCACGCGTTTGCAACCCACAAGCACGATTGTGGGAGGGTTACCGGGTTTGAGGTCAGCGTAGATGGGGACCCCATGACCCGGCCCCAAAAGCAGTATAACTTCCCCAAAGAAGCAGAACCCGACATGGAGACAGCAATGTCCTCCTTGGTGCAGCAGGGCGTGTTGAGGCCGATAGCCACACACGTGAACTCCCCATTATGGCCGGTTAGGAAGCCGGATAATTCGTGGAGGGCCACGGTGGACTACAGAGTCCTTAACAGTAACATTCACGCCTGCGCGCCCACGGTAGCAGCAGTCGCTGACCTAATAGGGAGTATCCCAGCGTCCGCGACCACGTTCACGGTGCTGGATGTGGTAACACAATACAGCTTCCTGTGACTCGAACTTTATTACATCACTTCCTGTGATTAGTCCAGGATAAATACTGGGCTGATCAGTTGGATCCTGGAGAGGCATAGAGTAAGACCTCTTTTGTATGTAGCACCTTTTTAGTTGATTAAAGCTTACTTTAAGTTCACCACGCGTAAGGCTCATTCTTACGACAATTTAATCAACTTTGAAAAACTTCGCACTCAAACTTTTTGGACGAACTCGGAACTAAGGATCCAGGGAATCACCCATCATGGAAAACATCCTTAAACCATCGCGTCTTGACTTGGACCCAAACACCCCAGCAGCCGGTAAGGTGTGGAAACACTGGTATCGCACGTTTGACAATTTTCTCGAATATTGCAAGGCTGATGATGACTCAAAATTGCGGATACTCATCAACTGTGTCACCCCGAATGTATTTCAGTATGTCGAGGAATGGGGCAGTTACGAGGAGGCAATTCGGACGCTTAAAAGACTATATACTAAGACACCGAATGAGGTCTATGCCAGACATCTACTAGCTACAGCCCAACAAGGGCCGGAGGAATCCATTGATAAATTCCTCCAAGAGCTTCGCAGACTTAGTATGGACTGTAACTTTCAGGCGGCCTCAGCTGAGCTGTACCGTGAAGAAATGATCCGTGATGCTTTCATCTGCGGGCTTGCCTCCCCATTTATACGCCAGCGTCTACTGGAAAGTAAGACACTTGAGCTTCAGAGAGCTTATGACATGGCTTGCTCTCTAGATCTGGCAAAAAGAAATGCAGACCTTTATACAGTGCCCAGACCTCGGTCTGCTGCCTTAACTACAGTCAGGCAATTTAAGAGGCCACAGGTGAACTCTATTAGGGAGGACTTTATCCCTGACGATCAATCTGATGACTTCACTGATGAAGAGGATGATGACCCCACTGTGGCAGCCTCTTGGCAATCTAAGAAATGCTTCTTTTGTGGTGATGAGTTTCACCCTCGGAAATTCTGCCCTGCTCGCAATGCGTTTTGCAGTCATTGCAACAAAAAGGGTCATTTTGCAAAGGTTTGCCTATCAAGAGCCTCTACGAGGGCTTATCAAGCTAAGTCCTACCGAACTGCCCCGGTAAGGGCCTATCAAGATGTTCCGGCTAAAATCTATCGTGCTTCCTCTCGGGTTTTCTCTCGAAGAAACACACCTAGAGTTTCAGCCACTCTTTGTGCAACGACACCAATTACAGCTGCTTGTCCTCAGAACCTATTCCATGCAGCTACAAAAGCATCAATTAATGGACATACTTTAGATGCCTTAATTGACTCAGGTAGCACTGATAGTTTCATTAGGGAACAGATTGTTGCAGAGTTAAAGCTACATGTTTTCCCATCGGACCAGGCAATTGCGATGGCTCAGTCATCACTTAATACCAGAATTTCTGGCTTTTGTATGGTTGAAATAACACTTAATGGTCACAGGTATCCCTCCACCCGGCTTTCGGTGCTCAAGGACTGATGTAGTGATCTTATCTTAGGGCTAGATTTTCAAAAGCAGCATAAGAAGCTCACCATTGAGTTCGGCGGATCCAAACCTGAACTCACTATTTCTAATATACGACCTCGATTACCGTTCTGTGCATTGTCAGCAGCTTCACTGGATGAACCCTCACTGTTTACCAGTATCCCTCCTCGATGCAAACCGATTATAACAAAGTCACGACGTTTCAGTCAGGAAGACCAGTCTTTTATTGCGGCTGAGATTTCTCGGCTTTTAGCAGAGGATATCATCGAGCCTTGTTCGTCGCCATGGCGCGCCCAGGTCGTTATTGTTAAGAACCCTCTACAACCTCACAAGAAACGGCTGTGCATTGACTATTCACAGACCATCAATCAATATACGGACTTGGACGCATACCCATTGCCGCGCATCGATGATATGGTTAATAAACTGGCTGAGTACACGGTGTTCTCAACATATGATCTGAAAAGTGCCTATCATCAGGTACCCTTGAAGGTCTCAGACAAGCAGTATACGGCCTTTGAAGCCAATGGACGGCTGTATCAATTTCGTCGCCTCCCCTTTGGGGTCACTAATGGAGTGGCTGTCTTCCAGCGAGCAATGGATGACCTGGTCAAACAGGAAGACTTAAAGGATACGTTTCCTTATCTGGACAATATTACTGTCGTAGGTCGCAATCAGCGAGAACATGACGCCAATCTCCAACGATTTTGGGATGCACTCCAGCACCGTAATTTGACATTAAATGCGGCTAAATCCATTGAGTCACAACCAACCATCAACATCCTTGGCTATTGTGTGGGCAATGGCATCATTAAACCTGACCCTGAAAGGCTTCGCCCACTCCAAGAACTCCCGCCACCTAAGAATCCGGCCTCCTTGCGCCGGGCCCTCGGCCTGTTTGCATACTATGCTAAATGGATTCCTAACTTCTCGGACCGAATCCAACCTCTACTGAAGGCCAGCACATTCCCACTAGACACAGCGGCTGTTGCAGCCTTTAACCTCCTGAAAAAACAGTTGGAGAAAGCGGCTCTTCACTCCATCGATGAGAGTCTTCCTTTTGTTGAGTGTGATGCCTCGGAGGTGGCGATCTCGGCCACTCTGAATCAGGAAGGTCGTCCGGTGGCATTTTTGTCCAGGACTTTTCAAGGGGCTGAGCTACATTATCCTCCAGTCGAGAAAGAAGCTACAGCCATCATAGAGGCAGTACGGAAGTGGACTCATCTCCTAGCTCGCCAGCACTTTACCTTAATCACGGACCAGCGATTGGTCGCCTTCATGCTCGATAATCGAAAACGGACCAAAATTAAAAATAATAAAATCCAGCTTTGGCGGCTGGAATTGGCCTCTTTTGGTTACACCATCCACTATCGACCTGGCAAGGAGAATGTGGCTCCGAATACCCTCACACGAGCATTCTGCTCCGCCATGGCACCCTCTACGCTCGTAGACATCCATGATGGGTTGTGTCATCCGGGCGTTACTCGCATGCTACACTTCGTGCGGTCCCGAAATCTCCCATTCTCTACCGGGGATGTAAAGAAGATGTGCTCGGACTGCAGAGTCTGTGCGGAATTGAAACCTCAGTTTTTCCGCCCCTCGGGTGGTATACTCATACATGCGACCCAGCCAATGCAACGGCTTAGCATCGATTTTAAGGGGCCGTTGCCCTCTTCAACTCGCAACACTTATCTATTGACCATGGTCGATGAGTATTCCCGTTTTCCGTTTGCCTTTCCCTGCCCCAATATGCTGACGACCACGGTTATCAGCTGCCTTGAGCAGGTATTTGCTTTCTGTGGCATGGCATCCTATGTTCATTCGGATCGGGGCCCTTCTTTTATGTCAGGAGAACTCAAGGCATATCTCTCGGAACGGGGTATTGCTGCCAGCAGAACGACGCCTTATCATCCGGTCGGGAATGGGCAAGTCGAGCGTTTTAACGCTATCATCTGGAATGCGGTACGTCTGGCTTTGAGATCTCGGGGCCTACCCAACCAGCAATGGGAAGCAGTACTTCCAGACGCATTACACTCCACACGGTCCCTCCTTTCGACCGCCACAAATACGACGCCTCATGAACGGTTCTTCCGATTTCAGCGTCGCTCATCCTATGGGATATCTCTCCCGTCGTGGCTGACTGCACCGGGACCAGTGCTACTCCGAAGATATGTTCGGGCATCTAAGAATGACCCCCTGGTAGATGAGGTTGAGCTCACTGACGTCAACCCTACCTACGCCTATATTCGGTATCCTGACGGTCGGGAATCTACCGTGTCATTGCGGGATCTGGCTCCCTGCCCGCCGAAACATAGAGGGACACCAGGGTATGATATTGTACCAGGCACATCTCTGGGCTCGCCAGGTGCCTCTCATCACGATCTGGATCTGACGCCGGCTGGTACCTCACTCCAGCGTGCCGACCTGGGGCAGACTGACTATGAGCCCGTCGGGGCTCGCACGCGCAGCCACGATCCACCCCGTACCATACGCTCGGAAACGGATCTGCCACAGACCTGCCCGACACCCGTTCGGGCACCAGTACACAGTCAGGATCGTCCTGACCCCTCACAGAGCGGGCTGGATCACTCGGACTCGGGTCCACGGCCCGCGGCGGGTAAACGGGCTAGGGGCCCTCTACCGCTACGAGAACCCAAACGGGTGCGGCTCTCCCTCGTCCAGCGGCTACGAAATGGAGGGAGAATGTGGTAACACAATACAGCTTCCTGTGACTCGAACTTCATCCCGGCCTCCTAATCTTTTGGGGGGGGGGGAGAATGTGGTAACACAATACAGCTTCCTGTGACTCGAACTTTATTACATCACTTCCTGTGATTAGTCCAGGATAAATACTGGGCTGATCAGTTGGATCCTGGAGAGGCATAGAGTAAGACCTCTTTTGTATGTAGCACCTTTTTAGTTGATTAAAGCTTACTTTCAGTTCACCACGCGTAAGGCTCATTCTTACGACACTGGATATCTCGAACGGTTTTTGGTCCATCCCGCTGCGGCGAGAGGACCAGTACAAGTTTGCCTTTACTTTCAAAGGACAACAGTACACATGGAACTGTCTGCCACAGGGTTTCCACAACAGCCCCAGTATTTTCCATCAGTGTATGGCAGGAAGTTTAAAGGAGTTTAGTCAGCCCAATCAGATAGTGCAGTACGTGGATGATTTGCTCCTATTTACGGACTCAAGGGAGGAGCATGGACCACTGCTGGCCGAGTTATTGGAGCTGCTAGCGAGAAAGGGTTTTAAAGTAAACCCTAAGAAAGCACGTATCGGTCAGCAGGAAGTAAAATTCCTGGGGCTGACCATCCGCGCTGGGGAAAGAGCCATAGATAAAGCTAGGAGGGAGTCGGTGCAAGAGTTACCGATTCCCAACACCATAAGGGGTGTGAGGTCCTTTTTGGGACTGACCGGTTACTGCAGGGATTTTATCGAAGACTATGCGGCCACAGCGGCGCCGCTGCTCCGACTCCTCCATAAGGGAGTGGAGTGGTCTTGGGACGAGGGCTGCCAAGCAGCCTTCGAGAAGTTAAAAAGGGATCTGCAGACCGCGCCAGCTTTAGGGGCCATAGATGGGGGGAAGGAGTTTTTCCTGGAGGTAGCTGCCAGCGGGGACAGCTTGAGCGCTGTGCTGCTCCAAGAGCGCCATGGCAAGCTGAGGCCGGTTGTCTATTCGTCCAGGGTGTTAACGGATGTGGAGAGAAGTTTCTCCAATTGCAAAAGGCACCTTTTAGCCACGCATTGGGCTGTGAAAAGATCAGCGATCTTCACAGGGCTCTCTCCCATCACTCTCCTCACCCATCACACACCAACTAAGATGCTTCTAGATGGGAGGATTAAAGATGGGACCGTAAGCAGCGTGCGTATTGCGCGCTGGACCCTTCTTCTTTCCCAGATGGATCTTAGAGTTAAAGGTCTTTGCGAGCCCAGGCTTGCGGCCAATTTGGTATACCCCGGTACAGCCCACCGGTGTTCGGTGGAAGGGGTGTGGGAAGTCAACATAGGTTTGCGGGCCGGGATACATCCAACTGGGCGCGAGATTTATGTTGATGGTTCCAGCACAGTATCTGCTGGCGAACGACTCACAGGGTGTGGAGTTTATGACCCTGCGTCAAACCTTGCTCTGGCGATCAAGCTCCCTAGCACCATGAGCGCGCAGCAGGCTGAGCTGTCTGCAGTGGTGTACGTCGTTACCCACCCAGAAATTTTCCCAACCCCATACACGATTTGCTCGGACAGTATGTTCACATGCAATTCGTGTACGGAATACCTGGCCATTTGGTCCCGCCGTGGATACACCTCCGCGGACGGGCGACCTTTAACGGTGAAGCCCTTGCTGGAAAAGATCCTAGCAGCAGTAGGGGAGGAAGGGGAGATTTTCATCCATAAGGTGAAGGCTCACTCCTCCACAGAGCCCCGTGGGGAGGGCAACCAGCAGGCGGATGCGCCAGCCAGGGAAGGTGCCCGCAACGGCATTTTCTGGGACCCCTATGGGCCCAGACCCATGGCAGCGATCCAAGGCAGGGACGGGAATCCCGGGAACACCAGGGTAGCATTGCCCCTAGACCTTAAGACCGTCCAGAACCAGGATCCCGCCCTAAAAGCAGTCCTCAAAACCCTTGCTGAGGGGAAGCAGGTAGAGGGTCCGTACAGTACGGCAACCCTCTCCGTTAAGGAAGGCATGCTGTTCCGCGAAGAGCAATGGGTTGTGCCGCAGCAGCACAGGAGGGAATTCCTCCAGTTGGCTCACGAGGGACCAGGGGCAGGGCACCCCGGGCCCGAGGTTACCTGGCAACGGGTAGAGCAAGCGGGATGGTGGCCGGGGCTCAGGGAACAGGTCCGCGAGTTCTGTGCAAGCTGTCTCGTGTGCGCTGCAAACAACCCAGACCCCCAGAAAAGGAAAGTGCCCATGGGGCACGTCAGAAGGGTAGAGGGACCATGGCAGTCGATACAGATCGACTATATAGGGCCCCTGCCCACCACCCAGGGAGGCTATAAATACTGCCTCGTCTTGGTGGATGTGTTTTCCAAATGGGTGGAAGCCTTCCCCTGTAGAACAGCTACGGCACTGGGTACTGCAAAAATCTTGGTCCGGGAAGTGTTCTCGCGGTGGGGACTTCCCCGTTTTGTGGAGTCAGACCAAGGGAGTCATTTCACCGGCCAGGTGATGCAGAACACCCTCATGCTTTTGGGCATTGAAGGGAAATGGCACGTAGCGCACAATCCCCAGTCATCCGGGATTGTTGAACGCATGAACCGGACCCTGAAGGAAAAATTGAGGAAAGAGACTAGGAACTCGCCCCAAAAATGGGCGGAAGTTCTGCCTTTAGTCCTCATGGGGGTCCGGGCCAGTCAGTCGAAAAGTACGGGGTATTCCCCGCACGAGGTGATGACTGGGAGGATCATGCGAACCCCCACCCATGTGCTAGCGCCGGTGCTCACTGAGGGTCAGCTCCAAGAGATAAGCAGGGACAAGTTCGCCCAGACCCTCTTGGAGTGCCTGAAGCAGGTTTATGAGCAGGCGGCTGGGAACATGGGAAGGCAGCATCAGGGCAATCGCCTGTTGCTGGAACCCCGCAAGACGCGGGAATGGGAAGTAGGAGACCAGGTTATGGTCAGAAACTACGCCAGAGTAGGGAGTCTGGAACCACTGTATATGGGACCCTACAACATTGTAGATAAGGCGAGTCCCATGGTATACGCCGTAAAAGTACCTCGGCGCACTAAGTGGTTCCACGTAAACCAGTGCAAACTGTACAAGCCAGGTGCACAAGGGAAAACCACAGGGGCAAAACCTGCGAGTGGGGACTCGCAGCCCCAGGTAGGACCACAGGGCACACAGGCAGGCAAAGCAGCTTGCATCAGGGAAGGAGACATCCTGAAAAATTGTGAAACATTTTTGTGGGGTTGGGAGTCAGATGAGGGAGAGTTCCAGGAACTCGACGAAGATGAGGATAGTGAAGGTAGTGGAGAGTGGGAATCGGAGGACGAAAGGGTCGCCCCCGATTCAGGTATAGGGGGGACAGGGGCTGCAGATAGAGATCCACACAGGGTGGACACCGAGGCTGCAGGTCCCGAACACAGGGGGGAGGAGCCAGGGGAGGCGGAGCCAGCCGCTGTGGGACCACAGGGCGTGACGGTGGAAGCCTCAGAGCCCGAGCCGCCCGCCTTGAACGTCCTGCCCTCGGGGGAGGTAGGGACTGCGAGTGAAGGGCCGCCTGCTGGGCCGAGTAGGGCGGTGCCACAAGCTGCAGGTCCCGAGGTCAGGGAGGCGGAGCCAGGGGAGGCGGAGCCAGCGACTGTGGAGGGACCACAGGTCGCCACGGTGGAAGTCTCGGAACCCGGTCCGTCGGTCCTGGGATTCCTGCCCCCGGTAACTCTCCGTAGGTCAGGTCGGATACCCCAGCCCAGGAAGGTATGGTCAAGTCCCCAGACTGTCCCAAGGCGTAGACTCAAGGTTAAGGCAGCCCAGGAAGAGCCCAGTCCCAGCGCAGCAGCAACAGGCTGCGGCAGATCAAAGGGAGGGGTCAATGCCCTCCCACCGTCGGGAAGAGCTCGTGGCAGCCTTTTCAGAATTTAAAGGGGCCGCCCTGGGAACGGGCGGCGCTGTACAGTAATAAGTTTAGGATAAGTTTCTAAGTTTATAGTTCAAGGTTAAGGTTAAGAATAAGTTTATAGTTTTAAATCGGTTTAAGTCGGTAGCTTAATTTTGTTTAATAAAAAGAGGTAAAATGATGGGAGTTTTAGAGATAGGTTTAGTTAAAGTTTATCCAGCGAACATTGAAGTTTACGTGAGGCGAGGTCAGGGGACCCGCTCACCCTTCACAAAAGCCAGAGACTCTGGCGAGGCTGGCTACCTCATTCTATCTGATCACAGGAACCAAGGAAGGATGGAACGAATTCTAGTATTGCTCGCGGCAATCGGATGTGGATTGGCCTATCGAGGCCGCACCAAGGATGTCGTGGTGTTTGGATGCTCCGGGGACACGGCCCCCATCGCGGTGGATTGGACCGGAAGACGGGAGGCTGAGGAGACCACCACCTATTTCCACAAGGGAAGGTGGCCAGGATGGCTGGGAACGAACTCAACTGAGTATTCCAGCACATCAGGGTTTGCCTACCAAGAGACTTCTTTACTGTGCCCCAAAGTAAGGATCATCGCACCCAGGATCAGCGTCACCGTCGGCAAACGGATTTGTTTGACTTGTAGTGGGAATGTCCCATTGAGCCGATGGTGGTGGCTGCGAAAGCTGAGCAAAAACATGAGGAACTCTTCGGTCGAGTGGGAACGACTGGGTAATAATACCCATCGGACAATTACGGGGACAAACGGACAAGTGAGAGTCTGTTGGGACAAATGGTGGGAACCGGATGAGGGAATTTATGTATGTATGTGGGGGTCAAAGTACGTTTGCCCCAAAGGCATCTCCATATTTTTCATTAATCAATGGCAGGATAACGGACAGGGGATGAGGTGGGATGCGAGCACCAGGGGGTGCGGGGCCCCATTCTCCCCGATCCCAGTAAATGCCACTGAACTCATTACGCGCCCACGCAAAGCCCCGCCCACGATTCCGGTGGTTCTAGCTAAGGAAGAAGGGTGCCCTAAAACCAGTAAGGGACCCGGGAATGGTTTGGTACTGGTCCCCACAGACCAGATACTATTTCAGGGGGTACATTACGCGGTGGCCTCGGTGATTTTAAATCTCACCGAGGTGCGGTTACCAGAGTGGTGCCCCAAAAAGACGGAACAGTTGTATCAGGTCCTGTTGACCAAGATGTTCAGACAATTTTACTAATTCGATTTCGTGGAAATTGATAAAACAAGTTTGTACACCGCACCACATGAAGTCTTTGATCAGGTGGGGAGGCAAAGAAGGGGTGTTGTGAACGACGCGTTCACTGCTTTCAACACATGTACATCTGTGGTCAACGCTCTAGACAGCGTGGAGCTGCAGACCCAGATTAATGGCTTAAAAACGCAATTAAAAGACATTCTCACAGATGAAAAGAAGGTGGTTGGGTCGGGTTTACACGAGGACCAAGCCATGACTCTCCACTTAAAAGAAATAATAGCTGAACTAGAGAAACACGCGAGAACGGTAAATGCCCTGATTAGGGAAGATCGGAATGCATCCGATCAAGCTGCGCAGAACGAGGTGTGCGTGCTTTACGGGGCGTGGTTACTGGGCGAGGGCCGCAGTAATTTGGAGGATTTAAAACAAGGTTTGGTCCCGTCCTGGATAAGTAACAAACACCTGCGGGCGCTCCACCCTTTTCAGAACGCATTAAGCTCTTGCCAGCTCAGGCTAGCTTCAGAAGCATACCCAGTCCCCGTGGACTGTGTACGATCAAACCATACTATCATGGGTATAGTATTACGTATGCCGGTTTTGGGCGACACAGCAAAGCCTGCCCCGGTGTATCGGGTAGAGAACATTGGTTTCATTCAGGGGGGAGCCCACATTCGCTATGCAGCGGTTCCACCTTACGTCATCCGCTGGGAGCAAACGATGACAGGTACAGATCTCTCTGGTTGTCGTGGCAGGGGAGCACACATAATACTGTGTCCCCAGCACTTGAATGCCTTTTTAACACCACAGTGCGGGTTCAGAACGGCTGGCGCCAAGTCCATGAATTGCACCATGGAGGCAATGGCACAAGATCATGTGCCTCCGCAGGTAGCATACATAGGGGGTGGAACATATTGTGTTACCACTGCAGCGCAACACTACCAGCATGGAAACCGTAGCCGGTGTCCGGTGAGTGACAGCAGTTTCTGTTTCAAACCCAGGGCGGAAGTTCAAGTAGCACAACAGCGAATTGTCCCAATCCCTGAACCATCCACGGTTCATCTCACCGTAAAAGAGAACTTCACCGACCTGCAGCGATTCGTCGCGCATTTCGGATACCTCATTCCCCCTCTCCCTGAACACCTCACCAAGCTTTTAAAAGCCGTCGCGGTGTCACAAAAACATTTTTACACACTAGAGCAGAAAACTGTCGAAATAGGGACAGACATTCTGGACATAGTAGTTCCACCGTGGTGGAATCTGTTCACCAACATTGAAGTGCCTTCCTGGATTAGAATAGCCTCCCACATTTTAGTTGTATGCCAAGTGTTTATTGTGGTATACTTATTGGTCGTACATTGTAAGAGAGGCAAACGCCTCACCAAGAACGAAAACACAGGAGAGTGGCGAGAACGTTACGTGCGCGTGCACGATGAAAGCACCGTGTAAACAGACAAAATGGCGTCACTCCCGTTTGCCACGTGCGCCTCGGAAGTGTTGTAATCGATTGTGATTTTTCAGAAACTGTAATTACGTTTGGAACTCTACATGTTTAAGAGTTGGTTTTGATTATTTTGGTGATGGTGTTGTTGTTGAATATGATTGTTTGGTTTTGTTTTGTTTTTCCTTTCCCTAAATAAAAAAATGTGAATATACAGGTGATACGAGAGGCATCGGCCTGGTTACGCCTGGAAGGAAAACAAGTGGTGTAAGTTTTAAGGGCAAATAATGCCTGCGGTGTTATAAGAATGTAATTTTCCTGGGAAATAAGGACGACGCAAAGACCCTAGATAGTTTAAGTTATGGGGATTATTTTTCTGGATCTGGAGAAATCGAGATAATATTGCTCACCACAATATTTTTTTGATACGATAAGCGGAGTTATTCGCATCAACAGGAGGGACTGTAGAATTCGCAATATAATCGCGATTTTAAAAATAAGGAGAAAACACATAGTTTCGTTCAAACAGCTTTATTTCAGCAGAATGCTGTCAGGTTTTCAAAGTGGACACAAGCAGCCTGTAAAATGGCCGCCACGCCTCGTGGCAGAACATTCTAGACTTTTCGATAAGCAGACAAGATGGCGTTCCAATAAACATTTGTGCGAGATCGATCAAGACTCAGCACATTTGAGATAATACACGAGACATTATGGGTTTGCAGTATACACATAAATACTGGAATCGGTCTCCCAGGTGCGAATAAGGGCTATTGTACCAAGCGATCAAGAACCCATCCAAAGACATTAATATGCAAAATCCCCACGACTCTACGATGAGAGAGCCGTTCACGGGTAGTTACAGAAAACATTTGGAAGCCCCAAAAACCCCTCCAGGGAGAATACCGACCGGTTACACATTGGAAAAGTATTAACAGGTACTCAGACAGTTACGAGTATCCCGAAACCCATTAAAACGGAGATCACCCTATACAAGAAATTTGGGCGCCAAAACCCTAACAAAAGAAAAGACATTAAGGTTGGGTGGGAAAAGAAGAGTTTTAGCACTATAACTGTAAGCTACAACCGTCCATCTTTCTCTTGACTCTTATTCTCCTGCCTCTTGCCGCTTGCCTCGTGTCTCTGTCTCTTGCAGCTTTTAAAGACGGTTGAACTTTACGATCCGCCAGGATCTGCCTCGTGGCTTGCCGCGAAGATCTGTGTGGAACTGGGCTGTGAAGCCTTGGAACGGGCACACCATCCCGAGAAGTCGGTAAACGGTGTTGGAACCGAAGGCCCGAGATGAGATGAGATGAGATGAGATGAGATGAGATGAGAAGAGAAGAAGACGACCATACGTATCGCCACGGTCAGTAAGCCCCGACCGCGCCTGTAGGTCGAATAGACACTTTCCTTGCCCAGGAAGACCATCTTTGAATTTTACAGAACTGGCAGGAAGACTATTCTTCGAATTTTATCGCATCAGTGCGAGGGCACAGGAAGACTCTTTTTTGAGTAGAGTCGGAACTCCGAGGACAACACAGATCTTCATGACAGCAGACGGTCCAGCCTGCTAGCCGGAGCAGAAACGAGTAAACAAGTGGGGTACAGAGACCCCTGATCAACACGTGGGTGATCAGGTGCTGCGGTGAAAAACATCCGATCAGAGTTTTCGGAATTCTCCGAGTTATCACGAGTGGTGAGCATGAGTCTCGATCCTACAAGTCTAGTTTAGAGCAGGTATTGATAGGGGAGGGTTTAAGTTTTAAGGATAACTGTAATGTGTGCCCCCATTTATGATGTGTCGTTCGTCCCTCGTTTCCCTGAAATTAGTTACATAACTGCGTGTAAGATTGTACTGTCATTAATCTGTGCTTATGACATGATGTATTTCGTAATCTTGAATAATATGCAATAAAGATTTTCCATTTCGTACCATTCAACCGGGTCTACCTGAGTTTTCTCTCCATTACTGCTTTCGCATCTAAGTCCAGTGTCAGAACCGTAAGGGCGAGTGGGTCGAACCACTCACAGGTGTCTAGTGCTCCCAGACTGGCTGGAGACCAGAACAGGCAACAAGGCCTAAACTCGCACTAGCATCCAGGCTAAGCACAGAGCCATACGGATCACACAAGGCAAAACCCTTACAACTAGGACCACTGCTTTTCTTGATATATATTAATGACTTGGACATGGGTGTACAGGGCACAATTTCAAAATTTGCAGACACAAAACTTGGAAGTATAGTGAACAGTGAGGAGGATAGTGATAGACTTCAAGAGGACATAGATAGGCTGGTGGGATGGGCGGACACGTGGCAGATGAAATTTAACGCAGAAAAGTGCGAAGTGATACATTTTGGTAGGAAGAACAAGGTGAGGCAATATAAACTAAAGGATACAATTCTAAAGGGGGCGCATGAACAGAGAGACTTGGGGGAATATGTGCACAAATCGTTGAAGGTGACAGGGCAGGTTGAGAAAGCGGTTAAAAAACATATGGGATCCTGGGCTTCATAAATAGAAGCATAGAGTACAAAAGCAAGGAAGTTATGATGAACCTTTATATAAAACACTGGTCTGACCTCAACTGGAGTATTGTGTCTAATTCTGGGCACCGCACTTTAGGAAGGATGTGAGGGCCTTAGAGAGGGTGCAGAAAAGATTTATAAGAATGGTTCCAGGGATGAGGGACTTCATTTATGTGGATAGACAGGAGAAGCTGGGGTTGTTCTCCTTAGAGCAGAGAAGGTTGAGAGGAGATTTGATAGAGGTGTTCAAAATCATGAGGGGTCTAGACAGAGTAGATGGAGAGAAACTGTTCCCATTGGCGGAAGGGTCGAGAACCAGAGGATACAGATTTAAGGGGATTGGCAGAAGAACCAAAGACGACATGAGGAAAAAACTTTTTACGCAGCGAGTGGTTAGGATCTGGAATGCACTGCCTGTGAGCGTGGTGGAGGCAGATTCAATCGTGGCTTTCAAAAGGGAATTGGATAAATACCTGAAGGAAAGAAATTTGCAGGGCTACGGGGAAAGGACGGGGGAGTGGGACTAGCTGAAGTGCTCTTGCAGAGAGCCGACACGGGATCGACGGGCCGAATGGCCTCCTTCTGTGCTGTAACCATTCTATGATTCTATGCATCAACACCAAGAGATTCACATATAGTAACTAGTTGAAGATAAAAGGCTGTATTGTCATTTTTCTCTGGTGGTTCTCGGATCAGATCTCTGACCAGCATTATGATTTACGATATTTTAGTCTTTGATATAACATGCATGCTATCTGAATATTAGTCGCTCTGTGCCTGAGAGATCACTACAGTACTACTGTTGTCTGCAGATTGACAACAGTTTCTGTCTAAAGTGGTTCTAAGCCAGCACGTCAAACAAAGTGAGACTGTTAAAATGCCTACTGAGGACAACTTGAAAAACCATCAGGGCAATGATGACTTTAACCACTGCCAGTTCCTTCTGGGCAATGAGAGTGGTTGGGTTCTTGCAAGTTCTCTGTGAATGGCAAATTGCACAGTAGGTATACACATGTGCACACACATCTCTGCAGCTGCATTTCAGTGAGAAAAAAAAAAGGAAAGGTATTTTTTTTTCAAATTTGGGAGGAAATCATTTTTTAATCATCTTCCACGTGATAAAAAACCCCCGAGAAGTTATGGTGGAAATCAGTAAAAACTGCTTCTAATTATCCTTAACTGTAACACACGTCTTCAGTGATGTAGTGCTCACTCCACAGCAATTTTGCAGCATTTGGTTAACCAGCATTCACCGTTTAGTATTGTTCAAATACAGGAAGTGTGAGTTTAATACTGACACCAATTTACAGGCTATAGTGGAAGCTAAACTTTCACATTCTCTTCCTTTGGATACAGTTTCCAGATCCAGTCTCATTGCTAATAAGTCACTAATGTACTGACAGCCCTAAAAGAGATAAGTTGCCATCGTGTTTTTATTGCATCACCATATTTCCTGATTAGCAACTTAGAGCTGTAATGGTTCATCTATATAGTTTCAAAATTAAATAATAACTAATGTCTCAGCAGCTGTTGTATAATTACAATATAATAGATGGACTGCTACAAATTGTTCTGACTATCAAGTTAGGGCTGTGCTTGTTTCAAGATATTAGATGGTCTCCAAACAGCTGCTGGAAATGACCACGGGTGGGAGTGTCTCCCATTTTTTAGATTAACAACTTGAAGGGTATAATAAAACATATATTGACAACTGAATTCAATGTTTAAGGACAACTGTTATCTTTAGATCAATATTTTCCTACTATAGACCTCAATAGTTTATACAAGGTGGCGGGGGAGGCGAAGAGTGTGGTCATTATACAACAGATACAACTCTCAGACCAGTATCTGTAGAAAATGACATAGTGTGCTCACAGAATCATACCTTTCAGCCAACGTACCAGATTCCTCCATCACCATCGCTGGGTATGCCCTGTCCCACCGGCAGGACAGACCCACCAGAGGTGGTGGGGGGCGGGGCGGGGGGGGGCGGGGGTGGGGGGGGTACAGTTGTATATAGTCAGAGGGCAGTGGCCATGGGTGTCCTTAACATTGACTCTGGACCCTATCAAATTTCATGTATTCAGGTCAAACATGAGCAAGGAAACTTCCTACTGATTACCATCTACCATTCAGTGTTGAATCAGCACTGCTTCATATTGAACACCACTTAGAGGAAGCACTGAGGGTAGCAAGAGCACAGGATATACTCTGCGTGAGGGACTTCAATACCCATCACCAAGAGTGGCTCCATTGACGGAGCTGTCTGAGCCCTGAGGGCTTGGCCGCCAGACTGGGCTTGTGGCAGGTGGTAAGAGAATGAACGTGAGAAATAACCTACTTGAACTCATCCTCATCAATTTATTTGTCGCAGATGCAATTATCCATGATGGCATTGGTAGGAGTGACTACTGCATAGTCCTCTTGGAGACCAAAACCCATTTTCACATAAAAATAATTAGAATAGATTAAGAACAGGTCCAGCAGCTCAAAACTGGGCATCCATAAGGTGCTGGGGGCCATCAGCAGGAGAAGAATTGTATATCATCACAATCTGTAACCTCATGGCCCAGCATATCCCTCACTCCTCCATCACCATCAAATCAGGTGACCAACCCTAGTTCAATGGAAATAAAAATAGGAAGAGACATAAAATGGGCTGTCGACTCATTATCACCCATTTTGCATTATCGCACAAAGCCAAGATCAACCCCATACAGTACAAAAGCAAGGAAGCTATTCGAACTCTTTATACATCATTGGTTAGGCCTCAGCTGGAATATTGTGTCCAATTCTTGGCCCACACTTTAGGAAGGATGTCAAGGCCTTGGACAGGGTGCAGAGGAGATTTAATAGCATGGTACCAGGGATGAGGCACTTATGTTATGTGGAGAGACTAGAGAAGCTGTGATTGTTTTCCTTAGAGCAGAGAAGGTTAAGATAAGATTTAATAGAGGTGTTCAACATTAAGAAGGGTTATGATACAGTAAATAAGGAGAAACTGTTTCCACTGGCAGGAGGGTTGATAACCAGAGGTCACAGATTTAAGATAATTGGCAAAAGAACCAGAGGGGAGATGAGGAGACATTTTTTTACGCAGCAAGTTGTTATGATCTGGAATGCACTGCCTGAAGGTGAACTGAATTTCTATAAAGTGAACAATTATCATTGCATAGACATGATTAGTGGACTCTTTCACAGCAGCCAATATACCTTGCAAAGTACAACTCACCATGAATTGAGGATGCTCAGAATGTAATATTGGATTGAATGCAGGCCCTGATTAAGAAAGACAAAATGAACAAACATGCATTTTTATAGCACCTTTCACATCCTGAGGAAGGCCGCATTGTACATCACAGCCAATAAAGTACTTTTAAACTATATTCACCATTATGATTTGCGCACAGCAAGGTCCCTAAACAGCAATGAGATAAATGATCAGATAATATGGGGGTTATGCCAATGTCTCCTGTGATGACAATAGCTGGAATGAGCATTTGCCTCTCTGGCTGGCTTCCCGCAGGTTCAGGGTGCCATCGAGTGCACACACATAGCAATCCAATAATGGCCCTGAAATTGTGGTGTATTCCCTTTGAAATCCACCGCAAGTTCGGGATTTACGCTTACGCATGTGCGAAATCCTGAACTTGCGGCCTGTCAACGTTGACAGGTCATCTGCGCGGGCCATGAAAAAGCAATCGCTGGCGTAGAGTTGGGCTATTTGTTCACCGACTGGCCAGCAGGGCCTGTTTGCATCAGCATAAGGGGATATCTAAGCCATTAATTAAACATTTTTATATCGTACATTATGCACATACACTGTATGAAATGAGTTTATGCAAATATTAGCCTGGATTACAGTTTTAATGATGTCTAAAATTATCAAAAAATAAAATTTTTGGTGAGGTTGGTGGAATAAAGGTAATTACGAATAAAATTCCAATTCTGTAAATTGTAATTAGGTAGATTTCGGGATTCCATTGCATCTCATTAAGGGATTCCCTTCGTAAATGATTAAAATGGAATTCTGCTTTTTGATTGGAGGACCGGGCTCACATGATCCCAGGTATGCTTCCGCACCGCCTGCGTCCCTGGGATCCGTGGGCCATTGCGCTGCCCTCCGCCTCAAGGCCTGAGACCACAAGTTTTTGCAGCCTTGCTGCCAGCAGGTAGTTTCGTAATTCTTTTGCAGGTCGGAGGTGTACTCCAGAGGTACGCCTCCAACCGCAATTTCTAGCCCATTATTCCATTAATGCGCAGCTGTTGAGCAACCACAAGAGATTCGTGCAGGTGTGCATCAGATTCCCTGGGAGCTGTCATGATGCTTTCATTCTGCAGTCCAACATTCCAGAACTTTTCATTCCAAGAAACAGATTTAAGGGCTGGCTCATAGGAGACAACGAGAGCCACATGACCACCAGGTGTGTCATAGAGCAAGCCATCGGAATGTTGAAGATGCGCTTCAGGTGCCTAGATAGGTCTGGAGGCGCCCTTCAGTACTCGCCAGCGTGGGTGTCCAGAATGATAGTGGTGTGCTACGTCCTGCACAACATTACACAGTAGGTAGGATTGTAGGTGAAGGAGGACGAAGCTGATCATCAATCATCTTCAGATGAGGAGAACATTGAAGAGGATAAATATGAAGATGGGGCACCCATCGCCAGGAATGCCCTCATAGTTCAAAGGTTCAGTTAGTGGTGACACGTACACAAAAAAAATCACAAATAAAATCCTCCAGCCCCCTCATACCACAAGCACCATTTCTCCTCCCCACCCCCCCCCAACCCCCTCCCTTTGCACTAATCAGTCCTTCAACCACACATCCACCTATTGCACATCCGCCCAATGGGTCCCGTGATGTATTGACATTAATCCTGAAACAAGTGAAAGGGCGAGTTGACACTCAGGACGCAATAATAGGCAAGACAAGGAAATGGTGCTAAGCAATAAATTTTATGTGCCGTTATAAGAAAAGGAAACTTAAATACATAACATATTGTCAAACACGCATGTGCATACCCTTGGTGAATTACAACAGCTTTCTCTAGCACTTCCTATCGTTTCTACGTGGTACATCCTGTGTGGTTTCAGCAACGGTAGAGGCAGGCTGCTCTGATCCCTGCCCTGACTGATGAGGTGCTTTTGGCCTAAGTCGTCTGGGCTTCGGAGCCCTTGAGGGCCCCGCCAAAGACTGCTCTACCTACTCCTGTTATGGGGTAGACTCAGCCATCGGGAGATGAGGCAGCATGTCGTGTACTGGCTGATGGGAGGTGGGAAACGAGTGAGAAGTGGGAGTGCTTTAAGTGGAGTTCCACTTCCATGTCCCATTTTTCCATCATCCATCTCCTGGCCCAGCGCCACATCACTCCTACCACTCTGCTGGTGAGCAGTTTGCTGAAGATCAGTGACACATTGTAAGGATCCGTCATTCTATTTAAGGTGGCAGAAATGTTGCCATCCAAAGTCTGCACGGCCATGCAAATGGCCTGCATGGAGTCATTTGAGACCCGTGCTTGAAGCTCCATGAAGGCGGCCACTCTCTCCATGGCAAACATTCTCGGAATTCCCTGTGCCACCCATCCACTAGTGATGAAGTTGGACTCCTCCATCCTCTCCACTATTGTGGAGAGTGTGTATGGCATGTCTGTCAGTACCTGGCTAAGATGCCGATGCACCTCTAGCACTCTCCTTCTCAACGATAGCCCCGGCATTCAGGATCTGTGTCTAGCTGAGTAGAGCTTGGAGAGGATTGTGTCCCCCGACGCGGACTCTCCACAGCTGTCCCTGCCACTAGCATCTGCTCATGCTCACTTGTGAGTTGTGAATCACCAGGTGAAAACCCAACTAACTCTCTAACTGGATCCATCAAAGTGCGAGTATCTGCCCTGGTACATGGCTGTATCGCCTGCTGATGCTGCAACCCTCTGAAGGATATGCCGGTCACTCTGAGGCATCGTCCTCATGGATGTCCCTGTGACCTTCAGTTTGTATTGCATGAAAGGCCCCTGGATGGCATTAGGTAAGGGGACCATGAATTAGTCATGGCAAAGTCACAATCTCGACAATCACCATACTCAGTCTTCTCATATTCAAAAATGAGAAGTCGCACAACACCAGGTTATAGTCCAACAGATTTATTTAATTTTACAAGCTTTCGGAGCGGTTCGCTCCTTCCTCAGGTAAGTTAGCAGTGAGAGAATCTCCCAGAATTCACAATTTAAACACAGACAAAATCTATTCAAATCTTTCCCTACATTCTCATATTCAGTCATTGATGAAATAAAGTCAACATGTTTGTGTCAAAGATATTTGTAATTCTGCACCAGCTATCTGCAAGTTCCCTGTCTCTCCTTCTCTGATTGACAGGGACACAGATGTATCACTTATCTCCATGGTATCCTCCTCTGCATCAGTGAGCTGGACTATTTGTGGTGGCCCACCTCCAGTCCTCTCCCTCTCCCTTGCGTTTTTGTGCTCTCTTCTCCTCCAAGGGGTGAATAAACAGACCTGTGATTGACTGATGGTCAGGTATTCACCCAACGGATGCAGTGCACTCAGTGAGGGTGACTATGAAACAGTTGCATCACATTGCATAAGGTTGGGGTGAGTGACAGTGGTGGATGGATAAATGGGGAAGTGATGAAGTGCATAGAAAGTGAAGGATGGATGCTGCTGAAATTTGAGTGGGTGTGAGTAGTGATGTGATGGAGTACGCTTGGCAAGACAGAGTGAAAGGAGGAGAGTGCCTTAAACCACAGGATGTAGGTGAATCAGCAAACGTACTCACATTTCCTGAGCTGGTTAGGTCATTAAATCACTTCCTGCACATTATACAAGACTGGGACACAATGCTGCTTCTGCTCATCTCCTCACCATCTCCAACCATGCCTTCTTGGTGAGAGCCGCATGTTTCTTCCTCTTGCTGGGGAGAAGTATGTCCTCCTGCTCCCGACTGCAACCAGCAGTAATTCCAGAGATGCATCATTAAATCTGGGTGCTGCCCTTGCTCTCTGTGCATCCACCCTAAACACCTCCTGACTTCTCCAATTTCAATAATGTCCCTTTAAATAGAGTTGAGATCGCATCATGCGGGTGCATGTCCCGCCCGCTGCACAGTTTGGAAACGCGAAACCCGGAACTAAAAACTTATTGGGCCAAAATTCGGCCCTTGCCGGGTGAGTACGCGCTGTGTACTCACCCGTAAGGCGTCCCGAAGTGCCGGTTTCCTGCATGCACTGCGCATGCGCGGGAAACCGGAACTTCCGGTCTGGTGAAGGGGGCGGTTCATAGGTGAACCGTGTGCGCAGTAGAGGCTGCACGCACGCAGCAAACTTAGGGTTTTTTTCAGGTTTCTACGGGAGGGTAAGTATTGAAGAACCTACGCTTTTAAAAAGGAGGCGCAGGACCCGTTTTCAACAAGGTAAGTGGTTAATTAATTATAATTTAAAATTTTTTCAACAGGTTTATCTTTTTTAGATACTTTAAAGAAAGGTAAGTTTATTTTTAGCACTGTTAAAATGTTTTTTAATTTTTTCAAAAATTTTAATTTGTGTTTAAAGTAGTTAATTTATTTAACTTATAGTTATTTTATAAATGTGATGGTTTTTTAAAAATTTATTTTAAGTTTAGCTGTTCTTTTGGGGCCGATTTCAATTCATAGATTTGACAGGTCTTCCTGTCAAATCTATGAATGAAAGATGGTCTGCTGCCATTGGCTCTCCATGGCCCACGTGATCCCAGGGGACGCATCGCACTAACTGCGCCCCTGGGACACGCAAGCACTTGGAGCAGGCCCAGGAGTTGAAGTTCCCGTGGGCCCAGAGGTCAACGGCAGGCGGTAGGTAAGTGCGCGCGTGATCCTTACCCCCGCGGCAAGCCGGAGAGGCGAATTTCAGGGCCATTGCCTCAATCAAGCTGAAATGGGAGAATGCGGCGTGCTGACTTGACTTTCTGATTTCCCCCCGCCCAGAATCTGCCTTCACATTAATATCGGGGCCAATGGGTTGTAAAATCAGGCGGGGTGTAAAACAGGTGGTCGATCCGATCAGTTTGCCGCTGGGTTAGGTTTAATTGTCTCCTAAATATCTGGAGTGGGGCTTGAAATCTCAATCACAACCACAATCCAATTTCCACCCTTCCCTCACCTTCACATGGTCCATCTCCGACTCTTCCCTTCCTTTCCTCGACTTCTCTGTCGCCATTTCTGGGGATAGGCTATTGACAAACATTCACTATAAGTCCACTGACTCCCACTGCTACTTGGACTACACTTCCTCCCACCCCACTTCCTGTAAGGACTCTATTCCATTCTCCCAGTTTCTCCGTCTCCGCTGCATCTGCTCTGACGATGCCATCTTCCATAATAGTGCTTCCGACATGTCTTGGTTTTTCCTCAACCAAGGAGTCCCCTCCACTGTGGTTGACAGGACCCTTGACCGTGTCCGTTCTATTTCCCGCACCTCTGCTCTCACCCCTTCCTCTCCCTCCCGGAACCACGATAGGGTTCCCCTTGTCCTCACCTTTCATCCCACCAGCCTCCACATTCAATGCATCATCCTCCGCCATTTCCGCCACCTCCAGCGTGATCCCACCATCAAACACATCTTCCCCTCACCTCCCCTTTCAGCATTCTGAAGGGACCGTTGACTCCGTGACACCCTGGTCCACTCCTCAATCACCCCCAATAGCCCCTCCCCTTCACCTGGCACCTTCACGTGCAAGCGCAGGAGATGCAACACATGCCCTTTTACCTCCTCCCTTCCCACTGTCCAGGGCCCCAAACACTCCTTCCAGGTGAAACAGCGATTTACTTGTACTTCCTGCAATTTAGTATATTGTATTCGCTGCTCACGATGCGGTCTCCTCTACATTGGGGAGACCAAACGCAGATTGGGTGACCACTTTGCGGAACACCTCCGTTCAGTCCGTAAGGGTGACCCTGAGCTTCCGGTCGCCTGTCACTTTAATTCACCGCTCCACTCCCACTCTGACCTCTCTGTCCTCGGCCGCTTACACTGTTCCAATGAAGCTCAACGTAAGCTCGAGGAACAGCACCTCATCTTTCAAATAGGCACTTTACAGCCTTCTGGACTCAACATCGAGTTCAACAATTTCAGACCATAACCTCTGCCCCTGTCCCTTTTTTTTCATTTTTTTTTCTCTCACATGGCAGCTGTTGATCATTCTGCCAGTGCCATTTACACTTCATCTAAAGTCATCTTTTGTTTCTTAACTTGTCCCATTACTGTCTCCTTTTGCCTTGCACCATCATCCCTTTTGTCTCTTAATCTCTCCTGCCTTCCATCCTGTCACAGACCTTCCATTTTGTTCTTTCCTCCCCTCCCCCCTTTCCCTGCCCCTGCACTTGCTTAAAAACCTGCTCCATCTCCAACTTTTTCCAGTTCTGACGAAGGTTCATCGACCTGAAACGTTAACTCTGTTTCTCTCTCCACAGATGCTGCCTGACCTGCTGAGTATTTCCAGCATTTTCTGTTTTTATTTCAGATTTCCAGCATCCGCAGTATTTTACTTTTGAAACCACAATCTTCTGACTCAGAGGCAAGTGCTACCACTGAGTCAAGGATGGCATTAATGCTGGAGCTTACAATCTGAGTGTCTAAAAGTGGCCCTCTGATCAGCATTTTCCTGTCCTATTGCGGCAACCTGGACATGTTCCTTCTCACTACGCTGTTTGTGGGATCTTGCTGTGTGAATATTGGTTGCCACATTTGCCTATATTATACAGAGACTATGAGTCATTTTAACCCCACTGGCCCCATCGTCCCTACCCCACCACCCAGCAGGAACCGTGTGGCAGGGCTTAAAATCGTTTTAAAATCTGTTACATCTCTAACTTTTTCCTGCTCTGACGAAAGGCCATCGACCTGAAACTTTATCTCTGTCTCTCTCTCTCCACAGATGCTGCCTGACCTGCTGAGTATTTCCAGCATTTTCTGTTTTTATTCCATTCTTTAACCGATTGACTTTGTATAAGCTCGGAGTCCACTTCAGCAAGCTGGTGTCCAATGTGAGTTGATTAACAAACGGCAAATCAATAGGGATTAGAAGATTAGTGTCAACTGAGGCTATTTCAATTCAGACCAAAGTGAGAAGTCGCACAACACCAGGTTATAGTCCAACAGTTTTATTTGAAATCACAAGCTTTCGGAGCGGTGCCCCTTCGTCAGGTGAAGTTAAGGAATACGAATCGGCAAAGCATATATAGACAGAGAACAATGCCTGTGCAGCGTACAATGTCAGACGACTACAGTTAATCTTTCTGACTGCCTTTTATCACACCTCGGCAGAGAAACAATCAGGTCAGTCAGGAAGGCATTATATCAAAGACATAGCAAGATACAACTAAGACAATGAGGTGGTGTCACAGGGGGTCTAATGTGACACCACCTCATTGTCTCAGTTGTATCTTGCTATGTCTTTGATGTGGTGCCTTCCTGACTGACCTGATTGTTTCTCTGCCGAGGTGTGATAAAAGGCAGTCAGAAAGATTAACTGTAGTCGTCTGACATTGTACGCTACACAGGCATTATTCTCTGTCTATATATGCTTTGCCGATTCGTATTCCTTCACTTCACCTGACGAAGGGGCAGCAGCTCCGAAAGCTTGTGATTTCAAATAAAACTGTTGGACTATAACCTGGTGTTGTGCGACTTCTCACTTTTGTCCACCCCAGTCCAACACCGGCATCTCCACAATTTAGACCAAGTATTGGTTACCTACTACTTAACACTTTGTTGCCACTTCGCACCTAGCTTTCCCACTTGGTGAAGAGTCAGGTATGACAGCGAGGTGTTAAGTGGCAGCTATTATAGGTGATTCAACAACAACAACTTGCATTTATATAGCGCCTTTAACGTACTAAAACATCCCAAGGTGCTATTTTTAATCAGGTTAAATTAAACAACTTTGTCTAAACAAAAGCCACCACTTTAGCACTGTCTTTATACAGCAGTTTTTAAATATTTATTAAATTGAGATTGAGATGCAGATGGCCCCAAACCCTAGACAGACTTGCCACAGAATTGATATCCTTATTGCAGAAAAATTTGATTGGATATGCCACAGAAACTGGTCTTGATGTACCAAAGAAATCTAAGGGCCCAGGCTCTGGGTTGTCCACTTCGATCAATAATGGGAAAAGAATCATTTTGGTCACTTTATGTAGTAACATCATCGACGCATTCAAAAAGAAAGAACTTGCAGTTATGCAGTACTTTTCCTCATCTCAGGATGCCCCAAATCGCTTCACAACCAGTCAAGTACATTTGAAGTGTAGTCATTGTGGTAATGTAGGACACGTGACAACCAGTATGCACACAGAAAGGTCCCACAAACAGCAATGAGATAAATGAGCAGTTAATCTATTTTGGTGGTGTTGGTTGAGGGATAAATTTTGACCAGTACACATGGGGAATTCCCTTGCTCTTCATTGAATAGTGCCATGTAATCTTTAGCATTCACCTGAACAGGCAGATGGGACTCAATTTAGCATCTCATTCATAAGACAGCACTTCCTTCAGCACTGGACTGAAGGGCTGGATTTTGTCAATGGGGAGCTTTTCGAGGCGGGATCCCACTTGTCGGGTTTTAGTCCCGCCTCCATCGACTTGTGGCCAACCCACGCTATTTTCCCTTGATTGACCTTGTTAAGTCCGCCCAGCGGACTTAGCAGGCCAATTAAGGGGAAGCCAGTTACAGAGAACGTCAGCGTATGACGTTTCATCTATCAAAAATTTTTGATAGATAAATTGTCATCGTTTGACAGCTCTGTGAAGCTGTCAAACACTGACATTCTCTGTTGTTTGATGAGTTCTTGTATTCAAGACTCATCAAACCTCTTTTGTGAGCAGAAATTAGATGGCTGTTGCATCGGAGAATGCAGCAGCCATCTGTCATCTCTGCCGGTGAGATGCGAGAGTCTCCGCATCCCCAATGGTTGAAGCCTGCAGGAAGAAACAAAGGTAAGTAAACATTTTCTATGACTTTCCACTCACCTCACATACTTACCTCTCCACACTTGCACCCATCACTTACCTCCACAGCGCACTTTTACACCCCTTCGACCCCCGCAGACCCACTGCTCGCCTCGGTGACCCTGGTGGGGTTTCCTGACGTCGGGAAGCCTGCGCCTCTGGTGGAAAAAATGGGGTAATCCTCTTAACTGCCTGTTAACTACCTGTTAACAGGCAGTTAAGTGGCTGTAATCCCCTTCCCGCCTCCAGGAGACGGGACCCGGCGCGGGTCGGCTACCCGCTTCCTGGGAAGATGGCACAGAGGCAGGTTGGGGGCGGGATGGGTACCTGCCCCCAGATTCTGCCATTTTCCCGGCAGTCCCGCCTCCAAACCCGCTTCCCCAGGGCTGGAAAAATCACCCCCTAATGTCAGCCTGCATTATGTGCTGAAGTCCTGTACTAGGCCTGAACCCCGCAACACTCTGACTCAGAAGCAAGAGTGCTAACACTGAGCCAAGCTGACACTTAAAAAGGATGTATTTATGATTTTGCTACGATGTAACCAGAGCAATTCCTCGCCAAACAGGGTAAATGTTACGACTTTGTGCTCCATGGCAGAGCTTTGCCTGTGGTCGTGCGTATCAGGAATTTGGACACAGAGGTCATTGGTCTCTGGAGAATTCTCTGTCCATAATAAACAAGTGCCTGTGCCAGGAGTGAAAATTCATCAAATTTATCCGAATCGTCTTAAGTTGCATTGGTGAAAGTTTTCAAAATTGAGTAATTTATATGGCTGTACTTGTGATATGTAATGCTTTATTTGAAAGTATATGAGGAATCTCAATTTGTCACAAAATAGAATAATAGTTCATTTGTTTGTGAATATTTCTGAATATTTGGCAGAAGGCCTAATAACTCTGTACAAGAGCATTTAAAGGAAATGTAATAATCTTTGTAAAGCAAAAAAACTGAGAAAAAGATGTTTGCAATTTTTATTGTGTGGAGCGGGGAGAAAATAACCACTTTCAGAGTCTTCATATTCCTCCCCAAGGCTACACTGCAACTTTCACCAATGTTAGAATACAGACTTCACTGTTTTCACACAAGGCTATTTCTGACAAACCAAATTGACAAAAAAACAGAGTTTACCAGACAAGACATTATAATTTAATTTACTGGGCAGTTACTAAAAGCATGATTCAGACCTCCCTCATACACAAACACAGACAGACTCAAACAATGTCAGATGAAACGGTAGGATATTTCTTCATTTAGGAAAACCAGAGTCCAAGCTTTTTAATGTCACACTGCAGCTGCGCAAGCCAAACTGCTGGGAATCAGTTCAGACTCAGCCTTTTATTTATTTTCTTTTAACCACACAAAAGAGTTGGCTCATTTTGTCCATGTAAATTAACTCAGTTGAAAGGATTCTTCATTTCCTTTCTTAAATTCTACATAAATCCAATTTGAAGATCCTAATTACATTTATAATGTATGGTAGCCTTTCTGTGTATGCTGCTGCATTATCTTTTGACAGTGTCACATCAACACTTCTTTCAATGGAAAAACCATAGCATGAATTTTTCACACTGTGCCATTTAAATGAGAATCTTATCATGTAACATCTTGCACAAGACTGAACTAGTTGTTCTAAAGTAATACCACAAGGATGTGTTGGTGGTTTTACGAAAGCGATTTCACGATGCATCCATGTAAACATTTTTAAAGATGCCCTCCAGCCACATCAGCAATATAAACTAATATCATGTGACATTTGTTTGTTTGGTTCACGTATGTAGGAGAGTGCTTTTGTGTTTGGTGGTGACAGTAGGAATTATTTAGCATGCAGTAAAAATTATACCTTCGACACAGATTTCATGAATCAGCCCTCCTTCATTTATCCCATCAGAATTGTGTCTCACAAAATTTGGCACACTATGAATTGAGTCTCAGACATGTTCTGGCAGGCAGGGTGGCTGCCTGCATTGCTATGTCGGGTCGCTTCAACCCTGCAGCACTTCACCAAACTGTTTATGATTGTTGCGGGTTTATTTTTCGCACAGACAAGACGTGCAAGCAATGAAGGTGCCTCAGCCAAATTTAAGCTCCTAAATAGGCTTGAAGACATGACCCTTAAAATAGGGCCAAAATGGCTGGAGGCAGTTACCAAAGATTGAGCAGGGCAGTATTGTATACCTGCAGGCTAGAATCCATCATGTTACTTATTCTACTTGTCCCTAATCTTTTGCACACTCAGGTATTCTGTTTTTCACTAATTTAGCATACATCCCTGCACACCATGTATTGTCAAGCCATATTTGTTACAAGGAGTGTCTTGCTGATTCTGTAGTAATGTTTGTCCTACATTACAACGGTGACTACACTTCCAAAGTGCTTCATTGGCTGTAAAGTGCGTTGGGACATCCTGAGGTCATGAAAGGTGCTATATAAATGCAAGTCTTTCTTTCTTTACAAGGACTCCCAAATCCTTCTGAACACCAACATTTACTAGTCTCTCACCTTTTGAAAAATATTCTGCTTTTCCATTCTTCCTACCAAAGTGGGAGGGGGGGGGAGGTGGGAAGGGGGTAGGGGGTAGGGTGGGAGGGGAGGGAGAGGGGGGGGGGAGGGGGGAGGGAGCGCTCCCTCCACGACACCCTGGTCCACTCCTTAATCACCCCCTCCCCTTCCCACGGCACCTTCACGTGCAAGCGCAGGAGATGCAACACCTGCCCTTTTACCTCCTCCCTTCCCACTGTCCAGGGCCACAAACACTCCTTCCAGGTGAAACAGCAATTTACTTGTACTTCTTACAATCTAGTATACTGTATTTGCTGCTCACGATGCGGTCTCCTCTACATTGGGGAGACCAAACGCAGATTGGGTGACCGCTTTGCAGAACGCCGCCGTTCAGTCCGTAAGGGTGACCCCGAGCTTCCGGTCGCCTGTCACTTTAATTCTCCGCTCTACTCCCACTCTGACCTCTCCATCCTCGGCCTCTTGCACTGTTCCAATGAAGCTCAACGTAATCTCGAGGAACAGCACCTCATCTTTCCATTATGCACTTTACAGCCTTCTGGACTCAACATCGAGTTCAACAATTTCAGACAATAACCTGTATATTGTCCCTATTTTTTCGGATGGCAGCTGTTGATGATTTTGCCAATCCCAGTTACACCTCTTCTAGACTCATCTTTTGTTTCATTACTTGTCCCATTACCATCTCCTTGTACAATCATCCCTTTTGTCTTTTCATCTCTCCTGTCTTCCATCCTATCACAGACCTTCCCTTTTTGTTCTTTCCTCCCCTCCTCCCTTTCCCTGCCCCTGCACTTGCTTAAAATTTGTTACATCTCTAACTTTTACATGTTCTGAAGGATCATCAACCTGAAACGTTAACTCTGTTTCTCTCTCCACAGATGCTGCCTGACCTGCTGAGTGTTTCCAGCATTTTCTGTTTTTATTTCAGATTTCCAGCATCTGCTGTATTTTGCTTTTGTAGAAGTTTAATGTCACCCGACACCATTTGAGTGAGATTCAAATTGATCTCGTGACGTCAGTCTCCTGCAGATGACAACCGCATGAATGTAAATTTGACAATTTTTTTTAGACTGGCAGTGAGGAAGACCCATTTTTCAATGGGCTTTCATGGCTGCTGTCAGTCTTAATTGGGTTTAGTAAATACGATGCTGCAGCAACAGCTGTGTATTTCAGTGATGACATTGTGACTTAATGTCCTGATGTTACCACACAACGAATTTTCCTTTTGTCTTTAAAGGGACGTCATGACAAAACATCAGGGCACCAGTCCTCCGTGCAGCCTAGCTGGCCAAAATACGCCAGCTCTGCGCATGCTCAGAGTGGTGGACCCTCGCAGAGCAGCCAGTTTACAGGAAGACCGGCTACACATCACAGAATAAATGTTGGGCAGCAGCTCAATAAGTTTGCTTTCCCGAGTCCCTGCCTGCAATCTCAAAGCAGTTTCTAAGTGAGGGCACCAGGTATTGGTATTAAGTATATTAGGCACTGGTTCCAGTACGGTTACAATGGGGAAACTGTTTAGGGAAGGAAAAGAGGAAAAAGAGTGAGAGGGAATAAATTCCATGGCAGGTGTCAAGTCTACAGTGTTTCAGTGGTGGAATGGCAGAGAACCAGGGGCCCTGCCAGTAACTAAGGCAAATAAGTTTTATTTTTTTCCCCTGAAACTTCCTGAAATATGTTTTATTTATTTTCCTGTATTATAAGATCTGGCATATGTTGAATCTTCATTTTTTTTGTGTCTGCTAAGTAAAGGTGGTTTACACATAGACACAATTTATATGGCTTTTATCATAATGGGAACTAAACGATAGGGGAGGGACTGAGACATGCTATTGCACTAACAGAAGTTATTTCTCATTCCTACTCTTTTAGCATTAAAGACCGGAAAGGAACCAAACTGTACTGTACTTCTGAGTCAAATCTGTTGCCAATCGCACTTTGTGGCTCAGTTCACAGGATACCTGCAGCCCTCATGAGAGGAAGTGGATACCTCAGGTGGAGAGTTAGTTTTTCCCTCAGGCTAAATAATCTGTGGTTGAGAACTGGTCAACATTTATTCGGCTGTTTTCAATGTTAACGCAGCCATGAGTACAAGCCACATCACTTTACATTTTGTATTTACTGTTAACTAAATATTTTGTAGAAAGTTAGGCTATTGTAAAGATTAATCTGATTAATTACACAATTGTAAAATATTAATCTGTGCCTTATGCATTTCTAAATAAAATAAACTGGAAGATATGAAAAAGTCAGGTTAATATACAATTGAACTCAAAAGTTGAAGGTCAGTCAGAGGTTATCTGTTTTTATCTGCCAATGTGTTTGCAGCAGTTTTGGATTTTGAAACTGAGTTATTTGTACATCTCAGTAAATCCCTCATTCTTGTATGAATTGGAAGACAGAACAATTATTAAAATGAGTGCAGTATTTCATTGAATATGTACATTAACAATAAATGTAACCTTAAAAAGTCAGTTGCATAAGTAATATTTATGCTCTAGCCAAAGGCATAACTTCAGTTCCACTGCCTCAGTACTACTGCCGATAAAATGAATAAACGTGTTTTGATTTAACAGAGAGCTGGTAATCCCCTTTAGATCATGCAATCTGTTTTACTTCATTACATGAAGGAAAGTTCTATTAACCCTCAAATAACCACCCAGAAATGTTTGTGCACAATGCCACTCGATGCAACAAGGTTACGTTATTCATAACAATGTTCCCTATGATCATTTTTTGGGCCACGCGGCCCCTTTAGTGGCTGCGAGCGACCCCTAAAGCGCTGTGCGGCTGCCCGGCCACGCAGCTTAAAGGGAACAGCGATTCTTAATATCTTCCACCCTCCGTAAACTTGAGGTCATCCAAAACTCTGCTGCCCGTGTCCTAACTTGCATCAAGTCCCGTTCAACCATAACCCCTGTTCTTGCTGACCTACACTGGCTCCTGGTTAAGCAATGCCTCAATTTTAAAATTCTCATCCTTGTTTTCAAATCCCTCTATGGCCACGCCCCTCCCTATCTCTGTAATCTCCTCCAGCCATACAACCCTCTGATATATGTGCGCTCCTACAATTCTGGCCTCTTGTGCATCCCCGATTTTAATCGCTTCACCATTGGTGGCCGTGCGTTCACTTGCCAAGGCCCTAAGCTCTGGCATCCCCTCCATAAACACGCTGCCTCTTTACCTCTCTTTCCTTCTTTAAGACACTCCTTAAAACCTACCTCTTTGACCAAGCTTTTGGTCATCTGCCCTAATATCTCCTTATTTGGCTCGGTGTCAAATTTTGTTTTATAACACTCCTGCCAAGCGCCTTGGGATGTTTTATTATGTTAAAGGCGTTATATAAATACAAGTTGTTGTTGTTATTATTAATGCCATTCGCCGCTGCATGCACACTCTCGACCTCTATCTTTAGCAGCACCAAATTGCTCTATTTCAGGTCCTGGTCCGCGTTCCATTTCATCCTTCGCCTCATCCGAGCTTTAACAAAATACTTTTTTTCTTCCTTTCAGGTGTCCAGGACCGCAAGCTTCAACAACTCTTAAATAGCAACGCCCCTCCTGATCCTTCTTCCCGTTCGTTTTCCTTAGACCCCATCCTTCCTTCCAATCTCACCCTTTGTCGCATTTTCACTATCCCCTCTGACCTTCCCCTCTCTAGCCCCGAACAATCAGTCCTTAGCAAAGGCCTCAGCTTCATCCCGTTATGCCCCTACCTCATTGAATTACAAGGTCAACGTGATGCTAAGCTATTCTTTTGTCGCCTTTGCCTCTGCACACACGTCTTTGGCCAGGAGGCCCCCCCCCCCCCACAGTAGACCCTTTCTCCCATCTTCAGAATTCTCGCTCCACCTGGATCCCTCCCTCTGGCCACTTACCATCTCTTGACCTTTTCATTGGGAACTGCTGGTGTGACATCGGCCGCCTCAATTTCTCTACTCCCCTCACTCACTCTAATCTATCTTCCTGTGAACTTGTAGCACTTTGTTCTCCCAGTTCCAACCCTGACAATGTAATTAAACCTGCTGATAAGGGAGGCGCTCTTGCTGTTTGTGAACAGACCTCTACCTTGCAGAGGCTGAATGCCAACTCTCTGACATCTCCTCCTACCTCCCCCGGACCATGACCCCACTGCCAAACATCCGGCCATCATTTCCCAGACCGTCACTGACCTCATCTCCTCTGGAGCTCTTCCCCAAAGGCCTCCAACCTCATAGTCCCCCAACTCTGCACTGTTGTCTTTCAAATGAGACGTTAATTCGAGGCCCCTTCTACCCTTTCAGGTGGACATAAAAGATCCCATGGCACTATTCAAAGAAGTGCAGGGATGTTCTCCCCGGTGTCCTGGCCAATATTTATCACTCAGCAAACATTACTTAAAAGAAAACAGATTATCTGGTCATTATCACATTGCTATTTTTGTAACCTTGCTGTGTGAAAATTGGCTGCCGTGTTACCTACATTACAACAGTGACTGCACTTCCAAAGTACTTCATTGGCTGTAAAGCGCCTTGGGACTTCCTGAGGTCGTGAAAGGTGCTATATGAATGCAAGTCTTTCATTCTATCTATGGTGAATTTTGCCTATTTTATTTTTCTAACAAACTTTCCTTATAACTTTGTCCCTCAAGCAAAGAGTGATACTGAGACTCTCATTCAGATTACACAACTAGCTTTAGAAAGAACCCTTGTACTATTCAGATTCCCTGGTTTTAGATATGAAAACCAGCATTTCAGTTCATTAATTGATGTACTCTTCTCATAGAAACAACAATAATTCATGCATTGAATAGAAAACAGATGTAAAAAATACAATGGTGAATATCCAAGTAAATGTGAATATTTCACATCTGCATCGAATGCACAAATTTGCACAATGGAACGAACCAGTTTTTTTCAATCAAGGAAACAATGCTATTAATTAAATCAAGGAAACAAACTAACTTGATCTTTACATAACCAGCACCAGAGCTTGCTGCTTCCCTAGCCAAGCTCTTCCAGTAGAGCTATGACACTGGAATGTACTCGACAATGTGGAAGATTGCCTGGATATATCTTATCCACAAAAAATGGAATATATCTAACCCGGCCAATTACTACCTCATCAGCCTTCTCTCAATCATAGTAGAATGAAGTAAAGAGTCATCATTAGCGCCATCAAGTAACACGTACTCATCAATAACCAGCTCTCTGATGCTCAGTTTGGGTTCCATCAGAACCACTTGGCTCTAGACCGCATCATAACCTTGATCCAGATGTGGATATAAGCGCGGAATGCCAGAGGGGCGGTGAGAATATCTGCCCTTGACACATGTCTACGTTAAATTGTATCTACCGCTGCTCTGCACATTTATGTATTTTGTCCAACTCATTCTGTAATTTCTAAGTTGACTCTTCTGATTCCACTGCCTCTCACAGTTTGGTACCGTCTGCAAATTTGACCATTTTGCATTGAATTTCTGAATCCAGGCCATTGATGTAAATTAGAAACAGTAATGTTCCAAGTTCCAATCCCTGAGGTGTCCCATAACTTAATTTTGAGGCCACCCATTCAGCGGTAACAGGTCGTTAATGCTCCAAAAACCGTGGGGAGAAACTTACTGCCACATTTCCATCATCGATGCAGTTGGTGCCATTATCTTTAGTCCTTAGTCTAGGTGGCCTGGGTAGCCACCTGAATGCAGCAGTAGGCTCATCAATATATGCAAATTGTGGTCCTATGACATGAATTGGAACAGGGTACATGGCACATGTTAGCCAGTTGGCTGCACACACCTGCATTAAGCTAGCAACAGATTTTTTTTTGATAAGCCAAACCAGTATATTAACTTCCCCATGGACGCTGCCAGTTAACGTGATAAGTCAGTGGGGTTTGTCACAGTTGGTGGGTTCCCACAAGTCCAGGCTATTGACTGCACTCACGCTCCTATTAAGGCACTGCCAGCACCTTTTATCAACAGGAAGGGGTTCCATTCTCTTAATGTGCAGCTATGTGTGACCATCATCTATGAATTATGTAGGTGTGAGCATGGTACCTTGGGAGCAGCCAAGATCTATTCATTCTGCCTCAGTCTAACGTTCTCGCACATTTCGACCAAGAGCTGGAGGTCTAATGATGGCTATTAGGGGACAAGGCCTACTCGTTATTGTCATGGCTGGTGACATCCATCCAGCACCCACAAAACCTAGCTGAAAGGCAGTACAATCATAGCCATGGGAGCACCAGGGCAGTAATTGGGCAATCCATTAGTGTGCTGAAACAGCGATTCAGGTGCCTGGATAAATCTGGGGGTTCCTTCAATACCGACCCCACGGAGTCCCCGTATTTTGGTCATCTGCTACATCCTGCATAGCCTGGCTTTGCAACCAGGGTGGGGGGCTGGTGAGGGATGCGGGGGGTAAGATATTGAGCCAGCAGCAGCTGATGAGGAGGCATCATCAGAGAAAGAAAGGCCCCAGGAATAAGAAGATCCAGAAGCTACAGCAAGACATTAAAGGCAAGCAATCATGGCTATTAGGCAGCAGCTCATAGACCAGTGCTTCCAGTCAAAGAACAATTGAAACCAGCCCTTTCACATCACCCCTGCTGTAACAGTCCTTCAGCACCAGCCCATCTTTACCCTCCACATAGCAAGAAAAAACCTCAGACTCTGACCACCATTTACACGGATCCCTATAATCCTTGGAACAGACAGACATGCACTGTCCAGCTTTTATAATGTTACTGCATTCACAGACTAGTGTTACAGAATAATTTCACTCTAGTGTTACCCCATCCTGCTCTTCCTAAGTGTTCTCTTACCTAATCTGGTGCTTCTACAAGGTGCGACCTCAGTGGCTTCAGCAGGGGTGGTGGAAGTCTGCCGATGCTCAGATTAGGGTCCTTGAGATGTTCGTGGTCAGTGACCTCTAGTAAACTGGGGTCTTGAGGGGCCAGCTCGAGACTGACAGCTCGACTGGTGCCAGGGTAGTCTGGCCCAGCTACCTTTTATGCGCTATGGCGGGCAATGGTTGAGTGGGTGGTGCGGGAGCAGACATGCTGTCATCCTGAGACAGGGAAGCATAAGCCATTCCCATTGAGCTACTGCTACTCCCATGGGCCTGATCTCACTCCTAATGACCTGCAGGAGAGCAGACTGTAGGAGATCAGAGATGATTTGGAAGCTCATTTCAATGTGTTCCTCCAGCCTTTTGAAATTGGTAGAGACTGAGGAGCCCAGAGCCTGAATGGCCTCAGTCTGAGCTTTGATCAAAGCTGCCAGAGCTGGTGACACAGACTGCTGTGCCAAATAACATTCATCCCAGTCATTGCGTATACTGGGATACCTTTGTTTGAAGAAAATGAGAAGTCGCACAACACCAGGTTATAGTCCAACAGATTTATTTAATTTTACAAGCTTTCGGAGCAGTTCGCTCCTTCGTCAGGTAAGTTAGCAGTGAGAGAATCTCCCAGAATTCACAATTTAAACACAGACAAAATCTATTCACATCTTTCCCTACATCAAAGAGCACAGCCAAGACAATGAGATGTGTCCCAGGGGGTCCAACGTGTCAAACCACCTGCTGGCTGCATATCCTGTCAGTTTGTGTAGGTTCTTGTGTTAGTCTTTTTAAATAAAAAACACCTGGGAAGACCGGCCATGATGTCAAGTCACGTTCTGTATCGTGACATGAACCCGATATCGCGATTGAGGCCATCCTCATGAGTGCGGAACTTGGCTATCAGTTTCTGCTCTATGATTTTGCGCTGTCGTGTATCTCGAAGGCCGCCTTGGAGAACGCTTACCCGCAGATCCGAGGCTGAATGCCCCTGGCTGCTGAAGTGTTCCCCGACTGGGAGGCAACCCTCCTGCCTGGCGATTGTTGCGCGGTGTCCGTTCATACGTTGTCTCAGTGTCTGCATGGTCTCGCTGATGTACCATGCTCTGGAGCATCCTTTACTGCAACGTATCAGGTAGACAACGTTGGCCGAGTCACATGAGTATGTACCGTGTACCTGGTGGGTAGTGTCCTCACGTGTGATGATGGTATCTGTGTCCATGATTTGGCATGTCTTGCAGAGGTTGCCGTGGCAGGGTTGTGTGGTGTCTTGGTTGCTGTTCTCCTGAAAGATGGATAATCTGCTGCGAACGATGGTACTTTTGAGGTTAGGCGGCTGCTTGAAGGCGAGTAGTGGAGGCGTGGGGATGGCCTTAGCAAGGTGTTCGTCGTCATCGATGACATGTTGAAGGCTGCGAAGAACATGGCGTAGTTTTTCCGCTCCGGGGAAGTACTGGACGACGTAGGGTACTCTGTTGGTTGTGTCCCGTGTTTGCCTTCTGAGGAGGTCTGTGCGGTTTTTCGCTGTGGCCTGTCGGAACTGTCGATCAACGAGTCGAGCGTCATATCCCGTTCTTACGAGGGCGTCTTTCAGTGTCCGTAGGTGTCCATCGCGTTCCTCCTCGTCTGAGCAGATCCTGTGTATTCGCAGGGCTTGTCCATAGGGGATGGCTTCTTTAACGTGGTTAGGGTGGAAGCTGGAGAAGTGGAGCATCGTGAGGTTGTCCGTGGGCTTGCGGTAGAGTGAAGTGCTGAGGCGTCCGTCTTTGATGAAGATTCGTGTGTCCAAGAATGAAACCGATTCTGAGGAGTAGTCCATGGTGAGTTTGATGGTGGGATGGAACCTGTTGATGCTATCGTGTAGTCCTTTCAGTGATCCTTCGCCGTGGGTCCAAAGGAAGAAGATGTCGTCGATGTATCTGGTGTACAGCGTTGGTTGGAGGTCCTGTGCAGCGAAGAAGTCTTGCTCGAACTTGTGCATGAAGATGTTGGCGTATTGGGGTGCGAATTTGGTCCCCATGGCTGTTCCGTGTGTTTGGGTAAAAAACTGGTTGTCGAAGGTGAAGACATTGTGGTCAAGGATGAAGCGGATGAGTTGTAGGATGGCGTCCGGAGATTGGTGTGTTGACAAAGTCGTCGTTTAGAATGTTTACTATTTTGTGCTCATCCTCAGTTTCATGGCTTTTTGCTCCTAAGGAGAGGCCTGCAAAATGTTTCTTTGCTTTCCAAAAGCAAATCAAGTAAAATTCCTGAAGACCTATCTAACTTTGCATTTTATATTATACATCCTGACTCCTTCCTCTCCTTGGCATGACATTTTGAAACATTCAGCAGCTCAGGAACCACCATGATTCACAAGTATTTGATCATTACTGATTGTATTTATTTTAAGTCCCTTCTAGCCCTCAGTCCCACACCTAATCAGATATCCATAATTTTAAAAGATTAATCAACACAGCATTAGCTGGGAATCACTCACTTGCCTCAGAATTTCCCTTTTTTTTCTCCAGAGGATTACTAGACTAAAGGGGGATTTAGATATGTATAACAAAATCTGGGGTTCCAAAGGAAGTATTATTTTCCTGACCACTTCCCTTCTGGTAAGCTCTCCTGCAGAGTGTCTCATCAGTCGAAATTATATTATTCCTAAGAGTGTTATTAATGGGGCTATGTACTGTAACTATGAATCGTATAACTTTAACTGCAATGCTCTAAGGGTTTGCCTTGGTATTTTATAGTTTCTGTTTTTCTACATTGGAATCTTTCATATTTTCACTCTCCCACCACACTGCCAATTTTGTTCCCTTGTCTCCTGGAAGCACTGGGCTAGAAATTTGTTTTGGTCGGTTTTTGGGTGCAGAATGACTGACGTGCTGGGGAGCGCACGTTAGAAACCAGAGGCTCAACCAAAATTGGGCCTAGGGCCTCATCAGCACATTCCAGCTACTTGCAGATGCGAATAGTTTGAAGAGGACCAATTTGCGCCAGTTGCCTCACTGGTAGTGATCCTCAGGTAAGTCCTGGAATGGGAATCTGCTTCCTCTGGCTCCACATTAAGGTAAATTTAATGAATAATACTTTTGGTGGCTGCCTGTAGTGTTCCCTTTAAGGACTGCAGGTTAAGCAACTGAAGATCTCAAAAACCTGAGCAGAGCATGTCCCATGCATGCTCTACTCAGTTCTAATGAATTTCCGGGAGAGATTCTGAAACAGGCATAAGGCTCCTCATAAACATATGCAAGGGGCCTGTTTTAGGCAGTTGCCAAGGATACCTGAATATCGCCCAACCCAATATGGCATCAGATGTATTTCAGGCGCCCTGGGAGTGGAAGACATAACCAGAAAATTGGTGCCTTTATAGCCCCCATTCTGCCTGGACAATGGGCGTAGCAGGGTCTAATCTATCCCCCCTCCCCCCACCCCCCCACTGCTTCATGCTGCGGTACTGTACCAATCCTTTTCCAATACCTTGTCCAAGAGGCCAATATTCATGTGCAAAGCTAGAAAGTGAGCTTTGTCAAGCTATTCAGCTATGGGGAGGCTTCATAGTGAGCCTCAGCCTGTTCTCACCCAACATACACACATACACATACCTTTCAGCCGATAGTGTAAAGGAGTGGGAATGTGGGAACTCCCTAGCCCACAGGTTCTGAGACCAACTGTTGTCTCCCGTCCTACACCCTGTCTCATCTTAACGAAGTTGACATAGACTGGAGATTAAACATGGGACCTTCCTGCTCCGAATGGCTCAGTTCCACATCACACAATACATTTATTAAATGAACCTTTGGAAAGCCCACAAAAAGTATTTTAATAGCTGTTTTACACTAGCTTTACCTGCATTTGTTTCCTTGTGCACTGCAACTTACATACTTATACATTTTATTTAAGTAAGAGTTGCCTTCTTATGAGTTGCTTATTTTTCCATGAACTCCTTTTCATACAGAGCAGCTGAAGATAATTTACTTTAAATTGAATTGAACTTCACTAGCAGGACTACAGTTATTTGCAATATCTGGCAGGGGCTTGGAGAGTTGGAACCTGAGATAAGACCAAATAAGCAGCGAGCAGTGCACAGTGCAGCTGCGTCAGGTGTTTACATTTGGCATGCTGTAACTGATGCCATCAGTCTCGAGCATGCAACAAAGGTTACTGTAGGGCTTCAAAGTGCAAGGGGGTTAATTGGTTAGCCCCGAAAACGGGCGCGGGGATCGTGATGCACGATTAACCTGCGCCCATTGAGTGGAATGTAAGCAGCATGCCAACTTTGTGCTGCCTGCTCATTATAATGATTTCTGCGTGCAGCCAGTGCTCCCCGTGCTTTTCATTAGCTGCACACATCAGCAGGGGGCCCAATATTGTTACTAACTTGCACTACTTAAAGCTAGCCTACACTACTTAAAGCTAGCCTGCACTACTTAAAGGGGAGGTTTATTGTGGCTGGAGCAGGTGCTGGGAGACATCCTAAAATGAATCTGACCCTGGAAAGAGTAAAGAATGGCTAATCATGGGAAAGCGTGAGTACCCAGGTTTTCAGATGCTGCACTGGAGGTCTTGTTGGAGGAGGTGGAAAGGTGGAGAGATATCCTGTATTCGCAAGGGGGCAGGAGGCTCTCCAGACACATGGTGAGAAGGCAGTGGGAACAGATAGTCACAGAGGTTAATGCCAGGAGTGTAGTCCCAAGGAACTGGATGCAGTACTGGAAGAAGTTTATGTTCTTATGTTCTTATAAGTTTAATGATCTCACATGAGTGGACAAGGTCAGTGAATGCATCTTCAAATACCAAATCCTACCAACTGCATCACTAGCCTCAACCTCTGCTCAATTCACCACACCCCAATCACTCACCTACCAACAATCTCTATCAATCGGGACTTATACCTAACATTCATATGCTTCACCTCACCCTCAAACACTTAGCACTGTTGCAAGCCTCAAACCCACATCTCACAGCTTGCACACACTGGCAGCTATTCACCCATGAGAGCCACATTACCCAAACAGATTCACGACACTCACTGACACACTGCTCTCTCTTTTGCAGGAGAATGTGACGCACAACCAGAGGCAGCAGGAATTAATCGGAGGGGGAGAGGCGGCCTGCATGTTCTAACCCCCATGGAGGAGACGGTGCTGGCCATTATGGGAAGGGTCATTGCTGAGGCTGCGGCTACCGGCGAGGCTGAAGCAATTGAAGATTAGGGTATCTGCATACCTCATCCTCCTTCGCTCATCCCACTTCTCCCTCATCCCTCAGTCTCTTCTGACCGAGAAGCTGTAGATGGTGTAAGCATGCACTTCTTACTTTCTCCTCTTCCCTCACCACAGCCCTATCCTTGTCCCTTTTTACTTTCAGATACCCAAGAACTGCAACCTGGGCAGGCAGTGGAGGAAGAGCAAGAAGACAGTGAAGATGAAGGTACACCATCACTCAATTTCACAGTCGCAGCCACCAGCTCAGATACTGACACTGCGTGAAATTTAGAGGATAGCATAGAGGCGGGATCTGCACGTGGTGCGACATCGGGCACAAGTACTCTGCAGCCAGGACAGGGGCAAATGATAGCACAGGTACCAGGTCGCCAGAGGGCGAGGTCGCACACTAGTTCTGCTGCAGAGGACTCACATGATGACTTTGATAGGCCAGGCTACATAAGAAGGCTGATGGGTGCACATAACCAAATGCTTGGTGTGCTGGAAATCCTGCATTCAATGTCAAGGAGCATGGAGGAGACCAGCACTAACTTGGCACAGGGCTTTGTGCAGAGCTTGGGAGTCCATCCTTTCCAACATGGAATGGGTGGCCAACTCCATTCACACACTTGTGGACCCAACCATGATGCAGCGTCTGATGGCCGATGTCTCAGCTTCCATTGCAGCACAAGCAGCTTCCACCCATTGTCTGGGTGCTGCAGTGGAAGCTCAGACTTCTGTCATGCAATCTCAGCTTGCTGCCAAGGAAGCTCAGACAGCTGCCATCATGGCTGTGGATACCAGTGTGCAAAGGAGATTCCAGGGAGTCACAGCACTCCAGCAATCCATTCTCCAACAGATCTGCTCCCTAATGACCCTCTGCGGATATGGCATCCTGCTGGGAGCCCTTCTCCTCCTCCTCCACCTCCCTCTTCTAGCAGCTTGTCATGCTCTCCGTGGCCTCTGCTCATTCCCCCAGTCATGCTCAATGCCAAGAGGAAACCCTACTAGGCCACCCATGTCTGGAAGCAATTGGTTTGAGAACAAGGCTTTAAGTCACCAAAAATGTACTTCAGCACCAGTCAGACCACTTCCTGTAGACTATTGAAACTTCTAACAAGTATGGAAAAGCACCCAAAATGTGTAGAATTGCAACAACAGTCAGAAGAAATAATCCAGCAACTAACCTGTAAGTAGTTGATGATCGCTTTAAATAGCACTGGTGGGGGGTTCTTCATGCCGTTGAACATGTGTTCAGCTGTGGGACATTAAGAGAGGGCGTACACTGGAGCGTGGATATCCAAAATTGCAGCGCTGGCGTCAAATCAGCGTTGCACACTGATCGACATCATGATTTGCCTGCTCTGCATGCTGCCGGCGGATTTTAGGTGTGCGCACGCTAATTCCTTTATCAATATGGCGTCCAGCGGACTTCACATCAGAAGTGTGCGTGCATTTGGAACCTTAAGGGGTTGTGTAGCGCCCAAAAAACGGGCACGACCCCCGAGCCCAATTTCACCCCCCAAGTCTTTCACATACATGACCTGGTAAATTCACCTCGGATCCCAGCGAATGGAGTGTAGGTCAGAGGCAAGGCCACTTTCGAGCTAAGAGTGATAGATCAGAGTATTTTATAAATGCTGAGAAGCTAGGAACTGTGAAGGAGCAGAGAGATTTAATGGTCCATGTAAAAGCTAGTGAACTAGTACCAAAAATAATCTAAAAGGCTGTTGGAATGTAGGCCTTTATCTCAAGGGGGCTGGAATACAAAGGGGTGGAAGTTATGTTACAGCCATACAGAGCTCTGGTTAGACCCCATCTGAAGTACTGCATTCAATTCTGGGCACCGCACCTCAGGCAGGATATATTGGCCTTGGAGGAGGTGCAGCGCAAATTCCCCAGAATTATACCGGAGCTAAAAGGGTTAAATTATGAGGACAGGTTGCATAGACTGGGCTTGTATTCCCTTGAGTTTAGAAGATTAAGGGGTGATCTAATTGAGGTGTTTAAGATGATTAAAGGATTTCATAGGGTAGATAGAGAGAAACTATTTCCTCTGGTGGGGGATTCCAGAACAATTAGAGCCAGGCCGTTCAAGGGTGATGTCAGTAAACACTTCTTCACACAAAAGGTAGTGGCAATCTGGAACTCTTTCCCCCAAAAAGCTGTTGATGTTCAGAGAATTGAAAATGTCAAAACTGAGATTGATAGGGTTTTATTAGACAAAGGTATTAAGGGTTACAGAATCAAAGCAGGTAGATGGAGTTAAGATACAGATCAGCCATGATCGAATTGAACAGGTTTGAGGGGCTGAATGGCCGACTCCTGTTCCTATGTTCCTATCTTTACAACACTCTAGTGCCGGTCCTCTGACCTGCACTTCTACTGGAGAGCAGGTTCATTGAATTTACCCTCATGCCTGTAGATGTATGTGCTTTATTCCAAGTTTTCTTTTTCCTCAGCTTTTGCAGAAATATAGTTAAATTAGACAGTTTTTTTGGGCTTAATTCAAAGCCTGTGCAAAGTGGCCACATACTGTACGTTCCATCACAGTTTGGCTTATGTGAAATATTTTAGTTTGGGTTATGTAAGGGGTTTTGTGTCGTGCTTGTGTCGCAGACGGTGCTGGTGTGGGGTTAGGCCTTCGTTGCCTAATACTATTGCTTGCTCTGGTCTCCGGCCAGCCTTGTTGCAATAAGCACCTGTGAGTGGTTCGACCCACTCGCCCTTACGGTTCTAACACTGGACTTAGGTGCGAGAGCAGTAATGCAGAGAAAAACTCAAATAGACCCGGTTGAATAGTACGAAATGGAAATCTTTATTGCATAGCGTCCAAGATCATGAAGTACATGTCATAGGCACAAATTAACGAGAGTACAAGTATACATACATTCATAAAGCTTGGTCTATGGTAATGAGGAACGCATGGCACATCGTAAAAAGGGGAACACATTATACTTTATCCTTAATAAAACCACTGTCCCTTATCAATACCTACACTACATCTAGATTTGTAGGATCGGGAAACATGCTCACCACTCGTGATACTTTGGAGAATTTTAAAGTGAGGCGCTCGGCTCGTTTTGCTGCAGCGCCTGACTGTCACGTGTTTTGAGGGGTCTCTGTACCCCACTTGTTTATTTTCGCTGCTGCTGCAAGCAGGCTGGGCTCCCCGTTGTCATGAAGAACTCGACAGTGCTCGGGCCCGGCTGTAGAACTCAAAGAAAAGTCTTCCTGGACCGACACCAGTTGCCGGTAGAATTCAAAGAAGAGTCTTCCTGTAACGACACCAGTTGTCGATAAAATTCGAGGAAGAGTCTATGACCAGTTCGTGCAGTAACTGATAGAGTTCGTATAAATTCGGCGCGGTCGGGGTTTACTGACCGCGGCGGCACGTGGATTCTTCTTCTTCTCTTCTCATCTCGTCTCTTCGGGCCTTCGGGTCCAAAACACCGTTTACTGACACTCGGGATGGTGCACCCGGTTACTCGCCCTTCGTCGAGGCGGCTCGTCCCGATTGAGCTCCACCCAACATTCGAATAACCGTCCAGTGCGGCTAAAAGTCCAGAGTCAACAGTCCAGAGAAACAAGAGCACGAATCAAGCGAATAAGGGTCGAATCAAGAGCATCAGCCGAGATAAGAGAAAAATAAGAGAGCGATGGACATTTGTCGTCTATAGTTATAGTGCTGTGCTCCCTTATCTCCCGCTCAAATCTTAATGTATGTCCTTTGTGAAATATTGGCGCTCAAAACTCCCAGCATGGGGTGATTCTTGTCTTTAACGGGTTTCGGTAGCACCTGAGACTGGCCAACTACCCGTTAATGTTTTCCCCATTGTCGGACCGGCTAGGAGCCTCCCTGGCTGGGTTTTGGGGGCCCCCGAATACTTGTTTAATCACCCGAGAATGGCTCTCTCATTGTAGAGCCGTGGGGGTATTTGCGTATTGATGTGTCTGGATGGGCCTTCGATTGCCCAGTACAATGGTCCTTACTTGTGCATGGAAAACGATTCCAGCACTCATATCTTTTGCTATTGTCACAAATGCAAACAGGTTGCATCCTGTCTTTATCAGTGCTTATCGAAAATGTTTATTCGAACGCCATCTTGTCTGCCCACTGTACTTCTGGAAACTTCTGCCACGATGCGCGGTGGCCATTTTACAGGCTTCTGTGTCCTGTTTAATCATGACAGCATTTCGTTTAAATAAACTGATCAAACGAATCTGCTTCTATCTCGTTATTTCGAATCGCGATAATTGCGAAACTTTACAGTTACTGGAATTTTTTTTTAATGTAACTTTATCTGTTTTTTGATTACTTAATACACAGGGCTGTTTAAAAATAATGAGGACGTAATTCCAACCTCTATGTTCTATTAATGCAACCCTTAGTTCAAACCTTAGTTCATGTTTATGTTTGTGAAGATTCTTATAACATTTCAATTATGGTCTATAATTCTGAGAAAAAGAAATATGACAAATTGCTATTCAACCGCTGGATTAATCCTTCACGGACCAAATGTCTTTATGATCATATGAAATATTTATAATGTAACACTGTACATACAAGAAAATGGAAATAGTGGCAACAGAACATATTTCTTGTAAAAGTGCGCTGTTCCATCATATGATGTGAACCAGAAAGAGAAAAAAAGTCATGGGAGGGAGTAGATGTAAACTCAAATTGGCAGTGCTAATTAAAGCCAGACACTGAAGGACCCAGCAGCCAGTGACACAAACTTTAACTCTAGTGCCTGTAGTGAAATGTAGCAATCCTGAGGCAAAATTTAAACAGCAAGACTCATAAATGAGGGGGAAAAAAATCAAAGAATGTGCATAGATGATTAAAACAAAAATAACAGACACTAGGAGCAAAATATATTACCAAATTTAAGTGCATATGAAGGACTGAAAAGCACAGAGTAATAGCAAGGGGCAAAGCCATTATTTGGGGTCTGTTTTAAAAAACAAATGTATGTTGACTGTTGCAAAGCTGATGCCTTTAATGCTTTTAAAACTACAGAAATCATTTCCACAGGAACAGTGGGAGCAGTACGTTTTTTATATGGCGCCAAAATCAACATCTCAGGTTCTATTGCTCTCCAACTGGCAAGCGTTAAAACTTGCCCAGAAGTTGCAGTCACGGAATAAATTGCTTTTCCTGCTAATAAATATATGTAGTAATCCCCAGGGCACTTAACCTGAATGTTATAATTTTACGTTCACTACTAAAAAACAAAGTTATAGATGTAATAATTTCCCGTTATGCAGGTGGAGAGATCTAAATCCATTGCTGCTTGTCAAGAGTAACAGTTAAAGGCTCCCCCCATTACTCAGTTATCCAGTGAGTAACTGAACCATACAGACTTGGAAGACTGCAATCTGTGTAATTTACTGGTCACAGCCGGGGCAGTGGTAGAGGTTCCATTACTGGCTTCAGTGCCCCTGAGGTAGGGAGGAGAGTATTGACCAAGGTTGCTCGTCTTGAAGTGCACGGCACCTTCAGACCCAGGCTTGCTCCAAGTTCCTGTCCCAGGCCATGTAAATGGCCCATGGGTAGCCCAAGCATTGGCCTGCCCATTGGCAGAGCCTAGTATCAGCCACAAAATCAGGACAAGCAGGAGCATCTGTAGGCCTCTACAGATTGGCAGCCAGAAAGCCCTGAATTTAGTTTTGTCCTGTGAGTCAGGAATGTAGGGGTGAGGGAATACAATTTTTGAGGCCTATTGTCAGAATTTACAGCCTGCTCCCAGGAAATAGACCTAGTGCTAGCTTTTTTACAATGCTCCTGATCTTGGGCACCCAACAAGTGTTAGCAGCAGGAAATGAAGCTGGTGGCCCCTCCTGCCTCATTTAAATGATGCTGTCTTGCCTGGGAATCCTGGGGTGGCACTAAAGGAGCGCAGACCCAGTGATCCAGATGTCTGACCTTTTCTTGTCACATTCCACGCTTCTTATGCATATACACCAAGGATTTCATGCAGAGTTCAAGCCAGAATTAGAAAATGTGGATACTCTGGATCCAGTTCCTAATTAACATAATTACACAGCACAAAGCAATTTAGGTAAATTACAGGATGCATCATACAAATTTTGGATTGCTTGAAAGGTAATAGATAATGAAGTTGGACAATCTGTGAGAATGCATGTGAAAATCTGTAATTCAGTAACAATGATGGAAATAGCACTACCCTTAGGAATAAACCTCTGTGATCAGTAAAATCTTCCTTTCACGCTATAAAGTGGTAGAATGCTGCTTTGTTAAATAATACTTGCAAGATATATTTTCCCAGTTGTTCCTTACTGATAGTAATGACTGCTTTCTGCGGATTCAGTATATTTTTTTGTTTTTTAAAAACTTGGGTTGTAATTTTAAACATTTTTGCAAGTGTCTAAAGACAATTAAAAAAAAGATATCTTACCAAAGACATACCTAGAGAACACTTGTGTTTCCTAATACTCCACAGGTCTTGGTTTATTTTTGAACAAGAAGAGTCCATTACTGAATGAATGAAAAACATACAACTTAAAATGAAATGGCTGATTCTGGTGATAATATTCAGGACTATCTAATTTTTAAAATTGCTAGGTGACTAACCTTTTACTTCTGTTGCAAGGAGTATTATTTGTGAGAGTTGTGCCATTTTCAAGGGCTCCAGGGTCTCAGTTTACATATGGGACAATTTGCAACATTAACAGTGAGACCGTTATTAGTTGTGTCACGTTTGTGACACAGCCTCTGATAAGGTGTGAAAGTGCAACAATTAAAAACTGAAAAGGAGTAGAGGAGGTAAACAACATGGGGGCAGATTTTCCTGTTTTTGCACCTGGGCGTATTGAATTGCCTGGGTGCAGTGAATAGAGGAAGAAATTTGGGTGTGGAGGAACGTACGCTGGTAAGGGAGCCTCCTCGATCCTCAATCCATTTAAATTAATGAATGCCCAGGTGTAGGAACTGGAAAAACTGCCCCTATGGTCTCTTCCAATTCACATCAAATTAGGAAACATATTGAAGAAAACAAGTACTTGGTCAAAAGACTAATTCCTTCCAAAAAGAGCAGAAAAGATATGTTAGAATGGAGCATGGAATAGAATAAGCACTAGCAGAGATGAATGTCAGGGCCAGTATGACATTTATTGGACAGGCAGACCAACCCAACATAAAATGAAGAACTGCTTCTCCAATATATTATGATGTTCAGTCTGCCGTTTGGATAGTTAGTGTGCCTGATGTTTATGGTTTTTATTGCAGGCATAAGTAGGAATTAGTGTTTTGAAATTAAGGAAATTGCACAGAATTTCTGGTGAAATAATTGCTGTGAGCTGCAATGACATATGTCATAGAATGTGATATCATAATGGACAGTACGATCTAGTGTATATTAAATTAAAAAAAACTTTCGCTAATATTACAGAATATTCAATATTCATGTACTAAATTGTAATTTGTCAAGCTGTAGTAATCATAGAATCATAGAAAGTTACAGCACGGAAGGAGGCCATTTCGGCCCATCGCCAACAAAGAGCTATCCAGCCTAATCCCACTTCCCAGCTCTTGGTCCGTAGCCCTGCAGGTTAGAGCATCCCAAGTGCACATCCAAGTACTTTTTAAATGTGGTTAGGGTTCCTGCTTCTACCACCCTTTCAGGCAGTGAGTTCCAGACCCCCACAACCCTCTGGGTGAAGAAATTTCCCCTCAAAACCTTCCCCAAATTACTTTAAATCTGTGCCCCCTGGTTTTTGACCCCTCTGCTAAGGGAAATAGGTCCTTTCTATCCACCTTATCTATGCCCCTCATAATTTTATAAACTTTAATAATCTTAAATAATAAAGCAGATGTACACTGTGAGTAAAACATGATCATTATTCCAATGGAAAGAAAATTGATGCTGAGTGCCTTCTGTTTCAAGAACTGAATCCCTTCTTCAGTGAGACATGTAATTGGGAGAACAAGATGATTCATTGTGACTGGAAATGCCAGTTCTGAATCTGTACAACCACAGTTTATCAGTTATATTGTATGCTAAGCTCTAAAGGTGGCTTATTATGTAATTAGCTGAAGCAGGAAACTTCAGTCTTACCATATTTAGAATCATAGAATGGTTACAGCACAGAAGGAGGCCATTCGGCCCGTCAAGCCCATGCCGACTCTCTGCAAGAGCACTTCAGCTAGTCCCACTCCCCCGCCCTTTCCCCATAGCCCTGCAAATTTTTTTCCTTCAGGTACTTATCCAATTCCCTTTTGAAAGCCATGATTGAGTCTGCCTCCACCACCCTTTCAGGCAGTGCATTCCAGATTCTAACCACTCGCTGCGTAAAAAAGTTTTTCCTCATGTCGCCTTTGGTTCTTCTGCCAATCACCTTAAATCTGTGTCCTCTGGTTCTCGACCCTTCCGCCAATGGGAACAGTTTCTCTCTATCTACTCTGTCTAGACCCCTCTTATATTTACTGTACGTAGCATTTGGAAACGCTATCTTCATGACTCATCAGAGCACATTCATTTAGAATATAATTTAATAACAATATAGTACAATAATATAATGAATCATATTGAGTCATTTATGTATTACAACTCCTCATGCCAGCATTCTTTAATATAAAACACATTGGAGGTAATTTTGACTTTGAAATTTTTCAAAATCATGAGAGATGTATAACAGGCCGTTGATCCAATATCGCCCGTTTAACACTTTCGCCAAAATTATCCCCATTGTTTGTGACTTCTGCATGGAAATTCTTCCATAACCTGTAACATATTTTCTGATGCCTTCCAAAGATTGTGTTATAGAGTGGAATTACTCTATTTTTTTCTTAATCTTTACTTATGTAAAATTGGACTCATTTTCAGATCTGTCTTGGGTCTTGCATATTTAAGTTTTATGAAGACGGTCTTGGTTGGTGAGTGTTAATAATGCCCGGAAATATTTTAAGACTGACTAACTTGAAAACCATACAATTTGCTACTGACATTTAAAAAAGTAATGTGTGTGGTCAACCACTAACTATGTGCCAAGATGAACGCGCATTCGCCTTCTAATTTCATTTGCATTGTTTAGTATATATTTCAGGCCAAGGAAAGTTCGATCATGTGCCGAGTTCCACTCATTAACATCCAAATTACGAGTTCAGTTTTAATGTCATCAAAGAACTGAATGGACAATTTGATGTTAACAAACATTTAAAAAAATAAGAATTCAGATAAAAAAAAGTTCCTATGTAGTCCAAGCAACTGCCTGAGAACTTTATAAACCTTATTTTGCAACAATTACTGTCACATTACAAGCTGTGTGAATTCAAAACGATGTAAGACGACCTCCTTGGAGTGGTCTCACATCACCTGCCGAAACTCAATTCAAGTGACTTCACACTTGACATTCACTGCACAGGGGGGTGTTGATCCAAAGCTGAACCAGATTCACAGTGACATAAGCTGCTCAATATAATTGGCTTATAAGTAAAATTACTACTGTATTGTGCTGATTTTGTGGCCCTATTAAAGAATGACTCAGAATGAAAACTTGGAAGAATTTCTGACAAAGAGTGAATTAGGAGGAAAGGGACAAAAGAAATTCCTGTGCATTTGGGTGTGGAGGAAATACTGAAACAAGCTGCCAGAACTCCATATGCTATACTCTTGCGATGTCCCTTCAAGGTTTGCCCTGCTATGTCCCCATTATTTCTTACTGGTGGATCCCAGACCACTCTGCATTGATCAGAGGCTTCTGCCTCCTGAACTCTGGGTGGATGTGAGGGGTGAGGGCTATGTCTAGCTAAGCAAAAGAACATCAATGACTAGTCAGCCTTGGTTATCTGGAGATAGCCCACTTATTGTCCTTGAAGTATTAGCAATATTGCCATTCATCATGGGACTTCATGTACATTCAAAGCACAGTTAATCAATTAAAAAACCCAGGAGAGTTCAAAAGCAGCGGGAGCAGAGCGAGAGCGCCAAAACCCGGGAGAGTTCAAAAGCAGCGGGAGCAGAGCGAGAGCGCCAAAACCCGGGAGAGTTCAAAAGCAGCGGGAGACGCTGAGATACAAAGGACCAGTGAGTGTAAAGAAGTAAAAAGTAATCGGAGTGTGACGTCACCAGAAAGCAGGTAAGTGATTGGTTGGTGAGTATTTCTCTATTTCTCGCTTTTTTTCCAAACTAGAGCGTCTAAATTTAAGTGCCTTGGTGTAGTTTAAAAGATGTAAGTGTTCCAAATTTTAAAACTAATTAATTAATTGAGATGTGAGACCAGGCAATGTGTTGTTGTTGTTGTTGCATGTGGGAGCTCGTGGACACCATTGAGGTCCAGGGCGACCACATCTGCAGCAAATGTTGGCTGCTCGAGGAACTTTGGCTCAGAGTTGATGAGCTGGAGTCCGAGCTTCAGACACTGCGACACATTAGGGAGGGGGAGCATTACCTAGACACTATGGGCTGGATTTTGATTCAGGGATGGGCTAGGGTCGTGTAATCCGCATTTCGTGTTAGCCACCCGAATATAAATCGATGTGGGAGATTGATGCGATTTTAACATAATTGGCCAATTGAGTTCCAACGTGTGGGAACCCATGGCCAGTGAGTTTCTCCAGTCTGAAAGTCGCTTCCGATGACGTCATCATTGCTGCAGCATTTAAGATCTGCAACAAGCCTTGCTTCCTCTGCAGACTGCCAAGCTTCTGCCTTTGCATGTTAGAGGCACCTGCAGGAAGAATGGCCAGCCAGAGACCTAGGTCTGCACCTCGATTTGATGACGTCGCCCTGCAAGCTTTAATTGAGGGAGCCAGAGCTAATAAGGAGGTGCTCTTCCCTTCTTCAGGGAGGAAGAAGCCTTCCCATCAAACCAAGGCTGTGTGGATCCAGGTGGCAGAGGAGGTCAACTCGTTGTCCATAACCCGCAGAACCTGGCTTCAGAGCAGGAAGAGGTTTCATGACCTGCTGCGCACTGGAAAAGTGAGTATGAATTTCCCATCACCCTCATTCTGGTCCCCATTGCCTCTCCTCACCAGCACTCAGCTTTGACAACCTCTTCCTCCACATCCCACTTGACACTGACATCCCTGCACCCTTACCCATTCCCTCTGTCTGTATGGTCACATTCACCTAACTATTCGACTATGCAGCCCTCACACTCCCTATCGCTGTGATGCTATGAAAACAACTTACAACACACAGGGAGGGCCCATGGTCTTGCCACCTCACTCCGAATTTGTCTCCTTCTAACCATCAATGATATAGATTCTCTACACTCACTCTTTCATTCTCACTCAAACTCCACTTGTCTCCCTCATTGCAGGAAAAGAGAGCTCACAATAAGAGGGAAAGAGCGAGGACAGGAGGAGGGCCACCCTCAGTAGCCCAGCTCACCACATGGGAGGAGGCTATACTGGAGATCATGGGAGTGGAGGAGGATGCGCAAGTGGGGGACGGACAGACAGGTGCATCAGAGCAAGCTGGTGACAGAATAGTTTATCATCTCTCTCATTGACATTGCATGAGTCACTGATAATGATTCTGATGCTCCAGCAGACTGACTTATGATCATCTGCAATATGCAATGTGCATGTAACCTTGGACTCACCTCTCTGACTCTTTCCTTTAATTCCCCCCCAGGACCATCGCGAGCAGCCGTCCCCACCGTCCAGGAGGAAGAGCATGAGCCTCACCACTCCTCAGAGGAAGCTGCAACCTCTGAGGGCACCGCGTCAGCAGAATTCAGCGCACCCAGCACCAGCGCAAACACTCACACCTCAGAGGGAACATTGCGAGATAGAGTGGTGTTGTCACCGATGTATCACAGCTCACAAGTGAGCATCAGCAGATACTGGAGACAGGGACAGCAGTGGAGAGTCCTAGTCGGAGGGCGCAGGACTCTGCTAGCTCGGCTCAGCTGCATGTCGACCCTCTGCCTCTGGGTCCATCCATAAGATCAGCGGTGCTGGTACTCCAGGAACAGATGCAGGAGTCTCTGGCTTGTTTTGTCTCCAGGGTCGCTGCGAGTGTGGAGTGAATGGAGGAGTCCATAGCGAACATGAGCAGAGCCTTTGTGGAGTCATTGGCGCATGAACGCATCACCACGGAAAGGATGGCAACCTCCGTGGAAAGGATGGCTACAGTAGAGGAGAGGATGGCTACGGCTATGGAGGAAATAAGTCGCCAGAGCGTAGAAAACATGGTCATTGTTCAGAATAGACTGGCATCTCTTGAGGAGCGATGGTCATCTATTGAACACAGAAACCAGACCTTCATGGAAGTCCTTCTGAGTAGGACTTCCAGTGCAGATACGAGTCCCCATGGCCCCCCTGATGTGCAGCAAGGTGCTCTCAATCCACTTGCTAGCGCTGAGGTGGGGCTGACCCATGAGAGAGATGTTGGTGGCAGCCAACAAGGAAGTGGGGGCTCCTCTCCAAGCGCTCACATGACCAAGCCACTGCAAAGCCCTTGGTCAGAGCCCCACCAGAGTCCTCACCCAACTGAGATAGGCATCTCAACCCCTGCACAGCCGCAGGAGCAGCAGACTGTTGCCAAGCCCTCACAGGCTCGCAACCCCAGAGGATGCCCGCCAAAGGTGTCGAGGCAGGAGCAGCAAGAAAGTGAGCAAGGGGCCTTCACATCTGCTGAAGCCACAGGGGAAGCACCACTTAGGAGCATGCGTAAAAGAAAAATAATGCACAAGTAGTCACAAGGGTAGTCACTTGGGTGTAATGTTGTGTTTAATCTTGAAGTGCCAGCACTTGCTTGGTGTGATTAAAAATTCTGCTGGCAAACTGCTGAAGTTGTGGCGTCTGTCATTTTGCAAATGGGACTTCCACATTGAGGGCTTAGGATGACTTGCAATTGTCAGTATGGTGGTCAGAGTGATAGGAATCCGCAGGTTCCTGGCCATTGTCGATGGTCTGATAAGAAGGTGTGAGGCAAAAGTGTTTGATTGTGCAGGCTAAGCAAATCTGGTCAAGTGCGTCCCTTGCATCTCGGGCAGCAATGTGGTCATGCGCTGGCACCTTCTGGCCTGTGCAGCTTCAGGTGGGTGAGGAGCAGCTTGGCACTCCGGTTGATACTGGTGGTGCTGTTGTTCATGGTTCTGCTGCTGCTACGGCTGGTCTTCGTCCGAATCTGATGTCCAGGAGGAAAGGAAATAAATGGTTCCCATGCTTCTGGTATATGCCTCAGTTGAGGAAGCGCTCAGTCAAGGTGGCGAGAGGGGTTTCCCAGGAGGTCACACTGAAGATGGGTGTCAGGCTCCAAACTTCCACAGCTGTGGTTATGCCATATAAAAGTTCCCCAGACCTCAGACAACAAAGTCCTGCCAACTGCAAATGATGGCGGATCACATCTCCTATTTCATGGTTGAGCTGCAGCTGATAGTCAGCAATCCAAATGTGCTACCGCCAGGTTTCACATTCGTGGTTTAGAACAGGCGTGCTTCACGTAGAAAAAGGGTTAAAATCACAAAGGCCTTTCAAAATGGCATTATAGAGGCAATTTGGTGCTTGTTAAGGGCCTTAACGGCCTATCCCGCCTCTTGGAGGCGGGACGGAGTCGGGAAAAGCAGACACGATTTAATGAAAATTGCGTGGAGGCGGGATGGAGACGGGCTTGTGCCCGCCTGCCAGTTTTCGCAATTTTAACCCCCCACACGCCTCCAAACCCACCTCCACGGGTCAATGAAAATCCAGCCCTATGTTCCAGGAGGCAGTCACACCCACTAGAATAATTACTTCCAATTTGGCCCATGGTCAGGGACAGGAGGGTGTGACTACAAGCGAGGCAGGTATTGGGATCCAGGAGGTAGTGGTGGAGGAGCCTCAGCCGTTGGCCTTGTCCAACAGGCACGAGATTCTTGCTCCCTGTGTGGACGAGGCCAGGGACTGCAAGGAGAATGAGCAAACTGACCACAGCACCATGGTACAGGGAGCCATTCAAGTGGGGGGAGCAAAAAGAAATGTTGTAGTGATTGGGGACAGTATAGTGAGGGGGATAGATACTGTTCTCTGCAGCCGAGAGTGTGAGTCCCGAAGGCTGTGTTGCCTGCCCTGTGCCAGGGTTAAGGACATCTCCTCTGGGCTGGAGAGAAACTTGGAGTGGGAGGGGGAAGATCCAGTTGTCATGGTCCACGTAGGTACCAATGACATAGGTAGGACAAAGAAAGAGGTTCTGCTGAGAGAGTATGAGCAGCTAGGGGCTAAATTAAAAAGCAGAACCACAAAGGTAATAATCTCTGGATTACTACCTGAGCCACAAGCGAATTTACATAGGGTAAATAAGATCAGAAAAGTGAACGAGTGGCTCAAAGACTGGTGTGGGAGAAATGGGTTTTGATTTGTGGGGCACTGGCACCAATACTGGGATAAGAGGGAGCTGTTCCGTTTGGATGGGCTTCACTTGAACCATGCTGGGGCTGGAGTCCTGGCAAATTGAATAACTAGGGCTGTAGAGAGGGCTTTAAACTAAATAGTGAGGGGGAGGATCCAGGTGAGCGGGACAATAAAAAGTCAATGAGAAATGAGAAAGCAATAGAGCAGGCTAGAGATGGGGGAAATAATAACCAGAGTGTGACAGGAAGGGACAGAATGTTTAAAAATAAGAGTGTAACAGAAAAAAAGGCCAAAACAAGGAAAAATGGTAAAAAGACAAAGTTAAAAGCTCTATATCTGAATGCACGCAGCATTCGTAACAAGATAAGTGAGTTGACGGCACAAATAGATACAAATGGGTATGATCTGATCGCCATTACAGAGATGTGGTTGCAAGGCGACCAGGGCTGGGAACTGAATATTCCAGGGTATATGATAATTCGGAAGGATAGAAAGAAAGGAAAGGGAGGTGGGGTGGCTTTGTTGGTAAAGGATGGGATCAGTGCAGTGGTGAGAAGTGATATTGGCTCAGAAGATCAAGATGTAGAATCGGTTTGGGTGGAGATAAAAAATAATAAGGGGAAAAAGTCTCTGGAGGGCGTAGTCTACAGGCCCCCGAACAGTAGCAATGCTGTTGGGCAGAGTATAAATTAATAAATAATGGAGGCCTGTAAAAAAGGTACGGTAATAATCATGGGTGATTTTAATCTCCATATTGATTGGACAAATCAAATTGGCCATGGTAGCCTGGAGGAGGAATTCATAGAGTGCATCCGGGATGTTTTCCTAGAAGTATGTAATGGAACCAACCAGGGAGCAGGCTATCTTGGATCTGGTACTATGTAATGAGACAGAATTAATAAATGATCTCATAGTAAAGGATCCTGTAGGAAAGAGTGATCATAGCTTGGTTGAATTTCAAATTCAGTTGGAGGGTGAGAAAGTTGTATCCCAAACCAGTGTCCTGATCTTAAACAAAGGCAATTATAATGGCATGAGGGCAGAACTGACTAAAGTGGACTGGAAAAACAAATTAAAGGGTAAGACAGTTGAAATGCAGTGGCGGACATTTAAGGAGATATTTCATAACTCTCAACAAAAATATATTCCAGTGAGAAAGAAAGATTTTAAGAGGAGGGAGCACCATCCGTGGCTAACTAAGGAAGTAAAGGATGGTATCAAATTGAAAACGAAGGCATACAATGTTGCCAAGATTGGTGGGAGACCAGAGGATTGGGAAATTTTTAAAAACCAGCAAAGGATGACTAAAAAATTAATAAAGAAAAAGATGAATTATGAGAGTAAGCTGGCAAGAAACATTAAAACAGATAGTAAGAGCTTCTACAGGTATATAAAAAGGAAGAGGGTAGCTAAAGTAAACGTTGGTCCTTAGAGGATGAGACTGGGGAATTAATAATGGGGAACGGGGAAATGGCAGAGACTCTGAACAAATATTTTGCATCTGTCTTCACTGTAGAAGACACTAACAACATCCCAATAATGGATAATCAAGGGGCCACAGGGAGTGGGGAACTAAAGACAATCATTAACACTAAGGAAATAGTACTCGGTAAAATAATGGGACTAAAAGACGACAAGTCCCTTGGACCAGATGGCCTGCGTCCCAAGGTCTTAAAAGAAGTGGCTGCAGAGTTGTGGATGCATTGGTTGCAATATACCAAATTCCCTGGACTTTGAAGAGGTCCCAGCGGATTGGAAAACGGCTAATGTAACACCCTTATTTAAGAAAGGAGGGAGACAGAAAGCAGGAAACTATAGACCAGTTAGCCTAACATCTGTCGTTGGGAAAATGCTGGAGTCCTTCATTAAGGAAGCAGTAGCAGGGCTTTTAGAAAAACATACTGCAGTCAAACAGAGTCAGCGTGGTTTTAGGAAAGGGAAATCATGTTTAACAAATTTGCTGGAGTTCTTTGAGGATGTAACAAGCAGGGTGGACAAGGGGGTTGGAGTATAAAAGCAGGGAAATCCTGCTATAACTGTACAAGGTATTGGTGAGACCACACCTTGAGTACTGCGTACAGTTTTGGTCTCCTTATTTAAGGAAGGATATACTTGCATTGGAGGCAGTTCAGAGACGATTCACTAGGTTAATTCCAGAGATGAGGGGTTTGACTTATGAGGAAAGGTTGAGCAGGCTGGGCCTATACTCATTGGAATTTAGAAGAATGAGAGGTGATCTTATCGAAACATATTAGATACTGAGGGGCTCGACATGGTAGATGCAGAGAGAATGTTTCCCCTCATGGGGAAATCTAGAACTTGGGGGCACAGTCTCAGAATAAAGGGTCGCCCTTTTAGAACTGAGATGAGGAGGAACTTCTTCTCTCAGAGGGTCGTAAATTTGTGGAATTCTCTGCCCCATAGAGCTGTGGAGGCTGGGTCATTAAATACATTTAAAGTAGAAATAGACAAATTTTTGCAAGATAAGGGAGTGAAGGGTTATGGGGAGCGGGCGGGGAAGTGGCTTTGAGCCCAAGATCAGCCTTGATCTTACTGAATGGTGGAACAGGCTCGAGGGGCCAAGTGGCCTATTTCTGCTCCTATTTCTTATGTTCTTATTTCTTACCAATGCTTGTATTTATAGCTTAGATGATAGATTTGATCCATTTCAAGCCTGTTACAGAAATAAAACTATGCACTTAGGCTTATTTATATTTAAAGAAGGGTACATGGCATTCAGGTACAGATCAGCCATGATCTAATTGAATGCCGTAACAGGTTCAAGGGTCGGAATGCCATATGTCAACTCAGGTGGCAGTAGAGCACCATTATTGGCTTAAGTATCCTCGAGTTGAGGAGAGTAAAATCAGCCAGGTTTCCCACCCGTGATTATTAGCCAGTGACTGCTTCTGGTAAGTGCCCAATAGTGGACATTAGGTAAGGACTGGACAGGACAGGCTTGGTTTTGCTACCCTCCATGGCCAAACGGCCTGCTGACACTCAGGCCACGATTTGAGGAACCTTGGCAGGTCCGTGGCGGGCGACGTCGGTGGCGGATCCCGGCCCCACTGCTGTCTCCATCCTGGCCTCTGAAATGAATTTCCCTGATTAGGCTTGTTAAGCCCGCCCAGCGCGTTTCCCGGCCAATTAGAGGAAGTGGGTCTGGTGACTTCATTTGATGACGCATCATCAGCCGGTTTCCTTAAAGGGACCATGGCCAACTTTATTTTGACAGTTGTGCTGTCAATGTTCTACAGCATTGAGGTGCTGCAAACACTGACAAGCATTGCACAGAGGTGCACGGCTGCACCCAGGCTCTCCCATGACTCCCTCCATATGCTTATGGAGGGAGTCACAGCATGCAGGGAGGTCCTCTTCCCTTCCCATGGGCGGAAGAGACCTCCCCAGGAGGTCAACACAGCCTGGTTGCACATTGCAGAGGAGGGCACAAGCAGGGATGTAGTCAGGAGGATCTGGGTGTAGTGCCGCAAACATATCAACGATCTCAGTAGATCACAAAATGTTAGTACAAAGCCACACTCAACCTCATCCTGCTGTGCCACTCATCATATCCCCATCATTTTGCCTTCCCTACCCTACTCCCTGCACATCCTTACTCACACCAACTTACTTGCACCTCCACCTATCCATCTCTCTCTATCCACATTATTGCTTCCCCATCTCACTAGCCACCCCTCACACTCACCCTCATCCAAGTCCAATCATAACAACTAACAACACACAAGGGTAGGCACTTTGGTGTTTTATGCAATGTTCATGTAAAGTTTCTTTCAATGTGCTGTCAAACATTGAAACCTTTATTTTCAACACTTTGTGTTCTTGGACAGATTTGTGTGCACCTTTGGAAGTGGCTTAGAGAGTTGCAGTGAATGGTGAGACATAATTGTACCCCCCGCAATGGTCATGAGTGTGAAAGGAATGGCTTGGGCATTGTTGGGATGCTTTATGGTGTTGGTGTGGGGTGGTGCCAACCTGGCGCATCATGTGGCAGTCAGGGTGTACAGTGTCAAGTGAAGTAAATCTGGCCATGGTGAGGTCATCCCTGGCCTCCTGGGCAGCAATGTGAAAGAAAAAAGAAAGAAAGACTTGCATTTATATAGCACCTTTCACAACCACTGGACGTCTCAAAGCGCTTTACAGCCAATTAAGTACTTTTGGAGTGTAGTCACTGTTGTAATGTGGGAAACGCGGCAGCCAATTTGCGCACAGCAAGTTCCCACAAACAACAATGTGATAATGACCAGATAATCTGTTTTTGTTATGTTGGTTGAGGGATAAATATTGGCCAGGACACTGGGGATAACTCCGCTGCTCTTTTTCGAAATAGTGCCATGGGGTCTTTTACGTCCACCTGAGAGAGCAGACAGGGCCTCGGTTTAACGTCTCATCCGAAAGACAGCACCTCCAACAGTGCAGCACTCCCTCAGCACTGCACTAGAGTGTCAGCCTAGCCTTATGTACTCAAGTCCCTGGAGTGGGACTTGAACCCACAACCTTCTGACTCAGAGGCGAGTGTGCTACCCACTGAGCCACAGCTGACATGTGCTCGGGTGCTGATGCCCTCTGTCCTGTGCAGCATCAGGTGATTGCGGAGAAAGTTGCTGGTGTTGTTGTTTTTGGTGCTGCTGGTGTGCCTGGTGCTGCTGGTGTTGGGGCTGATCGTGGTGGGATTCTGAGGACCAAGGTGAGAGAGTATAAAGGGCACCCATGCTGATGGAATAGATGGCAGGTGAAGTAGAGATGACAGAAGCAATCTGTCAATGGTGAGAGAGGTAATGAGATCAGACTGGATGGAGACTTGTGTAAAGACTTGCAGCATGGTGAATCTGTTTTGGAAATGCAATGAGGAAGAGATTGTGGCTGAGGTAAGATATACCTGTAAGGTGGGAGCTTTTACTGTACATTTGAAGCTGTCAACTCAGCAGCTGATCCAATGGTCACTGAACTCCCGCCTCAGCTTGACAGACGTGGTCCATGACCAGTGTGGACCCTGTGGGCGAGCTGTCAAATGCAGAAGGTGAGCTGAAATTTATTCTTAAGTGGCTCTAAACAAGCCTAATTACCTGAATTGGGTCCCCCGCTGTGAACCCGCAGCTGCGTGTCGGGTCTGCTCAGCGCTGACAGACCCGACATCGGGGAAAGGTGCATGGTGGCAGGTTCACAGCAGGGTCCTGACCCGCTGGGGAAAAATACCACTTTCCCACCCAATCCTTCACCGATCGCGCCCGCTGACGCCCCGCAAAATCCAGCCCTAATCTCTAGACTCCCACATGAAGAGTAGCCACTTGGGAGAGATTCAGGAGAGTGACCGATACCTGTGGAACTGTATTCCAGCATGAGTCAATACCATCAAAAAAGAGGAGAAAACAGCAAAATTAAAATAAGCACAAACATTCTTAAGTAAACTTAAGTAAATTTGCCATCCTACGTTTAATATTTTGGCACTTAACATGAAAGTCTTATTGGAGGGAATTTTTACTTATTAACAAGCTGGGTGGGGTGGGGGCTGGGGGCGGGGGTCCAGTAGCGCGTGGGAAGCCCGGAAGTCTGGGTCTCTCCACACGCTGTGGAGGTTTAACTCCACAGTGTGCGTCTTTTGTCATTGACAGGTTCCCCACCCGGAAGTCACCCTGTTTGACAGGCTTAGCTTCCAGTCGGGCGGGGAGCACTCCGGAGGAGGCCGCAGGACCAGGTAGGGGGGGGGAGAGGGGGGGTTTGTATGGAGGGGCGGGATCTGATGGTGAGGGAGCTTGGGCGGCCGGTAGGAAGCACTCCTGCTCCTCCTAGCCCACAAGGCGTGCTGCCCGAGGCTGTCCTCGCCTTGCTGCAGCTGTCGAGGTCCGGGAAACCCGGCTGGCCACAGTAAAACCTGCACAGCAGGTTAAATCCGAGGCTTCCAGCCTACTTAACATATTTAAAATGCCAACCCACCTCCTGGGAGCAGGTTGGCTGCCCGCCCCTTGTCCTGCCTCGGGTAAAACCCAGATGTCATCAGGTTGGAGCTGGCTTCCCGAGAGGCCTTGAATTTTTGGCCATTTAACCCTCCACCCGCTCCCACTCCCAGCTGCTCACCCATGTTTAAAGTCCCCCCCCCCCCCACCTCATGTTATCCTGAGCAGTGTCCCAATAAGGACAGAGTGTTATAAGAAGGATGCTTAGGATTCTGCTTATTCTTGCAGGCTGGAACTGTGATAAATTATTTTCTGCTAGCTATTAATAAACTGAATTTAAAAGATGTATTGCTTACTCTGTAATAAGATGTGTTTGCAGATAAAGGAGAATCTTTTGTAACCTCCAAAAGCGCTGTAAACCAATAATCTATAAGGATGCGCAAACTACTCAGATTTGATGTCTGCCTTTAAGGAGCAAGTTATTTAACGTGTTCTTCACTGTCATCCACAATGTTTTCCTGGCAATGTATTCAGTACTGTCAGTCTATTTGACTTTGTTATGTATTTCTTCACCAAAAATTTTTACGACAAACACAAAGTGAAGCTGCTTTAAAAAAATGTGTTAATGAAGATTAAAAAAAAGCACAACCCAAAGATATGTTTCTTACAGGTTATGTCAACTTAGAATAATTCACTGCTCCTTAGTCTTTGACTGGGTTCTATTTTCTCCTGGTGTGCTATAGACAGTTGCTGCTGTGGCTTGTTATGTGATAAGTGCTTTGTTTGTTTTGCATATATTATATATACATTATGCACAATTTCAGCGCTACATAGAGACGAACTCACACACATGGAAAACTAGCCTTTTGGAGAAGACTTCCAAAATGTGAACCAAGTACATGACTTTCCAACAGCCCAGCCCTTCCACACAGGGGGAGGAAACGGAACACTATTTCTGTAAAGGAACATACGATCAAATGATTCAATTTCATTAGGGCTATTTCATTTTAGAGCCTTTCTAGTGTAAAAAGGGTTTACAGCTAATGATTTAATTAGAAGAATTACTCCATCTACACTTCTACAAATTGGCAGTTAATTGAATTACTTTACTCTGTATCAGAGAATGGCATCATTATGCGCTTTCCATGTGGTGGTCCTTGCTGTCCACAAAGTAATTATTGGTTGATTTATAGGTTCAGACACAATGGCGATTTTAACCCTACTCGCTCAGCAGAAACCTGGCAGGTGGGCAGTTAAAATCGCCCTGGCTCTTACCTGTCTGAAAGGCGCCATGATCGCAACATCTGCAATCTTAACTTGCTCTCATAAGCAGACAGCAAGGACATGCGCCCGGAGCCAATAGGGTCATTCTTTACATATGCATGACATCATTGAGACCCAATTGTAATTTTAACGAAGCGGGGAATCCACCTGGAGTTAAAATCGGGGCCATGCTTCCATTTACTGATACCGAAATTGCCTTTAGAGAAAAAAAATCAAGTTGCTTGTTACATCTGATGGAAATTAGATTAATTTAGGCCTAGAAATTGGGGTAGGCCAGAAACCTGCTTGTGCCACCGCGGGCCGAAGTTAACGGCCGCCCGAAATAATAGCGCAGGCAGCACCGGAATTTTGGTGCTGCCTGCTAATTTAAATTAGTGCAGCGCTAAACCTACTGTGCAAGACTGGTTTTCAGGCGGTACTCTCAGCAGGAGGCCCAATGTAGTGTGGCCGTACTATCCCTGGAGCAAGAGCAGCATTGACTTAAAGCAAGGCTGTCATTTTAGAAAGCAGTGTCGGTCCCTTAACAGGGAACTGTCTTCTAAAATGAAAAAAAAATCATTTAAAAGTAGGCAGCCTTCAGCCCTTAGAGCGCAACTGCCTTCTGAAAAAAAATTAAAAATAATTCCCAAATGGCACTCTCCAGCTCTTAAAGCTGAACAGCCTTCCGCATCTAAAAAAAATGGTAAAATTACTTCAGCACTAAAACAAATGGCTCAACCAGCCAGGGAAGGGCACCCAGGGTCTTGCAGGCAGCTCTCCAGTTTTGTGCAGGGGGGTCAACACTACAAGAGAGGTCCTCTACTCACAGGGGGCCAGGAGGCTCTGCAGAAAGAATGATGTGGGACCAGATCACCGAGGACATCACTGCCAGCAGCGTTGCTCCCACGACCTGGCTCCAGTACCCAAAGAAGCTTCATGACCTCAGACCAGTTGTCAGAATCAGTGAATGCATCTTCAAAAGCCATCTCCTACCAACTGCACCACTAACCTCACACACTGCTCATTGCATGACGCCCCCCACCCTACCACATCACTCACCTACCAACAATCTGTACCAAACACGAGGCACACCTCCCATTATTAGCTTCACCTCAGCCCCTTGGAGGTGACGGTGCTGGCCATTCTTGGCAGGGGCATGGTGTGGGAGTGAAAGTCCGTATCACCCAAATACATCGCTATTCTGTCTGCGCAGTGTGTGAGGTCAGCACATGCTGGGTTCAAAGTTCAAACAGCTTTCTGCTGAACGTGGGTTGTAAATTGGCCGAGAGGATTTTGGGGAAAGTAATGTCTTCAGGGGAAAGATTATAGTAGGATGTGTAAGAGTCCTTCAGCTATATTTGAATGTGCCAACTTGATAACTGTTTAGGGAGGGGAAGGTTTTATTGTGGCAATAAAACAATTAGAAGAGTTGAGAGCCTGGTTGTTTAGTTTATGTTGTTATTCTGTTGGCATTTGTATGTACCTTTGATGCACCAGGATTTATTGATAGCATGCATGGAATGTAGTGATCAAAGGTAACATTTAGTATAAGAAATGTAAGGGAAAACTGTTTAGCAGCTCACACTGGAACCACGGATAGTGTGATGTCTCAGCAGCTCTCATACTGGTTTGTGTAGGATGAAAAAGACTTGTGCACTTATACTGCTTGTGGATAGTATGAGGTTTCAAAAAAGACCTGATCCTACATTACTACAACTGAGTGTGTGTGTAGTCTGATGTTTAAAGCAATGAAACGAAAAAGAACAAGAAAGCAGTCCAACACATGGCTGAGCCCTTGGCCAGCGGCAGAGCTGAGAGGATACAAGATGTATCATACGTTATCCTCTTTCTCGCATCCCACTTCTCCCTCATCCCACAATATCTTCTGATTTACAAGGTGCACCTGGTGTGAGCATGCAGCTCTTGCTTTCCAGCCCACTACAACTCCACCCTTGTGCCTTCCTCAATTCACACACCCAAGAAATCCAGCCTGCCCAGCCAATGGTTGACCAAGAAGAGGGAGAGGTGAGTGAAGAAGAAGAAGAAACGCCGTCACTCGATTTCACATTCCCAGCCACCTCAAGGTTGTCCTGCAAGGCCATCTGCAGTCTCCCCCACTGAAAGTCAGCAGCCTTCCACCAGCCACGCTGCAGCCACTGGGGTAGCACTGCGTGACATCACTAGGATAGGCAAAGGCACCTGCAAGACAGTCACTAAGGGAATGCATAAGGGTGATTAGTTGATTTATTGATGTCATATTGGATGGATAGATGTATAAAGTTGGATTGGAAAGTTTGCTCTGTGGTGGCTTTTATTTCAGAATTGTGGCCAAGAGGACGCTATGATGACCAGTAACAGAGGGAAGGTAAGATGTGGGACAAATGTTGAAAGGGGAATTGGTGGTGTGGTTACTGGTACCGCAGGCGGGTGATTCCAGTCCTGATATCCTGGCCTGAAAGGGGCTGTCGGGGTTGCATCCTCCTCTTCTGCGTCCTCCTCTTCTGCATCTTCCTCTTCCCTCAGCGAGTGGATACTGGAAATCTGAAATGGTAGCAGAAAATGCTGGAAATACTCAACAGGTCAGGCAACAACTCGACCAGAGACGTGAACTCTCTTTCTCTCTCCATGGATGCTGCCTGACCTGCTGAGTATTTGCAGCATTTTCGGTCTTCTCAGAGGCCTTCCTTTACCATTCGAAGCCTTGCAAGTGTCCAGCAGCACTCCCTGCACTCCTTGCACTTTTAACATCTATTGCACCAAGCCACTACTTCAATAAAATATTTTTTAAAAGTCCAGAAGCTTAAATCCGAACTTACCTGAAAGATGTGCGTGTCCCTTTAAGAAGTGCTGACAGTGTCTCTGTAGGTCTGCTGCACGCTCGCTTTTCTGAGCCTGCTTAGGACGCAGTGGTAAAGTCAGCAAAACGGTTGGAGTTTGCAGACGTGGCATCAAGACGTCACGCTCTGCTGATTTACATTTCTAGGGCCAGTGCTGCCAACGGCAACGTTATGGCCCTCACCAAAATGGCGGCCGCCGAGTCCCGCGCCAGAGGTGGGCGGAAGTGAGGCAGCCGCCATTTTTTTCCGGAAACGGACCTTAACGGCCAGCGCTAAGTCCGTGAATTTCTAGTCCATAGAGTGCAAAAGCCAGGAAGTTATGCTAAACCTATACAAAACACTAGTTTGGCCCCAACTGGAGTATTGTGTCCAATTCTGGGCTCCACACTTTAGGAAGGATGTGAAGGCTCTGGAGAGGGAACAGAAGAGATTTACTAGAACGGTTCCAGGGATGAGGGAATACTGTTATGTGGATAGACTGAAGAAGCTGGGGTTTGTTCTCCGTGGAGCAGCGAAGGCTTAGAGGAGATTTGATAGAGGTGTTTAAAATCATGATGGGTTTAGATAGAGTAAATAAAGAGAAACTTTTTCCAATGGCTGAAGGGTCGATAACCAGAGGGCACAAATGTAAGGTGATTGGCAAATGAACCAGAGGCGACATGAGGAAAAAGTTTTTTACGCAATGAGTGGTTAGGATTTGGAATGCACTGCCCGATAGGGTGGTGGATACAGATTCAATAGCAGCCTTCAAAAGAGAAATGGATAAATACTTGAAGGAGAAAAAATTGCAGGGATATGGGAAAGAGCGGGTGAGTGGGACTAACTAGATTGCTCTTCAAAAGATCCGGCGCAGATTCGATAGGCCGAATGGCCTCCTTTTGTGCTGTACTATTCTATGGTTCTATGATTCTACGAGTGTTGCCCCCAGGACCTGGAACCAGTGCCGCAAGAAGTTTTATGACCTCACACAAGTGGTCAAGGTGAGTGAATGTATCTTCAAATGTCATATCCCACCAACTGCACCACTAGCCTCACACACTGCTCAATGCCCCACACCCCCATACTCACCTACCAATAATATCTAGCAATCACCACTCATACCTCACAATCATAGCTTCACCTCACCCTCACACATTTACCACTGCTGCAAACCTCACACCCACACCTCACACCTTGCACACAATGTCAGCTATTCAACCATGACAGGCACATCACCCAAACATATTGAACCACACTCACTGACACACTTCCCTTTCTCTTGCAGGCCAAGGTGGCTCATAACCATCATGAGCAGCAGCAGACAGGTGGGGGTGAAACACGTGTGCTTAACCTTACTGCGCTGGAGGAGATGGTGCTGGAGATATTTGGAGGGTCCGTCACTGAGGCTGTGGCGAGTGGTGAGATTGAAAGCATTTCTGATGACGGTATGCTTAGACCTAATCCTTCTTCTCACAACTGCTGCCGCCCATGCCAAGTTGGTGCAGTCTACAGCCTGGCCTTCTAGGCCCAGAGCTGCTCCAGGTCGTCCTGCAAGGCCATCTGCAGTCTCCCCCATGAAAATTGTGCAGCCTTCCACCAGCCATGCTGCTGCCACTTCGTAGGAGCACTAGAATAGGCAAAGGAACACGAAAGACAGACACTAAGGGAATGCACAAGGGTGATTAGTTGACTTTGTTGTGGAATATTGGATTGATTCATTTATAAATTATGTTTGGAATGTTTGTTTTGTGGTGGCTTTCATTTCAGCTTTGTGCCCAAGAGGAGGCTGTGATGTTCTGTGACAGAGGGATGGTAAAGTGGGGAAGTGGTGAGCAACGGGGATCTGGGGTTTCATTCAGGGGAACCAGAGTATGATGAGGCACTCATGGACAGCCCGTCTGGAACGGGGATCTGCTGCCTGCCTCCTCCTCTTCCTCCTCCTCCTCTTCCTCTCCTCCTGAGGTGATCATAGAAACCATGGTGGCAAGAGCTGCGTCCTCCTGATGGCTAGGTTGTGGAGGATGCAGCAGACCAGCATGAAATGGGACACCTGCTCCGGCGTGTACTGGAGGGCTCCTCCCGAGTAGTCACGGCAGCAGAACCGTTGTTTTAGCACACGGATGGTCTGCTTGATGAGGTTCCTCGTGGCAGCATGGCTGTCATTATATGACTGCTGTCCATGAGTGGTAGGTTTGCGGAGGGGAGTCATCAACCAGGTGTAGAGCAGATAGCCCTCGTCTCCGAGCAGCCACCCTCGGGTTCGACATGGTAGCTGAAAGATTGCTGGCACACCGGACTGGCGCAGGATTAAGGCTGCCAGTATACTGGGCATTCATCATCATGATGTGCTGGGCGTGGTCGCACACCAACTGCACATTAATTTAGTGGTAGCCTTTGCAGTTGCAGTACATCTCAGGATTGATATGCGGCGCCCGCAAAGCCACGTGTGTGTAGTCGCTGGCTCGCTGCACCATGGGGAAACCTGATACCTGACAAAGCTGCATGTGTGCTCCTCCTGCTTCTCTCTGTTCAGAGAGAAGATAATGAAATCCCTTCTCCTGGAGTACAGAGCTTCTGAGACCTCCCAGATGCAGCGATGGATGGCAAACTGGGAGATGTTAGCTATGTCTCCTGCTCCAGACTGGAAGGATCTGGTGGCAAAAAAATTGAGGGCCACGGTGACCTTGAGGGCCACTGGCAGTGCTGTCGTTGCCCTGCTCTGAGGCTGCAGGTCTGATTCCAAGAGGTGGCAGAGTTCTGTGACCATCTCCTTGGTGAAGCGGAGCCTCTGAATACATTGCTCCTGGCTTAAGTGCAGGTAGCTGAAGTGCTCCCTGAAGACCCTAGGTTGGTAAGGCCTCCTGCTGAGAGCCCTCCAGCCCCTCCTCCTCCTACTTCTGCCACCAGCTTGTTCTCTTTGCTGCCTCTACTCCATCTCCCTGTCATGCTCCAGCGTGAGGAGGACTGCAAGCAGAGCCCCCATGACTGGGAGCAAGTGTTCTGGGCAGAACCCTTGAATTCAGAAGCAAGGCCTTCTCCACTTGCAGCACCACTCCCTGTCACCTCACCAACTTTAAATAACTGTAGAAAGCTCCAAACAGTTGTACAAACTTATACAGAGCCAGTACAAATCAAAAAGCAAGTCACCTGCAATTTGTTGATGATCCCTTTAAATACCGCTGGTGGAGGATCCGTCAGCTGTGTGTGCTTTGGAGAGGACGTGCAGTCGAGCGGCGACGTCCAAAATAGCAGGTCATGCGTCAAATTTGGCAAACACAGGCAATGGCCGTGCGACTGACTTGCTCAAAATGGCGGCTGCCGCGGCCCGCACCAGAAGTGGGCTGAAGTGATGTGGCCGCCATTTTTTTGTCGAAATTGGCTTTAACAGCCGGCACTAAGAGGGGGAATTTCGCGGCCTGAGTCTTTTTTGGTGAAGTCCTCATAGAATTTCTGGAACAAATGTTGCTCGAGTGTTGGTGAAGTCTTGATAAAGTATCCCAGAAATTCTCTCATGTGTTTCAGAGGTCCTCTTCACAGCTCCAGCAGCAATGATCATGAAATGGTGAGTATCCCTTTAAGTGCTGAGTATCTCTTTAAGTAGCACTTGAAATCGACACCAATGCCATGTTTATTTCCAAACAGCTAGTCACTGTTTGGAGAGGGCGTTAGTTGAAGCACTAGCCACTAAAATGCCTTGCAGCCTCTTTAATGAGTGCTAGCAAGCATTTTAAGTGGCGATCAGCTGCTTGACAAGCCTCCAGGCAGCCGTTCGTAGCGCTGGCTTCAACACCTTTACCAAGATGGTGTCCTGCGCTAAGCGTGGGCTAAACTGGCATTTCAGCTTAAGAACCCATCTTGGCCACCTCTTTACCTCTTTAGCACCTAAAGTGACTAGTGGCGTCCCCCAGGATCTGTACTGGGGCCTCATCTTTTCACTATCTTTATAAATGATTCGGATGAAGGAATAGAGAGCCGTATATCTAAGTTTGCTGATGACATTAAAGTTAGGTGGCACAGTAAATAGTGTAGATGGGAGCAGAAAGTTGCAATGGGACATTGATAGATTAAGTGAGTGGGCAAAACTGTGGCAGATGGAGTTCAGTGTGGGAAAGTGTGAAGAGTGTGAAACTCTTTGGACCTAAGGAAGATAGATTAGAGTATTTTTTAAATGGTGAAATGCTGTGAACTGTGGATGAGCAGAAAGATTTAAGTGTCCAAGTACAGAATTCACTAAAAGTTAGTGGACGGGTACAAAAAATAATTTAAAAGACTGATGGAATGTTGGCCTTTATCTCAAGAGGGCTGGAATATAGGGGTGGAAGTTATGTTACAGCTGTACGGACTCCATCTAGAATACTGCATTCAGTTCTGGGCACCACACCTCAGGAAGGATATATTGGCCTTGGAGGGTGTGCAGCGCAAATTCACCAGAATGATACCAGGACAAAGGGTTAAATTATGAGGACAGGTTGCATAGACTAGGCTTGTATTTCCTTGCGTATAGAGGATTAAGAGGTGATCTAATTGAGGTGTTTAAGATAATTAAAGTATTTGATAGGGTAGTTAGAGAGAAACTATTTCCTCTGGTGGGGGAGTTCAGAACAAGGGGACATAACCTTAAAATTAGAGCTCGGCTGTTCAGGGGTAATGTCAGAAAGCAATTCTTCACACAAATGGTAGTGGAAATCTGGAACTCTCTCCCCCAAAAAGCTGTTGAGGCTCGGTCAATTGAAAATTTCAAAAGTGAGATTGGTAGATTTTTGTTAGGCAAGGGTCTGAAGGGTTAAGGAACCAAGGCAAGTAGATGAAGTTAAGCTACGGATCAGCCATGATCTCATTGGATGGCGGAACAGGCTCGAGGATCTGAATGGTTTACTCCTGTTCCTAGCTTCTTCACAAAGATAAGTTGCTGCTGCACCTATGCCTAGGTTTGGATTTTTAACAATGGCCTTCACAAAAGGCGACTGATGAAATTTCAACTTCATTATAAATCTTTTTATGCAAGAATGGCCATATGTGCTCATAAATCCTAATCAAATTTCCAAAGAACAATAGCAGGAGTAATTTTTGGAATATCTAGACATTAGATTTATGATGAGTGGCTGGAAAAGGATTCCCTTGAGTAAAGAAGATTAAGAGATGATCTAATTGAGGTGTTTAAGATATTTAAAGGATTTGATAGGATAGATAGAGAGAAACTATTTCCTCTGGTGGAGGAGTCCAGAACAAGGGGGCATAAAAAAGGCTAAATGTTGGCCTTCATCTCAAAAGGGCTGGAATAAAAGGGGGTGGAAATTATGTTACAGCTGTGCAGACCTCTGGTTAGACCCCATCTGGAGCATTGCATCCAGTTCTGAGCGCCACACCTCAAGAAGAATATATTGACCTTGGAGGGGGTGCAGCGCAGATTCACCAAAATGAAACCAGGGCTAAAACAATTAAATCATGAGGACAGATTGCATAGACTAGGATTGTATTCCCTTGAGTATAGAAGATTAAGGGGTGATCTAATTGAGGTGTTTAAAATGATTAAAGGAGTTGATAGGGTAGATAGAGAGAAGTTATTTCCTCTGGTGGGAGAGTCCAGAACAAGGGGACATAACCTTAAAATTAGAGCTAGGTCATTCAAGAGTGATGTCAGAAAGCACTTCTTCACACAAAGCGTAGTGGAAATGTGGAACTCTCCCCCAAAAAGTTGTTGAGGCTAGGTCAATTGAAAATTGATAGATTTTTGTTAGGCAACGGTATTAAGGATTACGGAACCAAGGCAGGTAGATGAAGTTAAATACAGTTCAGTTATGATCTAATTGAATGATGGAACAGACTCGAGGGGCTAGATGGCCTATTCCTGTTCCTATATTCCTAAAAGTTCCGGGAATGTGGTTCCCAATGACGCAGCAGCTAAGTCGATTGCCTTCTGTGGTACTAAATGACAGTACATGAAAATCCCTGATCTGAATTAGCTGATCACATCTGGGGTACGAATGGAGGCATTATGATTGGCCTCATATGCCCAGGAGAAAAAGAAACAGCCCGGGTTCCTGATTGGTGTGCAATGACTGCTGCTGATAAGTGTACATATGTAGAAACTCGGTGAGCAGAGGTTTGGGCTCGGCTGCGATGGCATCTCATGGTAAAATAGCCTACAAAACATCTACTTTTGGAATTTCCACAGGGGTTCTTCTGACCTTTTGCCATAACAATGGCAAAAGATCAGTGGATACCTCAGAGAAATGACGTAAACAGCTGTTTCCACCGAACTTCCACTGAAGTTACTGCAGGAGATTGGGATTGAGAATTTCCCCATGGAAATTCTACCCCCTTACTATTGAGCTTTGCACATGAAAAATGGTTACTTAGGCAGGGCCTTAGAGGACTGCTTACACCAGTATGAATCACCTTCAGGCGAGGAAGGGTAAAAAATAGAGGGGAAAGGTCAAGTTCAACTCCCCCCACTAATTTTCCCTCCTTTTAGCAAGACACCTGGGGATAGATTTTGACTTTGTGCGACAGTACACGTGAAGCCAATGGAAATAAAAGTCGTGAGAGATGTAAAACGGGCTGCCGATTCACTATCGCCATGTTACATTATCGCACAAAGTCAAAATCTAACCCCCTGGCCTCTGCTCGGCACATTGAGGGCAGGAACTCAGCAGTGTTGAGGCACTGAAACAGACCTGCTGGCAATACACTAATTTCACAGGGGTTCCCCGATCTCCTGCTGTAACTTCGGCAGAAGATCGGCAGCAGCCCCGAAAAAATGGCATAAACAGCTTACTCTATTTCTTCGGGGTTCCTGCCAAAGTTATAGTGGAAGGTCGGAAGCACTCCCGCAGAAATTCCACACAAATGTCACTGTGCTGCCAATATTGTTTCCATGGTAGGACTCTGAACTGTAATGTCAATATGTCAAAGTTCCAACCAGAATTATTTTTACATAATTTAAAGCTGTTGCATCTTGAGAACATAACATTTGATATCTTAATGTTCATTTCCAAATATAAAGTATTAAAATAAATTGCCCTTTTCAACTTTTCACCCTCCTTGCTCCCATTAGATGAGAAAGTATGAGCAACTCCAGATAAACACAAACTTGGCCTAAGCATAATTCTAATCCAGAAGTAGAATTCCAATACATCAAACTATAACCCATCCTTCATCCATGTATGATACTGAAACATTTAAACCTTTATCCAATCATAAAATGTGCCTCAGTAACCAATTTTATCATTGAACGCATAGGCCCCGATATTAACTCGAGGCGGGGAGAGAGCAGGGGTGTGGGGGGGTGGTGTGGGGGTGGTTGCAGTTTAGTGGTCAGGAAACCGGGAAGAACGGGTTTCCCTCAGGTCCTGCCTAATTTAACGGCAGGACTTGATTAGTATTTTTGGAAAACGTTTCCATGCCGCAGCCAGCCAGATTGAGAGGCTGCCTGGCTGTCGGGTGGGTAGGCCTTTGACACCAGGCCGCAGCCAGGGAGCGGAGAGGAGGGAGGTAGAGTTCGGGGGTCAGGGGGACATTGATGGTGCCGGGAGAGATCGGAGGAGGAGGGGACATCATGGAAGGGGCCGGAGAGATTGGAGGAAGAGGTGAGAAGATCGCGGGGGGGCCTGTGGAGAACATGGGGGGCGGGGGGGAGATCGGGGGCGGTGGAGGACATCAGGGAGGGCATTGGATCGCAGGGGGGGAGATTCTAACCGCTGGGGTGTTTAACAGGTTTATTTGGCGGGCCGGGGGGAAGCACTCCTGCTTCTCCTCCTGGTCCTCAAGCAGTGCTGGAAAAGCACTTACCTCTTCCATGCAGCAGTCCTCGCCTCCCTTTAGCTGCCGAATTTCCTGGGCGTTAAAGCTGGAACAGAGAAAAAAGTCTGAGACACGCAACCTCATTAAAATATTTAAATGAGTGACCTGCCTCCTGGGAGCGGGTTGGTCGGCCACCTCCCTGTCCCACCTCCGTTAAAACCAGAAGTGGGCAGTTTGGTTCGGGTTTGAGATTTTTTACATTTTTACTTCCCACCCCACCCAAACCTGCCCATATAGTCAGTGGCTTCCCAAGTGTCATTTACAGACTTCAGCAAATTTTAGAAATGTGATCAATTTTGCACGGTGTAGATTTTACAAATTAGCACTGCCAGCACAGAGTTTTGCCTGTCAGGAGCATGGAGCTTTACATCAAGAGTGCAAATTCGTAAACTCTCTACAATGTTTCCTGTTTGATTGTGACAGGATAACCAAATGCAATCATTTTCAAAAGCAAAAAATTGCAGATGCTGGAAATGTGAAAGTAAATCAGATAATGCTGACAACATTCAGCAGATCAGTCAGCTTCAGTGTACAGTACAGATAAATGTCCGTACTTGTGATTGCACCCTCCCCAGGATATTCCTAGGCAACGTAAATGCAGCAGAGATTTGGCATCATGGGCCCCCTTCTTGTGTCTTTCTATATTGTCTAGCCAGCGAGACAGTTCTTTCATACCAATGCTCTCCTTGGCCAGCAACTGCAACCTCATAGTAACCTGCCAATAACTTAAGCTGCTCAGTGCAGCTCAATCAGGAACTGAAAGGAATAGAGTCTGAACTCGAGTCCTTTATCTCCATGCAATTGAGCATCAGTGCTCTAATGCATGGAGCCATCACATCAGCCCTGCAGCTTTAGCTTAGTGTGTATCAAAACATGAATCCTCTTCTTTAGTCTTTTTTTAAATGTTTGTTGAAACTAGTCTTATTAAAATGAAGTCAACATAAGGGTTCCAATGAAGGTTTACACCCAAATCATATCCCACATATTTCTTTCAGATGCTGGCTTACCTGATGTTGTATTTCCAGCAATTTTAAAATTTTTTATTTCAGCTTTCTGACATTTGTAGTTTTTCTTTTACTAATTCTTTCTCAACAACAGAAGAATCTTGGTGACAACTTTAAGCTAGGCATAAGCGCATAAGAAATAAGAGCAGGAGTAGGCCATTCGGCCCTTTGAGCCTGCTCCGCCATTCAATAAGATCGTGCTGATCTTCTACCTCATCTCCACCTTCCCACACTATCCCCATATCCCTTGACTCCCTTAATATCCAAAAATCTATCGATCTCTATCTTGAATATACTCAGCAACTGAGCCGCCACAGCCCTCTGGGGTAGAGAATTCCAAAGATTCATAACCCTTTAAGTGAAGAAGTTTCTCCTCATCTCAGTCCTAAATGGCTGACCTCTTATTCTGAGACTGTGACCCCTGGTTCTAGACTCCCTAGCCAGGGGAAACATCCTCCCAGCATCTACCCTGTCAAACTCTGTAAGAATTTTATATGTTTCAATGAGATCACCTCTCATTCTTCTAAATTCTATCCAGGTTCTTTATGTGGGGTAATTATCCCCTAACCCTCAGAGATTATAACAATTTGCTGTTTTCCTGATCCTAAAGACAACAATGTAGAAGAATCATTATGCAGCTGTTAGGATTACAGATTTTGCTCAGCTGGCATTGGTCTATGCATAAACTGATGAACTATATCATAATAAAAGTTTGGAAGAATATTGAACATGAGAAAATTGTCAAATTTATGCAAAAGCGACTGATTAAGGAGTAAGAACATTGCCTTTCATGTTATACACTAACTGACGATGGTAGTGTGACTGCAATATCTTAAATAATGGAACATGGCTTTGAAAAAGCAATAGCCTAAATTTTCCCACATCGGCAATATTGATGCTAAATGCCATAAGTTAGATCTTTGTGTGCCCCAATCCTCCAGTGGCAAATTGATGCCAAATTTGACTGGAAAATTGGTCTCAATATGCCACGGCAAAGATAGTGCCAAATCAGAAGTGGCACAGCCAATGGTAACTGAAGTTTTACCGAAGATAACCGATAATGATCAACTTTATTTTTCTTCATATGGACTTGCTTTAAAAAAAAATCAATAATGCAGAATTGTATTGAAGCAGAACCAGAATTTACAGGTTTACATTGAAATCTGAGCTAATTGGTCTCCAGATTCATTTTATTTTTAAAAAAGCTACTTTGGATTGTAATTTTCATTGAACTGCTTCACTTCTAGAATTATAGAGAATAATATAAAAGTCAGAACATTGAAACTTGCTCGTGCTCATTTCATCTATTCAGTTTTATTTTTACTGAGTAATTGCATGTTTCATTTGAACTGTAAGGTCCATTGAAATAAAAATAGCAAACTTTTACAGAACGGCCATGAAATAATGTTCTCTGAAGCTAGTTTTGGTTTGAACTCTAAAGGGGTTGATAAATGTACACCAGTTGGTGAAACTGACCCTCTGGTGATTTATGGAAGTTTATTTTTACCCGGAACAACACAATCTCGATGCTTGAGCTTCAGGTAGTTAGCTGAAACTTCTTTCTTTGCTATGTCTTTGGCTCAGAGATCGTTGTTACTTGTACTCTGAAAGGAAACAAAAATTCTTTAGGGGCTCAAAACTATTTTCAGCGTCACTTAAAAGTCATTTAAAAGTATAACTCTGATTCAGTGAATGCATTATAAAGTCACTGCCAGGCTACCAGCACTATTATTTTTAAGTCTAAGTGGCAGTAGTGTGAAAACTGGCTTAACTGCAGGAAACTGGTGATTGCCATTAATTTCAATGGCGGTGGGGGGGGGACACAGAATTATGATAATTATCTTCTAACTGTTTTAGATGAGGGTAATAGTGGGGAGGCGCTAAAGTTCCAGGAAAATATGGAGTGGCAGAATTAATGGTGTAAGTCACTTACTCCATAATTTCCTCTTTCTTTTGTACCGTTCAAGGGTCCTGACACCATAGATGGGCCATTACAATGGTGCCAAGTCCACAGGAAAATCTGGCCAAATAAAATAAAATACTTACCAACATCATTAGAGTTAGAAAAGGTCTGCAGCATTCATGAAATTGAATACTTCACCCAACTTTGGCTGTGCTTACATTCGAATTTTCTGTTTTTGGCCCATAGGTAGGTCAAATGGTGGCTCTCGTTAAAAAGCAAGTTTTTGTCAAGTGCTATGTTGTAAGTCTTTGAAGCACTTTTGACAGTCCTCCAGTGTTTGAGTTACTCTGCCACCTTTTGTGGTAATAGCATTCCAGTCATATTGATGATACACATTTTTGTTCTTGTGTCGAGAAAGATGCTTTGTAATCGAGTAACTTGTTTCACAGGATGCCTTAAACCAATTTGGAAGCTTTAGACTTCAGCTGTGCATCTTTTGTTGACACCAATTTCAATTGTTTTTGTGAAACAGGCAGAAAATTCACTTGCATTGGTCAAGTGATTCAGTTCACAAAGCTATCATGGTAATTGCCAATGGTTACACCCAAATTCCAATTGGTTGTCTAGTTTTGTGCTGTAGTGTTGACTGATTCAGCGAAGGATGCAAAGAATTTTCTCCTCAAAACCAATGGAAAATCCACCAAAAATAACCTTCTGTTTGCAACCTGAGAGATAGTCATAGTGGTTGAAAGTCACTTGAGCATTATTTTTAACTCACTGATTAAGTTGCGTCAAGTTCCTTTATGCATTATTTTAACAAAGTCATTGTTCGATTTATTTTAAACAGTTTAACAACTTCATTGAAATAGCATACAGAGGAATTTGAACCTGATAAAGTTTAACCTTGAAAATTACGGAGTGAGGTGAATTGTTTAATTGTTGCTGGGAATTGGGGGGGTGGGGGGGTTTATGGAGTACAACCACATGATAAACTGGACATTTCTACTTGAGTCAGTATGAATTTGAAGACGATAAGCCGCTTTTATATTGGGTTTGGGGCCTGCTGGGGCCACCAGCTTCCAATGTGCAGCTTCCACTCAGCCAGTAGCAACCCCAAAATCACCCTGCCAGATTAGCTCAGGCCGGCTTTTAGGAAGACCAGGCAGAAAAGAAATCTTCCTGGTGGCCAGCCTTAATCGATCTGCCAAGTTTACTTTGGGGTTACTGCTGGCTGCTTGAGACCTGTGCATCAGGCACCGCCCATTCCCAGCACTAAACCCCGTTTAAAAGCTAACTTTTAACTGCCTTTTTTGGTTGAATAGGTGAATGTCAGTTTGCTTTTGATGTCAGTTGTTTTAATGATGTGGTCAAGGAGACAGGACTTTCCACATTTAAACATGAAAGAAGCCATGCAAATATAGTCTCCTTTGCCGAGAGACCCAAATTATACTGCTCAGCTTTCTGTATAGAGGGTTGTTGCAGTCCTTCCCTTGTAGAGTCCTCTTTTTATTTGCTTTAAAAACCTATAATTTTCAAAGGGAGTGTTTAAAACAAGAAGACCACATTTGGCAGAGTCAAAAATGGATAGACTGAAAAAGATAAAAATCTGAATAACAATTTTTGCATTTATGCAATAGCTGATCCAATTTAAATTTATGAAGCACACTTCTAAGTTATTAATTTACTAAGTTCACTTTTGCTTGAAGCCGATGGGAATGATGTCACCGCCAGTAGGTGGGAGTCAAAATTGGTGGGAGACCAGACCACCGCCGCCGGGGATCCACGGAAACGGTTCCCAGCGTGGTAAGTAAGGATTTAGGGAGTGGTCAGCATGTCCGGGATTGGGGCAGGGAAGGTTCAAGGTATCTTTGTGGGGCCACGAGGAGCTCCTATAGGGCAGGCAGCCTTTCTGTGCCTGAATGCAGGCAAGTAAAAATGGTGGAGGGTGGGAACACATTGGGATCATGGTGCAATCCCTCCCGTAAGCACTGTTTCCTATGGATGCGGAGGTTAAAGTCGTCCCTTTTTTTTCTACATACAGTAAACTCTTGATTAAACGGCACTTAATCATCCGGAATTCTTTAATAACCGGCAAAATGGATAACCGGTAATCTTGCCGAATCCATCCAGCACTCGTTTTGCCGAGTCCGAGTCTCCCACGGTGGCCGAGTTAGTCAGTGGTTTTTATTTTTGTTTGTGTTAAAAGTTGCCTACCTCTCTGTTATCCAGAATTTTTCATCAACCGGCACCAGCCTGGTCCCGTAGGTGCTGGATACGAAAGAGTTTACTGTAATATGTTAATCGAAATTAAGGCTGGTAGATCAACTAAACAAGGAGCTGGATTCGGGAGGGCATCTGCAATCATTTATTCATTGTAATCCCTCAGCCCTGACATTTAACAATAGTCATTTGGATTATGAGCTGATTTGGGAAAGCACTTTATTTTTAGTCCTAATAGGCCAATACTTATCTTGTAATTCTATGTTTGAGTCATTGGCAATGAATAATGAGGTCTTAAAAGTACATTGAATAATTACAGTACATGTTTCTAATTTTGGTAGTTACAGAACTGAGCAGGAGGGGCAGATTATCATAAAATACCAAAGATTACTTTTGTGTGCACAAGTTTTTCAGAATCTTCCCCCAGAATGAGAAGACAGGGCTCATATTTTAACTTCTTTGAACTGAAGTTTGCTGAGTTTATTAACTTAAATTAAAAGCTGTAAACCAACAATAAAGTTTTACATTTACTGAACTGAAAGAAAAAACTGTCAGGTTAATTTTGGCTGGGAGGCAGGCTTTGTGATGGAATCAGTGCGGTCCGGACTTATTTGAATAATGCCGGCAAGCTGCTCGCGGAGCAGGCTCGAAGGGCCGTATGGCCTAGTCCTGCTCCTAAGTCTTATGAATCAGCGTTGACAGGCAGCTTGCTGATTGAGGTGGGATCCACAGAGCAAAGCAAGAAGTGAGTCTTAAAGTGGGCGGTGAGGCAATCTTGGGGGCGGGGGTTGGGGGTGCGGGGGGAGGGGAGGCTGGGAGATGTTTTCTTGGGCCAGGAGGAGCATTTCAAAAACTTGTATTTACCGGTTTTTGAACAACCTGCAATGGTCCTTTTAAAGACTGTTGGTTAGGTCGTTATACGCCAAGTACCAATGGGTGGGGTGTTGCTCTGTCCATTGGTACATGAAAATTGCATCTGGTCCTATTTATGTTATAGGGCCCCAATTTGCACACTTAATGAAGTGCCAACATGAAACAGGTGCATACTCTGGCCGCCTATTTCCAGGATATGGCGGCGGGCAGATTGGCAACAGGAATGGGGAGGTAAGTAGCGCACTGCTATTCTCCCTGTGCTACTCCTCTGTTCCCACCTGAAAATGGGGATGGAAATCAGCCCTTGTATCTCTATAGTCACAGCATAAACAGAAAAGAATAATTACCAGGAAATCATTATTATCTGGATTGTTTCAGTGTAAGTGCCAAGGGAAAAATAGAGTCTGAGTCTGGTTCAGTTCACTGCCAATTATGTGTGAATAGTCACTCACTACTGCAGCTTCCCTTATTCTTTAACCACTTAGGTACTGAATGACTTTACAGCATTTATATCATGTGCACAAATTCTGTTAAATCACATCTTTCTCAGATTTAAAATGAATATAGTATTACTGCAATTGGAATCAATGACAAAAATGTGGAGAAGGGTGCGACAGTTCTTCTTTTGCAGTATTCTCTGAATAATCCAAAATTATAATTTTGATATTTTTCAATTATGCTGCAAAATGCTGCTGTAGTCTTTAAATGGCTAAATATTTTTTCCAGATAATAAGTCATCAATTTAAACTGCTCTGTAAATGATCAGATTTCAATTAGACGAGGGCCTTAACTTGACTATTATTGTGCACTTGGTTATTGTTAGGTCTGTTTACTTTCTGTACCACGTGCACTTTTAATATTTTCAATGTCGTCTCTATTGTTTGAAAAAATCATGAACAAAATATTATAAAGTCAATACTTGTCTACGAATGACAAAGGAAAAAAAACTGTTTGACTGTATAATGCATTAAAACATTCTACTTCTGTGCCCTGCACAGAGGACTGAAATGGTGCAATATGAACTAACATAATGAGCAATCTGCTTGATAATTTCTGTTGGAAAGAAAGAAAGTGACATTTATACAGTGACTTTCATGACCACCGGATGTCCCAAAGCACTTTACAGCCAATGAAATAGTTTTTGAAGTGTAGTCACTGTTGTAATGTAGGAAACGCAGCAGCCAATTTGCGCACAGCAAGCTCCCACAAACAGCAATGTGATAATGACCAGATAAACTGGTCGGAATTTTTCGGGGTGTCAGCGGGCGCATTTGGTGGTGGGTCAGGTGGGAAAATGTTTTTTTTTGACAGCGGGTAGGGAACGAGCTGTTAACCACCTCCACCCTAGTATCCCAGATGTCGGGTCTGTCATCGCAGAACAGACCTGACACCAAGCGGCGGGGGAGGCAATTTACATCATTAGAGAGATTGTTAAGAGGCAATTAACTAGTATTTTATGCTTACCTTTAGATTTTTAGAGCTCGCCAACGGCTTCCCCACTGCTCGGGGAACATGTCAGGTAAGGAGGTCGGGTGTTGTGTCAGTATGGGATGATTTCTAACTTGACAGCTGCAAATGGTCTATAAAAGCTCCCATTTCATAGCTGTTCACTTTCCAAGGTTAGAAGCTGTTGCTTACTGCATTTGGAAGACAGATTGCGCTTTATGCAGCTTGCAAGCGTTTGGATCTAACTCTCTATCCAGTGTCACCTCATCGGAACAACCTCTCTCACCATTGACAGATCGCTTCTGTCATCTCAACTGCAGCTGCCATCTATTCCATCAGCATCGTTGCCCTTGAAAAAATCTCACCTTGGTCCTCAGAATCCCACCATGATCAGCCCCAAAACCAGCATCACCAGGCACACCAACATCACCAGGCACACCAGCAGCACCAACAACAACACCAAACTTCTCCGCAATCAACTGATGTTGCACAGGACAGAGGGCATCAGCACCCGACAACATTGCTGCCCGGGACACCAGGAATGGCCTCACCATGGCCAGATTTACTTCACTTGACACTGTACACCCTGGCTGCCACATGATGCGCCAGGTTGGCAACACCCCACGCCAACACCATAAAGCATCCCTACAATGCCCAAGCCATTCCTTTCACACTCATCACCATTGCGGGGGGTACCGTTATGTTTCACCATTCAGTGCAACTCACTAAGCCACTTCCAAAGGTGCACACAAATTTGTCCAAGAATGCAAAGTGTTGAAAATAAAGATTTCAATGTTTGACAGCACATTAACAGAAACTTCACATGAACATTGCATAAAACACCCAAGTGCCCACCCTTGTGTGTTGTTACCTGGTATGATTGGACTAGGATGAGGGTGAGTGTGAGGGGTGGTAGTGAGATGGGGAAGTGATAATGTAGATAGAGAGGGATGGGTGGAGGTGCAAGGTAAGTTGGTGTGAGTAAGGATGTGCAGGAGTAGGGTAGGGAAGGCAGAGTGATGGGGATGTGATGAGTGGCACAGCAGGATGAGGTTGCATGTGGCTTTGCAGTAACGTTTCATGATCTACTGAGATCATTGAAATGTTTGCGCCACTGCAGCCTGGTCCTCCTAACGACATCCCTGCTTGTGTCCTCCTGTGCAATGGGCAACCAGGCTGTGTTGGTGTCCTGGGGAGGTCTCTTCCGCCCATGGGAAGGGAAGAGGACCAACCTACATGCTGTGACTCCCTCCATGAGCATATGGAGAGCCTGGGTGCAGCCGTGCACCTCTGTGCAGTGCTTGTCAGTGTTTGCAGCACCTCAATGCTGTAGAAGACTGACAGCACAACTGTCAAAAACAATTTGCGCACGGTCCCTTTAAGGAAACCAGCTGATGACATGTCATCAAGTGACGTCATCAGACCCGCTTCCTTCAGTTGGCTGGCAAACGTGCTGGGTGTGCTTAACAAGCCCAATCAGCGTACAATTCTTTACACAGAGCGGGATGGAACCAGCAGCGGGGTCGCACCCCGCCACCGACCCTGGCCACATCGGACCCGCCTCTGAAGGTGAAATCGCAGCCACAGAGGCTTCAGATGCAAATCAGGCCCTGCCGTTAAAGTCGGCAGGGCCTTTGGGAAACCCATTCTCCCGGGTTTCCCACCCGCCTCGGATCCCCCCTCACCCCCAACCTGCCCTCCCCATGAAAATCCAGCCCATTGTTTTAGGTGCTTGGCACTCTAGTATAAACACACATTATAGCCCATAATCTGGCCCGTAAATCTTGCGACCTCGGTGGTGAAAACTTGAGGTTTCTTAACATGTAATTGGTTATAGCACTGTGAATAGGGGATTCCTATGGGGATGCTGCAGTGTTTAAGTAGCCAATCACATTGAAGAAATTCTCACAGACAGCAAACCAGGAAATAAAAAACAGCCTTTATCCTCACTTTTTAATAATGTTACAGAGAGCAAAATAAAAATTGGGGCTTATACATATGGTAAAAGCTGAAATATCATGAACAAGCTTAAAAAAAAATATTTAAAAAGAAATTGTAATTTTTATCATAATGGAGAAATTTGGCAATCCACAAATATAAAAATTAGATTTTCAGGGCCAGAACGGTTGTTTAGCAGCCAATATGCTGTTAAAAACCCAGTTACACTTATTTCAACAAGGCATAACATTTAATGGAGTATTTAACACCGATATTAGCGCGGAAGATTTCAAGTTTTCGTCAGTTCCACTGATTTCACTGATTACACTGATTGCCGGATACGGCGGGGTTGGGGCCAGGGGGAGGGGTGGTGGTGGGGTTGCAGTCAGTGTCAGAGCAGTGAATGACTGACCACAACTTCAGGAATTTTGCGTTTAGATGCACGTGCGCTAAATCCTGAAGTTGCTGTCAGTTTCTGAGGGGTAATACAGTTCGCCGTCATTGCCCACTGCAAAATCTGAGACAGTTCTGAATAATTGAGTAACTAAGTTAATGAGAAAATTAAAAAGCTTGTAAGTGTCCAACACAGAGGGGGAGAAATTGAGTCGCGCCCCCTTTGGAGCACTAACTTCGCCGGGGCGCTACTTTTAGCGCCCCCGCAGCCGAAATTGAATGGTAGCGCCCCAAGAGGGAAGCGGGGCGCTACTGGAAGTGCCCCGCCTCCCTCTTGGGGCGCTGTGAGGGAACATCATGTCGCGCCGCGGTATTGCAGGCCTTCCTCCCCTTCTTAAAGGGGAGGGGCCTTGCGCAGCGTGACCCGGGGCCCAGCTGGGCCACCGGGGATCGGAGTGCCGGCAAAAGAGCCCGGCACTCAAGAGAAGTGCCGGTTTCATGGAGCGCAGACGGCACTCCGTGGGGGGGGCGGGTCAGGAGGCCGGGAACGGGAGTGGAGGCAGGTGCTGGCAGGTGGCCAGCAACAAAAATGGCCGCCTGGCACCTTGCTTTTAAATAGCGCCGCCCCGGCTGCAAGTTGGCCCCCCTGACCCCGTCGGATATAGCGTCCGGCGGTAAGTCAGGGGGCGCTACCGAAGATTGCGGCAGGATCGCGAGCGGGGCGCTGTGCATGGCGATGACGTCATCGGCGGCGGTGCAGTGCCGCGGGGCGCTAATGGTTAGCTCCGCCGCTAACCTCCTGCTGAATTTCGCGTGAGGCGTTGGCGGCGCCATGCCCGGGCACTAGTTTGTTTACGCCCCATTAGCGCCCTCTTTCCCCCAGAATGGTTTAATGAACCAGAATAGTTCAGCTTGTGATAGTCTGCTAAAGTAATAACAAACACAAATATGTGAGGGTGGATTTTCCAGTACAGTCGCTGTTTGGGCAATTTGGGCAGAGCACACTGGAAATGCACTCTACGAGCCATTGAAAGTTGCAAGCAATCTTCCTGTGTGCCCTTATTTAAATGAAATAGATGAGCATTGGGTGTATGTGGGGGTGCACTACTGGGCAGAGGTCAAAGGGAAGAGGAAATCCAGGCACTCCTTAAAGGCATTATGATTAAGTATTGTTAGTTTCCTTTAATTCTCTGTCTAACTTTTATCATTTTGGTGGCTTTGTGGAAAGAGCTATATAATCTTTTGTGAGTTGATGGAAAATGCAACCAATATGTTGAGCTTTCTTTGTCCCTGAATTTTTACTTATTTCCTATATGGAAAAAGGGTTGTGCTGATCGTTCGATCTTTCAGATTCATGGAAATGCAGTAATTCTACAATTAATTAATTGATCAGTAACAGTTTTATGGACAAACTCCTTGGGGATTTTCATTATACAGTAGAATTGGTGATAGGTAAGTGAGAAAGGGGGGCAAGCTGTGTTTAAAGCCTCAAGAGAGTGATCCACAGGTGTTATACTTTGGATGTACTCAGATTCTGATGTAATCAGGCTTGTACACGGTACAGTAGAAGCCTCATGAGAGCCAGATTGATTTCTCTACAGTTGAGAGTTGACAGAAGCAACAATGTTAACATCAGCTGTTACTGAAGTGTTGGGATCCATTTTTTTTCAACCAGAAGCTAAAAGTTGCATGTCTCTGTTCCTCTTGTTTATGTTGCTGTGCCTTTCCCCTGTCAACATGCTCGGCTGCTGCACCAGGCTGGGGTGGCAACAGTACTCTAAAGCAGGAGTTTGTTAGCACTGCAGTGTCTGCCTTGGAGGGAGTTGGTAAAAGGGCAGCACCATGGTGCCAAGCAATAGGGGGAGGAAAAAGGAAAACAAGCATGGGTATTAAGAATGAAGGTGTGGAAATAAGATCCAGTGTGCCCTCTCACTCAGTCCCTGAACCATCCTGAAACCTGCCACTGTGTGTCAGCCCGCCCACTCCACACCTTCAGTGGGTGTGGGTGCGTGGAGCCCACATATACTGCTCCACGAAAATTGTGTCTAATCAGCGCTAGAGTGCTAAACCTGCAGGTGTCTGTTTTATTAGTTCCAGGCAAGTTCAAATTATGGGAATCAGCAATTAGACCCAAAATTGTGGACTAAAGCCAAACTTTCAAACAGGTGTGTCCTATTAAGCGTTATCAGGTTCAGTGAATGGGCAAGAACATAGGAGGTGGAATATAATGTGGAGAAATGTGAAGTTATCCACTTTGGTCGGAAAAATAGAAGAGCAGAATATTTTTGGGAAATATTGCTATTCAGAGGGACCTGAGTGTCCTTGTGCATGAATCACTGAAATTTAACATGCAGGTACAGCAAACAATTAGGAAAGCAAATGGTATGTTAGCCTTTATTACAAAGGGATTGGAGTATAAGAGTAAAGGGGTAAAAAATTTGTGTGGTTTGCGCCACACGTTAGTGCCAGGAGATGACGCTGAAATGCCGTTGACAGCTGTAATGACTGCTGATGCCAGTTCCAGCACCCCACGCCATATTGGTGGTGTCGGTAGCGCTACCGGTAAACCCTAGCGCCAGGGAGCTCGCCATCATGGAGATCGTGACGTCAGTGAGTGTACAACGCTCACTGGATGCCCGATCTCCAACATTGGATTTAACCACTTACCTTAGCAGCAGTGCAGAACAATGACAGGGAGAGCTGGCGTCTGCAAGCAGAAAGCTGGCTGCAGCAGCGATATTTAAAGGCACCATCCCCAGTCAGCTGGCCCTGACAGGGTTTTGCAGTTTCAGTGCCTGTTTGCTACATCCTGCAATTGAAACAGCTCTCTTTAGTTATTTCAAGATCTTTTGGTGACAGGAAGTGTTCATTCAAGTGCAGAAGTCCCTCATTATTTGTTAAAGGCTTCTGCTCACAAGACTTCTTCACAGTCATGGGGGCTGTTACCTCAGGAGAACGACGAGGCAGAGGAGGAGGAGGAGGACGAGGAGGAGGATGAGCTGGAGGAGGACAAGGCGGAGGAGCATCAGGAAGAAGAAGATGAGATGAAGGAGGACGAGGAGGAGGACGAGGCGGAGGAGGATGAGGAGGAAGAGGATGAGGAGGAGGAGGAACAGGAGGGAGGGTGGAGGCAGCGAGACAATCGGCCTGCTGTCCGTGACGGGCTCATCAGACTCCGATTCACATGAATGAAACCCCAGATCCCCATTGCTCACCACATCCCCGTCATACACTCCCAGTCTCATGGCATATCACAGCATCCTCCTGGGCGCAAAGGTGAAATGAGAGAGACCACAAAATATTCCAAATACCATTAATAAATTTATCTATAAACATATCACACATATGACATGAATTCTAATAACTAATGACCCTTGTGCCTGCCATAGTTGAATAGCTGTCATTTTGTGCAAGGTGTGAGATGTGGGTGTGAGTGTTGCTAGGTAGAGATTGACAGTGGGTGAGTGCTGGGGGTGTGGTACATTGAGCAGTGTGTGAAGCTTGTGGTACAGATGGTGGCATGTAGCATTTGTTGAAGCCTTCACTCACCCTGACCACCCATGTGAGCTCATTAAACTTCCTCCTGCACTGGGTGTGGGACCTGGGGACCACAGTACTGCCCGTGACATGGTGTGCCACCTCACTCCACATAGTCCGGCAGACTTGTGGCGAGGGCCTCCTGCCAGTAGGTACAGGACCACCCGCCTTCTCTCCACCGCTAAAACCAATGCCTCCAAAGCTTCCTCAGAAAACCCCCGGGCTCTCTCCCTGAGGCGGCGATCTGCCATCAGGATTTGTAAATAAGTGCTCCTTCTCTTTGTCCTTTTTCTTATAGTTGTTGAGGCAGCTGTATACCCAACAATGCTGAGAATGAGGTGCTGCAGCATCAAGGACCTCCCCTTTAAGCAGTGGAAAAAGCCAGTGGCAATCATTATTTGCGTTTAGACTACACCCGATATTGGTCCATCTTTTCAGTGTAACGCCAATGAGCTTGGGTTTTTAGACTAGATTTATAGCTCCAATTATTATAATGAGGAGTGAGGACGATTTTTGTGTGCAATCTAGATAATTTTCACCTGGCACTAATTCACCATTTTTACTCTAAACACTGCCCATTCCTTGGCTATAACGAATTTCTAGGCCACGAAGTCTTACTGCAATTATATAGGGCCTTGGTGAGACCACACCTGGAGTACTGTGTACAGTTTTGGTCTTCTTACCGAAGGAAGGATTTACTTGCCATAGACGGAGTGCAATGAAGGTTCACCAGACTGATTCTTGGGATGAGGGGATTTTGCTATGAGGAGAGATTGAGGAGACTAGGGGGGAAAAATTCAGTTGGTTGCGCCTCCCGTTAGCGCCTTAAGAGGGCGCTAATGGGGTGCAAAGCAGCTAGCGCCCGGGCGCAGCGATGTTTGCGCCGCTCGCGAACTTAACTAGACATTTTGCGGCAGCGCTAAACTTTATCGCCGCGATCTCCTGCGCCGGCAGATCATGACGTCACTCGAGTGCGCAACGCCCCGGTATCGCCCCAGTGCGGATATTGAGTGGCGCCCCCTGCCTTACCGCCTGACGCTAGCAACGACAGGTTGAGGTGAGCGTTCTGCAGTCATGAAGGGAAAGGGGGAGCGCTATTTAAAGGTCACCGCTTCCTGCCTTTTATTGTTGGTGCCATTTTAGAACTACGCATTCTGAGAGAGAGAGGGAGAGACTTCTGGAGAGATTCAACGTTGTGTGAAGGAGTTTTGGGTACTGAGCAGCACTTTGCAGGTTCATTTTGATTTGCCATTCCTTGTATCGATTTAGCAGAGACTGTGGGGGCTGCACTCTGAGCTCTTTATCTGGTACTCTCCATTGTTCTTTCCAGCAGATTTGATGTGCAGGTCTCTCCAGGCCGAGATTCAAGGCTGCAATGAGCAGGATGTGGATGGAAAGCAAGATTAACCATCCCCTTTAAGAACTGGCCCGTGCCATTGTGTGTGTGTTCCATTGCTGACTGACATTACATGAGCTTCGCCAGCGCTCTGAGGTAGCGCCTCGCTCCTCGGCCTTTGCGCCTTAAGACAGGTGTGAAGCGCCTGATTTAGCGCTCCAATCACCTCCAGGGGCGATAAAAGTCAAGTTTGCAGTCGGTGGCGATAATTAGCGCCAGGCGCTAATCTTTGCGCCCGGCCGATATTTGCGCCCCAAACGGGGCGCGACTGAATTTTTCCCCCTAGGCCTCTATTCCCTAGAATGCAGAAGAATGAGAGGTGATCTCATTGAAATATAAAATTCTTGCAGGGCTTGACAGGGTAGATGATGGGAGGATGTTTCCCCTGGCTGGGAACTCTAGAACTAGGGGTCACAGTCTCTGAAGAAGGGGTTAGGACTGAATTAGGACTGAGATGAGGAAAACTTTCTTCGCTCAGAGGGTGGTGAATCTTTGGAATTCTCTACCCCAGAGGGCTGTGGAGGCTCAGTCGTTGATTATATTCAAGACAGAGATCAAGAGATTTTTGGATATTAAGGGCATCAAGTAATATGGGGATAGTGTGGGAAGCTGGAGTTGGAGTAGAAGATCAGCCATGATCTTATTGAACGGCAGAGCAGACTCGAAACATAGAAATATAGAAGATAGGAGCAGGAGTAGGCCATTCACCCCTCAAGCCTGCGCCACCATTCAATGCGATCATGGCTGATCATCCAAATTCAGTACCCTGTCCCTGCTTTCTCCCCATATCCCTTGATCCCCTTAGTCTTAAGAAATATATCTAACTCCTTCTTGAATATATTTAATGAATTGGACTCAACTGTCTTCTGTGGTAGAGAATTCCACAGGTTCACCACTCTCTGGGTGAAGAAATTCCTCCTCATCTCAGTCCTAAATGGCTTACCCCTTATCCTTAGACTGTGACCCCTGGTTCTGGACTCCTTCGCCATCGGGAACATCCTTCCTGCATCTAGTCTGTCTAGTCCTGTTAGAATTTTATAAGTTTCAATGAGATCCCCTCTCATTCTTCTAAACTCCAGCGAATACAAGCCCAATCGACCCAATCTCTCGTCATACGTCATTCCTGCCATCCCAGGTATCAGTCTGGTGAATCTTCGCTGCACTCCCTCCATGGCAAGAACATCCTTCCTCAAATAAGGCAACCAAAACTGCACACAATACTCAAGGTGTGGTCTCACCAAAGCCCTGTACAACTGCAGCAAGACCTCCTTGCTCTTGTACTCGAATCCTCTCGCTATGAAGGCCAACATACCATTTGCCTTCTTAACCGCCTGCTGCACCTGCATGCTTACCTTCAGCGGCTGGTGCACAAGGACACCCAGGTCTCGTTGCACTTCCCCTTTTCCCAATCTATTGCCATTCAGATAATAATCTGCCTTCCTGTTTTTGCCACCAAAGTGGATAACCTCGCATTTATACACATTATACTGCATCTGCCATGCATCTGCCCAATCACCCAACCTGTCCAAATCATACTGGAGTTTCTCTGCATCCTCCTCACAGCACACACGCCCACCCAGCTTTGTGTCATCTGCAAACTTGGAGATATTACATCTAGTTCCCTTGTCTAGATCATTGATATATATTGTGAATAGCTGGGGTCCTAGGACCGATCCCTGCGGTACCCCACTAGTCACTGCCTGCCACTCGGAAAAAGACCCGTTTATTCCAACTCTTTGCTTCCTGTCTGCCAATCAGTTCTCTATCCAAGTCAGTACCTTACCCCCAATCCCATGTGCTTTAACATTACACGCTAATCTCTTAAGCGGGACCTTATCGAAAGCCTTCTGAAAGTCCAAATACACCACATCCACTGGTTCTCCCTTATCTATTCTACCAGTTACATCCTCAAAAAATTCCAGTAGATTAGTCAAGCATGATTTACCTTTTGTAAATCCATGTTGACTTTGTCCGATTCTGTCACTGTTTTCCAAGTGCTCTGCTGTTACATCTTTTATAATGGACTCTAGCATTTTCCCACTACCGATGTCAGGCTTACTGGTCTATAATTCCCCGTTTTCTCTCGACCACCTTTTTTAAATAGTGGGGTTACATTAGCCACCCTCCAATCCATGGGAACTGTTCCAGAGTCTATAGAATTTTGGAAGATGACCAGCAATGCATCTACTATTTCTAGGGCCACTTCCTTAAGTACCCTAGGATGCAGATTATCAGGCCCTGGGGATTTATTGGCCTTGAATCCCATCAATTTCCCTAACACCATTTCCCTACAAATACTGATTTTCCCTTGTTAGCCACGGTTGAGTCACCTTTTTTGTTTTATTTTTATGCCAAACAGGGATGAACAAATTCTGGAGTTCATCCATGCGATCTTTAAATGTTTGCCATTGCCTCTCCACCGTCAACCCTTTAAGTAACGTTCCCCAATCCATCCTAGCCGACTCGCGCCTCATACCATCATAGTTTCCTTTATTTAAATTCAGGACCCTAGTCTCTGAGTCAACTACTTCACCCTCCATCTTAATGAAGAATTCTATCATATTATGATCGCTCCTTCCCAAGGGGCCTCGCACAACAAGATTGCTAATTAATCCTTTCTCATTACATAATACCCAGTCTAAGATGGCCTGATCTCTCGTTGGTTCCTCGACATATTGGTCCAGGAAACCATCCTGTATACACTCTAGGAATTCCTCCTCCACAGTATTGTTACTAATTTGGTTAGCCCAATCTATATGTAGATTAAAGTCACCCATGATAACTGCTGTGCCCTTATTGCATGCATCTCTAATTTCCCATTTAATGCCATCCCCAAACTCAGCATTACTGTTTGGGGGTCTGTATATAACTCCCACTAATGTTTTCTGCCCCTTGGTATTTCTCAGCTCTACCCATACAGATTCCACATCATCAGAGCTAATATCCTTCCTTACTATTGTGTTAATCTCCTCTTTAACCAGCAATGCTACCCCACCTCCTTTTCCTTTTTGCCTGTCCTTCCTGAATATTGAATACCCCTGGATGTTGAATTCCCAGCCTTGGTCACCCTGGAGCCATGTCTCCGTAATCCCAATTGTATCATATCTGTTTACATCTATTTGCGCAGCTAATTCATCCACCTTATTAGGAATGCTCCTCGCATTAAGACACAAAGCCTTCAGGCTTGTTTTTTTAACACTCTTAGAATAATTAGAATTATTGTTTACTGTGGCCATGTTTGATTTACACCCTTGAATTCTCTGACTTCCACTTTTGCTTTTCTCCTTCCTGTCTTTTTCTTCTATCCTTGCTTCCCTTTCCTCTGTCTCCCTGCACAGGTTCCCAACCCCCTGCCATTTTAGTTTAAACCCTCCCCAACAGCATGCCGAATGGCCTACTCCTGCACCTATTTCTTATGTCCTTAGATTATTATTAGCATAGCACCCATTTAGCTCCTGTTTTCACCCTTTCACCAAAATAATCCCCTTATTCTTTTGGGGGAAGCCTTTGGGGGCGAAACTGGTCTTTCCAACAGCATGAAATGGGTGATAGTGAATCAGCAGCCTGCTTTATACTGGAAAAGAAAATTGGTCGCGGAGTAAAATGACTTGTTTCACACTGTCGCCAAAGACCAATTTCAGCCCCCATAACTTTCATCAAAGACAGACGGAGTGCAGATCGGAACAGAGTGTTAAGCTGCAAGGTTGCTTCCAGGAGAGCATGAGCTAAAAAGCTGCACAAGAGGGGACAGAGAACCAGCGGTGAGTATTTCAACAGTATTTCTACATTCCAGTCATTAAAGTAGAAGTAAGGTCTCTAGTTTGGAGTAAGTAGTGTTTAAAGGGAAGTAAGGTCCCTATTGTATTTAATATTCTTTAATTTAAAGAAGCTGAGATCTTCGTGGATAGCACGTTTAACAAGGTGGTCACACCGCAGGTAAAGAGTGCACAGGCAGACAGGGAAAGGGTGATCACCAGACAGAGTAAAAGAACTAGGAAGGTAGTGCAGAAGTCCCCTGGGTCCATCTCCCTCTCCGACAGATTTTCCATTTTGGATACTGATGGGGGAGAGGGTTTCTCAGGGGAATGCAGCAACAGCCAAGTCCGTGGCACTACGACTGGCTCAGCTGCACAGGAGGGGAGGAAAAAGAGTGGGAGAGCAATAGTGATAGGGGATTCTATCGTAAGGGGAACAGATAGACATTTCTGTGGCCGCAGACGTGACTCCAGGATGGTATGTTGCCTCCCTAGTGCCAGGGTCAAGGATGTCACTGAATGGCTGCAGGGCATTCTGAAGCGGGAGGGCGAACAGTCAGAAGTCATGGTTCACATTGGTACCAACGACATGGGTAGAAAGAGGGATGAGGTCCTGCAACAAGAATTTAGGGAGCTAGGTAGCAGATTAAAAAGCAGGACCTCAAAGGTTGTAATCTCTGGATTATTCCTGGTACCATGTGCTAGTGAGTATAGGAATAGGAGGATAGAGCAGATGAATGCGTGGCTAAAGAGTTGGTGCAGGAGGAAGGGCTTTAGTTTCCTGGATCACTGGGTCTGCTTCTGGGGAAGGTGGGACCTGTACAAGTCGGACGGGTTGCACCTGAACCGGAACGGGACCAACATCCTTGCGGGGAGGTTTGCTAGTACTGTTGGGGGGGGTTTAAACTAACTTGGCAGGGGGATGGGATACGGAGTGGAGCTATAGTAGGGGGCGATGCACAGCCAAATATAGAGGAAAAAACAAGTCAGCCTGGAAGGCAGAGCAAATATGTAACGGCACAAAGGAGTATGGCAAGGCTGGATGGCATTTATTTTAATGCAAGGAGTCTTGCGATTAAGGCAGGTGAATTGAAGGTGTTGATGAACACATGGGAGTATGATATTGTTGCTATCACAGAGACATGGTTGAGGGAGGGGCAGGACTGGCAGCTCAATATTCCGGGGTATAGAATCTTCAGGCGAGACAGGGGGGTGGGGTGTAAAAGAGGAGGGGGTGTCGCAATATTAATCAAGGAGTCAATTACTGCTGTAAGGAAGGATGATATCTTAGCAGGTTCCTCTAATGAGGCCATATGGGTAGACTTTAAAAACAAAAAGGGGGCAAGCACTTTGCTGGGAGTGTACTACAGGCCCCCAAACAGTCAGGGGGAGATAGAGGAACAGAAATGTCGGCAAATCTCAGAGAAGTGTAGAAATAATAGGGTAATAATAGTAGGGGATTTCAACTTCCCCAATATTAACTGGGATAGTCAGAGTGTGAAAGGCTTAGAGGGTGCGGAATTCTTAAAGTGCATCCAGGAGAGCTTTTTGAGCCAGCATGTAGAAAGTCCTACAAGAGAGGGGGCGGTACTGGACCTAATTCTAGGGAATGTCGCCGGGCAAGTGGTAGAAGTGTTAGTAGGAGAACATTTTGGTGACAGTGACCATAATTCGGTGAGATTTAAGGTAGTCATGGAAAAGGACAAAGATGGACCGGAGAAGGTTCTAAATTGGGGGAAGGCCGATTTTAAAATGATAAGGCAGGATCTGGCCCAAAGTGGACTGGGATCAGATACTTGTAGGAAAATCCACATCAGAGCAGTGGGAGTCTTTCAGAAAGGAAATAGAGAGAGTACAACGGCAACATGTTCCCGTAAAGGTCAAGGGTGGGACCAACAAGCCCAGGGAACCCTGGATGTCAAGGGATATACGAGAATGGATTAGGAAAAAAAGGGAGGCTTTTGGCAGATACAAAGGACTAAAAACAGTGGAAGCCCTAGAGGAGTATAGAAAGTGCAGGGGGGTACTTAAAAAAAGAAATTAAGAGAGCGAAGAGGGGGCATGAAATAACACTGGCGGGCAAAATAAAGGAAAATCCCAAGGTGTTTTATAAGTATATTAAGGGCAAGAGGATAACCAGGGAAAGAGTAGGGCCCATTAGGGACCAAAGTGGCAATTTGTGTGTAGAGCCAGAAGATGTAGGTGGGGTTTTAAATGAATATTTTGCATCTGTGTTCACTATGGAGAAGGACGATGTAGGCATAGAAATCAGGCAGGGGGATTGTGATATACTTGAACAAATTAGTATTGAGAGGGAGGAGGTACTAGCGGTTTTAGCAGGCTTAAAAGTGGATAAATCCCCAGGCCCAGATGAGATGTATCCCAGGCTGCTGTGTGAGGCAAGGGAGGAGATTGCAGGGGCTCTGACACAAATTTTCAGAACCTCTCTGGCCACAGGAGAGGTGCCAGAGGACTGGAGAACAGCTAACGTAGTACCATTATTCAAGAAGGGTAGTAGGGATAAACCAGGGAATTACAGGTCAGTGAGCCTAACATCAGTGGTAGGGAAATTATTGGAAAAAATTCTGAGGGACAGAATTAGTCTCCACTTGGAGAGGCAAGGATTAATCAAGGATAGTCAACATGGTTTTGTCAGGGGGAGATCATGTCTGACCAATTTGATTGAATTTTTCGAGGGGGTGACTAGGTGTGTGGATGAGGGTAGTGCAGTTGATGTGCTCTACACGGACTTCAGTAAGGCTTTTGACAAAGTCCCACATGGGAGACTGGTCAAGAAGGTAAAAGCCCATGGAATCCAGGGCAACTTGGCACATTGGATCCAAAATTGGCTTAGTGGCAGGAGGCAGAGGGTGATGGTCGAAGGTTGTTTTTGTGACTGGAAGCCTGTGTCCAGTGGTGTACCGCAGGGATCGGTGCTGGGTCCTTTGCTGTTTGTAGAGTACATTAATGATTTAGATATGAATGTAGGAGGTATGATCAGTAAGTTTGCAGATGACACGAAAATTGGTGGAGTGGTAAATAGCGAGGAGAGAAGCCTCAGGCTACAGGACGATTTTGACGGGTTGGTCAGATGGGCAGAACAGTGACAAATGGAATTTAACCCTGAAAAGTGTGAGGTGATGCATTTTGGGAGGACTAACAAGGCAAGGGAATACACAATGAATGGTAGGACCCTAGGAAGGACAGAGGGTCAGAGTAACCTTGGTGTGCAGTACTTAGATCCCTGAAGGCAGCAGGACAGGTAGATAAGGTGGTTAAAAAGGCATATGGGATACTTGCCTTCATTAGCCGAGGCATGGAGTATAGGAGCAGGGAGGTTATGATGGAGCTGTACAAAACGCTAATTAGGCCACAGCTGGAATACTGTGTGCAGTTCTGGTCGCCACACTATAGGAAGGATGTGATTGCATTGGAGAGGTTGCAAAGGAGATTCACCAGGTTGTTACCTGGGCTGCAGCGCTTCAGCTATGAAGAGAGACTGGACGGGCTGGGGTTGTTTTCCTTAGAGCAGAGAAGGCTGAGGGGGGACCTGATTGAGGTGTACAAAATTATGAGGGGCATAGATAGGGTAGATAGAAAGGAACTTTTCCCCTTAGTAGTGGGGTCAATAACCAGGGGCATAGTTTCAAGGTAAGGGGCAGGAGGTTTAGAGGGGATTTGAGGAAAAACTTTTTCACCCAGAGGGTGGTTGGAATCTGGAACTCACTGCCTGAAAGGGTGGTAGAGGCAGGAACCCTCACAACATTCAAGAAGCATTTAGATGAGCACTTGAAACGCCATAGCATACAAGGCTACGGACCAAGTGCTGGAAAATGGGATTAAAATAGACAGGGCTTGATGGGCGGCGCGGACACGATGGGCCGAAGGGCCTCTTTCTGTGCTATATAAATCTATGACTGACTCAGGAGTACTGTTCAGTAAAGCTTGAAGCAGCAGCAATTGGGGGTTAGTAGTATCCTTCTAAAAAAACTGCGAGCATCAGTCAAGGGAAGCATTGAACACCAGGAGCAAGAAGCATTTGAAAGGCTGGAGTTGGTTGAGGAAGGTAGTGTTTAAGAGCGTGGAGTTAAAATATTTTGAAGAATTAGACCAAGATTGCATCAGAGGAAAAAAACTGGATTTCATTAGAGGAAATAGGCTGCCAATAATGACGGAAGCCTGGATCAGGCAGTTGTCAATTTTGGACCAGAAGCAAGTAACCTGATTTATTGGGAATTACGTTAATTAGTGGGAGAAATGAAGTTTGAGTGGCACAGTGAGTTACAATGTTAAATGAGGCTCTTGCACGCTCACAGCAAGCCCTCAAAAACTAAGGGGTGAAATTGGTCTGCAGCAAAAATGCGAAACAGGGGCTAGCGAACCATTTTGCACCGCGCCCTGATTTTCTCTCCATTGAAGCCAATGGGCACCCATTCGCTATCGGCCTTTTTGCGCTTTTGCCAAAGACCAATTTCACTTACTTCGAAATTTTTTACAGCACTGCACCAGACCGCCTACTCAGTTCAGTGAGGTACACTTCCAGTATGTGTTTGGTCCAGAAATCTGTAATCCCACTCAGAGTGGTCACAAGGGCAGTTGTTAAGGGAAATAGAATTGTAAAACTGATACAGTATGAAGTGCTCTTCTGAGATCGGGATTAAGGAGCAGGGTCATGCAAAACAATGGAAGCATTTGTGTTTTATATTTGATCCTGGCACTGGGTATGAAAAATAAAAAATAGTTCCTTCCCAGCAATTACACCTTTACCTTAATAATCACAAAAATAATGCACCAAAACTATAACTTTAAGAAGAGTGAAGTAGTAAAGGCTGTTAGGGTTAACTTCTGCAAGGATTGAATTTAAATATTGCAACATTAGCTGAAACGATGAGGAAGTTAGAATGTTAGGTTATTATAGTTGATAGTAGTCGTTCGGAAAGCCTGCGGTGACCTGGTTTGATGAGTTGTTGGTTTGATTTTATTGTATTCAAATGGAGACTGCAAACCTTAACCAGTTCAATTCTCCCAAATTGTGGGACCATTCCCTTCTTACAATAACTGGAAAGTAGAGCTGAAAATTAAACAATGTTTTACTTAGCAAAGCCTAACAGTATTAAAAGACAGTGATAATGCCACTGAATGTTTTCAAATTGGCTATGCAATCTGGCTTTATAGTCTATTAAATCCTTATTTAGAATGAAAAGCAACTTTTCTTATGATAATGTGTTGGGCACCAATGTAATCATACTGGATCAGCATTTTATTCTTTGCTTTGCAGTCATATTTTGCATGCAGTGGAAATGAATGACCTTCTAGTCATAGAACCCAGTGTTTCACAACATGCTATACTGCTACATTGATGCCTTGGGGCTAATTTAAATGAATTTATATGGATAACATGTGAATAGGAATGGTGCTTACAGCCAAAAGACTAACACAACAAGCTGATGAAAGATTAATGTACTAGAAACAAAACTAATGGTTGAAAAGGCAATCTCTCTGTGGAGAGATGACTTTCATTTTGAGTGTACGTGCCAAACAAACCATACAAGAAGGGGGTCAAGAGTGTATTAGTTGTATGGAGCTACAAATGACTATGTTTGAAATTTTGAAGAGTACATTGAAAATCTTACAAAGGCAACATGCCAACAGACATGTTTTAGTGATAACAGGCAACAGATCGTCAGACATGCTTTGGACCTTGTGGAGCCACAGTTCAACAAAGAATTCTTACATATTCATGGACAATTTCGACATATGCCAAAGACTATTAGGGTTGCCAGAAACTTACAGGATAAAAACTGACACAGTGATTAGTGTAATACCAAACAGCGAAACCTCAGCAGAATATATGCTGGAAGCTAATTTTTGGAACATCGTAGAACCAGCACTTAGCTCAGACTTTGGGAATGGGGTTCTATTGGTTTTTTATATATCTGTTATATCTGCCCCATCAACCTAGTTTACTATGCCCCTGTTAGTAGCTTTATGATGGAAATTTATATTGTCAAAAATCTCCACCAAAATAAATGACTCAATTTCCAGAAAAAAAACCAAATCAATTGAAAATAGATTCATCTGAGAGCCTGAATATTCTGTATTACATAGAATTACACAGGCCGGAATTTTCCCAGTCCCGAGCGTGCGGGTTTGAGGGAGGGTCAGCAGTAAAAATCACCGAAATTGTCAGCGCGACGGGAACCTGCCGTCATCCCGCCGACTTTCACATTTAACCCGGGCGCATTTCCCAGCGCGGCACGGACCCACTCGATAGAGGCGGGCGACCTCATTTAAATACTTAAGTGCTTGTTGAGAGACCCTTAAGAGGCTTTTAACAGCAAGTTTTGGCTTTAACTTCTTGAACACGGGATTCACGCACCTCGGGAACCTTGCCTGTGAAGGAGACGGAAGCTCAGTGGTCATTGTGCGAGTCCATTAATTGTCAGCTGGAAAAAACACATAAATACTCCCACATTACACCTGCTTCCTTGCCTAAGGGAGAGGCTCTGGCTGACACCATTTTGTGCAAAGATTTAGCTGTCAGAAGTTTGCAGGTCATTTCTGCAACCTCTGAATCCACTCTCACCACATTGCTAATCACTCTCACTACATTGAAGGATTGTGCCTCTGATCTTCACTTTACCTGCCATCTATTAGATCAGCATGGGTGCCGCTTATACTGTCTCACCTTGGACCACAGAATCGGACCAAGATGAGCCCCAGCACCAACAACACCAGCCACACCAGCAGCAGCAGCCACAACACCAGCAGCCTTCTCTTCACCGACCTAATGCTCCACAGGAGAGAGGGGATCAGCACAGGGCTGCACCACGTCGGTGGCGATACCCCCAACACAGGATATACAGGCAGAGGATGAGCTTCCTGGACATGACTGAGCAGCAGTGCTTCAGGAGGCTCAGGCTATCGCGCCAGGTCATTGCAGACATTTGTAACTTACTGGAACAAGACCTGCAGCCCAGAGCACCTGGTGAACATGTCTTACCAGTGGCTGTCAAAGTCACCACCGCCCTCAACTTCTTCGCCTCAGGCTCCTTCCAGGGATCTGCAGCAGACATTTGCAGCATCTCGCTGTCGGCCACCCACAGATGCATCACCCAGGTGACTGATGCCATGTTTCACAAGTCTCCAAATTATGTCAACTTTGCCACTGATGAAGCCAATGTTACTGAGCGGACACTCAGCTTTGCCTCTGGCTGGCTTCCCACAGGTGCAGGGCGTCATCGACTGCACACATGTGGCCATCAAGGCAACCCCACATCACCCAGGAGTTTTTGTTAACAGCAAGGGCTTCCACTCCTTCAATGGATTCCCTGGCAGCTGTAATGACTCTTTCATGCTGTGCCAGTCTACGCTCCATCAGCTCTTTGTACCGCCAAACAGACATACTGGCTGGCTGCTTGGAGACATGGGCTATCCACTGAAGATGTGGCTGATGACACCCTTGAGGAGGCCAATTACTGAGGCCGAGGAGTGTTATAATGACAGCCACATGTCCACCAGATGTGTCATAGAGCAAACAATAGGCATGCTGAAGATGTGCCTCAGATGCCTTGACAGATCTGGAGGAGCCCTTCAGTACGCAGCAGCCAGGGTCTCCAGAATCATCGCTGTTTTCTGCGCGCTGCACAACATAGCGCAACAGTGAGGATTGGAGCTGCAGGAGGAGCAAGACGCAGAGCGCACAGCCTCTTCAGAGGAGGAAGAGGAGAAGGAACAGGTGAAAGATGAGGAGAAGGACGAGGAAGAACCTGAGGTGGAGATGGCACCAGTAGTGGTGCACATTGCTGCCCGGGAGGCTCGGGATGACCTCATAATGGCCAGATTTACTTAACTTACTCCAGTGAACCCATATGGCTGCCACGTGCTGTACTAAGTTCCCCTCCCCCCGCCAACAGCACCATAAAGCAGCCTTACAAAGATCAAGCCATTCCTCTCACCCAAACCCCCATAGCTTGAGGTTAACTAATGTCTCAACATTCATTCCAAGTGACAAGGCCACTTCCCAGGTAGCAGGCAAAAATGGACAAGACCGGAAAGTAATGCAAAGAAATAATTTTATCTGTGTCAGAAATACAACTGCAACTTACCACTAACATTTTTTCATACACCCATGTGCATACCCTCGTGCATCTAGGATTGTGTCTCTTTTCTTTTCCGAGTGCTTCTACGAGGTGCACCCCCTGTGGCTTCAGCGGTAGAGGCAGGCTGCTCACCTCCCTGCTGTGATCGTTTTGAAACATTTAGCAGACGTCCTCTGGGTTTTGGAGCCTGTGAGAGCTCCGCTAAAGACTGCTCCTCCTGCGACTGTGCAGGGGCAGACTTGGCCATCGGAATCCAAGCAAACATGTGGGGCTCTGACTGAGAGGGAGGCAACGGGGGAGAGGTTTGAGTGCTTTGAGAAGAGCCCCCACTTCCATGTACAAAAGAAAAATACTGCGGATGCTGGAAATCTGAAATAAAAACAGAAAATGCTGGAAATACTCAGCAGGTCAGGCAGCATCTGTGGAGAGAGAAACAGAGTTAATGTTTCAGGTCGATGACCCTTCGTCAGAACTGGAAAAAGCTGGAGATGGAACAGGTTTTTAAGCAAGTGCAGGGGCAGGGAAAGGGGGGAGGGGAGGAAAGAACAAAAGGGAAGGTCTGTGACAGGAAGGAAGGCAGGAGAGATTAAGAGACATTGGGGGAAAAATTCAGTTGGTTGCGCCTCCCTTTAGCGCCTTAAGAGGGCGCTAATGGGGCGCAAAGCCGCTCGGGAACTTAACTAGACATTGTGCGGCGGCGCTAAACTTCACCGCCGCGACCACCTGCGCGCGTAGATTCTGACGTCATTCCATGGTGCAACGCCCTTGTGGCGCCCCGGAGCGGAAATTGAGTGGCGCCCCCTGCCTTACCGCCTGGCGCATCCAACGACCGGAAGACTGGAACGCTATCAATCGCTGTGGGGCTGGGGGGGGGCGCTATTTAAAGGGGGCCTCTTCCTGTCTTTTTCTGTGGTTGACATTTTTGCACCACTCGTTCTGAGAGAGAGAGAGAGATTCAGAGAGAGAGAAAGAGAGACTTCTGCATTGAGTCAACGCTTTGTGAGGTAGTTTTGCCTACTGATCCTAACTTCGCTGGTACTTTGGTTGCTGTCCTTCATAACTTTGCTTGCAAAGAGACTATGGGGGCTGCACTGAATGGGGGCGTCGTCCTGCTCCAGCTGAATCGGAGGACACAGAGACGCAGAGAGAGAGTGGCAATGATGGCCAGACGGAGGAGGGCCAACAGGCGTATGTACAGGAGAGCTTACCATCCCAGGGTATATCGTGAACAGCTCTCCTACATTCATATGTCTGAGGAGCTGTGTTTGCGAAAGCTGCGATTCAGCAAGGAGGTGGTCACTGAGCTCTGCCACCTGCTGCAGCCAGATCTGCAACCTCAACTGAGGTCCAGGACGTCTCTGTCGGTGGCAGTGAAGGTCACAGTGGCTCTCAACTTCTATGCTACTGGCTCATTTCAAGCTGCTGCTGGGGACCTCGCCAATATCTCCCAGTTCGCGGTGCATTGCTGCATCCGGCAGGTCACAAATGCCCTCTTTAAAAGGAGACGAGAGTTCATCTCTTTCCCCATGACCCCAGACAAGCAGCGTGACCGCGCTCTGGGCTTTGCGAGGATAGCGGGCTTCCCCATGGTGCAGGGCGCCATTGACTGCACGCATGTGGCTTTGCGTGCTCCACATGAGAATGCCGAGGAATTCCGGAACAGAAAGGGGTTCCATTCCTTGAATGTTCAGTTGGTCTGTGACCACAGACAGCTGATACTCGCTGTCAATGCCCACTATCCTGGCAGCTGCCACGATGCTTTCATCCTGCGCCAGACTACTGTGGCAGAACTTTTCGAGGCACCGCATCAGCTTCTCGGGGACAAGGGGTATCCATTGAGCACCTGGCTGATGACACCGCTCCGTACGCCCAACACCCCTGCTGAGCTGCGGTACAACGAGAGCCATCAAGCTACCAGGAACATCATTGAGCGCACAATCGGCGTGCTGAAGCAACGGTTCCGCTGTCTCGACCATTCTGGAGGAGCCCTGCAGTACTCGCCTGAGCGAGTATCCAACTTCGTAGTTGTGTGCTGCATGTTGCATAACATGGCAATCGTCAGGACCCAGCCAATGCCACCAGGCCTTGGAGCACCACCAGAGGAGGAGGAGGAAGAGGACGAGGAGGATGATCATCAGCAGCACCAAGGCGGGAGGGCGGCCCACAATGGTGAAACTGCAAGGGCCGTCCGTCAACGGCTGATAGCAAGCCGCTTCTAGGGCCCCTGCTGTGGAAATGGCTTCTGCCATTGCTAACAACATCAATGAACCCAGCACGCAACCCCTAAGCCGGCCAAGGCACCAATGATTCCAAACACCAAACATGTATATTTTGAATACAAAAACTTATTTATTTTACAAACTCTGTGTGTGTCATTTCCTCATGACAAACTCATAGAAATAAACACAAAAAAACAGTCATTAACATAACTGGTTCTCACAACCTGGAGATAATGTCCAAAACACTAGACAAAAGTTGGACCACGAACCTCGGCCTTTAATAAAAAAATGACCAGCATTTTGTCACACCTCCTACTTTTTGCCCTTCGAGGGTGATCTCCTTCCCTTGCGCACTTCCCCCCTTCTAACCCTACTGCTCCTCCGTAATGGGACCTCAGTGGCTGCAGCAAGGCTGGTGGAAGGCTGCTGATTGTCAGACCCTGACACTGCAGATGCCCCTGAAGGACGGCCTCGACCAGTTCTGGGCCTGGAGGGCCCGGCTGCAGACGGCACCAACTCTGCATGGGCGGCAGCAGTCTGTCATACAGGCGGTGGCAAGTGCAGTGGAGAAGTGACAGTGTTGGCAGCAGGAATGCTGTCATCGTGAGAGAGGACAGCAACTCCCTGCTCGCCCGACACACTGGCACTCCCACGGGGCAGCACTTCAGCATCCGGAGCAATCTGCTGGAGCACAGATTGCTGGCCTGCTGCAGCGCGGTGAGAGCCCCGGGGACATGTGAACGAACCATCGAGGTTGGCAGCAGTCAGTGCTCGCGTGGCCTCAATCTGAGTCTGCATGAGAGCAGTCAGAGATGGGATCACAGCAGTCAGTGACTGAATTGCAGCACTAAGCATTAGTGTGGCATCCGCCTGTGCTACAGCGAAGTGCTCCACACTCCATGCCAGTGACTCAATGCATTCGGGCACCCTTCCCACTGCACCCATGAGCTCAGTGTGCATGCCCACCGCCTGGGTGTTCATTTCTGCGATCAGCCGCTCCTCCTCTGCGTCCATTGCAGTAGGAGTCGCTGGCATACTCTCCCTCTGGGGAGAAGGCCCCTGTTCTTCCCTACCCCCATGGCGTTGCTGCAGCCCGCTGGGTCCTGGAGCTTCACCCTCATCAGACCCTTCCCCCCTGCTCCCCTCCAGGGAAGGCGTGTTCCCAGTGTGGGCATGGGCTTCCTCGGGAGAGGGTGGCACTGATGCTCCGGCTTCCTCTTCCTCCTCGGCTGCAGCTTCACTCCCACTGGCAGCTTCAGGGCCCGTCTCCTCAGCTGGTGAATCACCATCTGAAAGCAGGGAGGTACAAGAGTGGCTTTAGCGTGAGGACAGGGTGGCAGTAAGGGAGGAATAAGTGCAGCGAGTTAGCAAGTTGGATTGAAAGTGTCAAAGGCTGGTGTTGTGAGGGACAAGTGGAAGGACAGAGGACAAAAAGGTGATGACCTTACCATTGCTGTCCAGAACGGGGTCGGCGTCTCCAGTGGCGACGGGACCGATCACCCGGCTTGCCACAATCCTGTGGACGCACTCCTCAAGATCGCTGAGGGGTTGCAGCTGAGGCCGCCCTCCACCTGTCCATTACTGCTGTCTCCTATTATGCGCCAGCTTGGCCTGCAAGAAAAAGGACAGCATCTGAGTAAATATACAGCCATGGTCTTGCCTGATGTGCCTCCCATAGGTGAATAGCCCTTACTGTATGCAACCATGGTCTTGCCTGATGTGCCTCCCATAGGTGAATAGCCCTTACTGTATGCAAAGTGTGGAATGTGTGTGTGTGTTTCATGAAAGGGCCATAGGTGTTGGATGAGTGTTGTGCATTGGGGTTTTAAGACCCTCTGGCCATAGAGTGAGGTTGAGATGGAGGGATGGAGAGGTATTGAGAAAAAGCCACTCACCCTGACGACCCGAGTGAGGTCGTTGAACTTTTTGCGGCATTGAACATGGGTCCTGGGCACCATGCTCCTGGAGGAGACGCTCTGAGCCACCTCCCTCCACACTCTTCTGTACTCGCGTGGCAAAGGCCTCCTGCCACTCTCAGGGAAGAGTATAGATCTTCTGCGCTCCACCGCGCCAACCAGAGCATCCAAGGCCCGCTCGGTGAAGCGCTGAGCTCGTTCTCTCACCCTCTCCATCCTTGGCAGCAAAATGGATTCACAGGTCTCTCCAGGCCGAGATTCAAGGCTGCAATGAGCAGGGTGTGGCTGGGGAGCAAGTTGCCCCCCCCCCCCTTTAAGAACTGGCCGGCGCCAGTGTGTCTGTGTTCCCTCGCTAACTGGCAGCACCTGCGCTGCGCTCGCGCGCTGAGTTAGCGCCTCACTGCTCGGCCTTTGCGCCTTAAGACAGGTGTGCAGCGCCTGATTTAGCGCTCCACTCACCTCCCGGGGCGGTAAAAGTGAAGTTTCCAGTCAGTGGCGATAATTAGCGCCAGGCGCTAATTTTTGCGTCCAGATGATATTTGCACCCCAAACGGGGCGCGACTTAATTTTTCCCCCATTAAGAGAGATTAAGAGATGGTGCAAGGCAAAAGGAGATGGTAATGGAACAAGTTAAGAAACAAAAGATGGCTCTAGATGAAGTGTAAATGGCACTGGCAGAGTGATAGACAGCTGCCATGTGGGAGAGAGAAATAAAAATTAAATAGATGGGGAAAAAAAAGGATAGGGGCAGAGGTTATGATCTGAAATTGTTGAACTCTATGTTGAGTCCAGAAGGCTGTAAAGTGCCTAATCGAAAGATGAGGTGCTGTTCCTCAAGCTTACGTTGAGCTTCATTGGAACAGTGTAAGAAGCCGAGGATGGTGAGGTCTGAGTGGGAGTGGAGCGGAGAATTAAAGTGACAGGCGACCGGAACCTCGGGTCACCCTTACGGACTGAACGGAGGTGTTTCGCAAAGTGGTCACCCAATCTGCGTTTGGTCTCCCCAATGTAGAGGAGACCGCATTGTGAGCAGTGAATACAGTATACTAAATTGCAAGAAGTACAAGTAAATCACTGTTTCACCTGGAAGGAGTGTTTGGGGTCCTGGACAGTGGGAAGGGTGGAGGTAAAAGGGCATGTGTTGCATCTCCTGTGCTTGCATGGGAAGGTGCCAGGCGAAGGGGAAGGGGTGTTGGGGGTGATAGAGTAGTGGACCAGGGTGTCGCGGAGGGAGCGGTCCCTTCGGAATGCTGAAAGGGGAGGTGAGGGGAAGATGTGTTTGGTGGTGGGATCATGCTGGAGGTGGCGGAAATGGTGGAGGATGATCCATTGAATGTGGAGGCTGGTGGGGTGAAAGGTGAGGACAAGGGGAGCCCTATTGTGGTTCCAGGAGGGAGGGGAAGGGGTGAGAGCAAAAGTGCGGGAAATAGAACGGACATGGTCAACCACAGTAGAGGGGAATCCGCAGTTGAGGAAAAAGGAAGACATGTCGGAAGCACTAGTATGGAAGGTGGCATCGTCAGAGCAGATGCGGCGGAGACGGAGAAACTGGGAGAATGGAATAGAGTCTTTACAGGAAGCGGGGTGGGAGGAAGTGTAGTCCAGGTAGCTGTGGGAGTCAGTGGGCTTGTAGTGAATGTTTGTCAATAGCCTATCCCCAGAGATGGAGACAGAGAAGTCGAGGAAGGGAAGGGAAGAGTCGGAGATGGACCATGTGAAGGTGAGGGAAGGGTGGACATTGGAAGCAAAGTGAATGAAATTTTCTAGTTCAGGGCGAGAGCAGGAAACAGCACCGATACAGTCATCAATGTACCGGAAAAAGAGGTGAGGGAGGGGACCTGAGTAGGACTGGAACAAAGAATGTTCCACATATCCCACGAAAAGGCAGGCATAGCTAGGACCCATGCAGGTTCCCATAGCAAGACCTTTAATTTGGATGAAGTGAGTGGAGTCAAAGGAGAAGTTGTTCAATGTGAGAACAAGCTCAGCCAGGCGGAGGAGGGTGGTGGTGGATGGGGACTGGTTGGGCCTCTGTTCAAGGAAGAAGCAGAGCGGCCTCAGGCCATCCTGGTGGGGGATGGAGGTGTAGAGGGATTGGACATCTATAGTGAAAAGGAGACGGTTGGGACCAGGAAACTGGAAACTGTTAAAGTGGCAGAGGGCGTCGGAAGAGTTGCGGATGTAGGTGGGAAGAGACTGGACAAGGAGAGAAAAAATAGAGTTGAAATAGGAAGAGATAAGTTCCGTGGGGCAAGAACAGGCTGAAACGATGGGTCTACCAGGGCAGCCCTGATTGTGGATCTTGGGAAGGAGGTAGAAGCGGGCTGTGCGGGGTTGGGGAACTATGAGGTTGGCGGCCGTGGAGGGAAGATCTCCAGAGGAGATGAGGTCAGTGACGGTCTTGGAAACGGTGGCTTGATGTTCGGTAGTGGGGTCATGGTCCAGGCGGAGGTAGGAGGAGGTGTCGGAGAGTTGGCGTTCAGCCTCCGCTAGGTAGAGGTCGGTTCGCCAAACAACAACAGCACCACCCTTGTCAGCAGGTTTAATGACAATGTTGGGGTTGGATCTGAGAGAATGGAGTGCTGCAAGTTCAGAGGGAGGTAGGTTGGAGTGAGTGAGGGGAGCAGAGAAATTGAGACGGCCGATGTCACGCCGGCAGTTTGCAATGAAAAGATCTAGAGAGGTTAAGAGGCCAGAGGGAGGGGTCCAGGTAGAACGAGAATTCTGAAAACGAGAGAAAGGGTCAGTTGTGTGGGGGGAAGACTCCTGGCCAAAGAAGTCGGCACGGAGATGAAGGCGGCGGAAAAAGAGCTCAGCATCGTGCCGAGCTGGAATTTCATTGAGATGGGGGCGTAAGGGGATGAAGCTCAGGCCTTTGCTGAGGTTGATCGTTCGGGGTCAGAGAGGGGAAGGTCAGAGAGGATAGTGAAAACACAGCATGGGGTGAGATTGGAAGAAAGGATGGGGTCAGAGGAAAGTGATGGGCTCGAAGGTTCCGGAGGGGCGTTGGTGTCCAAGAGTTGTTGAAGCTTGCGATCCTTGACACCTGAAAGGAAGAAAAAAAGTTTTTTGTTAAAGCGCCGAATGAGGCGAAGGATGAAATTGAACTGCGACCAGGACAGCTTTGAGATAGAGTGAGTCGGTGCTGCCGAAGAGAGAGGTCGAGAGTGTTCATGTGGCGGCGCATGGCATTCAGCGTGATTCTCGGGATACGGCGAGAGCAGTGGTTTGAGGAACGCTGAATATCTTGGAGATATCTGTAGTCCTGGGTGGATCCAAAACACGAAGGGTGGAATTTCAGTTGGAATCCACGTGGAATAAGTTGGAGCTGGAGACAGTTGCTGAGGAAAGATATGTAGTTGTGAAAGCGAGTTTTGGTAGATACCTGATCAAACATGAGAAGGGAGACAGAAAGCAATGAAGATGAACAAGGTAAAAGAGACAAACGGAAATCCCGTCGGTGAGAAGAACAGAACCTCTTCAAGGTGGGCATTCTTAGAAGAGAAGTGGCAGTGAAATAAACACTAATACAAAAGCAAAATACTGCGGATGCTGGAAATCTGAAATAAAAACAGAAAATGCTGGGAAATACTCAGCAGGTCAGGCAGCATCTGTGGAGAGAGAAACAGAGTTAACGTTTCAGGTCGATGACCCTTCATCAGAACTGGAAAAAGTTGGAGATGGAACAGGTTTTTAAGCAAGTGCAGGGGCAGGGAAAGGGGGGAGGGGAGGAAAGAACAAAATGGAAGGTCTGTGACAGGATGGAAGGCAGGAGAGATTAAGAGAGATTAAGAGTTGTTTCATCTGGAAGGTGCCTTCTGGACTCAACATGGAGTTCAACAATTTCAGACCATAACCTCTGCCCCTATCCTTTTTTCTTCCATTTATTTATTTTTTTCCCTCTCTCCCACATGGCAGCTGTCTTTCATTCTGCCAGTGCCATTTACACTTCATCTAGAGCCATCTTTTGTTTCTTAACTTGTTCCATTACCATCTCTTTTTGCTTTGCACCATCTCTTAATCTCTCTTAATGTCTCTTAATCTTTCCTGCCTTCCATCCCATCACAGACCTTCCCTTTTGTTCTTTCCTCCCCTCCCGCCTTTCCCTGCCCCTGCACATGCTTAAAAACCTGTTCCATCTCCAGCTTTTTCCAGTTCTGACGAAGGGTCATCGACCTGAAACATTAACTCTGTTTCTCTCTCCACAGATGCTGCCTGATCTGCTGAGTATTTCCAGCATTTTCTGTTTTTATTCCCCACTTCCATGTCCTCTCTCAACATCATCCCTCTCATGGGCCACCCACACATCCCTACTAGTAAGGAGCTGGAGAGCACCTTCCTGCACATCAGTGGGGCGATGAAGGCCCAAGTCTACATTTACATCCTTCCTCGAGATGAGATCAATGAGCGTCTGCCATCTGTACCGCAGAGATTAGCGTGCAAAGTTAAAGCACATGGGATTGGGGGTAAGGTACTGTCTTGGATAGAGAACTGGTTGGCAGACAGAAAGCAAAGGGGGAAAAATTCAGCTGCTTGCGCCTCCCGTTAGCGCCTTAAATGGGCGCTAATGGGGCGTAAAGCAGCTAACGCCTGGGCGCAGCGCCGCCCACGCCTCCCGAAAAATTTAGTGGGAGGTTAGCGGCGGCGGCAGCCGGTAGCGCCCTGTGGCGCTGCGCCGCCGGCGATGACGTCATCGCCGTGCGCAGCGCCCCGCTCGCGCCCCGGCCGTGATCTTCAGTCGCGCCCCCTGATTTACCGCCAGACGCTATGTCCGACGGGTTCAGGGGGGCGTACGTGCGGCCGGGGCGGCGATATTTAAAGGGGAGGTGGCAGGCGGCCATTTTTGTTGCTGGCCGCCTGCCAGCACCTGCCCCCGTTGCTGTCCCCGGCCCCCGTGAAGCCCCCCCACCGTGAAGTGCCGGCTGCGCTCCAAGAGCCCGGCACTTCTCTTGAGTGCCGGGCTCTTTTGCCGGCACTCCCGATCCCTGGGAGCCCAGCTGGGCCCCGGTTCGCGCTGCGCAAGGCCCCTCCCCTTTAAGAAGGGGAGGAAGGCCTGCAATACCGCGGCGCGACGTGCCGCAGCGCGTGGCGCTGCGGCACGTAGCGCCAGGATATTCACTCGCAGCGCCCCAAGAGGGATGCGGGGTGCTTCCAGTTGCGCCCCGCTTCCCTCTTGGGGCGCAACCACTGAAGTTCCGGCGCGGGGCCGCTAATTTTTTCGGGGCGCTAAAAGTCGCGCCCCGGCGAGGTTAGCGCCCCAAATGGAGCAATACTGAATTTTTAGCCCAAAGAGTTGGAATAAATGGATCTTTTTCCGACTGGCAGGCAGTGACTAGTGGGGTACCGCAGGGCTCGGTCCTAGGACCCCAGCTATTCACAATATATATTAATGATCTAGACGAGGGAATTGGATGTAATATCTCCAAGTTTGCAGACGACACAAAGTTGGGTGGGAGTGTGTGCCGTGAGGAGGATGCTGAGAAACTCCAGTATGATTTGGACAGGTTGGGTGATTGGGCAGAAGCATGGCAGATGCAATATAACGTGGATAAATGCGAGGTTATCCACTTTGGTGTCAAAAACAGGAAGGCAGATTATTATCTGAATGGCAATAGATTGGGAGAAGGGGAAGTGCAACGAGACTTGGGTGTCCTTGTGCACCAGTCGCTGAAGGTAAGCATGCAGGTGCAGCAGGCGGTTAAGAAGGCAAATGGTATGTTGGCCTTCGTAGCGAAAGGGTTCGAGTACAGGAACAAGGATGTCTTGCTGCAGTTGTACAGGGCCTTGGTGAGACCACATCTTGAGTATTGTGTGCAGTTTTGGTCGCCTTATCTGAGGAAGGATGTTCTTGCCATGGAGGGAGTGCAGCGAAGATTCACCAGGCTGATACCTGGGATGGCAGGAATGACGTATGAGGAGAGATTGGATCGATTGGGCTTATACTCACTGGAGTTCAGAAGAATGAGAGGGGATCTCATTGAAACTTATAAAATTCTAACAGGACTAGACAGACTAGATGCAGGAAAGATGTTCCCGATGGCTGGGGAGTCCAGAACCAGGGGTCACAGTCTAAAGATAAGGGGTAAGCCATTTAGGACTGAGATGAGGAGGAATTTCTTCACCCAGAGAGTGGTGAACCTGTGGAATTCTCTACCACGGAAGGCAGTAGAGGCCAATTCATCAAATATATTCAAGAAGGAGTTAGATATATTTCTTAAAGCTAAAGGGATCAAGGGATATGGGGAGAAGGTAGGGACAGGGTACTGAATTTGGATGATCAGCCATGATCTCATTGAATGGCGGAGCAGGCTCGAGGGGCTGAATGGCCTGCTCCTGCTCCTATCTTCTATGTTTCTATGTTGTCCACAGCAAGCATGTTCTCGTTGGACTGGCGCATTTGCTGCTCCTTGCAGGTGGCCATCCTTTCCATGGAACAGCACATCGTTGCCATCGCCTGTGAGATTGTGGTGCTCATGTTGGAGATGGACTCCTCCATTCTCTGTACATTTGCACACATTGCAGCTGCAAAAGATGCCAGAGCCTCATGCAATTGTTGCTGCCCCTCTAAGATCACCCTCTTCTCAATGGCATCCGAGGCTCAGCGTCTGCATCTGCATGCAGCTCAGCAGAGCTTGGAGCGACCTGCGCCCTCCGGCGAGGAGTCTCCACTGCTGACCCTGTCAACACCACCTGCTCATGCTCACTTGTGATGTGAGAGACACCAGGTAACAACACTGCTGTATCTCGCACAGGAACCACCGAGGTGTGCATATCTGCGCTGGTGCTGGGTATTCATGGGTCTGCTGACGGTGCACCCTCAGAGATTGGAGCTTGCTCTGAGGAGTCATCTTCCTTGTGCGGCTGGACAGTGGGGGGAACTTGATGGATGTGTGGAAGAGTAAAGAGATGAATTGGAAGTGTTATAATAAGAATGGGTAGCATTACCATATGCACATGATGGCATTTCACTGGATGCTGACATCAGTTACCATATGAGTGACTGCTGTATGCCATGTGGCTGTATGTGATTTAATTCTATCACCAGGTTGCTGGGAGGTCCCCTTCTCTCTGTCTCCCACTGCCAGCAGCTCTGCAACTCCAGAAATCTCCAGGGCTTCCTCCTCTGTTGGAGTCAATTGACTGAAGACTGGAGGGCCACTTCTGGTTCTCTGCCTCTCCCTATTGTTGTGGGTTCTCTTCTGCAAGGAGGGAAAGAAGAGAACTTTGAGTGAGCGTGATGGAATGAGTGTAAGGAATGAATGGGCTACATGACTATGAGGGAGTGGTGTGATTTGCCAAATGGCCTCCTTCTGTGGTGTTACTTGCTATGATTGCATTAGGATGAGGGTGAGTGTCAGGGGTGGTTAGTCAGATGGGGATGTGAGTAGGTACATAGACAGAGTGGACCTGCAAGCTAGGTTTGTGTGAGGAATGATGTGCAGGAGTAGGCTTGGGAAGGCAGAGTGATCGGGTTGTGGTGACAGGCACATCAGGATGTAGGTGAATGTGGCATTGCCCTCACCTTTCCTGACCTTGTGAGATCATTGAATCTTTTCTGGCACTGGATCCACGTCCTCCTGATGACATCCCTGCTACTGACCTCCTCTATGATCTCCAGCCATGCCCTTTTTGTGTCTTTTGATGGTTACTTTCGTCAATTGCCAGGGAAGAGGACCTCCCTGCATGCTCTTACTGCCTGCACCAGAACATCCAGGGAGGCATTGGTGAATCTTGGCACTGCCCTCTGTCTTATCTCCATGACCCACAGTTTTATCAGTTTTATTGAGTTATTGAGAGCTCTGGAAATCACCTTATGCACTCCTACATGAACCTTCAAATGAGATGTGTGCAAAGCTGCTTTAAATATCCGCGCTGAAAATGAGTCATTGGTGACATCATCAGACCAGTTCCATTTAATTGGTCCGGGAAACGCGTATCACTGTTTTAATTGGGGTCATTATGTTAAACACACAGTGCAGAACACGTTGTTCACATCTTCGGGTTCCCGACCCGCTACGCGGCCCGCATGCACGCAACCCGACTCCAAGGCAAAGCTTCCGGCCATAGAGTCTACAACACAGAAACAAGCCATTTGGCCTAACTGGTCTATGCAGGTGTTTATCCTTCACATGAGCCTCCTTCCACCCCTCTTCATCTAACCCTATCAGCATATCCTTCTATTCCTTTCTCATGTGCTTAGCTGCTTCCCCTTAATTGCATCGCTATTCGCCTGAACTACTCCATGTGGTAGCGAGTTCCACCTTCTAACCACTCTCTGGGTAAAGAAGTTTCTCCTGAATTCCCTATTGGATTTATTAGTGACTGTCTTAGTGAATATCTGCACTGGACAAAGCAGAGCTGAAATATTGCAGCACAAAATGCTGTTAAAATGTAAACTTTGCATCATGAATAATTATATACCCAGGATCAGCACATCACTAAAAGGATTATCGACACTACTGGAAGCGCCCCGCCTCCCTCTTGGGGCGCTGCGAGTGAATATCACGGCGCGACGTGCAGCAGCGCCACGCGCTGATAATAAAGGATGACATAAGGACAGTAGAGAGAAAGGATCTTGACTCAGAAGATCAGGAAGTTGCATCAGTATGGTTGGAATAAGGAATAACAAGGGGCAGAAAACACTGGTGGGAGTTGTATATAGGCCCCCTAACAGTAGCTGTACCGTTGGACAGACTATTAATCAAGAAATAGTAGGAGCTTGTAATAAAGGTAATGCAATAATCGTGGGGGACTTTAATCTTCATATAGACTGGACAAATCAAATTGGCAAAGGTAGTCTGGAGGACAAGTTCACGGAATGCATTCGGGACAGTTTCCTAGAACAATATGTCATGGAACCAACCAGTGAACAGGCTACTTTAGATCTTGTATTGTGTAATGAGACAGGGTTAATTAGCAATCTCATAGTAAAGGATCCTCTGGGGCAGAGTGATCATAATATGATAGAATTTCACGATAAGTTTGAGAGTGACTTGCCTAAGTCTGAAACTAGACTCTTAAACCTAAATAAAGCCAATTACATAGGTGTGAGGGGTAAGTTGGCTAAGGTAGATTGGAAAAATAGATTAAAAGGTACGGTGGTAGATAAGCAGTGGCTAGCATTTAAAGAAATATTTCATAATTCTCAACAAAAATACATTCCATTGAGAAACAAAATCTCCATGGGAAAATTGATCCATCAGTGGCTAACTAAAGAAGTTAAGGATAGCTTTAGATTGAAAGAAGAAGCTTATAATGTTGCGAAGAATAGTAGTAAGCCTGAGGATTGGGAGAGTTTCAGAAACCAGCAAAGGATGACCAAAAAATTGACAAAAAGGGAAAAAATAGAATTTGAGAGAAAACTAGCAAGAAATATAAAAACAGATTGTAAGAGCTTCTACAAGTATGCAAAAAGGAAGAAAGCAGCAAAAGTAAACATTGGTCCCTTAGAGGCTGAGACAGGAGAAATTATTATGGGGAATAAGGAAATGGCAGAAACGTTTGTAAGCGGTTTTGATCCTAGCCCAATTGCTAGACGGACGGTTCGAATCGCCCCCGCCTTACTAAAGTTCTATACCCGGGAATTATTATTCAGAGTGTAAATGAAATAAGTCACGGACAGGAATGCTTCGGTGAAAAATCGTACTTATATTTATTTGGTCTAACATACACTGGCTAAAACATGCACTACTAAACGAAATCACTGTCTCTGTGGAGAATAAATTCCAGGTTACAAACAACATACATACAGTACAAAACTGGGGACTATAACAAGCAGTAATTCCCTTGTTGCTATGGTGGACTCTAATTCTACCCCTACCAACTAATTACCCAGTCGCATAAGCCCCTTCGCCTGGCTGAACCAAACAAAGCTCCCACCCTCGGAATAGCCCAAAAACTTCACTTTTGAGAAAACTCTGAGCCTTTACAGCTCACCCAGCTCGCCTGGGATATTGGGTTACCGGCTTGGGACACTCGAGTCCATGCTTACCCCCACACGCAGTCGGTTTCGATCGCTCTGCTCGGTGGCTCCTCTGGTACTTCTTGTTAGGTCGATCTTGTTGGAGCGAGAGCGAGAGAGAGAATGGTGGGAAAGGGTCTATCTTTATTGGAGTCTCGCTACCCCTATCTTTCCCGCCAATCTTTAAAATCCTTTTGTTTCTAAGCACTCTGGTGCTTAATCAGTGATGGGTCATCCTCAGACCCATGAGTATTCCGTGATTGGACTAATGGCCCTAAGTCTGGGACATATTTTGGTCTTTGTGTTGGGAAAAACTGGCTCCTCTTCGGCTGGCTAGGCTAGTGGGTTCATTGTTCTGCTTCTCTTCTGAGATGGAGGTGAGAAGTACTTTTGCATATTAGAGTGGCCTTCTAATAGGTTCAAGTTCAACGGGTGCCTCAGGGTCCTCAGCCCCTTTGTCAATTCGGGATGACTGACAGTTCTTTTGTCACAGCCAACTGCCATGCTTTCTCTGGAGTTTTAACAAACCAGTTTTTCACATATCTGCACTTATATCCACTGTTAGACAGTGACCAAATTTTCATTAAGGCAATTACTATAGAATCATACTGCACAGAAGGAGGCCATTCAGACTATTGTGCCTGTGCCGGTTCTCTGAAAGAGCTATACAATTAGTCCCACTCTCCTGCTCTTTCCCCATAGCTCTGCAAATATTTCCTTTTTAAGTATATATCCAATTCCCTTTTGAAAGTTACTACTGAATCTGCTTCCATCACCCATCAGGCAGTGCATTCCAGATCATAACAACTCGCTGATTTAAAAAAAATTCTCTTCATCTCCCCTCTGGTTCTTTTGCCAATTACCTTAAATCTGTGTCCTCTGTTTACTGACCTACTTGCCAGTGGAAACAGATTCTCCTTTATTTACTCTATAAAAACCCTTCATAATTTTGAACACCTCTATTAAATCTTGTCTTAACTTTCTCTGCTCTAAGGAGAACAACCCCAGCTTCTCTAGTCTCTCTACATAACTGAAGTTTCTCATCCCTGGTATCATGCTAGTAAAACTCCTCTGCACCCTCTCCAAGGCCTTGACATCCTTCCTAAAATGTGGTTCCCAGAATTGGACACAATTCTCCAGCTGAGGTCTAACCATATTCATGACCATCTTCTTTCCTACATGACTTTAATGGTCTTATGCCATATTTTTTCAGGAACAGAATGGGGTTATTTTCTGGATTGTGTACAAATAGCATTTTTTCTGAACCAATAATTTTGAGGAAACAAATCTGCCTGACTTCTTTATTGAATCACCCACAATGATGACAAAAACTCTGATGGGAAAATGAGAGTTTTCCATTGTAATAATCAGCATCTTAAGTTACTGGATGTAAGCCACTTGAGTTATGCAAGTTGTTTTTTTTTCCGCTGTGCACAAACGTAAACAAATAAAATTGGTACCACGAGAAAACCTAAATTATATACATGGACTTTATGAATGCTTGGAAATCAATTTATAAAATTATAAAGGGGACAAAATTCATCTGTGCAGTACAACTAAAGCAAACACAAAGTGTGCATTACTGTGTACTAATTTTATGTATTAGCAATAACAGAACATTTGCTAATATTTGTCCACGCTCCTAAAATTCCACTGGTGGGTATTCTAGTTCAATGCGGGTTAATGCACAGACCCAGTTCTTACAATTTTTGTGCTCTAACCAGTTATTATTCTCATATTCAGCACCAAGGACCATATAAACCAATGTATAACCTAATATGCACAATACCTGATAATGTAATGTTGCCCAGGGTTGAATAAGACGTCCTTGTTACTGTAGTAATTTCTTAACTGGAAATGATACAAGCATTCTCATTGCTTCCTAGTTCTATGGACAGCAGAAGAATAATCACTTTGTCACACTGTGTGGCTTAGGCTTTAACCTATCAATCAGATTTATATTAAAAGTAAAAATACACAGTAGCAAAAGATCAATTCATTAGATTACAGCATTTAACTTACAAAGTTCACAAAATAATAAAAGTAAGAAAAAGAGATTTGCATTTATATAGCACAATTCACGACTTCAGGACTTCCCAAAGCGCTTCACAGCCAATAAGGTGCTTTTGTAGTGTAGTCACTGTTGTAATGTAGAGAAACGCAGCTGCCAATTTGTGCACAGCCAGGTCTCACAAACAGCAATAAGATAATGACCAGATAGTCTGATTTAGTGATGTTGGTTGAGGGATAAATATTGGCGTGGACACCGGGGAGAACGCCCCTGCTCTCCTTCGAATAGTGCCATGGGATCTTTTACGTCAACCTGAGAAGGCAGATGGGGCCTCAGTTTAGCATCTCAACTGAAAGATGGCAGCTCCGACATTGCAGCATTTCCCCAGTACTGCACTGAAGTATCAGCCTAGATTATGTCCACATGTCTTTGCAGTGGGACTTGAACCCACAACCTTGCAACTCAGAGGCAAGAGTATTACAACTGAGCCAAGTCTGACAAAATCGCAACACTTCACTAACTCTACTAAGACAAAATCTATGCATGGGGTTGAAACCCTCATGGTACCTTTGAGTATTCATTTCTACATGGACTGCAGTACAATAGAAAAGGACGAACCGCAACTGGCGAAAACTGGCAAAAAGATACTGAATATTTCTTTGCCTGGGCAAGGAGCTGTCAATCAAGCCCTTCCCCTAGAGATAAAGGACATCAAAAGGTATCTTTCACAATTAATTAAAACTGTCAATCACAGTAGAGTTCAATGGCATAAGGCTGGTCTCCATCACCTGTTTCTAGCAATCCTGAGGATAAATGTTCATCTTTAATGTTCCCAGTGCAGAGTTTCACATGCCAAGAGAGCACATCAGCAATTTGGGTGCTAGCCAAAATTGCAGGCCCATGATTTTACATTCATTAATTTTAATTTGCAGATTCTTTTTCAAAATTTATGTTTCAAAGATGTCATTGTTGCTGCTTCATTTCTCACACAACTCTGAAGGCCTCAAAGTTAGCTGAGATAATAATCTGGTTTGAATAACAGCTAAGACTTTATTCATTCATTCCAACATTTGTTCCAAAAGCTATTCACTACTGATCAGTGTCCTAGAATAATTATCATTTTAATTTTAGTTTTATCTCATTCTAATTTTAAATTAGTTGATGAAAATATAATGATTGTGGTTAAAAATTATTTTAATTGACAAAAGTAGCACTGATATCAATGCATAATTTCCAGAAAATGTCTTTGATATGCATATCTTGAGAGAATCACAGGGTCCACACTTGTTCAGCGCTGAGAGGTTTTCTGAAAACTTGCTTGCGATTCCACTGGCTATTTACCATAACATCTTGCAGATCCCTGTGTGGCAAAAATAGCCTGTAATATTCAGGCGATGAGGGGGGTGGGGGTTGGGGGGTGTGGGAACTGCATGTTACGAAGTGCTGCTCCTGTCAGTTTTCCAGAGGTAGGTCTGGCAAGGGATTGGCAACAACTTAAGAGGGTCATGACTCTTCCTATACTCCTGCTTACCTGCTGCTGCTGCTGCTGGATAATGCTGAGTGCTGTAGTGAGGTTTGTTGCTGAGAAGAACTGGTTTGCTTCTCCTGGCGTGGTGATACATCTCTAACAAGAACAAAGAGACAAATCTTTAGTACATGTGCATCGTTATATATGTTATTGATGGACAAACAATATATGACACATTTTGTGGGGCATGTCAGTCTCAACTTTACCGCTCCTGAAACACTTGTTTAGATGTAAGGTATTCAATTATAGTTGTACAAACCAACAGCAGGTTTCTCTTCTTCAGCTTGTGTGTCAACCCCTCCATGCATTGCTTTTCAGCTAATGACCTTCATTATGGCATCTTCGAGGAGGGTAAGAGCTTTCAAGTGTTATATATCACTGTTCCTTTTAGTTTAGCGCCTTCGATTACTAACACCATTTTCAGCAAGGAGAATATATATTGAATATATAACGAATCAACCGCCCGTTATACATCTCTCCTGATTTTTGTTTAAATGAAAATCAGGAGAGATAGATAACAGGCAGCTGAATCGATAGGTCTCATTTCACACTATCACCCAAAGTCAAAATCACCCCCATTGAATGACGAGATATAAGGGGTGACTCTGTTATTGAGAGCCAATAGGAAACAGGAACAGCAGAAGATGCCCAACAGAGTCAATGCAGTCTCAAATATGTATAGGTGGTGGGAGCGAATGTGAACAAAGTTTTGCAGACTGAGGAAGAGTGCCAAGGTAGGCTTGAATAAATGGAGCCCACTCAGGCGAAAGACATGCCTGCAATATGCAGGCACCATGCAATTGTCCCACAGTGTGTCACATCAGCAATGCAGTCTGCAATACACTGACTCCAAAGTTCACATCTTCCATCAATAAATAGCATGTCTGTGAAAGTGCATCTCTAACCCGAAAGTAAACAAAGGCATAGACTACCTTCACTTCATGTAACAGTTCCATGTTTTCTTACCTGCTCACTGTGGCTCTTCAAACTACTTACATGCTCTGTCCTCAGTCTTTCACACCAGGTGGAATGTGAGCTACTCACTGGGGTAGCCAGTGCTGATGCTGTTTGTTCTGTGTTCCAAGGAGAAGGCAGACCTTTACTTCAGGGAAACACACTGGTGCCAGATCAGCCAACCTGCAATGCTTCACTTGCCACAGGGAACAGACCTTATAAATTATTGATATGGAGGTCATTGAGGAAGTAGGCAAGGGAGTGCTTGGTGGCTTTGTGAAGGCTCAACAAAGTAGTTTTCTCTCCAATTTGTTCTTGCTAGCCCTTTCAAATGAATTAGTGAAGAACAGGCAGGAGCATCTACCCATTAACACCATGGCCCCCAGTTGGTCTTGCTTGTCTGTGTGTTACATTCCCTATCCTTTGTGTAAGGGGTTCCCAAGATAAAGAAGTTAGCACCAGGGAGGAGCAGGAGGCTGCCTCAGCACACCAGCATCAATCAAACACTCCAAATCCTGCAAGCATCAGCACAGAGAGATCCACTTCAGGTCAACCAGATAGGGAGAGTAAGGAGGGAGCACCGAGTCATGCACTGAGCACAAGTGAGCAGAAAAAATGGCAGCAAAGCAGCACCAACAACAGGAAGAGAGGGCTAGGGGCAGATATGCATCTACTGTATAAGAACATAAGAACATAAGAAATAGGAGCAGGAGTAGGCCAATCGGCCCCTCGAGCCTGCTCCGCCATTCAATAAGATCATGGCGGATCTGATCCTAACCGCCAATCTACTATCTATCACAGAACCATCTCCTGCATCTAACAGAATTGCACACACGAAATAGGAGCAGAATCAGGCTACACGGTCCCTGGGCCCGCTCCACTACCCACAGGGCCATGACCGATCCGAACCTAGACTCATGTCCAAATTCCTGCCCGCTCCCCGTAACCCTTAATGCCCTTTACTTCTAGGAAACTGTCTATTTCTGTTTTAAATTTAATTAATGTTGTAGCTTCTACAGCTTTTTGTGGCAGCATATTCCATGGACCTACCACCCTCTGAGTGAAGTAGTTCCTCCTCATCTCAGTTTTGAAAGAGCAGCCCCTTATTCTAAGACTATGTCCCCTAGTTCTAGTCTCACCCGTCATCGGGAACATCCTCCCCGCATCCACCCGATCCAACCCCTTCACAATCTTATATGTTTCAATAAGATCGCCTCTCATTCTTCTGAACTCCAATGAGTAGAATCCCAATCTACACAACCTGTCCTCATATGTCCCACTGATTCATACATTTCAGGCTTGCATACTGGGATGCACTGATTAATCATCAGAAGTTCTTCATACAGTCCTTTGAGAATCTTCACAGCTCCCTACATGGAATGGCAAAAAAACATGCATCAGTGTTGCTCCAACACCTGTGTAGGAAAGCAAAAGAGTTTAGAGAACCTGCAGAGCACATGGAGTGAGTGGCAATTCAGGAAGACCTGCAAGCTACCCAGGGCAGGGAGCTCAAGGCCACATCCAATTTTTGCTTACCAACACTGTATGTGCCACTATTCAAACCTGTAGCTCCAAGTTGCAGGATGGTCTCATTCCGGGCTTTGAGATTAGCATTGGCTTGAGATAATCATGACAGTGGGATTCACCTTCCTCAGTGGCAGCCAAGCGTGTGGGTTGGGTAGTTTTTTGACTGCAGATGCCTGGGACAGTCCAGCAATAATGAGAAGATAAACCCGATGTGGGAGCCCCTTGTCCTGGCCTTTTGTTCCTCTGGCTTACTGTCCTCTTCCAGAACTCCTCTTCCTCCTTCAAATCTAGGACAGTCATTAACAGATCCAATGGAATGCCCTCGCTGAGCAGTGTGGTTCTGTTTGAGGTTGGCAGCTGGTGCCAGCAAGAATACTGCGGCTGGAGGTCTGAAGGCGTCCTGTATTACAGAAAATCTGCAGTAAACAGTGGAAATAAAAATTGCACAAGCAAATACACAAGTACAGCAGTACAGTATGTTCAAATAAAAGCTGGGAACATAGCTCTTCCAAAAACTGTCTTAATAGAGGTCTTTTATGGAGGCTGCCTGGTGCCTGTTTTAAACGGATGCACAGTGAATGGAGCAGAGCTGCAGAACACGAGGAATTCATTGTGGGATGTATTAGTTTATATTTAGATTAAATTGAAGCCTTTAATGAGACTCAGCACAACTTCAAAAACTCTGAAAAAGTTTTGGGATCGCCCAATCCAAAGTGCACTGCCTACACTCGGACCTACTGCAACGATTCCACACGGCTCTACCCTTGCAGACTTGGATCCACTCCCCAAACACTACGTCGGGGAATCAGCTCTATAATGTAATGTGTATTCAAGCACCAGCACAGTTTTCAGGTTTTATGCATTGCTCACCCAAATATAAAGTACCTGGACTACAGGATGTTTGAGAGCAGATGCAGTACTGTGGACATGCCAGATTGCATCGAATTTTTAACACAGAAACAGGCCATTCTGCCCAATCAGTCCAGGTTGGTGTTTATCCTTCACATGACCAACTGATGTATGAGTGAATAATGATAACCTGGTGTTGTGCGACTTCTCACTTTTGAATAATGATAGGCAGTCTTCAATCTTTCTGGTTTTCTCAGTGAGTTCCCCATCCAAGTACAGAGCAGGCCTGACGTTCCTAGACCTTCAAGATGTGATTGAATCAGGCAATGTTAGAGTAGTGCAGCTATCAGTAATAGCCCCCCTGCATCTGGTACTCCCAGGGAGTCCCCATCCAAATACTAACTAAGTCTCACTCAACTTAGTTTCATAAAACCTGATGAAATCAGGAATTAACACAATATATTGGCAAAACAGATGCACAGGGTAATGCATCAAGCTATAATACTGACAAGGATGGGATATGTACCCATGCATACAAATCACAATGGAATCGTAGGCCTTTGCTTTAACTACTTGTTTACCTCATCTCACGCTTATTTCTGTCTCTCCAGTTTATCCTTTTCTTGGGGGCCTGCTATACTAGATTCCAAACATCTTCATTAATTCTCCTTTTGTCATAATTGTAACAGTTTGCTGAATGATTTTGGATTAAGTATACCAAGCTAATCAAGGCAATGCATCTAACATTTGTAACTTACTTTGATTGACACAAATGGCTTTCCAGATGGAAGCCTCCATAAATGGCAGTCTAAGTTTATTCATGGTCATCATCACTGTCATCATCTTAACATTTCTTGATATCAAGCACCTTTTTCTGATATCTCTCCTAGTATGTGATCTTGGGGTCATAAATTCTCAAACCCGCCTGGCCACCATAAGTGGCACCGACTGTGCCACTGACTTCCACTCATGACCCTGCCAGAGTATCTGGGATCAGGGCAGAGTCAGCCAATTTAAATATTGCTGGGAGTGCCCATATCAGTATGGACACAGTAGGGTGCCTACTCGTGGGGGAGGAAGATGCAGCATCGGACAGTCATGTGGGGATGCTGCTGGTAGGCCCGCATCAAATGTTGCTGCCATGCAACCAATTGACCCTGTTTGTAAGAGGGCCAATGTAAAAAATGTTAAACATTCAATTCTGCGTACTTCCAGGCCAAGACTCCAGCCTGGGGACCCTGGTTGAACTCGTGCGCTCCTGTAGGGACCAAGAAAGCAATAGCTTGTTGCCATCCAGACTGCAGGGTGCTCAGGAGGAAGGAGCTGCTTGAGTTCCCGTGGGAGGGGAAAGCCATCTCACCGACTCTGTCTCCTTCCAACATCATGGGCCTTTTATGGGGTGGACGCAACTTCCACCTACCCCAGGCCCCAGAGAGACTTCACACCAGTGATTCTTTGGGCTCGATTTTGCCAGGCCCGAGGAGGCGGGATTGGAGGCGTGTGAGGTGGTAAAATCGCAAAAAAATGGCGGGCTAGCCCGATCCCGCCTCCATCCCGCCTCCGAGCAATTTTCCCAATTGCGTGTTTTCTGACCTCGTTTCCATCCCACCTCCAAGAGGCGGGATAGGCCAGTTAACCAGTTAAGTGCCTCTATAATCCCATTTTGAGAGGCCTTTCTGTATTTACCACTTTTTCCACGTCCTGCACGTCTCCTCTGGAACACGCCAGTGAATCCTGGCGGCCTCACAAGTGGACTGCTTACTAACAGCTGCAGCACCACCATTAAAAAGGAGTTTTCAGCAATCATCATTTGCAGGTGGCAGAACTTTGTTGTCTCAGGTCTGGGGGAACTTTTAGCAGGCATACCCATTGTTGTGGAAGTTTGGAGCCTGACATCCATCTCCAGTGTGATCTCCTGGGAAACCCCTCTCGCCACATTGACTGAGCGCTTCCTCAACTGAGGCATATACCAGAAGCATGGGAACCATTTATTTCCTTTCCTCCTGGACATCAGATTCGGACGAAGACCAGCCGTGGCAGCAGCAGAACCATGAACAACAGCACCACCAACAGTAGCAGCAACAACAGGAGCACCAAGCTGCTGCTCACCCACCTGCAGCTGCACAGGCCAGAAGGTGCCAGCGCGCTACCACATTGCTACCGGGATGCAAGGGACGCACTCCTCTTGGCCAGATTTGCTTAGCCTGCACAGTCAAACACTTTTGCCTCACACCTTCTGATCAGACCATCGACAATGGCCAAGAACCTGCGGATTCCTATCACTCTGACCACCATACTGACAATTGCAAGTCGCCCTAAGCCCTCAATGTGGAAGTCCCATTAGCGAAATGACACAGGCCACAACTGCAACAGTTTTCCATCAGAATTTTTTATGACAATAAGCAACTGATGGCTTTTCAAAATTAAACACAACGTTACACCCAAGTGACTACCCTTGTGACTACTTGTGCATTATCTTCCTCTTACACGTGCTCCTACGTGGCTGCTTCCCCTGTGGCTTCAGCAGATGTGGAGAACCCTTGCTCACTTTCTTGCTGCTCCTGTCTCGACACCTTTGGCGGCTGTCCTCTGGGGTTGACAACCTGTGAGGGCTCGGCAACAGTCTGCTGCTCCTGCGGCTGTGCAGGGGTTGAGACGCTGATCTCAGTTGGGTGGGGACTCTGGTGGGGCTCTGACCGAGGACTCTGCAGTGGCATGGTCGTGTGAGCGCTTGGAGAGGAACCCCCACTTGTTGTATGCCACCAACATCCCTCTCATGGGTCAGCCCCACTTCAGAGCTAGCAAGTGGCTGGACAGCACCTTGCTGCACTGCAGGGGGGGGGCATGAGGACCCATTTCTGCACTGGAAGTCCTACTCCAGAGGACTTGCATGAAGGTCTGGTTTGTTTGCTCAATAGCTGACCATCGCTCCTCAAGAGATGTCAGTCTATTCTGAACAATTACCATGTTTTCCATACCCTGGCGTCTAAGCTCCTCCATGGATGTAGCCATCCTCTCCTCTACCGTAGCCATCCTCTCCTCTACGGTAGCCAGCCTTACCATGGAGGTAGCCATCCTTTCCAAGGAGGTTGCCATCCTTTCCATGGTGATGCATTCATGCGCCAACGCCTCCACAAAGGCTCTGCTCATGTTAGCGATGGACTTCTCCATTCGCTCCACACTCGCAGCGACCCTGGAGACAAAACCTGCCAGAGACTCCTGCACCTCTTCCTGGAGTTCCAGCACCGCTCTCCTTCTGGATGGACCTGGAGGCACAGGGTCAACATGCAGCGGAGCCGAGCTGGGAGCGCCCTCTCCACTGAGACGAGGACTCTCCACTGCTGTCCCTGTCTCCACCATCTGCTGATGCTCACTTGTGAGCTGTGATACACCAGGTGACAACTCTACTCTATGTCCCGAAGGTCCCACCGAGGTGTGAGTGTCTGCGCTGGTGCAGGGTGCGCTTAATTCTGCTGATGGAGCGCCCTCAGAGGTTGCAGCTTCCTTTGAGGAGTCTGGAAGCTCAGGCTCTTCCTCCTGGACAGTGGGGACGGGGGCTCTCGATGGTCCTGTTGGGGAGTAAAGGAAAGAGTTAGAGATGTGAGGTTGCATGCACATTGAATTGTGCAGATGATCATAAGTCAATCTGTTAGAGCATCAGAATCATTATCAGTCACTCATGCAATGTCAATGAGAGAGATGCCAAACTATTCTGTCACTAGCTTGCTGTGATGCGCCCGTCTGTCCGTCCCCCACTTGGGAATCCTCCTCAATCCCGGCAATTTCCAGGGCCGCCTCCTCCGAGGTGGTGAGCTGGGCTACTGAGGGTGGCCCTCCTCCTTTCCTCGCTCTTTCCCTCTTATTGTGGGCTCTCTTTTCCTGCAATGAGGGACACAAGTGGAGTTTGAGTGAGAATGAAGGACTGAGTGTAAAGAATTCATAGCATAGATGCTTAGAAGGAGACAAAGGGTCCTCGCTGTGTGTTGTAAGTTGTTGTCATTGCGTCACAGTGATCGGGAGTATGAGGGCTGCATGGTCGAATAGTTAGGTGAATGTGACCATAGAGAGAGAGGGAATGGGTAAGGGTATAGGGATGTAAGTGTCAAGTGGGATGTGGAGGAAGAGGTTGGCAAAGCTGAGTGCTGGTGAGGAGAGGCGATGGGGATCAGATTGAGGGTGATGGGCAAGTCATAGTCACTTTTCCTGTGCGGAGAAGGTCATGAAACCTCTTCCTGCACTGCAGCCAGGTTCTGCGGCACATTGACCTCCTGGGCCACTTGCAGCCACACAGCTTTAGTCTGTTGTGATGGCTTTTTTCCCCCTGAGGAAGGGAAGAGCACCTCCTTATTAGATCTTGCTCCCTGCACCAGAGCTTGGATGGAGGGCTCATCAAAGCGAGGTGCACACTTTTGCTTGCTGGTGGACATGGTCGGTAAATGAAGTCCTTCATACAATGTCCAAAGCGTTTCCAGTCTCCAGAAGAATCAAGGCTGCTTGCAGGCCTTAAATCCAACAGCATTGATGACGTCATCGGAGGCGACTTTCTGTATGAAAAGACTCATTGGGCCAGTGGTTCCCACACGCAGGAAATCAATTGCCCAATTAGGGGAAAATCGCAATTTTTCAACACTTCACTTAGGAGTCGGGGTCCTGACACGAATCCCACCTGACACGCCCCAGCCCACCCACACTGGCAAAATCGAGCCCTTTGGGTTCATAGAATCATAGAAATTTACAGCACAGAAGGAGGCCATTCGGCCCACCTTGTCCGTGCCGGCCGACAAAGAGCTATCCACCCTAATCCCACTTTCCAGCACTTGGTCCATAGCCTTGTAGATTATGGCACTTCAAGTTTTTTTTAAATTCAATTATGGGATCTGGGCGTCGCTGGCAAGGCCAGCATTTATTGCCAATCCCTAGTTGCCCTTGAGAAGGTGGTGGTGAGCCACCTTCTTGAACCGCTGCAGTCCGTGTGGTGAAGGTACTCCCACAGTGCTGTTAGGTAGGGAGTTCCAGGATTTTGACCCAGCGACAATGAAGATTGGTGATATACTTCTAAGTCAGGATGATGTGTGACTTGGAGGGGAACTTGGAGGTGGTGGTGTTCCCATGTGCCTGCTACCCTTGTCCTTCTAGGTGGAAGAGGTTGCGGGTTTGGGAGGTGCTGCCGAAGAAGCCTTGGTGAGTTGCTGCAGTGCATCTTGTAGATGGTACACACTACAGCCACGGTACGCCGGTGGTGGAGGGAATGAATGTTTAAGGTGGTGGATGGGGTGCCAATCAAGTGGGCTGCTTTGTCCTGGATGGTGTCGAGCTTCTTGAGTGTTGTTGCAGCTGCACTCATCCAGGCTAGTGGAGAATATTCCATCACACTCCTTACTTGTGCCTTGTAGATGGTGGAAAGGCTTTGGGGAGTCAGGAGGTGAGACACTCGCCACAGAATACCTCGCCTCTGACCTGCTCTTGTTGCCACAGTATTTATGTGGCTGGTCCAGTTAAGTTTCTGGTCAATGGTGACCCCCAGGATGTTGATGGTGGGGGATTCGGTGATGGTAATGCTGTTGAATGTCAAGGGGAGGTGGTTAGACTCTCGCTTGTTGGAGATAGTCATTGCCTGGCACTTCTGTGGCACGAATGTTACCTGCCACTTATCAGCCCAAGCCTGAACGTCGTCCAGGTCTTCATTATCTGAGGAGTTGTGAATGGCGCTGAACACTGTGCAGTCATCAGCGAACATCCCCATTTCTGACCTTATGTTGGAGGGAAGGTCATTGATGAAGCAGCTGAAGATGGTTGGGCCTAGGACACTGCCCTGAGGAACTCCTGCAGCGATGTCCTGGGGCTGTGATGATTGACCTTCAACCACCACAACCATCTTCCTTTGACTCCAGCCAGTGGAGTGTTTTCCCCTTGATTCCCATTGACTTCAGTTTTACGAGGGCTCCTTGATGCCACACTCGGTCAAATGCTGCCTTGATGTCAAGGGCAGTCACTCTCACCTCACCTCTGGAATTCTGCTCCTTTGTCCATGTTTATCCAAGGCTGTAATGAGGTCGGGAGCCGAGTGGTCTTGGCGGAACCCAAACTGGGCATCAGTGAGCAGGTTATTGGTGAGTAAGTGCCACTTGATAGCACTGTCGATGACACCTTCCATCACTTTGCTGATGATTGAGAGTAGACTGATGGGGCGGTAATTGGCTGGGTTGGATTTGACCTAAAGGAAATAGGTCCTTCCTATCCACTCTATTTAGACCCCTCATAATTTTATCCACCTCAATTTGGTCTCCCCTCAGCCTCCTCTGTTCCAACGAAAACAACCCCAGCCTATCCAATCTTTCCTCATACCTAAAATTCTCCAGCCCAGGCAACATCCTCGTAAATCTCCTCTGCACCCACTCTAGTGCAATGACATCCTTCCTGTAATGTGGTGACCAGAACTGCACGCAGTATTCTAGCTGTGGCCTAACTAGTGTTTTATATAGTTCAAGCATAACCTCCCTGCTCTTATATTCTATGCCTCAGCTAATAAAGGCTAGTATCCCGTATGCCTTCTTAACCACCTTATCTATCTATCCTGATACCTTCAGGGATCTGTGGACATGCAATCCAAGATCCCTCTGATCTTCTGCACTTCTCAGTGTCCTACCATTTATAGTGTATTTCCTTGCCTTGTTAGACCTCCTCATGTTTGGGTCCTGGCTGATTTTCTGCCATCTACTATACCTTTGACCCCATATTGTGTCCCAGGCTGCAAGGAAACATGGTGTTCACAGCTAGGGCCTCCTACAGAGTTCCCTATCTCTGTAATATTCTTTAGCCCTACAGCCCCGCCGAACTCTCCGTCCCACCGACTCTGGCTTCCTGTGCGTCCACCCCCTCCCTCCCATCATTTCCGCTGTGCCTTCAGCTACCTAAGCTCCCTGCTCTGGAACTTCTTTCCTAAACTCCTCCCCCTCTCCATTTTGTTCTCCTCCTTTAGGTTGCTCCTTAAAACTTAGCTCTTGAACCAAGCATTTTGTCACCCCTTCTAACATTTGGCTTAGCATCCATTTTCTTGATTATACCTCTGTGAAGTGCTTTGGGACATTTATTTACATTAAAGGTGCTATATAAATAGAAGTTTTTGTATCCAAATTTACTAAGTTCCCTCAGAAAATATATTGTACAGTTAACAATGCGAAATGGCTGTTGAAGTAAATGCTATATGGCAGGTCAACTGATACTCAAGAGACATTTAAAGGCAAAAGTCTGTCCTTTGTTCGAGTTTAAATCAGAAAGCGAGATGACTTGTACATTTCTGTAAGTATCTGCATGACTAAAATCATGATTTAGCTGCTTGTGAAGCTTCAACAGGAAAAGACAATTAAAAAAAAACACAACTTGTGGTCATGCTATGACGATATTTTTGTTACACTACAGTGTTTCTTTCAGGTTCGCAGCCTAGGCACTAGACTGATGTATTGTAAAAAGATAAAAATTAAGACATAATACAATGGTTGGACCCAACAACCATAGCACATTGATTGGTACTTTTAGGAAAATTGACAGCAAAAACATAAACCTCATTGCACTGATAATTTACAATCGTTATTAATACAAATAAATACTGAAAGGTGTTTTAAAATACAGCCCTGATTTTAACCTAACCTGCTCGGTAGAACAAAGGCAATGGAAAGTAATTTTGGGCAGAATGTAAAACAAGCGACTGATCTGAGCATGCCCCGTTCCCACAGGGCAGATTAGATTAAAATCTTACATGTGATTGAAGATATTTGAAATGAGCAATTATTATAAAAACTCTGGAAGCTGCTGAGGCACTGAAATCGCTCCTAAAGCGAGCTGAACAAAAGACCATACTAAGGCTCCAGTGGTCAATTACTTGTTTAATGAGTTTTTTTAAAAAAAGACTAACACAAGAACCAACACAAATTGACAGGATATGCAGCCAGCAGGTGTTTTGACACATTGGACCCCCTGGGACACATCTCATTGTCTTGGCTGTGCTCTTAGTGTGTCTTTGATGTAGGGAAAGATTTGAATAGATTTTTTCTGTGTTTATATTGTGAATTCTGGGAGATTCTCTCACTGCTACTCTACCTGAGGAAGGAGCGAACAGCTCCGAAAGCTTGTAAAATTAAATAAATCTGTTGGACTATAACCTGGTGTTGTGCGACTTCTCATTTTTGTCCACCCCAGTCCAACGCCGGCATCTCCACATCATTGTTTAATGAGAGCAGCTGCTTGAGCTTATGGTACTTTATAAGGTCTGTTTTATTGTTTCTTTACACTGGGATTTGAAATGCATAAATATTTATACAGCTTATATCCACTACATCACTTGACTAACATTTTTTTCATATCATTACTATGATTGTTCCCTTTTTTGGCCACTGATGTTGACACTGAGTGGTGTCCTGGCCAATATTTATCCCTCAATCAACATCACTAAAAACAGATTATTTCGTCATTATCACATTGCTATTTGTGGGAGCTTGCTGTGCACGAATTGGCTGCTGCGTTTCCTACATTACAACAGTAACTACACTTCAAAAGTACTTCATTGGCTGTAAAGCACTTTGGAGTCGTGAATGGTGCTATATAAATGCAAGTCCTTCTTTCTTCTTTCTTATGTATAAAGTCCAGGACAATCCCAAGCGGGGAGGCCATGCTTAAGAATACAAAGCTTGACCTCCTCATGAACAAAGTGGAGTAATTTTTTCTGGGCCTCATAAGAAGCTCTTCAATCCAACAAACTTTAAACACATCTACAATGAAATAGCCAATGTCATTAGCTGGGTCAGATACACTGAGCTGTGAAGCTGCAAAGGAACAAAGGGAGAGAAAACATATCGAGAAGAATTACAACTAATCACAAATAAGGAGAGGTTCAACCAGCTCCTCACAGTGTAGACCAAGGCATGGGGACATTGGGATCAGGACCCTGCCTTTAGTTTAGCTTGGCGTGTAAGTAATTCATTGTTTGCTTATAGCAGTAGATTTTACAAATTTGTTCTCCAATCCCTTAATTTTAATAGATGGAAAATCCTTCGGGGTCTACTGACCTCTGTATGGAACTCACAATATGTGCTCCTGGCAAGTAAAGCTCTGCATCCAGAATGTGAATTGATAGAATCTACCTTGTACACTATACTCTACATGATGAACTTCCTCTTTTTCAGTTCACTATGGGGTACAGTAGCAGAAATGCCAGTCTTGCCAGCGTGCCCTCACCCCAGAGTGAATTAATGAAAAAAAAGTATATCATTGGATATTAATGTTGACCTTCATGGAGCCAGTTACAAACCTCCATCAGACTGTTAGAAATGAAACAACCTCTGCTAAATATCCAGGCATTGGACAGATCCACTTAGAATACAAAACTGTCTTTTAATTAACAAAACTGTAAGGGGGTGATTTTGCACTTTTATGCCAATTTTTGGGGTGTCTGTGATTCTACCACTGATGTTATGGCAGACAAGTAGGAGAATTCCTGTGTAAAGTCCATCCTTAAGTGTTCTTGTTCTAGTCAGTGACAGTAACAGCTGAAATAGTAATGTATACTTAGATATCAGATGTATTAATTTAATCTTAACCAATTCATATTATAACTATTTTATTCCTGTTTTGATCTGTTAAGATAATTTCACAACTAATAGATCTCCCATGGTGTTTATGGATAGACTGAGACTTGGAGCATAGTTTATTACAATTACTGCATTGTCAAAGCAGACTGAATACAACAGACGTTTCCCCATTGCTTAATACAGGAAATCGGGCAGGTGGCAGTTAAAATCTGCTGGGTTACTTACCTGCCCTGGAGCTGTTGGGAGCGACCATTCTGAATTTTAACCTGCTCTACTGAGCAGGCGGCAAGGAAGCTTGCCCAAAGCTGGCGGAGTCTTTCTTTACACATGCATGTCAGGTCCCAATAATGTCATCGGGACCCAAGTGCAATTTCAACTGGATGACCTGAGCGGGAAGCCACTGTGGCAGTGTAAGAATATGGACTGACATGAATCTTGTCATTCATGTGGAAATGACTTATGAAATAATACTGGGCGGCCTGCTGGTGGCGCTGTCCAGGGAGAGTATAAATACTTGGGCATGGGCCCAGCTTGCTCAGGACATTCCTTAACAGGAACTAGTGAAGGACACAACTAGATCTCCATGTTGAAAAACCGTTGATTAAAGCTTTGTTTAACGCTTAGACCAAGTGCCTAGTAGTTTTCTTACGTCATGGACTACCAACAACAACCATTTAAATAGTGGCATAGGGAAATAAAGTTCAGAGCTGTGATGCCTGCCCTGAAGTTTGGCTGGGTGTTCTCCTGGTGAATGATGTACCACTCTGTCATCCTCCCTGGTGAATCTGATCCTCCAGATGTATTGGTCTTATGTCAGGTTAAGATCATTCTGCCTTGGCCGGTGTATGCAGTTTTCAGGATAATGGCACATAGAAGCCCTCCTCTTGCAATGTAGTCTTTCTGTCTTGGCATCCAAATGTTCTTCCTCATCCTCTTCCTCCAAGTAGCAGGTACAGCGGTATTCCGAAGAGAACAACCACTGTGCAAAGGGGTATGGTGTGATCACCAAACAGTAGCCCAAAGATGCTCTAAAAATCCTCTTAAACCTCACCCTGAAAAAGAAAGACTTGCATTTATATAACGCCTTTCATGATCTCCAGACGTCCCAAAGTGATTCACGGCCAATTAAGTATCTTTGAAGTGTATTCACTGTTATAGTGTAGGAAACGCAGCAGCCAATTGAGCCAATGTATCACAAACAGCAATGAGATAATATCTAGATAATCTGTTTTAGTGATGTTGGTTGAGGGATAAATGTTGTCCAGGACACCGGGGAGAACTCCTCTGCTCTTCTTTGAATAGTGCCATGTCCACCTGAGAGGGTAGACTAAACCTCGGTCTAACGTCTCATCCAAAAGATGGCCATCTGACAGTGCAGCACTCCCTCAGTACTGCACTGAAGTGTCATCCTAGATTTTGAGCTCAAGTCTCTGATGTGGGACTTGAACCCACAACCTTGTGATGCAGCACAAGTTGAACAAGAAAAGGCTGAAAGTTGCTATCATGCAGGTTTTAATCTAAAGGCACAAGCTAATAAAGCTGAATGCCTTATTTATACGAGCAGTAATTAAAAGTGATGAATGCCCAACCATATCGTAGGAAACTGATGCAGTAGGCATTGGTGTGACATTTCCTATGTTTTCCATATCATTTCCTACACTTGTCTATTTGTGGGCTGGAAATGCACAGCATTTCCAGCAGAAAATCCTACAGGATATGTTGATCTCCCTGTCTAAGTTTCCAATATATGCTCCCAGTAAACTAAGCTCCGCACCAAGAACACAACACGGTGGCATAGTGGTTAGCACTGTTGCCTCACAGCGCCAGGGACCCGGGTTCGAATCCGGCCTCAGGTGACTGTCTGTGTGGAGTTTGCACATTCTCCCCGTGTCTGCGTGGGTTTCCTCCGGGTGCTCCGGTTTCCTCCCACAGTCCAAAGATGTGCAGGTTAGGTTGATTTGGCTATGATAAATTGACCCGTGGGGTTACGGGGATAGGGTGGGATATGTGTCGGTGCAGGCTCGATGGGCCGAAATGGCTTCTATCTGCACTGTGGGGATTCTGTGAACACAAATATGTAAAATCTACCCTTATGCTCCATTATATATGTATTATAGTTTGCCAAACCTAGATTGAAAAAAGAAAGGAACTTTCATTTATATAGCACCTTATAACATCCTCAGGCTGTTCCAAAGTGCTTTACAATCAATGGTTTACTTTTGAAGTGCAATTCCTGTTATATATGCAAATGCGGCAGCCAATGTGCAAGGCCCCAGAAATGTCAAATGAATGAAAGACCACATAATCTGCTTTATGGTGGTGTTGTTTGAAGCAGGAATATTGGCCAGGACACTGGATGTCCTCTGGCACTTATTCAAATAGTGCCATGGAATCTATTACATCCACCTAGTTAGTAAAAAGTAATTTTGCATGTGAAGAACATCTGTAGTAACTGGTCTTGAAGTGGATGCTGAATTAGATGATTATTATTCTCGAGGGATCTAATCTAATATGAGTGTTAGCCTTGGCTCAGTAGTAGCACTCTCACCACTAAGTCAGATGGTTGAGAATTCAAGCTCCACTCCAGAAACTCGAGCACATAATCTAGGCTAAAATTACAGTGTGATACTAAAGGTGGCATCTTTTGGATGAGAAGTTAAACTGAGGCCTATTTGCCACCGTGGTGGCCAAAAGATATCCCCTAGCACTATTTGAAGAAAAGCAGAGGAATTGACGTGGCCAGCATTTATCCATCGAGTAACATCACTAAAACATATTGGCCCAGAAATTGGGCTACTTACCGACACGAGTTACCACCGCGATCTGGAAAAAATGGCGGCCGTCACTTTAACGCCCTTCTCTGGTGGGGGACTCAGCGGCCGGCATTTTGGTGAGGGCCTTAGCGCTGCCAATAGCAGCACTAGCCCTGGAGATGCAAATATGGAGAGTATGACGTCATGCCGACTTAACATCAAGCTCTGCGAACTTCGACCTTAGCGCTGAGTTTAGCGCTGGGTCCTAAGCTCGCTCTGAAAAGCGAGTATGCAGCAGACTGACAGAGACGCTGTTAGCACTTCTTAAAGGGACACACATAACTTTCAGGTAAGTTTGCATTTAAGCTTTTGGACTGGATTTTTTATATTTTATTGAAGTAGTGGCTTGGTGCAATAGATGTTAAAAGTTTTTTTAAGTGTGCAGGGAGTACAGGAAGTGCTGCTGGATGCTTGCAAAGCCTCGGATGGTAAATGAAGGCCTCTGAGAAGACAGAAAATGCTGCAAATATTTGGCAGGTCAGGTAGCATCCATGGAGAGGGAAACAGAATTCACATCACAGGTCGAGTCGCTGCCTGACTTGCTGAGTATTTCCAGCATTTTATGCTTTTATTTCAGATTTACAGCATCCACTCGCAGAGGGAAGAGGAAGATGTAGAAGAGGAAGACGCAGAAGAGGAGGAAGCAGAAGAGGAGGAAGCAGAAGGAAGGATGCAACCCAGACAGCCCCTTTCTGACCAGGATATCCGGGATGGAATCATCCACCTGTGGTACCAGTGACCACAACCCCAATTCCCCTTTCAATATTTGTCCCACACCTTACCTTCCCTCTGTTACTGACCATCACAGTGTCTTCTCAGCCACAATTCTGAAATAAAAGCCACCACAAAGCAAACTTTCCAATCCAACTTTATACATTTATCCATCCAATATGACATCAAGAAATCAACCCATCAACCTTATGCATTCCCTTAGTGACTGTCTTGTGTGTGTCTTTGCCTATCCTACTGATGTCAGGCAGTGCTACACCAGTGGCTGCAGCATGGCTGGTGGAAGGCTGCTGACTTTCAGTGGGGGACACTGCAAATGGCCTTGCTGGATGACTTTGAAGTGGATGGGGGTGTGAAATCGAGTGACAGTGTTTCTTCTTCTTCTTCTTCACTCTCTTCTCCCTCTTCTTGCCAACCGCTGGCTGGGCAGGCTGGATTTCTTGAGTGTGTGAAATGAGGAAGGCACAAGGGTGGAGTTGTGGTGATGGGAGGGCGGAAAAGCAAGAGGTGCATGTGAGAAGGAGGATATCGCATGTGGATACCAGCATCTTGTACCCTTTCAGCCCCGCCACTGGCCAAGGGCTCAGCCATGCTTCTGCCATGAATGGCCAGCACCGTCTCCTCCAAGGGGGTGAGGTGAAGCTAGGAATGGGAGTTGTGCCTCATGTTTGGTACAGATTGTTGGTAGGTGAGTGATTGTGGTGGGGGTGGGTGGGAGTTGTGCATTGAGAAGTATGTGAGGCAGTGATGCAGTTGGTAGGAGATGGCTTTTGAAGATGCATTCACTGACCTTCACCACTATTCTGAGGCCATGATGCTTCATTAGGCACTGGAGCCAGGTTGTGGGGGTGACACTGCTGGCAGTGATGGCCTCGGTGATCTGGTCCCACATCCTTCTTTCTGGAGGGCCTCCTGGCCCCTGTGGGTTAAGGTTAGGGTTAGTGTTAGGGTTAGGGTGTGGGTGTTGACCCCCTGCACAAAGCTGAAGTACTGCGTGCGAGACTCTGGTGCCCCTTCCCTGGCTTGCTGAGCCATTTGTGTTAGTGCTGAAGCAATTTTCACTTTTTTCACATGCGGAAGGCAATTCAGCTTTAAGAGCTGAAGACCCCCATTTAGGAATTCTTTTTAATGTTAATTTTTTTTCAGAAGGCAGTTGAACTGTAATGGCTAAAAACTGCCTATTTTTAAATGATTTTAATTTTTTTAATTTTAGAAAGCAGTTCCCCTTTAAGGGACCACAATGCTTTCTTAAATGACAGCCTTGCTTTAAGAGAACGCTGCTCTTGCTGCAATGACACTATGGCCATGCTTCATTGGGCGTCCTGCTGGGACTAACGCCACAAAAATGGCCTTGCACGGTGAGTTTAGCACTGAGCGCATGTTAATTAGCAACCAGCACGAATATGCCAGTCCTGCCAGCGCCATCAATTTCGGCGGCCGTTAATTCTGGCCCACGGTGGCACCGGCAGGTTTTTAGCGATTTCGAATTTCTAGGCTATTGTCTGGTCATCTATTTCCTTGCTGCTTGTGGAACTTAGCTGTGTGCAAATTATCTGTCTGATTTGCCTAATTACAACAGTGCCGACATTTCAAAAGTACTTAATTGGCTGAGAAGTCCCTTGGGATGTCCTATGGATGTGAAAGACGCTATATAAATGCAAGTTTTATTGAATGACTGTCTCCCTGTTTGCCGTTGGCTTGCTGTGGGTGTTTCTGTCTTGTTCATCTCTAGTTCTTATGGGTGAGTTTTGACACAGCATCAAGTCATAAGTGATGTGAAAACCTAATATTTTGTTATTACTTTGTATGTTTGCAAACAAATAAAGAAAAGGTTCGCCGAACTTTCTCAGGAAGATGATGAAGATGTCTCCTCCCCGAATAATGACACCCCCATTTACTCGAGCTTCCCCAAAAATCCTCATGTCACAGGCCTCATAAAATGTTGCATCCAATTTTGGCCCCTCACATGTTGAATGATAGAGAGGCCCTGAAAAAGGTTCATATGAAGGTGACTAGATTGATAACTAGTTTAAAGGTCCTCAGGTACCATGAGAGCTTAGAGAGCTAGGGCTTTGTACTTTAGTAAAGCATAGACTTCGAGAAGATTTATTTGAAGTCTTCAAAATTATGAAAGAATTAGACTTAGTCCATGTAAAATCATAGAATCATAGAATGATACAGCACAGAAGGAGGCCATTCGGCGCATCGTGCCTGTGCCGGCTCTTTGAAAGAGCTATCCAATTAGTCCCATTCCCCTGCTCTTTCCCCGTAGCCCAACAAATTTTTCCTTTTCAAGTATGTGAATAGGCTATTTGAATTAAATGGATTAGGGAAGACCAGGGGACATGAGTATTAGTTACATAAGCATAGAACTTGGTTAGTTGCTATGAGGTTCCTCTTTTAGCAGAGAGTCATTGCCCACTGGAACATATGACCGACACGTGCAGTAAGCATTAAAAAGGCAGCTAGACAAGTTCCTGCATGTAGCCAACACAACTGCATATAGAAGGTAGGTTGGTCATGGAAGGATGTATTTCCCAGTCACTGTGATCTCCTGGAACTTGTTTGATAGTCTTCATGGGTTGGAGAGGAATTTACCAGGGTTTTTTTTCCTAAATTAGCTTGACACATTTTTTTTTTTACCTGTTCTAGACAATTGCATGGCTGGTGGGGGCCAGATGGTGTGGTGGTGGTGTGCAGAAGTTACAGCATGACATTGGAGGCCACATTGAACTGACTAGCTGGTCTTTACTTATCCGTTTTCATATGTTTGTATATTTGCATGTCAGGTTTCCTTAGCACTTAGATGATGTATCCAGCTGACTGACTGTCATTGAAGTGAGTAGCAATTACCTATCAACGTATTTCTGGGTTCAGCTTGTATTCTGACCAGCACTGAGTTTTTGAATTGCATTTATTACTTTACCTTGCTGTGTCAACTGATTCTCAGGCCAAGATTTTCCAGGGGGTGTGATCGGTGGTGGGTCGGGTGGGGAAGTAGTTTTATCCCCAGCGGGTCGGGACCCCGCTGTGAACCTGCCGCCACGCGCCTTTCCCAATGTCGGGTCTGTCAGCGCTGAGCAGACCTGACACGCAGCGGTGGGGGACCCAATTCAGGTAATTATGACCTTGTTTAGAGAGCACTAAGAATACATTTGATCTCACCTTTTGATTTTACGTGCTCGCCGACGGGGTCCTCGTTGCTCGGGGATCACGCTTGTTAAGCTGAGGCGGGAGATGAATGGCCATTGAATTAGCTGATTATTTGACAGATTGAAATGTGCTATAAAAGCTCCCACCTCACAGCTGTTCACTTTCCAAGCTCCAAAGCTGTTGCTTACTGCATCTGGAAGACAGATTGAGCTTTATGCAGGTTGCAAGCATTTGGAGCAAACTCTCTATCCAGTGTCACCTCATTGAAACAACCTCTCTCACCATTGACAGATTGCTTCTGTCATCTCAACTTCACCTGCCATCTATTCCATCAGCATGGGTACCATTTATACTCTCTCACTTTGGTCCTCAGAATCTGACCACGATCAGCCCCAACACCAGCAGAACCAGGCACACAAGCAGCACCAACAACAATACCACCAACCTTCTCCTCCACCAACTGATGCTGCAGAGGGCAGAGGGCATCTGCTCAGAGCTGCACCATGCCAGAGGCGATATCCCCAACACAGGGTATACAGGCAGAGGATGAGCTTCCTCAACATGACTGGGCAGCGGTGCCAAAGGAGGCTCAGGCTATCGCGCCAGGTTGTCACAGACATTTGCACATTGCTGGAGCAAGACCAGCAGCCCAGAGGACCTGGTGGACACTGCCTTACCAGTGGCTGTCAAAGTCACCAGCACCCTCACCTTCTTTGCCTCAGGCTCCTTCCAGGGATCTGCAGTGGACATTTGCAGCATCTCGCAGTCGGCCGCCCACAGATGCATCACACAGGTCACCGATGCCCTCTTTGACAAGTTCACCAATTATATCAACTTTGCCTCTGATGAAGCCAGTGTTACTGAGCAAGCGTTCGGCTTTGCCATTCTGGCTGGCTTCCCACGGGTACAGGGCGTCATTGACTGCACACATGTGGCCATCAGGGCACCCCATCATAACCCAGAAGTCTTTGTCAACCACAAGGGCTTCCACTCCCTCAATGGACAGCTCGTCTGCAACCATAGGAAGATCCTCATGCATGTGTGCGCCAAGTTCCCTGGCAGCTGCCATGACTCTTTCATCCTGCGCCAGTCCACCGTCCCTCAGCTCTTCGCATCTCCAAACAGACTTACCGGCTGGCTGCTTGTAGACAAGAGCTACCCACTGAAGATGTGGCTTTGGCAGTCATCCTCTGGGTTTTGGAGCCTGTGATGGCCCCGCCAAAGTCTGCTCCTCCTGCGACTGTGCAGGGGCAGATTTGGCCATTGCTGGATAAGGAGGCATCTGGGGCTCTGACCGAGGGGTTGGCAAGGGGGAGAAGTGTGAGCGCTTGGAGAGGAGCCCCCACTTCCATGTCCCCTCCCACCATCATCCCTCTAATGGGCTATCCGCACTTCCCTGCTAGCAAGGAGCTGGAAACCACCTTTCTGCACATCAGTGGGGCAATGAGGACCCACGTCTACACTGACATCCCTCCTAGAGAGGACGTCTATGAGCCTCTGGTTTCTATCTTCCATAGATGCCCATCTATTTTGCATAGACACCATGTGCTCGTGCAACTGGTGCATTAGGTCCTCCATGCAGGTGGTCATCCTATCCATGGAGGAACCTACAGCCGCGATTGCCTGCGCCATGGTGGTGCTCATGTTGGAGAAGGATTCTTCGATTCTCTGAGCACTCGCACTCACCGTGCTCACAAAACCTGTCAGAGCCTGCTGCACTTGTTCCTGCAGCTCCAGGATCGCCCTCTTTCTGGATGGTCCCCGAGGCTCAGCGTCTGCATGCAGCCGAGCAGAGCTAGGAGACTCCTGTGCCCTCCGACGAGGAGTCTCCACTGCTGACCCTGTTTCCACCATCTCCTCTTGCTCACGTGTGCTGTGTGAGACACCAGGTAACAACACTACTATATGTCACGACGGCCCCACCAAGGTGTGCGTATCTGTGCTGGTGCTGGTGCTGGCTTGCCTTGTCTCAGGTGACGCTGCGCCCTCAGAGGCTGGGGGCTCTTCTGAGGAATGCTCTTGCTCTTCCTCCTGGACAGTGGGGGGGCCTCTTGATGGACCTGTGGGAGAGTAAAGAGATCAGTTAGATATGTCATATGTAGATTGCATACAGATACCATTATGCACATGATGAACATTCAATGTCTCTTGACATCAGCCCCCATATGAGTAACTGATGAATACCTTGTGGCTGTATGGAAACTGATTCTGTCACCAGGTTGTTCTGATGAGCCCCTTTCTCCGTCCCCCACTGCCGGTTGGTCGGCCGCTCCAGCAATCTCCAGGGCAGCCTCCTCTGCACTGGTGAGGATTGCTAGGGATGCAGTGCCTCCTCCCATTCCCTGCCTCTCCCTTGTGTTATGGGCTCTCTTTTCCTGCAAGGAGGGAAAGAAGAGAAGGTTGTGTTAGAGTGATGGAATGAGTGTAAGGAATGGAAGGGTTACGTGTGTAGAGGGTGACTATGATGGAGTGGGGTGGCAATACCAAGTGGCTTCTTGTGTGTAAGTTAGTTGGTATGATTGCACTAGGATGAGGGTGAGTGTGAGGGATTGTTAGTAAGATGAGGATGTGATAATGTAGATAGAGAGAGAGGGATGGGTGGAGGTGCAAGGGAAGTTGGTGTGAGTATGAATGTGCAGGAGTAGGGCTGGGAAGGCAAAGTGATGGGGATGTGATGAGAGGCAAAGCAGCATGAAGGTGATTGTGGCTTTATATTCACTTTTCCTGATCTAATGAGTCATTGAAGTGCTTGCGGCACTGCACCCCAGTCCTCATGACCACAGGCCTGCTGGTCACCTCCTGCGCAATCTGGAGCCAGGCTGCCTTGGTCTCCTGGGGAGGTCTCTTGCAGCCACTGGCAGGGAAGAGAACCTCCCTGCATGCTCGGACTCCATCTACAAGCACATGGAGGGAGTCATCGCAGAATTGTGGAGCAGCTCTCTGCCTCTGCGAACTCATGTTAACTACAAACAAGCACTCACTGTAGCTTCCACACTCCTAGATGAACCTTCAAATCTAATGTGGCCGTGGCCCCTTTAAATATGGCCCCACCAAACGTGTCAGCGCTGACGTCACCAGACCCGCACCGTTTAATTGGGCCGGGTAATGCGCTGGGCGGGCTTAACAAGCCCCATTACGGCAAAGTCTTTTTTTGCAGCGGGATGCAGGCAGAAACAGGCTTGAGGCCTGCCACGGACCCCCGACAGCACTGGACCCGCCCAGGTAAGGAAAATCGTGGCCTCAGTTTCTGACAAGGTTTCAGTTGCTTCAAAAATTGAATTACCAATTTTGGCAGAAGCAAATGATATATAATGTAATAAAGTTAACCACAGACCAACAAAATGAATAACAGCTGGAAGCTCGCTTGTAATGGAAAGCTACTGGGGAAGGGCAAAATCTCCTTCCTGATGAGACAGAAAGCATGACAAAAGATCACCCTCAAAATGGCAAAATATGGTCAAAAATCGAAAGAGAAGCACCAAAATGCAATTGGACCAGATTTTGCTGGAGCGGGACATCTCACGGCGTGCCCTGTTAGATAGACATTTTCCTTCACTCTTCAGCTCAAAATTGTTTTGCCCTGCAGGTTGCTGGAAGTGCCAGCTGATAACGAGGGCAACAGGGCATCTGGGAGCTTGGACAACGATGGGACCAACAGTCTATCTCCTGAACCCATAAGATTTAAGGACTGAGAAAAAAATAGAGGAACGACGGAAAAGGAAATAGGTGAATTGGAGTCAAATTAGGCAATAGATAGAGAAATAAAGAGAGGGAGAGAAAGATTGGATTAAAAGAAAATAATAGACAGAAAGGAAAAGTAAGAATTAAAAAAAAAATTTGCTTTAAAAAAATCTCTTGTAGCAGTTTACTTCCTGTAGGAATGAATCTCCACAGTTTAAATTGTTCCCTTTCTGGGCCGGAGAGGTTGATTGGCATTGCAGGAAGATAAATCTCCTCATTAAAAAGTTACTTACGCTGTTAAGTAGCAGCCCTAATTTCTACGGAGAGTTTAACTGGTAATTAATTTGTTCATGGGATGTGGATGTCGCCGGCAAGGCCAGCATTTATTGCCCATCCCTAATTGCCCTCAAGAAGGTGGCGTTGAGCTGGCTTCTTGAATACAACTGAATGGCTTGCGAGGCCATTTCAGAGTGCAGTTAAGAGTCAACCACAGATAAGTTTTTACAACAATTCTGTCAGTTTCATGGTCAGTTACTAGCTTTTTATTCCAGATTTATTTAATTGAATTTAAATTCCCCAGCTGCCGTGGTGGGATTATGAACTCATATCTCCAGATCATTAGTCCAGGCCTCTGGATTACTGCTCCAGTAACATAAGCACTATGCTACCGTACCCTCAGCGCAGAAATGCAGCAAATTCATGAAACTCACAGGGAGGTTGAGGGGGAGCTGTCGTTTTCACAAGGCTAACGGCGGAACGGCACAGATCGTCCAACAACTTGTGGTGATTCACAATTCACAGGGTATCTCTTCCTTGCCACAAGTTACTGGACGATTTACACAATAATAACGGCGGGCACCATTAAACTTGCTGTTATTTTGGCAGCAAAATCTGGGTCAATATAAATGGAGTTGAAGCAAAAAAAGGTGAAAATGAGGGAAACAATAACCTAATTCAGATCTGGTAATAACAGACATCAGTCCCAAAAGAACTCACACAAAAGTGCTTTTATTACTTAACACAATACCAGTATCCTGTAACACCTGCAGAATAGAACTAGACGCTGAAGATTTGTATCTGATATTTACACCAAATCTTATCACTTAGGAATGCAAATGCATGGTGGGGCAATCTTTGCTGAAGCTAGGTCAGTGACTGAGGAAGTTGCCACAGTAGTCAAAACATCCTCTGACAATTTCCAGATGAGTGAAGAATGGAATAAGATGGGAATTGCAATTGCCATGTATATGGTATACAATTAGCTTCCCAGTATGGAAGTTTGAAATAAAAATGTCAGATTGAACCCTACAATTCTGTGGCAGTTCTTGCAGTCTCCCACCATAGCTTTGCCAGGAGACTTTGAGAACCCCTATGAAATTTCAAGGCCATGGTTTGGTTGATGTCACATGCTACATGCACAAATGCCTAAATTGTAAAAGTCGTATTTTCTTTTATACAATTCCAATTTACCAGTGAAAATATGATTAGAAGTGGATGACCAGTCTTGTTCCTCAGCCTGCTTCTGTGTCTCCACTCCAAGTTGTTGTACAGAAAATGGTGTGAGGAATTTTCCATGCTATCAGAATGATTCCTGTCTCCAGTTTTCTTGAAGATTTCTTTCTTTATGATAGCACGGAATATCCCAAAGACATCAACGTTTAATAAGATCAAAAGCAAAACATTTTCATCACTATACAGATCTCTGTTGAAGTTGTTTGACTCTATCCACATGCATTTCTGATGTAGAATGGACTCAGGAGGGTGGAAATTGCACCTGGGGGGAGGGGGGGGCGGTGGGTAATTCTGGTGGAGCTGTGGGGAGGATAACCTGGGTGTTGCCTGATCCAAGTTTCTACATGGCAGCCTGGATCAAGCTGACCTGAAGTGATAAACAGGGAAACCAATTGTTGCATCCACCTCATGCAGCAACACATCCACTTTACCAAACCTCAATCAGGAGTTTGGGTGAAACACTGCTCCACCAATTGCCTTCAGACTCCATTTTGTGCCGTTCCATTGCGTTCCTCTTTCTCTGCTTTTAGGCTGTCACTTCTTTCCTTCCATACAGCTTTTGGAAAGACTGACAAATATTCAATGCTATTTTGAGCCTTTCTAAAGGCTTAATGAATTGTAACCCCTATATGGCCACTTATCTTTGGTAAATTTTCCAGCTGCCTGCTTACACTGGATATCCTGCCTATACATCAAACATGCACTTGAGCCAATTGTATAGGGAGAGCATTCAAATGATGTAGATGAGTTGATCTCACAAGCTCATTCAAGGTCAGTTCTCCTCATTCAGTGTCTGCCTTGCACAATCAGCCTGGTAACTGAATATAATGTTCAATGCTTCAGAAAAAAATTGTCATTCTGCCTTTCAAGCCCTTCAGGGGAGCTGTTCAATTGATGTTCCATCAGTGAGTAGTTCTATAAGGGCCGACACAGATAGGCATCCTTTCTGGTCCCGGATACAGATTCAGAAGCAGTTGAGCATGAATAGTTCAGTATCAGCCAGGCACTATCATGGACCTGATATGTTGAGATTTTCAGGCTCAGACACACAACCGACATTTGGAACCCGAAAGAATGTATTTTTTGTGTGGGCCCAATGAATCTCCTTAATGGGGCCTGTAGCTGACAACAGTTGAATAGCTTGGAGACCCAAGTGAGAGTGGATATCTTCCAATTGTAAATATATATGTTTAATAAAGCTTAACTAGGCAGAGTGATTTTATATTAAATGTACCCCATTACAACTTTACATCCTCCTTTAAAGAGCACTGAAGAAATTCTAAGAGTAAAATTGCACAAATAATGAGAGTGCACAATATCTTAAATACCAGCATTGGAGTCATGGGCCTAGAAATTCGTTAGCCCCGAAAATGGGCGCGAGGATCGCAATGCGCCAGTAACACGTGCCCGTTCGGAGGACTGCAGGCAGCATGCGAACTCCATACTGCCTGCTCATTTGCATGATTGGGGCATTCAGTGACTGAGCGCTCAGCAAGGGGCCCAAGTTTGTACGAGGCTAACACCACTTAAAGCTAGCCTGCACTACTTAAAGTCAGTCTGCACCTCTTAAAGGGGAGGTGCATTCTGCCTGCAGATCATCATTCAACTAGCTGAGGAAGAAATCAATACATGATGACACAACAGGGGAGAGAGCATGCACCAAGGTTCTCCGATGCAGTACTGAAGGCCTTGGTGCAGGAGTCAATAGGAGGAAAGAGGTCCTCTTTCCAAAGGGGACCAGGAGGCCCTCCAGGCAACAGACCAAAGTGTAGTGGGAGTAGATAGCCACTGTGGTGAATGCCAGCAGTGTTGCCCTGAGGACCTGGATGCAGAGCAGCAAGAAGTTTAATGACCTCACACGAGTGGTCAAGATCAGTGAATTCATCTTCAAGTGCCATATCTCACCATCTGCACCACTAGCCTCACATACTTGTCAATGCACCACATCCCCATCACTCACCTACCAACAATCTCTACCAAACACGACTCATACATCACATTCATAACTTCACCTCACCCTCACACACCTACCACTGCTGCAAGCATCTCACCCACATCTCTCAGTTTACACACGCTGTCAGCTATTCAACCATGACAGACATACCACCCAAACACATTGCACCACACTCACTGACACACTTCCCTTTCTCTTGCAGGAAAAGGTGGCACATAACTGGCGCCAGCAGAACCTAACCGACGGGGGACAGGCTCGCCTGCATCACATCACCCCCCACGGAGGAGACAGTGCTGGCCATTATTGGGAGGGGCATGGCTGAGCCCGTGGCCAGCAACGGGGATGAAAGAATACAAGATGCCGGTATCCTCATACGTTATCCTCCTTCACACATCCCACTTCCCCCTCATCCCACAATATCTTCTGATTTATAATCTGCACATGGTGTCAGCATGCACCTCTTGCTTTCCCCCTCCACTCACCATAACCCTATCCATGTGCCTGTCTCATTTCAGATACCCAAGAAATCCAACCTGCCCAGCCAGTGTTTGTAGAAGAAGAGGGAGAGGAGAGTGATGAAGAAGAAGAAACAATGCCACTTGATCTGACACTCACAGCCACCAGCTCAGATACTGGCACTGCGCGGAGTTTAGAAGGCAGCTTAGAGGTGGGATGTGCACATGGTGAGCAACTGGGCATGAGTGGGCTACAGCCAGAGCAGGGGGAAAGGGTCTTGCAGGTGCCAGCTCCCTGGAGGGCGAGGGTGCACATGAGTTCTCCTGCAGAGGACTCAGATGAGGACTTCGATAGGGCGGTCTACAGAAGAATGCTGATGGGTATACAAACGAAATGCTTGGTGCATTGGCATGCCTGCCAGAAAGCCTGAGTGCAATGTCAACGAGCATGGAGGAGTCTGGAACCAACCATGCACAGGGCTTTGCACAGATCCATTTGCACACTTGTGGACCCAACCATCTGATGGCTGATGTCTCAACTTCTATTGCAACACAAGCACAAGCACAAGCCACCCTATGTCTGACAGCTGCAGTGGACGTTCAGACTTCTATCATGCAAGCTCAGACTGCTCTCATGCAGGCTCAGCTTACTGCCATGCAAGCTCAGACTGCCACCATTGTGGCTGGGTTTACCAGTATGGAAAGGGGCTTGCAGGGTGTCATAGCATTCCAGCAATCTGTCCTCCAGCAGATCGCTAGGTATGTTGAGGCGCTGTTCTCAGGGAGTGGCAGTGGCTCTGTGGAACAAGAACCTGCTGTCATCTCTCAGAAAGACAGCATTCATCTTCGCAGCATTGCCACTCTGCCAGTGTCCCTTGCTATTACTTGTCAGCCAGCCAGCCCAGACTTCCACTGCCCATGCCGAGGTGGTGCAGTCCGCCGCTGCTCGAGGTCATCCTGCAAGGCCATCAAAAGGTAAATCATGCTTGACTAATCTACTGGAATTTTTTGAGGATGTAACTGGTAGAATAGATAAGGGAGAACCAGTGGATGTGGTGTATTTGGACTTTCAGAAGGCTTTCGATAAGGTCCCGCATAAGAGATTAGCATGCAAAGTTAAAGCACATGGGATTGGGGGTAAGGTACTGACTTGGATAGAGAACTGGTTGGCAGACAGGAAGCAAAGAGTTGGAATAAACGGATCTTTTTCCGAGTGGCAGGCAGTGACTAGTGGGGTACCGCAGGGATCGGTGCTAGGGCCCCAGCTATTCACAATATATATTAATGATCTAGACAAGGGAACTAGATGTAATATCTCCAAGTTTGCAGATGACACAAAGCTGGGTGGGCATGTGTGCTGTGAGGAGGATGCAGAGAAACTCCAGTATGATTTGGACAGGTTGGGTGATTATACTGCATCTGCCATGCATCTACCCAATGTGGATAAATGTGAGGTTATTCACTTTGGTGGCAAAAACAGGAAGGCAGATTATTATCTGAACGGCAATAGATTGGGAAAAGGGGAAGTGCAATGAGACCTGGGTGTCCTTGTGCACCAGTCGCTGAAGGTAAGCATGCAGGTGCAATGGGCGGTTAAGAAGGCAAATGGTATGTTGGCCTTCATAGCGAGAGGATTCGAGTACAGGAGCAAGGACGTCTTGCTGCAGTTGTACAGGGCCTTGGTGAGACCACACCTTGAGTATTGTGTGCAGTTTTGGTCACCTTATCTGAGGAAGGATGTTCTTGCCATGGAGGGAGTACAGCGAAGATTCACCAGACTGATACCTGGGATGGCAGGAATGACGTATGAAGAGAGATTGGGTCGATTGGGCTTGTATTCGCTAGAGTTTAGAAGAATGAGAGGGGATCTCATTGAAACTTATAAAATTCTAACAGGACTAGACAGACTAGATGTAGGAAGGATGTTCCTGATGGCGGGGGAGTCCATAACCAGGGGTCACAGTCTAAGGATAAGGGGTAAGCCATTTAGGACAGAGATGAGGAGGAATTTCTTCACCCAGGGAGTGGTGAACCTGTGGATTTCTCTACCACAGAAGGCCGTTGAGGAGTTAGATATATTTCTTAAGGCTAAAGGGATCAAGGGATATGGGGAGAAAGCAGGGACAGGGTACTGAATTTGGATGATCAGCCATGATCTCATTAAATGGCAGAACATGCTCAAGGGGCCGAATGGCCTACTCCTGCTCCTATCTTCTGTGTTTCTATGTTTCCACCAGCCATGCTGCAGCCACTGGGGTAGCACTTTGTAGGAGCACTAGGGCAAGCAAAGGCACACGGACGACAGACACTAAGGGAATGCACAAGTGTGATTTTGTTATGTTATATTGGATGAGGTGACGGATAAAGTTTGATTGCAATGTTTCTTTTGTGGTGGCCAAGAAGACACTGTGATGGTCAGTAAAAGAGGGATGGCAAGGTGTGGGACTATTTTTGAATGGGGAATTGGGGTTGCATTCACTCGTACCACAGTCGGATGAGTCGCTCACAGACAGCCCGGGCAGAAAGGGGCTCTCTGGGTTGCCTCCCCCCTTCAGCTAACTCCTCTTCTGCTTCCTCCTCTCCCGTTTCCTCCCATTCTGCTTCCTCCTCCTCCTCCTCCTCTGCTGGTCACCGTATGCAAGGGCTGTGTCCTCATGACGGAGAGATCGTGTAGCATGCAGCCGACCACAACGAATCTTGAGACACATTCTGGTGAGTACTGCAGGGCTCTTCCAGATTGGTCCCAGCAGCAGAAGTGTTGTTTAAGGATGCCAATGGTCTGCTCTATCAGATTCCATGTGGCAGCATGGCTCTCATTGTACACATGCTGCCCACATGTGGGTGGGTTGTGGAGCGGCGTCATGAGCCGGGTGTTCAGCGGATAGCTCTTGTCGCCCAGTAGCCACCCTCTGGTTTGTCTTGGTGGCTCAAAGACTGAAGGAACAGCGGACTGGCACAGAATAAAAACATCATGACTGCTGCCAGGAAACCAGGCATTCACCATCATGCTGTGCTGAGCATGGTTGCACACCAACTGCACCTTCAATGAGTGGTAACCTTTGCAGTTGTGGTACATCTCAACATTTAGATGTGGTGCCCAAAGCCATGTGCATGTAGTCGATGGTGCCCTGCACATGGGGAAGTCCGCTATCCTGGCAAAACCACATGCACGCTCCACCTGCTTCTCTCTGGTCAGAGAGAAGACAATGAAGTCCCCTCTCCTGACATAAAGAGTGTCCGTCACCTCTCTTATGTAGCAGTGGATGGCGAACTGGGAGATGTTACGGATGTTGCCTGCTCCAGCCTGGAAGGATCCTGACACGAAGAAATTCAGGGCCACGGTCAACTTCCCAGCCACTGGCAGCGCTGCCCATGCTCTGGTGTGAGGCTGCAGGTCTGGTTGCAAGAGGTGTCAGAGTTCTGTGAGCACCTCCTTTGTAAATGCAGACGCCCCACTCACTGCTCCTGGCTCAGATTGAGGTAAGAGAATTCCTCTCGGAAGATCCTAGCTGGTTAAGGCCTCCTGCTGAGAACCCTTCTCCCCCTCCTCCTCTTCCCTCTGCGAGCAGCTTGTCCTCTTCTTCGTTGCCTCTGCTCCATCTCCTGTCATGCTGCAGGCCAAGGGGGGTGACAACTACAGCACCCATGACTGGGAGCAAACGGTCTGACCAGAACCCTTGAAGTCAGAAGCAAGGCCTTCTCCACTTGCAGCACCACTCCCTGTCACCTCACCAACTGTAAACAACTCTAGAAAGCTCCAAACACTTCCACAAATTTACACAGAGCCAGTAGAAATTAATCAGCAACTAACCTGTAAATATTGCTGGTAGGGGGTCTTTGCAGCTGTTGAACACATGTTCAGCTGTGGGAAGTTAACACAGGGCATTAGTTCCAGCATTGAGGACGAAAATTGCAGCACTGGTGTTAAATCAACGATGTCCGCTGATTGACATCACGAGCTGCTTACACTACATATTTCTGGCTTTCGCTCTCTGTGCCGATGCTAACGCCCTCACCAAAATGGCACCCGGCGCGACCCATACCAGAATTGTGTGCACACAGCTCGGATGCCATTTGCAACCAAAAATGGCACCCACAGCGCCCAAACTACTGGCGCTACGCAATCGAATTTTTAGCTCATTTGTCCTCAAATTGGCATGCCTTATATCCATATATTGCATGATTTGTATAAAGCAGGATGACTGCAGAATAAGACGTGAAGAAAATGTTAATCATAGAACCAAACAGATTTATCATGCATTGTGTAGCATCCTAGTCTGTAAGATCTAATAAATAGAGTCTAACATGTTAAGTCAAACATTGAACATTGTTTTACTTGAAAATATTCCAGCATTAATGGAATTAATTATTATTACGTTACCATCAGCCAACAATATGTCTCTATAATTTCCCCACGGCTTTAATCTCAAACATGTTGGGCTTCTTCCATGAAAAGTGTCTCAGTGTTTTAGTAAGTTTTCACAAGTGAGTGCTATCTTACTTCCTGCTGGTGGTAATCTTAAGTGAGAAATGGATACCACAGCAAGGGAATAATAAAAAGAAAGAAATGGTGCCAAATCAGAAACATAAAATGGAATGATGAAATACTCAATTCCTCCTACGCAGCTCCTCCAATTCCACACTGGACTTTTTCTTGTTCCCACAACTTCCAGGCCATGAAATTCGGGGTGTAGCGCTGGCCGTTAAGACCGGTTTTTGCTGAAAAAATGGCGGCCTCCTCGCTTCCACCCGTTTCTGGCGCAGAACACGATTGCCGCCATTTTGGAGAGGTCGTTACAGCGGCTATTGCCTGCGCTCGCCTCCCACGTGTAAATATGAAGATCATGGTGTCCATCGGCGTGCAACACCTGAACTGACGCACGACTGTGATTTTGGATGTCGCCGCTCTGCATACCGCCCTCTCCAAACCACGCATGGAAGAACATGCGTGCAGCAGTACTACAGAGACGCTGCCATCGCTTATTAAAGGGACACACACATATTTCAGGTAAGTTTAGATTTTAGATTTTGGATTTTTTTTTACATTTTATTGGAGTAGTAGCTTGGTGCAATACATTTAAAAAGTTGTTAAAGTGTGCAGGGAGTGCTGCTGGACGCTTGCAAGGCTTTGGGTGTTAAAGGAAGGCCTCTGAGAACACCACTTGCTCACAGTCCTGGGGGCTCTTGTTGCAGTCCCCCTTGGGCTGCAACATCACATGGAGATGAAGCAGAGGCAGCAAAGGGGACAAGATGCTCACAGAGGGAAAAGAAAGAAGCAACAGAGGAAGAAGCAGCAGAGGAAGAAGCAGAAGAGAAGGAAGCATGACTGGGAGCATGTGGTCTGACCAGAACCCTTGAAGTCAGAACCAAGGCCTTTTTTTAAAATTCGTTTATGGGATGTGGGCGTTGCTGGCAAGGTCAGCATTTATTGCCCATCCCTAATTGCCCTCGAGGCACCACTTGCTGACACTTCCCTGACTTTAAACAACTCTAGAAAGCTGCAAACTCTTCCACAAGCTTACACAGAGCCAGCAGAAATTAATCAGCAACTCACCTGAGTGTGATTGATAATCCCTTTAAATATTGCTGATAGGGGGTCCTTGCAGCTGCTGAACACATGTTCAGCTGTGTGAGATTAACACAGGGTGTTACTTCCAGCGTTGAGAATGAAAATAGCAGCGCTATAGTCAAATCAGCGTTGTATGCTGATTGATGTCACAATCTGTCTATTCTTCATACTTCTGGCGAACACTCCCAGCGACGACGCTAACACCCTCACCAAGATGGCGTCCAGCGCGGCCTGCACCAGAATTGTGCGCGCGTGGCTTGGACGCTATTTTCAACCCAAACAATGGGATTTTTAGCTCAATTAGCAAAATACTAACACCTTGAAAATACATCAACATGAGAGAAATTTTAAATGAGTATCTAAGATCCTGATATCTGACATTATCTGCAATAGGTGGCACTGTTGTCAGTTCACTTCTACAGTCATCTGACTACACTAACGCCACAGCAATGTCTAAAAATAAACATGCCCGCAAGCTGTCATGTAAACATCTTCGACCATATTTTCTTGTGTTTGCTAATTTTAACAAAAAGTAGACCTGATAAAGAGCGGTGATGATACAATGCACTAATAGATTACTTGTTTGTGTTTAATGCTGCTCTGGGTATACCCACTCCTCCAAAATTTAGATGAATGAATATTAGTGAAAAGTTCAGGATAAAATGATTTGCAGTGAGAAATGTTTTGTTGGTGGTCATTAAAGAGCATTTCACAGCTGCACAGTTAAATGAAAAAGTGAGATTTTATTGCAGGTTAGACCTCACATTAGAGAATTTGAAGAATGGGAAGATTTTAAAGTATTGCTACACCAGTGACGGACGTGAATAGTACAAGCTTTTATGGTACAGCCCATGTGGAGTAACAGGGAGACTAGTGGGAAGGAGCTGATTACCCGAGGTCTCTTACTTCTCTTTCAATTAGGGCCCAAGTCCAATGTAAAGCAAATCTAAACTCTGCATGTTTAAACTTATGTTTGTATGCAAGACCTTGCCAATAGGGAAACCACGCACCTGCAGCTAAGCACTTCACAAGGCAGCGCTCAGGTTTTTGGCTGTGTGAACGTTTACTGTAAATATTGTTTGGGAGGAAACAAGATTGCTTAAAGGACAGATGAGGAGACATATCGTTATTGGCTTTATAACTGAACAAAAAGTAAGAGAATTGAATGATTCAGCACACACTCAGGTGAAAGAAGCTAGCACCAATCGTATTGGTCTCTTCATTGTTTTTTCAGTTACTAGATACATATCCTTTGGAAGCTTTTACATGCTTCATTACATTTCAGCTTGGCTCAGTTGCTAGCGCTCTGGAAATACTGTGCTATCTGGTTAAATTGTGATTTTTCTCAATTTTGGTTGAGCCATTTAGCACAAATATTGTACACTCCATGACTCGATGAATTAACTTTCCTACATTATAGTGGTTAAGTGCCTCGTTAACTGCTTGAAAAATGTTAAAAGATCAATATTGAAGGTTTGTTATGTGTAAGACTTTGGCCTTGTACCTCTGTATTCCTGTTAATGAAATCACATTTCCAAGAACAACGCATTTCAAAATCGTGGGTTCATGTAACTTTATAAGGAGGTCAAAATAAAGAAGAAAGCAGGTTTTTCTTCTGTTTTCTTTTCCCAAGAAAAATATAGGCCCTTACGCCAAAAATATTGTGAATGATGAACAAGCATTGACAAGTTACTGTAAACATTTTTCAACTTTGCCATTAGTACGCCATCTGATACTGTTCTGAAAGGAAACCGCTTTTTTTATTCATTCTCAGGATATTAATGTCACTGGTAAGGCTGGCGTTTATTGCCTATCCATAAATTGCCCTTGAGAAGGTGGTGATGGGCCTTCTTTTGCAACACTGCAGTCCATGTGGTGAAGATTTTTCCAACAATGCAGTTAGATAGGGATTTTAGGATTTTGACCCAGTGACAATGAAGGAACGGCGATATATGCCCAAGTTAGGATGGTGTGTGACTGGGTTTGGGAGGTGCTGCCAAAGAAGCCTTGGCAAGTTGCTGCAGTACATCCTGTGGATAGTACATACTGCACCCACGGTGTAATGGTGGTGGAGGGAATGGATGTTTAAGGTGGTGGATGGGCTGCCGATGAAGCAGACTGCTTTTTCCTAGATGGTGTTGAGCTTCTTGAGTGTTGTTGCAGTTGCACCCATCCAGGCAAGTGGAGCCTATTACATCACACTCTTGACCTGTGCCTTGTAGGTGGTGGAGATGCTTTGGTGATTCACTTGCTGGAGAATACCCAGCCTCTGGCCTGCTCTAGTAGGCACAACATTTATGTGGCTGGACCAGTTGAATTTCTGGTCAATGGTGACCCCCAGGAAATTGATGGTAGGGGACTTGGTGATGGTAATGCCATTCAATGTCATGGGGATGTCGTTAGACTCTCTCTTTTTGGAGATGGTCATTGCCTGGCATTTGTGTGGCACAAATATTACTCGCCACTTCTCACCCCAAGCCTGGATGTTGTCTAGGTCTTACTGCATGTGGGCATGGACTGCTTCATTATCTGAGGAGTTGCGAATGGAGATGAACACTGTGCAATCATCAACGAACAGCCTCACCTCTGACCTTATGATGGAGGGAAGGTCATTGATGAAGCAGCTGAAGATGTTTGGGTTGAGGAAGCTGCCCTGAGGTACTCCTGCAACAATGCTCTGGGGCTGAAATGAATGGCCTCCAACAACCACAACCCTCTTTCTTTGTGCCAGGTATGACTCCAGCCAGTGGAGAGTATGCCCCTTGATCCACATTGACTTCAGTTTTACTAAGGCTCCTTGGTGTCATATTCAGTAAAATGGTGCCTTGATGTCAATGGCAGTCACTGTCACCTCACCACTGGAATTCGATTCTTGTGTCTATGTTTGGACCAAGGATGGAATGTGGTCAAATGCTGAGTGGCACTGGAGGACTCTTCCATTACTTTGCTGATGATTGAGAATAGGCTGATAGAGTGGTAATTGGTCAGGTTGAAATTATCCTGCTTTTTGTAGGTAGGACATACCTGGGCATTTTTTCACATTTTAGGGTAAATGCTAGTGTTGTAGTTGTACTGGAACAGCTTAGCTAGGAGCAAGTCTAGTTCTGGAGCACAGGTTTTCAGAACTACAGCCGGGGTGAGGTTGTGAACAATAGCGTTTGCTGTGTCCAGTACAATCAGCCATTTCTTGATGTCATGCAGAGTGAATCGAATTGGCTGAAGACTGGCAACTGTGATGGTGGGAACCTCAGGAGCAGGCTGAGAAGGATCATCCACTTGGCACTTCTGGCTGAAGATGGTTGCAAATGTTTCAGCCTTGTCTTTTGCACTCAAGTGCTGGGCTCCACCATCATTGAGGATTGGTATGTTCATGGAGCCTCCTCCTCCTGTTAGTTGCTTAATTGTCGACAACCATTCATGAGGGGATTTGGCAGGACTGCAGAGCTTTGACCTGATCCATTGGTTGTGGGATCACTTAGCTCTGCCTATAGCATGCTGTGCCTACTGTTTAGCATGCATGTAGTCCTGTATTATAATTTCACCAGGTGGGCATCTCATTTTCTTGTACATGCCTCATTGAACCAAGGTTGGTCATCTGGCTTGATGGTGATGGAGGGGTAAGGGATATGCTGGGCCGTGAGGTTACAGATTGTGGTGGAATACAATTCTGCTGCTGTTGAAGGGCCCTAGCACCTCATAGATGCCCAGTTTTGAGCTGCTAAATCTGTTCTGAATCTATCCCACTTAGTATGGTGGTAGTGCCTCACAACACGATGGAGGGTGTCCTCAGTGTGAAGAAGGAGACCTCAGTGTCCTTAGTGTGAAAACTGGGGCCTGAGAAGGGAAGCTGCCATAGCCTTCTCGCCAGGCTGAAGCAGCTCAATAGCGGTGGAAAGGACGAGGAAGCCCACCAGGTAAATGATAAACTTTCCTTTGCCACGAAGAACAGGATTGCTCCTCCGGACTCCACATGGAAAGTTGTAGGCTCCACTGCTACAACACTCCACAACACTAGCCTCCAACGAGACCGTCCCAAACCTCGTCCCCGCCACTTACCTGGAAGCCGGTGGATGGGTGACCAAGGGCCGCCTGATCTTTGCATGCCCACAGGCACTCTGCACCATTTTCCCACCAGTTTCAGGCCAGAAGTGAACTAGCAGCAATTAAATGAGACCGGAGAGTTTAAATACCCCAGGCCTAAAACTTAGGACAGCAAGTGCATTTTGCATTTGTTCCACTCCCTGCATGCCTGAAACTGCCTTAAATCAACCCCATCATTCTGACTTGCAATTTTTTTGCATAATGTAGGTGTTGTAAACTACTGACAGCAATGGATTCTGAGCAGAACATTTCTTTTAAGCTCTACACATCCCCACTTCCCACTCCAAGTACCCACATTGGGTAGATTTTGACTTTGTGATAGTGTAAAATGGGTGATAGTGAATCGGCAGCCCGTTTTCCATTTCTCCCAAGTTTTATTGGTTGCACTTGGGAATTAAATACTTTCCATTTCAGCCACTTGGTCCTCGATATTTCCGTGGAGGCAAGGAGAGAGCAGGGGAGTGCGTTTGCAGTGGGGGGGGGGGGCGGGAGTAGAAAGGGTAAATTTTTCAATGTCCAGCATGTCCTGCATTGATTTCAATGATCCATGAATTTCCAATGTATCCTACTGGTGGAATGGGACCTTATAAAATATACCCTAAGATCTAATAGAAGCTGGTTTGAGTCTACCCAAATTCATTTCATGTAGGACCCTTAGGGGGAATAATTCAGTATCGCCCCGTTTGGGGTGCAATTATCGGCCGGGCGCAAAGATTAGCGCCTGGCGCTAATTATCGCCTCCGACTGCAAACTTGACTTTTATCGCCCCTGGAGCTGATTGGAGCGCTAAATCAGGCGCTACACATCTGTCTTAAGGCGCAAAGGCCGAGGAGCGAGGCGCTAACTCAGCGCTGGCGAAGCTCATGTGATGTCAGTCAGCAATGGAACACAGACACAATGGCGCTGGCCAGTTCTTAAAGGGGAGGGTTGATCTTGCTTTCCATCCACATCCTGCCCATTGCAGCCTTGAATCTCGGCCTGGAGAGACCTGTACATCAAATCTGCTGGAAAGAACAATAGAGACAACCAGGGAAAGAGCTCAGAGTGCAACCCCCACAGTCTCTTCTAAATCGATACAAGGAAGGGCAAATCAACATGAACCTGCAAAGTGCTGCTCAGTACCCAAAACTCCTTCACACAGCGTTGAATCTCTCCAGAAGTCTCTCTCTCTCTCTCTCAGAATGCATGGTTCAAAAATGTCACCAACAAAAAAAAGCAGGAAGCGGTCGCCTTTAAATAGCGATCCCCCAGTCCCTTCCTGACTGCAAAACGCTCCCCTCAACCTGTCGTTGCTAGCGGCAGGTGGTAAGGCAGGGGGCGCCACTCAATATCGCGCGCTCGAATGACGTCATGATCTGCCGGCGCAGGAGATCGTGGCGGTAGTGTTTAGCGCCGCGGCGAAATGTCCAGTTAATTTCGCAAGCAGTGCAAACATCGCCGCGCCCGGGCGCTAGTTGCTTTGCGCCCCATTAGCGCCCTCTTGAGGCGTTAACGGGAGGCGCAACCAACTGAATTTTTCCCCCGTAGTCAACAGAAAGAGAACTTTTAAGCCTCAGTCTGGGCTGGATCCAAAACTAGGACACAAAGAATAATGCGCGAATCCACAGTGCCTCGTTGGGTGCAATGTATGCTCATATTGAATTACATTTTTTGCAAGTAAAAATTTGATATGGTAGATGTAGACAAGATGTATCCACTTGTGGGGTGTCCAAAATTGGGGTCATAACTATAAGATAGTCATTAATAAATTCAATAAGGAATTCAGGAGAATTTTTTTTACCCAGAGTGGTTAGAATGTGGAACTCGCTACCACAATGAGTAGTTGAGGCGATTAGCATAGATGCATTTAAGTGGAAGCTAGATAACTGCATGAAGAAGAAAAGATTAAAAAGATATGCTGATTGTGTTAGATGAAGTTGGGTGGGAGGAGGCTTGTGTGGAGCATAAACACTGCCATGGACTTGTTGGGCCGAATGGACTGTAAATTGTATGTAATTCTATGAATGTAATTTACACATTTTTGAACAGATATTAATTTCTATAAAATTCAGTTATAATTAATAAAATGGATCATGTTGCACAAACAGTAAATGCTGGCAATACTCAGCAGGTTAACATTTCAGGTTGATGACCTTTCATCAGAACTGATAATGTTGCACATATTCTGTTTGCATGAATGCAAAGTACTTATTTTACACAATTTATTACAGTGAAATCGATTATATAAGTATACTTTAGATATTTAAAGATAATTTGTAAGATTTCATGTAATATATGATCACAATCTACATCATTCGGTTTTACAGGTTCATCCGCCACATAAACTGAATTTATCAGATTCTAAAATTCTGTAGCATGAGATCACTATAAAAACATTGGGGGTGAAATTGGGTGCCTTTTCACCCGGGCGCAGCGCTGACATCAACACCCGCCATACTCAGCGGGAGTTTTGCAGTGGCGGTACTGCGTTGCGCCCTGATCTCCTGCGCCCGGAGATCATGATGTCATCACTGTGCGCACCACCCCAGTAGCGCCCTGGACCCAAAATTGACTTCCGCCCCCTGTAGCAGCGCCGGTCGAAAACACCGACAGCTGCAGGAGGCATGCATCGGGCAGCCGGCCGCTTCGGGGGCGCTGATTAAAGGCGAGGTGGCTGAGGTAAGTGGGAAAAAAAACTTACCTTTCCTGTTCTTGTTTTTTTCACAGGTCCCTGCCCCCGATCAATCAGCCCGGCACTCTGCTTGAGTGCCGGGCTGATCGCGTGGGATCGCGGTTGCCTTGGTGGTCCAGGTAGGTAGTTTTTAAATTGCAGAGCCTGCAGTGATGGCCCTTCCCTTTAAGGGAGGGAAGGAGCCTTTGAATGCGGCAGCGCTGCACAGCCCAGTGTGCAGGGCTGTTGAAGTCTCCGCCCTGCTTGATTTAGCGCTCCACTTCCCTCTTGGGGTGCTAAAACTCAATTTCGTGGTTACTGGCGCTAATTAGCGCTGGATGCTAAAGTTAGCGCCCCAAAATGGTTGATACCGAATTTTCCCCATGTCAAATCTCCCTGAGAAATTTAAGTTATTAAGTCCTACATGACATGAATGATAAAACTACACAGTTCCTTTGTTTGGTGTCCATACTATCTGATCAACTGAAACAAGTTTGACAATCGTATCTTTGTCCTCTATTTCCAGTGTATCATATGACAACAAGCAAGTGCACAACTTCAAGTAACTGAGTACAGTGAACTCCTTTCAAAGGAATTCTTCAGCTACACGTTCAGATTTAAATTAATGCAATTTGATGATATAATGTTTCAGAAACCTGTTTATTTTTTATAAAACAAAGACAGGATGATGTAAAGTGTCAAAACACATCATCATGTCACTTGCACAACATCATCATGATGAAAACAACACACAACTCAATTGCCTTCTTAAACAAAACAAGGTTTGACAAACACTTTTTCATGATGCAAATGTCCCTTTAAATCAGCAGTGATAATTTTGACACAAAAACAAAAGCAAATTACTGCGATGCTGGAAATCTGAAATAAAAACAGAAAATGCTGGAAATACTCAGCAGGTCAGGCAGCATCTGTGGAGAGAGAAACAGTTAGCCTTTCAGGTCGATGACCCTTCGTCAGAACTAGAAAAAGCTGGAGATGGAACAGGTTTTAAACAAGTACAGAGGCAGGGAAAGGGAGGAGGGGAGGAAAGAACAAAAGGGAAGGTTTGTGAGTGGGTGGAAGGCAAGAGAAATTAAATGACAAAAGGGATGATAGTGCAAGGCGAAAGGAGATGTTAATAGGACAAGTAAAGAAACAAAAGATGGGTCTAGAGGAGGTGTAAATAGGAATAGCAGAATCATCAGTAACAGCTGCCGACCGAAAATATGGGGGCAAAGGAACTGTGTAGTTTTATCATTCATGTCATGTAGGACTTAATAACTTAAATTTCTCAGGAAGATTTGGCAAAGTTTTTATAGTGATCTCATGCTACAGAATTTTAGGAATCTGATAAATTCAGTTGATGTGGCAAATGATCTGAAATTGTTGAACTCAGTGTTGAATCCGGAATGCTGTAAAGTGCCTAGTTGAAAGATGAGGTGCAGTTCCTTGAGATTACGCGGCGCTTCATTGGAACAGCGTAGAACAGAGGTCAGAGTGGGAGTGATATTGGCTTTAGGTGATAGTGTAACTCGGGCGATATCAATTGAGCCGCCTTTTATACATCTCTACCAATTTTCACTTCCATTAACTTCAAAGTTATTAGACACAGTCTTCATGCAAAGTGTTTGGTAATTCTTTGTTTACAAATACTTCTGGTTGATTTTTTTTGATGCGAAGAATATATTAAACATGTTTTAATTGTTTTTACACTGAATCTTTAAGCCACTCTCAGGAATAGCCAATCTTCAGCGTAGTGAGATGGGATTCATTCTAACACACAATGGAGAAGCCAGTAAGAGCACACCCGCTCTAATGCTGTGGAGTCGCTTGCATTTTTTTGTCAGTCTAGATTCTAACGTGCGGAAACCCATTCCTATGGTTAAGAGTCTCCAAACTAAAGAACTGAGAAAACTATACCCAACTGTTTCTCTTTTCCCAATATGGAGTCCACACTCTCTCCCAATAGGGGCACATCCCACTTACTCAGTACCTAAAGCTTAGACACAGGTTGGCAGAGCCAATGGTTTGGATGTCCAATATGCACAGAAAGTAATGGTGGAGTTTAACCAGCTAAAATTATACAGCTTGCCAGAGCTACTTCCTGTTGCTTGTCCAGCTTGACCACCCTACCAGTTAAGATATTGGCTAGCAGGGTTATCAAGTGCTGATTAGGAAGACTCTAGACCCTCAGTGTCAAGATCACAAATCTGGATTCTGTTAGTGAGCCAGGATGGCATTAACAGTGCCCTGGATTACTGTTTAACTGCCTGGTTCAGGCATTGGGTTACCAGGTCTGCCATATGGAGTTGACTTGGTTCCAAGCCTCCATCATCAGGCATATTATCTTAGACCCATCTTAACTCCAAAGAGCCTCTGCCTAGTTGGTCACCAGACAATTGACAAATGAACAGCAAATACCAGGAGCTCCTCACAAGTGACATAATATGCAGCACAACTCAGCGTAAGATGTGTGAGAGCATTTCCACCATCCTCTTGAGTATAGCAGTGCGACATACACAGACCCCAGTGGATCATGGTTCCACCAGTTAGAGGTGCATAGTTTCAACAGTAGCTGTTTGCCTAAAACCCACGACAGACACCAAGCATTGATATATGAGGTCATGTTCTCCTAGTCTGCAGTTATGCTTTTCAGCAACTGTCATTCCAAGTGTTTGAGTTTCCTCATCAGCTATATAACAGGAATCTGCTTTCAGTACGCTGGAAGGACCTAAACATGTTTGCTCTGTCATTTAAAAATTCCGCTGAGCAATGGAGCAGCGTCTTGATATTGAGCAAGACTAGGACACACTAAAAAAGGTGGAAAAAGCCAGGCGTCTATACTGCTGGAAAAAGACAGTGCAGACGTTGATTAGAGTTCTTCACCAGTGACAAGTAGGACTGCTATCAGTGCAAACTGTAAAGTACAATACAATTAAGTGCTCTATAATCTTTTTACAAACATAGGGGGGAGAAATTGGAAGCATTAGCGCTGGCCGCTACCGTCATAAAATGGCGAAAAGACGGCGGCCAGCACTCTTCCACCAGCTGGTGGCGGATCCATCGGCACGGGCCATTTTCCAGCTGCCGGTAACACTGCCGGTAAACACTAGCGCCAGGAACATTTAAATGAAAGAGATCATGATGTCAGTGAGTGTGTAACGCTCACTGGATGGATGCCCGATCTCCAACATTGGATTTAGCCACTTACCTTACTGTCAGCGCTGAACAACGACAGGGAGAGCTGTCATCTACCAGCAGGAAGCAGGCTGCAGCAGCGATATTTAAAGGCACCATCCCCAATCAGTTGCACCTGACATGGTTCAGCAGTTTCAGTGGCTGTTTGCTACTTCCTGCAACTGAAACAGCTTTCTTTAGTTATTTCAAGTTTTTTTGGTGACGGAGTGTTGATTCAAGTGCAGAAGTCATTCATTATTTGTTAAAGGTTTCTGCTCACAACACTTCCTCACAGTCATGGGGGTTGTGGGATTACCTCAGGAGGATGACGAGGCAGAGGAGGATGAGGAGGAGCAGGAGGATGACGAAGAAGAGGACGAGGAGGAAGAAGGCGAAGAGGAGGAGGAACAGGAGGGAGGGTGGAGGCAGCAAGACAATCGGCCTTCCGGATGGGCTGTCTGTGACGGGCTCATCAGACTCTGATTTGCATGAATGACACCCCAGATCCCCCTAGCTCACCACATCCACATCATACAATCCCTGTCTCATGCCATATCACAGCGTCCTCCTGGGTGCAAAGGTGAAATGAGAGAGACCACAAAATATTCCAAACACCATCAATAAATTTATCTATAAATATATCACACATATCACATGAATTCTTATAACTAATGACCCTTGTGCCTGCCATAGTTGAATAGCTGTCATTGTGTACAAGGTGTGAGATGTGGGTGTGAGTGTTGCTAGGTAGAGATTGTTGGTGGGTGAGTGCTCGGGGTGTGGTGCATTGAGCAGTGTGTTATTTCTGGCAATTATGAACACTTTTTTACTGTGATGACGCCAGTCAGCATGAGCGGGCGCTCGGGTTTGCGGCTCTGGCTGGCTTCCCACAGGTGCAGGGTGTCATCGACTGCACGCATGTGGCAATTAATGCACCCCCAGATCACCCAGGAGTATTCATCAACTGCAAGGACTTCTACTCCATCAATGTGCACCTGGTGTGCAACCAGAAAAAGATGTTTATGCAGGTGTGTGAAAGATTCCTGGGCAGTTGCCATGCTGCTTTCATCCTGCGACAGACCACCCTCCCTGATCTCTTCACACCTCGAAACAGACTTACCGGTTGGCTGCTCGGAGACAAGGGATACCCACTTAAAACGTGGCTGATGACACCCGTGAGGAACCCAAACAATGAGGCCAGGGAGCGATACAATAAAAGCCATATGACAACTAGATGTGTCATTGAGCAAGCCATTGGCATGCTGTAGATTCGCTTCAGGTGTTCTGGACAGATCTGGAGGCGCCCTTCAGTACGCACCAGCCAGGGTCTCCAAGTGGTTGTGGTGTGCTGCTTTATGGACAACATTGCACAGCAGCAAGGATTGGACCTGCATGTGGAACAAGGTGCAGAGCACAGAGCCTCTTCAGACGATTCTGAGAAGGAGGCAGAAAGTGTTGCGGTCAATGCACCAGCAGTGGTGCTCATTGATGCCCAGTATACCCTAATTATTGCGAGGTTCACTTAGGTTCTACCAGTCCACCCATCTGACAACACATGCAAAAGCCACTCCCCACCCCCCCCGCCCCGGCCACCCACCACGTTACTAACACAAACAACCAAGCATCCCTTTCACAGCCCTCCATTACTCAGCATCAATTCATGTCTTACCATTCATCACAAGTGTAAAGGCAACTTGCCAGGCAGCAACCAAAAATGGGCAAATGTGAATTTGGTGGAAAGAAATAATGGGCCAGAAATTCGGCTCTCCGGCTTCCTGCGGGTGCAAGCATCGCGCACGTACTTACCTACCGCGCCTGCTGTTGTGCTTCGGGCCCACGAGGACTTCGGGTCCTGGGCCTCCTCCAGCTGCTGGCGCGCAGTGCTTGTGTATCCCAAGGGCGCAGTTAGTTTGAAGCGTCCCCTGAGATCACGTGGGCCATGGAGAGCCAATCGGAGCAGGGAATCTCCATTCATAGATTTTGACAGGAAGACCTGTCAAATCTATGAATAGAGATCGGCCCCAAAACCTCACTAAAACTTCAAATAAATAAAAAAAAAACACATTTTTAAAATAACTATAAGTTACATAAATTAACTACTTTAAACAAAAATTTTAATTTTTGAAAAAATTAACTATACTTTTTAACGGTGCTAAAAATAAACTTACCTTTCTTTAAAGTATGTAATAATGATAAACCTGTTGAAAAAATGTTTAAATTGTAATTAATTAACCACTTACCTTGTTAAAAACAGGCCTTGCGCCTCCTTTTTGAAAGTGCAGCTTCTCCATACTTACCCTCCCGGAGAAACCTGAAAAAACCCCCGAAGTTCGCTGCGTGCGCGCTGCCTCTCCCGCACACGCGTTCGACTTCTGAACCCCTTCCTTCAGGGGAACGGAAGTTCCAGTTTCCCGCGCATGCGCAGTGCATGCGTGAAACCGACACTTCAGGTGGCCTTACGGGTGAGTACACAGCGCGTACTCACCCGACAAGAGCTGAATTTCTGGCCCAATATTTGTATGGCTCAGAAATAAAGCAGAAACTTACCAATCTAACATTGTGTAACGCACCCATGTGTATACCGTTGTGCAACTACAAGGGGGCAAAATTTGGTTCCTTTGTGCCTCCCTTTAGCGCCCCGAAATTCAGCGGGAGGTTAGCGACGGCGGTAGCCGGTAGGGCCCCGCGGCACTGCACCTTCAGCGATGATGTCATCGCCGTGCGCAGTGCCCTGCTCGTGCCCTGGCCACAAACTTGGGTCGTGCCCCATGACGTACCACCGGACACTATGTCTGACAGGGCCAGGGGGACGTTCTTGCGGCCGGGGCAGCGATAATCAAAGGGCAGGTGCCGGGTGGCCATTTTTTTTGTGGGCCACCTGCCAGCACCTGCCCTCTCTGGCCTCCTGCAGCGGGGTGCCGGCCGCGATTGGACAGCCCGGCACTCCTCTTCAGTGCTGGGCTCTTTTGCCGGCACCCCACTCCCTGGTGGCCCAGCAGGGCCCCGGTACACGCTGTGCTAGGCCCCTCCCCTTTAATCAGGGGAGGGAGGCCTGCAGTACCGCGGCGCGTGTGGTGCTGCTGCATGTAGCGCCACGATATTGAACTGGAGCGCCCCAAGAGGGAGGGGGAGCGCTTCCAGTAGTGCCCCGCCTCCTACTTGGGGTGCTATCATTCAATTTCGGGCACAGGGGTGATAACTTTTTCAGGGTACTAAAAGTAGCGCCCCGGTGAAGTTATCGCCCCAAAGGGGGCGCAAACCAATTTTTGCTCCCAAATCTTTACACTTCCTCTTCCTAGCACTTCTGCAAGGTGCAACCCCAGTGGCTTCAGCAGAGGTAGAGGCAGGCTGCCCTGCTCTGACTACTGAGATGCTCTTTTCCGACGTCCTCTGGGTTTTGGAGCCTGTGAGGGACCCGGCAAAGACTGCCCCACCTGCAGCCGTGCAGCAGCAGACTCGGCCATCGGGACCCGACGTAGCGTGTGGAGTACTGACGGAGGGAGGGAGCAAAGGGTGAGATGTGGGAGCAACGGGTGAGAAGTGGAAGCACTTTGAGCTGAGTCCCCTCTTCCATGTCCCCTTTTACCATCATCCCTCTCATGGCTCACCCGCACTTCCTTGGTAGCAATGAGCTGGAGAACAGTTTGCTTCAGATCAGTGGGACAATGAACGGCCTAGGCTAGGGTGTCATTCATCCTATTTAAGGTGGCATTCGTAGTGTGCAAACCATTGATGAAGGCCTGCATGCACTCATTTAATTGCTGCGTTGGATGCCCAATGCAGTTGGCCACTCTTTCCATGGACGAAGATATCATCACAAAGGCCTGTGACATCATGCCACTCATGCTTGAGATGGACTCCTCCAATCTCTCCGCAAACGTGCAGTGCGGCTGGAACGCCTGCCAGTACATCGCACATTCTTTGCTGCTGCTCCAGAGGTATCCTATTCATCAACGGCCCCTGAGGTACAGCATTTGCATCCAGCTAAACAGAGCTTGGAACGTCCTGCGGCCTCCGACGCGGACTCTCCGCTGCTGTCTCTGTCTCCACTATCTGCTCTTGCTTACATGTGATGAGTTTTCCCCTGGTGACTCACACAACTATCTGCCTCACCAGTCCCACCGAAGTGTGAGTATCTAAGCTGGTGCATGGTCTGCATGAGTCCTGTGATGGTGCACCCTCAGAGGGAGTGACCTCCTCTGAGGAGTCATTGTCCTCCTGGACCACTTGTGGGATGCTTGAAGGCCCTGTGGGAGATTAAATACATGAATTTAGAACTGTCAAGGTAACAATGTTTTAAGTGATCATTATGCACATGATCATATTTCACTTGCTGCTGACATCAAGTCAACATGAGTGAGTACTGCATGCCGTGTGGCTATCTGATATTTAATTCTGTCACCAGGTAGCTGGGAGGCCCCCACCTCTCCATCTCCGATGGCCAGGTACGCTGAGACTCCACCAATGTCTAGTGCCTCCTCCTCTGCGGCTGTCAGTTGTGAGATGGCTGGAGGGCCACCTCCGGTTCTCTACCTCTCCCTTGTGTTCTGTACTCCCTTCTCCTGCAAGGAGGGAAAGAAGAGAACCTTTAGTAAGAAAAATAAGGAGGTCACATATTACTTGGAAAATAAGCATCTAAATGGGGTAGAAGAGCAAAGGGATCTCTGAGTACAAATACACAAATCATTAAAAGTAGCGACGCAGGTTAATAAGACCATAAAAAAAAAACAAGCACTAGGGTTTATTTTTAGAGGGATAGAATTGAAAAGTAGAGAAGTTATGCTAAACTTGTATCGAACCTTGGTTAGACTACACTTGGAGAACTGTGTACAATTCTGGTCGTCATATTATAAAAAGGATAAAGAGGCACTGGAGAGGGTGCAAAAAAGATTTACAAGGATGATAACAGAAATGCGAGGTTATACCTATCAGGAACGAATGAACAGGCTGGGTCTCTTTTCTCTTGAAAAGAGAAGGCTGAGGGGTGACCTAATAGAGCTCTTTAAAATTATGAAAGGTTTTGATAGAGTAGACACAAAGGGGGAAAAATTGGTTCGGGCCCCGAAAAAGTTAGTGTCCCCGCGCCTGAAATTGAATGGTAGTGCCCCAAGCAGGAGGCGGGGCGCTACTGGAAGTGCTCCCCCTCCCTCTTGGGCCGCTCCAGTTCAATATCGCAGCGCTACGTGCCGCAGTGCCACGCGTGCCGGCACATAGCGCCACAATACTGCAGGCTTATTAAAGGGGAGGGGCCTTGCGCAGCGCGAACCGGGACCCTGCTGGGCCACCAGGGAGCGGGGTGCTGACAAAAGAGCCCGGCACTCAAGAGAAGTGTCAAGCTGATGGATTGCGGCCGGCACCTCGCGGGAGGAGAGCAGAGGGTGCAGGTGCTGGCAGGCGGCCCACAAAAAAAATGTCCGCCTGGCACCTCCTCTTTAAATATCGCCGCCCCGGCTGCAAGTACGCCCCCCTGACCCTTTCGGACATAGCGTCCGGCGTTACGTCAGGGGGCGCGACCCAGGTTTGCGGCCGGGGCGTGAGCGGGACACTGCGCACGGCGATGATGTCATTGCCGGAGGAGCAGCACCATGGGGTGCTAGACTGCCGCCGCCAGTAACATCCTGCTGAATTTTGCAGGAGGCGTTAGCGGTGCCGTGCCCAGGCGATAGTTGCTTTGCACCCCATTAGCGCCCCCTTGCTGCCAAAGTGTGAGGAAGAGCAAAACTAGAGGCCATCAATATAAGATAGTCACCATGGGGAATTCAGAAGAAACTTCTTTACCCAGAGAGTGGTGAGAATGTGGAACTCGCTGCCACAGGGAGTGGTTGAAGCAAATAGTATAGATGCGTTTAAGGGGAGGCTAGATAAGCATATGAGGGAGAAGGCAATAGAGGGTAATGCTGATAGTTAGATGAGGAAAGACTGCAGGAGGCTCGAGTGGAGCATAAACGCTGGCAGGAACTGGTTGGGCTGAATAGCCTGTTTCTGTGCCGTATATCCTATGTAAGCTTGTGGTACAGATGGTGATATGTAGCATTTTTTGAAGCCTTCACTCACCCTGACCACCCATGTAGTCGCGTTAAACTTCCTCCTGCACTGGGTGTGGGACCTGGGGGGCACAGTGCTGCCCGTGACGTCGTGTGCCACCTCCCTCCACATAGTCCGTCAGACTTGTGGCGAGGGCCTCCTGCCAGTTGGTATAGGACCGCCCGCCTTTTCTCCACCGCTAAAACCAATGCCTCCAAAGCGTCATCAGAAAACCCCCGGGCTCTTTCCCTTTCGCTTCAATGATAAGAATGGATATAACGAGAGGTAAGCAGGCAGTGGAGACTTTTTGGGTAGAATTAAGAACTAGGAAAGGATTTAAGACTATAGTGGGAGTTGTGTATAGGCCCTCTGGTAGCAGCTGTGGAGTGCTAGATTGTATAAATGCAGAGATTAGACAAGCGTGTAGTAAAGGCAGAGTGGTTTTAATGGGGGGATTTTAACTTTCATATAGATTGGGATAAGCAGACTCGCACCTGTCAGAAAGGTAGTGAATTTGTTGAGTGTGTCTGGGATAGTTTTCTACAACAATATGTCCAAGAGGCAACAAGGGGGCATGCCATATTATATTTAGTAAATGAGTAATGAGCCAGATTTAGTTAACAGCCTAACTGTGCGTGAACTTTTATCCAATAGCGATCATAACAAGATCAAGTTCAACGTAGCGTTTGAAAGGGAGAAACGCGAAACAGTTACTAAGGGCTGGATTTTGCGAGGGGGCTCAGTGGGCGCGATCGGTGGTGGGTTGGGTGGGAAAGTGTGAACCCGCCACCATGCGCCTTTACCAAATGTCGGGTCTGTCAACGCTGAGCAGACCTGACACGCAGCGGTGGGGGAGGCAATTAAAATCATTAGTGGCTTGTTTACAGCCACTTAACAATGTTTTTTCCCCAGCTTTTTGAATTTGACAGATTGCTCACGGGTTTTCCGCTGTGCCTAGACCTCGTCTGTGAAGCAGAGGTGGGAGGTCACTTGCCATTGAATCAGCTGATGAGTTGACAGCTTCAAATGTCAAGTCAAAGCTCCCAGCTGATTGAGATATGTTCCCTTAAACACTAGCTTCTCTAAACTGCATTTCCACTACATATTCACCATGCTGCAAGTCTTTACACAAGTCTCCATCCAGTCTGACCTCATTATCTCTCCCACCATTGACAGATCGCTTCTGTCATCTCTACTTCACCTGCCATCTATTCCATCTGCATGGGTGCCCTTTATACTCTCTCACCTTGGTCCTCAGAATCCCACCACGATCAGCCCCAACACCAGCATCACCAGGCACACCAGCAGCACCAACAACAAGACCAACCTTCTCCACAATCAACTGATGCTGCACCGGACAGAGGGCATCAGCATCCGACCACATTGCTGCCCAGGACACCAGGGATGACCTCACCATGGCCAGATTTACTTCACTTGACGCTGTACACCCTGACTGCCACATGATGCGCCAGGTTGGCACCACCCCACACCAACAACATAAAGCATCCTTACAATGCCCAAGCCATTCCTTTCACACTCATCACCATTGCGGGGGGTACCGTTATGTCTCACCATTCACTGCAACTCACTAAGCCACTTCCAAAGGTGCACACAAATCTGTCCAAGAATGCAGAGTGTTGAAAATAAAGGTTTCAATGTTTGACAGCACATTAACAGAAACGTTACATGAACATTGCTTAAAACATCAAGTGGCTACCCTTGTGTGTTGTTAGTTGGTATGATTGGACTAGGATGAAGGTGAGTTTGAGGGGTGGCTAGTGAGATGGGGAAGTGATAATATAGATAGAGAGGGATGGGTGGAGGTTCGAGGTAAGTTGGTGTGAGTAAGGATGTGCAGGAGTAGGGTAGGGAAGGCAGAGTGATGGGGATGTGATGAGAGGCACAGCAGGATGAGGTTGAGTGTGGCTTTGTACTAACGTTTCATGATCTACTGAGATCATTGAAACATTTGCGGCGCTGCACCCAGGTCCTCCTGACCACATCCCTGCTTGTACCCTCCTGTGCAATGTGCAACCAGGCTGCGTTGATCTCCTAGCGAGGTCTTCTCCTATGTGCCTATGTGCTGTGACTCCCTCCATAAGCATATGCAGGGAGTCATGGGAGAGCCTGGGTGCAGCCCTGCACCTTTGTGCACTGCTTGTCAGTGTTTGCAGCACCTCAATGCTGTAGAACACTGACAGCACAAATGCCAAATTAAAGTCGGCCGTGGTCCCTTTAAGGAAACCGGTTGATGACGCATCATCAAATGACGTCACCAGACCCGCTTCCTCCAATTGGCAAGCCCAGTCTCGGAAAATTCATTCTACACAGCGGGCTGGAGCCGGCAGCGGGGCGGGACCCACCACCAACATCACCCACCACGGACCAGCCGAGTTCGTAAAATCCAGCCCTAAGATTCTAGATTTGGGTAAGGCCGACTTCAACGGGATGAGGCAGAGACAGTCCATAGTAAACTGGGCAAATCAGTTAATGGGTTAAATGACAGAAACATAGAAACATAGAAGATAGGAGCAGGAGTAGGCCATTCGGCCCCTCGAGCCTGCTCTGCCATTCGATGAGATCATGACTGATCATCCAAACTCAGTACCCTGTCCCTGCCTTCTCCCCATATCCCTTGATACCTTTAGCCTTAAGAAATATATCTAACTCCTTCTTGAATATATTTACTGACTTGGCCTCAACTGCCTTCTGTGGTAGAGAATTCCACAGGTTCACCACTCTCTGGGTGAAGAAATTCCTCCTCATCTCTGTCCTAAATGGCTTACCCCTTATCTTTAGACTGTGACCTCTTGTTCTGGACTCCCCCGCCATCGGGAACATCCTTCCTGCATCCAGTCTGTCTAGCCCTGTTAGAATTTTATAAGTTTCAGTGAGATCTCCTCTCATTCTTCTAAACTCCAGCGAGTATAAGCCCAATCGACCCAATCTCTCCTCGTACGTCATTCCTGCCATCCCAGGTATCAGTCTGGTGAATCTTCGCTGAACTCCCTCCATGGCAAGAACATCCTTCCTCAGATAAGGCGACCAAAACTGCACACAATACTCAAGGTGTGGTCTCACCAAGGCCCTGTACAGCTGCAGCAAGACATCCTTGTTCCTGTACTCAAACCCTTTCGCTACGAAGGCCAACATACCATTTGCCTTCTTAACTGCCTGCTGTACCTTCATGCTTACCTTCAGCGACTGGTGCACAAGGACACCCAGGTCTCGTTGCACTTCCCCTTCTCCCAATCTATTGCCATTCAGATAATAATCTGCCTTTCTGTTTTTGCCACCAAAGTGGATAACCTCGCATTTATCCACATTATACTGCATCTGCCATGCTTCTGCCCAATCACCCAACCTGTCCAAATCATACTGGAGTTTCTCGGCATCCTCATCGCAGCACACACGCCCACCAAGCTTTGTGTCATCTGCAAACTTGGAGATATTACATCTAGTTCTCTCGTCTAGATCATTAATATATATAGTGAATAGCTGGGGTCCTAGGACCGATCCCTGCGGAACCCCACTAGTCACTGCCTGCCACTTGGAAAAAGACCAGTTTATTCCAACTCTTTGCTTCCTGTCTGCCAACCAGTTCTCTATCCAAGTCAGTACCTTGCCCCCAATCCCATGTGCCTTAACTTTACATGCTAATCTCTTATGCGGGACCTAATCGAAAGCCTTCTGAAAGTCCAAATACACCACATCCACTGGTTCTCCCTTATCTATTCTATCAGTTACATCCTCAAAAAATTCCAGTAGAAATCGGTGGGAGATGTTCAAAAAAGAATTTAATGTGATACAGATCCAGTTTATACGCATGCGAGGCAAGAGCTCTACTTGCCAAAAAAAAAAGCCATGGACGACTAGAGGTAAGGGACAGCATAAAACTAAAAGAAAACGCATTCAAAAATGCAAAAAATAACACAGATCCTGGCGAATGGGAAAGATACAAAAAACAGCAAAGGGTCACAAAACAGATAGTAAGAGCTACAAAAAGGGAGTAGGAAAAGAAACTGGCACGGGATATCAAAATCAACACAAAGAATTTTTACAATTATATTAAGAAAAAGAGGGTCATCAGGCGCAATGTTGGCCCCTTAAAAACTGAAAGTGGTGATATTGTCAATGATAATAAGGAAATGACAGACATGTTGAATAGTTATTTTGCAATCAGTATTTACAGCAGCATGCCAGAAATCCCAAGGAAACTAAATCAGGGACAGGGACTCCATAAAATTAACGTAAGTAAAATAACAGTAATGAAGAAAATAATGGCACTAAAGAGTGACAAATCCCCAGGACCAGATGCTTTCGATCCCAGGGTTTTAAAGAAAGTAGGTGAGCACATTGCAGATGCCCTAACTATAATCTTCCAAAGTTCTCTCGATTCAGGAACCTTTCCTTTAGATTGGAAAATTGCAAATGTCAATCCGCTATTTAAGAATGGTGAGAGAGGGAAACCAAGGAATTATAGACCAGTTAGCCTTACATCTGTTGTCAGGAAATTACTAGAGTCTATAATTAAGGATGGGGTGACTGAACACCTCAAAAATTTTCAGTTGATTAGAGAGAGCCAGCAGAAATTTGTGAAAGGTAGGTCATGCCTGACAAACCTGATTGAATTTTTTGAGGAGGTGACTAAAGTAGTGGACAGGGGATGTCTATGGATGTTATTTATATGGACTTCCAGAAGGCATTTAATAAAGTCTCACATAAGAGACTGTTAACTAAGGTAGAAGCCAACGGAATTGAGGGCAAATTGTTGACCTGGTTAGGAAATTGGCTGAACAGCCGGAGACAGGCTGAAGAGATAATGGGTAAGTACTCAAATTGGCAGGATGTGACTAGTGGTGTCTCGCAGGGATCTGTGTTGGGGCCTCAACTTATCACAGTATTTATTAACCACTTAGATGATGGCATAGAAAGTCATATATCCAAATTTGCTGATGACACAAAAATAGGCAGCATTGTAGGCAGTGTAGATGAAAGCATAAAATTGCAAAGGGATATCGACAGATTAAGTTAATGGGCAAAACGTGGCAAATGAATTTCAATGTAGGTAAAGGTGAGGTCATCCACTTTGGACCTAAAAAGGATAGAACAGGGTACTTTCTAAATGGTGAAAAGCTAAAAACAGTGGAGGTCCAAAGAGGCTTGGTGATCCAAATACATAGATCATTAAAATGTCATGAACAGGTACAGAAAATAATCAAAAAGGCTAATGGAATTCTGGCCTTTATATGTAGAGGACTAGAATACAAGGGGGTCGAAGTTATTCTTCAGCTATACAAAACCCTGATTAGATCACACCTGGAGTACTGTGAGCAGTTCTGGGCACCACACCTTAGGAAGGATATATTGGCCTTGGAGGGAGTGCAGCGTAGGTTTACCAGAATGATACCCAGAATTCAAGGGTTAATTTACGAGGAGAGATTACACACATTAGGGTTGCATTCTCTAGAATTTAGAAGCTTAAGGGGTGGTCTGATCAAAGTTTTCAAGATATTAAGGGGAACAGATAGGGTAGATAGAGAGAAATTATTTCCACTGGTTGGGGATTCTCGGACTAGGGGGCATAATCTAAAAATTAGAGCCAGACCTTTCAGGAGTGAAATTAGGAAACACTTCTACACACAAAGGGTGGTAGAAGTTTGGAACTCTGTTCCACAAATGTTCCTAAAATCAAGTGAAATAATGCATTTTTCAGCTCTTGCTGCCCTTAAAAAAAAATAACATTTAAAAGAATTCCCAGTTGGGAGTCTGCAGCACTTAAAGCTGAATTCCCTTCCAAACCTCAAAAAATAGGAAAAGTGCTTCAGCACTAACACAAATGGCTCAGCAAGCCAGGGAAGGGGCATCCAGGTTCCCGCATGCAGCACTCCAGCTTTGTGCAGGGGGTCAACACTGCAAGAGAGTTCCTCTACCCACAGGGGCCAGGAGGCCCTCCAGAAAGAATGATGTGGGACCAGATCACCAAGGCCGTCACTGCCAGCAGTGTCGCCCCCACCACCTGGCTCCAGTGCCCAAAGAAGCTTCATGACCTCAGACCACTGGTCAAGGTCAGTGAATGCAGCTTTAAAAGCCATCGCCTACCAACTGCATCACTAGCCTCACACACTGCTCAATGCACGACTCCCCCACCCCAATCACTCACCTACCAACAATATGTACCAATCACGAGGCACATCTCCCATTCCTAGCTTCACCTCACCCCCTTGGAGGAGACGGTGCTGGCCATTCTTGGCGGGGGCATGGCTGAACCCTTGGCCAGCGGTGGAGCAGAAAGAATACAAAATGCGGGTATCCTCGTACATTATCCTCCTTCTGGCATGCACCTCTTGCTTTCCCGCCCTCCAATCACCACAATTCCAACCTTGTGCCTTCCTCATTTCAAACACCCCAGAAATGCAGCCTGCCCACCCAGTGGTTGGCAAGAAGAGGGAGAGAAGAGTGAAGAAGAAGAAGAAGAAGAAGAAGAAACACTGTCTCTCGATTTCACACTCCCAACCACCAGCTCCTCGAGGTCGTCCTGCAAGGCCAACTGTAGTGTCCCCCACTGAAAGTCAGCAGCCTTCCACCAGCCATGCTGCAGGCACTGGGGTAGCACTGCGTCACATCACTAGGATAGGCAAAGGCACACACAAGACAGTGACTAAGAGAATGCATAAGGGTGATGAGTTGAATTCTTGATGTCATATTGGATGGATATATGTATAAAGTTGGATTGGAAGGTTTGCTTTGTGGTGGCTTTTGTTTCAGCATTGTGGCCAAGAGGACGCTGTGATGGTCAGTAACAGAGGAAAGGTAAGGTGTGGGACTAATGTTGAACGGGGAATTGGAATTGTGGTCACTGGGACCTCAGGTGGATGATTCCATCCTGGATATCCCGGCCAGAAAGGCGCTGTCTGGTTTGCATCCTTCCTTCTGCTTCCTTCTCTTCTGCTTCTTCCTCTTCTGTTTCTTCCTCTTCTGTGTCTTCCTCTTCCCTCTGCGAGCAGATACTGTAAATCTGAAATGACAGCATAAAATGCTAGAAATACTCAGCAGGTCAGACAGCACCTTGACATGATATGTGAACTCTGTTTCTCTCTCCACGGATGTTGCCTGACCTGCTGAGTATTTGCAGCATTTTCTGTCTTCTCAGAGGCCTTCCTTTACCATCCGAGGCCTTGCAAGCATCAAGCAGCACTCACTACATACTTAATTTTTTTTTAACATCTATTGCAGCAAGCCACTATCTTTGAAGGTGGCAGGACAGGTTAACAAAGCAGTTAATAAAGCATATGGGATCCTGGGCTTTATAAATAGAGGCATAGAGTACAAAAGCCAGGAAGTTTTGCTAAACCTATATAAAACTCTAGGGGCTGGAAATTCGTTATAGCCAAGGAATGGGTGGTGTTAGGACTAAAAATGGTGAATTAGCGCCAGCTGAAAATGTTCTAAACTGCACGCAAAATTCGTGCTCACTGCTCAATAAAATGATTTTGGTCTTAAATCTAGTCTAAAAACCCAAGCTCATTGGTGTTACACTTAAAGGCTGGACCAATATTGGGGGCAGTCTAATCGCAAGTCATGATTGCCATAAGCTTCTTTCACTACTTAAAGGGAAGGTTCATTGATGCTGCAGCACCTCATTCTCAGCATTGTTGGGTGTGCTCAACAACCTGCCTCAAGCTGCCTCAACAACCATAAGAAGAAGGACAAGGAGAAGGAGCACTTATTTGCAAATCCTGATGGCAAAATGCTGCCCCAGGGAGAGAGTCTGCAGGTTTTCCCATGAAGCTTTGGAGGCATTGGTTTTAGCGATGGAGAGAAGGCAGCCGGTCCTGTACCCACCAACTGGCAGGAGGCCCTTGCCACAAGTCTGCTGCACTATATGGAGGGAGGTGGCACACCACATCATGGACATCACTGTGGTCCCCAGGACCCACACCCAGAGCAGGAATAACTTTAACAAGCTCACACGGGTGGGCAGGGTGAGTGAAGGCGTCAACAAATGCTACATACCACCATCTGTACCACAAGCTTCACTACTGCTCAATTTACCACACCCCAGCACTCACCCACCAACAATCTCTACCGAGCACCACTCACACCCACATCTCACACCTTGCACACAATGACAGCTATTCAACTATGGCAAGTTCAAGGGTCATTAGTTATTAGAATGCATGTGATATGTGTGATATGTTTATGCATAAATTTATTAATGGTGTTTGGAATATTTTGTGGTCTCTCTCATTTCACCTTTGCGCCCAGGAGGACGCTGTGATATGGCATGACACAGGGATGGTATGATGGGGATGTGGTGAGTGACAGGGATCTGGGGTATTATTCATGCAAATCGGAGTCTGATGAGCCGGTCACGGACCGCCCGTCCAGAAGCCCGATTGTCTCGCTGCCTCCTCTTTCCTTCCTGTTCCTCGTCTTCTTCCTCCTCATCTTCTTCCTCCTCCCTCTGCGCACATGTTCCCATCTTCCTTGTTGCCTCTGCTTCCTCCGCCATAGATCTTGGAGGGCGAGGTGGACTGCCAGTACAGCCCCCATGACTTTTAGCAAGTATTGTAGGTTGAATCTTTCAACAATAAATTTAACACTTTTCTACTTGCCACAACACTCCTGATATCAAAGAACCTTCAAATCACTAAATAAAATTGTTGCAGCATCAGGAACTAACACACAGGCACTAACCTGTCAGGGACAAGTGATTGGGGCTGATCCCTTTAAATAACGTCCCTGGAGTCAGCTTCCTGGTGCTGCACGCCAGCTCTCCCTGTCGTTGTTAACTCCTGGTGGTGAGGTAAGTGGCGAGAAGCCATTTGGCAGATCGGGCGTTGAGTGTGCGTTACACACTCACTGACGTCATGATCTCCATGACTTTGAAGTCCCCAGCGATCATTGTTACCGGCACCACTACCAGGGGTCTGGATTTGACGTGCAGCACTGGATTCGACAGGAGCTGTCATTACAGTTATCAACGCCGCATTACCGCCAGCTACTGGCGCTAATGGGCGGCGCTAAGGGGATGAATTTTTCCCCCTAGTTCCTCCCCAGCTGCAGGATTGTGTCCAATTCTGGGCATCACACTTTAGGAAGGACATGAAGGCTTTGGAGAGGGTACAGAAGAGATATACTAGAATGGTTCCAGGGATGAGGGATTACAGGTACATGGATAGACTAGAGAAGCTTGTTTGTTTTAAGAGTAATTAGTATCTAAATAGGTCATATTTCTAAAACAAATTGATTGCCATTTCCAATGAGTGAGACTTGGCAAGGTTGTTGTTACTGCTGACCTTTCGTTCTGCAGTTGATAGAAACTGGAGATGTAGGTAAGGGGTGTAAGTACACAAACCAAAAGTACAAAAACATAAATATCAAAAAAGAAACTTGCGACAGATTATATTAGAATCTATTCAGTGTAGGAGGGGAAGGATAAAAGCACTATCGTCAAATTAGTATCTTGAACGACGTTTTCTCCAAATTTAGGAAAATATACAAAACTACGGAGATTGGGCAGGAAAGTAGAGTTGAGGTCGAAGATCAACCAGGATCTTATTGAATGGCGGTGCAGGCTCGAGGGGCCATATGGCCTACTCCTGCTCCTAATTCTTATGTTCTTATATTAAGCTGGGGTTGTTCTCCTTAGAGCATATACAAAGGACTAAAAACAGTGGAAGCCCTAGAGGAGTATAGAAAGTGCAGGGGGGTACTTAAAAAATAAATTAGGAGAGCGAAGAGGGGGCATGAAAAAACACTGGCGGGCAAAATAAAGGAAAATCCCAAGGTGTTTTATAAGTATATTAAGGGCAAGAGGATAACCAGGGAAAGATTAGGGACCAAAGTGGCAATCTGTGTGTAGAGCCGGAAGATGTGGGTGAGGTTTAAAATGAATATTTTACATCTGTGTTCACTATGGTGAAGGACAATTTAAGCATAGAAATCAGGCAGGGGGATTGTGATATACTTGAACAAATTAGTATTGAGAGGGAGGAGATACTAGCGGTTTTAGCAGGCTTAAAAGTGGATAAATCCCCAGGCCCAGACGAGATGCATTCCAGGCTGCTGTGTGAGGCAAGGGAGGAGATTGCAGGGGCTCTGACACAAATTTTCAGAACCTCTCTGGCCACAGGGGAGGTGCCAGAGGACTGGAGGACAGCTAATGTAGTACCATTATTCAAGAAGGGTAGTAGGGATAAACCAAGGAATTACAGGCCAGTGAGCCTAACATCAGTGGTAGGGAAATTATTGGAAACAATTCTGTGGGACAGAATTAATCTCCATTTGGAGAGACAAGGATTAATCAAGGGTAGTCAGCATGGCTTTGTCAGGGGGAGATCATGTCTGACCAATTTGATTGACTAGGTGTGTGGATGAGGGTAGTGCAGTTGATGTAGTCTACATGGACTTCAGTAAGGCTTTTGTCAAAGTCCCGCATGGGAGACTGGTCAAGAAGGTAAGAGCTCATGAGATCCAGGGCAATTTGGCACATTGGATCCAAAATTGGCTTAGTGGCAGGAGGCAGAGGGTGATGGTCGAAGGTTGTTTTTGTGACTGGAAGCCTGTGTCCAGTGGTGTACCACAGGGATCGGTGCTGGGTCCTTTGCTGTTTGTAGAGTACATTAATGATTTAGATATGAATGTAGGAGGTATGATCAGTAAGTTCGCAGATGACACGAAAATTGGTGGAGTGGTAAATAGCGAGGAGGGAAGCCTTAGGCTACAGGACGATATAGACGAGTTGGTCAGATGGGCAGAACAGTGGCAAATGGAATTTCACCCTGAAAAGTGTGAGGTGATGCATTTTGGGAGGACTAACAAGGCAAGGGAATACACAATGAATGGTAGGATCCTAGGGAGGACAGAGGATCAGAGGGACCTTGGTGTACATGTACATAGATCCCTGAAGGCAGCAGTACAGGTAGATAAGGTGGTTAAAAAGGCATATGGGATACTTGCCTTCATTAGCCGAGGCATAGAATATAAGAGCAGGGTGGTTATGATGGAGCTGTACAAAATGCTAGTTAGGCCACAGCTGGAATACTGTGTGCAGTTCTGGTCGCCACACTATAGGAAAGATGTGATTGCATTGGAGAGGTTGCAGAGGAGATTCACCAGGATGTTACCTGGGCTGGAGCGCTTCAGCTATGAAGAGAGACTGGACAGGCTGAGGTTGTTTTCCTTTGAGCAGAGAAGGCTGAGGGGGGACCTGATTGAGGTGTACAAAATTATGAGGGGCATAGATAGGGTAGATAGAAAGGAACTTTTCCCCTTAGTAGAGGGGTCAATAACCAGGGGGCATAGTTTCAAGGTAAGGGGCAGGAGGTTTAGAGGGGATTTGAGGAAAAACTTTTTCACCCAGAGGGTGGTTGGAATCTGGAACTCACTGCCTGAAAGGGTGGTAGAGGCAGGAACCCTCACAATATTCAAGAAGCATTTGGATGAGCACTTGAAACGCCATAGCATACAAGGCCACGGACCAAGTGCTGGAAAATGGGAATAGAATAGATAGGGCTTGATGGCCGGCACGGACACGATGGGCCAAAGGGCCTCTTTCTGTGCTGTATAAATCTATGACTCTATGGGGGAAAAATTCAGTATCGCCCCGTTTGGGGCGCAATTATCGGTCGGGCGCAAAGATTAGCGCCTGGCGCTAATTATCGCCTCCGACTGCAAACTTGACTTTTATCGCCCCTGGAGGTGATTGGAGCGCTAAATGAGGCGCTACACACCTGTCTTAAGGCGCAAAGGCCGAGGAGCGAGCTGTTAACTCAGAGCACTGGCGAAGCTCATATGATGTCAGTCTGCAATGGAACACAGACACAATGGCCCCGGCCAGTTCTTAAAGGGGAGGGTTGATATTGCTTTCCATCCACATCCTGCTCATTGCAGCCTTGAATCTCGGCCTGGAGAGACCTGCACATCAAATCTGCTGGAAAGAACAATGGAGAGGCCCATGGAAAGAGCTCAGAGTGCAGCCCCCACAGTCTCTTCTAAATCGATACAAGGAAGGGCAAATCGAAATGAACCTGCAAAGTGCTGCTCAGTACACAAAACTCCTTCACACAGCGTTGACTCTCTCCAGAAGTCTCTCTCTCTCTCTCTCTCAGAATGCGTGGTTCAAAAATGTCACCAACAAAAAAAGGCAGGAAGCGGTCGCCTTTAAATAGCGCTCTCCCAGTCCCTTCCTGACTGCAAAACGCTCCCCTTAACCTGTCGTTGCTAGCGGCAGGCGGTAAGGCAGGGGGCGCCACTCAATATCCGCTCCGGGGCGCTACAGGGGTGTTGCGCACTCGACTGACATCATGCTCTGCCGACGCAGGAGATCGTGGCGGTACGGTTTAGCGCCGCCGCAAAATGTCTAGTTAATTTCACGAGCGGCGCAAATATCGCCGTGCCCGGGCGCTAGTTGCTTTGCGCCCCATTAGCGTCCTCTTAAGGCGCTAACGGGAGGCGCAACCAACTGAATTTTTCCCCCATGACTCTAGCATAGAAGGGTAAGAGGAGATTTGATAGAGGTGTTTACAATCATGAAGGGTTTAGATAGAGTAAATAAAGAGAAACTGTTTCCAATGGCTGAAGGGTGGATTACGAGAGGGCACAGATTTAAGGTGATTGGCAAAAGAACCAGTGGCAATGTGAGGAAAAAGCTTTTTTATACAACCAGTGATTAAGATTTGGAATGCACTGCCTGATAGGGTGGTGGATACGGATTCAATAGTCGCCTTCAAAAGGGAATTGAATAAATACTTGAAGGGGAAAAAATTGCAGGGATATGGGGAAAGAGCATTGGAGCAATGTTTCTGTTAAGGTGTGTGGCCGCGAGGATGTCTGGTGGTAACGCGCAGCCAGCTCACTGGCTTTTAAATGGAAAAACCGCGAATGGGCGGAAATTTGAATGGGCTGCGCAGCCCCTTAACTGGCTTGCTCTTCGAAAGAGCTGACACAGACTCGATGGGCTGAATTGCCTCCTTCTGTGCTGTACTATTCTGTGATTCTATGGGCGAGAAATTCATTATCGCCCAGGAATGGGCACTAACTTTGGAAAAGTTTGAGATTTAGTGCCAGGCTAATCATTCTCGCTGCACGCAAAGTTTATTGTCATCGCTCAAAGAAAGGATGGGAGCGCTAAATCAAGCGTTAACGGCCGAGCTCAGTGGCATTACTCTCAAAGCGCTAACCAATATCAGGTACAGTCTAATCACAAGTCATCATTGCCACAGGCTCTTTCCAGTTCTTAAAGGCGAGGTTCAATCATGCTGCAGAACCTCATTCTCAGCATTGCTGGCTGTGAACCTGTCAGCAAGCAGGAGCAGGCCAAGTCCAAGGAGCCGGACGACTCAAGCAGGTTTCATGATGGCAGATCCACGCCCCAGGGAGAGAGCCCGCTGATTTTCAGACCAAGCATTGGTATGAGTTGGTGTCCGCTGTGGAGAGACGGAGGGCGGTGCTGTACCCGGCAAGTGGCAGGAGGCCCTTGCCACAAATCTTCCGTGCGATGTGGAGGGAGGCTGCCCATCAGGTCTCGGGCAGCACTGTGGTCCTCAGGACCCATACACAGTGCAGGAAGAAATTTAACGACCTCACTCAGGTGGTCAGGGTGAGTCAATGCCTCAACAAATGCCACGTACCACCGTCTGAACCACAGTCTGCACACACTGCCCAAAGCACCACACCCCCAGCACTCACCCACCAACAATCTCCACCTACCAACACTCACACCCACATCTCACACCTTGCACACAATGACAGCTATTCAACTATGGCAGGCACATCACCCAAACACATTGCTCCACACTCACTCACACACTTTCCTTTCTCTTGCAGGCTAAGGTGGTTCACAACAGGAGGGAGCAGGCGCGCACAGGCGGGGGATAAGCCGACACCCAACCACTGTCTGCGCTGGAAAATAGAGTGCGGGAGATCATTGGGTGCCAGGTGGTGGGCGCTGTGGCCACCGGCAACGTTGACACCCTTGGGGACAACAACGGTATGTTCATCCCTACTCCTTCTTCTCACATCCCACTTGCCCCTCACCCCACAAGCCTTTTGCACTTTCCAGCTAATCATGCTGTATGCAAGCATTTCTCCCTTCCTGCCCCCCTCCCCTCACCTTAACCTGACTCTTGTGCCTTTAAGCTTTCAGATAATGAGCAAGCACCGGCCTGTCCCTGAGGGGACCTTTGAGAGCGATGCGGGAGAAGAGGAAGAGGAAGAACACACCATGGCACTGCATGTCTCACCCGCAGGCACCAGCTCAGATACTGGCACTATGGGTTCTTTAGAGGCTAGTATAGTAGTGAGATCTGCACAGGGTGAGGCACCGGGAATGAGCGGGCTGCAGCAAGGCCAGGGGGAAAGGGTAGCTTGGGGGCCAGCTCCCCGGAGGGCGAGTTCACGCACGAGTTCTGCTGCACAGGACTCAGATGAGGGCCTTGATGGGGAGGTGTTTAGAAGAAGTGTGATGGGCAAGCACACGGAGAAGATAGGTGCAATGGCAAGGGTGTCCGAGAACCTCTCGACAATGGTAAGGAGCGTGGAGGAGTTCGCCTTTAACATTGCACAAAGCTCTGCGCACACCATGGAGCCCATCATTTCCAGCCTGGGAAGGATGGCCGACTCCCAGAGAGACCGTGGCGACCCAGATCTGATGCTGCCGTGTGATGGGCGATCTGGCAGCTTCCATTGCAGCACAGATAGAAGCGACACATTGGCCCAGAAATTCGCCTCTCTGGCTTGCCGCGGGGGTAAGGATCGCACGCGCTCTTACCTACCGCGCCTGCCGTTGTGTTTTGGGCCCACGGGAACTTTAGCTCCTGGGCCTCTCCCAACTGCCAGCGCGCAGTGCATGTGTGTCCCAGGGGCGTAGTTAGTGCGATGCGTCCCCTGGGATCACGTGGGCCATGGAGAGCCAATGGCAGCAGACCATCTTTCATTCATAGATTTGACAGGAGACCTGTCAAATCTGTGAATTGAAATCGGCCCCAAAAGAACAACTAAACTTAAAATAAATTTAAAAAAAACCGCATCACATTTATAAAATAACTATAGTTAAATAAATTAACCACTTTAAACAAAAATTTAAATTTTTGAAAAAATTAAAATACTTTTTAAAAGTGATAAAAATACCTTTCTTTCAAGTATCTAAAAAAGATAAACCTGTTGAAAAAAATTTAAAATTATACTTAATTAACCACTTACCTTGTTGAAAACGGGTCTTACGCCTCCTTTTTAATAGCGTAGTTTCTTCAATACTTACCCTCGCGTAGAAACCTGAAAAAAAATCTAAGTTTGCTGCGTGCGCGCAGCCTCTACCATGCACGCGGTTCACCTAGGAACCGCCCCCTTCACCATACCGGAAGTTCCGGTTTCCCGCGCATGCGCAGTGCATGCAGGAAACCGGCACTTCGGGAAGCATTACGGGTGAGTACAGAGCGCGTACTCACCCGGGAAGGGCCGAATTTTTGGCCCATCGTCTTAGTGCTGTAATACAGTCTATGCTTGGCGGCATCCAATCTCAGACTTCTCTCATGCAGTCTCAGCTTGATGCCACACAAGCTCTGACTACTGCCATCGTGGCTGGGTCTACCACCATCGACTGGGGCTTTCACGGTGTCACAGCAGGCCAGCTATCTGTGCTCCAACAGATTGCTAGGGATGCTGAGGTGCTGCCCTGGAGGAGTGGCAGTGGCTCCGTGGAGCAGGAACCTGCTGTCCTCTCTCAGGATGACAGCATTCCTGCTCCCACCACTGTCACTCCGCCATTGCCCTTGTCACTGCCTGTCATCCAGCCAGCCCAGACTGCTGCCACCCATGCTGAGGTGGTGCAGTCTACAGCCGGGTCTTCCAGGTCCAGAGCTAGTCGAGGGCGTCCTGCAAGGCCATCTGAAGTCTCCCGCATGGACACTCAGCAGCCTTCCACCAGCCCTGCTGCAGCCACTGGGCCAACACTTTGTAGGGGCACTAGAGTAGGCAAAGGCACAGTAATGCGAGGCTCTAAGGGATTGCACAAGGGTGAATAGTAAATTTTGTTGTTGTAAAGATGTGTTCACTGATTATTGATAAATTTATTAATTTGCTTCGAATAATTTTGTACCCATTTCAGCTGTGCGCTGTGATATGGAACAGGGATGGAATGATGGATATTTGGAGAGCAATGGGGATCTGGGGTTGAATTTACTGGAACCGCAGTCTGATGATGCCGTCACTGACCGCCCTTCTGGAAGGCCGATTGAGTGGCTGCCTGCTCCCTTGCTCCTGTTCCTCTTCCTCCTCGTCCTCCTCCTCCTCCTCCTCTTCCTCTCCCTCTTCCTCCTCTGGAAGGAGCGGACCTGGTGGGAGCGCAGCGAGAGCGAGCAGTTGAAAGGATCAGTCTAGAGCGGCAGCAACTCAACAGAGGCAGTTTTTGAAAAAGTGACGTCAAAGTAAAAAAAGTGACGTCGGCACAAGGGAAGGAACTGATTGGTGAGGAGCTGGTGAGTGTATTTTTAAAAAAAAATTAAGTTTATAAGTTTATTTCTGCTAAGTTAGTTAATAGCCTATTAAATAGAGGAAAGAGCTGATTGGTGAGTAGCTGGGGAGTGTTTTTTGTTAAGTTTTGAGTTTATTTCTGCTGGGTTAGTTCTTAGTCTATTAAATAGAGGCATGGCAGGGCAGCTCAGTCCCGTGGAGTGCACATCCTGTGCCATGTGGGAAGTCCTGGATGCTTCGCGTAGCCGGGATGACCACATGTGCAGAAAGTGTCACCAGCTACAGCAACTCGAGCTCCGGGTTTTGGAGCTTAAGTGGCAGCTGGAGTCACTGCTGTGCATCCGAGAGGCTGAGCAGTTACGTGGATAGCACGTTTCTAGAGGTGGTCAACCTGCAGCTTAAGAGTATGCAGGCAGAGAGGGAATGGGTGACCGCCAGACAGAAGAGGAGGACCAGGCAGGTAGTGCAGGAGTCCCCGGAGTGCATTGTGCTCTCCAACCAGTATTCTGTTCTGAGTACTGGTGGGGGCAATGGTTCCTCTGGCGAGTGCAGCCAGAGTCAAGTCCACGGCACCACGGGTGGCTCAGCTGCATAGGGTGGGGGGGGGGGAGGAAAAAGAGTGGAAGAGCAATAGTGGTAGGGGATTCGATAGTTAGGGGAGCAGACAGGCGTTTCTGCGGCCGTAGACGTGACTCCAGGATGGTATGTTGCCTCCCTGGTGCCAGGGTCAAGGATGTCACTGAGCGGCTGCCGGACACTCTGAGGGGGGAGGGTGAACTGCCAGAGGTCGTTGTCCATATCGGAACCAAAGACATAGGCAGAAAGAAGGATGAGGTCCTGCAGGCAGAGTTTAGGGAGCTAGGAGAGAGATTAAAAAGCAGTAATCTCCAGATCATCCCGGTGCCACGTGCTAGTGAGTACAGGAATAGGAGGATAGAACAGATGAATATGTGGCTGGAGAGATGGTGCAGGAGGGAGGGCTTTAGATTCCTGAGGCATTGGGACCATTTCTGGGGAAGGTGGGACCTGTACAAGGTGGACGGGTTACACCTCAACAGAACCGGGACCAATATTCTCATGGGGAGGTTTGCTTGTGGTGTTGGGGAGGGTTTAAACTAGCTTGGCAGGGCACCAGCATAGAGGAGTCGAAAAGAGGAATAAGGTGCATAAAAGAGTGAGTGTGTTGGATAGTACTAGAGAAGATAGTACTAGAGGCGGAAGTAGTACCATATTAGATAGGAGCAGACTAAGAGAAACGACGAAAAATTCAAAAATGGGTTTAGAATGCATTTATGTAAATGCACAAAGTGTGGTGAATAAGGTTGGTGAGCGACAAGCACAATTAGCCACGTGGCAATATGATGTTGTGGCAATAACGGAAACGTGGCTTAAAAACGGTGAGGACTGGGCACTTAATATTCAAGGGTACAAGGTGTTCAGAAAAGATAGGGAAGGAAAAAAGGGAGGTGGGGTGGCAGTGCTGATTAAGGAAGACATTGTAGTGTTGGAAAGGGAGGATGTTCTTGAGGGGACAAGGACAGAATCCATTTGGTTAGAGTTGAGGAGCAAAAAGGGTATGATCACGCTATTGGGGGTATTCTATAGGCCTCCAAATAGTGAGAGGGGGGTAGAGGAGCAAATCTGCAGGGAAATCGCAGAGATATGCAAGAGCTATTGAGTGGTGATATTGGGGGCTTTAGTTACCCAAATATCGATTGGAATAATGCTAGGGTAAAGGGAAAGGAGGGGGAGGAATTTCTGAAATGTGTTCAGGAGAATTTCCTTGACCAATATGTTCTTGGCCCAACTAGGAAGGAGGCATTGCTGGATCTGGTGCTGGGGAATGAGGTGGGCCAGCTCGACCAAGTGTCTGTGGGAGAACACTTGGGTACGAGTGATCATTGTATCATAAGATTTAGATTAGCAATGGAGAGGAGCAAGGAACAATCTAGAGTGGAACGTCTAAAGTGGAATAGGGCTAACTTCAATGGGATGTGAAAGGATCTAGCCAGGGTAAAATAGAACCAAAGACTGACAGGAAAAACTGTAACGGAACAATGGGTGATCTTTAAGGAGGAGATGTTCCAAGTACAGGCTAGGTACATTCCAACAAGAGGGAAGGGTAAGGGAACCAAAGCAAGGGCTCCTTGGATGACGAGGGAGATAGAGAAGATGATGAAACAAAAAAAGAGGGTGTATGATGCATGTCAGGTGAATTCTTCAAGGGAGAACTAGACCAAATACAATAAGTTGAAAGGGGATGTGAAGATGAAAATAAGATTGGCAAAAAGAGAATATGAGAGTAGAATAGTGGTTAACATAAAAGGGAACCCAAAAATCTTCTACTGGCATGTAAACAGTAAGTGGGTAGTAAGAGGTGGGGTGGGACCTATTAGAGACAAAGAAGGTGATATATGCTTAGAGGCACAGGGCAAGGCTAGAATACTCAATGAGTACTTTTTATCAGTGTTTACTAAGGAGGTGGATGCTGACAAAATATCGGTAGAATTGGAAAAGGTAGAAGCAATGGAAGGGGTGAAAATTGATAGGATGTACTAGAAAGGCTGGGTATGCTTAAAGTGGACAAGTCGCCTGTTCCAGATGGTTTGCATCCCAGGTTGCTAAGGGAATGAGGAGATAGCGGAAGGGCTTGCCATAATTTTCCAATCTACCCTAGATGCAGGGGAGGTGCCTGCGGATTGGAAAGTGGCAAATGTGACCCCAATGTTCATGAAAAGGTGTAAGGACAATTCTAGTAACTACAGGACAGTCAGTTTAACATCAGTGATGGGTAAAGTTTTAGAAACAATGATCAAGGAAAAAATTAACAGGCACTTGGAGAGGTTTAAGCTAATTAAGGAAAGCCAACACGATGTTGTAAAAGGCAGATCGTGTTTGACTAATCTAATTGAATTTTTTGATGAAGTAACAGAGAGGATTGGTGACGGGAACGCAATGGATGTTGTCGACATGGATTTTCGGAAGGCGTTTGACAAAGTACCACATGGAAGGCTGGTTAACAAAATTGAGGCTCATGGAATAGGTGGGTCAATGGCAGCTTGGATAAGGAATTGGCTTAAGGACAGAAAGCAGCGAGTTGTAGTAAATGGCTGTTTTTCAGACTGGAAGATGGTAGACAGTGGTGTTGCCCAAGGGTCAGTGCTGGGGCTACTGCTTTTTTTGATATATATAAATGACCTGGATATTGGAATACAGAGTAGAATTTCTAAATTTGCCGATGACACCAAACTTGGGGGTGTGGCAAACAGTGATGATGATACCAGTTGACTGCAACAGGACATAGAAAGGCTAGCAGAATGGGCAGACAAGTGTCAGATGGAATTTAATAGAGGAGTGTGAGGTGATGCATTTTGGCAGAAGGAACAGGGAGAGGCAATATACACTTAATGGCACAGTTTTAAAGAGTGTGTAGGGACAGAGGGACCTGGGAGTTAATGTGCATAGGTCCCTGAATGTGGCAGGACATATTGTGAGAGTGGTTAACAAAGCATATGGGATCTTGTGCTTCATAAATAGAGGTATTGAGTACAAAAGTAGAAAAGTTATGCTGAACCTTTATTCTTCTTCTCTTCTTAGGCAGTCCCTCGGAAACAAAGATGACTTGCTTCCACATTAAAAATGAGTTCTCAGGTGACTGATGAGTCCAATGCGGGACCTACAGTCTCTGTCACAGGTGGGACAGACGGTGGTTGAAGGGGCGGGTGGGTGGGATGCTTGGGTTGACGTGCGCTCCTTCCGCTGTTTGCACTTGGCTTCCGCTTGCTCCCGGCGAAGAGACTCGAGGTATTCAGCGCCTTCCTGGATGCTTCTCCTCCACTTTGTACGGTCTTGGGCCAGGGATTCCCAGGTGTCAGTGGGGATGTTGCACTTTTTCAAGGAGGCTTTGAGGGTGTCATTGAAGCATTTCCTCTGCCCACCTGGGGCTCTCTTGCTGTGTCGGAGCTCCGAGTAGAGCGCTTGTTTTTGGAGTCTCGTATCGGGCATGTGGACAATGTGGCCCGTCCATCGGAGCTGATCGAGCGTGGTCAAAGCTTCGATGCTGGGGATGTTGGCCTGAGCAAGAACATTGACGTTGATGCACCTATCCTGCCAATGGATTTGCAGGATCTTGCGGAGGCAGCGTTGGTGGTACCTCTCCAGTGCTTTGAGGTGCCTGCTGTACATGGTCCATGTCTCTGAGGCATACAGGAGGGCGGGTATTACTACTGCGCTGTAGACCTTGAGCTTGGTGCCAGGTTTGAGGTCCTGGTCTTCAAACACTCTCTTCCTCAGACGACCGAAGGCTGCACTGGCATACTGAAGGCGGTGTTGGACTTCGTCATCGATGTCTGCCCTTGTTGACAGTAGGCTCCCGAGGTATGGAAAGTGGTCCACGTTGTCCAAGGCCGTGTCATGGATTTTGATAATCGGGGGGCAGTATTGTGTGGCGGGGGCAGGTTGGTAGAGGACCTTTGTCTTACGAATGTTTAGCATAAGGCCCATGCTCTCGTATGCTTCGGTGAAGGTGTTAACGATGGTTTGGAGTTCCACTTCCAAGTGTGCGCAGACGCAAGCGTCGTCTGCATACTGTAATTCGACGACAGAGGAAGGGATGACCTTGGATCTGGACTGGAGGCGACGGAGGTTGAACAGTTTCCCGTTTGTTCTGTAAATTAGCTCCACTCCAGCGGGGAGCTTACTGAGGGTGAGTGCAACAGGACATCTTGTCATCTTCAAGAAAGGTGACAAGTCCAATTGCGGTAATTACAGAGGAGTTTCCCTGCTGTCTGCCACATGGAAAGTCATCACAAGAATCCTCCTCAATTGCCTTCTCCCAGTGGCTGAAGAGCTCCTCCCAGAGTCGCAATGCGGATTCCGCCCACTAAGGGGCACAATGGACATGATCTTCACCACGCGCCAATTACAAGAGAAATGCAGGGAACAGCGCCAACCACTGTACATGGCCTTCTTTGACCTCACAAAGGCCTTTGACACTGTCAACCATGAGGGATTATGGAGTGTCCTCCTCAAATTCGGCTGCCCTCAAAAGTTTGTCACCATCCTCCGCCTGCTTCACGATGACATGCAGCCGTGATCCTGACCAACGGTTCCACCACAGACCCAATTCATGTACAGACCGGGGTCAAGCAACGCTGTGTCATCGCACCAATGCTCTTCTTGATTTTCCTTGAACCTTTATAAAGCACTGGTTAGGCCACAACCGGAGTATTGCGTCCAGTTCTGGTCACCACACTTTAGGAAGGATGTGAAGGCCCTTGAGAGGGTGCAGAGGAGAATTACCAGAATAGTTCTGGGGATGGGGAGTCTTAGCTACAAGGACAGGTTGGAGAAGCTGGATTTGTTTTTATTCGAGCAAAGGAGGTTGAGGGGTGATTTGATAGAGGTGTACAAGATTATGACGGGTTTGGGTAGGCTAGATGGGGAAAGGCTGTTCCCACTAGTTGATGGTACAAGGAATAGGGGACACAGATTTAAGTTTTGTGTAAGAGATACAGGGGGGATGTGAGGGAAAACTTTTTTACGCAACGAGTGGTGATGACCTGGAATTCGCTGCCGACGGAAATAGTAGAAGTGGAGACACTCAATGTTTTCAAGGAGAGACTGGATAGGCACTTGAGGGAAATAAACTTGCAGGGCTACAGGGAGAGAGCGGGGGAATGGGACTGACTGGATTGCTCTACAGAGAGCTGGCATGGACTTGATGGGCCGAACGGCCTCCTCCTGTGCCATTATGACTCTATGACTCTATGGGGCGCAAAGCAACTAGCGCCCGGGTGCGGCGATGTTTGCGCCGCTCGCAAAATTGACCAGAGTTTTTGCAGCAGCGCTAAACTCTACCGCCACGTTCTCCTGCGCCCACAGATCGTGACGTCAGTTGAGCGTGCAACGCCCCGGTGGCCCCCAGACCGGATATTGAGTGGCGCCCCCTTCCTTTCCGCCTGCCGCAAGCAATGACAGGGAGAGTGGAATGTTTTGCAGTCGGGAAGGGGCTGGGGGAGTGCTATTTAAAGGCGCCCTCTTCCTGCCTTTTTTTGTGGCAGACATTTACGCACTACTCATTCTGAGAGAGAGAGAGATTCTGAGAGAGAGAGAGAGACACTTCTAGAGAGATTCAACGCTGTGTGAAGTAGTTTTGGCTACTGAGCATCACTTTGCAGGTACTTTTGGATTTGACCTTCATTGCTTTGATTGTCAAGAGACTGTGGGGGCTGCACTGATTCGGGGCGTCGTCCTGCTCTGCAGAATCGGAGGCATCAGAGACGCAGAGAGAGAGTGGCAATCATAGCCAGAGGGAGGAGGACCAATAGGCCTCTGCACAGGAGACCTTACCCTCCCAGGGTATTCCGGAACAATTCTCCTACATTAATTTGTCTGAGGAGCAGTGTTTGCGCAGGCTGCACTTCAGCAAGGAGGTGGTCACTGAGCTCTGCCATCTGCTGCAACCAGATCTGCAGCCTCAACTGAGGACCAGGACATCTGTCGGTGGCAGTGAAGGTCACAGTGGCTCTGAACTTTTATGCCACCGGCTCCTTTCAAGCAGCTATTGGGGACATCCCCAATATCTCCCAGTTCACGGTCCATTGCTGTATCCAGGAGGTGACAAATGCCCTCTATAAAAGGAGACGCCAGTACATCTCTTTCCCGATGACCCGGGCCAAACAGCATGAACGCGCATTGGGCTTTGCGAGGATAGCGGGCTTCCCCATGGTGCAGGGCGCCATTGACTGCACGCATGTGGCATTGCAGGCACCGCAAGAGAATGCAGAGGTTTTCCGAAACCGCAAGGGGTTCCACGCCTTAAATGTGCAGTTGGTCTGTGACCACAGACAACTGATACTCGCCGTCAATGCCCGCTATCCTGGCAGCAGCCACGATGCTTTCATCCTGCGCCAGACTGGTGTGCCAGACCTTTTCCAGGCACCGCATCAGCCAAGTGGTTGGCTCTTCGGGGACAAGGGTTATCCACTCTGCACCTGGCTGATGCCATCGCTCCGTAACCCTAACACTCCTGCTGAGCTGCGGTATAATGAGAGCCATATTGCCACCAGGAACATCATTGAGCAGACGATCGTCTTGCTCAAGCAACGGTTCCACTGTCTGGACCACTCAAAAGGAGCCCTGCAGTACTCGCCTGAGCGAGTCTCCCTCTTCATCGTTGTTTGCTGCATTCTTCATAACCTGGCAATCCTCAGGACCCAGCCAATGCCACCAGGCCTTGGAGCACCACCGGAGGAGGAGGAGGAGGAGGAGGAGGAGGAGGAGGATCAGCAGCAGCACCAAGGCGGGAGGGAGGCCCACAATGTTGAAACTGCAAGGGCCGTCCGTCAACGGCTGATAACAAGCCGCTTCTAGGCCCCTACTCAGAAGATGGCTTCTGGCATGGAGAACAACATGATGGAAAGCAACCCGCAACCCCTATAGCCGGCCAAGGCAGCAATGATTCCAAAGGCCAAACATGTATATTTTGAAAACAACAACTTTTTTATTTTACAAACTCTGTGTGTGTCATTTATTCATGACAAACTAATAGAAACAAACACAACAAATCATTAATTAACATAACTGGTTCTCACAACCCAGAGATAATGACCAAAACACTAAACACAAGTTATCAGACGAACCTCGCCCTTTAATAAAGACATTCCCAACATTTCTTGAGACCTCCTACTTTTGCCCTTCGAGGGTGATCTCCATCCCTTGCGCACTTCCCCCCTTCCCACCCTGCTGCTCCTCCGTAATGGGACCCCAGTGGCTGCAGCAAGGCTGGTGGAAGGCTGCTGAATGTCAGAACCTGAGACTACAGATGCCCTTGAAGGATGCCCTCGACCAGCTCTGGGCCTGGAGGGCCCGGCTGCAGACTGCACCAACTTCTGCATGGGCGACAGCAGTCTGGGCTACAGGCGGTGGCAAGTGCAATGGAGAAGTGACAGTGGTGGGAGCAGGAATGCTGTCATCCTGAGAGAGGACAGCTCCTCCCTGCTCGACCGACACACTGGCACTCCCACGGGGCAGCACCTCAGCATCCGGAGCAATCTGCTGGAGCACAGATTGCTGGCCTGCTGTGACTGCAGTGAGAGCCCCGGGGAAATGTGTCCGAACCAGCGACAATGGCAGCAGTCAGTGCTTGCGTGACATTAATCTGAGACTGCATGAGACCAGTCTGAGATTGGATCACGGCAGCCAGTGACTGAATTGCAGCACTAAGCAGTTGCGCTGCGTCCGCCTGTGCTACAGCGAAATGCTCCACACTCCTTGCCAGTCCATCAATGCATTCGGGCACCCTTCCCACTGCACCCATGAGCTGAGTGTGCATGTCCACCGCCTGGGTGTTCATTTCAGCGATGAGCCGCTCCTCCTCCGCATCCAGTGCAGCAGGACTCGCTGGCCTACTCTCCCTCCGGGGAGAAGGCCCCCGAGCTTCCCTAACCCCATCGCGTTGCTGCAGCCCGCTGGGTCCCGGAGCTTCACCCTTTCCCTCTGCTCCCCTCCAGGGAAGACGTGTTCCCAGTGTGGGCATGGGCTTCCTCAGGAGAGGGTGGCGCTGAGGCTCCGGCTTCCTCTTCCTCCTCGCCTGCGGCTTCGCTCCCACTGGCAGCTTGAGGGCCCGTCTCCTGAGCTGGTGAATCACCATCTGAAAGCAGGGAGGTACACGAGTGGCTTTAGTGTGAGGACAGGGGGGCAGTAAGGGAGCAAGGACTGGAGCGATTTAGTAAGTTGGATTGAAAGTGTCAAAGGCTGGTGTTGTGAGGGACAAGTGGAATGAGAGAGGAGAGAAAGCTGATGACCTTACCATTGCTGTCCCGAACGGGGTCGAACACTCCAGCGGCGACAGTATTGCCTGGCTTGCGATGATCCTGTGGACGCGCGCCTCCAGGTCGCTGAGGGGTTGCAGCTGAGGTGGCCCCCCACCCGTCTGTTGCTGCTCTCGCCTGTTGTGAGATAGCTTGGCCTGCAAGAAAAAGGACGGCGTCTGAGTAAATATGCAGCCATGTGCTTGCCTGATGTGCCTCCCATAGTTGAACAGCCCTTACTGTATGCAAGGTGTGGAATGTGCGTGTGTGTTTTATGAGATGGCCATAGGTCTTGGATGAGTGTTGGGCATTGGTGTTTTAAGACCCTCTGGCCATAGAGTGAGGTTGAGATGGAGGGATGGAGAGATATTGAAAAGCACTCACCCTGACGACCCGAGTGAGGTTGTTGAACTTTTTGCGACATTGAGTATGGGCTGTGGTCACCATGCTCCTGGAGGAGACGTGCTGAGCCACCTCCCTCCACACTCTTCTGTAGTCGCGTGGCAATGGCCTCCTGCCACTCTCTGGGTACAGTATTGCTCTTCGACGCTCCCCTGCACCAACCAGAGCCACCAAGGCCCGGTCGCTGAAGCGCTGAGCTCGTTCCCTGGCCCTCTTCATAGTCCTTTGCAGCAGAATTGATCACAGGTCTCTCCAGGCCGAGATTCAAGGCTGCGATGAGCAGGATGTGGCTGGAGAGCAAGATCGACCCTCCCCTTTAAGAACTGGCCGGCGCCAGTGTGTCTGTGTTCTATTGCTGACTGACATCACCTGAGTTTCGCCCGCACTCTGAGTTAGCGCCTCGCTCCTCAGCCTTTGCGCCTTAAGACAGGTGTGTCGCGCCTGATTTAGCGCTCCAATCACCTCCAGGGGTGATAGAAGCCAAGTTTGCAGTCGGAGCCGATAATTTGCGCCAGGCTCTAAACTTTGCGTCCGGCCGATAATTGTGCCGATACTGAATTTCTCCCCCACTATGACTCTTGAGGTGGACCCGCAATTCCTGCTGGCGAGGGCTGGGCCCTCATGATGGCCAGATTGTGGAGCATGCAGCAGACCACGACGAAATGGGACACCAGCTCTGGCAAGTACTGGAGGGCTCCTCCCGAGTGGTCAAGGCAGCGGAACCATTGCTTGAGCTCCCCGATGGTCTGCTCAGTGATGCTCCTGGTGGCAGCATGGCTCTCATTATATGAGTGCTGGGCAGGAGTGTTGGGGTTGCAGAGGGGAGACACGAGCCAGCTGGAGAGTGGCTACTGGCCGCGAGCTTGATGTGGTGGCTGGAAGAGTGGTGGAACACCGGTCTGGCGCAGGATGAAGGCATTGTGGCTGCTGCCAGGATAGCGGGCATTCACACTGAGGATTCGTTGTCTGTGGTCACACACCAACTGGACATTAAGTGAGTGGTAACCTTTGCTGTTATGTAAGATCTCAGGATTGTTATGTGGTGCCCGCAAAGCCACGTGCATGCATTCAATGGCGTCCTGCACCATGGGGAATCCCGCTATCCCCATGCACACTCGTCCTGCTTCTCTCTGGTGATGGGGATGGAAATGTAGTCCCTTCACCTACTGTAGAGAGCCTCTGTGACCTCCCGGATGCAGCAATGGATGGCAAACTGCGAGAAGTTACCTATATCTCCTGTTGCAGACTGGAAGGATCCACTGGCGAAGAAATTGAGGGTGACGGTGACCTTGACTGCCACAGAGAGCCGTCCTCATCCTGATCTGAGGCTCGAGGTCTGGTTGCAGGAGGTGGCAGATTTCTGTGACCACCTCCTGGCTGAAGCGGAGCCTTCTACGACATTGCTCCTGGCTTAATTGCAGGTAGGAGAATTGCTGTCGGAAGACCCTCGGAGGGTACGGCTTTCTGTTGAGAGCCCTTGATGGCCCTCCTCCTCCCTCTGGGCACATGTTCCAGTCTTTCTCGCTGCCTGCGCTCCCTCCGCAGTAGATCCTGGAGGGTGAGGTCGACTGCCAGTACAGCCCCCATTAATGTAAGTAAGTGCAGCACTTTGATATTTTGTGAGAATAAATGTAACTAATTTTAGTGTTTAGCCACAACAACCTTTAAATGACTGAATTAAACTATTGCACAATATCAAACTGACAAGGAAGCAGTGAAACAGTACTAATCTGACAGCTGCGACTCATTACTCATGATCCATTTAAGTAGCGCCCCTGGAGCTGGCTACCGACTGCTTCACGCCTCCCCTCCCTGTTGCTGTTGGGGCGAGGCGCTAAGGCAGGGGGCGATACTCAATTTGGCATATCGAGCGTTGCACGATCACTGACGTCATGATCTGCCTGGCGCTGAAGTCCCCAGTACTAAATCGTACCGGCGGCGCTATGGGGGGCTGAATTTGGCATACGGCGCTGCATTTGCCTCGCAGTGGCGCTACTGCCACAGCGCCCCGTTAGCGCCCCCCGCCAGGCGCTAACTGGAGGCGCTAACCAACCGAATTTCTCCCCCTATGATTCTAAAGAAACAAAAGATGGGTCAAGAGGAGGTGAAAATGGTTACAACAGAATAGCTGAGTGGGAGAGAAGCATAGAAAATCTGGCAAATAGGAGGGGGTTGTCGTGGCCCGGGAATGTGGCAGAAGAAAGGCAGGTAGACCCCAGAGGTGTGTACCACCCCACCAGCCATTTGGTGATAGGGGATCCCCACCCTAAGCACCAACCCACACCACCTCCACTCCCAGTGGCCCTGATGCAGCCATCCTCCATTACCAACACTTGCTGTCCGAGAGAGAATGGGAGCAGTGGTTATGCTCTAACGTTGTTAAACTCAGCGTTAAGGCTGGAATGCTGTAAAGTATCTAATAGAAAGGTGAGATGCTGTTCCTCAAGCTTGCGTTGAACTTCATTGGAACAGTCTAGGAGGCCGAGTACAAAGAGGTCAGATTGGGAGTGGGTTGGACAATTAATGTGGCAAGTGATCGGAAGTTCAGGATCACGCTTGCGGACTGTATGGAGTTGTTCAGCAAAGTGATCACCCAATCTGCATTTGATCTCCCCAATGTAGAGGAGACCATATCGTGAGTAGCGAATACAGTATACTAAGTTGGAAGAAGTACAAGTAAATCGCTGTTTCTCCCGGAAGGAGTGTTTAGGGCCCTGGATGGTGGGAATAAACGACACACCTTGTCTCATTTGTGAGCTTGCTTATTTGTTTTTAGTATTACCTTCCTTTCAGATTACTTCTTACTGACAATACTGACCTCCTGCATGTTTTAGCGCCCAGCTCCAGGCCAAAGTTTGTGTCTTACAGATTTCTGTTCAAAAACTCCTTGCAAACTTATCCCTTTGTGTGTTCCCACCCAGGGAAAGAAATGGGACGCTAACTTCTTTCCTATAGTGATTCACCAGAAGACCTGTCAATAAAACCGTTTGCCTCTCCTCCCCCTTGAAACGTGAATTTGATGAGGGCATCTGCTGCTGTTCTCAAGCTGAATGGGGGCCATTCTGGCTAATAGGCCAGGAATTAGATATTTCAATCTCATTGTATCAGTTGTGGATTCCATAAATAGCCAGTTGCCTTTCTTTCTATGCCTGTGAAAATGAATTTTATTTAAAACACAACTCTTAAACATAGTTCAGTCCCTCAATCCTTCCCATGAAGAAAAGAATGATCAAAAATTCCAAAACAGGACAGCAACACATTCAATATATTACAAAATTATTTTAAAGTCTGTTATGTGCATGGAAGGTGCTTTCATACCAAAGTTACAGGGTTCCCGTGACAATAGATGCAATGGGTTGGAAATTTTGAGGATGTTCTCCTTTGGTGGGAGACCAGTGGAACCATATTTTATACATATAAAATGTAAATGCATGTTCACTTTTATCATTGGTGACTCTACAGGAGTAAGTAAGACTCATACAACCTCAGTTTGAGTCAGTAAACATGGGGATATTTACATACAATGATCAATTGTATGAATATGTATTTTAATTTGTATTTATTTATATTATATCAAGTTACACAGCTGGGGGAAAAAGAACATAGTAATTTGGTTAGTCACTGTTACAAGTTGTATTTGAGGCCAAGATGACCTCATCTGTTATAACTGCCAAGAGTTTGAGTAGAGGGGGAAAAGAACGGGGACCTTAGTTGTGGGGACTGAAGGACTAGCAAGAAAGTAATCATAGTCACCACATCAGAAAATGACCTCTTACATCTGGAAATATCATTTATACTTCCATAGTTCCAGGACCATATGTGTGGTGTAAAAATGAACTACACATCTTTTGACACACAAAAAGAATGAGTTTTTTATTCAAATACATCTTATCTAAATAATGGTACTAGCACTACATGTGAGAAGCAGCTGTTCAGAATGCCAGCTTATACTTCAATAAGCGCTCATCTCACGCTACCCATGCTCATTTCCAACTGGATTCAAGTCGTATATTTTTTAACCCTTTTTACGTTCTTGGCCTTTTGCCAAGAAGGGCACGAACCTCAGAATATTTTAAATCAGTACCAATGCGGTGACTTGCTAGTATAGAAATGTATAGCCCCTGAGGCACCTAAGCAGAATGTGGCTTTTAGCATTTAATTTGCATGCTCCATTTTGTTCTATGTGAAGATTCAATCCATGGCTTATGTTAATACTAAGGATAAATTCCATTTGGAATCATTTAACTGTGCAGTTAGACTTTTAAGAATGTTAACTTGATGGCAATAATGAAACCAAAGGCATGCGTACATTAGGGTTTGTGACCACAGTAGAGTTTGTTTTAACACTTGGCTTTGCCTTGTACCAAACAATCAGTAATGTGATAGAACTTTGCCCCTCTCCCGATTCTACACATACCTTCTCACTCATTATTGTCTAAGTATGGGTTCTTAAGCAGTGTAATTATGCTATGTTGCTTCATGACTTGCTAACTCAAAGATGGAAATAAGTTAGGCAGGTGAAGGTACCCAGCTTAACACAGTTGATCTATAACAACAACACGGTAATTTTCTCCACCTAATACATCATGTACCATAGTTTGTGATAGCAACCATTTTTACAATCTACAAATTAATGGTAAACCATATGAACTACCCTCTCCAAACACACTACTTGTGTTTTCCATGGATATTATTGACAGAATATTGGACATAGGAACTAAAGAGCATTCAATCCACACAACTTTATGAGACTAAATCGTGACCATTCTTCAAAACAGGAATACCTGTTTGATTATTAAAAAAGACTGCAATTATAAACTTCCTATTATTGTTCCCGATAACAAATATAAATCATTGAAAGAGTTCCGATGGCTTGTGCCAAGACAAGGCAGTTTATTCTTGCCTGTAGGTATGCTGGCTCATTCTGCTGAGATCCTTTCATTGCATGTGCGTGTGAACCTGCATTTTGTTTTGTGGAAACTGTTAAGGAATGAATGCATGTGGTTTGGCAACTTATGTAATACTTGCGAATAAGTGCCAGTAAATGCTATCACGTGCTGGTTCATTAAAGAACAAATCCTTGTTCCAGTTCTAATCATTGCTTTACTTATTACATGAATAGATGCCTACCAAGATGGATATGTACATTTTGTAATGTATATAAAACATAAAATAAAGGCAATTATTTTAATGTTGCAATCTGCATTGGGACTGAGGCTGATGCTACATATAAATCATACCACAATGTTGTATATTGAATGACTATTAATTCATCTATATGAATGTATTTAAGATGAACTTTGGCCTAATTGCAGAATTTACAAAAAATACTGAAAAGGTACTAAATGCATTTGCAACCCATTTCCTGATGGGACAGCAGGAAAATAGATTCTATATTTCTTGCTTATTTTTTTCAGGTAACTTCAGTGTACCACAGCTATTGCACTAACTCAAAGTGACGTTATCGACAATATTGTGCGATGTCTAGGTTTTTTCTAACAATTATGTTGCCAGAGCTGTTGGATTCACTATTCTGCTCGCCTGTATGCTTCATGGTGATGTGGGAATCTTATACCATTGCTAATGAGGGGAGGGAGACTCAAAGCACCACACTTGAGTCTAGAAATTAGTCTGGGCCCGTTTTTAACCCTTTTCCAAGACCTATAGGTGGGCCGTTGCAGGTGATGCAGGGGCCCGAAATTCAAATGGTCTTTGCCAGCGAGCTGGTGGGGACGACCAGCAGGCGTCTACAGCTCACCAGCCTCATATAAAAGAGGCCCAAGGCAGGGATGCACTAAGTCATCATTGAAGACAAGGAACAAAATAGGACCATATGCTCTTCATTGAACTGATCCTTTGCAGGTTTTGTAGTAAGAAGATGAACATCTATTTATTATGACCCAATATTTTGCAACCCTAAGGAAATCACATATCAAGTTCAGCAGCTCACCAGATATTCCTGTTTCTGAATAAGCCTGAGATGCCATACCTTATCAAAAGTTAGAGAAATGTCAACACTTATTATTCTTATTTTGTAGTGGACATCAGGAAAATCATGTGTATTTCTCAATCTTGACAATAACGTAATTACAAGTCAACCAATTTGCTCTGAAGCTTAATAAGTGGCCAGATACTCGATTGTTATGATTAAGGGGTTGTAACAGCTTCTAATTTGCTGAGATTTCCATGAGCTTTGTGTAGCAAAAGCAGGTATTTAATTTCAAATTGAGAGCTGAACGAACATGGAAACCTGCATCGTGTCAGTCTTGTGAAAAAGCATAGATAGGTCAAAGGCATCACAAAACAATAATCCAGTTGTGACTTCATAATGGCACATTATTGAGGGAAAATTGGATGTGTAGGATATATTATGAGCCTAGAAGGCAAGCTGAAAGAAACTAGAAAAATATACACACAAACGCTTGTAGCAGAATCAAACAATCCTGAGGGAAACTATATTCCAATAAAAAATGAATATAGTGGTCCTCAAATTGGAATATTTGAGCTCTTTTAACCTCATGGAGATCACAACAGAGTCCACCCTCTCAAGCACACTATAAGGGTGTCCAATAGCAGCATACAGTGTACAGTAGTTCACGCTTTCTTTTTCTAGAACTATCAATGCCACCAAAGAAAGTAGGTGGGTGGGAGTAAGTAAAGGCCTGTATAATGCCAAGCACAACTAGGTCAAGCCACAACGGGAAAAAGAGAGAATAATCCAAAAGAAAAGCTAGGTTTAACAACTTACTCTTTATAACAGCTATTCCTTGCTCTGTAATCCACATGTCTTAGAGTCTGGTGTATAGCACAGGCATTGGACAAGGGAGTGTATGATAAGATATTCATGTAAGGGAGGTTAAATTACTACGTGTAAATAAATAAACTATCTATATTTCTATCTTTTGTATATTTCTATCATCAATTCTACCTCTATTATTTAAAGCTTGACTCTATGGTCATGATGCTAGAAAATCATCACTTTACATTTGAAATGATTGGCAGTAAGGATACTGCCTATAGTTATTAGCAATTATTTTTATGTTATTAACACTTACTTTGACCTTTCATATCATTAAGCATTGATGTTTTGCTACTTTCTATTAATAAGATGACATTAACTAATGACAGAAATTGAAATAGATGAGTCAGGGAGCAGCTAGTTCTTCAGATAGGGATTTGGGAACCCAACTACCTCTAGGGATGGGCTCAATGTATTTTTTGGGATCAAACTTTTGAAGGAGATATTTAACTTTTGTTATGCCTGATCTTGATTTGTCTGAATGGATTGCTACACACTAATAGATAATTTGATTCTTGGCCTCAGATATCAGATGATTTTACAGCAAATATGGAATTCATATCTCAGCCTTACCCACATATCCATCCCCTAGATGTGCATTACTCTGCAAACTGTATATTGGATATTACCCTATGGAGGGAACATTTAACATGCATTTAGCATGGAAGTATAGGGTTCTCATTATTTCCTTAAGTACATAGTTCACATTGCCCAGAGGAGTAAATATTTCAATTTGGTTTATATTGTCTTGCACCAGATCTGCTTCATATTATCCCAAGTTTCCCATTGTCAAATGGGGCATATGTTTCATGTTATTGCATAGTACTGTATGTGATTTCACATTGCTCTAGGGAGAACATGTTTTATACTGTCCTCTAGGGTATGTATTTCACAATATTTAAGTTATCCTATGGATTACATTTTAAATCATTCTGGGGAGAATTTTTCACTTTATTCCATAAGGTATATGTTTCAGGTTTCTAAGAGAGAACTTATACTGCATATTGACCTGGGAGCGAAGGTTTCATACTGCCTTATGAAGGATATTTTAATATTCTTCAGTTTGATACATAAGCTATCTTTAACTTTTCCAAAGTGACTGTCCTGAAAACCCACTAGATAGAAATAAAATATTTGATTTGTGAGGTATCTTGACTCCAAATATTAAGGGCTGGATTTTCATTGACCCGTGGAGGTGGGTTTGGAGGCGTGTAGGGGGGTTAAAATTGTGAAAACTGGCGGGCGGGCACAAGCCCGCCTCCATCCCGCCTCCACGCAATTTTCATTAAATCGTGTCTGCTGGTCCCGCCTCTAAGAGGCGGGATAGGCTGTTAAGGCCCTTAACAAGCACTAAATTGCCTCTATAATGCCATTTTGAAAGGCCTTTGTGATTTTAACCCTTTTTCTACGTGAAGCACGCCTGTTCTGAACCACGAATGTGAAAGCTGGCGGAAGCACATTTGGCTGGCTGGCTGGCTATGGGGCTGCATATATGGATGAATGGGGAGGAGACATATCTGGGAGTGGTGGTGTAAAATAATCTGGGAGCAGACTTAGGGCTGCTGCTCATTTTGCATCCAGGTCCTCTCACAGCAAAGGCCAGGCAGTCTCTGAAGACCTTCAATGCAGCAGCAATGATGACATCATCAGAGGCGACTTTCAGACTGAAAACACTAATTGGTTCATGGGTTCCCACATGCTGGAACTCAATTGCGCAATTAGGTGAAAATTGCATCAATCTCCCACATCCAATTGCAGTCAGGTGGATAACACGAAAAGTGGATGACACGACCCCAACCTGCCCCAGTATCAAAATCCAGCCCTAATTCTTCAATCAGTGAGTCTGGGAGCTAGAATGAATTTTTATCTTCATGACTCAATTTCAAATAAAGAACATAAATATTTTCCCAGGCTTCCCATTGTCTGGCATATGGGAAAAAAGCCACTCTCTCTACTTTAGTTTGCCCACTAGCTAATATGTATCAACTAATTGTGTCTGGATAAGACATATATACCTCAAGAAAAAAACCTGGGAGAGTTCAAAAGCAGCGGGAGCAGAGCGAGTGCGCCAAAACCCGGGAGAATTCAAAAGCAGCGGGAGCAGAGCGACGCCAAAACCCGGGAGAGTTCAAAAGCAGCGGGAGCAGAGCGAGAGCGCCAAAACCCGGGAGAGTTCAAAAGCAGCGGGAGCAGAGCGAGAGCGCCAAAACATGGGAGAGTTCAAAAGCAGCGGGAGACGCTGAGATACAAAGGACCGGTGAGGGTAAAGAAGTAAAAAGTAATCGAAGTGTGACGTCACCAGAAAGCAGGTAAGTGATTGGTTGGTGAGTATTTCTCTATTTCACACTTTTTTTCCAAACTTGAGCATCTAAATTTAAGTGCCTTGGTGTAGATTAAAAGATATAAGTGTTCCAAATTTTAAAACTAATTAATTAATTGAGATGGGAGACCAGGCAATGTGTTGTTGTTGTTGCATGTGGGAACTGGTGGACACCATTGAGGTCCAGGGCGACCACATCTGCAGCAAATGTTGGCTGCTCGAGGAACTTCGGCTCAGAGTTGATGAGCTGGAGTCTGAGCTTCAGACACTGCAACACATTAGGGAGGGGGAGCGTTACCTGGACACAGGAGGCAGTCACACCCACTAGAATAATTACTTCCAATTTAGCCCATGGTCAGGGACAGGAGGGTGTGACTACAAGCGAGGCAGGTATTGGGATCCAGGAGGTAGTGGTGGAAGAGCCTCAGCCCTTGGCCTTGTCCAACAGGTACGAGATTCTTGCTCCTTGTGTGGATGAGGCCAGGGACTGCAGGGAGGATGAGCAAACTGACCACAGCACCATGGTACAGGGAGCCATTCAAGTCGGGGGAGTAAAAAGAAATGTTGTAGTGATTGGGGACAGTATAGTGAGGGGGATAGATACTGTTCTCTGCAGCCGAGACTGTGAGTCCCGAAGGCTGTGTTGCCTGCCCTGTGCCAGGGTTAAGGACATCTCCTCTGGGCTGGAGAGAAACTTGGAGTGGGAGGGGGAAGATCCAGTTGTCATGATCCACGTAGGTACCAATGACATAGGTAGGACAAAGAAAGAGGTTTTGCTGAGAGACTATGAGCAGCTAGGGGCTAAATTAAAAAGCAGAACCACAAAGGTAATAATCTTTGGATTACTACCTGAGCCACGAGCGAATTTGCATAGGGTAAATAAGATCAGAGAAATGAACGAGTGGCTCAAAGACTGGTGTGGGAGAAATGGGTTTCGATTTGTGGGGCACTGGCACCAGTACTGGGATAAGTGGGAGCTGTTCCGTTTGGACAGGCTTCACTTGAACCATGCTGGGGCTGGAGTCCTGGCAAATTTAATAACTAGGGCTGTAGAGAGGGCTTTAAACTAAATAGTGGGGGGGAGGATCCAGGTGAGCAGGAAAATAAAAAGTCAATGGGAAATGAGAAAACAATAGAGCAGGCTAGAGATGGGGGAAATAATAACCAGAGTGTGACAGGAAGGGACAGAATGTTTAAAAATAAGAGTGTAACAGAAAAAAAGGCCAAAACAAGGAAAAATGGTAAAAAGACAAAGTTAAAAGCTCTATATCTGAATGCATGCAGCATTCGTAACAAGATAAATGAGTTGACGGCACAAATAGATACAAATGGGTATGATCTGATCGCCATTACAGAGACATGGTTGCAAGGCGACCAGGGCTGGGAACTGAATATTCCAGGGTATATGATAATTCGGAAGATAGAAAGAAAGGAAAGGGAGGTGGGATGGCTTTGTTGGTAAAAGATGGGATCAGTGTAGTGGTGAGAAGTGATCTTGGCTCAGAAGATCATGATGTAGAATCGGTTTGGGTGGAGATAAAAAATAATAAGGGTAAAAAGTCTCTGGTGGGCGTAGTCTACAGGCCCCCGAACAGTAGCAATGCTGTTGGACAGAGTATAAATCAACAAATAATGGAGGCCTGTAAAAAAGGTACGGTAACAATCATGGGTAATTTTAATTTTCCCTATTGATTGGACAAATCAAATTGGCCATAATAGCCTGGAGGAGGAGTTCACAGAGTGCATCCGGGATGTTTTCCTAGAAGTATGTAATGGAACCAACCAGGGAGCAGGCTATCTTGGATCTGGTACTATGTAATGAGACAGAATTAATAAATGATCTCATAGTAAAGGATCCTCCAGGAAAGAGTGATCATAACATGGTTGAATTTCAAATTCAGTTGGAGGGTGAGAAAGTTGTATCCCAAACCAGTGTCCTGATCTTAAACAAAGGCAATTATAATGGCATGAGGGCAGAACTGGCTAAAGTGGACTGGAAAAACAAATTAAAGGGTAAGAAAGTTGAAATGCAGTGGCGGACATTTAAGGAGATATTTCATAACTCTCAACAAAAATATATTCCAGTGAGAAAGAAAGATTTTAAGAGGAGGGAGCACCATCTGTGGCTAACTAAGGAAGTAAAGGATGGTATCAAATTGAAAACGAAGGCATACAATGTTGCCAAGATTGGTGAGAGACCAGAGGATTGGGAAATTTTTAAAAACCAGCAAAGGATGACTAAAAAAATAATAAAGAGAGAGAAGATGAATTATGAGAGTAAGCTGGCAAGAAACATTAAAACAGATAATAAGAGCTTCTACAGGTATCTAAAAAGGAAGAGGGTAGCTAAAGTAAATGTTAGAGGATGAGACTGGGGAATTAATAATGGGGAATGGGGAAATGGCAGTGACTCTGAACAAATATTTTGCATCTGTCTTCACTGTAGAAGACACTAACAACATCCCAATAATGGATAATCAAGGGGCCACAGGGAGTGGGGAACTAAAGACAATCACTATCACTAAGGAAATAGTACTCGGTAAAATAATGGGACTAAAAGACGACAAGTCCCCTGGACCAGATGGCCTGCATCCCAGGGTCTTAAAAGAAGTGGCTGCAGAGATAGTGGATGCATTGGTTGCAATATACCAAAATTCCCTAGACTCTGGAGAGGTCCCAGCGGATTGGAAAACTGCTAATGTAACACCCCTATTTAAGAAAGGAGGGAGACAGAAAGCAGGAAACTATAGACCAGTTAGCCTAACATCTGTAATTGGGAAAATGCTGGAGTCCTTCATAAAGGAAGCAGTAGCAGGGCATTTGGAAAAACATACAGCAGTCAAACAGAGTCAGGATGGTTTTAGGAAAGGGAAATCATGTTTAACAAATTTGCTGGAGTTCTTTGAGGATGTAACAAGTAGGGTGGACAAGAGTGAGCCAGTGGATGTGGTGTATTTAGATTTCCAGAAGGCATTCGATAAGGTGCCACATAAAAGGTTACTGCATATGATAAGAGCTCACGGAGTTCGGGGTAATATATTAGCATGGATAGAGAATTGGCTAACTAACAGAAAGCAAAGAGTCGGGATAAATGGGACATTTTCTGGTTGGCAAACGGTAACAAGTGGGGTGCCACAAGGATCGGTGCTGGGGCCCCAACTATTTATAATCTACATTAATGACTTGGATGAAGGGATCGAGTGTAATGTAGCCAAGTTTGCGGATGATACATAGAAACATAGAAACATAGAAGATAGGAGCAGAAGCAGGCCATTCAGCCCCTTGAGCCTGCTCCGCCATTCAATGAGATCATGGCTGATCATCCAAATTCAGTACCTTGTCCCTGCCTTCTCTCCATATCCCTTGATCCCTTTAGCTTTAAGAAATATATCTAACTCCTTCTTGAATATATTTAATGAATTGGCCTCTACTGCCTTCTGTGGTAGAGAATTCCACAGGTTCACCACTCTCTGGGTGAAGAAATTCCTCCTCATCTCAGTCCTAAATGGCTTACCCCTTATCCTTAGACTGTGATCCCTGGTTCTGGACTCCCCAGCCATTGGGAACATCCTTCCTGCATCTAGTCTGTCTAGTCCTGTTAGAATTTTATAAGTTTCAATGAGATCCCCTCTCATTCTTCTAAACTCCAGCGAGTATAAGTCCAATCGCCCCAATCTCTCCTCATACGTCATTCCTGCCATCCCAGGTATCAGTCTGGTGAATCTTCGCTGCACTCCCTCCATGGCAAGAACATCCTTCCTCAGATAAGGTGACCAAAACTGCACACAATACTCAAGATGTGGTCTCACCAAGGCCCTGTACAACTGCAGCAAGACATCCTTGTTCCTGTACTCGAACCCTTTCGCTACGAAGGCCAACATACCATTTGCCTTCTTAACCGCCTGCTGCACCTGCATGCTTACCTTCAGCGACTGGTGCACAAGCACACCCAGGTCTCGTTGCACTTCCCCTTCTCCGAAGCTATTGCCATTCAGATAATAATCTGCCTTCCTGTTTTTGACACCAAAGTGGATAACCTCGCATTTATCCACATTATATTGCATCTGCCATGCTTCTGCCCAATCACCCAACCTGTCCAAATCATACTGGAGTTTCTCGGCATCCTCCTCACGGCACACACTCCCATCCAGCTTTGTGTCGTCTGCAAACTTGGAGATATTACATCCAATTCCCTCGTCTAGATCATTAATATATATTGTGAATAGCTGGGGTCCTAGGACCGATCCCTGCGGTACCCCACTAGTCACTGCCTGCCACTCGGAAAAAGACCCATTTATTCCAACCTCTTTGCTTTCTGTCTGCCAACCACTTCTCTATCCAAGTCAATACCTTGCCCCCAATCCCATGTGCCTTAACTTTACACGCTAATCTCTTATGCGGGACCTTAGCGAAAGCCTTCTGAAAGTCCAAATACACCACATCCACTCGTTCTCCCTTATCTATTTTACCAGTTACATCCTCAAAAAATTCCAGTAGATTAGTCAAGCACGATTTACCTTTTGTAAATCCATGTTGACTTTGTCCGAACCTGTCACTGTTTTCCATGTGCTCTGCTATTACATCTTTTATAATGGACTCTAGCATTTTCCCCACTACCGATGTCAGGCTTACTGGTCTATAATTCCCCGTTTTCTCTCTATCACCTTTTTTGAATAGTGGGGTAACATTAGCTACCCTCCAATCCATGGGAACTGTTCCAGAGTCTATAGAATTTTGGAAGATGACCCGCAATGCATCTACTATTTCTAGGGCCACTTCCTTAAGTACCCTAGGATGTAGATTATCAGGCCCTGGGGATTTATCGGCCTTCAATTCCGTCAATTTCCCTAACACTACTTCCCTACAAATACTGATTTCTTTCAGTTCCTCCCTCTCATTAGACCCTATGTTCCCCGACATCTCTGGGAGGTTATTTGTGTCCTCCTTTGTGAAGACAGAACCAAAGTATGTATTTAATTGGTCTGCCATTTCTTTGTTCCCCATTATAAATTCCCCTGATTCTGACTGCAAGGGACCTACACTTGACTTCACCAATCTTTTTCTCTTCACATATCTATAAAAGCTTTTACAGTCAGTTTTTATGTTCCCTGAAAGCTTACTCTCATACTCTATTTTCCCCCTCTTAATTAATCTCTTTGTCCTTCTTTGCTGAATCCGATATTGCTCCCAATCCTCAGGTTTTCTGCTTTTTCTGGCCAATTTATATGTCCTCTCCTTGGATCTTATGCTATCCCTAATTTCCTTTGTTAGCCACGGTTGAGTCACCTTTTTTGTTTTATTTTTATGCCAAACTGGAATGAACAAATTCTGTAGTTCATTCATGCGATCTTTGAATGTTTGCCATTGCCTATCCACCGTCAACCCTTTGAGTAACATTCCCCAATCAATCCTACCCAACTCGCGCCTCATACCATCGTAGTTTCCTTCATTTAAATTCAGGACCCTAGTCTCTGAGTCAACTACTTCACTCTCCATCTTAATGAAGAATTCTATCATATTATGATCACTCCGACCCTAGGGGCCTCGCACAACAAGATTACTAATTAATCCTTTCTCATTACATAATACCCAGTCCAAGATGGCCTGATCTCTAGTTGGTTCCTCGACATATTGGTCCAGGAAACCATCCCGTATACATTCCAGGAATTCCTCCTCCACAGTATTGTTACTAATTTGGTTAGCCCAATCTATATGTAGATTAAAGTCGCCCATGATAACTGCTGTGCTCTTATTGCACGCTTCTCTAATTTCCATTTTAATGCCATCCCCAACCTCCGTATTACTGTTTGGGGGTCTATACACCACTCCCACTAGCATTTTCTGCCCCTTGGTTTTTCTCAGTTCTACCCATACAGATTCCACATCATCAGAGCTAATATCCTTCCTTACAATTGTGTTAATCCCCTCTTTAACCAGCAATGCTACCCCACCTCCTTTTCCTTTTTGCGTATCTTTCCTGAATATTGAATACCCCTGTATGTTGAGTTCCCAGCCTTGGTCACCCTGGAGCCATGTCTCCGTAATCCCAATTGTATCATATGTTTACATCTATTTGCGCAGCTAATTCATCCACCTTATTACGAATGCTCCTCGCATTAAGACACACCCTCAGGCTTGTTTTTTTAACGCTCTTAGACCTTTTAGAATTATTATTTACTGTGGCCACGTTTGATTAAAACCCTTGATTTCTCTGACTGACACCGTTGTTTTTTTCCTTCCTGACCTTTGCTTCTATCCTTGTTTCCCTTTCCTCTGTCTCCCTGCTCAGGTTCCCAACCCCCTGCCATTTTAGTTTAAACCCTCCCCCAGAGCACTAGCAAACACTCCCCCAAGGACATCGGTCCCGGTCCTGCCCAAGTGCAAACTGTCCGATTTGTACTGGTCCCACCTCCCCCAGAACCGGTTCCAATGTCCCAGGAATTTGAATCCCTCCCCCTTGCACCATTCCGCTAGCCACGTATTCATCTGAAATATCCTTCTATTTCTACTCTGACTAGCATGTGGTACTGGTAGCAATCCTGAGATTACTACCTTTGAGGTCCTATTTTTTAATTTACCTCCTAACTCCCTATATTCAGCTTTTAGGACCTCATCCCGTTTTTTACCTATATCGTTGGTACCTATATGCACCACGACAACTGGCTGTTCACCCTCCCCTTCCAAAATGTTCTGCAGCCGCTCTGAGACATCCTTGACCTTTGCACCAGGGAGGCAACACACCATCCTGGAGTCTCGTTTGCGGCCGCAGAAACGCCTATCTATTCCCCTTACAATAGAATCCCCTATCACTATAGCTCTACCCCTCTTTTTCCTCCCATCCTGTGCAGCAGAACCACCCCTGGTGCCAGGAAGTTGGCTGCTGCTGCCTTCCCCTGATAAGCCATCCCCCTCAACAGTATTCAAAGCGGTATATCTGTTAGAGAGGTGGATGTCCACAGGGGACTCCTGCACTACCTGCCTGCGCCTATTACTCTGCCTGGTGGTCACCCATTCCCTTTCTGCCTGTGCAACCTTTACCTGCGGTGTGACCAACTCCCTAAACATGCTATCCACGAGGTCCTCAGCATCGCGAATGCTCCAGTATGTATCCATTCGCAGCTCCAACGCCACAATGCGGTCTGCCAGTAGCTGCAGCTGGATACACTTCCTGCACACATGGTCGTCAGGGGCACAGGAAGTGTCCCCGATTTCCCACATAGCGCAGGAGGAGCATACCACGGCGCCGAGCTGTGCTGCCATGACTTACCCTTTAATTAATTGAACTTAAATTAAATCAAATCAATCCCACCAATTATATTATAATTAAATGATATAGGGCCCTTGTTTACCAACTTTCTCCGCTACACCACAGAGACCCTAGAAACTCTAAACCACCAAATTTAAGTTTGGAAAATGGAGAAAAAGAGAAATACTCACCAACCAATCACTTACCTGCTTTCTGGTGACATCACACTTTGATTATATTTTACTTCTCTCTCTCCTGCTCTCGGGGCTCAGATTGGTCGCCTACCTGGTCGCTGCCACCTTTAATTGCTGCCGCCTCGCCGCTGTCGCTCCACCCAGGTCCGCCGCCTCTGTCAAAGATGGGTGGGAAAGCAAGTTGTGCAGAGGACTCAAAGAATTTGCAAAGGGATATAGACAGGCTAAGTGAGTGGGCAAACATTTGCCAGATGAAGTATAATGTGGAAAAGTGCGAGGTTATCCACTTCGGCAGGAAAAATAAAAAAGCAAACTATTATTTAAATGGAGAGAGATTACAAAATGCTACAGTTCAGAGGGACCTGGGGGTCCTTGTGCATGAAACACAAAAAGTTAGCATGCAGGTACAGCAAGTAATCAAAAAGGCAAATGGAATGTTGGCCTTTATTTCAAGGTTGGAGTATAAAAGCAGGGAAGTCCTGCTACAACTGTACAAGGTATTGGTGAGACCACACCTTGAGTACTGCGTACAGTTTTGGTCACCTTATTTAAGGAAGGATATATTTGCATTGGAGGCAGTTCAGAGACAATTCACTAGGTTAATTCCAGAGATGAGGGGTTTGACTTATGAGGAAAGGTTGAGCAGGCTGGGCCTATACTCATTGGAATTTAGAAGAATGAGAGGTGATCTTATCGAAACATATAAGATACTGAGGGGGCTCCACATGGTAGATGCAGAGAGGATGTTTCCCCTCATGGGGAAATCTAGAACTCGGGGGCACAGTCTCAGAATAAAGGGTCGCCCTTTTAGAACCGAGATGAGGAGGAATTTCTTCTCTCAGAGGGTCGTAAATTTGTGGAATTCTCTGCCCCAGAGAGCTGTGGAGGCTGGGTCATTAAATACATTTAAAGTGGAGATAGACAAATTTTTGCAAGATAAGGGAGTGAAGGGTTATGGGGAGCGGGCTGGGAAGTGGCTTTGAGCCCAAGATCAGTCATGATCTTATTGAATGACGGAGCAGGCTCGAGGGGCCAAGTGGCCTAATCCTGCTCCTATTTCTTATGTTCTTATGTTCTAAGAGCAGGAGCAGTGAGAGGCAGAAGGAATTCCAAAGTTGTTGCTATTAAATTCATAGCCATGAGTGATAACAGAAATTTATTATATCAAGAAAATGTTATATAAGCTATTAACCACTTAGGTTACACGAGTGAGTAAAATATTCACTTCTTCATACTTTCCAAGTGGCTTTCTGTGAATTGTGTTTTTATAAAGTAAGTGGCTATAAACTATCCTGCATTCTGCTGTTAGTGTTAATATAAGTCATTAATGGGCAAGAAATTCGTTATAGCCAAGAAATGGGCAGTGTTTAGACTATAAAAGGTTAAGCTGCGACACATGAAAATTATCTTGGAGTCACGCAAAATTTGTGCTAACTCCTCATTAAAATGATTGTAGTCATGATTCTAGTCTAAAAACTCAAGTCAAGTGGTTAGGGTGAATGAAGGCTTCAACAAATCTGTATCACAAGCTTCACACATTCCTCAATGCACCACACCCCCAGCATTCACCCACCAACAATCTCAACCTAGCAACACTCACACCCACATCTCATACCTTGCACACAATGACAGCTACTCAACTATGGCAGGCACAGGCACATCACCCAAACACATTGCACCACACTCACTGCACACTTCTCTTGGTCTTGCAGGCCAAGGTCGCTCACAATCAGCGAGAGCAGGATCAGTCAGGCGAGGGCTAGGCTGACATTGAAGAGCTAAGCCAACTGGAGAGTTGAGTGCTGGAGATCAGAGGGTGCCAGGTCGTCAGCATCATGGCCACCGGCGACATTGACCCCCTTGGGGACAACAACAGTGGATTCATTCCTAATCCTTCTTCTTGCATCCCACTTCCCCCCTCAGCCCACAATCTTTTCCCACTTTCATGCTGTATGCATGCATTTCTGGTTTCCCGCACCCCTCCCCTCACCATAACCCGAGTCTTGTGCTTTTCTGCTTTCAGATAATCAGCTAGCACCCGAGCAGCCTGTCCCCCAGGGCACCGCAGAGAGCGAGGTGGGAGAAGAGGAGGAGGAAGAACGCACTGCATCACTGCATCTCTCACTCACAGACACCAGCTCAGAAACTGGCACTACAAGTTCGTTAGAGGCTAGTGTAGTAGCTGGATCTGCACAGGGTGAGGCACCGGGTACGAGTGGGCTGCAGCAAGGCCAGGAGGAAAGGGTAGCTCGGGGCCAGTTCCCCAGAGAGCGAGTTCACATGCGAATTCAGCTGCACAGGACTCAGATGAGGACCTCAATGGGGAGGCCTTCAGAAGAAGGGTGATGAGCATGCACACAGAATTGATGGGTGCAATGGCAAGGGTGTCAGAGAGCCTCTCGGCAATGTCAAGGAGCATGGAGGAGACCGCCTTCAAAATTACACAGGGCACTGTGCAGAGCATGGAGTTCAGGATTTCCAGTCTGAAAATGACGGTACACTCCCAAAGAGACAATGGTGACCCAGAAATGATGGCTTGCATGATGAGCAATATTGCAGCTTCCAGTGGAGCACAGGCGGAAGCGACCCAATGTCTTAGTGCTGCAGCGGAAGCTCTAACTGCTCTCATGCAGTCTCAGCATGATGCCTCCCAAGCTCTGACTGCTACCATCGTGGCCGGGTCTTTCATGGTGTCCCAGTAAGCCAGCAATCTGCGCTCCAACAGATTGCTGGGAATGCTGAGGCACCGCCACAGGGGAGTGGCAGTGGCTCCATGGAGCACGAACCTGCTGTCCTCTCTCAGGATGACAGCATTCCTGCTCCCACCACTGCCACTCCGCCATTGCCCTTGTCGCTGCCTGTCAGCCAGCCAGCCCAGACAGCTGCCGCACATGCCGAGATGGTGCAGTCTACAGCCGGGCCTTCTAAGGCCACAGCTGGTCGAGGTCATGTTGCAAGGCCATCTGTAGTCTACCGCATGGAAACTCAGCAGCCTTCCACCAGCCGTGCTGCAGCCACTGGGGGAGCACTTCATAGGAGCACTAGATCAGGAAAGGACACACGAAAGACAGATCTAAGGTATTGCACAAGAGTGATTGGTTAATAGTATTCATGCTGTGATATGGTGTGAGGCTGGGATGGAATGATGGGGATGTGGTGAGTTACGGGGATCTGGGGTTTCATTCATGTGAATCGGAGTCTGATGAGCCAGTCACGGATAGCCCATCCGGAAGGCCAATTGGCTGGCTGCCTCCTCCCTCCCTCCTGTTCCTCGTCTTCCTCATCCTCATCCTCCTCCTCCTCCTCCTCCTCTCTCTCATCCTCCTCCTGAGGTGGTCCAGGTATCCTTGGTGGCAAGGACTGCACCCTCATGATGGCCAAGTTGTGGAGCATGCAGTAGACCACCATGAAATGGGACACCCGCTCAGCTGAGTACTGGAGGGCTCCTCCCGCGTGGTCAAGGCAGCGGAACCATTGCTTCAGTAGCCCGAAGGTCTGCTCGATGATGTTCCTGGTGGCAGCATGGCTCTCATTATGAGTGCTGGGCAGAAGTGTTGGGGTTGCGGAGGGGAGTCATGAGTCAGGTGGAGCGCGGATAGCCCTTGTCACTGAGCAGCCACCCTCGAACTTGACGTGGTGACTGGAAGATTGCTGGCACACCGGTCTGGAACAGGATGAAGGCATCATGGCTGCTGCCAGGATAACGGGCATTGACATTGAGGATTCACTGTGTGTGGTTGTACACCAGTTGCACATTAAATGAGTGGTAGCCTTTGCGGTTACGGAAGCCTCCTAATACACTGCTCCTCGCTTAATTGAAGGTAGGAGAATTGCTGTCGGAAGACCCTAGGAGGGTAAGGCCTCCTGTTGAGAGCCCTGATGGGCCTGCTCCTCCCTCTGTCCCCAGCGAGCGAGTTTTGCAGCAGCGCTACTGGCAACACGTATATGGCGTGCGGCGCTGGAACTGCCATCAGCTGGTGGTAGAGCGCCGACTGGCATTTTAGCATTTTAGCGCTACTCGTGGCGTTAACATGTGCCGCTAAATACACGAATTTTGTCCCCATTATTTTTCCCTGCACAAATAAAATAAAAATTGCTGTGTACTTCATACTGTCCTCCAAATCATATAAGGGAAGAGTGGAAAATTATAGAAAATTAGTTATACACTTAACAGGAATACACAGTAGATTGATACTTTTCAAATTATGCCTGAAATTAATTAGCACAAAGAATGTGTTTACCTGATGCTTAAAACTCAACTGAATGCAGCTAACATTGCTACATTTAATATGATTTTGCAACTAGCTGCTTTATCTAGAGAGATATTTGGGCTCCACTGGTTTCTAGTCACAGCAGAGTGTGGTTTATAATTTTTCCAAATTGCACAGCTTAATAATGGAGTAGCTAAAAGCAAGTAACGAATTTAGCAATTTATGAGCACAAGGGCTCCATGACTATATTTTGTGAAAGTAGCTCAGTATTGAGATACATTAGTAAAATACATAATCCTATTATTTAATTTAATATAAATAGTTGTTGAGAAATTGTAAATTCATGTTTTAACAATGACTGAGACATCAGCACCAACTCTGGACAACAAGAAATTCATTTTTTATTGAATTCTAGGTTATATTTATACTACCTAAGTACAGAGTTTAGAATAAACTTTGGCATTTAACTAGTTATCATCTGGATAATTTAACTGACTATGTGGCCAGGTGTCTTTACTCAGTCCAAAAAATGCTCAGTCTAGTTTAATCATTTGGTCGGGGCTACTATCAGGCCGGAATTTTCCGGGGTGGTTGCGGACGCGATCGGAGGCGGGTCGGGTGGAAAAGTTGATATTGTTGACAGCAGGTCGGGAACCCGCAGTCATCCCGCCCCCACATGCCTTTCCCTCGGGTGCGTTTGCCGGTGCGGCAGCGACCCGACTGGCAGAGGCGGGCGACCTAATTGAAATCATTATAAGCTTGTTGTCAGACAATTAAGCGCCTTTTTCCCCCTACATTTCAAATTTACCTGGATGGCCACGGGAACCACGCTGCTCGGGAATCACGTCTGTCAACCTGAGGCGGGAGTTCAGTGGCCATTGCTCCAGCTGATTACTTGACAGCATGAAATGTACAATAAAAGCTCCCACATAACAGTTGATCACTTTCCTCAGGCAGAAGCTGTTGCTCACTGCATTCCCAGCACAGATTCTGCAGGCTGCAAGTCTTTCCAGCAAAGTCTCCATCCAGTGTCACCTATTTGGAAGAACCTCTCTCACTATTGACAGATCGCTTCTGTTATCTCTACTTCACCTGCCATCTATTCCATCAACATGGGTGCCGTTTATACTGTCTCACCTTGGTCCTCAGAATCTGACCACGATGTGCCCCAACACCAGCAGCACCAGGCACACCAGCAGCACCAACAACAGCAACAACAACCATCTCCGCAGACACCTGATGCTGCACAGAACAGAGGGCATCAGCACCCGAGCACATTGCTGCCTGGGAGGCTAGGCATGGCCTCATCATGGCCAGATTTACTTCTCTTGATGCTGTACACCCATATGGCTGCCACATGATGCACCAGGTTGGCACCACCCCACACAAACACCATAAAGCATCACTGCAATGACCAAGCCATTCCTTTCACACTCACCACCTGCTGGAGGCACCGTTATGTCTCACCATTCACTGCAACTCACTAAGTCACTTCCAAAGGTGCACACAACTGTGTCCAAGATGGGAAAGGGGTGAAAATAAAGATTTTTTTATCTTTGACAGCACATTAACGGAAACTTTACATAAATATTGGACAAAACACCCAAGTGGCTACCCTTGTGAATCTACCTGTGTGTCATCTTTCTCTTCCGCGTGCTAGCCCTGTGGCTTCAGCAGAGGTAGAGGCAGCCTGCTCACTTCCCCGCTGCCAAGGAACTGGAGAGCACCTTGCTGCACATCAGTTGGGCCATGAGGACCCATGTCTACGCTGGCATCCCTCCTAGAGAGAACGTCTATGAGCCTCTGCCATCTATTCTCCATACATAGCCATCTAATACCCATAGATAGCCATCTATTCTCCATAGAGACCATGTGCTCCTATGAGTGGCGCATTAGCTGCTCTATGTAGGTGGCCATCCTATCCATGGAAGAGCCTACAGTTGCCATCGCCTGTGACATGGTGGTGCTCATGTTGGAGATGGACTCCTCCATTCTCTGAACATTTGCAAACATCGCACTCGCAAAATCTGTCACAGCCCCCTGCACTTGTTCCTGCACCTCCAGGATCGTCCTCTTTCTGGATGGTCCCCGAGGCTCAGCGTTTGCAACAACAACAACAGCAACAACTTGTATTTATATAGCATCTTTAACGTTGTAAAACGTCCCAAGGTGCTTCACAGGAGTGTTATAAGACAAAAAATTGACACCGAGCTACATAAGAAATTAGAGCAGATGACCAAAAGCTTGGTCAAAGAGGTAGGTCTTAAGGAGCGTCTTAAAGGAGGAAAGTGAGGTAGAGAGGCAAAGAAGTTTAGGGAGGGAGTTCCAGAGCTTAGAAGCTGCTGAGCAGAGCTAAGAGCAGTCTGCGCCCTCCAGTGAGAACTCTCCACTGCTGCCTCTGTCTCCATCATCTGCTCTTGCTCACTTGTGAGTTGTGAAACACCGGGTGATAACACTACTCTATCTCGCGTGGGACCCACCCAGTGCGTATCTGCGCTGGGGCTGGGTGCACTTATGTCTGGTGACAGTGCACCCTCAGTGGCTGGAGGCTCCTCTGAGGAGTCGTCTTCCTCTTCCTTCTGGACAGTAAGGGGGTGCGGGCTTCTTGATGGACCTGTGAGAGCGTAAAGAGATGAGTTAGATATGTCATATGAAGAATGGGTACAGATACCATTATGCACATGATGACCATTCACTGGCTGCTGACATCAGTCCCCATATGAGTGACTGATGCATGACATGTAGCTGTATGATATGTAATTTTGTCACCAGGTTGCTGAGATGTCCCCCTCTCTCTGTTTCCCACCTCCAGCTGCTCGGCAACTCCAGATATTTCTAAAGCAGCCTCCTCTGCTGTTGTAAGGTTTGCAAATGATGGAGGGCCACCACCGGTTCTTCCCCTCTCCCTCTTATTTTGGGCTCTCTTTTCCTGCAAGGAGGGAAAGAAGAGAAGGTTGAGTGAGATTGATGGAATGAGTATAAGGAATGGATGGGTTAGATCTTTAAAGGGTGACTATGAGGGAGTGGGGTGCCAAAGCCAAGTGGCCTCCTTTTGTGTTGTTAGTTGGTATGATTGCACTAGAATGAGGGTAAGGGTGAGAGGTGGCTAGTGAGATGGGGATGTGATAATGTAGATAGAGAGAGAGGGATGGGTGGACGTGCAAGGTATGTTGGTGTGAGTAAGGATGTGCAGGAGTAGGGTTGGGAAGGCAGAGTGATGGGGATGTGATGAGAGGCACAGCAGGATGAAATTGAGTGTGGCTTTGTACTCACATTTCCTGATCCACTGAGATCATTGAAATGTTTGCGGCACTGCACCCAGGTCCTCCTGACCACATCCCTGCTGGTGACCTCCTCTGCAATCTCCAACCAGGCTGTTTTGGTGCCATAAGCATATGGAGGGAGTCATTGGAGAAGCTGGGTGCAGCTGTGCACCTCTGTGCAGTCATTGTCAGTGTTTGCGGGACTTCAATGCTGTAGTGCATTGACAACACTATGTTGCATTAACCTTCAAATGTAAGATGGCCATGGCCCCTTTAAAGATCCTGGCTGAAAATGCGGCATTAATGACGTCACCAGACCCGCACCATTTCATTGGGACAGGTAACGCGCAGGGCGGGCTTAATAGGCCTTATTAACGTAAAGTCATTCTGTGGAGCGGGATGGAGCCAGCAATTGGGTCGCGATCCGCCATGGCCACCGCCCACACCGGACCTGCCCAGGTAAGGAAAATTCCGGCCTAAGTGTCTTAGTGGCACTGTAAATATAAGTCTGAAAGATAAAGAAGCAAATGTGACAAATGTGTTTCTGTTAGTGGTAAAAGGTCCTATACCAAGATTTGGTTAAGGATTTACTAATAGACATATATTTAGGCCCAGAAATTTCCTACCTTACCGCCGACCATTAGTACCGTATTTCTGCAAAAAATGGCGCCCGCCTCACTTCCATTCGTATCCGGCACGGGACACAGTGGCCACCATTTTGGTGAGGTCTATAGTGCTTCGATTGCCAGCGCTTACCTCTCAAATTCAAATGTGCAGATCGTGATGTCAATCGGCATGCAACCCTCTGGGTAGAGGACCTCTCTTCCTCTCTTTCAGTGTTGACCTCCTGCACAAAGCTTGAGTGCTGCATCCGAGACCCTGAGTGCCCCTTCCCTGGCCTGTTGACCCATTTGTGTTAGTTCTGAAGCACTTTTACCATTTTTTATTTGCAGAAGGCAGTTCAGCTTTAAGAGCTGCAGACTGCCTAGTTTAGAATGATTTTTAATTTTATTTTGCAGTAGAACAATTGAGCTTTAAAGACTAGAAACTGCTTAGTTTCGAAAGATTTTTAATTTTTTTCTTCAGAAGGCAGTTCACCTTTAACGGTTAGAGATTGCCTTGAAAGCTAACAGCCTAGCTTTAAGGAAAGGCAGTGTCACTCCAGCGGCACGACCTTGGGTCTCCTGCTGAGTGCACAGCTGTCTGCAGCGCAATAGTCACTGGGCTGTGTACTAAATCCTTTAAATTAGCAGGCAGCACCAAATTGACGCCAGCAAATCTAGCCCATTTTCGGGCCTTATCGAATTTCCCAGCCCCAATCTCTAGTGTACACATTTCCAAATTTTTACTACTAACATTTTGCAATTTAATTCAACCATTTTATGCAGGAACAAATAGAGGGCACAAGATTGTCAGGCTATTATCATAAGGTCGAGAATGAGGTGGATTGCCAGACAATAGCACAATACTAAATGGATGGTTAATTTGTGATTCACACCTCCATTAGCAATTATATGAAATATACACCAGAAGACTGTTGAAATAATTACTTGTTACTGGAGAATGTCTTGAAAGTTGTTGGAAAAGCAACAAAAGAGTAAATGTGAGCATTTACCTGCGTAGAACAGTCACTTTTTGAAGTGCTAAGCCCCAAAAATTTCATAACAAAGAAATCAGCATTTTAAGCGGGTTGGAGGTTATGGGGAGGTGTATAGATTGAGATGATTAAATATTCTATAATGTACAATAGTTCCTGTGCTCTGGGGCCAGGTGGAGGAAACTATTGTCTGTGGAGGACAGCAGGTCAGAGTTGAACAGTGGAGATTTGTGGATGGGTTAATATTGTGGATTTGCTTAATTACCTAAGGTGATCAGAGAATTTTAAACAGAAAGTTCTCCCAGGAGATTAAAAACGATGTAGTAGAGTTCACAATAGTGTAGATTGTATACACAGTGTTGAAGTAGGCTTGGTGGGTTGAATGGTGTTTTTTGTTCTTATCTCCACCCACATCTGGTGGAAGTATTTTCATGAAGACGCATAATAAGCTATGATCATTGGTGCTCCCATTGGTGAGCCTCACCTCACCGGCAGTACGTATCAGTGCACCCGAATTTGTGCAGTTGGTTGGAGCATGAAGTTGGAAAATTACCCATCATAATTATTCAACATAGCTGCCACATTTAGCAGCATTCTGCTCTTTCTTTTCTCCTGTTTCCTTCCTTGTTTGGCATATTTACCTATATAATTAACCACTAAACAAACCATGATTACTCAAGTAATAGTTTAAAAAAAACATCTATATAGGTATTAAAGGGCCTTTCCTTTCCAGACTTGTAAATGATTATATAAATTATACTGCATGACGTCTGTGACAAATAAAAGTCTATTTCTTGTGACCTGTACAATTAACATTAAATTGTTTTAAAATAATTTTACTTTTCAGCGTTTTTTTTCCACCCAACACGTTTCATTTCCGGGTTCTAGACAGCATGAATGTGAACATAATTTACCTGAATTTCCCTTTTTGAATGACAAGAACCATTTTCATTGTACTTATTAAAGAGAAACTAATTATCTACTGGTGATATCACAAGCACTTAGATTCACCTGTGATATCAAAGTGGGAAGAAATAACATTGGATAAAGCAGTAAAATCAAAGAACGGAATGATAGCAGAGCACATACAAGTAGAAAAGAATGGTGGATCTTACACCAGACTGTATTATCTAGGTGTGTAGCTCAGTTCTGAAGAAGGATCATAGGCCTGAAATGCTAACCTAACCTTTTTCTTTTCTCCGCAGATGTGGCCTGACCTGCTGAGTGTTTCTAGCATTTTCTGTTTTTATTGCACATTTCTAGCACCTTCAGTGTTTTGCTTACTGTTGTATCTTCAGTAGGCCTTTTCTATATTCTGTTGATGCCCTTATCTTGTGCTATGTGCCGACAGTATGCCTTTTCCCTACCTGGCTGATTGCTAAATTAATCCTTTGTAAAACCGGACATTTACTTGAGTTACTGAAGTATAGATCAGGGTATTCTGATGGTAGAGGGTGGTGTTGCTTTAGCTTCCTGACCATTCGCAATCTAAGGCCTAGAAGTTCAATAAAGCCCGAAAACGGGCAGTGCCACCACAGGACAGGATTTAGTGGCGCTAAAATCGCTGCGCACGGGCAGTAAGTCATTAGCGCTCCGTTAGCGCCCCCCGGAGGTGCTAATGGGAGGCGCTAACCAACCGAATTTCTCCCCTACTCTTATACTCTAATCCCTTTGTAACAAAAGCTAACATATCATTTGCTTTCCTAATTGCTTGCTGTAGCTGCATGTTACTTTCTGTGATTCGTGTACAAGGACACCCAGGTCCCTCTGAGTGCAAACATTTCCCAGTCTCTCACCATTCAAAAAATATTCCGCTTTTTTGTTTTTCCTGCCAAAGTGGATAACTTCACACTTCCCCACATTGTATTCCATTTGCCATGAGCTTGCCCACTCAGTCAACCTGTCTATATTTCTCTCTGCAGCCTCTTTGCGTCCTTCTCACAGCTTATTTCCCAACTCACTTTGTATCCTCAGCAAACTTGGATAAGGGGGAGAAATTCATTATAGCCCCGTTTGGGGCGCTAAAACTTTGAAAGCTGAAAAATTAGCACCAGGCGCTAATGATGGTAGGCTCTCGCGAAATTCAGTTGTAGCGCTCCAAGAGGGAAGTGGAGCGCTAAATCAAGCGCTAACCACTTCTCTTAGGGCGCTAAAGTCAGAGAGCGGGGCAGTACCAGCAGAGCGTGAGAAAATTTGCAGCACATTCCAGACGGCACTCTTCAATCACAGAGGCTGCTTCCCTTGCTTAAAGGGAAGGGACAATACTGTACCAGAAGCTATTTGTTGGCACTGCAGTCTTGCAAGGCGACTGCCAGTACAGCCCCAAACACTGTCATGAAGTGGAGGGCTTGGACATCCTGCAACAATGAAAGAGTGAAAGCTTTGCACAGGCACCAGACTGGTACAAATAATAACGGTTCGTCGATCTGAAAAGCATTCCCTTTAATTACCGCTCCCGAAGAGACCATCCGACTTCAGAACGCCTCCTCTTGCTGGTGTCAGTGCGAGGCGATAATGCAGGGGGCGAAAGTCAATTTCACATCCGGGGCGGTAATGGGGCGCTGTGCAATTGATGACATCACAATCTATGGGGCACTAGAGATCGAGGCGGTAAGTGTTAGCGCCAGCACAAAACTGCCAGGGAAGTTCGCGGGCGTCGCTGAATTTGCCGTGTCCGGTCAGTAACCCCTTAGCACTCCGTTCCCGCCACCCCGCAGGCACTAACGGGAGGCGCAAAGCAGCCGAATCTCTAGCCCATTGTATTTGTTTAATGTCTCTGCCATTTCCTTATTGCCCATTATAATTTCTCCTGCCTCTGCCTCTAATGAGCCCACTTTACTTTCACTAACCTCTTCCTATTTACATACCTATAGAAATGTTTACAATCTGTTTTTATGTCTCTTGATAATTTACTCTCATATTCTTTTTTCTGTTTCCTTATCAATTTCTTGGCCCTCCTTTGCTTAATTCTAAAATCCTCCCAATCCTCAGGCTTACTACGTTTTTTGGCAACATTATAAGCCTCTTCCTTTGATCTAATACTATCATTAACTTTTCTTGTTTGCCACGGTTGGACCACTTTTCCTGTGGGGTTTTGTGCCTTAAAGGAATGTATATTTGTTGTAAATTATGTATTAATTCTTTAATCGCTAGCCATTGCTTGTCTACCGTCAAACCTTTTAATGTAGTTTCCCAATCTACCTTAGCCAACTCACCCCTCATACCTATGTAGTTTACTTTGTTTAGATTTAATACCCTAGTTTCAGACTTAACTAAATCACTTTCAAACTCAATATAAAATTCTATCATATTATGGTCACTTTTCCCTAAAGGCCCCTTTACTACAAGGTTATTAATTAACACTTTCTCATTGCACAATACTAGATCTAAAATAGCCTGTTCCCATGTTATCAAATACTGATATAGAAAACTATCTTGTATACATTCCATGAACTCGTCCTCCACATTATTACTGAAAATTTGGTTTGCCCAGTCTATATGTAGATTAAATTCCCTCATGATTACTGTATATTACCCTTGTTACATGCACCTCTAATTTCCTGATTTATACTCTGCTCTACATTACAAGTACTGAACGCGCTGCTTCAGGCTGTGCACTCGGCAGGAGACCCAATGTAGCGTGGCCATAGCGTCCCTGCAGCGAGGCTGCCTTTTCTTAAATTAAGGCTGTCATTTTAGAAAGCAGTCTCAAGGCCTTAAAGGGGAATTGCCTTCTGAAAAAAAAATAGAAGGAAGACTTGCATTTGTATAAAACCTGTCACAACCACCGGATATCCCAAAGCACTTTACAGCCAATGAAATACTTTTAGATGTGTAGTCACTGTTGTAATGTAGGAAATGATTTTAAAAATCATTTAAAAATAGGCAGTCTCTAGCCCTTAGAGCTCAACTGCCTCGTGAAAAAAAATAATTCCAAACTAGGCAGTCTGCAGCTCTTAAAGCTGAATTGCCTTCTGCACATAAAAAAATGGTAAAAGTTCTTCAACACGAACACAAATGACTCAACAGGCCAGGGAAAGGGCACCTAGGGTCTCAGACGCAGCACTTGAGCTTTGTGCAGGGAGTCAACACTGGAAGAGAGTTTCTCTATCCACAAGGGGCCAGGAGGCCCTCCAGAAAGAAGAACGTGGAACCAGATCATCGAGGCCGTCACTGCCAGCCGTGTAGTCCCCAGGAACTGGCTCCAGTGCCCAAAGAAGTTTCATGACCTCAGACGAGTAGTCAAGGTCAGTGAATGCATGTTCAAAAGCTGTCTGCTACCAACTGCACCACTAGTCTCACACACTGCTCATTCACGACCCCTCCCCCCAATGACTCACCTACCAACAATCTCTACCAAATACAAGGCACGCTTCACTTTCCTAGCTTCACCTCACCCCCTTGGAGGAGACGGTGCTGGCCATTCTTGGCAGGTGCATGACTGAGCCTGTGGCCAGCAGCGGGGCTGAAAGATGCTAGTATCCTCATACATTATTCTACTTCTCACATCCCACTTCCCCCTCATAAATGTTCTCTTTCATTTATTTTGGATGCCGGCCCCTTAAAGGGGCTGTGCATCCCATTCAAAATACCGTGCATGAGTGGTTTTTCCTATTAAAAGCCTTTCAGCCGGCTGTGTGGGAGCTGCAAAACGCTGCGCGGCCACGCAGTTTAAAGGGAATGTTGCCCCTCATCAACGTTCCCTCTTCTTGGTCAACGTGGGAGAGGAGAGTGAAGAAGAAGAAGAAGAAGAAGAAACACCGTCACTTGATTTGACACTCCCAGCCACCAGCTCTTCGAGGTCGCCCTGCAAGGCCATCTGCAGTATCCACCACATGAAATTCAACAGCCTTCCACCAGTGATGCTGCAGCCACTGGGATAGCACTGCGTGACATCACTAGATAGGCAAAGACACACTCAGGACAGTCACTAAGGGAATGCACAAAGGTGATTAGTTGATTTCTTGATGTCATATTGGATGCATATATGGATAAAGTTGGATTGGAAAGTTTGCTTTGTGGTGGCTTTTATTTCAGCATTGTGGCCAAGAGGACGCTGTGATGGTCAGTAACAGAGGGAAGGTAAGGTGTAGGACAAATGTTTCCTGCATGAGGAAGCAAAGTGTTCCAGTGAGTGTGGTGCAATGTGTTTGGGTGATATGCCTGTTATGGCTGAATAACTGACAGTGTGTGCAAGCTGTGAGATGTGGGTGAGATGCTTGCAGCTGTGGTACATGTGTAAGGGTGAGGTGAAGCTATGAAGGTGAAGTCTGAGTCGTGTTTAGTAGAGATTGTTGGTAGATGAGTGATCTTGATGTGGTGCATTAAGAAGTATGTGAGGCTAGTAGTGCAGATGGAGGGATATGGCATTTGAAGATGAATTTATTGACCTTGACATCTTGTGTGAGGTCATTAAACTTCCTCCTGCACTGCGTCCAGGTCCTCAGGGCAACACTGCTGGCATTCACCACAGTGGCTATCTGCACCCACTGCACTTTGGTCTCTTGCCTGGAGGCCCTACTGGCCCCCTGTGAAAAGAGGACCTCTTTCCTCCTATTGACCTCCTGCATCAAGGTCTCCAGTACTGTCTTCCTCAGCCAGTTGAATGATCTGCTGCAGGCAGAATGCGCCTCCCCTTTAAGAGGTGCTGACTGCCTTTAAGTAGTGCAGGCTAGCTTTAATTGGAGCTAGCCTCACACAACTTGGGCCCCTGCTGCGTGTTCAGCCACTCAGCAGCGCGTTCAGGGCTGAACGCTACAATCATGGAAATGAGCAGGCAGCACAAAGTTCACATGCTGCCTGCAGTACTCCAAACGGGAGCAGGTTGCTAACGCATTGCGATCCCCGCGCCCATTTTCGGGGGCAAACACATTTCTGGGCCAATATGTCTAGCTATCTTTTCACTTTTACAGAATAATTTTTTAATTGATTAGACATTTAAAACCCAGAGCTTACACATCTACCAGTTTATTTAACCTCTTATTCTTATGTTAGAATTTACATATATACTCTTACCAATTTACACAGAAAATATGGAGTTGAAATGGTGTCATGCAATATTATTAACAAACACACTAATGCACTAGTGTAAAATTCTTCTGTGCATTATTTTAAACAATCCTTAATAAAGGATTTAACATGTAAAATAAATGGGCAATGCCTATGAAAATAGTAGACATACAAATATGTTAAGGTTTTCTTTACTAATATGACACAATGAGATTTTAATCATTATCTTGGTAAATGTGCTAACAAGATTAACTGGCTCCTCTGTTTCATGCGCATAATTAAATAACTACATGAAGAAATACTTACAGGACATTGTACAGGAGATAACGGGGGGGAAATTGGGCTCTGTAGTGCCCAGTTTTTGGGCGCTACGCAGCTTCTAAATGGTGGAAAATGGCATCCGAGATGCACACACACACTTCTGACAGTAAGTGCACCAGACGCCATCTTGGTAAAGGGGTTTGCGTGCGTGTGCATAACGACCGCCAGCAGCATGCAGAGCAGGCAGATTATGATGTCAATCAGTGTGTAATGCTGATTTGATGCCAGCACTGCCATTTTCGAACACCACGGTCCAGCCTATGCCCTGTCTTAACCTCGCACAGCTGAACATGGCGTTAAACGGCATGTAGGACTCACCACCAGCACTATTTAAAGGGATCATGAACTACTTACAGATTAGTTACTGGATTATTTCTTCTGGCTGCTGGTGCAATTGTACACATTTTTAGAGCTTTCTTGTACTTGCCTAAAGTTTAAATAGTCTACAGGGAGTGGTCTGGCTGCTGCTGAATACTTTTTTGCTCATTTAAAAGCTTGTGTTGAAACAAGTTGCTTCCAGACATGGGTGGCGTGGTAGACATTCCTCTTGGGGAATTGAGCATGACTGGGAGAGTCCATGCAGAGTAGGACAAGCTGCTAGAAGAGGGAGCAGGAGGAGGGGGAGAAGGGCTCTCAGCAGGAGGTCATATCCGCCGAGGATCTTTAGGGAGCAATTCTCTTACCTCAACTTCAGCGACGACCAATGCATGAGACGTCCTCGCTTCACTAAAGAGGTTGTGACTGAAATCTGCCAACTACTGCAGCCACAACTGCAACCTCAAAGCAGGGCAAGGACGGCATTGCCTGTGGCTGTCAAGGTGATCGTGGCTCTTAACTTTTATGCATCTGGCTCCTTCCAGGCTGCTGCTGGAGATATAAGCAACATCTCGCAGTTTGCAGTGCACTGCTGCATAAGGGAGGTCACTGAGTCTCTCTATACAAAGAGAAACAGCTTCATGTCATTCCCTCTTGCTAGAGACAAGCAGGCAGAGCGAGCATGGTGGTTTGCACGGAATGCAGCCTTCGCCATGGTGCATGGTGCCATTGACTGCACGCACATTGCCTTGAGTGCGCCTTACATTGCATGTGAACTCGGCCATTTTCATGAACCGAAAGGGATTTCACTCGCTCAATGTGCAGCTGGTGTGTGACCACAGGCAATGCATCATGCAGGTGAATGCCTGGTTTCCTGGCAGTAGTCACAATTCCTTTATTCTGCAGCAATCCTCTGTACCACCTGTAGGCTGGCTATTGGGCGACAAGGGTTATCCACTCATGACATGGCTCATGACTCTGGTCCGGAACACACGCACATGTGCACAGCAAGCCTACAATGAGAGCCATGCTGCCACAAGAAACATTATAGAGCACACCATTAGCATCCTCAAGCAATGCTTCCACTGCCTGGATCGCTCTGGAGGAGCCCTGCAGTACTCAGCTCAAGATTTGTGGTAGTATGCTGCATAATGCACAACCTCGCCATTATCCCTGCCACCACCTATCAGGTGAGAAGCTGAGGAGCAGGAGCACAAGGAAGAACAGAAGGAGGAGCATGTGCAACAGGAAGTGAAACGGAGGCAACAACATACACAGCCCCTTTCTGAAATAATTAATGAGCGATACCAGTAACCTCAACCACACCTCCACATTCACCAACAGTCCCACATTCCTTACCTTTCTTCCATCACTGACCATCACATCGTCCTCATTCCAATAACACAAAAATAAAAACCACCAGAAAATTAACATTGCAATCCAAATTTATAAATTCAATCCTTACATAATGCATACAAAAATAAACTAATCACCCTTGTGCATTCCCTTAGTGCCTGTCTTCCATATGCCTTTGCCTCTCCTAGTTCTCCTACGAGGTGCTTCCCCAGTGGCTGCAGCATGGCTGGTGGAAGGCTGCTGACTTTCAATTGAGGAGACTGCAGATGGCCTTGGAGGGTGACCTCGAGCAGCTCTGGGCCTAGACAGCCTGGCTTCAGACTGCAGCATTTCGGTCTGGGCTGCAGCAGACTGGGCAGGCTGGCTGGCTGGCAACAGCAAGTGCACTGGTGGAGTGGCAGTGGTGGGAGCAGGAGTGATGCCCTCTTGAGAGAGGAAAGCAGGATTGGTCTCCATGGAGCCAGTGCCGTTCACCCAGGGCAGTGCCGTAGCAAACCTACTGATCTGCTGGAGATGCCCTGGAAGCCCCTTTGAACAGTGGTGTCCAGAGCCATGATGGCAGCCGTCTGAGCAATGCAGCACTCAGGCCTTTGATGGAATCTGTTTGTGTTGCAATGGAAGCTGTGATAGAAGCCATCAGATTTTTTTATTATTCGTTCATGGAATGTGGGCGTCGCTGGCAAGGCCAGCATTTATTGCCCATCCTAATTGGCCTTGAGAAGGTGGTGGTGAGCTGCCTTCTTGAACTGCTGCAGTCCCTGTTTTGTAGGTTCTCCCATAGTACTGTTAGGGAGGGAGTTCCAGAATTTTGACCCAGTGACGATGAAGGAACGGTGATATATTTCTAAGTCAGGATGGTGTGTGACTTGGAGGGGAAGTTGAAAGTGATGTTGTTCCCATGCACCTGCTGCCCTTGTCCTTCTAGGTGGTAGAGGTCACGGGTTTGAGAGGTACTGTCAAAGAAGCCCTGGCGAGTTGCTGAAGTGCATCTTGTAGATGGTACACACTGCAGCCACGGTGCGCCGGTGGTGGAGGGTGCGAATATTTAAGGTGGTGGATAGGGTGCCAATCAAGCGGGCTGCTTTGTCCTGGATGGTGTCGAGCTTCTTGAGTGTTGTTGGAGCTGCACTCATCCAGGCAAGTGGAGAGTATTCCATCACACTCCTGACTTGTGCCCTGTAAATGGTGGAAAGGCTTTGGGGAGTCAGGAGGTGAGACACTCGCCACAGAATACCTAGCTTCTGACCTGCTCTTGTTGCCACAGTATTTATGTGGCTGGTCCAGTTAAGTTTCTGGTCAATGGTGACCCCCCAGGTTGTTGATGGTGGGGGATTTGGTGACGGTAATATCGTTAAATGTCAAGGGGTGGTGGTCAGACTCTCGCTTGTTGGAGATAATCATTGCCTGGCACTTGTGTGGCGCGAATGTTACTTGGCACTTTTCAGCCTAAGCCTGAATGTCATCCAGGTCTTGCTACATGCGGGCACTGACTGATTTACTATCTGAGGAGTTGCAAATGAAACTGAACACTGTGCAATAATCAGCGAACAGCCCCACTTCTGATCCTATGATGGAGGGAAGGTCATTGATGAAGAAGGTTGGGCCTAGGACATTGCCCTGAGGAACTCCTGCAGCGATGTCCTGGGGCTGAGATGATTGGCCTCCCGTTTCGAGAAATAAAATGGTGGCCACCTCACGCAGAGGCTGCCATTTTCGCTGGGCAGCAGCGCTATCGATGTCCGTGCTCAGCAGTATTATGGAGATTATGCAGATCATGATGTCAGTGAGTGTGCAACGCTCACCTGACGCCCGATCTGCCACTTTGGAGTGCGCCACTCAACTTACTGGTCTGTGTTAATTACAACGAGCTGACCTAGTGCTGACAAGCAGGAAGGAGGCACCAGCAGCATTTTTTAAAGGGATCATCACCAACAACTTGCAGCTGACATGTTTCTTCAGTTTGACTATCTCTGTGGAACACTCTGCAACTCTAGTTGCTTTCTAAACTTCTTTCAAGCTCCTAAGGCGACAGGGAGTGTTGGGGCAAGTGGAGAACACCTTCATTCGTATTTAAAGGCTTCTGCTCACAACACTTGTTCAAAGTCATGGGGGCTCTACTGGCAGTCCCCCTCACGCTCGAGTATCTTCAGGAGAGGGATCAGATGCAGCGAAGAAGAGGAGAAGATGCGCACAGAGGGAGGAGGAGGAGGGCCAGGAGGGCTCTCAACAGGACGCCTTACCCACCTAGAGTCTTCCGACAGCACTTCACTTATATTCACTTAAGCGAGGAGCAGTGTATTAGGAGGCTTCACTTCACCAAGGAGGTGGTCACAGAACTCTGCCACCTCCTGCAACCAGACCTGGAGCCTAAGAGTAGGGCGACCACAGCTCTCCCAGTAGCCCTCAAGGTCAACGTGGCCCTCAATTTCTTCGCCAGTGGATCCTTCCAATCTGCAGCAAGAGACATAGCTAACATCTCCTAGTTTGCCATCCATTGCTGCATCAGGGAGGTCAAAGAGGCCAGGAGAAGGGACTACATTGTCTTCTATCTGAACAGAGAGAAGCAGGAGGAGTGCACATGTGGCTTTGTCAGGATTGCGGGCTTCCCCATGGTGTAGGGCGTCATCGACACTTGGCTTTGCGGGCACCGCATAACAATCCTGAGATCTTCCATAACCTCAAAGGCTACCACTCACTTAATATGCAGTTGTTGTGCGACCACGCCCAGCACATCCTGATAGTCAATGCCTGCTATCCTGGCAGCAGTCATGATGCCTTCATCCTGCATCAGTCTGGTGTGCCAGCAATCTTCCAGCCACCACAGCAACCTCAAAGGTGGCTGCTCAGAGACAAGGGCTATCCGCTCTCCACCTGACTCATGACTCCCCTCCGTAACCCCAACACTCGTGCCCAGCATTCATATAAATGAGAACCATGCTTCCACCAGTAACATCATCGAGCAGACCATCGGCCTACTGAAGCAACAGTTCCACTGCCTTGACCGCTCAAGAGGAGCCCCCCAGTACACGCCGGAGAGGGTGTCCCATTTCGTGGTGGTCTGCTGCATGCTCCACAATTTGGCCATCATGAGGGCACAGCCCTTGCCAGTAGGGATTGTGGGACCACCTCAAGAAGAGGACTAGGGAGAGGAGGAGGAAGAGGAAGAGAAAGAGGAGCACGAGGAAGAGGGAGAGGAGGAGGACGAGGAGAAAAGGAATAGGCAGGCAAAAAATCCCCCTTTGGCACGGGCTGTGAACAGCTCATCAAATTCCGATTCGAGTGAGTGAAAGCCCAGATGCACATTGCTCACCACATCCCCATCAACCACAACCCCATCATACCATTCCTCTGTCACGGAATATCACAGCGTCCTCCTGGGCACAAAGCTAAAATGAGAGACATCACAAAACAAAGATTCCAAACAAAATTAATAAATTAATCACTACCCAATTCACATTACAATATCAACTAATCACCCTTGTACAATCCCTTAGTGCCTGTCGTTTGGGTGCCCTTTCCTGCTCTGGTGGCAGCATGGTTGGTGGAAGGCTGCTGAATTTATGTGGGGGAGACTTCAGATGGCCTTGCAGGACGACCTCGACCAGATCTGGACCTAGAAGGCCCGGCTTTAGACTGCACCACCTCGGCATGGGCGGCAGTAGTCTGGGCTGACTGGCTGACAGGCCGCGACAAGGCAATGGCGGAGTGGCAGTGATGGGAGCAGGAATGCTGTCATCCTGATAGAGGACAGCAGGTTCCTGCTTCACAGACTGATTGCCACACCCCGGGGCGGCGCCTCAGCATTCCCAGCAATCTGTTGGAGCACAGATTGCTGGCCTGCTGCGACACCCTGCAAGCCCCTTTCGACACTGGTAAACCCAGACACAATAGCAGCAGTCTGAGTATGTGTGGCAGTAAGCTGAGACTGCAGGAGAGCAGTCTGCACTTCCACTGCAGCACTGAGACGTTGGGTCGCTTCAGCCTGTGCTGCAATGGAAGCCGTGACATCGCCCATCACACCCAGCATCATGTCTGGGTCGACACGGTCTCTTGGGGAGTTTTCCATAATTTCCAGCCTGGAAATCATGGACTCCAAGGTCTGCCCAGAGCCCCGTTCAATGGTGGAGCCGGACTCCTCCACGCTCCTTGACATTGCCAAGAGGCTTTCTGGCTAGCTTGCCATTGCACCTAGAAATTCGGTGTATATGCCCTTCACCCTTCTTCTGAAGATTGTCCCTTTGAGGTCCTCATCTGAGTCGAGTGCAGCAGAACTCACACACAAACTCGCCCTCTGGGGAGCTGGCCCCTGAGCTACCCTTTCCCCCTGGCCTTGCTGCAGCCCACTCGTGCCCGGTGCCTCACCATGTGTTGATCCCGCATCTACACTGCCCTCTAAATTCCGCGCAGTGCCAGTTTCTGAGTTGGTGTCTCCGAGTGTCAGATGCAGTCACGGTGTGCCTTCTTCTTCTCCTTCAGTCTGCTCCATGGCTTCGGGGACAGGCTGTGCGGCTGGCAGATCTTGGTCATCTGAAAGCAGAAAGGCACAAGAGTCGGGTTATGGTGAGGGGTGGGGGGAAAGCGAGATATCCATTCATATACCATCAGCAGCTTGTAAGTGAGAAGAGATTGTGGGATGAGGGGGAAGGGGGATGTGACAAGAAGGATTAGGAATGAGCAGACCGTTATTGTCCCCAAGGGCTTCAACTTCGCCCGTTGCCACGGCCTCGGTGGCTTCCCCTCCAATGATGTTGAGCACCGTCTCCTCCAGTTGGCTCAAGACCTGTACTGCTTCTTGCCACTGCCTGTCTGTCGCTGCTCCCAGCGATTGTGAGCCACCTTAGCCTGCAAGAGAAAGGGAAGTGTGTCAGTGAGTGTGTTGCAATGAGTTTGAGTGATGTGCCTGCCATAGTTGAATAGCTGGCAGTGTGTGCAAGGTGTGAGATGTGGGCGTGAGTGTTGCAGCAGTCCTAAGGTTGTGAGGGTGAAGTGAAGCTATGATTGTGAAGTGTGAGTGGTGATAGGTAGAGATTGTTGGTAGGTGAGTGCTGGGGGTGTGGTGTATTGAGCAGTGTGTGAGACTAGTGGTGCAGATGATGGGATATGGCATTTCCTGAAGCCTTCACTCACCTTGATCTGCCGTGTGAGGTCATTAAACCTCTTGTGGCACGGTATCCATGTTCTGGGGACCACACTGTTGGCTGTCACATATCCAGATATCTCTTGCCAGAGCCTTCTAGCTTTATGGGTAGATGGTTTCCTGCCAGTCTGCAGGAAAAGGACAGCCCGCCTCCTCTCCATGGCCACCACCAGTGTCTCCAGAACCGCATCTGAGAACCTTTGGGCTCTTTCTCTCTGCTGGCGCTCAGCCATCTCTTCCAAGTTCAGTACTGAATCCAAGTGGAGCTCCAAATACATTGACAATGAGGTGCTGCTGCATCAAAGCACCTCCCCTTTAATTAGTTGGGAAAGCCTAGACCAAACATTACTTGCAGTTAGACTGCACCCGATATTGGCCCACCAGCAGCTCGTTTAGCGCTGAAATCAGCATTATAATCATGTAAATGAGCTGTCAGCACAAATTTTCTGTGCTACCTTGACCACTTTGACCCGGGCCATATCCAATTTCTGGGCCTGTGTTAGCGACTTCTGACATGCTCAAACAGTAGTGGCATCTTAAATCCATGCTCTGCCAAGTTAAGGTCATGCCATCAGTAAATTGCTTTTCCTCAGGTTAATTTCACACCGATGGGGAAATTTAGCCAGCAATATCTCAACAATCATGTCATATTGGATGTTTGAGATATCAAATAATCTTGGTAGGTGAGCAGATCTTCATATCTAGTTTCTTGTGACCAAAAGATGAGACACTGCAATGTAAGCATGAGTTCTACTAAATATTGGTTGAATACCTTTAAAGTGATGTGACCTTTTCTCACCGAGATATCCTCCCTCCTTTCCTTTCTCAGCCTCTGCACTGAGTAACTACTCATCCTTGGTGATTTCAAGTTCCATCTCAACTCATTTGCTGTCTCTTCCTCTGATTTCACTGCCCTACTTCCCTCCTGTAACCTTTCCCTCCATATAAACGCTCCTTCACGTCCACCCCCATGATCTTGCCATCTCACATATCCTCTCTACTCCCATCTTATCAATCACAGACAATGCCATCTCTGACCACTTCCTTGTATCCTTCTCCACCCTCGGTCCCCCAGAGATTATTGCAGAGGCAGATGCATTCTCTTTATCGTAGGCCTGTGTTTCAGAAAATTGTACAAGCTCAGAAATATGAAAGAGGTCTAAGATACCTCGTAATAGATCAACCGGGTGTCTGCCTTGGCTCAGTAGTAGCACTCTCCTCCTCGGAATCAAAAGGTCATGAGGTCAAGTCCCATTCTAGAGACTTGAGGGATTACTGCACTGTCGGAGATGCCATATTTCAGATGAGACATTGAACTGAGGCCCTGTCTGCCCTCTCAGGTGGGTGTAAAAATGTTCATGGCAATATTTGAAGATGAGCAGGGAAGTGTCCTGGCCAATATTTATCCCTCAGTCAACATCACTAAACGATCTGGTCATGTATCTCTTGCTGTTGGCGAGACTTGCTGCGTGCAAATTGGCTGCTGTGTTTCCCTACATTACAACAGTGACTACACTTCAAAAGTACTCTATTAGCTGTAAAGTGTTTCAGGGTGTCTTGAGGTTATGAAAGGTACAATATAAATGCAAGTTCTTTCTTTTATTGTTGTGTAACAGGATAGTTTGTCACTGTATAATAAATGCTTGTGGCTTGTCATAATTAAGTTGAAAGGGCCTCAACAGAAAAATTGGTTAGTCCCTAAGAGGCCATCTGAATGTGATTGAAAGGACAAAGGGAAACCTGCAATCAGCATCAAACCACAACAGATATTAATACTGCTTCTAACCCAATTTTACCAATCCCCTTGTGTAACAGCAGGAAGTAGCCTAATTTGACAGGCATAATAAATAACAACTGAAAAGTCATACTGTAGTTTTTTTTATAACATGATTACTGGTTTGCTCACTGTCAGTGCATCTGAGAAAACAAATTATATTTATGATTTTTGACTTGTAGTCTGGTCATTGCATACTGCACTCTTTGAAAGTTCTTTCATAGTCAAAGAAAAAATTGGGCCTATAAAATTTTCTTGAAGAAACATCTGGTGCCTGAAGCAACTAAAAAGAACAAATAAATTCTGCCACTTTTTAAATAAACAACTCAATAGGCCCTTGTATAAAGTTTAACCTCACTGGAAATTGTTTCTTTCAGCAATTCATGGGAAAGTTTTGACCTGACAAAACATGCATACATTCTTGGACGTGAAAGAAAACAATTGCAGAAAACACTTATAGTGTCATCACTTGTAAATCATAGACTTGGCTGCAAAACTGGTTTGGGGACAGGTTATGTACGAGAGAGTTTATGTACGTGCACTTGTTATTGTAATGCTAACATTTCTTTCTACCAGGTCCATCTTCATCACTACAGGATACTTTGCCTTTCAAGCAAAACATTTCTCAAGTACTAATCAAATCTTGTCATCATTTTGGCCTTTTGTGGACAACAGTAACATTTTATTCCATATGCCCAAATATAAAGCATTAAAGTGCATGTCAGTTAATGTATTTGATCGACAAGAAATGAAACAAGTGCAATTCAGAGCCAACACTGCAAATGACCTGCAATTGGATTAGCACCTGCAGATATAAATGCTGTACTTTGAAAAGCACAAATAGCCAGATTAGATTAGAGAGCTGACAAGGTGATCTCCTGGGCCTGTGGCACAATTGTGCACGAAAATGCCTGCTCCTTGCGTGATGGGCACTGAAACCTGAGACTTGCTCAGCACAATATTATATCTTGCACACGCACACCTGTTGTGTGGTAGACTCATTAAAGCCGGGAAAAAATTGCAAGCAATGGCCAGGCCCACTGATGCATTCAGAGTGCTTGAAAACTGCTCCAAACACTCGATGCCTATATAAAATGGGTGGCGCATGAGAGGCGTATTCTGTTAAGTTGGGGCTTTGCTGTTAGAGGTATATTGATATTCTGTTGATTTCTGTGTAACAGCTTGTTATTGACTACTTCTGTGCTATATTACCTTTGTGGGAGAAAGAAAGTAAAACTCATTGAAGCGTTACTGAGAACTTCATAAAGCTGCTTCACATTTCTTATCTATGCCAGTTTCCCCAGGACATAGTCATTGCATTCTGCTTTTGGGGAGAAGAGGAGGATCACAGAAGGCAAGCTGGTAAGCAGCATTTGCATCTTAGGAGATCAGTGCGGTGCATCCTTTTGATACCAGCCATGTTCACAGACCCAAGCATTCATACCTAACTGAAACCTACATATGAAGACTATGGCCCCAATATTGACAGGACCGGGTTGTGTAGGTGGGGGCCAGGGTGCAGACTTTTGGTTCGGAAAGCCGGTGGTTTGATTTTCCCTGCATGCTGTGGAGTTTTAGCGTGCGTATTTTTTTTTGCCAGGATCCCTGCTAGACTCTCTAGCCAGGGAAATCAACCTCTTAGCATCTACCCAGTCAAGCCCTCTAAGAATTTTATACATTTCAATGAGATCACATCTCATTCTTTTGAACTCCAGAGAATATAGGCCCATTTTACTCAATCTTTCCTCATATGGCAGCCCTCTCATCCCAGGAATTAATCTAGTGAACCTTTGTTGCACCACCTCTAAGGCAAATATATCCTTCCTTAGGTAAGGAGACCAAAACTATATACAATACTCCAGGTGTGGTCTCACCAAAACCCTACATAATTGCAGCAAGACTTCCTTACTCTTGTACTCCAACCCCCTTGCAATAAAAGGCCAACATGCCATTTGCCTTTTTAATTACTTGCTGTACCTGCATGCTAACTTTCTGTATTTCTTGTACGAGGACCCCCAAATCTCTCTGAACACCAACATTTAAAAGTTTCTCACCATTTAAAAAATATTCTGTTTTTCTATTCTTCCTACCAAAGTGAATAACCTCACATATCCCCACATCTGGCACCTTATTGCCCACTCACTTAACCTGTCTATATCCCTTTGCAGTTGTGTCTTCCTCACAGCTTACTGTCCCACCTAGCTTTGTATCATCAGTGAACGTGGATACATTACACTCTGTCTCTTCATCTAAGTCATTAATATAGATTGTAAATAGCTGAGGCCCAAGATCCTTACAGCACCTCACTAGTTACATCCTGCCAACCTGAAAATGACACGTTTAACCCTACTCTCTGTTTTCTGTCCATTAACCAATCCTCTATCCATGCTAATATATTACCCCCAACCCCATGAACCCTTATCTTGCGTAACAACTCTTTATGTGTCACCTCATCGAATGCCTTTTGGAAATCCAAATATACTGCATTCACTGGTTCCTCTTTATCTACCCTAATAGTTACATCGTCAAAAACTCTAATAAATTTGTAAAACACGATTTCCCTTTCATAAAACCATGTTGAATCTGCCTAACCATATTATGATTTTCTAAGTGCTCTGTTAGCATTTCCTTAATAATGGATTCCAGCATTTTCCCGACGACTGATATCAGGCTAACTGGCCTGTAGTTCCCTGTTTTCTCTCTCCCTCCTTTCTTGAATAGCGGTGTTACATTTTCCAATCCACTGGGACCGTTCTAGAATCTAGGGAATTTTGGAAGATCACAACCAATGTATCCATTATCTCTGCAGCCACCTCTTTTAGAACCCTCGGATGTAGGCCATCAGGTCCAGGGGATTTGTCAGTTTTTAGTCCCATTAGTTTATCTAGTACTTTTTCTCCACTGATATCAATTACTTTAAGTTCCTCACTCTGATTAGTCCCTTGGTTTCCCACTATTTTTCGTATGCTTTTTGTGTCTTCTACAGATACATAGGCCGGAATTTTCTGGCGTCCATGCGGGCGCGATTGGAGGTGGGTCGGGAAGGAAATTTGAAAAACCTTCGAGCGGGTTGGGAATCCGCCGTCATCCCGCCTCCACACACCTTGTCCTCAGGTGTGTTTGCCAGTGCGGCAGCAACCTGAACAGCAGAGGCGGCCGAGGTAATTTAAATTATTATGAGGTTCTTGTCAGACCCTAAAGCATCTTTTTAACCCTACCTTTCAAATTTCCCTGGATGAGCACGCAGCTCAGGAACCACGTCTGTGAACCTGAGGCGGAAGTTGAGTGGCCGTTGATCCACCTCATTAGAGCACAGCATGAAAAGTACAATAAAAACTCCCACCTGACTGCTGGTCACTTTCCTAAAGCAGATGCTGTTGCTGAGTGCTTTGTCAGCACAGATTTAGCTTTCTAGAGGTTGCAAGTGTTTCCAGAAAAGTCGGGATCCAGTGTCACCTCATTGGTAGAACCTATCACACCATTGACAGATTGCTTCTGTCATCTCCACTTAACCTGCCAGCTATTACATCAGTATGGGTGCAGTATATACTATCTCCCCTTGATCCTCAGAATTGGACCACAATGAGCCCCAACACCAGCAGCACCAGGAACACCAGCAGCACCAACAGTAACACCACCAACCTTCTCCTCAACCACCTGATGCTGCAAAGGACAGAGGGCATCAGCACATGGGTGCACCATGCCAGAGGCAATACCCCCAACACAGGGTATACAGGCAGAGGATGAGCTTCCTCAATATGACGAAGCAGCAGTGCCAAAGGAGGCTCAGGTCATCACAGACATTTGCAGATTTCTGGAGCAAGGCCTGCAACCCAGATGAGTGTGTGGACATGCCTTACCAATGGCTGTCAAAGTCACCAGTGCCCTCAACTTCTTCGCCTCAGGCTCCTTCCAGGGATCTGCAGTAGACATTTGTGGCATTTCGTAGTCGGCCGCCCACAGATGCATCACACAGGTCACCGATGCCCTGTTTGACAAGTCAGCCAATTATATCAACTTTGCCACTTATGAAGCCAGTCAGACTGAGCGAGTGCTGGCCTTTGCGGCTCTGGCTGTCTTCTCACGGGGGCAGGGCATCATCGACTGCACACATGTGGCCATCAGGGCACCCCATCATCACCCAGGAGTATTTGTCAACTGCAAGGGCTTCCACTCCCTCAATGTGCAGCTGGTCTGCAACCATAGTAGGATCATCATGCATGTGTGCGCCAAATTCCCTGGCAGCTGCCATGATCTTTCGTCCAGTGCCAGTCCATCCTCCCTCAGCTCTTCGCTCCTCCAAACAGACTTTCTGGCTGGCTACTTGGGGACAAGGGCTATCCACTGCAGACGTGGCTCACGACACTCTTGAGGAGGCCAAGTACTGAGGCCGAGGAGAGATATAATGAAAGCCACATTTCCACCAGATGTGTCATAGAGCAGACAATAGGCATGCTGAAAATGTGCTTCAGATGCCTTGATAGATCTGGAGGAGTCCTTCAGTACGCACCAGCCAGGGTCTCCAGAATCATCATGGTCTGCTGTGCCCTGCACAACATAGCGCACGCGAGGATTAGCGTTGCATGAGGAGTAAGGCTCTGAGCGCACAGCCTCTTCAGAGGAGGAGGAAGAGGAGCATCTGCTGGAAGACGAAAGAGGAGGAGGAGCAGTAGGAACCTGCAGGCCAGATTCCACTAGCACCCGAGCACGTTGCTGCCCAGGAAGCCAGAGATGGCCTCATCATGGCCAGATTTGCTTAACTTCATGCAGTATACCCATATGGCTGCCACATGCCATGCCAGGTTGGTACCACCCCACAGCAACACCATAAAGCATCCCTACAATGACCAAGCCATTCCTTTCACACTGACCACCATTGCTGGAGGTAACGTTATGTCTCACCATTCATTCCAACTCACTGAGCTACTTCCAAATTCCACTTGACTGGAAAGAGTTGAAAATAAATATTTTTACCTGTGACATCACAGTAATGGAAACTTTACAGAAACATTTATTAAAACACACACCTTTGTGCATCTACTTGTGTTTCATTTTTCTTTTACGCGTGCTTCTACGAGGTGCTACCCCTGTGGCTTCAGCAGAGTTGGAGGAAGCCTGCTCATGTCTCTGCTGCGACTGCATAGTCACTTTTGGTGGACTTCCTCTGGGTTTTGGAGATTGTGATGGCCCCCGCAAAGTCTGCTCCTCCTGTGACTGTGCAGGGGCAGACTCGGCCATTGCGATCCGAGGAGGCATTTGGGGCTCTGACTGAGGGGAGGGGCAATGGGGGAGAAGTGCGAGCGCTTTGAGAGGAGCCCCCACTTCCATGTCCCCTCTCACGATCATCCCTCTCATGGGCCACCTGCACTTCCCTGCTAGCAAGGAGCTGGAGAGCACTTTGCTGCACAGCAGTGGGGCCATGAGGACCCACGTCTACGTTGACATACTTCCTAGAGAGGAGGTCTATGAGCCTCTGCCATCTATTCTCCATAGGTAGTGACATGAATCTGTCATTCATGACTTATGAAATAATACTGAGTGGCCTGCGGGTGGCGCTGTCCAGGGAGAGTATAAATACTCGGGCACGGGCCCAGCTTGCGCAGGACATTCTTAACAGGAACTAGTGAAGGACACAACTAGATCTCCATGTTGTAAAACAGTTGATTAAAGCTTTGTTTAACGCTTAGACCAAGTGCCCAGTAGTTTTCTTACGTCAGGTAGTATGTACTCCTGTGAGTGGCCCCCGAGGCTCAGCGTCTGCATACAGCTGAGCAGAGCTGGGAGCGTCCTGCGCCCTCCAGTGAGGAGTCTCCACTGCGGTCCGTGTCTCCACCAATTGCTCTTGCTCACTTGTGAATTGTGAGACACCAGGTGACAACACGACTCTATCTTGCGTGGCACCCACCGAGGTGTGTGTCTCTGTGCTGGTGCTGGGTGCACTTATGTCTGGTGACGGTGCGCCCTCAGAGGCTGGAGGCTCTTCTGAGAAGTCGTCTTCCTCTTCCTCCTGGACAGTTGAGGGAAGGGGCTCTTGATGGACCTGTGGGAGAGTAAAGAGATGAGTTAGAAATGTCATATCAAGAATAGGTACAGATACCATTATGTGATAATGAACATTCAGTGGATGCTGACATCAGACCCCATATGAGTGACTTCTGTATGCTATGTGGCTCTATGATATGTAATTCTGTCACCAGGTTGCTGAGATGTCCCCCTCTCTCCGTCTCCCACTTCCAGCTGCTCTGAGACTCCTGACACTTCCAAGGCAACCTCCACTGCTACTGTTAAAGTGATAAGTCGCACAACACCAGGTTATAGTCCAACAGTTTTATTTGAAATCACAAGCTTTCGGAGCTATCGATCGCCCCTTCCTCAGGTGAAGTAAAGAGATACAGAATCGCCAAAGCATATATAGATAGAGAACAATGCATGTGTTACTTACAAAAAGCAGACGACTACATTTAAATCACCCTGACTGTTTATCTGCCGAGGTGTGACAAAAGGCAATCAGGTCACATCAAAGACATAGCAAGATACAACTGAGACAATGAGGTGGAGCCACAGTGGGTCCAATGTGTCAAAAGCCGCAGTATGGGAAACGATAAACTTTAAAATTTTTACTTTTTTACTGGGAATCACATCTGTTAACAAGCCAACGACGACTCGAGTCTGGATCACGTCATGTATCGTGACATAAACCCATGTCACAATACATGACGTGATCCAGACTCGAGTCGTCGTTGGCTTGTTAACAGATGTGATTCCCAGTAAAAAAGTAAAAATTTTAAAGTTTATCGTTTCCCATACTGCGGCTTTTGACACATTGGACCCACTGTGGCTCCACCTCATTGTCTCAGTTGTATCTTGCTATGTCTTTGATGTGACCTGATTGCCTTTTGTCACACCTCGGCAGATAAACAGTCAGGGTGATTTAAATGTAGTCGTCTGCTTTTTGTAAGTAACACATGCATTGTTCTCTATCTATATATGCTTTGGCGATTCTGTATCTCTTTACTTCACCTGAGGAAGGGGCGATCGATAGCTCCGAAAGCTTGTGATTTCAAATAAAACTGTTGGACTATAACCTGGTGTTGTGCGACTTATCATTTTTGTCCACCCCAGTCCAACACCGGCATCTCCGCAGCATGACTGTTAAAGTGGCCAGTGATGGAGGCCCACCTCCAGTTCGCTCCCTCTCCCTCTTATTGTGGGTTCTCTTTTCCTGCAAGGAGGGAAAGAAGACAAAGTTGAGTGAGAGTAATGGAATTAGTGTAAGGAATGGATGGGTTAGATCTTTAGAGGGTGACTATGATGGAGTGGGGTGGCAATGCCAAGTGGCCTCCATGTGTGTTGTTAGTTGGTATGATTGCATTAGGATGAGGGTGAGTGTGAGTATTGGTTAGTCAGATGAGGATGTGATAATGTAGATAGAGAGAGAGCGATGGGTGGAAATGCAAGGTATGTTGGTGTAAGGATGTGCAGGAGTAGGGTTGGGAAGGCAGAATGATGGGGATGTGATGAGAGGCACAGCAGGATGAAGTTGAGTGTGGCTTTGCACTCACCTTTCCTGATCTAATAAGATCATTGAAATGTTTGCGGCACTGCACCCAGATCCTCCTGACAACATCCCTGCTGTTGACGTCCTCTGCTATTTGGAGCCAGGCTCCTTTGGTCTGCTGGGGAGGTCTCTTCTGCCCATCGGGTGCAGCCCTCTGTCTCCGTGCAATCATGTTTGCCACTCTTTGCAATACTCCAATGGTGCAGTGCAGTGCCTGCAATATCCTAGATTTGTTTGCAAATGCAATGTGGCCATGGCTCCTTTAAATATCCTGGCTGAAAATGTGTCATCGATGATGTCATCAGACCCGCACCATTTAATAGGGCCAGGTAACGCACAGGGGTGCCTTAACAGGCGCCATTAACGGAAAGTCGATCTCAGGAGCAGGATGGAATGAAGGACGGGGTCGCGATCCGCCACGGCGACCGCCTGCACCCGACCTGCCCAGGTACAGAAGGTTCCAGCCATAATATTTGTTCAACGTCTCTGCCATTTCCTTATTCTTCATTATAATTTTTCCTGTCTCAGCCTCTAAGGGACCAGCCGTTACTTTTGCTACTCTCTTCTGTAGGGGGTGGTGTTTTTGTGTCAGCTTCACCTCTGACTTCTGAGCGGTTCGAATTGCTCCCACTCCCTTGGTTCTAGACCTTGGACTTATTTGGGGGTTGTGATACAAAAGGTGCAGCAGACAACTGAGTTTGATGAAAGAACTTCAATCTTTATTAAAAGGTAAGACACAAATAATAACACTCTTAGGGGGAAAAATTCAGTTGGTTGCGCCTCCCGTTAGCGCCTTAAGAGGGCGCTAATGGGGCACAAAGCAGCTAGCGCCCGGGCGCAGCGATGTTTGCGCCGCTCGGGAACTTAACTAGACATTTAGCGGCGGCGCTAAACTTTATCGCCGCGATCTCTTGCGCGCGCAGATTGTGACGTCATACGAGAGTGCAACGCCCTTGTGGCGCTCCGGAGCAGAATTTCAGTGGCGCCCCCATCCTTACCGCCTGGCGCATCCAACGACCGGTAGAGTGGAACGCTATCATTCACTGTGGGGCTGGGGGGGGGGGGGCGCTATTTAAAGGGGGCCTCTTCCTGTCTTTCTCTGTGGTGGACATTTTTGCACCACTCGTTCTGAGAGAGAGAGAGAGATTCGGAGAGAGAGAAAGAGAGACTTCTGCATTGAGTCAACGCTGTGTCAGGTAGTTTTGGCTACTCATCCTAACTTCGCTGGTACTTTGGTTTCTGGCCTTCATAACTTTGCTTGCTTAGAGATATGGGGGCTGCACTGATGGGGGGCATCGTCCTGCGCCAGCTGAATCGGAGGACACAGAGACGCAGAGAGAGAGTGGCAATGATGGCCAGACGGAGGAGGGCCAATAGGCGTCTGTACAGGAGAGCTTACCCTCCCAGGGTATATCGTGAACAGCTCTCCTACATTCATATGTCTGAGGAGCAGTGTCTGCGAAGGCTGCGCTTCAGCAAGGAGGTGGTCACTGAGCTCTGCCACCTGCTGCAGCCAGATCTGCAGCCTCAGCTGAGGTCCAGGACGTCTCTGTCGGTGGCAGTGAAGGTCAAAGTGGCTCTGAACTTTTATGCTACTGGCTCATTTCAATCTGCTGTTGGGGACATCACCAATATCTCCCAGTTCGCGGTGCACTGCTGCATCAGGAAGGTCACAAATGCCCTCTTTAAAAGGAGACGAGAGTTCATCTCTTTCCCCATGACCCCAGACAAGCAGCAAGAACGCGCTCTGGGCTTTGCGAGGATAGCGGGCTTCCCCATGGTGCAAGGCGCCATTGACTGCACGCATGTGGCTTTGCGTGCTCCGCATGAGAATGCCGAGGATTTCCGGAACAGAAAGGGGTTCCATTCCTTGAATGTTCAGTTGGTCTGTGACCACAGACAGCTGATACTCGCTGTCAATGCCCACTATCCTGGCAGCTGCCACGATGCTTTCATCCTGCGCCAGACTACTGTGGCAGAACTTTTCGAGGCACCGCATCAGCCAGTTGGTTGGCTTCTCGGGGACAAGGGGTATCCACTGTGCACCTGGCTGATGACACCGCTCCGTACGCCCAACACCCCTGCTGAGCTGCGGTACAACGAGAGCCATCAAGCTACCAGGAACATCGTGGAGCACACAATCGGCGTGCTCAAGCAACGGTTCCGCTGTCTCGACCATTCTGGAGGAGTCCTGCAGTACTCGCCTGAGCGAGTTTCCAGCATCGTAGTTGTGTGCTGCATGCTGCATAACATGGCAATCCTCAGGACCCAGCCAATGCCACCAGGCCTTGGAGCACCACCAGAGGAGGAGAAGGAAGAGGAGGAAGAGGAGGAGGAGGATGATCAGCAGCAGCACCAAGGCGTGAGGGCGGCCCACAATGGTGAAACTGCAAGGGCCGTCCGTCAGCGGCTGATAGCAAGCCGCTTCTAGGCCCCTGCTGTGGAAATGGCTTCTGCCATTGAGAACAGCATGAATGAACCCAACACACAACCCCTAAGCTGGCCAAGGCAACACTGATTCCAAACACCAAACATGTATATTTTGAGTACCAAAACTTATTTATTTTACAAACTCTGTGTGTGTCATTTCTTCATGACAAACTCATACAAATAAACACAAAAAAACAGTCATTACCATAACTGGTTCTCACAACCTGGAGATCATGTGCAAAACACTCAACAAAAGTTTGACCACGAACCTCGGCCTTTAATAAAAAAATGACCAGCATTTTGTCACACCTCCTACATCGAGGGTGAACTCCTTCCCGTGCGCCCTTCCCCCCTTCTTACCCTACTGCTCCTCCGCAATGGGACCTCAGTGGCTGCAGCAAGGCTGGTGGAAGGCTGCTGACTGTCAGGCCCTGACAATGCAGATGCCCTTGAGGGACGGCCTCGACCAGCTCTGGGCCTGGAGGGCCCGGCTGCAGACAGCACCAACTCTGCATGGGCGGCAGCAGTCTGTCCTACAGGCGGTGGCAACTGCAGTGGAGAAGTGACAGTGGTGGCAGCAGGAATGCTGTCATCTTGAGCGAGGACAGCAACTCCCTGCTCGACCGGCACACTGGCACTCCCACGGGGCAGCACCTCAGCATCCGGAGCAATCTGCTGGAGCACAGATTGCTGGCCTGCTGCGGCGCGGTGAGAGCCCCGGGGAAATGTGAACGAACCAGCGAGGATGGCAGCAGACAGTACTCGCGTGGCCTCAATCTGAGTCTGCATGAGAGCAGTCTGAGATTGAATTGCAGCACTGAGCTTCAGTGTCGCATCCGCCTGCGCTGCAGCGAAGTGCTCCACACTCCTTGCCAGTGCTTCAATGCATTCGGGCACCCTACCCACTGCAGCCATGAGCTCAGTGTGCATGCCCACCGCCTGGGTGTTCATTTCCGCGATCAGCCGCTCCTCCTCTGCGTCCAGTGCAGCAGGACTCGCTGGCATACTCTCCCTCCGGGGAGAAGGCCCCCGAGCTTCCCTACCCCCATCGCGTTGCTGCAGCCCGCTGGGTCCTGGAGCTTCACCCTCATCAGACCCTTCCCCCCTGCTCCCCTCCAGGGAAGGCGTGTTACCAGTGTCGGCATGGGCTTCCTCGGGAGAGGGTGGCACTGATGCTCCGGCTTCCTCTTCCTCCTCGGCTGCAGCTTCACTCCCACTGGCAGCTTCAGGGCCCGTCTCCTCAGCTGGTGAATCACCATCTGAAAGCAGGGAGGTACAAGAGTGGCTTTAGCGTGAGGACAGGGTGGCAGTAAGGGAGGAAAAAGTGCAGCGAGTTAGTAAGTTGGATTGAAAGTGTCAAAGGCTGGTGCTGTGAGGGACAAGTGGAAGGACAGAGGACAAAAAGGTGATGACCTTACCATTGCTGTCCAGAACGGGGTCGGCGTCTCCAGTGGCGACGGGACCGATCACCCGGCTTGCCACAATCCTGTGGACGCGCTCCTCCAGATCGTTGAAGGGTTGCAGCTGAGGCCGCCCTCCACCCGTCCGTTGCTGCTGTCTCCTATTATGCGCCAGCTTGGCCTGCAAGAAAAAGGACGGCGTCTGAGTAAATATACAGCCATGGTCTTGCCTGATGTGCCTCCCATAGGTGAATAGCCCTTACTGTATACAGCCATGGTCTTGCCTGATGTGCCTCCCATAGGTGAATAGCCCTTACTGTATGCAAAGTATGGAATGTGTGTGTGTGCTTCATGAAAGGGCCATAGGTGTTGGATGAGTGTTGTTAATTGTGGTTTTAAGACCCTCTGGCCATAGAATGAGGTTGAGATGGAGGGATGGAGAGGTATTGCAAAAAAGCCACTCACCCTGACGACCCGAGTGAGGTCGTTGAACTTTTTCCGGCATTGGACATGGGTCCTGGGCACCATGCTCCTGGAGGAGACGCGCTGAGCCACCTCCCTCCACACTCTTCTGTAGTCGTGCGGCAAAGGCCTCCTGCCACTCTCTGGGTACAGTATTGCTCTTCGGCGCTCCACCGCGCCAACCAGAGCATCCAAGGCCCGCTCGGTGAAGCGCTGAGCTCGTTCTCTCACCCTCTCCATCCTTGGCTGGAAAATGGATTCACAGGTCTCTCCAGGCCGAGATTCAAGGCTGCAATGAGCAGGGTGTGGCTGGGGAGCAAGATCGTCCCCCCCCTTTTAAGAACTGGCCGGCGCCAGTGTGTCTGTGTTCCCTCGCTAACTGGCAGCACCTGCGCTGCGCTCGCGCTCTGAGTTAGCGCCTCACTCCTCGGCCTTTGCGCCTTAAGACAGGTGTGCAGCGCCTGATTTAGCGCTCCAATCACCTCCAGGGGCGTTAAAAGTGAAGTTTCCAGTCAGTGGCGATAATTAGCGCCAGGCGCTAATTTTTGCGCCCGGACGATATGTGCGCCCCAAATGGGGGGCGACTGAATTTTTAGCCCTTAATACTCTAAAGGTGGGGAACACTTCGGTACAAGCGAGGGAAATGACAGTAGAACAATACTTCATCCCTCCCAACCCCACTTTACTAGCTAAGTTAGGTTTTGAAGGACCAGGGATAATGCTCACCAATCCTTTGACAGTTGGGCTAAATCGCGGTTTTGGGGTTCGCTGTTTATGACGGTTAGTGTCTGTCGTACCCCGTACGCGGTAGAGGACTTCACCTGGGTCTCTGGTCAGTCTTCGCGAGTCCGCTGATGCAGTAGGATGTCGTTTTGGATTTATCTGGTGAGCACCCAATTTCTTTAGTTCAGCAGTAGGGCTTAGAGTCTTTGGGGAAAATCTTACCCAGGGGTAAGTCAGGAGTAATTTGTAGTGTGGAAACTTTGCGATTCTTCGGGTTTTCTTCCCTGGAGTTGGTCTTTGTTGGTCGCGGTGGACTGCGATTATCCGGTCAGTTGGGGGTAATGCGCGGTTGTTGGTTTCGTGAGGCCTTTGGTTTCCGCGATGACTTTAGGCCTTGGTTGGTGTGTCGGTCGACCTCTTGGAGCCGTCGGTGATTGGTTGCTGCTTGTTGCTCCGGGTGGCTGTGTTGGGGCCGTGGTTGGAGGTCTGTCGAGGTGGTGTTTTCGCGAGCTGGACTCAGGTGTGTCTGAGTGGTGAGCGATGCCGACTCGCTTCCAGCTCGGGCCTTCTTCTTCTTGGTCTCTCCTCTTCTCACTGGCTCTCCTTCCTTCTTCTCTCCCCTGCTTCTCCTCGTGTGTGCTTGGTGGGCCTTCAATTATACAGAATTGAAGTGGCCTTATCTACCCGCCAAATCTGTTTAGTTCATTGTCTAGTTTTGGCGGGCTCGTAAATCGGTAACGATTTACGAGCATGTTAATTGGGTTTTAACAGGCCTTCAATCTGACCCATTGAATATGGCCTTATCTACCCGCCAAATCTGTTCAGTTCATTGTCTGAATTTGGTGGGCCTGCTACCAGTAACTGCTCTGTAAGTGTCAAATGGGTTTTTGGGATGGTTTGCATCCTGTCGATTTTCTTGGCTGATTGCTGGTGATGGGTTTTGTGTTTTGGGTTCCTAGGCTGATCTATAGCCTAGTCCTGGGTGCTCTGTATTATGCATGTTTCTTGATGGGCCTTGTAATCGGTTTGATGGGACCTATTGTTTTGGGTGGGGCTGTCTTCTCCTAGGGTCTATTGTCAAAATGTTAATGCATGCTGGGGCTTTGAGTGAGATCATCCCGGTTCCCCAGACATTGCAATTAACTGCAATACCCAAACTGCTTTTACAGAGGTATCTCCCAACTTCCTTCACAGCCTTTTCTCCCTTTACAGGCCCAGACATGTTTTTAAAATGCCAAAACTTGGTTTTTGGTCTTAAATTCCTTATGTTAGGCCCAAATGCATTTTTATCACTCTGAGATAGTTCCAAAGTCCTTTTTCCTTAGGTTTTGGGGATCTGCAAATTTTGGAAACCTTACACTTCCTTTTTGCATACTTGTAGAAGCTCTTACAATCTGTATTTATATTTCTTGCTAGTTTAGTCTCATATTCTATTTATTCCCCTTTTATTAATTTTTTGGTCATCCTTTGGTGGTTCCTAAAACTCTTCCAATCTTCAGGCTTACTACTATTCTTCGCAACATTATAAGCCTCTTCTTTTAATCTAATACTCTGCTTAACTTCTCTAGTTAGCCACTGATAGATCTTTTATCACGTGGAGATTTTATTTCTCAATGGAATGCATATTCGTTGAGAATTTTGAAATATTTCTTTAAATCTTTGCCACTGCTTATCTACCGTCATACCTTTTAATCTATTTTCCCCAATCTACCTTAGCCAACTCGCCCCTAATTCCTATGTAATTGGCTTTTTTTAAGTTTAAGACTCTAGTTTCGGACTTAAGTATGCCACTCTCAAACTTAATGTGAAATTCTTTCATATTCTGATCACTCTGCCCCAGAGGATCCTTTACGTTGAGATTACTAATTCTTCTTCTTAGGCAGTCCCTCGGAACTGAGGATGACTTGCTTCCACACTAAAAATGAGTTCTCAGGTGACTGATGAGTCCAATGCGGGACCTATAGTCTCTGTCACAGGTGGGGCAGACGATGGTTGCAATACGGCGTTCCGGTCTGTCGCTGTTGGGGTTGTCCATGAGGGTCCTGACGTTCCAGGTCCCGAACTTCATTTTAAAGGGTGGAAGATGCCTGTGCGTGAATCCTTTTAACGTGGGGTGGCCGTTGCACACCAGCTACCACACGGGCTTGACAGAGCAATGTCTTGGTCCAATGGCAAGGGGATCCAAGACGATTGGAGACCAGGCTCTGCTACATCGGCCTAGTACACACACACAAACATACTCCTACTGTCCTCCTCCCTCCTTCCCGCAGGTCCTCTCTGCCTGGGTTTCAAAGGCTGCAGTGTGGTCCTCCCGACCCCTCCTGGGCACCACTCCTGGGCCTCGACCTCGCCCCTGGGCCTCATCCTCGCCCCTGGGTCTAACTAGTAATTAGTTAATTACTAATTAACCCTGTCTCATTACACAATACAAGATCTTAAATAGCCTGTTCCCTGGTCGGTTCCATGATGTATTGTTGTAGGAAACTGTCTCAAATGCATTCCATGAACTCGTCCTCCAGACTAACTTTGCCAATTTGATTTGTCCAGTCTATAAAGTCCCCCACGATTATTGCATTACTTTTGTTACAAGCTCCTTTTATTTCTTGATGAATACTCCAGTAATTCTTATTCCAGTCGGGCGGGGAATTCTCCAGTGCAGGCCACAGCCACAGGTAGGGAGCCTGCAGTTGCTACTGGGAGCATGGAGGTTGGCTGATCCCCAACCCTGGGAGGTCTGATCCCCAACCCCGGGGGGGGGAAGGGGGGTGGCGGGGGCAGGGTACGATGCCCAATCCTGGGGGATCTTTGTATGGGGGGGGTCTAATGGTGGCGGTACGATCCAAGTCAAGAGGGTAAGCTTTGGGGCCGGGGAGGAAGCACTCCTGTTCCTCCTGGCTCACAAGCAGTGCTAGAAAGGCACTAACCTATATGTCACCTCTTACGTGAACATAAATAGTTTCCACTCCAACATTTTGTAGCTGGTCTGTGACCACCAGTACTGAATGATACATGTTAAAGTCTGCTCCCCTAGCAGTTGCCATAATTCATTTATTCATTCAGTTGGGTCTTTCTTCATTAGAACAAGTCAGATTACAAGGCAATATGATGGAGTTGTTTAACATTATGAAAGGATGTGGCAAGTTTGATCGAAGCAGACTATTTCCAGTAGAATGGGAAGCCATGGGTTAAAGATTAAATGTGAGAGATGTAGAACAGAGGTTAGGAGAAACTTCAGAGTTGTGAGGATGTGGAATTCACTTCCGGGGTTAGTGGTTGAGGCAGAAACTATGCCAACATGCACGATTAGAGTGGATATGTGGATGAAGTGAAAGGGAATAAAGAGATATGAGAACAGGGTGGGTAAATGTGATTACAACTATTTGCTTGTGCAGAGGGTAAAGGTCAACACAGACTGATTGGGCCAAATGGATTGTTTCCGTGTTGTAACTTCTATGTACTTTATGGCAATCCATGGTTGCACCATTATTTCAAAGGTCACGAAGGCTGGGTAGACAGCTGCTGAGAAACCAAGGTTATCCACTGCAGCCATGGGTGCTTATCCCATTGAGGAACTCAAGGGCAAGGGACTGAGAACAGTACTAGGGTTTTGGTCAAGTACACCATCAGCATCCTTAAATAAAGGTTCAAATGTCTGGACTAATTGGGGTAGTGCTGCAGTACAGCTCAATCAAAATGATTTGAACCTGCTGCATTTTACACAAATTCACTCTACAAAAGGACCTTAGCTTGGATGCTCCCATCTCCCCATCTCTGATGGCCAGGCATGCTGAGACTTGGTTTATCTCCAGCGCCTCCTCCTCTGCAGCTGTTAGTTGTGAGATGGCTGGAGGGCCCCCTCTGGTTCTCTGCCTCTCCCTGGTGGTTCTGTGCTCTCTTCTCCTGCAAGGAGGGAAAGAAGAGACCTATGAGTGAGAGTAATGGCTTGTGTTCACCCGATGAATGGAGAGCATTTGTTGAGGGTGACGATGAGGGAGAGGCATGACATTGCATAAGGATGAGGTTGAGTGTCAGTGGTGGATGGATGGATGGGGATGTGAGAAAGTGCATAGACAGAGAGGGATGGGTGCACCTACAAGGTAAGTTGGTGTGAGGAGTGATGTGCTGGAGTAGGTTTGAGAAGACAGAGTGAGGGGGTTGGGGTGATACGCACATCAGGATGTAAGTGAATGTGCCACTGTGCTCACATTTCCTGCCCTGCTTGGGTCATTAAACCGCTTACTGCATTGGATCCAAGAGTATGGCGCTACTCTCCTGCTGCTGACCTCTTCTGCCACCTCCAACCACGCTTTCTTGGTTCCCCAGCAGGCTTCTGCCCCCTGTTGCTAGGGAACAGTATCCCTGTCCGGGTCCTCACAGGCTCCAGCAGCACATCCAGGGAGGTGTCTGTGAAGCGGGGCGCAGCCTTTGACCGTCTACTTTCCATTGCAACACTTCCTTCTCTCTCCTTCCCACCTCCAACTGCTTCAACTTGCATGTTTGGAGTGTCCTTTTAAACACTGGAGTTGAGATTTCATCATGCGGGTCATCATCACTCCCGCTGACGCTAATTGGACGGGAAACCCGGAAATCAAATGGTAATGAAGTGGCGGGGTTAAAAAGCCACTGACAGACGTGCTTAACATATTTCCAGGTTTCCCACGCGCTATCGGGCCTCCCACCGCTCCCAGTGCGTCTGCACATTAAAATCCAGCACTTGATGTAGTTAGCTCTTTTTAATGAATTGTAATTAGCTTGTTCATAAACTGCAGATTGATGAGGAGACTTTGTATAGCATATTGCTATTGTCATACAATGAGAACAGTTCGAAAGGTTTGAATGGGTTTGTCATGCACACTATTATTAAATAAGATAAACATGGAGTAATATTAAAAAATGTCCTCAGACTATCAGAAACTGGGTACACAAACCCACAACTGGAACAATAGGAAAGCCTGCGCACAGAGTTACTAAATAGCTATCAAATGCCCTAGATAGGTAGCTCAACCCCTCCCACCTCAATCACAATAGAATTGTACAACAGAGACACAAAGCCCTATTTGGTGTGATTTTTTTAATCAAGATAAAGGATGTTGGTGCTGGGTCACGCAACTTTGTTCAAAAAATGTTTTGCAGCCAGGGTCTGCACTGTAATATGAGCCAGTAAGGTGAAGTGTCCCTTACTCCACCAATATGCCTCAACCGTAATCCCAGGAAAATACTTGGCATGAAAGTCTGTATGTATGTTGTTAATGCCAATGTGGGCTTAATGCAACTGTAAATATTTACTGTCACTTATATTACTAGTCACATTTGGAATAGGGTTTAATAGTAACATTATACTATGCCTTTTATACTACCTATGTTGCCATTCACAATGAACAAAGGTTCATTATAATAGCTAGAAAATAGAATAGACATTTTCATGGCATTTTATTACTGTGCCTTGATGCTATTTTACATTAAATTATATTTAAAAAAAAATTATTCTGCAAAATCCTTGCACAATAGCATCCTCCCTTTTAGCACCAGTGCAGCCTTTGGCCTCATGATATGGGGCACCTTCTTGCCCTGAAAAGTCATCCATAGATGCACATGGTACAGTAACGATGGAACTACCAGAAAGGAAATAACCTAATGACATCACAGGACCCTAATTGACAATTATTCACGAGGCTGCTGCTAGTATCAGGCAGGCAGCGTAACTGCTCAAGAAAGCAGCAAAGTTAAAATTGCTGCGGGACGGTAAAGGAGCGGTAAGTGTATTGCTTGGATTTTAACTCCCGTTCCACCTGGTATCCACCGGGAGAAGGGAGTTAAAGTCCCCCATTGAATTGTATTGCCCCTATTTATTAGGTCCAAACAGTATTCTCATCAAGCATAGTAGGAATTATTCCTGGTGAAGGAGATAGTCTGCCCATTTCCACCATACAGGTTATTGTAATACTAGGTCGGTGGGCTACAAACAGAATTTGAGTGCTCCATGGCACCTTGCTGGCTCTGAGCCATTGCAATATTGGTGGCCCGTCCAGCATCTAGGCCCGACGTAATGTAAGTCAGGGGTTTCCGTTCTCAGGAGGGACGGGGACCCAGTGCGGCAGCGCCCAGATTATTTTTGTGGAGCAGGGAGAAGCACCCCTGTTTCTGATGAAGAGCTGTGCCTGAAAGATTAACATTTCCTTTTCTTTACAGATACTGCCTGACTTCAAAGTGTTTCCAGCAATTTTTGCTTTTGTTTGAGTATTTGCATATGCAAAGGGCCTAATGCCTGCTTCAGCGTTTTTTTCAGCCACCTCTTTTGCAACCTTCTCTTTTTCAGCCTATAGCAATATGGCGGGCGGTGCACTTCTGGTACGTAACATAGAAACATAGAAGATAGGAGCAGGAGTAGGCCATTCGGCCCCTCGAGCCTGCTCCGCCATTCGATGAGATCATGGCTGATCATCCAAATTCAGTACCCTGTCCCTGCCTTCTCCCCATATCCCTTGATACCTTTAGCCTTAAGAAATATATCTAACTCCTTCTTGAATATATTTACTGACTTGGCCTCAACTGCCTTCTGTGGTAGAGAATTCCACAGGTTCACCACTCTCTGGGTGAAGAAATTCCTCCTCATCTCTGTCCTAAATGGCTTACCCCTTATCTTTAGACTGTGACCTCTTGTTCTGGACTCACCCACCATCGGGAACATCCTTCCTGCATCCAGTCTGTCTAGCCCTGTTAGAGTTTTCTAAGTTTCAATGAGATCAATGAGTGTGTGCCCGCGATATTGGATTTTGCACCTGAAAATGGGTATGGCACCATCGAATTTCTAGGCTTCTAGCTTCCTCTCTGTTATTGGTGTATCTGTTGGTTCGCTACCTCTTCCCCTCCCCCTCTCCCTCCATTTATCTCTCTTCTTTTCTACCCGATTTAAATGCCCGTTTATCTCGTAACCATCAGTCTGATGAATGAACACACCTGAAATGGCATAACCTGTCTTTTCTCTTTACAGATGCTGACTGACAGGCTTTGTATTTACAGAATTTTACATTTTGATTTTACTTCAACAGCATTTGCAGCTTTTCTTCTTTATTTTGGCATTTTAATTATTAGTCACCTGGTTACTGATAAAAAAAATTCTCAGAAAGTTAACATGAAAATTGATAAGTCACCAGGACCGGATGGGATGCATCCTAGGACGCTGAGGGAAGTAAAGGTGGAAATCGCGGAGGTATTCGTCATAATCTTCCAATCCTCCTTAGATACGGGGTTGGTGCCAGAGGACTGGACAATTGCAAATGTTACACCCTTGTTCAAAAAAGAGTGTAAGGATAAATCCAGCAACTACAGACCAGTCAGTTTAACCTCGGCAGTGGGGAAGCTTGTGGAAACAATAATCAGGGACAAAGTTAACAGTCACTAGGACAAGTGTGGATTAATTAAGGAAAGCCAGCATGGATTTGTTAAAGGCAAATTGTGTTTAACTAACTTGATTGAGATTTTGATGAGGTAACAGAGAGGGCTGATGAGGGCAATGCGGTTGACATGGTGTATATGGACTTCCAAAAGGTGTTTGATAAAGTGCCACATAATAGGCTTACCAGCAAAGTTGAAGTCCATGGAATAAGAGGGACAGTGGCAGCATGGATACGAAATTGGCTAAGTGACAGGAAACAGAAAGTAGTGGTGAACGATTGTTTTTCGGACTGGAGGAAGGGATACAGTGGTGTTCCCCAGAGGTCGGTACGAGGACCACTGCTTTTCTTGATATATATTAATGACTTGGACTTGGGAGTACAGGGCACAATTTCAAAATTTGCAGATGACACAAAACTTGGAAGTATAGTGAACAGCGAGGATGGTAGTGATAGACTTCAAGAGGACATAGACAGGCTGGTGGAATGGGCGGACACGTGGCAAATGAAATTTAACACAGAAAAGTGCGAAGTGATACATTTTGGTAGGAAGAACAAGGAGAGGCAATATAAACTAAAGGGTACAATTCTAAAGGGGGCGCATGAACAGAGAGACCTGGGGGAATATGTGCACAAATCATTGAAGTTGGCAGGCCAGGTTGAGAAAGCGGTTAAAAAGCATATGGGATCCGGGGCTTCATAAATAGAGGCATAGAGTACAAAAGCAAGGAAGTTATGATGAACATTTATAAAACACTGGTTTGGCTGCAACTGGAGTATTGTGTCCAATTCTGGGCACCACACTTTAGGAAGGATGTGATGGCCTTAGAGAGGGTGCAGAAAAGATTTACGAGGATGATTCCAGGGATGAGGGACTTCAGTTACGTGTGTAAAATTCGCAATTATCGCGATTCAAAATAACGAGATAAAGCAGATTCGTTTCATCAGTTTTATTTCAACGAAATGCTGTCATGATTAAACAGGACACAGAAGCCTGTAAAATGGCCGCCGAGCATCGTGGCAGAAGCTTCCAGAATACAGTGGGCAGACAAGATGGCGTTCGAATAAACATTTCAGTAGAAGATTGGTTAATACGCAGCAAACACTGATAAAGACAGGATGCAACCTGTCTGCATTCGACACAATAGCAAAGATATAAGTGCTGGAATCGTTTTCCATGCACAAGTAAGGACCATTGTACTGGGCAATCGAAGGCCCATCCAGACACAGCAATACACATATCAGTATTCGAGGAGGCCCCAAAAACCAGTCAGGGAGACTCCTAGCCGGTTTGACAATGGGGAAAACATTAACGGATAGTTGGCCAGTTTAAGGTGCTACCGAAACCCATTAAAGGAAAGAATCGCCCTATGCTGGGAGTTTTGTGCACCAGCATTTCACAAAGGACAAACATTAAGATTTGAGCGGGAGATAAGGGAACACAGCACTATAACTATAGTGAACAAATGTCCATCAAGGGCTTATTCTCTTGATTCGACTCTTGACTCGGGCTGAACTCTTGCTTATTATTCTCTTATCTGGCTGAGGACTGCTGAACTCTTATTCGCTTGCCGCTTCATGGACTCGCTTGACTGGTGAGCTTTTGATTGTCTCTCTGGACTTCTACAACCGTGTCCGAGCACTGTCGAGTTCTTCATGACAACGGGGAGCCCAGCCTGCTTGCCGGAGCAGCGAAGATAAACAAGTGGGGTACAGAGACCCCTTCCAACACGTGACAGTCAGGTGTCGCAGCGAAACAAGCCGAGAGCACCGTTTTAAAATTCTCCGAAGCATCACGAGTGGTGAGCATGTTTCCACGATCCTACAAATCTAGATTAGTGTAGGTATTAATAGGGGAGGGTGGTTTTATTAAGGATAAATATAATGTGTTCCCCTTTTTACAATGTGCCGTGCGATCCTCATTACTCTAGACCAAGTTTTATGAATGTATGTATACTTGTACTGTCATTAATTTGTACCTATGACATGTACTTCATGATTTTGGACATTATGCAATAAAGATTTCCATTTCATACTATTTAACCGGGTCTATTTGAGTTTTCTCTGCATTACTGCTCTCGCACCTAAGTCCAGTGTTACAACCGTAAGGGCGAGTGGGTCGAACCACTCACAGGTGCTTATTGCAACAAGGCTGGCCGGAGACCAGAGCAAGCAATAGTATTAGGCAACGAAGGCCTAACCCCGCACAAGCACCCTGAACCGTAACCCCTTACAGTGGATAGACTAGAGAAGCTGGGGTTGTTCTCCTTAGAGCAGAGAAGGTTGAGAGGAGATTTGCTAGAGGTATTCAAAATCATGAGGGGTCTAGACAGAGTAGATAGAGAGAAACTGTTCCCATTGGCGGAAGGGTTGAAAACCAGAGGACACAGATTCAAGGTGATTGGCAAAAAAAACAAAGACGACATGAGGAAAATCTTTTTTACGCAGTGAGTAGTTAGGATCTGGAATGCACTGCCTAAAAGGGTGGTGGAGGCAGACTCAATCATGGCTTTCAAAAGGGAATTGGATAAGTACCTGAAGGAAAAAAATTTGCAGGGCTACGGGGAAAGGGCGGGGGAGTGGGACTAGCTGAAGTGATCTTGCAGAGAGCCGGCATGGGCTCGACGGGCCGAATGGCCTCCTTCTGTGCTGTAACCATTCTATGATTCTATGATAAATTACAGAAAGCAGTAGAAGCAGAAAAATACTTCATTAACAGCTGAATTTTCTAATTGTGAACAACAGTCACAAATACCAAAGTGACTGCTGGAGTATTCTTATTTCGGCCTTACAAGTAGGTCAAACTCGGAAAGGGACATTAAAGTTCACACAGCAGCCATTGAATTCACTGTGAGAAATGTCAAGTGTCACCAGACACTAGAAAAGAACAGATCATTATCAGACCAAACTGTGGTGTCTTCTGACACATACAGTACTATGATACAAGACTTGGCTCACTTTTATTATATAATGTTTCTGCCTTTTACCATTACAGTTCTGTGTAGCTCAAAAGAAAGATCCTTGTGTGAAAATCTACAAACTTATCAGTAACATTTGTGTGATTTCTGATAAGGTTATATTACTTTGATTTATTAATTTTCAAGGGGACACTAACATCTGACCTATCATTATAGCACTGAACTTTTTTCAATTAATTTATTGATTTTGTTGATTCAAAGAAAATTTGAAACATGAACTGTTGTGAAAAAGTAGATTGCTGTGACTTGCCAATGCTCAAAGCAAGTCATTGTGAGCTTAAAACAAACTTCAGTTGGAATCTGCTACAAAGAAGCTTGACAATACTGTTGCAACTGGAGATGGAGATGTGCCAAGACAAGTGTTCAGATGTCTTGGGAATCTTTTCACTTGTGCCTGCACTGTGGTTAAACTGAAGAATCTTCATACAGAAAGCATAGAATTACATAGGATATACAGCACAGAAACAGATCATTCGGCTCAACCAGTCCATGCCGGCGTTTATGCTCCACTCGAGCCCCCTCCCATCCTTCCTCAGCTAACTCTATCAGCAAAACCCTCTATTCCTTTCTCCCTCATATGCTTATCTAGCCTCCCCTTAAATGCATCTATATTATTCGCCTCAACTACTCAACGTGGTAGCGAGTTCCACATTCTCACCACTCTCTGGAGAAAGAAGTTTCTTCTGAATTCCCTATTTGATTTCTTGGTGACTATCTTATATTGATGGCCTCTAGTTTTGCTCTTCGCCACAAGTGGAATCACACTCTTTGTTCTTTTAGCGGAATATATTTTTCCTGGGCTCTTTGGTCACTTTCTTTGGCAGTAGATCCTTCCAGTCTTCAACAGGAGACATAGCTAACATCTCGCAGTGTGCAGTCCATCGCTGCATCCGGGAGGTCACAGAGTCTCTCTACAGTAGGAGAAGGGACTATATTTCCTTCCTCATCACCAGAGAGAAGCAGAATGAGTGTGCATGTGGCTTTGCTTGGATAGTGGCATTCCCCATGGTGCAGGGCACCATTGACTGCACCCACGTGGCTTAACAATCCTGAGATCTTCCGTAACCGCAAAGGCTACCACTCACTTAATGTGCAGTTGGTGTGCGACCACGCACAGCAAATCCTCAATGTCAATGCCCCCTATCCTGGCAGCAGCCACAATGCCTTCATCCTGCGCCAGACCGGTGTCTCAGCATTCTACCAGCCACCACATCAAGCTCACAGCTGGCTGCTCGGAGACAAGGGCTATCCGCTCTCCACCTGGCTCATGACTCCCCTCCGCAACCCCAACACTCGTGCCCAGCACTCATATAATGAGAGCCATGTTGCCACCAGGAACATCATCAAGCAGACCATCGGGGTGCTCAAGCAATGGATCCGCAGCCTTGACCGCTCGGGAGGAGCCTCCCAGTAATCGGCTGAGCGAGTGTCCCATTTTGTGGTGGTCTGCTGCATGCTCCACAACTTGGCCATCATTTGGGCCCAACTCTTGCCACCAGGGATTGCGGGACCACCTCAGGAGGAGGAGGAGGAAGAGGGAGAGGGAGAGGAGGATGAGGAGGAGGATGAGGAGGAGGAACTGGAGCGTGGGAGGAGGCAGCCACTCAATCGGCCTTCCAGAAGGGTGGCCCGTGACTGCCTCATCAGACTGCAGTTCGAATGAATTAAACCCCAGATCCCCGTTGCTCACCACGTCCCCATCTTACCATCCCTGTCGCCGGCCATGTCACAATGCAAAGCTGGAATGAGACACACCACAAAAGAATCCAAACTGAATTAATAAATTTATCAAAAATCAGTGAACACATATTTACACCAAAAATATTAACTATTCACCCTCGTGCAATCCTTTAGTGCCTGTCGTTATTGTGCCTTTGCCTACTGGTGGGAGGCTGCTGAGTGTCTGTGTGGGAGACTTCAGATGGCCTTGCAGGATGCCCTCGACCAGCTGTGGACCTGCAAGGCCCGACTGTAGACTGCACCACCTCAGCATGGGCGGCAGCAGTCTGGGCTGGCTGGATGACAGGCAGTGACAAGGGCAATGGCGGAGTGGCAGTGGTGGGAGCAGGAATGCTGTCATCCTGAGAGAAGACAGCAGGTTCCTGCTCCACGGAGCCACTGCCACTCCCCCGGGGCAGCACCTCAGCATCCCTAGCAATCTGTTGGAGCACAGATTGCTGGCCTGCTGTGACACCGTGAAAGCCCCGGTCGACGGTGGTAGACCCAGCCACAATGGCCGGAGTCAGAGTGAAGGGGTAATTACTAGTCCTAGCCCCTTTAGGGCTACCCCGGATCAGGCGTATTTCTCAGATGTTCACTTTCAACTAAAGTTTGAGGTAGCCGAATCCTAAAGATGCTTAATTTGGTCTAAAGGTCCGGACTATCTCTCCCTAAAGGAAAGGAACAACCCGAGAATGTTACCGTCCTCCAGATAGCACTTTTAATAAGTTTAGCTAGACTGTAACGTTCTGGATATCATGAGGGTTCGGAAAACTCCCTCAGAATTCTGCAACTCCTCACCAAAGAGTGTACAGAGATTGAGTTTGTGAGTTTTTGATACAGAAGTCTTATGTGAGACAATTCTAAAAATATATAGATTTATTAAAGACCCAACATTTAATTTACAGTTGGTGAGTCAATCGCAACATTAACAGTTCCAAAAAGAGAAAACTTACAATCTTATTATCAGAGAATCTTACTTTTAAATCTTAACTTCACTACAGTGTTACAGTTCTTAGTGTTCTACAGAATATCCACCAAAATCAAATACCTTTGATCCCCGAGGTACAAAGAGTTGGAGACTTACAGAGCCGCCTCTGAAGCCGAGAATCGCTTTGCCCGATTAAAGCGAGTCTCTTATCCCATTTGAGAGTTCAATATTTATACCCTTTTCCAGTGGTATTTCCTTTAAGGTTTTCTGCTGATGCAAGCTAATTATCTCTAGTCATTTTTCTGCTTATTTCTGCAACTCTTACTGCCACCTCAGCCAGACTCATGTCTCATCTCTAGGTGTTCTAAGTTTACCATATAAAAAATGGTGTGACAGCAGGTGTTCCTTACTTTATGTGCTTCTTTATGAAGTGTAAATTAGAGCACCTTATCCATGGTGAACCATTGTTTTTGTTCCCAAAGGTCAGCCTGTCGGAGCCCTTCACCTTCTGTTTCAATAAGGTTATTTATTCAGGGTCAACAACTGTCTTATCTCAATAGCCAGAATTCTTTCATAGCTATTTCATAGTTAGGTTTCTAAATTTCCAAACCCAGTTTGTCATGTTTTAATAAGGCCAGAATTCTTTCATAAGATGGTGTATTTTTCTGAATAGGTTATATGGCTTATTCTTTCACAAGAACTTGTGTGGCCTCAAGCTGAGAATGCATGAGAGCAGTCTGAGATTGGATGCCACCAAGCATAGACTGTATTACAGCACTAAGACGTTGCGTCACTTCCGCCTGTGCTGCAATAGAAGCTGCCAGATTGCCCATCACATGCGGCATCAGGTCTGGGTGGCCATGGTCTCTCTGGGAGTCTACCATCCTTTGCAGACTGGAAATGCTGGGCTCCATGGTGTGCACAGAGCCTTGTGCAATGTTGGAGGCGCACTCCTCCACGCTTCTTACCATTGTCGAGAGGCTCTCAGGCACTCTTGCCATTTGTAAGATTTGGATCATAGGTCATACACAGATTACCCAAAATGGTCTTAGGAGTCATAGGTCATTTTATTAAGGAGCGGCAGTTCAAATATAATACAACACGCAATCAGGATAGACATACTAGACACACGACTTGTAACAGATGAGAACGGTTTACCGGCCCCGGAATGGATGGACGGACGGAGGTTGAGACAGAACGGTGGTCTCGGATCCCTGCAGCCTGGTTGTCCCCCAAGGCTGGCGGAGGTGGTAAGCCAAAGCTAGCATGAATCCACCTCAGGGAAGCTCTTCCCCTCTCTGCCTAGTTTTCCTTTTCGGCTGCCCGTTTATATATCTTATTTCGGGGGGCTGGTGGATATCTCGCGTCAATCATTTGTTACCCATTCAATTGTCCAATTACAGAGGAATAGGTACCTACAGCAAACCTTGCCTCTCACCATGAGATCATCCCTCTGCTTATCTCTTGTTTGGAACTCTGGTTACCTTCTCTTGGCCAGTCTGTTTATCTCAAGGCTCCTTGCTTAATCCTCTTACCAGGCCCAGTCGTGCCTACATGAAGGCCTGTTTCTGTCTTATGCCCTTGTAAATGACTTCAGCCCTTTGTGCAACTCCTTATCTAATATGTTTGGTTTCTTCTGTGTCATCAGCTTATCCTGGTTGCTGAACTAGGCAAACCCAGTTCTTTTATAAAACCATTATTTTTTTACAATTCACAATTTCTTCCAATTCATGATTTCTTACACATTGCACCTATCATCTCTGTGTGCATGCCCATCACCCTTCTTCTAAACGCCTCCCTATTGAGATCCTCATCTGAGTCCTGTGCAGCAGAACTCGCGCGCGAACTCACCCTCCGAGGAGCTGGCCTCCAAGCTACCCTTTTCCCCTGGCCTTGCTGCAGCTTACTCATCCCCGGTGCCTCACCCTGTGCAGATTCCACTACTATACTAGCCTCTAAAGAACGCGTAGTGCCAGTATCTGAGCTGGTGCCTGCGGGTGAGACATGCAGTGACGCGATGTGTTCTTCCTCCTCCTCTTCTCCCACCTCGCTCTCTACCATGCCCTCAGGGGCAGGCTGCTCCGGTGCTTGCTGATTATCTGAAGGCATAAAGGCAGAAGAGTTGGGTTAAGGTGAGGGGAGGGGGGCAGGAAGGGAGAAATGCATGCATACAGCATGATTAGCTGGAAAGTACGAAACGCTTGTGGGATGAGAGGAAAGTGGGATGTGAGAAGAAAGAGTAGGGATGAACATACCGTTGTAGTCCCCAAGGGGGTCAACATTGCCGGTGGTCACGGCGCCCACCACCTGACGCCCAATAATCTGCAGCACTTGATTCTCAAGCTCAGACAATGGTTGGGTGTCAGGTTGTCCCCTGCCTGTGCGCTCCTGCTCCCTCCTGTTGTGAGCCACCTCGGCCTGCAAAAGAAAGGAAAGTGTGTGAGTGAGTATGGAGCAATGTGTTTGGGTGATGTGCCTGCCATAGTTGAATAGCTGCCATTGTGTGCAAGGTGTGAGATGTGGTTATGAGTGTTGGTAGGTAGAGATTGTAGCTGGGTGAGTGCTGAGGGTGTGGTGCTTTGGGCAGTGTGTGAAGATTGTGGTTCAGATGGTGGTATGTAGCATTTGTTGAAGCTTTCACTCACCCTGACCACTTGCGTGAGGTCGTTAAATTTCTTCCTGCACTGTGTGGGTCCTGGGAATACTTGCGGCGAGGGCCTCCTACCACTTGCTGGGTAGAGCACCACCCTCCATCTCTCCACAGTGAAAACCAATGCCTCCAATGCTTCATCGGAAAATCTGTGGGCTCTCTCCCAGGGGCATGGATCTGCCATGTGCTCACCTGGTTCAGTCCTCTGGCTCCTTTTCCTTGTCCTGCTTCTGCTTGCTGAAGCTGCTGCACAGCCAGCAATGCTGAGAATGAGGTGCTGCAGCATCAATGAACCTCCACTTTAAGTAATGAAAAAAGCCTGTGGCAATCATGACTTGCAATTAAACTGCACCTGATATTGGTCCACCCTTTGAGTATAACGCCAATGAGCTTGGGTATTAAGACTTGAATTAGGACTTCAATCATTTTTTTCAACAGTGAGCACAAATTTTGCGTGCAGTCTAAAGCATTAGTGCCTGGCGCTAATTCTCCAACTTTTCTACTGACACCGCCCATTCTTTGTCTATAACGAATTTCTAGCCCCAAAGAATAATAATCATGGGGGGCTTCAATTACCCTGAAATTAATTGGACAATTGTAAGAAGCCCGACAAGGGAGGTTTCGCTATTGGATCTAGTAGTGGGGAACGAACCAGAGCAGATAACAGAAGTAAAAGTAGAGGAACATCTAGGCAATAGCAAACATAACATAATACGCTTTAAAATAATAATTGAGAATGACATAAGTATGATGAAGACCAGGGTAATAGATTGGAGAAAAGCCAATTTTGAGGGGCTGAGAATAAAACTTGGGAAAATAAAATGGACAAAAATATTGGCAAACTGTGATATAGAACAGCAATGGAAAACATTTAAAACGGTGTTCAACAGAGTCCAGGAAAAATATATTCCGCTAAAAATCAAGAACAAGCTAAACACTAATGAGACACCATGGATGAATATAGACATTAGAGAAAAATTAAGGGTAAGAAAAGATGCATACACTAAGTACATGGAGAGCAGGGGAAAGCATAGCAAGGGAGAATACGAAGAAATTAGGAAAGAAGTCAAAAAAACAATTAGTAAGGCAAAGAAGAACTATGAAATTAAATTATCAAGGAACATAAAACAAAATAGTAAAATATTCTACAGGCACATAAATAAATACAGGAAAGTCGGGATGGGAATAGAGCCACTAAGGGACGATCAGGATAAAATCACAGGCAGCGATAGCGAAATATTAAATACTCTGTAATTATTTTGCTTCAGTATTTACCAGGGAGACAGATCAGGTGGATGTGACATCGGAAGATGAGATTAGAAATGATATAACTGCATTTAAAATAAAAAGAGGAGATATATTAAATAAACTAATCACGTTCAAAGAGGATTAAACCCCTGGTCCAGATAGATATTATCTACGCATTTTAAAGGAATCTAGGGAAGAGATAGCAGAGGCATTATTACACATATTTAATAATTTGTTAGGATAAGGTGTAGTGCCAGAGAACTGGTGGATAGCTAACGTAATACAGTACCTATATTTAAGCAGGGGGATAGAACATGTCCAGGGAACTATAGACCAGTCAGCTTAACATCAGTGGTAGGAAAAATAATGGAATCCCTACTAAAGGAAAAATTAGAAGAATATCTAGAAACCAAAAATATAATAATGAATACTCAGCCTGGATTTCAAAAGGGAAAGTCTTGCTTGACCAACCTCATTGAATTCTTTGAAGAGGTAACAGAGAGAGTAGACAAGGGTAATGTAGTAGATGTAGATTATCTAGATTTCCAAAAGGCCTTTGATAAGGTACCACATAATAGAATAATGAATAAGGTCAGAGCTTGCAGAGTCAGGGGACAAGTAGCAGAATGGATAACTAGCTGGCTTCAAGACAGAAAGCAGAGAGTAGGGGTTAAGGGTAGATATTCAGAGTAGCAGAAGGTGGAAAGTGGGGTTCCACAAGGATCAGTGCTGGAACCAATGGTGTTCACAATTTAAATTAATGATTTAGACTTTGGAATCAAAAGCACAATTTCTAAATTTGCGGATGACACCAGATGGGGGGGATAGTCAATACTGAGGACCTGGATCCGATGCACTACACCCGAGGGTTCTAAAAGAGGTGGCTGCAGAGATAGTGGATGCATTGGTTGTGATCTTCCAAAATTCCCTAGATTCTGGAAAGGTCCCAATGGATTGGAAGGTAGCTGATATAAACCTGCTATTCAAGAAAGCTGTTAGCTGATATTGTTAACAGTTCTCTCTCCTAAGGTACTGTCCCCCTCTCCCTCAAATCTGCCGTCATCACCCCTCTCCTCAAAAAACCAAACCTTGATCCTTCGGTCCTTGCAAACTACTGCCCCATCTCCAACCTCCGTTTCCTCTCCAAAGTCCTTAAACATGATGTCGCATCCCAAATCCGTGCCCATCTTTCCCGCAACTCCATGTTTGAATCCTTCCAATCAGGTTTCCGCCCTTGCCACAGTACCGAAACGGCTCTCATTAAAGTCACAAAGGACATCTTTTGTGACTGTGACAAAGGTAAACTATCCCTCCTCATCCTTCTTGACTTGTCTGCAGCCTTTGACACGGTTGACCACTCCATCCTTCTCCAACGCCTCTCCACCGTCGTCCAGCTGGGTGGGACTGCACTCGCCTGGTTCCATTCTTATCTATCTAATCGTAACCAGAGAATCACCTGCAACGGCTTCTCTTCCCGCTCCCGCATCGTTACCTCTGGTGTCTCCCAAGGATCTATCCTTGGCCCCCTCCTATTTCTCATCTACATGTTGTCCCTTGGCAACATCATCCGAAAACACAGCGTCAGTTTCCACATGTATGCTGACGACACCCAGTTCTACCTCACTACCTCCTCTCTCGACCCCTCCATGGTGTCTAAATTGTCAGACTGCTTGTCCGACATACAATTCTGGATGAGCAAAAACTTTCTCCAATTAAATATTGGGAAGACCGAAGCCATTGTTTTCGGTCCCCACCACAAACTCCGTTCCCTAGCCACTGACTCCATCCATCTCCCTAACATCTGTCTGAGGCTGAACCACACTGTTTGCAACCTTGGTGTCATAGTTGACCCCGAAATGAGCTTCCGACTACATATCCGCAGCATAACAAAGACCGCCTACTTCCACCTCCGTAACATCGCCCGTCTCCGCCCTTGCCTCAGCTCATCCGCTGCTGAAACCCTCATCCATGCCTTTGTTACCTCTAGGCTTGACTATTCTAATGCACTCCTGGCTGGCCTCCCACATTCCACCCTATGTAAACTTGAGGTCATCCTAAATTCGGCTGCCCATGTCCTAACTTGCACCAAGTCCCGTTTGCCCATCACCCCTGTGCTCGCTGACCTACATTGGCTCCCGGTTAAGCAGCGCCTCGATTTCAAAATTCTCATCCTTGTTTTCAAATCCCTCCATGGCCTCGCCCCTTCCTATCTGTGTAATCTCCTTCAGCCCCACAACCCCCCGAGATATCTGCGCTCCTCTAATTCTGCCCTCTTGAGCATCCCTGATTATAATCGCTCAACCATTGATGGCCGTGCCTTCTGTTGCCTAGGCCCTAAGCTCTGGAATTCCCTGCCTAAACCTGTCTGCCTCGCTACCTCTCTTTCCTCCTTTAAGACACTCCTTAAAACCTACCTCTTTGACCAAGCTTTTGGTCACCTGCCCTAATTTATCCTTATGTGGAGCGGTGTCAAATTTTTTGTCTTAAAATACTCCTGTGCAGCGCATTGGGACGTTTTACTACATTAAAGGCACTGTATAAATACAAGTTGTTGTTGTTGTTGAAAAGAGGGAGAGAGAAAACAGGGAACTACAGGCCAGTTAACCTGACATCAGTCATTGGGAAAATGCTGGAATCCATTATTAAGGAAGTGGTAACAGGGCACTTAGAAAATCATAACATGAGTAGGCAGCGTCAACATGGTTTTATGAAAGGGAAATCGTGTTTGACAAATTTATTAGAGTTTTTTGAGGATGTAACTAGCATAGAACATGGATATATTAGCATGGATAGAGGATTGGTTAACTGACAGAAAACAGAGATGGGATAAACAGGTCATTTTTGGATTGGCAGCCTGTAACTAGTGGGGTGCCGCAAGGATCAGTGCTTGGGTCTCAGCTATTTACAATCTATATTAATGACTTAGATGAAGGGACCGAGTGTAATTATCCAAGTTTGCTGATGATACAAAGCTAGGGGAGAAAGTAAGCTGTGAGGAGGACACAAAGAGCCTGCAAAGGGATATAGACAGGTTTAGTGAGCGGGCAATAAGGTGGCAGATGTAGTATAATGTGGGGAAATGTGAGGTTATTCACTTTGGTAGGAAGAATAGAAAAACAGAATCTTTTTAAATAGTGAGAAGCTATTAAATGTTGGTGTTCAGAGAGATTTAGGTGTCCTCGTGCAGGAAACACAGAGGGCTAGAAATTGGGCACCTTAACGCCTCCTGTTATCGCCTCCGGGGGTGATAATAGGGCACTAATCACTTACTGACTGGGCACGGCAAGAAGATCAACTCCCGCTATATTCGGCGGGTGGTTTGTGGCGGTGGTATGGCATTGCGCTCCGATCTCCTTCGCCTGGAGATCATGACATCATCGGCGTGCACATCGCCCCGGTAGCGCCCCGGACCCGAACTTCGGTTCCACAAAAACACCGACAGCTGCAGAAGGCATTCATCAGGAGGCCGGGTGCTTTGAGGGCGATACTTAAAGGTGAGGTGGCCGAGGTAAGTGGAAAAAATTCTCAAAAGCTCTTTCTGTTTTTTTATCATTTTTCTTCACCAGCGATCGATCAGCCCAGCTGTGCATTGGGCTGATCGGGCCGGATTGCGGCTGCCGTCGGGGACCAGGTAAGTTTTTTTCTTGCAGAGCCTGCAGCGATGGCCCTTCCCTTTAAGGGAGGGAAGGAGCCTTTCAATGTGGCAGCGCTGCACGGCCCAGTGTGCAGCGCTGCACACCTACAGCCCCGCCTGCTGCCTGTTGCACTCCAGGAAGGAAGTGGAGCGCTTGATTTAGTGCTCCACACCCTTCCTGGAGCGCAAAACTGAATTTTTTTAAAGTTGAAAAGTATTAGCGCTGACCCAACGTCTCACTGCTGCAGTGGAAGTTCAAACTGCTGCCATCATTGCTGGATTTATGAGTCTTGAAAGGGGCAGCAGCAGGCCAGCAATCTTTCCTCCAACAGATTGCTAGGAATTCTGAGGCGCTGCCCTGGGGGAGTGGCAGTGGGTCTGTGGAGCAAGACCTCTCTCAGGATCCACCACTGCCACTCTGCCATTGCCCTTGCCACTGCCTATCAGCCAGCCAGCCCAGACTGCTGCCGCCCATGCCGAGGTGGTGCAGTCTACAGCCCGGCCCTCTAGATCCACAGCTGGTCCAGGTTGTCGTGCAAGGCCATCTGCAGTCTCCTCCACTGAAAGTCAGCAACCTTCCACCAGCCATGCTGCAGTCACTGGGGGAGCACTTCATAGGAGCACTAGAGTAGGCAAAGGCACACGAATGACAGGCACTAAGGGAATGTATATGGATGAATAGCTGATATTGTCATTTTGATTGCATTTGGATCAATTTATGATTTTTGTTTGGAATGTGTGTTTTGTGGTGACTCGCATTTCAGCTTTGTGCCCAGGAGGATGCTGTGATGTTCCGTGACAGAAGGATGGTATGAAGGGGAAGTGGTGAGCAACGGGGATCTGGGGTTTCATTTCCTGGAATCAGAGTCTGATGAGGCGTTCATCAACAGCCCGTCAGAACAGATATTTGCTGCCTGCCTCCTCCCTCCCTCCTCACCGTCCTTGTCCTCTTCCTCTTCCTCCTCCTCCTCTCCCTCTTCCTCCTCCTGAGGTGGTCCCGCAATCCCTGGTGGCAAGGGCTGCATCTTCATGATGTCTAAGTTATGGAGCATGCAGCAGACCACCACAAAATGGGACACCTGCTCCGGTGAATACCGGAGGGCTCCTTCCAAGCAGTCAAGGCAGCGGAACCATTGCTTGAGTACCCCAATAGTCTACTCGATGACGTTCCTGGTGGCAACATGGCTGTCATTATATGAGTGCTGGTCACGAGTGGTGGGGTTGTGGAGGGGAGTCATCAGAGTGGTGTAGAGCGGATAGCCCTTGTCTCCGAGCAACCACCCTCGGGCTTGGCGTGGTGGCTGGAAGAATGCTGGCACAGGATGAAGGCATCATGACCATTGTTCCCCCTAATTATTTTTTTCTGTGCGCGGTCCATTCACAGTTTCACGCATGCGCAAAATTTAATATTAGAAAAGCCGGTCCTAGGCTGCGCGCGGCAGCGCAGCTTTGAGGGAACGTTGATCATGACTGTTGCCAGGATAGCAGGCATTCACTATCATGGTGCGCTGGGCGTGGTCACACAACTGCACTTTAAGTGAGTGGTAGCCTTTGCGGTTCAGAGGGAAGACAATAAAGTCCTTTCTCCTGGTGTGGAGCCTCTGTGACCTCCCGGATGCAGCGATGGACGGCGAACTGGGAGATGTTAGCTATGTCTCCTGCTCCAGACTGGAAGGATCAGGTGGTGAAAAAATTGAGGGCCACGGTGACCCTGAGGGCCATCATCGCCCTGCTTTGAGGCTGCAGGTCTGTTTGCAAGACGTGGCAGAGTTCTGTGACCACCTCCTTGGTGAAGAGAAGCCTCCTAATACACTGCTCCTGGCTTAAGTGGAGGTGGGAGAGATGCTCTCGGAAGACCCTACGTGGGTAAGGCTTCCTGCTGAGAGCCCCTTTGCCCCTCCTCCTCCTCCCTCTGCAAGCATCTTCTTCTGTTCTTCGCTGCCTCCACTCCCTCTCCCTGTCATACTCGAGCGCGAGGAGCTCGGTAAGTACAGCCCCCATGACTGTGAGCAAGTGTTGTGAGCAGAAGCCTTTAAATGAGAAGCCAGGCGTTCTCCACTTGCAGCAACACTCCCTGTCACCTCAGCAAATTTAAACAAGTTTAGAAAGCTGCAAGAGTTGCAGAAACATAGACAGAGCCAGTAAAACTGAGAAACCAAGTCAGCTGCAAGTTGTTGTTGATGATCCCTTTAAATAATGCTGCTGGAGGCTCCTCCCTGCTGCTGAGCGCTTGGGCAGCTGGTCTTGATTAAGAGAGGGCGGTAAGTGCAGCGGCGACGTCGTAAATGGCAGATCGTGCATCAAATGAGCGTTGCACACTCATTGACGTCACGATCTGCCTCATTTCCATTTCTCTAGCGAGCGTTGCCAATGGCAGTGCTGCCGACCGCCACAAAATGGCGGCGCCATGGGACTGGCTGGATACGGGCAGATGCGAGTCGGCTGCCATTTTTTCATCAAAACAGGCTTTAACGACTGGCGCTAAACCTCCAAATTTCTAGGCCTCTATGTTTATACACAACTTGCCACTTCTGGGAATCACTCTACTAGAAATCATATGCATAATAGTATTTCCTTTTGTTTTTAATCACCTCAGTACTGATGTGCAAGTGGCCAAAATGGAAATACTTTTTGCTGCAATGATCATCACTTTATTGGGATTTATTTGATTATATATAAATATCTGTGCTATGTGTAATAAGGGTCTCTTATTATGGATAAACAAATGCTTCCTATGAGCAACTTAAGCTTTTATCTTCAGTACATTCCCATAAGGCTAACAGTACTTGTATTCATATACTATGTTACAGTGCTAAAACAAATGACATTTTTAATTGGCTCTATCATATGACAGTAATAAAGTTACACTATAAATGAGTGGACTAAGTTCTCATAGTCTAGGGCCTAGAAATTTGGTCTTGTAGCGTCTGTTGTTTGGGCGCTACGGGTGCCGAATTGGGACTAAAATGGCTTCCGAGCTGGTGCGGGCTGCGCTGGACATCATTTTGATGAGGGTGGTAGGGCAGCCGTTAGGAGCGTGCACTAAAGTATGGTAAGCAGGCAGATCGTGATGTCAATCAATGTGCAACACTGATTTGAAGCCAACACTGTCATTTTCGTCGTCATCACTGGAGCTAAAGCCCTCTCCTAACCTTGCACAGCTGAACATGTGTTCAGCAGCAGGAAGGACCCCCCCACCAGTGTTATTTAAAGGGATCATCAATTACTTTCAGCTAAGTTGCTTTTTGATTTCTACTGGCTCTGTGTAAGTTTGTGGAACTGTTTGGAGGTTTCCAGAGTTATTTAAAGTTGGTGAGGTGACGGGGAGTGGTGCTGCAAGTGGAGAAGGCGTTGGTTCTGAATTCAAGGGTCCTGGTCAGACCACTTGCTCCCAGTCATGGGTGCTCTAGTTGCCATCCCCCTTGGCCTGCAGCATGACAGGGAAATGGAGCAGAGGCAGCAAAGAAGAGGACAAACTGCTCACAGAGGGAGGAGGAGGAGGGGGAGAAGGGCTCTTAGCAGGAGGCCTGTCATGGTTGAATAGCTGACAGTGTGTTCAAGCTGTGAGATGTGGTTGTGAGTCTTGCAGCAGCGATAATTGCGGGTGAGGTGAAGCTATGAATGTAAGGTATAAGTCGTGTTTGGTAGAGATTGTTGGTAGGTAAGTGATGGGAGTGTGGTGCATTGAGCAGTGTATGAGGCTAGTGGTGCATATAGTGGGATATGGTATTTGAAGATTAATTCACTGACCTTGACCACGTGTGTGAGGCCATTAAACTTCTTCCTGCATTGAGTCCAGGTCCTCAGGGCAACATTGCTGGCATTAATCACATTGGCTACCTGCTCCCACTGCACTTTGCTCTGTTGTCTGGAGGGCCTCCTGGTGCCCTTTGGGAAGAGGATCGCTCTCCTGGAGTTGACCTCCTGGACCAAGGCCTCCAGTGTTGCATCAGAGAATCTTGGAACCCTTTCTCTGGCCTGTTGAGCCATTACTCACTCTTTTTCTTCAGTAGCCTTCACCAGCACTTCCTGTTGCAGGCAAAAGGCACATCCCCTTTAAGAGTTGCGGACTGCCTTTAAGTTGTGCAGGCTAGCTTTAATTGGAGCTAACCTTGCACGAACTTGGGGCCCCTGCTGAGCCTTCAGCCATTCAGCAGCGTGTTCAGCGCTCGGCTGAACGCTACAATCATGCAAAGTAGCAGGCAGCACGAATTTTACATCCTGCCTTCAGTCCTCCGAACGGGCGTGGGTTCCTGTCGCATTGTGATTCCTGCGCCCATTTTCGGGAGCTTCCGAATTTCTAGGCCTAGGTCTTTTTTCAACATTTCAGGACTTTATTACTGAATCTCAGACGCACCATTTAACTGGAACATTAGCACTTTAATGCTATACTTCACCAAAAATGTTTATCTTTTGGTGTTAATCATTCATAGAAAGCTGACTGAACAATTAGTGGCTCAGCTGCTGTGATGCCAGTTGTGACATTTTCGCTATATAACAGGCACTTTGATGGTGTGACTTGGATTTTAGTGCAGCACAATGTTGTGCGTGTGAAATATACAGTCATCCGTTTTCACTCAAATCTACAAGTAAGTTTCAATGGTGAGCATGTAAAATGTTCATGCTTACTTCACATGAATTGTGGAAAAATACTCAGTAGCTGATTTTGTCCTAAACTTGGTTGTGTCTTGAGTGAGGATTTTGTTTTATAAAACACTAGGGTTAAGCACGAATGGTTATAGATTCATCACTGATGCTGATAGTAGTGATGCCTTAGAGAGGGTGCATAGGTAAAATTTGGGTCAGGAGGGAAGGGGCAAGCTTTTATTCTGTATTCTATTTTTGGTGGTGACAAATATTCGCACAGCAGGGGATTGCAGCTTTCCATAAACAAACCAAGTGATTTGAACTGACATGATATCAGGTTTGTTTCACTGCCTGTAATAGGCTAATAGAATGTTCTGTGTATTTTATACTACAAACATGCTTGCTTCAGGATCATTTTGTATTCTGGCAGTTTTCAGTATTCTGGTTTGTAGCATAGAGCAGGCTACTCGGGTTTTATGTCTCACTTTTACTAGACATTCAATTGAAAAAATATTTTTCTATTTTAGTTTATTTTTCTCCACAAAATTCAGTGGAGACTGCTTTGCCATATTATTTGATCATTGCAATCTTATACCTGTGGCTATAAGTTTTATTTCCACCAGTACCTTCCCACACAAGTTTTATTAAAACAACATGGATTTTCGTAGTTAAGATTTGGAGCAGATGGACAGATACGGCCAGCCAAAGTGCTAAGTTTTACAGCTACAAGTTATAGGTATCTGAACACAGTTATGTAATGTATACCGCTGTGATTGTGCGTTGAATGCCAATTGAGTATGGGATCAGTCTGCATCCATATCTGTGTCATGAGGGTGAAAAACTCCATACGTATTAAACTGACAGCCGTGACCTATGAGCTCATGGAAGTTGCGATCTACTAGATAATGGTATTTCCTTCTGGTGTGGCTTGAATCATCACTGAGTTCTTTTAATGGAAAAATATGCAAGCAGCGCAGTGCAACGATTCATTAAACCTTTGTCTGGAATGGGTCCAGTCTCCGAACCAGCAGCTGAAGCTGATACAGCCCTCCGATAAAATACATTTATCTATTTTTAAGTCATGGACATTTACAAAAAAAAGAAATACCAATTGGTATTATTGTTCAATAGTATCCCGCTGTTAGAATTCCTCCATACAACTCCAATATTATCACAATAGTGTTGAAGAAAGCACCATTTACATATCCCAGAAAACTAAGACAACCCTTAACTATTTCTCCTCCTGAAGTATTAACTGTTGCTTTTTAATAATGGATTACACATTTTCATGTACTTTTAGTGTTACTAGCTTATCGGCCCATTGTTCATTTAGGAGTTATGATAATTCTGTAAACTCTATCATTACATTTACAATGTTTCATGACACAACATAAACATATGACAAATGGGGCACCACTTCATATTACAGTAGAGTAAAGGTAGTGAAGAGCCCATTGAAAAATAGCTGCAACTCAGGCTTGCTTATCTGGCACAGAGAAATGAAGCCAAGCAACCAGTACAAAGTGAAAGAGACACGGTTACTGAGAACTAGAGACCAACCCTAAAAGGAGCCATCTCTGTAAAGATGGCCATAACTAATTAGGTTTGATGGGCTCTGGTATTAGAGGTTGCATTTTCTGATCACGCTAGTCACTGGTGCAGAATTGGAACAGGCACTAGGACCAGGAAATCTAGCTCAGACCCATAAGCCCCAATTTTAACTTGGGGCTGGAATCATGTGGATGGGGGGTGTGGAAGGCGGAAAGCACATGTGACTTTGTTGGCCTGAGGCGCAGGCCATTTTAACTCCCGGGCCTCATTAACATTTGAAGGACGGGCTGCCCTCCCGATTGCCTACAGAATCAGGCAGCCCGCCAACGTGACCAGCGCAATTTCCAGTGTGTTTCTCGACTGTACTTAAAGCGGGGATGAACCTCTTAAAGCGAAGTTGCATGCCCTGCTTGCATTTTTCTGTGAAGAACTGTGGAAGATTTGTTGGCTGCGGAGATGAGTTGAACGGTTAAGCCCCCCCCCCCCCCACCCTGCCCTCGCATTCCTGATGCCTCCCTGGAGGTCCTAGTGGAAGAAGTGAGGGCCAAGAGGCAGGTACTCTTCCCCAGCACGTGCGGGAGCTTCCCCAAGGCTGCTGTCAGGCAGGCTTGGACAGAGGTGGCTGATAGGGTCAGTGCTGATCAGTATGGTACATGCATATTGTTAGTTCAACACTAGATGGCCCCGTGATGGGAGTAAGCACATTGGAGCAATTACACTTCAATGTCTTTATGTATTACTTTATTATTCTTTAATGTAAGATTCCAGAGGGCCTGAGTTCAATATAGAAAGAGGTTTAATAACCTCACGAGCAGTAAGGGTGAGTACACCTCTTCACCTCTCACCAGAGCCGCAGGACTCTCCTCTGACCCCCTTCCCCACCACTCACAACTATTAACTCCCGATCATCACATGCTTCAACATACAATCACAACAGCACACTAAAACACTTGTCTTGCTTATTCCAAACATACTCGCCTCTTCCTTTCCTCTCTTCACACCACACACTAGCACCATTCTCTTCTCACATACTACCATTTGTGCAACCACCAACTACTCCCACCACTCCTTCCCCACTTCCCTTTACATTAATCACCTCCACATTCTCATTACGGGGTACGGTAGCATAGTGGTCATGTTACTGGATTAGTAATCCAGAGGCCTGGACTAATGATCTGGAGACATGAGTTCAAATCCCACCCATGGCAGCTGGGGAATTTAAATTCAGTTAACTAAATAAATCTGGAATAAAAATGGTGACCATGAAACTACCAGATTGTTGTAAACACCCATCTGGTTCACTAATGTCCTTTAGGGAAGGAAATCTGCTGTCCTTACCCAGTCTGGCCTATATGTGACTCCAGACCCACAGCAATGCCCTCTGAAATGCCACTTATTCACAGAGGCAGTTCACCACTGCCTTCTTGAGGGCAATTAGGGATGGGCAATAAATGCTGGCCTTGCTGGCAATGTCCACATCCCGTGAATATTTTTTTTAATTCCATCTTGCTTCTTCTACACCTCTCACCACATCCACTATATGCACCAGCCCCACTCACCTCTCAATACACATTCACTAGCTCTCACCCATTATTTCTGCAGGAGAAGACCATGCATTATGCCTGGGAGAGTAACAGGACAACTGAGTCCCCAACATCATCGTCCCCACATAGCCAGAAGAAGCTCTGGAGATCACTGGCCCAGGCAGGGTCATGAACATCGGGGAAGGAGAGGCTGGTGACACATCCAAGCAGCGTGTCTGCATATTACTGATATCCCTTCATTCAATGCAGCCAGCTTGGCAACCTGCATTTTCAAGACTGTCACCTGATCATGTACAGCTTCACTCTCTCATCCTACCTCTTCTCCCTTTCCTCTGCCTTCTCAACACCAAGAGGCTCCTGCAGAATAACAGACCTCAGAGGAGGACAGTCCTCCTGGGGCTGCACTGTCAGGCACACCACCCTCCCCAGGCACTAGCTCAGATATTGTCACTTGGTGCGAGCTAGATAGTGAGCTCGAGAGCTCTGAAGCAGCAGCCACTGGTGGCAGGAACAGTCCAGGGGAGACCTTGCGGAATGGCAAGCCCTCTCCCAGCTCTGCTGAGGACGACAGAGATAAGGACTTCGAGAGACCAGTCATCATCTCTTAAATGGCTACAATCAAAATTAAAAGAGCTGCAACCATTTTAAGGTGCAGGGGCAAAAAGTGTTTCAGCCTTTCCAAAGACTGCATATAGTTCAAATATATTCTTCAATCTTTCTAAAGATGGTAAGGGGTGAATGAGGTGGCTGGAGAAATTCAAGGAAATGTGAAATAAAAGTACAGACAGGAAGTGGATTCTGTGGCACAGCACTTGAACTCAGGGAGCTGCCATGATGCTTTTATACTCAGACACTCTACCATCCCACCACTACTTGACCCTGGGAGGAGCGTGACAGGATAGCTCATGGAGAACAAGAGATATTCCCTACAGAACTTAATAGCACCCCTGCACAACCCCACCATGCCCAAGCAGCACAGATGAAACTGAAGCCAGGGCACAACCAGGATTGTTATAGAGTGCATGTTGTTTACATTTGGTCACTGTGATTTTACTTCAGGTTTTACCACAATGCTGAATTGTATCTATTTATCATGAAAATGTATAATTTGATCAATAATGCTGATTCGTTAGGGAACGTAGAAACAAATCTTTTGTAAATTGTTGTCAGTCACACTATCGGCTAGAGCGCCTGTACTTTTATCCTTTTGTTATCGCCGTGAGCTGAAAGGTTAAAAACTAAAAGGTAGAGTATTATTTCCTACAAGAATGTAGGATATCTGAAAAACATGAAACAGAAGTAGGAGAGCATTTTAAGACTGAAACCGGAGAATGTGCTTTGCTAGTGTTTGATATGGGTGCTGACTATTTTGTGTATTGAATGTGTTCTAGAAAGACAAGAGCCATCTCATGAATGCTAATCCCTTTATCTGGCCCCATTACAGTTACGTAAAGGTATTATTTTGGCACTAAGTTCTCATTCTCATGGGTTGCGTTCCAAGTCTGTTTTTGATTTATTCACTTTCAGTACAGTGTACGTCAACAGAGGAAGAACCCAGATATGAACAAACATGAAATTAAAGTGCATCTGTCACAACAGAATGGCAAAGTGCATGTAAGTCCCATATTTTTGCAACACCAGTAAAACCAGGATGGTTCTGGTCCATGGTACGGGCACACTCGTATTGGCAGCAGGGAGGAACATAGGAACAGGAGTTGGCCATTCAGCGATCGAGCCTGTTGGCCATTCAGTCAGATTATGGCTGATCTGTACTTCAACTGCATTTACCTGCCTTTGATCTATATCCTTTGATTACCCTTACCAACAAAAATCTATCAATTTCAGTATTGAAAATCTCAATTGATGGAGCATCTACAGTCTTTTGGGGGAGAGAGTTCCACATTTCCATTACCCTTTGTTTGAGATTGTACCCCCTTCTGGATTCCCCTACCAGATGAAATAGTTTTTCAGTATCTTCACCCTATTGAATCTTTTTATCATTTTAAACACCTCAATTAGATCATCCCTCAACCTTCTAAACTTTAGGGAATACAAGCAAAGTTTATGAAACCTGTCCTCATAATTTAACACTTTAAGACCTGGGATCATTCTGGTGAATCTGCGCTGTACACCTTCCAAGGCCAATATATCCTTCCTGAGGTATGGTGCCCTAAAACTGAACACAGTAGTCCAGATGGGGGCTGACTGAGGCTCTGGACAACTGAAGCATCACTTCCTTCCACTTGTATTCCGCTCACTTGCGATTCCATTAGCCTTTTTGATTACTTTTTGTACCTGTGCACTAGCTTTTAGTGATTTGTGTACATGGACACCTAAATCCCTTTGCTCCTTTACAGCACCTATTCTCTCGCGTTCAGAAAATATTCTGATTTGTCGTTCTTGGAACCAAAGTGGATGACCTCACACTTTCCCACACTGAACTTCATCTGCCACAGCTTTGCCCACTCACTTAATGGGGGTGAAATTGGTTTTGGGTGGTAGCGCAAAATGAACTATAGTGAATCGGCAATCCATTTTACATTGGAAAAGAAAATCAGGCAGGGCGTAAAACGGGGTGGCGATACACTATCGCCCATTTTGCACTACCCCCCAAGACCAATTTCACTCCCAATTTGTCCATGTCCCTTTGCAACTTCCTACTCCCATCTACATACCTTACTGTACCTCCTAGCTTGGTGTTATTTGCAAACTTGGATGTACAACTCTCTATTCCTTCATCCAAGTCATTTATATATATATATATATATATATATGTATAGATATGGTGAAAAGCTAAGGCCCCAGTACAGATCCCTGAAGAACAGCACTTGTCACATTCTGTCAATCAGAGAATATTCCTTTTATCCATAGTTAGTGCCATATTTCTGCAAAAAAATGTTAGTGCCGTATTTCTGCAAAAAAATGACAGCCGCCTCGCTTCCGCCTGCTTCAGGCGTGGTACACGGCGGCCACCATTTAGGTGAGGTCCATAGTGCTGCCGTTGCCATGTTAGTGACCTCAAATAATTCCATTAGCTTAGTCAGACATGACCTACCCTCATAAATTCATGCTGACTCTCTTTCATTAGCTGATACTTGTCCAAGTATTCAATCACTCTTTTGTTGTCCTCACTTTCCTTCTGATACAGAAAGGACAAGTCCATTATTACTACAGGTACTTGGTCAAATTTGATTTAATTCAGAAATATGTTGGTATGTTCTGAAAAGCACAATTTTTTAAAGGAAGTTACTTATGAATCGAGAATTAAATACACCTCATATTGAAACATGGGTAATTTAAAATTCAACGTTGATGTATTCAGATCTTGCCAAGAAGGCTCATGTTGATAGAATGTGCAATGCATTATCCACTGTAGGATAGAATTCGTAAGCTGGATACAGAATCAACAGACTTTTGTAATGCCTCCCTGCATTTTTTAAAGCAAGCCTGTCCCCTTCATTTCTATATGCTTCCTGCTCATATAGAAATGAAGGTCCTGAAAAGCCAATAATATTCCGCAGCACCACTGCTATAATTTGGGCAGGAGTCGGGCAGAAGACCCACAAATTAGTCCGGGACTTTTATAAGGCAAGTCCCGGACTACGTTGAAAGTTTTCTCAGGGACTTGTTTGGGGTGTAAAAAATGGTACCCTACATCAGAAGGAGCATTCTCAGCCTTCCTGTCTCATTTTCCCCAAAGCTCTCCAGAAAGCCACCCAGACGAAAGAGTGCCCGAAGAAGCTGGTTTTGGGCCTTGTACCTGACCCCTGCAGAGGGGAGCAGGTAGAAAGGCAAAGAAGGCCTAAAAATGTAGGACATACCCATCTCTTTCAGCCTCTGTGGATTTTCAGGCCTGGAGGCGTTCAGGTTCTGTTGTCCAGCCACAGCCAGACAGCCCCAAGACTGGCAGCATAGGTGCCAACTATCTGTTTTTCCATAAATGCTCAGTATTTTTAGCCCTGGTTCACTCTCTTCCAACCAGCCCTAGAAAACGTACTGAATTCAGGGCAGCTTTAAGTCACCTCTTCTACAGATACACAAGCACAATTCCTCTGGTTCTCACTATGCTTTGAAACCCTAGAAAACCTTAGTTACTGTAATAGGCCATTTGAGGATGTTAGACAGCTTCCTATTAACTATGATGAAACTAAAGACATTCTGAAAGTGACATGTAACCGATTCCCAAGAAGAACAAAGCACTGACCAGCTAAACAGACCTGAAATTGAAAATTTAAATGTTTTATTGCTGGATGATGCAAATACAATTCTACTCTTTAAAGAATATAGTTCTATAGATGGCTGCTATTGAAGGCAAGTAGATCAGCTCCATGAATTGACTTTGTTTAAATTAACTTTAATCCCATTTAACAGATTTTTCAGAAAACAGGTGTGAAAATAAACAGATGGCCTGTGATCAGTGACTAAAATACAATAATTCCACTGATGTTAATGTTATGGAATGCAAGAAGTCTGAGGAGACTTTCAACTATGAATATTTCGCTCTGGAACTATGCATATTTTACTTGATGAAATAGATGAGGTACAGTCAAGTACTTCAGGTTAATAGTACATGGCTGGGAGAATTGTTTTCTATTAAAAATGTGTCAGTATGTCTGTGAATTGGAGGCCTGTTAATCTTACCTTTGTAGTGGGAGGAATATTGGGATATTTATATAAAGTTCATAGCTGACAATTATCCTCTTTTCACTCAGATGATCTGCATTTCTAGCTCATGTTCACACTATTAGTGCAGAGGCCCAAACAAACCTCTTTTGAGACAGCTTAAATCCAACAATAACAGCGTAAATCATATCTCAAGTTTGCAGTGAAATTTGTGTCCGGATTTTACGCTAAATCAATATCGGAAAATAAATTGCCTTGGCGCAGCAAATTTCATAAAATTGGGTTGGTTCCTTTACAGACCAGCCCGATTTTCCTTAATCCGCTGTGCCCAAATGATCCAGCGCATCTGGAAACTGACCCAAGTTAGCGTGTAAAAAGAAAACCTTATAACAGACTAAAAAGTAAATATAAATAATATAGATTAAGATATGGCAGAGCAGGTTGTGTGTTTGGACTGCAGTATGTGGGAGTTTGTGGACAGCGAGACAGTCCTGAGCGAACACGTCTGCAGTAGATGTCTCCAACTCGAATCTCTCCGGCTCAGTGTCATTGAGCTGAAGTGCGAGTTGGAGACACTCCGACACAAAAGAGAGAGCGAGGAGTATCTGGACAGTTTGATCCAGACCTCGATCATACCTTGTAGAGATGTGCAGGATCAGAATAGGGTTGGTGTGACCGATAGTATACCGAGTAAGGTGAACCCAAGTGAGGTAGAGAACGAGGATCCACAGAAACTGATCCTATCCAACAATGAACTTGGTACCTATGAGAATAAGGATAAAGACTGTCAGAAGGACAGCCAGAATGCTGACCATGGCTCCTTGGAGCAGGAGCTGTCGAAAGGGGGTGGAGAAGGAGGAGGGGAAGCATAATGTGGTAGTTGTCGTGGATTCAATAATTAGGGGGACAGATAGCATCCTTTGTAAGCAGGGTTGAGAGTCCCACATGGTATGTTGCCTACCTGGTGCCAGGGTGAGGGACATCTCGAAACGGCTTGAAAGGATATTGGAGAGGGAGGAGGAGGATCCAGTTGTTGTGGTCCATGTTGGGACCAACAACATAGGAAAGGGTAGGCAAGACGTCCTGTTTGGAGAGTACCAGGAGCTAGGAACTAAATTAAAGAACACGACCTCAGGGGTGATAATCTCTGGATTACCTGAGCCACGTGCAAATTGGTCTAGGAATAAGGAGAATAGGGAGGTGAACATGTGGCTGAAGGAGTGGCGTGGGAAAGAGGGGTTCCATTTCCTGGGACACTGGCACCAGTACTGGGACAGGAAGGAACTGTACCATTGGGATGGGCTCCACCTGAACAGGGCTGGGAACAGGGTCCTAGCGGAAAGGAAAAATAGGGCGATCTTGAGGATTTTAAACTAGTAAATGGTGGGGGTGTTGGAGGGCTCAGCTGGAAAAGGTAGTATAAATAATAGTTCTAAAACAAATGAAAGGAAAGAGATGAGAGTAATAGTAAGAAATTGTACTTTAGCACTACAGGTAAAGGGAAAACTTAAAGATGTAAAGTAATTAAACCAGGAGAGAGAAATAAGAAATGTGTGATGAAAACATTAGAGAAGAAGGACAGGTTAGGGTGTGTGGCCCAAATATGCACTCTTTATACAAACGCACAGAATGTAAGGAACAAAGTGAATGAATTACAGATACGAATTCAACTTGGAGGGTATGACATGGTAGCCATTACTGAGACATGACTGCAAGACAATCAGGGCTGGGAACTAAATATACCAGGTTAAAATGCCTACAGGAAAGATAGGGAAAACCTTCGCGGGCTTTCTTTCAGAGGCCGGAGTCGGGAGGAGCAGAGAGTGGCGGTTCAGTGAGTAGTTAAACTCACTTTCGCGGGCTTTCTTTCAGAGGCTGGAGTCGGGAGGAGCAGAGAGTGGCGGTTCAGTGAGTATTTAAACTCACTTTCGCGGGCTTTTTTTCAGAGGCTTACCAATCTCACAGACCGGCGGTGGCGTTCCAGAGCCACTGTCACCATTCAAAAAGTGACGTGAGCAAGAGGAAGCAGCTGATTGGGTGAGTACGACCAGGTGAGTATTTATATTACTCTATAGTTTGACAGTTAAGGTTAATAGTTTATAAAGTTTAGAAGGTCTTAATTTTGTGGTTATATAGTTTCTAAAGTCTCTGTTGTGTAGCAGGGAGTGCTAGTAAACAAGGGCCATTGAGTATAACATTTAATTGTAGTGTAATTGGTGGTATTGATTTGATTTAATTTAATTTAAATTAATTAAAGGGTAAGTCATGGCAGCACAGCTCGGCCCCATGGTATGCTCCTCCTGCAATATGTGGGAATTGAGGGACACTTCCTGTGTCCCTGATGACCATGTGTGCAGGAAGCGTATCCAGCTGCAGCTACTGGCAGACCGCATTGCGGCGCTGGAGCTGCGAATAGATGCATACTGGAGCATTCGCGATGCTGAGGACGTGGTGGATATCACGTTTAATGAGTTGGTCACACCGCAGGTAAAGGCTGCGCAGGCAGGAAGGGACTGGGTGACCACCAGGCAGAGTAGTAGGCGCAGGCAGGTAGTGCAGGGGTCCCCTGTGGCCATCCCCCTTTCAAACAGATATATCACTTTGGATATTGTTGAGGGGGATGGCTTATCGGTGGAAGGCAGCAGCAACCAACTTCCAGGCACCATGGGTGGTTCTACTGCACAGGAGGGGAGGAAAAAGAACGGGAGAGCTATAGTGATAGGGGATTTTATTGCAAGGGGAATAGATAGGCGTTTCTGCGGCCGCAAATGAGACTCCAGGATGGTATGTTGCCTCACTGGTGCAAGGATCAAGGATGTCTCGGAGCGGCTGCAGGGCATCCTGGAGGGAGAGGGTGAACAGCCAGTTGTCGTGGTGCATATAGGTACCAACGATATAGGTAAAAAACGGGATGAGGTCCTAAAAGCTGAATATAGGGAGTTAGGAGGTAAATTAAAAAATAGGACCTCAAAGGTAGTAATCTCAGGATTGCTACCAGTGCCACACACTAGTCGGAGTAGAAATAGAAGGATATTTCAGATGAATACATGGCTAGAAGAATGGTGCAAGGGGGAGGGATTCAAATTCCTGGGACATTGGAACCAGTTCTGGGGGAGGTCGGACCAGTACAAACTGGATGGTTTGCACCTGGGCAGGACCGGGACCGATGTCCGAGGGGGAGTGTTTGCTAGTGCTGTTGGGGAGGGTTTAAACTAAAATGACAGGGGGTTGGGAACCTGTGCAGGGAGACAGAGGAAAGGGAAGCAAGGATAGAATCACAAGATAGGAAGGAGAAAAGCAAAAGTGGAAGGCAGAGAAATCAAGGGTGTAAATCAAACATGGCCAGAGTAAACAATAATTCTAAATGGTCTAAGAGTGTTAAAAAAACAAGCCTGAAGGCTCTGTGTCTTAATGCGAGGAGCATTCATAATAAGGTGGATGAATTAGCTGTGCAAATAGATGTAAACGGATATGATATGATTGGGATTACAGAGACATGGCTCCAGGGTGACCAAGGCTGGGAATTCAACATCCAGGGGTATTCAATATTCAGGAAGGACAGGCAAAAAGGAAAAGGAGGTGGGGTAGCATTGCTGGTTAAAGAGGATATTAACACAATAGTAAGGAAGGATATTAGCTCTGATGATGTGGAATCTGTATGGGTAGAACTGAGAAATACCAAGGGGCAGAAGACGTTAGTGAGAGTTGTATACAGACCCCCAAACAGTAATGCTGAGGTTGGGGATGGCATTAAATGGGAAATTAGAGATGCGTGCAAGAAGGGCACAGCAGTTATCATGGGTGACTTTAATCTACATATAGATTGGGCTAACCAAATTAGTAACAATACTGTGGAGGAGGAATTCCTAGAGTGTATACGGGATGGTTTCCTGGACCAATATGTAGAGATCAGGCCATCTTAGACTGGGTATTATCAAATGAGAAAGGATTAATTAGCAATCTTGTTGTGCGAGGCCCCTTGGGGAGGAGTGATCATAATATGATAGAATTCTTCATTAAGAGGGAGAGTGAAGTAGTTGACTCAGAGACTAGGGTCCTGAATTTAAATAAAGGAAACTACAATGGTATGAGGCGCGAGTTGGCTAGGATGGATTGGGAACGTTACTTAAAGGGTTGATGGTGGATAGGCAATGGCAAACATTTAAAGATCGCATGGATGAACTACAGAATTTGTTCATCCCTGTTTGGCATAAAAATAAAACAAAAAGGTGACTCAACCGTGGCTAACAAGGGAAATTAGGGATAGCATAAGATCCAAGGGGAGGACATATAAATTGGCCAGAAAAAGCAGAAAACCTGAGGATTGGGATCAGTTTAGGATTCAGTAAAGGAGGACAAATGGATTAATTAAGAGGGGGGAAATAGATTATGAGAGTAAGCTTGCAGGGAACATAAAAACAGACTGTAAAAGCTTCTGTAGATATGTGAAGAGAAAAAGATTGGTGAAGTCAAGCGTAGGTCCCTTGCAGTCAGAATCAGGGGAATTTATAATGGGGAACAAAGAAATGGCAGACCAATTAAATACATACTTTGGTTCTGTCTTCACAAAGGAGGACACAAATAACCTCCCAGAGATGTCGGGGAAGATAGGGTCTAATGAGAGGGAGGAACTGAATGAAATCAGTATTTGTAGGGAAATGGTGTTAGGGAAATTGATGGGATTGAAGGCCGATAAATCCCCAGGACCTGATAATCTACATCCTAGGGTACTTAAGGAAGTGGTCCTAGAAATAGAAATGCATTGCTGGTCATCTTCCAAAATTCTATAGACTCTGGAACAGTTCCCATGGATTGGAGGGTAGCTAATGTAACCCCACTATTTAAAAAAGGTGGTAGAGAGAAAATGGGGAATTATAGACCAGTAAGCCTGACATCGGTAGTGGGGAAAATGCTAGAGTCCATTATAAAAGATGTAATAGAGCACTTGGAAAACAGTGACAGGATCGGACAAAGTCAACAGGGATTTACAAAAGGTAAATCACGCTTGACTAATCTACTGGAATTTTTTGAGGATGTAACTGGTAGAATAGATAAGGGAGAACCAGTGGATGTGGTGTATTTGGACTTTCAGAAGGCTTTCGATAAGGTCCCGCATAAGAGATTAGCGTGCAAAGTTAAAGCACATGGGATTGGGGGTAAGGTACTGACTTGGATAGAAAACTGGTTGGCAGACAGGAAGCAAAGAGTTGGAATAAACGGATCTTTTTCCAAGTGGCAGGCAGTGACAAGTGGGGTACTGCAGGGATCAGTGCTAGGACCCCAGCTATTCACAATATGTATTAATGATCTAGACGAGGGAACTAGATGTAATATCTCCAAGTTTGCAGACGACACAAAGCTGGGTGGGCGTGTGTACTGTGAGGAGGATGCAGAGAAACTCCAGTATGATTTGGACAGGTTGGGTGATTGGGCAGATGCATGGCAGATGCAGTATAATGTGGTTAAATGCGAGGTTATCCACTTTGGTGGCAAAAACAGTGAAGGATCCAGCTTGTTCCCAAAGAACTCTGGGATACTTGACTACTACTGAAGGATCCTGCTTGTTCCCAAAGAATGCTGGGATACTTGACTACATTACCCTCTACTTATTTCGGATAGTTGGTTTAGCTAATTAAGGCATATTTGTAGACTGGAAGGTGCCTCTCTCCCCTTATCAAACCTTGGAATATATGTATTCACAACCTCAGTAGAGCCATTGTCAAAGCACAGCCTGGCCTCCCAAGAGATAAGGGAGCAATTAACAACCAACACAGTTCCAGGCACGGGGGTACATCTACTATTCGAACCGGGTCTCCCAAGAGATAAGGGAGCAATTAATGACCAACACGGTTCCAGTCACTGAGCATCCAAGCCATTACGGCCTTGAGCCACCCCGCTCTGTCCGACAGCCAGGGATAAAATATGTTTTCTCAAACTATAAACTATGCCCGCAAAGGAAGAGATAACAGCAAGAATTTGGGGAGTAGGATGAGGCAACCAACATCTGTGACTGGCATGGTCAGGGTTCAAGGGGAGGGCCCGACAGTTGAGTGACTAACCATATAACCAATAGAGAGTAACTGTAGTGACACTGTTTGTACGTGTACGCCCCATTCTGTAGTAAGTGGGCGGTGCTTATAGAAATGTATAACTTGAATGAACCGTTACTTGTTCCTCAGAGAGTGCGCCCCTAGCTTGAGGAAGCTGCGTGGCTCTCCCTTGTGCACAAGTCTTTTGTTTATTTTAATAAATTCTGAACTTGTCCTCAATTCCGTCTCCGTCTAGAGTTTCTCCAAATTCGAATCTAACAACAGGAAGGCAGATTATTATCTGAATGGCAATAGATTGGGAAAAGGGGAAGTGCAACGAGACATGGGTGTCCTTGTGCACCAGTCGCTGAAGGTAAGCATGCAGGTGCAGCAAGCGGTTAAGAAGGCAAATGGTATGTTGGCCTTCATAGCGAGAGGATTCGAGTACAGGAGCAAGGATGTCTTGCTGCAGTTGTACAGGGCCTTGGTGAGACCACACCTTGAGTATTGTGTGCAGTTTTGGTCGCCTTATCTGAGGAAGGATGTTCTTGCCATGGAGGGAGTGCAGCGAAGATTCACCAGACTGATACCTGGGATGGCAGGAATGATGTATGAAGAGAGATTGGGTCGATTGGGCTTGTATTCGCTAGAGTTTAGAAGAATGAGAGGGGATCTCATTGAAACTTATAAAATTCTAACAGGACTAGACAGACTAGATGCAGGAAGGATGTTCCTGATGGTGGGGGAGTCCAGAACCAGGGGTCACAGTCTAAAGATAAAGGGTAAGCCATTTAGGACTGAGATGAGGAGGAATTTCTTCACCCAGAGAGTGGTGAACCTGTGGAATTCTCTACCACGGAAGACAGTTGAGTCCAATTCATTAAATATAATCAAGAAGGAGTTAAATATATTTCTTAAGGCTAAGGGGATCAAGGGATATGGGGAGAAAGCAGGGACAGGGTACTGAATTTGGATGATCAGCCACGATCGCATTGAATGGCGGAGCAGGCTCGAGGGGCCGAATGGCCTACTCCTGCTCCTATCTTCTATGTTTCTATGTAAAGGGGAGGAGTAGCTTAGTGATTAAGAATGAAATCACTCCAATGATAAGAGACAATATAATGAGAGGTAACAGGCAATGAAGACTATAAGAGTAGAATTAAGAAATAGAAAAGGATTTTAAGACTGTAGTGGGAGTTGTGAAGTGGTAGGATGTATAAATGCAGAAATTAGACAAGCATGTAGTAAAGGCAGCATGGTTTTAATGGGGAATTTTAACTCTGATATAAATTGGGATAAGCAGAGTAGCTCATGTCAGAAAGGTAGTGCATTGACTGAGTGTATTCAGGATAGTTTTCTGCAACAATATGTCCTAGAGCCAACAAGGGGCAAGCCAGATTAGATTTAGTCATGAGTAATGAGCCAGATTTAGTTAACAGCCGAACGGTGCGTGACCATTTATCTAATAGCGATCATAACATGATCGAGTTCAATGTAGTGTTCGAAAGGGAGAAACGTAAAACAGCTTGTAAGGGGGACAAATTCAGTTGGCTAGCGCCTCTTGTTAGAGCCTCGGGGGGGGGGAGGGGGGGTGCTAACGGGGTGCTAATAACTTACCGCCCGAACGCGGCGATTTTAGCACCACCCGCGAAATTAACCTGACGCTAAACACTACCGCCACGATGTCCTGCGCCCGGACCGGAAATTGATTCTCAGCTCCTGCCTTAGCGCCTGCCGCTAGGAACAACAGGTAGAGGGGAAGGTTTTGCAGTCGGCTGGGAGTTGGGGAGCGCTATTTAAAGGCGTGCGCTTCCTGCTTTATCTTGTTGGCAAAATATACTGTATACGCAGGTTGAGAGAGGGAAAGAGGCATCTGGAGACATTTAACGCTGTCCTACAAGGAGTTTTGTTCCTCAGCAACACTTTTCAGGTTCCCATTTCTGTCAGCTTTATTACTACCCTATTTAGAAGATTAAATAGGGGCTGTACTAACTCGGGGCATCGTCCTCCCGCTTCACCTTCGGAGGCAGCAGAGGCGCAGAGAGAGAGTGGCAAACGTGGCCTGAGGGAGGAGGGCCAACAGGGCTCTGTACAGAGACTTTACCCTCCCAGGGTATTCCGGGAGCAATTCTCCTACATTCATGTCTGAGGAGCAGTGTTTCAGAAGGCTGCGTTTCAGCAAGGAGGTGGTCACAGAGCTCTGCCCCCACCTGCAACCAGAGCTTCAACCTCAGCTCAGGACCAGGACGTCTCTGTCGGTGGCAGTGAAGGTGACAGTGGCTCTCAATTTCTACGCCAGTGGCTCCTTCCAGGCTTCAACTGAGGATATTGTGAACATCTCCCAGTTCGCCGTCCATTGTTGCATCCGGGAGGTCACAAGTGCTCTATACCAAAGGAGAAGGGAGTACATCTCATTCCCCATGACCCAAGACAAACAGTGTGAACGCGCATGTGGCTTTGCTAGGATAGCGGGCTTCCCCATGGTTCAGGGCACCATTGACTGCATACATGTGGCATTGCGAGCACCTCATGAAAATGCAGAGGCTTTCCACAACCACAAAGACTTCCACTTTCTCAATGTCCAGTTGGTTTGCGACCACAGACAGCGCATCCTCGCCGTCAATGCCCGCTATCCTGGCAGCAGCCATGATGCATTCATCCTGCGCCAGACTGGTGTCCCAGACCTGTTCCAATCACCGCATCAACCTCGTGGCTGGCTCCTCGGGGACAAGGGTTATCCACTCTGCACCTGGCTGATGACACCGCTCCATAATCCCAACACTCCTGCTGAGCTCGCATACAATGAGAGCCATAGCGCCACCAGGAACCTCAGTGAACAGATGATCGGCATGTTGAAGCAACAGTTCCGGTGGCTTGACCACTGTGAAGGAGCCCTGCAGTACTCCCCTGATCGAGTATCAGTTTTCATTGTTGTGTGCTGCATGCTTCACAACCTCGCAATTATGAGGACCCAGCCATTGCCACCAGGGATTGATGCACCACCTCAGGAGGAGGAAGAGGAAGAGGAAGAGGAGGAGGCAGAGGAGGATGAGGAGGAGGAGGATGAGCAGCAACAACGTGGGAGGGGGGCGCTCAATGTTGCTTCTGCAAGGGTCGTTCGTGAATGCCTGATAAGATACCGCTTCTGATGAATGACAGAGAAGATGGCTTTTGGGATGAACAAGCACATCATCGCAAGCATCCCGCAGCCCCTATTACTGGGCAAAGCTCCAATGAGTAAAATGAGCAAAGTTGTCATGTTTGAATTTTAAAAAATTATTTTTCTGACAAACTGTGTCTTATTAAGCACAACCAATAACAAACAAACAAAACTGCTTCTTACCACATCGAGGTAAGCATTAACAGAGTGAACAATATATTAACATAAACATCCAACTTTGGTACAAACATTTGTTAGAACATTTTTAGTTATTCGCCCTTTGAGAATGATCTCCCTCCCCTTCGCACTTCCCCCCTTCCCACCCTACTGCTCCTCTGTAATGTGGCCCCAGTGGCTGCAGCAAGGCTGGCGGAAAGCTGCTGAATCTCGGATCCAGAGACTGCAGATGGACTTGAATGACGCCTGTGACCAGCTCTGGGCCTGGAGGGCCCGGCTGCAGACTGCACCAACTCTACATGGGTGGCAGCAGTCTGGGCTGGCTGGGTTACAGGCTGTGGCAAATGCACTGGCGGAGTGGCAGTAGTGGGAGCAGGAATGCTGTCATCCTGAGAGAGGACAGCACCATCCTGCTCGACCGACACACTGCCACTCCCCCAGGGCAGTACCTCAGCATCCGGAGCAATCTGCTCGAGCACAGGTTGCTGGCCTGCTGCGGCACCGTCAGATCCCCGGTGGACTGTAGAAGACCCAGCGATGATGGCAGCAGTCAGCGCTTGCGTGACATCAATCTGAGACTGCATGAGAGCAGTCTGAGACTGGATGGCACCAACCAATGACTCGATTCCAGCACTAAGCTGTTGCGTTGCCTCGGCCTGTGCTGCAATGGATGTTGCCACCTCACCCATTGCACACGGCATAGGGTCTGGGTCCCCACGGTCTCTCTCCAATTCAACCATCCTCTGCAACGAGGCAAGGATGAGTTCAAGGGTTTGCGCACAGATGACAGCTGTGCTAGCGGCGGACACCTCCACGCTCCTAGCCAGTGCATCCATGCTGTTGGGCACCCTTGCCATTGCACCCATGAGCTCAGTATGCATGCTCAGAGCCTGAGTATTCATGGCCGCTATATCGAGGTCCTCATCCGAGTCCTATGCAGCAGAACTCATGCGCGCACTCACCCTCCGGGGAGATGACCCCAAGCCTCCCTTTCCCCATGGCGTTGCTGCAGCCCTCTGGGTCCTGGAGCTTCACCCACATCAGATCCAAATCCCCTGCTCCCCTTCAGCGACCACGTGGCCCCATTATCAGATGTCTCGCCCTTGGGAGATGCAGGCGGTGAGCCTCCAGCTTGCTGTTCTTCCTCGTCTCCCGCGTTGCTGCCACTGGGAGGCTGAGGGACAGGCTAGTCAGCTGGGTTGCTCACTATCTGAAAGCAGGAAGGTACAAGAGTGGCTTTAACGTGAGGGCAGGGGGGCAGGAAGGGAGCAAGGAATGGAGACAGTATAGTTAGATGGAAATTGTAAAAGGCTGGTGTTGTGAGGGGGAAGTGCTATGAGAGAGGAGATAAAGCTGATGAACATACCGTTGCTGTCCCCAAGGGGGTCGACCTCTCCAACTGCCACAGCGCCCACGACATGACTGGCAATGAGTCTGTGAACTCGCTCCTCCAGCTGTGTGAGAGGGTGCAGCTCCACCTGACCTCCTCCCGTGCATTGTTGCTCCCTCCGGTTATGTGAAAGCTTGGCCTGCAATTAAAAGGACGGCGTGTGAGTGAGTGTGCAGTCATGTGTTTAACAGATGTGCCTACCATAGTTGAATAGCCGTTAATGTGTGCAAGGTGTGGGATGTGGATGTGACTTTTAATAGATGGGTATAGTTGTTGGGTGAGTGTTGGGGATTTGGGACTTTACACCGTCTGTGCACAGAGTGAGGTTGAGATGATGGGCTGTAGAGGTTTTTCAAGCCTGTACTCACCCTGACCACCCGAGTGAGGTCGTTGAACTTCTTGCGGCACTGCGTATGAGTCCTTTGGACCAGGCTTCTGGATGAAATGTAATGGGCCGCCTCCCTCCACACCCTTGTGAACCCCCGGGGCAATGGCCTCCTGCCAGTGTCTGGAAAGAGTACTGCCCATCGGCGTTCCACAGCCATAACCAGAGCCTCCACTGCCTGGTCGCTAAACCGGCGAGCCTCTCTCCCTGGGCCTCTGAGTAGCCATCATGAATCTTTGGTGGAGATTTTTACCTCCTTGCAGGCCCAGGTCAAAAGCAGCAATGAGCAGGGTGAGGCTGTGCAGCATGATGGACCCTCCCCTTTAAGAACTGGAAGGCGCCAGTCTGTCTGAGGACTAGGTAATTGACGGCGCCTGAGCTTGAGTAGCGCTCTGAGGTAGCGCCCCGTTCCCCGACGTTAGCGCCCTAAGAGAGGTGTGTAGCGCTTGATTTAGCGCTCCAATCACCTCTAGGGGCGCTGGAGATGAATTTCGCGGTCGCTGGTGATAATTTGCGCCGGGCGCTAAAATTACCGAATTTTTCCACCTCAGATTTTAGATTTAGGTAAGGCTGACTTCAATGGGATGAGATAGACTGTACACAGTAAACTGGCAAATCTGTTAATGGGTAAAATGACAGGAGATCAGTGGGCGGTGTTCAAAAAAGAATTTAATGTAATACAGAACCTATTTATACCCCTGAGGGGCAAAAGCTCTAGTTCAAAAAAAAAGCCATGAATGACTAAAAAGGTAAGGGACAACTTAAAACTAAAAGAAAAAGCATGCAAAAATGCAAGAACTAGCACAGATCCTGCTGACTGGGAGATGTAAAAATAAGCCATTTGCTGTAAGAATTTGCTATAACATGACCAAACATAAAAGTTGACCAAATATACCAGCATGCTTCGAGAGGCTGAGAGGTTGGTTCCTGTGGGAACTTTGTCTGAAAGCTGTTAATCAGATAAGGAAGCGACAGACCCTGAGCAGGAACAAATGGTTGGGTGTTACAAAGACAGGAACATCTTCAGGCAACTGGTGTGAACGGCCTTGGGGCCCACTGATAAGAAGAGGACATGGCAGATGGAATATAATGTGGATAAATGTGAAATTATCCACTTTGGTAGGAAAAACAGAAAGGCAGAGTATTTCCTAAATGATGAAAGATTGGGGAATGCAGATGCTCAAAGGGACCTGGGTGTCCTTGTACATGAGTCACTGAAAGTGAATGTGCAGGTGCAGCAAGCCATTAGGAAGGCAAATGGTATGCTGGCCTTCATTACAAGAGGATTTGAGTACAGGAGTAAAGAAGCCTTACTCCAATTATATAGGGCCTTGGTGAGACCACACCTGGAGTACTGTGTACAATTTTGGTCTCCTTACCTAAGGAAGGATATACTTGCCATAGAGGGAGTGCAACGAAGGTTCACGAGATTGATTCCTGGGATGGCAGGACTGTCGTATGAGAAGAGATTGAGTAAACTAGGCCTGTATTCTCTTGAGTTCAGAAGAATGAGAGGGAATCTCATTGAAGCATACAAAATTATTACAGGGCTTGATAGGATGGATGCTGGGAGAATGTTTCCCTTGGCTGGGGAGTCTAGAACCAGGGGCCACAGCCTCAAGATAAAGGGAAGGCCATTCCGGACTGAGATGAGATGGAATTTCTTCACACAGAGGGTGGTGAATCTTTGGAATTCTCTACCCCAGAGGGCTGTGGAGGCTCAGTCATTGGGTATATTCAAAACAGAAGTTGATAGACTTCTGACTAGTAAGGGCATCAAGGGATATGGCGATAGGGCCGGTGAATGGAGTTGAGGCAGAAGATCAGCTATGATCTCATTGAATGGCGGAGCAGGCTCGAAGGGCCGAATGGCCTACTCCTGCTCCTATTTCTTATGTTCTTATGTTCTTAACAACTGCCGACCATTTGTCGCACAGGTTGGGACACATATGCATTGAGGAGCCTGCCCAGGTTTATAAGAGATGCTGTTTTAAGACACTCGGAGCTGCTGCAGCCGGGCGACCTGGTCAGTTGCCAGAAATCATAAGCCTAGTCACTGCCGGATTGACCACTCGCTGGTGTTAGTACGTATGTAGAGTTGGTTTATTATTGCTTGATTTTAAAGTAAAGGGATAGCTCTGTGTATGCTGAGGTATCATTGGAAATTATTATATACTACATAACTGTCGGATGCTTATTCGTAATCTCTTGCTGATTTTAAGTAAAAAGATGTTATTCACAGATTCATTGGGTGTTGTGTTGTCTGTTCGACGGGTCTGAATTTTGGAAACTGTTGGACAGATTAAAGGACAAGGGTGAATTTAAATGTCTTACAGAGAGATACAAAGAACAACAAAAGATGACAAAACAGATAGTAAGAGCTACCAAAAGGGAGATTGAAAAGAAACTTGCAAGGGATATCAAAATGAACACAATTTTTTTAAATAATTATATTAGGAAAAAGAGGATGGTCAGGAGCAATGTGGGCCCCTTGAACACTGATGATGGTGATATTGTAAATGAAAATAAGGAAATGGAGGATATGTTGAATAATTACTTTGCGTCAGTACTTAGAGTAGAGGAAGAGGATAGCATGCCAAGGATGATGCCCTGCACCTGTGGGAAGCCAGCCAGAGAGGCAAAGCCGTGTGCCCACTCAGTAACACTGGCTTCATCAGTGGCAAAGTTGACATAATTGGCTGACTTGTGAAACATGGCATCGGTCACCTGTGTGATGTATCTGTGAGCGGCCAACAGCGAGATCCTGCAAATGTCTGCTGCAGATCTCTGGAAGGAGCCTGAGGCGAAGAAGTTGAGGGCGGTGGTGACTTTGACAGCCATTGGTAAGGCGTGTCCACCAGGTCCTCTGGGCAGCAGGTCTTGTTCCAGCAAGCTACAAATGTCTGCGACGACCTGGCGCAATAGCCTGAGCCTCCTGAAGCATTGCTGTTCAGTCATGTCCAGGAAGCTCATCCTCTGCCTGTATACCCTGTGTTGGGGGTATCGCCTCCGGTGTGGTGCACCCCTGTGCTGATCCCCTCTCCTGTGGAGCATTAGGTCGGTGAGGAGAAAGCAGCTGATGTGGTTGCTGTTGCTGCTGCTGCTGGTGTGGCTGGTGTTGTTGGTGCTGGGGCTCATATTGGTCCGATTCTGAGGTCCAAGGTGAGACAGCGTAAGCGGCACTCATGCTGATCTAATAGATTGAGAGGTCGCACAACACCAGGTTATAGTCCAACAGTTTTATTTGAAATCACAAGCTTTCGGAGCTATCGATTGCTCCTTCCTCAGGTGAAGTAAATTAGATACAGAATCGCCAAAGCATATATAGATAGAAAACAAAGCATGTGTACTTTACAATTGCAGACCACTAAATTAAATCATCCTGACTATCTGCCGAGGTGTGATAAAGTTAATTAAGTCAGCCAGGAAGGTACCACATCAAAGACATAGCAAGATACAACTGAGACAATGAGGTGTAGTCGCAGGGGTTCTAACGTGTCAAAAGCTGCCGTCTGTATGTAAAACGAAAAGCTTTAAAAAATTTTTACTTTTTTACTGGGAAAATTTTTACTTTTTTACTGGGAATCACATCTGTGAACAAGCTAACGACGACTCGAGTCCGGATCACGTCATGTATCGTGACATAAACCCAAGATCCCGATTGAGACCGTCTTCATGAGTGCGGAACTTGGCTATCAGTTTCTGCTCGATGATTTTGCGTTGTCGTGTGTTTCTAAGGTTGCCTTGGAGAACGCTTACCCGCAGATCCGAGGCTGAATGTCCTTGACTGCTGAAGTGTTCCCCGACTGGGAGGTAACAATCCTGCCTGGCGATTGTTGCGCGGTGCTCGTTCATACGTTGTCTCAGTGTCTGCATGGTCTCGCCGATGTACCATGCCGCGGTGCATTCTTTCCTGCAACGTATGAGGTAGACAACGTTGGCCGAGTCACATGAGTATGTACCATGTACCTGGTGGGTAGTGTCCTCACGTGTGATGGTGGTATCTGTGTTGATGATCTGGCATGTCTTGCAGAGTTTGCCATGGCAGGGTTGTGTGGTGTCGTGGTCGCTGTTACTTTTTTACTGGGAAAATTTTTACTTTTTCAAATTTCAGATTTCAAATAAAACTGTTGGACTATAACCTGGTGTTGTGCGACCTCTCAATTTTGTCCACCCCAGTCCAACACCGGCATCTCCGCATCATGATCTAATAGATGGCAGGTAAAGTGGAGATCAGAGACACAATCCTTCAATGTACTGAGAGTGACTAGCAATGTGGTGAGAGTGGATTCTGAGGTTGCAAGGAAGCGGGTGTAATGTGTGAGTATTTATGTGTTTTTTCCAGCTGTCACTTAATGGACTCGCACAATGACCACTGAGCTTCGCCTCCTCTTCACAGGCGAGGTCCCCGAGGTGCGTGAATCTCGTGCGCAACCAGTTAAAGTTCAAACCTGAGGTTAAAAAGGCAGTTAAGGGTCTGTAAACGAGCAGTTAACAACCTCAATGAAGTCACCCGCCTCTCCCGAGCGGTTCCATGGCGCGCCTCGAAACGCGCCCCAGTGAAAGGCGGAAGTCAGCGGGATGATGGCGGGTTCCCAACATGCTGTCAATTTCAGCGCTTTTAACCGCTGACCTGCTCCCAAACCCATACGCTCTCCAATGTGAAAATTCCAGCCATGGTTAATTGTTTTATACAAAAGTGGCAGCAGTTTACTGACAGGCTAGGGATAATTGGGTCGAATTTTGTTAGCAATGCCATGGTGGAGACCTTGAGCAGGGTGGAATTTTTGCCTGCCCCTTGCCTGTGCTCCTGACCCAAGACCATTTCCAAGGCTCAGGTGCATTTAAATCTTTCAGACAGACACTAGCACCAATTATGACGTTTATGGGGTGTCTGCTTCAGGTTTAACCAGACAGGAAATTCAGTGCCTTTTTTTAGGCCTATTCTGGTAGGTAGTTCTGAATCAGTGAAGCTATGGCAGTGGCAGTGGGGTTGAATTTCCCATCAGATTACACCTGAAAACTGGGTAACCAGGCCACGGGGAGCAGAATTCGAGTGGGGAGCTGTTCTGTCGATTCCAAACCAGCCACAGCACTACTGGCATTTTCTGCCAGAAATGACATCAACTGCATAATACACATACCCAAATATGGGCGGTTGTATTGCAATTACAGGCAAATGAGAGAAGTACGTCTATGACCTACTTTGCATCATTTGCGCCCTAACAACGCTGGCTGCAAGGGATGCCTGTGCGGCGACTCTGACATTCTAATGTCCCTAAAGACTTTGGAGAGGTATTTAAATTTTACCGGCCTGATTTTAACATTATGGAAACTGGCATAAAGGACAATCAGCAATTTTAAAAAATTGTGCTACCTGTTGCCCTGGGACTGCAGGCCTACTTACGCTGCAGCAAGGCACCACAGGGAAGTACCTCCCCCACTCCTGAGGTGGGTGCCTCATCAGCATGTAAGTAGCACTGGTGGCCACTTGTAATATTTAAATACACCTAACCCAAGAAAATGTTACTTTGGTCAGGAACAATGGGCAGGCAGAAGTTCAGTCCCACTGGCTTTTTCCTGGGGGAGTGGGACCACGGGAAATTTGGTGCCATTTTATCTATATGGTAGATTTTATTAATTTGTGTTCTTGGAGCACAGCTTCATGCACTGGGGCGGGGGGGGGGGGGGTGGAATTTTGACTTTGGCAATAGCGTAAAACGGACATTATCGATTCAGCTGCCCATTATACATCTCTCACGATTTTCATTTCCATTGAACTGAAAAATGGGGAGAGATGTATAACAGCCAGTTGAATTGATATTGCCCATTTTACACTATCGACCGAAGTCAAGTTTATGGTGAAGGTACTCCCACAGTGACTTTGTCGTAGTGGTTTGGTACAACTGAGTGGCTTGCTAGGCCATTTCAGAGGGCAGTTAAGAGTCAACCACATTACAGTGGGTCTGGATTCACATATAGGCCAGACCAGGTGAGGACAGCAGATTTCCTTCCCAGAGGACATTAATGAACCAGATGGGTTTTTACAACAATCTGGTAGTTACGTGGTCACCATTACTGATACTAGCTTTTTATTCCAGATTTATTTAATTAACTGAATTCAACTTCCCCAGCTGCCATGGTGGGATTTGAACTCACGTCTCCGGATCATTAGTCCAGGCCTCTGAATTACTAGTCCAGTAACATAACCACTATGCTACCGTTCCCGTTTAACTATGCATCTCCGCTCACCAGAAGTTGCTGTCTGATTTGTGCATAAATGACAGTAAGCCCTGATAGCCACACTGTTATTTTCACAGCAAAATTTGGGCCAATATCTTTTGCCATCATTTATATTAGTTTTATGGCTGTCAATCCCCTCGAGAAATGAGGAATGAATGTTACTACAGACATATTGGCCCCAATATTTACAGGCAGGCAGGAAGAATGCGGGGTAGGCCGAAAACAGCCAAAGAACCTGGCATGGCCGGGAAATGGAGGTCCTGCTGAATTTAGCAGGAAGTCCTCGTTATCATTTTAGGGGAAACATCCTCCCTGCATCCAGTCTGTCTAGCCCTGTCAGAATTTTATACGTTTCAATGAGACCCCCTCTCATTCTTCTAAACTCTAGTGAATACAGGCCTAGTCGTCCCAATCTCTCCTCATACGACAGTCCTGCCATCCCAGGAATCAGTCTGATGAACCTTCGCTGCACTCCCTCTATGGCAAGTATATCCTTTCTTAGGTAAGGAGACCAAAACTGCACACAGTACTCCGTGTGTTCTCACCAAGTCTCTGTATAACTATAGTAAGACATCCTTGCTCCTGTACTCAAATCCTCTTGCAATGAAGGCCAACATAAGTGAGGAGGACATAAAAAACCTACAAGGGGATATAGACGGGCTGGGTGAGTGGGCGGAGATTTGGCAGATGCAATACAATATTGGAAAATGTGAGGTTATGCACTTTGGCAGGAAAAATCAGAGAGCAAGTTATTATCTTAATGGCGAGAAACTGGAAAGTACTGCAGTACAAAGGGATCTGGGGGTCCTAGTGCAAGAAAATCAAAAAGTTAGTATGCAGGTGCAGCAGGTGATCAAGAACGCCAACGGAATGTTGGCTTTCATTGCTAGGGGGATAGATTATAAAAACAGGGAGGTATTGCTGCAGTTATATAAGGTATTGGTGAGACCGCACCTGGAATACTGCATACAGTTTTGGTGTCCATACTTAAGAAAAGACATACTTGCTCTCAAGGCAGTACAAAGAAGGTTCACTCGGTTAATCCCGGGGATGAGGGGGTGGACATATGAGGAGAGGTTTAGTAGATTGGGACTCTACTCATTGGAGTTCAGAAGAATGAGAGGCGATCTTATTGAAACATATAAGATTGTGAAGGGGCTTGATTGGGTGGATGCGGTAAGGATGTTCCCAAGGATGGGTGAAACTAGAACTAGGGGGCATAATCTTAGAATAAGGGGCTGCTCTTTCAAAACTGAGATGAGGAGAAACTTCTTCACTCAGAGGGTAGTAGGTCTGTGGAATTTGCTGCCCCAGGAAGCTGTGGAAGCTACATCATTAAATAAATTAAAACAGAAATAGATAGTTTCCTAGAGGTAAAGGGAATTAGGGGTTACGGTGAGCGGGCAGGAAATTGGACATGAGCCTGAGTTCGGATCGGTCAGGGCCCTGTGGGTGGCGGAGCGGGCCCAGGGGCTGAGTGGCCGGGTCCTGCTCCTACTTCTTGTGTTCTTTAGATTTGAGGTTAGGATCAGATCAGCCATGATCTTATTGAATGGCGGAGCAGGCTCGAGGGGCAGATTGGCCTACTCCTGCTCCTATTTCTTATGTTCTTATGTAACATACCATTTGCCTTCCTAACTGCTTGCTGCACCTGCATGTTTGCTTTCAGTGACTGGTGTACAAGGATACCCAAGTCCCTTTGTACATCAGCATTTCCCAATCTATCACCATTTAAATTATACTCTACCTTTCTGTTTTTCCTACCAGAAATGAAGTGCCCCGTCTATCCATGGTGGGACACTCGGACGTCACAAAATCCGCTGCCGTAAGATACAAGATTCTTTCTCAATAATGGCTCAGAATGCCCTGCAACGTCAATATTGGCAACAAACGCTATAAGTTAGACTGTGTTCACCCAATCCTCCAGTGATGAAGTTATTCCAAAATTTACTGGAAAAGTGATTTGAATACGACACAGCGAGGATAGTGGTGAATTGGGGAGCTCAGAAGTGGCGCTGCCGCTCAGAAACATTATTTTACTCAATGCCAATGCTGCCTCTGCTTTAAAAAGTTGCTCAATTTCAAGATCCGCACAGTTAAGTGGTATTTTGATGTCTAATGTGCGATTGCAAATTCTCCCCATATAAACTGTGATGACCTGTTTTAAACAAGTATTGAAAAAAAATCAGTATTTTATGAATCTCTGAAATAATTAGTAGCAAGTTGTGCATAGATAGTCCACACCACATTAAAAGGAGTTTACCCATTGATGTCAGCCCACGACTCACTGGATGAACCCATTGCCCTTGCTGGTCCTTTTTATTCATTAACAACAGGTAGTTGTATGAAGCAGGACAAACGATAGCACTCCTTCCTGTGCCCAGAGCTAACCTTTGCAATCATTTGTGCCCACCAGCACCTTTATTAAACAGAAGCTGCGAGAAGACGAGAGCAAATCCAGGATTCTGTAATCGCTGTTGTTTGGAATAGGGGCGGGGCTTTCAGGGTTTTGCCAATGGTTTTGGCGGAGCAGCGAAGTCCCAGGAAATTATGGTGTTTGGGAGAATTATGGCCTTACTCACTAATGCCATCATTTCCTGGAACTTTTTGTGGCTCTAATAATGGCATTGGTTGTAATTTTGCCATTACTATGGTGGTACAGTCCAGGAAATTCCTGGACAATATACTATCTCTTGCCCTATAAAAGCCATCCTTTCTTTTAAATTCCCACTTTTCCAACTGAATTGCAATAAAGCATGAAAAATGATTTTAAAAATAAATTGGATTAGTTGCACATAAATTCCCAAAGAAATCTAAGATTAAGGATTTTCTTTCAGCTTAGATGGCTTGTTTTCTTTCTATAAAAATATGTAAGGGCTAAATTTTATGAAATTATCTCCTGTTTGTGAAGTCCCACCTGCCAGGATTGCATATCAGGATTTCTAGCAAGTGCTCCCAGCTATTCAGCTGGAAATTGTGGGGAGTGAATACTGAATTTCAATTTGCATTCCTGGTGGGTGAGTCTGTTTACAATTTTGTAAAATTACCGCTACAAAGCCATTACAAGAATGAATGTGCTATGGTATTCATGCTATTCCCTTTACTACTGTAGCCTTTTCTGTGTCTTTTTTTAATTATAAATTCCTATGTCTACATTTAAGACAGATTTTGTCCATATAAGCTTTGCACGTTGACTGCTTAATCACAGGTGACTGTGCAGCAGTTTTCTGAGCTGTCATTTGTTTACAGTGACTTTTCACCTCAGGTAAGTTACTGCTGACTTTAGTTTTAATCTTTTAAATTTAAGAGTTTTTTGGGGCTTGTAATTCAACGTGAGTTGGGGCACAAAATGGGTGGTAGCAGATCAGTCGCACATTATACACCTGGCCAATGTTGCTTTCCAGTGACTTCAATGGCTATAGGAGGCAGCACTTGATCTAGAGCAGGGATGAGCAATTATTTGGGCTGGAGGGCCACTTAACAGGTTTTGGTGAGCTGTTGAGGGTTGCACACCAATATTCCCCCGAAGATGAGCGGCCACGCGGTCGCGCACCAATCGCGAAGTCCCGTGCAGGCCGCTCACCAGCTCCTGCCGCTGGAAGAGATACCGTGCAGCAAATTTAAAGGGACCGCGCACAAAAACAAATTAGAGGGAATATTGCCGCGCACATAAAATGAATCGTGTTAACAACAGCTACCATTAAAATTTGTTATGACATTTATTGTCATTTCACACTTAATAAAAATAACAACACTTATTAACATGCTAACGAATATGATACAGGTTTTATGAGTAATATTGAGAAATGCACGGTCTGTTTATTCCAAATGGTCTAATAAATTCATTCTGACAGTGGAAAATGAGAGATCGATTCTGCTTCCCCACTGGCAATTATAAACATGGTATAAGGCACAATCAAGGATAAAATCATTGATACAACCTTTAAAAATTGCACATGAAAGTGCTACTTTGATGTCTTTGAAACCTTGCTAAGAAATAATTAGGTGACTCGGAAAATGATTTATATCACAAATTGTGCCCCAGATCAGCCATCAAATTGGGCTTGTTCATTGTCAACATGCTATCATTCCTGAGAAAAGCCCAGACACCTATAGAGTTCACTTGAGAATGGGCACAAGTAATGCAGCATTATAATACACATTGCTTCCCCAAGTGCTATTTATTACTGGGACTGGCCAATGACATAAATCTCTACAACCCTCTTCCAGTCATGACAACGTTCATGGTATGGGAAAAAAGGGCTTAAATTAAAAACAGTGAATGCAATGTCCATTTAGTTATAACTCCACTATGCTAATGTATTGGGATAATATTAAAATGAGTGAATAATTGTGCAAGAATTAATAACCCCACTAACAGTCGTTGGTGAGAGCAAAGTGTTAAATTGGTAAATTTGAAACAGGCCAACATAGTGTTGATCATCACTCCCACTTCTACACTCCCAATAATTTATAAACATAAATTCAGATAGTAGTCAGATACTATCTTAAATACACAAAATGTAATGTAAAATAGTAAAATTTTCTGTTACTAAATGAATGAAATGATCGATTGATCGATTATATGTTGTACTGAAAGTCTACGTCGCTGTTTGGCAGAGTGGCTCGAGTCTGCGGGGCCTCTGACATGAGAGGTGTTCTCTTTTTAGTGCACTGAGTACGGGAGCCCGAGGCTTCGCAAGACCTGAACTACAATCGCGTGCAATTACCTGGAATCCTTGTGTTCCGGGATGCACTCCTGTGTCTAAGACGGCAATGAGAACCTCCCTGCCATCATACTCTGGGTACTGGGAGAGGAAAGACGCAGACGCTTTCGGTAAAAGAGTCATCGAGATGAGCAGCCATGACGCGACTCAGACGAATGTGCCACTCGAGCTCCAGCTTGCCGTATTTTGCCCGCCACTGATCTAGAGATAGGCAGAAAATATTCAGTTGTGTGATCAATAAGGCGCAGTAGCATTGTGATCTGCCCCTCTTCTAAGACCAATGGCCGCGAAATTCGGCTCCTTTGCACCTGCCGTTAGCGCCTCTGGGGTGCGCTAATGGGGCGCAAAGGGCTTATTGCCCGGGCGGGGGCAGCAGCTCCCGTGAAATTCGGCGGGGCACTACTGAGGTGCTAGCTGATAGCACGCGTCCCCACCGGTAGCGCCCCAGGCTGCTGCGCCATCGCCGTACGCCATGACCCCTTAACGCGCCGCCGTGACCCCTTACTGCTCTGCGGCAGAAATTCGGCTGCACCCCGCGAGGCTGCAATGGGTGGTGTCAGCACCAGCCTCACGGGTCGCGAGCCAGGCCGACCTCCGCTCGCAGGACACTAATTAAAGGGAGGTGCAGCAGTGACCGTGCCACCATTTTCTTTTCTTTGGCCGACCTCCAGGTCAGCCCTCCGTGGCGGCCCTTGGCGTGGTCCGTGGCCGCCATTGCACAGCCTGGCACCGCGTCTCGGTGCCGGGTTGCAGCCACAGCACCAGGCTGCCCTGGTGGGCTAGTGTGGGCCATCAGAGGCCCTGCAGAGCTCGCAGCGTCCTCCATTTTAACAGAAGGGGAAGGGCGCTGAAACGTGCCAGCGCTACGTGGAGCGGGCGCATAGCGCTCTGGCGCTACCGTGCTTTACACCCCCGACACCGCCCCGAGAGGATGTGGAGTGTCCGAGATAGCACTCCGTTTCCTCACTGGGGCGGTAAGCCGAATTTAGTGGCCGGGGCGGTACTTCCGCACCGGGTGCTAAATCTCCGGCGATAATTCAGTTACCACCCCCAAACGGGGCATTATCCAATTTTGCGCCCAATGTCTTTCCTGTGCCCTGTCTTGAACCCATTAGCAGCAAGCACATCTGGGGAGTACTGCTGTGTCATTGTGGGGAGAGCAATGACAGGTCGACGGGCACCTTCAGTGTCATGCAATGATCCCAAAGATTTTGTGGGGAAGCCTGTTCCTGTAAATGTTACTCTGGACTTGCACTGTCCACTTGTAAATTAAGGAGCCTAATCCACCATCCTGCAAGGGGAATTGGAGCCATTGCAGGTGCACATTTAGTCTCCTTCCTGCTCAGAGGATCTGGAGGTATGCTTATAAAAAATTTCTGAGACACAGAGGATACAGGGGGAATTGTCCTCCTTCCATTTCCCGAGACCAATACAGTCCCTTAAATCCATCATGTATTATTTTAAGCACTGTAAAATAAATATCAAATTATCAACAGTTCCATTTGCCCCTAGGGTACCTTTGTCTTATTTTCTAGTGAAATTGTTAATAGTCAAATAATAACACCTACGGCTCTTCCTGGCTGTCAAGTAATTTGCAAGCAAAGTGCTGAGGCACAGTCATTCCCTTTTGTCAGAAACAACATGTCAGGACATGAAAGCCTATCATCACAGTCTCTCTTCTTTAGCAATAATGGGCAACAGCTGCTCCCATAGCAATAGTATTACAATTGTGTTGAACCACTTAAGAAGTATTTTAATATACAACTGTGCTACACCCACAGATTTGCTTCAACTGAACATGACAAGGGTTACTAACAGGTCGGGGTATGTTTTTCATGTTGCCTGTAATATAATTCTGTTACGATATAATAAATGGTTAGCAGCCTTTCACCATTAAAATTATTAGAAATGTTCCATTTGGTGCTCTCAAAGTAATGAAATTTGATCATGGCAGACAGGTTAATTATGAAATTTTTTAATTATACATGTTTTATGGTGCATTAATGATTATTGTCTTCTTATATAAACGTAGCTATATAATCATAGACTCTTCTATATGTAATGCAAGAATGGGTGTCTCCTAAGAAGCTAAACCTGAACAAATCCCTTTCCCTTTATATATTGACATATGAGAATCCTTTCCAAATCTGTCTTTGCCCTGGGCAAAGCGCAAGTAGAAGGTCTGCATAGCATTGTCAGAAGATGGTGCTTTCATTTTAGCTGTCCAAATAGTGCAGACTTATTGTTCTTCAAAATTAGCAGATGTGTTTATGCCTAAAGCATCCAAGACAATTATTTTGAATATGGACGTCATAAATAAGGTGCTTGATGTGCAGCCTCTGCAGTCTATTGTGACCTATTTCACTGCAGGCGTCAATGATTATAGCTTTGTGTTAGCTTATGCAGATGTTTCCTAAATGTATCCTCTATCTGTCATTTTTCCTCAAATATGTGAGTAAGGAGGTAGGATCCTGATAGAAATACAGTGACCATACATAACTAGCAATTGGATTTTTACATTTATGGTTAACACTTTGTCATCAAGCCTTTAGTGAAGGAATATTGGGCCTAATTTTCAAGTGCCAAGTATTAAGGCACTTTATATAGTTATCCTGTGGCAAATGCACAAACTTACCTCATAGTCTTGAATACTGCATATTCCAATGCACAACTCATTGACTTACTACTAACAATATGTTCACCACAGCAGAACTGGAAGGCATCACAGATGAAAAGCAGGAACAACACCAAGGCTGGGAAATTGGACCCCTTTGCACCAAGGCTGGTTTAGAAAAAAAAATGGCAGCCGCCTTGCTTCCGCCCACTTCCAGCGTGGAACGCGGCGGCCGCCATTTAGGTCGGCGTTGCCTTCGCTCGCACCAGATATTTAGATGAGCCAGATCGTGACATCAATCGGCTTGCAACACCGATTTGACACACAACCTGCCATTTTGGACTTCGCCACTCCTTTTAATGCCCTCTCTAAATCACGACCAGCTGAACATGCATTCAGCAGCAGGAAGGACCCCCCACCAGCGCTATTTAAAGGGATGATCAACAACTTGCAGCCGACTTACTTTTTCATTTCTACTGGCTCTGTGTATGTTTATGCAACTGTTTCGAGCCTTCTACAGTTATTTAAAGTTGATGAGGTGACAGAGAGTGTTGCTGCAAGTGGAGAACACCTTGCTTCTCATTTAAAGGGTTCTGTTCAAACTATTTGCTCCCAGTCATGGGGGCTCTACTTGCAGTCCTCCTCGCGCTCAAGTTTGATAGGGCGATGGAGTGAAGGAAGCGAAGAAGAGGACAAGATGCTCGCAGAGGGAGGAGGAAGGCTCTCAGCAGGAGGCCTTACCCACGTACGGTCTTCCGAGAGCACTTCTCCTACCTGCACTTAAGACAGGAGCAGTGTATTAGCAGGCTTCTCTTCACCAAGGAGGTAGTCACAGAACTCTGCCACCTCCTGGTACTAGACCTGCAGCCTCAGAGCAGGGTGACGACTGTGCTGCCAGTGGCCCTCAGGGTCACCGTGGCCCTCAATTTTTTCGCCACCAGATCCTTCCAGTCTGGAGCAGGCGATTTAGCTAACATCTCCCAGTTCGCCATCCATCACTGCATCTGAGAGATCACAGAGGCTCTGTACTCCAGGAGAAGGGACTTCATTGTCTTCTCTCTGAACAGAGAGAAGCAGGACGAGCACACATGTGGCTTTGCCAGGATATCGCACTTCCCCATGGTGCAGGGCGCCATCAGCTGCACCCACGCGGCTTTGTGGGCGCCGCATACCAATCCTGAGATGTTCTGTAACCGCAAAGGCTACCACTCACTTAAAGTGTAGTTAGTGTGCGACCACGCCCAGCGCATCATAAAGATGAATGCCTGGTATCTTGGCAGTAGTCATGATGCCTTCAGCCTGCACCAATCCAGTGTGCCAGCAATCTTCTAGCCACCAGGTCGAATCCGAGGGTGGCTGCTCAGAGACAAGGGCTATCTGCTCTGCACCTGGCTGATGACTCCCCTCCGCAACCCCACCACTCGTGGCCATTCTGCCATGGGAACGTCATTGAGCAGACCATCGGGGCGCTGCCTTGACCACTCGTAAGGAGCCCACCAGTACACGCCGGAGTGGTAGTCTGCTGCATGCTCCACAAATTTCCCACCATGAGGGCGCAGCTACCATGGGTTCCGGACCACTTCAGGAGGAGGAGGATGATAGAGGAGGAAGAGGAGGAGGAAGAGGAGGTGGAAGAGAAGGAGGAGGAGGAGGAGGAGGAGGAGGAAGGGAGGAGGCAGACAGCAGATTCTTGTTCTGGACGGGCTGTCCGTGAAGACCTCATCAGACTCCAGTTCTAATGAATGAAACCCCAGATCCCCCTTGCTCACTACTTCCCCATTTTGCCATTCTGTCGCGGAACATCACAGCATCCTCCTGGGCACAAAGTTGAAATTAGAGCCACCATAAAACAACCATTCCAAACATAATTTATAAATTTATCAAAACCAAATAAAAACAACAACGTCAACTAATCACCCTTGTGCATTCCTTTAATATCTGTCTTTCGTGTTCCTTTTCCTACTCTAGTGCTCCTATAAAGTGCTCCCCCAGTGGCTGCAGCAGGGCTGGTGGAAGGCTGCTGACTTTCAGTGGGGGTGACTGCAGATGGCCTTGCAGGACAACCTCGAGCAGCTCTGGGCTTAGAAGACCAGGCTGTAGACTGCACCACCTCGGCATGGGCGGCAGCAGTCTGGGCTGGCTGGATGACAGGCAGCGGCAAGGGCAATGCCGGAGTGGCAGTGGTGGGAGTAGAAATGCTGCCATCCTGAGAGAGGACAGCAGGTTGTTGCTCCACAGAGCCACTGCCACTGCCTCGGGGCGGCACCTCAGCATTCCTAGCCTTCTGTTAGAGAACAGATTGCTGGATTTCTGTGAGTCCCTGCAAGCTATCCACACTCATAAACCAAGCCACAATGGCAGCAGTCTGAGCTTCCACTGCAGCACTGAGACATTGGGTCGCTTCCGCCTGTGCTGCATTGGAAGCCGTGACATCGCCCATCACACCCAGCATCATGTATGGGTCCACAAGTTTCCTAATGGAGCTGCCCATCATTTCCATCCTGAAATCATGGGCTCCAAGCTCTGCGCAAAGACCCGTGTAATGTTAGAGCCGGACTCCTCCATGCTCCTTGATACTAACAAGAGGCTCTCTGGCAGGTCTGCCATTGCACCTAGCATTTCTGTGTGCATGCTCATCACCCTTCTTCTGAAGGCTGCCTCATCGAAGTCCTTATCTGAGTCCTGTGCAGCAGAACTCTTGCGCGAACTCGCCCTCCGGGGAGCTGGCACCCGAGCTACCCTTTCCCCCTGGCCTGGCTGCAGCCCACTCATGCCCTGTGAGTCACCATAAGCAGATCCCGCCTCTATACTACCCTCTGATGTCCGCGCAGTGCCATTTTCTGAGTTGTGCCTGCGAGTGTCAGATCGAGTGACGGTGCCTCCTCTTCTCCTTCACTCTCCTCCTCCATGAATTTGGGGACTGACTGTTTTGGTGGGACTTCTTGGCTACCTGAAAGGAGAAACACAAGGGTCGGGCTGTGGTGAGGGGAGGGGGTGGGGGTATAAAGCATGATATCCATGCATACACCATCAGCAGCTTGTAAATGAGAAGAAATTGTGGGATGAGGGGGAAGTGGGACATGAGAAGAAGGAATAGGTATGAGCATACTGTCATCTTCAGCAATGCTTTCAACTTCACTTCTTGCCACGGACTCAGTGACGGCCCCTCCAATGATCCCCAGCACTGCTTTCTCGAGCTCTGTGAGGTTCTGCAGTCGGGCTTCCCCTCCAACCCTCTGCTGCTGCTCCTGTCATTTATGAGCCACCTTTGCCTGCAAGAGAAAGGGAAGTGTGTCAGTGAGTGTGAGTGATGATTGCTAGAGATTGTTGGCAGGTGAATGATGGGGGTGTGTTGCATTGAGCAGTGTGTGAGGCTAGTGGTGCAGTTGGTGGGATATGGCATTTGAAGATGCATTCACTGACCTTGACCACTCGTGTGAGGTCATTAAACTTCTTGCGACACTGGATCCAGATCCTGGGGACAACAGTCGGCATACTGACAGCTTCAGCTATCTCCTCCCAAAGCCTTCTGCTGTTCTGGCTTGAACGCCTCCTGCCCCCCTATGGGTAGAGGACCTGACGCCATCTTTGAATCCCCAGGACCAAGGCCACATTGGAAAATTTCCTCACCCTCTCTCTTGGCTGTTGGGCCATGACTTTCTCCACACTGACAATGAGGCACTTCTGCAACAAAGCACCTCCTCTTTAAGTAGTGCAGAGAACCTAGACCAAACTTTAGACTGCACCCGATATTGGCCCCCCTGTTCAGCACTAAGGCAATCAGCAGGGCATTTAGCACTGAGATCAGCGCTGCAATCACTTTGAACGGGAATGGGCACATCGCGCTTTGCGCTGCCCGCACCCGTTTTCAGGTCTTATCCAATTTCTATCCCAAAAGTGCAGACTGCCCTTCCAGCACAGTGTTCCAAAGGAAGATCCCTATCCCAAGCTTCGACCCATACGTTACCTAACCCAAAATATCACCACACCCATTCCACATCACCAGCACCTTCTGCCGAAGAGAAAGTGGAAACTACAGTTAAGGTCTGAATTTATTAAAGTCAATGGCCCAAAAATTCCTTTAACTGGTCAACGAACAGTGTCCGCTGTTAGTTAGACTTGCCCTTGCCCATTTAATTTCCATGCAAGTTGCTGGAAGTGCAAGATAGAAATGGCGCAGCGCCCGCTACAGGGCATCTGGAATCTGAGTGAACAGGGAAAGCAACTGTGTATCTCCTTAACCAATTAGATTGAAGGATTGTGAAATGAACAGTGCAAGGTCTGAACAAGGAAGTGTAAGTTAGAGTGGGTGAATTCAATGTCAAATCAGGTACAAAAAGAGAAATAAAGAGAGGGAAAGAAAGATTTGGTTAGCAGAGAGAGAATAAAAATACAAAAAAAGTTTTTTTTTAAATTTGAAACCCCCAAATTGCAATTAAATCCTGGAGAAATGCAACTCCACTTTCAGTGTCAGGGGGGTTAACTGGCAGTAATTAACACTTGTCATGTAGTTAAAAGTGTACTTTGACTTGAAATTACTTGACTTAACTTTCTGTGGCGAGTTTACTTCATATCTACAGTGCAGAGACAGGAACCTCACCTCAATACATTTGAATGGTGAGCCAGACGCGAGATGCCGTTTTCATGAAACTAATGACGGAGCGGTGCATCTCTGACAGCAACTTCTCGATTTCCACATTTAATCCAGTATCTACCCTCGTCTGAAGTTGCTGTGGCATTTACACTTAAATAATGGCAAGCAGTATTAGCCTCGCTGTTATTTTGACAGCAATTTTTGGGCCAATATTAAGGCCAAAGGACTGCAAAGTGCTCACTACTAAATAAAGAAATGTACTTCCATAGTAGCAGAAACAACAGCAGCCAGGCTTGTTAAGCAGACATGTGCACATTTTATATGGGTGTGGAGCTTTTCCCACAGTCATGACATTCATCGTTGGACATGATATCCATATTTTTACAGTTTATTTTTGCATTAAACCTCTTGCATATTTTTCTCCCTGTGTGTTTATGCCTTTTTGCTGAAGCCTTTGCTAAGACTTTCCTGATGTCTTGGCAATTGTTGTTACAGTACAAGTTGCAGCTAACAAAGTTGGGACAATGCAAATTTCTTTGGATGTTCCCATTGTGTTCCATAGTTTCATCCATTTCATCGACACCTCATGTTTGTTTGCTCATGTTAATACAGTACCGGCCTTTATAGACCAGGCCACCTCTATGTAGGTGTGTCAGAGGAGACCTCTCCTTGTCACTTTCACTTCACAACAGAGGTAGTAACCAAGCCCAGCTGGATGACCAGCAATCTGCATGTGAGCAGCCCATGGTGTCTCCCTTGTAAGTCAAGCTGCCTTCATTACTCTTTCCAAGTGCATTCAGTCTGTCAAAATCAGCTGCAAGAGACTTGTAAATGGATACCCAATGTCTTAATGATGCCACTCACAATTGCAGGGGAGTTATCCCCGGTGTCCTGGCTAATATTTATCCCTCAATCAACATAACAAAAACAGATTATCTGGTTATTATCACATTGCTGTTTGTGGGAGCTTGCTGTGTGCAAATTGGCTGCTGCGTTTCCCTCATTACAACAGTGACTACACTCCAAAAGTACTTCATTGGCTGTAAAGCGCTTTGAGACGTCTGGTGGTTGTGAAAGGCGCTATATAAATGCAAGTCTTTCTTTTTCTTTTGTGAGAGAAAGTAGTTCTGCACATGTTCCCTCTGTGTTCTGGGACTTGCTCGCAGAGACTGTAAAGATACAAATTGCTCCATGGTGCTCAGCATTTCTGAAGTATTGCAGTGATGTTGGAGACGTACTGCTATTATTTATCCCCCCAACAGCTGCTCATGGCAGAACCAAATGATGTGGACAATGCTTTCTGCTCCTGTGTTAACTCCCATCTGAAGGCAGTATGATGCCAATCTGTTGCCCATACAGCAGATATATGTTGTGGGCTCTCTGCCTGTTTCACCTTTCCTCTTCATCTCCTACCCCACTCACTTGTGAATTGTGAACTGCCTGCTGCATCTTGCTCAAATGAATCCTTGCTTCCCTGAGATGCTGGTATCTGTGTTTGACCCGACCCGCTGTGATATGCTAGAGTCCGTCATTTATTTGCTTTTCATTGCTCATCTTGAGAAGAACCTTAACTTTGGCCAGCTATGTGCATGGCATTGCTGTGCCCCACTGCCATTTTCCACTGCAGCTTCGGCTGTACAAAGGAGTGTTGCAAAAAGGGGTAAATGTTTTCTGCATGCTGTTGATGAGGATGCAGGAGATGAATATTTACATTGAGTGCATGTGTTCTATAGACATAAAGTAATCATGTATACAAATGTGGGTATACGAACATACAAACAATGACAACAGGTAAAGACCCACTGGTCCATCGAGCCTGTCCCACACAATTGCGATACCTTGTGTATCACAATATATACACTCCACCCCACCCGAAACCATGCGATCTCCTGGGTGAGGCAAGAAACAGATAAAAAACCCAGGCCAATTTGGGAAAAGAAAACTGGGAAATTCCTCTCTGACCCATCTAGGCGATTGAAGCTAGTCCAGGAGATCACTCTGGCCCTGAATTCCCTGCAGTACCTACCTTTTGTAAGAGGTGATCTCCGCCCCAGCCAGAAACAAATCCAGCTCTCGCTTGAAGGAATTCAGCAAGTCCGCGCCCACCACATGAGATGGCAGCCTGTTCCAGAGGTCCACTATTCTCTGGGAAAAGAACCACCTCCTGACATTTAACCTAGATCTAGCCTTATACAACTTAAATATGTGACCCCTGGTCCTGCCTAACCTGTTTAATTGAAATAAACTGTCAGCTGGAACACAATCTATTCCTTTCATTACCTTACAAACCTCAATCAGATCCCCGCTAAGTCTATGCTTCTCTAAAGTGTAGAGTCCCAACTCTTTTAGCTTATCTTGATAACTAAGATGCTTTAGATTGGGAATTAGTCTAGTGGCCCTCCTCTGCACCCTCTCCAAAGCCTCAAATATCACCCACCATGTGAGGAGATCAAAACTGGACACAGTATTCCAAATGCGGCCTGACTAAGGTCTTGTACAAGGACAAAACAGTAAGCCTCGTCATGTACTCAATTGTCCTATGGATACACCCCAACACCCTATTTGCTCTAGCTATCACTACACGGCATTGCTAATGTACCTTTAAGGATGTATGCACTAGAATGCTCAAATCTCTTCTATCTCCACCATCTTTAATGCCTTTTCCTGAAGGGTGTATAAATGTTCAGCATTTGCCCTGCCCATATGCATAACATTGCACTTATCTAAGTTATACATCATTTTCCAGTCTTGAGCCCAATCTCCCAACACATTAAGATCTGTCTGAAGCAGACGAGCATCATCTACAGTTCTAACACTCGCACAGATCTTAGTATCATCTGCAAATTTGCAGATTGTGCCCCCAACACCTACATCCAGATCATTAATAAAAATAGTAAAGAGCAACGGTCCCAACACTGATCCCTGCAGGACACCACTGGTGACTGGTCTCCAAACAGATCCAAATCCATCTGTAACTACTTTTTGCCTACGTCCTGCCAGCCAGTTCTCAATCCAGCTCAATATATTACCACTAATACCAGAGGCTTCGATCTTATAGAGAAGCCTCTTGTCCGGTACCTTATCAAAAGCTTTTTGGAAATCTAAGTAGACAATGTCTTCTGGACTTCCCTCATCCAATAACTTTGTAACTTCTTCAAAAAATACAATTAGATTTGTAAGACATGACCTTCTTTTTATGAAGCCATGTTGGGTGTCCCTAATATGTCCCGCTCTATCCAAGTATTCATATATTGCATCCCTAATGATTCCTTTAAGCACCTTACCTATTACTGATGTTTAACTAATGGGCCTATAGTTACCTGGGTCTGTCTTGTCACCTTTTTTAAAGATGGGGACTACATTAGACTCCTTCCAGTCTATAGGAACTGTTCCAGAGTGCAGTGAGCTATTAAAAATACAGGCTCGGGGCTCGCACAGTATATGTTCCATCTCCCTGAGGACCCTCAGATGGATATCATCTGGCTTGGCTGCTCTATCTATTTTCAAGTTCTTATTTTTTTCTAAAACAATATGTTCATCTATGTTAATACTAGTTTTGTTAGTAACATTATTAAATTCTAATAGTTGAGCATCATCTTCAAGGGTGAAGACTGATGCAAAGTACTCATTTAATATTTCTGCCATACCCAGTGAGTCCTTTATAATCTGTCCTTGAACACCCTCCAATGGCTCAATACAGTCTTTGACAGTTCTCTTTACATAACTGAAAAAGCTTTTCCCATTACTTCCACAGTTGTCTACAATCCTTTTTTCCATTAGCCTTTTCGCTGATCTAATAGCAAGGAACAGCACCTCATCTTTCGTTTAGGCACGCTACAGCCCTCTGGACTCAATATCGAGTTCAACAATTTTAGATCATAACCTCAGCTCCAATCACATTTATATTTTATTTTTTCCACCCTTTTATTTGCACCCCCCAACCTTTTTTTTCCTCCTAGAAGCTGGCAGCTGTCCTTCATTCTGCCAGTGGATTTCACACTTCTTTCAGCCTTAATCTGTCACATTAACACCACCTCTAGCCCTGCATATCTCTTAATGTCTCTTAATGTCTCTTCATCTCCCCCTTTGTTCTTTTATCCCCTCCCCCTTTTCCCAGCTTTACTCTGGCCTTAAATCTATTTGATTTCCGGCTCTTCACAGTTCTGACGAAAGGTCATCGACCTGAAACGTTAACTCTCTTTCTCTCTCCACGGATGCTGCCTGGCCTGCTGAGTTTTTCCAGCGTTTTCTGTTGTTATTTCAGATTTCCAGCATCCGCAGTATTTTGCTATCGTAATAGCAGCCTTCGTTTGCTTTAGTTGTTCCTTGTACTCAACTCTGTTTAGTTGAGTATTAAATGTCTTTAATTTATAGAAACATTTCTGTTTACATCTTATTTGTCTTTGTAAATAACCAGACAGCCACCTTGGCTTTTTCTTACCACATTTCCTTCTTTTGACTTTGGGTACATATTTGTTTTCCACATTTTTTATCTTGTTCTTAAAAAACTTTCCATTTATATTCTACATCGGTCTCATCACCACCCAGTAGGGTTAGCCAATTTACCCGTTCCAAATCATCTGCCATTTTGGTGAAGTTTGCTCTTCTGAAATCTGGTACGAGTTGCAGGTTCTCAGTACCTTTAGTTCTACTAGCCAAGTATACTTCCTTGGTATTTCTGCTGCCAGTGATTTGCATTTTCATTTCCTACCAGTTACAATGGGCTTGGGTCTCCCAGAATCGACTACCTCCAAAGCACAGCTTGTGGCTCAGATTTAACAGGTGCATGGCCTTCAGCACCAAGGACTGACACCCTCCTTTGCTGCACCTCCCATAGCAAGACCTCCAAGCAGGCAGCCATTACTAATTGAGAGAGTCTTGAGCACAGCCCATATCGCACAGATTTCTCCAAGAATATACTTTTACACCTGCCTTCAGTGTAAGGCAGAGAAATAGTGAAACTCCCCCTTAATAGTTTGCAGCAGCTTTCAAGAGCTGCTAGCTGGCCCAATTTTGTGACTTTCAGCAAAACAAAATGCAGGCTTGTCTCCCTCTGCATGTTGTTATGCGCAAGGAGCATATTGAAATGAAGGGACAACTTGTTGTACAAAATTCAGTGATACCAGCATTCCCTACTGCCAGCATGGGTGTGCCCGCGCCACAGGCAAGCACAGATCCAATTTTGCCGTTCTTGCAAAATAGCTGCTTGTATGTAGCAGCCTTGATATTTAGAAAAGTAAACCTATAATTGTAAGATTGCACGATGCTACACAAAGTAAATGTTGAGTTAATAACAAACAAAGCAGCTGACTCCTCCGTGTCTTAAAAAAAAGGGTTAATTGCAATGTTTTTGCTGAGATCAACAAGCCACTAATGAAAATCGTGGAAATGCACATTTTTTAAACGTGGAATTCCTGAGAATGCACTTTTGTTCATGATAGCGGAAAATTTGCAGCCAATCACAATGTACTTGCAATAATTATACTTCACGATGCGGGAAGCAAGCAACTTAATAGAAAGGTTGGAATGTATAATTTTAACAAAATAGTTCAACGTCAGCATAGAAAATTAGGTTTTACCAATCAAGCCCTGTAAGGGCTGGTAAGGTCTGTAATGGAGAAATTCAAAGACATGTTTGACAGGGCCGGATGCAAATAGAAGACGAGCATGGGCACACATTGTAGATATGGTGAATTCTTTGTCAAGCATTAGAAGACCATACAGAACCGTAAGTAGCAACACAGAACATAAATGTATATGATGAAAAGTTGTACTTGTAAAATATATAGGCACAAATGCTGTATTGACACGTGAAAATGTTAGCAACAACAACAACAAGTTGTATTTATATAGCGCCTTTAATGTAATAAAACATCCCAAGGCACTTCACAGGAGCATTATCAAACAAAATTTGACACTGAGCCACGTAAGGAGTTATTAGGGCAGATGACCTAAAGCTTGGTCAAAGAGGTAGGTCTTAAAGGAGGAAAGAGAGGTAGAGAGCAATGTTCCCACTAAGCTGCAAGGTCCCACACCAGCTTTCACATTGTAGATATCACGCATGCTACCACGCATATGCAAAAATTTGAATGGGCCACGCAGTGGGGAAGGCAGGCGCGCAGGAGGTAGAGAGGCAGAGAGGTTTAAGGAGGGAATTCCAGAGCTTAGGGCCTTGGCAGCTGAAGACACGTCCGCCAATAGTGGAGTGTTTAAAATCGGGGATGCTCAAGAGGCCAGAATTGGAAGAGGGCAGATATCTCGGAGGGTTGTGGGGCTGGAGGAGATTACATAGATATGGAGGGGCAAGGCCATGGAGGGATTTGAAAACAAGGATAAGAATTTTAAAATCGAGGCGTTGCTTAACCGGCAGCCAATGTAGATCAGCGAGCACAGGGGTGATGGGTGAATGGGACTTGGTGCGAGTTAGGACGCAGCAGAAGAGTTTTGAATGACCTCAAATTTACAGAGGGTAGAACATGGGAGGCAGCCAGGAGTGCATTGGAATGGTCAAGTCTAGAGGTAACAAAGGCATGGATGAGGGTTTCAGCAGCAGATAAGCTGAGGCAGGGGGCAAGAAAGTAGAATAAAAAATAATAGAAGAAAGAAGCAGGTTGTGCAAATTATATTATACATGCTATGACAGAAGAAAGAACGTACTACAGGAAGCAACTTCAATGGGTCAAATCTCTGTCTCTCAATCCTTGGGTGCTGCTGTTTTTAATGGCAAAAATCACACATAATCAGAAAGCAGGTTGAAAAGGAGGCGTACCACAGACCATATACCACTTATGCAGTATGAGCAAGACACTGTCAATCTGAGAGAGGCAGCTTGGAATGCATGGAGTCTGTGCAGATTGCAGGACTGTGCAGAACTTGTCGAAGGTCCCATATTTTCACATATTTATGATTTGCACAATATGTTACATGAATGCCCCAACAATTGTGCCCAAGTGCTTAATACAGCCTGCAATGAGAATGCAGTACCAGTACAGATAAGTGTGGCCAATCACTCATAATACACTACCTACTCTTTTTACAGAGCAATGAAAACACAATGAGGAACAGCACTATCCACAGCACCAACCAACTATCACTATCCCCATTTAAACTAGTGACCAACACAGATACACAGAGGGAGAAATTCAGCATCGCCCCGTTTAGGGCGCGATTATCGGCCGGGCGCAAGGTTTAGCACCTGGCGCTAATTATCGCCTCCGACTGCAAACTTGGCTTTTATCGCCCCTGGAGGTGATTGGAGCGCTAAATCAGGCGCTGCACACCTGTCTTAAGGCGCAAAGGCCGAGGAGCGAGGCGCTACCTCAGAGCGCGGGCGCAGCGCAGGTGATGTCAGTTAGCAATGGAACACAGACACACTGGCGCCGGACAGTTCTTAAAGGGGAGGGTCGATCTTGCTCTCCAGCCACACCCTGCTCATTGGAGCCTTGAATCTCGGCCTGGAGAGACCTGCGACTACATTTTCCAGCCAAGGACTATGGAGAGGGTGAGAGAACGAGCTCAGCGCTTCAGCGAGCAGGCCTTGGAGGCTCTGGTTGGCGCAGTGGAGCGCAGAAGATCTATACTCTTCCCTGAGAGTGGCAGGAGGCCTTTGCCGCGCGAGTACAGAAGAGTGTGGAGGGAGGTGGGTCAGAGTGTTTCCTCCAGGAGCATGGTGCCCAGGACCCATACTCAATGTCTCAAAAGGTTCAACGCCCTCACTCGGGTCGTCAGGGTGAGTGGCTTTTTTTCAATGCCTCTCCATCCCTCCATCTCAACCTCACTCTATGGCCAGAGGGTCTTAAAACCCCAATTCCCAACACTCATCCAACACCTATGGCCCTCTCATGAAACACAGACACACATTCCACACTTTGCATACAGTAAGGGCTATTCAACTATGGGAGGCACATCAGGTAAGACCATGTCTGCTTACATTAAGGGCTATTCAACTATGGGAGGCACATCAGGCAAGACCATGGCTGCTTACATTAAGGGCTATTCAACTATGGGAGGCAAGACCATGGCTGTATATATACTCAGACGTCGTCCTTTTTCTTGCAGGCCAAGCTTTTTCATAATAGGAGACAGCAGCAACGGACGGGTGGAGGGCGGCCTCAGCTGCAACCCCTCAGCGATCTTGAGGCGCGCGTCCACAGGATTGTGGCAAGCCAGGTGATCGGTCCCTTCGCCCCTGGAGAGGCCGACCCCGTTCGGGACAGCAATGGTAAGGTCATCATCACCTTTTTCTCCTCTCTCATTCCACTTGTCCCTCACAAAACCAGCCTTTGACACTTTCAATCCAACTTACTAAATCACTGCACTCCTTCCTCCCTTACTGCCCCCCTGTCCTCATGCTAAAGCCACTCTTGTACCTCCCTGCTTTCAGATGGTGACTCACCAGCTGAGGAGATGGGCCCTCAAGCTGCCAGTGGGAGTGAAGCTGCAGGCGAGGAGGAAGAGGAAGCCGGAGCATCAGCGCCACCCTCTCCCGAGGAAGTCCATGCCCACACTGGGAACACGCCTTCCTGGAAGGGAGCAGGGGAAAGGGTCTGATGATGGTGAAGCTCCAGAACCCAGCGGGCTGCAGCAACGCGATGTGGCTAGGGAAGCTCGGGGGCCTTCTCCCCGGAGGGAGAGTAGGCCAGCGAGTCCTGCTGCACTGGACGCAGAGGAGGAGCGGCTCATCACTGAAATGAACACACAGGCGGTGCACATGCACACTCAGCTCATGGGTGCAGTGGGAAGGGTGCCCGAATGCATTGAAGCACTGGCAAGGAGTGTGGAGCACTTCGCTGTAGCACAAGCGGATGCCATGCTGAAGCTTAGTGCTGCAATTCAGTCAGTGGCTGCCATGACCCCATCTCTGACTGCTCTCATACAGACTCAGATTGAGGCCACGCAAGCACTGACTGCTGCCATTGTCGCTGGTTCAGACACATTTCCCCGGGGCTCTCACCGCGCCGCAGCAGGCCAGCAATCTGTGCTCCAGCAGATTGCTCCGGATGCTGAAGTGCTGCCCCGTGGGAGTGCCAGTGTGTCGGTCGAGCAGGGAGTTGCTGTCCTCTCTCAAGATGACAGCATTCCTGCTGCCACCACTGTCACTTCCCCATTGCACTTGTCACCGCCTGTAGCCCAGACTGCTGCCGCCCATGCAGAGTTGGTGCAGTCTGCAGTCGGGCCCTCCAGGCCCAGAGCTGGTCAAGGCCGTCCTTCAAGGGCATCTGCAGTCTCAGGTTCTGACAATCAGCAGCCTTCCACCAGCCTTGCTGCAGCCACTGGGGCCCCATTATGGAGGAGCAGTAGGGTGGGAAGGGGGGAATTGCGCAAGGGAAGGAGATCACCCTCGAAGGGCAAAAAGTAGGAGGTGTGACGAAATGTTGGTCAATTTTTTATTAAAGACCGAGGTTCGCGTTCAAATTTTTGTTTAGTGTTTTGGACATTATCTCCAGGTTGTGAGAACCAGTTATGTTAATGAATTATTTTTTGTGTTTGTTTCTATTGGTTTGTTATGAAGAAATGACACACACAGAGTTTGTAAAATAAATAAGTTTTTGTATTCAAAATGTACGTTTGGTCTTTGGACTCATTGCTGCCTTGGCCGGCTTAGGGGTTGCGGGTTGGTTTCATTCATGTTGTTCTCCATGGCAGAAGCCATTTCCTCAGCAGGGGCCTAGAAGCGGCTTGCTATCAGCCGTTGACGGACGGCCCTTGCAGTTTCAACATTGTGGGCCGCCCTCCCGCCTTGGTGCTGCTGATGATCATCCTCCTCCTCTTCCTCCTCCTCTTCCTCCTCCTCTTCCTCCTCCTCTTCCGGTGGTGCTCCAAGGCCTGGTGGCATTGGCTGGGTCCTGAGGATTGCCAGGTTATGCAGCATGCAGCACACAACTATGAAGAGGGAGACTCGCTCAGGCGAATACTGCAGGGCGAGATGGCTCTCGTTGTACCGCACTGTATTGGAACTCAGCAGGGGTGTTGGGGTTACGGAGCGGTGTCATCAGCCAGGTGCACAGTGGATAACCCTTGTCCCCAAGGAGCCAACCACTTGGCTGATGCGGTGCCTGGAAAAGTTCTGGCACAGCAGTCTGGCGCAGGATGAATGCATCGTGGCTGCTGCCAGGATAGTGGACATTGACAGCGAGCATCAGCTGTCTGTGGTCACAGACCAACTGGACGTTTAAGGAGTGGAACCCCTTGCGGTTGCACGCAATGCTACATGCGTGCAGTTAATGGCGCCCTGCACCATGGGGAAGCCCGCTATCCTTGCAAAGCCCAATGCACGTTCATGCTGTTAGGCCCGGGTCATCGGGAAAGAGATGTACTGTAGTCTCCTTTTATAGAGGGCATTTGTGACCTGATGGAGGCAGCAATGGACCGCGAACTGGGAGATATTGGCGATGTCCCTAGTAGCTGCTTGAAAGGAGTCGGTGGCATAAAAGTACAGAGCCACTGTGACCTTCACTGCCACCGACAGAGACGTCCTGGCCCTCAGTAGAGGCTGCAGATCTGACTGCAGCAGGTGGCAGAGCTCAGTGACTACCTCCTTGCTGAAGCGCAGCCTGCGCAAACACTGCTCCTCAGACATATGAATGTAGGAGAATTGTTGGCGAAATACCCTGGGAGGGTAAGGTCTCCTGTACAGAGGCCTGTTGGCCCTCCTCCGTCTGGCCATGATTGCCACTCTCTCTCTGCATCTATGTTGCATCCAAATCTGCAGGCGCAGGATGACACCCCGAATCAGTGCAGCCCCCAAAGTCGCTTGGTAATCAAAGTAATGAAGGCCAAAATCCAAAAGTACCTGCAAAGTGATGCTCAGTAGCCAAAACTACTTCACACAGCGTTGACTCTATGCAGAAGTCTCTCCTTCTCTCTCTCAGAATCTCTCTCTCTGTCAGAATGAGTGGTGGAAAAATGTCTACCACAGAAAAAGCCAGGAGGAGGCCGCCTTTAAATAGCGCCCCCCCAGCCCCACACCGACTGGGAAACGTTCCAGTCTACCTGTCGTTGCTTGCGCCAGGCGGAAAGGAGGGGGGCGCCACTCAATATCCGGTCAGGGGCCCCACAAGGGCGTTGCACGCTCAACTGACGTCAAGATCTGTGGGTGCAGGAGATCGGGGCGGTAATGTTTAGCGCCGCCGCAAAATGTCTGGTCAATTTCGCGAGCGGCGCAAACATCGCCGCACCCGGGCGCTAGTTGCTTTGCGCCCCATTAGCGCCCTCTTAAGGCGCTAACGGGAGGAGCAAACAACCGAATTTTTCCCCCACAATCTTCAGAGGAAGTAAATATTGATGTTCACGAGGAATAAAAGTGTGAGACACAGTACTAGTGAGGAAGGATTATCTATTTATATATATTTTTTTTACACTTCATCTAGAGCCATCTTTTGTTTCTTAACTTGTCCCATTACCATCTCCTTTTGCCTTGCACCATCTCTTAATGTCTCTTAATGTCTCTTAATCTCTCCTGCCTTCTACCCTATCACAGACCTTCCCTTTTGTTCTTTCCTCCCCACCCCCCTTTCCCTGCCCCTGCACTTGCTTAAAAACCTGTTCAATCTCCAGCTTTTTCCAGTTCTGACGAAGGGTCATCGACCTGAAACGTTAACTCTGTTTCTCTCTCCACAGATGCTGCCGGAACTGCTGAGTATTTCCAGCATTTTCTGTTTTTATTTCAGATTTCCAGCATCCGCAGTATTTTGCTTTTGTACTATTGAGGAAGGGATAGCAATAGTGCTGGTTGACGAGGAGTTAGCTGGTGCATGCTTGGAGCTCTCACATGCTGAATGGGCATTTTAAATTGCATGGGGACACATAACTTATTGGCTGCCATCTCCCACAAGGGTGACATCATGAAGCAAAGTTGACTGCACTGCAGTCTGCCATTGTGCATATTGAAATACCAGTAGCAACTCCATTGGAGACCTCGGTTCCACACACCATAAGCATAACATGGAAAAATTCCTACTGCTGCTAAAGAGACTTTGGGGTCTAAACGCCAAGATACAGTCTTGTCTGGCTTCAACTCATTTGAAGAACAATCGTACACAGACATGAGGGTGGGATTATGGGACCTCATAGATGCCCTTTCTTCGACACTCACTGGGCATAGAGAGATGTTTGTTAGCCGTGGCATGTGTGGAGTAGTGATGGCGCAACCAGTTGTCACTCATGTCAATTGCCTCATATAACTTTACACAAGTGACAGTAGACATTGCCTCTGAAAGCAATGAGCCTACAGCAAATTTAGCAAAGAAGACCCTGGCCTGATTTAGGTGCGTCTGAGCTAGTCACAGTTTAGGTAGTGGACCTTTTTATGTTCTAAAATACACCAATTGATTATGAAGCCATCCATCAATGTGAATTCTTCAACTAGAGACAACAAGCAATGGGTCACATGCACAACCAGCATTGAGAATCTCATGGGGTCATTTTGACTTTTGGCGCAGTTTGAAAACTGGCTGTTGTAGATTTTCCGCACGTTATACATCTCATCCGATTTTTCTTTCCATGGAAAGGAAAATCGGGCAGGGTGCCTAACAGGGGGCCAATCCACAACCGCCAGTTTTCCGCCCACATCCAAAGAAAAAAATACCCCCATGACTCAGAAGAGGCAAATGCACCAGCAAAACATATACATGTATAGCACTAGCAATACACAACTGAATAAAATGACAAGATCTTGCAGAAACAAAAACAGAAAATGCTGGAAATGCAACACAGATCTGTCAGCATTTGCAAACAGGTTAATGTTTGAGGTGTCCGGGTCCTTTCTCCTTACAGTGCTGCATATTTCCAGATTTTTCTGTTTCCACAAGATTACAAGATAATTATGGAGGAGAAAGGTCATTTGACCCATTTAAATTTATCCATCCAGAAAGACACAGCAGTTCCCTATTGCTGCATCTAATTGTTTCTTAAATGATTCCAGGCTTTTGTTTCAGATTTTCAGCATTTGGAGATTTTTTTAATGTATTATATTTTGCAATCTATGATTGTTTCATTGTGTAGAAAACAACGTATCGAACGTCCAAAAGATAAACATAAGTGGGTGATTCCTGAGATCTCCTACTGAGTGCCTGTAGTCAGTGGCAGACTGGCCATATGGGTAAACTGGAATGGTTCCATAGCGCTGTATTATCACGCCGCCCCCCCCATTCTTTTTCCATGAGAGTCCTGTACCGTTTCAAGGAAGCCAGTTCATCCTTGCCTGTAGTATAAAAATGGAGGGTAATGGTGACCATCATTGCCACTTGTAGTGTTGTGCGGATGGTTAAGTATCCATGCAGGTCTTTACGGCACACTTGAATCACAGTGTCCCTAGTGAGTGGGCAGAAAAGTCATGGGCTGGGAAATTCCTTGGAGCTGTTCTAGTTCACCTTCTACCATCCTGGTAGTCGCTTAATTGTCAAGAGGTTTCAATTTAAATTATTCAGCACCTTAGATCACCTTTGAATCTGACTCTGTGTAGCTTAGTTCCCGTAGCCTCTGATTGCAGCCATTGTCGTGACATGCACCATCATACTGATTCTATACACAGAAATAAACTGGGGTACTAATTAGAATAGATTGGTTCCATGCCAGAAGGGACTGAAAATAGCTGAGTGGGATTGGGTAAAATAGGTGTGACTTTTGGTGTGTGAGGAAGGTTTGATGGGATCCTATTGGCACCATTACAAGCTGGTTTTCTACACACTAAAAGGGAGTCATATCAGCTCCAATAGGCCACACTAGAATGGCTCCTTTATTCCTGCTGTCTCCCTTATATAGAAGCTTCTCAGTGGGCAAGTTGTTTCCTCCATGATGTGCCGATGGGATAGTTGTGTACATCTACATAATAACATGAAACCAGCAGTATGTGCCTACCATATGTGACTTGGCACCAAAGAGATTGCAAGTAATAGATAAAAGAAACTCTCATGCTGCAATTAATGAGAAAGGAAGATAATTGACAGAATCAACTCCAAAGTCCTATGCCAGAGATGCCCACATTGCAGCCCATGAGCCCTGAGCCCAGGGCAACTCAATTCTACTTGTTTACATATTTCTTACTTGTTGACTTGTTCTGTTCATGGGCGTAGAGATTTGGAAATGTTCCTGAAGCAGTGTCTCATCACTGACTAAATCCTACATTGGAACATCAAGTTTTGTTAGTATCAGCAATGTTAGATATAAGCAAATTAATAGGAAAATGGATTTGAGTTTTATAAGCCTGGGTTAATGATCCGGAGACATGAGTTCAAATCCCACCATGGCAGCTGGGGAATTTAAATTCAGTTAATTAAATAAATCTGGAATAAAAAGCTAGTATCAATAATGGTGACCATGACACTACCGAATTGTTGTAAAAACCCAACTGGTTCACTAATGTCCTTTAGGGAAGGAAATCTACTGACTTACCCGGTCTGGCCTATATGTGACTCCAGACCCACTGCAATGTGGGCTCTTAACTTTTTTTTAATTCGTTTATGGGATGTGGGCGTCACTGACAAGGCCAGCATTTATTGCCCATCCTTAATTGCCATTGAGAAGGTGGTGGTGAGCCGCTTTCTTGAACCGCTGCAGTCCTTGTGCCCTCTGAAATAACCCAGCAAGCCATCACCTTCTAAAGGGTAATTAGGGATGGGCAATAAATGTCCTTTAAATAAATGTCCTTGCCAGTGATACCCACATCCCGTGAATGAATTTAAAAAAGCGTAATTTTCTACTGTGTTTCTGATGAGGAGCCTTGCCTACCATAAATTTGGGCATGCACTACACCTGATTTAAACTAATGGTCAGAAAATCTTGCACAGTGTACAATCAAAGTGAGAAGTCAGAAAATTATCTCTTATATGTGGCTTCTGAGGCTCCATGGTACACGCCTATGTGGCCCATGAAATCAAAAAACTTTGAATGCACATAGGCATAGGATGGCCCTGATCAACAAATCCTGTAACATAGAGCATACTGGAAAGATTTTTTACAGATATATTAAATTGATATCTGTTTCAGTATTCTATAGATACACTCGCTAATGAACAGGGCACTCTTTTGCGTGATTAGAATATTTTATTTTGCTTCATTCTGTGGGTTTGCATAATTGTAATCACCAATGCATTGATACTATATACTTGGTCCTAAAGAACCAACAACAACAACTTGCATTTATATAGCGCCTTTAATGTGGTAAAACGTCCCAAGGCGCTTCACAGGAAGACAAAGAATTTGACACTGAGCCACATAAGGAGAAATTAGGGCAGGTGACCAAAAGCTTGGTCAAAGAGGTAGGTTTTAAGGAGCGTCTTAAAGGAGGAAAGAGGCAGAGCGGCGGAGAGGTTTAGGCAGGGAATTCCAGAGCTTAGGGCCTTGGCAACAGAAGGCACGGCCACCAATGGTTGAACGATTATAATCAGGGATGTTCAAGAGGGCAGAATTAGAGGAGTGCAGATATCTCGGGGGTTGTGAGGCTGAAGGAGATTACAGAGATAGGGAGGGGCGAGGCCATGGAGGGATTTGAAAACAAGGATGAGAATTTTGAAATCGAGGCGTTTCAAACAATACTGGCACACATGATTTGTGTAAGATAAAGAAATCATGCATTAATGTAGGGAACTTTACAATACTGAAGACCATGATTATTCTGTGTTTATCAAATTGAATTGATGCAAACCAGAAGATTTCAAGCAGCTGCCTACATTTGCCATGTGTAAAGTGTATTTGTATGATTTAGTAAAACATTTTTGTATAACTATAATATGTGAAATTGTATGTTAAAAGCCCAAAAGCCTGTATAAAATGGCAAATGGCTGAGAGAAAAGCAGGATGGGAAATTATGCCAACCTGACTGAAACTCGCTCTGTTTTCAATTACTGAAGTAATGGAATGTAATGCTAAGTTTATGGAGATAGTCAGGAACGTGGTATTCAGTAATGTGATAGAAAAGAGATAAGAGTTGGAGAAGAGGGAGAGATAAGAGAAGCACCCCTCAGTGATACTACTATAAAATGGACAGATTGTTTAGACAACATCTTGGGAAATGGTCTTTGGAAAGAGAACATCTAAAGATAAAAGGCACTCTGATATGCACAAAGCGAGTCTGAGTGGGTTCAACAAGGTCATAAAACATGTACTAGGTGTCAGATAGCTGTTTGCAGTCATGTAGGCAAAGGGAAAAAAGTGTATAAAGATACGGATATTGAACACTGAAGGCAGCGCGAACCCAGAATCAGAGTTGAAGGAACTTCAGTCAAGAGAAAGCAGCAAGAGAATAAAGAGACCGCGCCACAGTTGCTCGGAAGGAACGTCGAGGCTCAAATGAACAAGACTGTGACTATCTCCTTGTTAAGTATTACTTCTTTGTATTGGATGTTTAATGCTTAATAAACCTGTTTTACTCATTCACAATATACCTGCACCTAGAGTGGTTTGTGTAGTCACGGACAAATTATTATAAGAGCTTTTGGAAGCTACAAAAGTCAAGAAGACACTACACTTATGGAAGGCTTACAATGGCATAGAACTTCTGCTGCCTTGACAACTATTGATCTTTTTATGGAGAAAGCATTGTGATAGCCTTAATCACCTCCTGAATACAAATGTGCATGCTGCTTTCAGCAATATCTATATAATCTTCACTAAGAACTTGGAAGAAGCCCTATGTTGAAAATTTAGGCAATAATTGGGGTGGATCCCTTCCTCATTAGGGGACAGCCCTGTAGAATAATTTACAGGCCAAGAATGAGTTACCTTGTTCATTTTGAAAACAAATAAATAGGGATTAGGGCAAGAGGTCACCATTGAGACTCCAGTTCTGGAGTCTATTTTGTCCCGCCACTCCACCCACTGAAAGTAATAGTTGCCTTCAATTTTTAGCCACTATGGGAAAATATTTTTGACCTAAATAAATAGGAACTGCAACATTCAGAGTGTGGTAGAAATTTGGCTAAAACACAGATCTCAGCAAAAATTAGAATTTCCTATCTAGGAGAAATGAGGTAGAGAATTTACCAACACCTGAAAGATTAGAGGCTAAAAGTTGGATATAGCCAAAAAAGTGACAGTGTTGAGACGAAGGCCGCGATTTTACTAACCTCAGCGGGTCCGTGGTGCGTGACGTTGGTGGCGGGTCCTGACCCCGCTGTTGGCTCCATCCCGCTGTCTGAAATGAATTTCCCTTAATTGGGCTTGTTAAGCCCGTCCAGCACGTTTCCCGGCCAATTGAAGGAACCGTCATCAGCCAGTTTCCTTAAAGGGACCATGGCCAAATTTATTGTGACATTTATGCCGTCAGTGTTCTACAGCATTGAGGTTCTGAAAACACTGACAAGCACTGCACAAAAGTGCAGAGCTGCACCCAGGCTCTCCTATGAATCCCTCCATATGTTTATGGAGGGAATTACAAAAGCAGGGAGGTCCTTTTCCCTTCCCATGGGTGGAAGAGACCTCACCAGGAGATCAAGACAGCCTGGCTGCACATTGCAAAGGAAAGGAGGGCACAAGCAGGGCTGTGGTCAGGAATACCTGACTGCAGTGGCGCAAACGTTTCAATGATCTCAGTAGATCACAAAACGTTAGTACAAAGCTACACTCAACTTCATCCCTTGCCTCTCATCACATCCCCATTATTCTGCCTTCCCTGCCCTACTCCTGCACATCCTTACTCACACCGACTTACCTTGGACCTCCACCCATCCCTCTTTATCTATATTATCACATCCCCATCTCACTAGCCACCCCTCACACTCACCCTCATGCTAGTGCAATCATACCAACTAACAACACTCAAGGGTGTTTTATGCAATATCCATGTAAAGTTTCTGTTAATGTGGTATCAAACATTGAAACCTTTATTTGCAACACTTTGCGTTTGGACAGATTTGTGTGCACCTTTGGAAGTGGCTTAGTGAGTTGCAGTGAATGGTGAGACATAATGGTACTCCCCGCAATGCTGATGAATGTGAAAGGAATGGCTTGGTCATTGTAGGGATGCTTTATGGTGTTGGTGTGGGGTGGTGCCAACCTGGCACATCATCTGGCAGCCAGGGTGTACAGCATCAAGTGAAATAAATCTATCATGCTGAGGCCATCCCTGGCCTCCCAGGCAGCAATGTGGTCGGGTGCTGATGCCCTCTGTCCTGTGCAGCATCAGTTGATTGCGGAGAAGGTTGGTGCTGTTGTTAGTGCTGCTGGTGTGCCTAGTGCTGTTGGGGTTGATCATGGTGGGATTCTGAGGACCAAGGTGAGAGAGTATAAAGGGCGCCCATGCTGATGGAATAAATGGCAGGTGAAGTAGAGATGACAGAAGCGATCTGTCAATGGTGCGAGAGGTAATGAGGTCAGACTAGATGGAGACTTGTGTAAAGACTTGCAGCATGGTCAATCTATTGTGGAAATGCAGTGAGGAAGAGCTTGTGGCTGAGGGAAGATATCTCTATAAGGTGGGAGCTTTTACTTGACATTTGTACCTGTCAACTCAACAGCTGATTCAATGGCCACTGACCTCCCGCCTCAGCTTCACAGACGTGATCTAGCAACAGCGTGAAACCCATGAGTGAGCTGTCAAATTCAAAAGGTCAGTTTAAAACCATTGTTAAGTAGCTGTAAACAAGCCAATAATCATTTAAATTGGCTCCCCCGCCACTCAGCGCTGACAGACCTGACATTTGGTAAAGGCATGTGGCGACGGGTTCACAGCGGGGTCCCGACCCGCTGGGGAAAGAAACACTTTCCCACCTGACCCGCCACCGATCGGGCCTGCTGACCCCCCTGGGAAATTTCAGCCGAAATGAGGTTAAGCTGCGTCACCTGAAATTGGTCTAGTTAAGATGTAAAATTCGTCCTCACTCTTCATTAATATGATTTTAGTCATGATTTCAATGCTAAAACTGCTGCTCATTGGTGTTACACTAAACAGATGGACCAATAGCGGGGATGGTCTAATTCACAGTCATGAAAGCCACAGGCTTTTTCCACTACTTAAAGGGAAGGTGCATTCATACTGCAGCACCTCATTGTCAGGCTGCTAGGCTGTTCAGCTGCCCCAACAGCACAGTGAAGAAGCAGACAGTGAAACAACACTTACAAGTAGTGATGGCAGAACATAGACGGAGGAAGAGAGCCCGTAGGTTCTCTGATGAAGCTCTCCAGGCATTGGTCTCTGCGGTGGAGAGGAGGTGGCCGGTGCTATACCCGCAAACAGGCAGGAGGCCCTCACCACACACATCCAGGCCCATGTGGCGTGAGATTGCAGAGCCACCCAGGCTCTGACTGCTGCCATCGTGGCTGGGTTGCCTACCATCGACCGGGGCTTGCAGGGTGTCGCAGCAGGCCAGCAATCTGTGCTCCAACAGATTACTGGGAGTGCTGAGACACCGCCCCGGGGGAGTGACAGTGGGTCAGTGGAGCAGGACCCTGTTGTCCTCTCTCAGGATGACAGCATTCCTCTTCCCACCACTGCCAGTCCACCATTGCCCTTGCTGCTGCCTGTCAGCCAGCCACCCCAGACTGCTGCCGCCCATGCCGAGGTGGTACAGTCTACAGCCGGGCCTGCTAGGTCCAGACCTGTCGAGGTTGTCCTGCAAGGGCATCTGCAGTCTCCCTCACTGAAAGTCAGCAGCCTTCCACCAGCCATGCTGCAGCCACTGGAGGAGAACTTTGTAGGAGGACTAGAATAGGAAAAGGAACACGAAAGACAGACACTAAGGGAATGCACAAGGGTGATTAGTTAATAGTATAATTGTAAATATGTGTCTTGTGATTATTGATAAATGTATTAAATATGTGTGGAATATTTTGTAGGGTGTCTTATTTCAGCTTTGTGCCCAGGAGAGCGATGTGATATTCTGTGACACAGGGATGGGATGGTGAGGATGTGGTGTGCAACAGGGATCTGGGGTTTCATTCATTCGAATCGGAGTCTGATTAGCTGCTCATGGACAGCCTGTCCGGATGGACGAATGGGTGCCTCCCTCTTCCCTCGACCTCCTCCCCCTCTTCCTCCTCCTGAGGTGGTCCCGCAATCCCTGGTGGCAAGGGCTGCACCCTCATGATGGCTAAATTGTGAAGCATGCAGCCAACCACCACGAAATGGGACACCCGCTCCGCCGAGTACTGGAGGGCTCCTCCCGAGCAGTCAAAGCAGCGGAACCATTGCTTCAGCAGCCTGATGGTCTGCTCGATGATGTTCCTGGTGGCAGCATGGCTCTCATTATATGAGTGCTGGGCACGAATGTTGGGGTTGCAGAGGGGAGTCATGAGCCAGGTGGAGAGCGGATAGCCCTTGTCTCCCAGAAGCCAACCTCAAGTTTGACGTGGTGACTGGAAGATTGCTGGCACACCGGACTGACGCAGGATGAAGACATCATGGCTGCTGCCAGGATAGCAGGCATTCACATTGAGGATTTGCTGTGCGTGGTCGCACACCAACTGCACATTAAGTGAGTGGTAGCCTTTGCGGTTCTGGAAGATCTCAGGATTGTTATACGGTGCCCGCAAAGCCACGTGTGTGCAGTCGATGGCGCCCTGCACCATGGGGGAGCCTGCTATCCAGGCAGTCACATGCGTGCTCGTCCTGCTTCTCTCTGCTAAGATAGAAGAAAACGTAGTCCCTTCTCCTGATGCAGAGAGCCTCAGTGACCTCCCGGATGCAGTGATGGATGGCAAACTGTGAGATGTTAGCTATGTCTCCTGCTGCAGACTGGAAGTATCTTCTGGCGAAGAAATTGAGTGCCATGGTGACATTGACTGCCACTGGGAGAGCCATGTCTCTCCCTGCTCTCAGGCTGCAGGTCTGGTTCCAGGAGGTGACACTGCTAAGACACTGTTCCTCGCTTAAGTGGAGGTTGGAGAAGGGCTGTCGGCAGACCCTAGGTGGATAAGGCCTCCTGTTGAGAGACCTCATGGCCCTCCTCCTGCCTCTGTGCACAGGTTCTCGTCTTCCTCGCTGCCTCCGCTCCCTCTGCCATAGATCCTGGAGGGCGAGGTCGACTGCCAGTACAGCCCCCATGACTGTGAGCAAGTGTTGTGAGCAGAAGCTTTTCAAAAAATAATGAGGGACTTCTGCACGTGAATCAACACTCCCTGTCACCAAAAAAACTTGAAATAACTAAAGAAAGCTGTTTCAGTTGCAGGAAGTAGCAAACAGCCACTGAAACTGCTGAACCATGTCAGGTGCAACTGATTGGGGATGGTGCCTTTAAATATCGCTGCTGCAGCCTGCTTCCTGCTGGTAGATGACAGCTCTCCCTGCCGTTGTTCTGCGCTGACAGTAAGGTAAGTGGCTAAATCCAATGTTGGAGATCGGGCATCAAGCGAGCGTTACACACTCACTGACGTCATGATCTCTTTCAGTTAAATCTCCCTGGCGCTAGTATTTACTGGCAGCTCGAAAATGACCCGCGCCGATGGATCCGCCACCAGCTGGCGGAAAAGCGCTGGCCGCCGTCTTTTCGCTATTTCATGGCAGTAGCGGCCGCGCTAAAGCTTCCAATTTCTACCCCCAAATGCTTTTCTTTATTTTTATTCACACATACATGTACAAAGTAACATTATTGTGAAAAAAAATTACAATCAGATATGAGAAAAGATAAAAAAAAACGATAGCAAAATACTGCGGATGCTGGAAAATTGAAACAACAACAGAAAACGCTGGAAAAACTCAGCAGGCCAGGCAACATCCGTGGAGAGAGAAACAGAATTAATGTTTCAGGTCGAAAACCCTTCATCAGAACTGAGAAAAAAGCAGGAAATGAAACAGATAAAAAAGCAAGGGGGAGGCTGGGGGGAGGAATAAAAGAACAAAAGGGGTGGTCTATGGTAAGTAGAGACATTAAGAGATGCTCAAGGCAAGACGAGATGGTAATAGGACAGGTTAAGAAACAAAAGGTGGTTCAGAAGTGTGAAGTGTGAAATGCTGGCAGAATGAGAGACAACTGCCGTAGGGGGAGAGAGAGAAAAAAAAGGGAAAAGGCACAAACCAAAAGGGTGGATAAAATGTATATATATGTGGTAGGGACCAAGGTTATGGTCTGAAATTGTTGAACTCGATATTGAGTCCGGAAGGCTGTAAAGTGCCCAATCGGAAGATGAGGTGCTGTTCCTCGAGCTTACGCTGAGCTTCCGTGGAACAATGCAAGAGGCCGAGGACGGTGAGGTCTGAGTGGGCGTGGAGAGGTGAATTAAAATGACAAGCGACCGGAAGCTCGGGGTCACCCTTACGGACTGAACGGAGGTGTTCCGCAAAGCGGTCACCCAATCTGCGTTTGGTCTCCCCAATGTAGAGGAGACCACATCGTGAGCAGCGAATACAGTATACTAGATTGCAAGAAGTACAAGTAAATCGCTGTTTCACCTGGAAGGGGTGTTTGGGGCCCTGGAGAGTGGGAAGGGGGGATGTATAAGGGCAGGTGTTGCATCTCCTGCGCTTGCACGGGAAGGTGCCGGGCGAGGGGGAAGGGGTGCTGGGGGTGACAGAGGTGTGGACTAGGGTGTCTCAGAGGAAGCGGTCCCTACGGAATGCTGAAAGGGGAGGTGAGGGGAAGATACGTTTGGTGGTGGGATCACGTTGGAGGTGGCGGAAATGGCGGAGGATGATCCGTTGAATGTGAAGGCTGGTGGGGTGAAAGGTGAGGACAAGGGGAACTCTATCGTGGTTCCGGGAGGGAGGGGCCGGGTGAGGGCAGAAGTGCGGGAAATAGAACGGACACGGTCGAGGGCCGTGAGAAAAGATAATTTAGCCCTTCGTGAAACATATTTTCCTCATTTTACACTTATTTGTTAATTTTCTCAGGAGAACAATTTGGCTCCAACCTGCAACAATATCTTTAAGAAATGTAATAGTTTTTGAAAAATGTAATCATTCCCCACCTTTCAGCAGCTATTTTGAGAGTATTTACACTCTCCAAGATTTTAGTTGTCCCCTCCCATTTAATTGTTCTTCAATTTCCTTTTTTATAATTTTGCACGAAATAAGTCATTGTAGTCTAGAATCTTGCGTGAGTAGTATTTCAAGTAATATAGAGATCACCCAGATTGTTCTATTTACACATTCATTTACAAAACTTTTTTTTATGACCTGAGAAAAAAAAACCGTACAATTGCTTTTCCAGCAAGGTTATTCATTTAACATAGCACACTGTCCAATATCTTACTGTGGGAATTATTTATTTAATTGCATATTTGTACATAATTACCTTGGGCCCTTCTCTTCTGTCTCCTCTCCTTCGTGTTACCCAGTCATGCCTTCTTTCATTTTTCCCCTCTTGGGTACTTTGCCCCCCACATCCCTAATCCAACACTTCACAACTCCTCGACCTTCCTACTCTCCTGCTGTTGTTCTAGGCTTGCATTCCTCTTGGATAAGCCCACAGCTTCCCTCTGTGCCTCTCTCAACATTTTCCGAAGGGCCAATCAAGGCACTTGTCACTACCTCCTTACACGCTGCAACCCCAACTGTCCCAACCAACTCGCTCACTGAACTTCCCACCCAGCGAACCTGCTGTGGGCTAACTTTGCCAACCTCCATCCCGTCCCATTCATCCCTCCCACCACTGACCCTGTGGACTCTGCCAGCGGTTCAATAATCACCGTCCCTCTCTGCATCTCCCTCCAGAATGTCCGTTCACTTTTGAACTAGGCCTTTGCCATCGATGAGCGTGGGTGACGTGGGACCCGCCACCAGCTGGCGAAAGAGCAGCGCCCACCATTTTTTCGCCATTTCATGGCGCTATGGAGTGGCGGTAAGTAGATGACTTTCTAGCCCCTTGAGTTTGACTTGGTAGGCTAGGGGAAGACAGGGATATGGCATGGCTGGTAGAAGGCTGCTGACTTTCAGTACGGGACACTGCAAATGGCCTTGCTGCTCAACCTTGAGGAGCTGGTGGCTGAGAGTGTGAAATTGAGTGACGTTGTTTCTTCTTCTTCTTCTTCACTCTCCTCTCCCTCTTCTTGGTCAACCACTGGCTGGGCAGGCTGCATTTCTTGAGTGTGTGAAATGAGGAAGGCACAAGGGTGGAGTTATGGTGACGGGAGGGCGGGAAAGCAAGAGGTGCATGCCAGAAGGAGGATAACGTATGAGGATAGCAGCATCTTTTATTCTTTCAGCCCCGCCGCTGGCCAAAGACTCAGCCATGCTCCTGCCAAGAATGGCCTGCGCCGTCTCCTCCAAGGGGGAGAGGTGAGGCTAGGAATGGGAGTTGTGCCTCGTGATTGGTGCAGATTTTTGGTAGGTGAGTCATTTGGGGTGGGTGTCGTGCGTTGAGCAGTGTGTGAGGCTAGTGGTGCAGTTGTTAGGAGACGACTTTTGAAGACCAGTGGTCTGAGGTCATGAAGTTTCTTTGGGCACTGGAGCCAGGTGGTGAGGGCAACACTGCTGGCAGTGACGGCCTTGATGATGTGGTCCCACATCCTTCTTTTTGGAGGGCCTCCTGGTCCCTGTGGGTAGAGGACCTCTCTTGAAGTGTTGACCCCCTGCACAAAGCTGGAGTGCTGCATGTGATACCCTGGGTGCCCCTTTCCTGGTTTGCTGAGCCATTTGTGTTAGTGCTGAAGCACTTTTCCCATTTTTTGAGGTTCGGAAGGGAATTCAGTTTTAAGAGCTGAATAATCACATTTGGGACCTCTTTTTAATGTTAATTTTTTTTTTTGAAAAGCAGTAAAGGCTGAAAACTGCATCTTTTCACTGCATTCTAATTTGTACTAGTTCTAAGTGCAATGCTCCTTTAATTCATAGCCCTTTTAATTGCCCACAATTCCTTGCGAGTTCCACAGCCTCGCTCTCAGAGGCTGTGCGAAGCTCGAACGCCACTTCTGGACGGGAACTTCACCTCAGAGGTCTCCACTAACACCAGCAGGAGGGCGTTGCACAGAAGGTTAGTGCTGCACCACCAATCTCCAGCCCCCCAGATTCATTTATTTTCCTTAGCGTTGCGGCCATTTTCACCGACCGTTAACTCCCTTTCTTGACGAACACAAATTTCTAGACCAAGATTTCTACCTGCCCTAGCCCTGAACTCGCATCTTTCTCTAGTTTCTCTCCTAACGCCCCCTCATGCCATCTACAAGTTTATCTTGTCCATGAGACCACCTTCTGCTTCCTTGACCCTATTCCCACTAAACTGCTGACTACCCAACTTCCCTTTCTGGCTTCCATGCTAGCTGCCTCTTCCCTTGTACTGTCCCCCTCCCTTTCAAATCTTCTATCATCACCCTCGTCTTTAGAAAACACACCCTTGACCCCTCTGTCTTTGAAAACTACCGCCCCATCTCCAACCGCCTTTTCCTTCCAAAGTCCTTGAACCTGTTGTCATCTCCCAAATCCATACCCACCTTTCCTGAAACTCCATCTTTGAACCTCTCCAATGAGGTTTCCACTCCTGTCACAGCACTAAAACAACCCTAATTAAAGTAAGAAATGACATCCTATGTGACTGTGACCATGGTAACCCACCCGTCCTCGACATTTTCGCCCTTTGTGCAACCTTTGACACTGTTGACCATGCCATCCTCTAATGCCTCTCCTCCATTATCTATCTGAGTGGGACTGTCTTCATCTGGTTCCTATCTTATCTATCCAGTCATATCCAGAGAATCTCCTGAAATGGAATCTCTTCTTGCTCCTGCACCATTACGTCTGGAATCCCACAAGGATCTATCCTTGGCCCCCCTCATTTCCTCATCGACATGCTGCACCTCGGCGACATCATCCAAAACCATAATGGGCTAGAAATTCATTAGAGCCCAAGAATGGGCGGTAAAATTAGAAAAGCTGGAGAATTAGCGTCAGGTGCTAATGCTTTAGACTGCACGCAAAATTAAGTCTCACTGCTCAAAGAAATGATTGGGGTGCTAATTCAAGCCTCAAAGCCCAAGCTCAATGGCGTTACAGTCAAAGGGTGGACCAATATCAGGTGCAGTCTAATCGCTAGTCATCATTGCCAGGGACTTTTTCCAGTTCTTAAAGGGGAGGTTCATTGTTGCTGCAGAACCTCATTCTCAGCATTGCTGGCTATGCAGCTGCCTCAGGAAGCAGCAGCAGGTCAAGTAGAAGGAGCCGGACGACTCAAGCAGCTGTACTGATGGCATATCCACGCCCCAGGGAGAGAGCCCGCAGATTCTCCGATGAAGCATTGGAGGCGTTGGTGCTCGCAGTGGAAAGACGGAGGGCGGTGCTCTACCCAGCAAGTGGCAGGAGGCCCTCGCCACAAGTCTTCCGCACCATGTGGAGGGAGGTAGCCCAGCACATCTTGGGGTCCCCAGAACCCACACACAGTGCAGGAAGAAATTTAACGACCTCACTCGGGTGGTCAGGGTGAGTGAATGCTTCAACAAATGCTACATACCACCATCTGAACCATAGTATTCACACACTGCCCAAAGCACCACACCCCCAGCATTCACCCACCAACAATCTCCACCGACCAACACTCACATCCACATCTCACACCTTGCACACAATGACAGCTATTCAACTATGGCAGGCACATCACCCAAACACATTGCTCCACACTCACTCACTCACTTTCCTTTCTCTTGCAGGCCAAGGTGGCTGACAATAGGAGGGAGCAGGAGCGCACAGGCGGGGGACAAGCCGACACCCAACCACTGTCTGCACTGGAGAAACAAGTGCTGAAGAGTATTGGACGCCACATGGTGGGCGCCGTGGCCACTGGCGTCGTTGACCCCCTTGGGGACAACAACAGTATGTTCATCCCTACTCCTTCTTCTCACATCCCACTTCCCCCTCACCCCACAAGCCTTTCGCACTCTCCAGCTAATCATGCTGCATGCATGCATTTCTCCCTTCCTGCCCCACTCCCCTCACCTTAACCCAACTCTTGTGCCTTTATGCTTTCAGATAATGAGCAAGCACCTGAGCAGCCTACCCCTGAGGGCATCTTTGAGAGCGAGGCGGGAGAAGAGGAGGAGGAAGAACACACTGCGTTACTGCATGTCTCACCCGCAGGCACCAGCTCAGATACTGGCACTACATATTCTTTAGAGGCTAGTATAGTAGCGGGATCTGCACAGGGTGAGGCACCGGGGACAAGTGGGATGCAGCAAGGCCAGGGGGAAAGGATAGCTTGGGGGCCAGCTCCCCGGAGGGCAAGTTCGCGCGTGAGTTCTGCTGCACAGGACTCAGATGAGGACCTCGATGGGGAGGCCTTTAGAAGAAGGGTGATGGGCATGCACATGGAGATGATAGGTGCAATGGCATGGGTGCCCTGAGAGTGTCGGTAATGAGAAGGAGCGTGGAGGAGTCCGCCTCCAACATTGCACAAGGCTCTGTGCACACCATGGAGCCCATCATTTCCAGTCTCCCAGAGAGACCGTGGTGACCCAGACCTGATGTCCAGTGTGATGGGCGATCTGGCAGCTTCCATTGCAGCACAGGTAGAAGCGACGCAATGTCTTAGTGCTGTATTGCAGTCTATGCTTGGTGGCATCCAATCTCAGACTGCTCTCATGCAGTCTCAGCTTGATGCCAAGCAAGCTCTGACTGCTGCCATCGTGGCTGGGTCTACCACTGTCAACCGGGGCTTTCACGGTGCCGCAGCAGGCCAGCAATCTGTGCTCCAACAGATTGCTAGGGATGCTGAGATGCTGCCCCAGGGAGAGGCAGTGGGTCAGTGGAGCAGGAAGCTACTGTCCTCTCTCAGGATGACAGCATTCCTGCTCCCACCACAGCCACTCTGCCATTGCCCTTGTCGCTGCCTGTCATCCAGCCAGCCCAGACTGCTGCCGTCCATGCTGAGGTGGTGCAGCTTACAGCTGAGCCTTCCAGGCCCAGAGCTGGTCGAGGGGGTCCTGCAAGGCCATCTGAAGTCTCCCGCACGGACACTCAGCAGCCTTCCACCAGCCCCGCTGCAGCCACTGGGCCAACACTTTGTAGGAGCTCTAGAGTAGGCAAAGGCACAGTAATGACAGGCACTAAGGGATTGCACAAGGATAAATAGTTCATATTGTTGTTGTAAATATATTTTCACTGATTATTGATAAATTTATGAATTCAGTTTGGGTTCTTTTGTGGTATCTCTCATTTCAGCTTAGCGCTGTGATATGGCCTGCGACAGGGATGGAATGATGGGGATGTGGTGAGAAACGGGGATCTGGGGTTTAATTTATTGGAACCGCAGTCTGATGAGGCAGTCACGGACCGCCCGTCCAGAAGGCTGATTGAGTGGCTGCCTCCTCCCTCACTCCTGTGCCTCCTCCTCCTCCTCCTCCTCATCCTCCTCGTCTTCCTCTTCCTCATCCTCCTCCTCCTCCTACTCTCCCTCTTCCTCCTCCTGAGGTGGTCCCACAATCCCTGCTGGCAAGGGCTGGGCCCTCATGATGGCCAAGTTGTGGAGCATGCAGCAGACTACCACGAAATGGGACACCCGCTCAGCCGAGTACTGGAAGTCTCCTCCTGAGCAGTCAAGGCAGCGGAACCGTTGCTTGAGCACCCCAATGGTCTGCTCTCGGTGGCAGCATGGCTCTCATTATATGAGTGCTGGGTAGGAGTGTTGGGGTTGCGGAGGGGAGTCACGAGCCAGGTGGAGAGCGGATAGCCCTTGTCTCCGACCAGCCAGCCGCGAGCTCTTGATGTGGTGGCTGGAAGAGTGCTGGCACACCGGTCTAGCGCAGGATGCAGGCATCGTGGCTGCTGCCAGGATAACGGGCATTGACATTGAGGATTCGCTGGTCGCACACTAACTGCACATTAAGTGAATGGTAGCCTTTGCGGTTATGGAAGATGTCAGGATTGTTATCCGGTGCCCGCAAAGCCACATGGGTGCAGTCAATGGCTCCCTGCTCCATGGGGAATCCCGCTATCCTGGCAAAGCCACATGCACCCTCGTCCTGCTTCTTTCTGGTGATGTGGATGGAAATGTAGTCCCTTCTCCTATTGTAAAGAGCCTCTGTGGCCTCCCGGATGCAGCAATGGATGGCGAAATGCGAGATGTTACCTATATCTCCTGTTGCAAACTGGAAGGATCTGCTGGTGAAGAAATTGAGGGCGACGGTGACCTTGACTGCCACTGAGAGAGCCGTGGTCATCCTGATCTGAGGCTGGAGGTCTAGTTGCAGGAGATGGCAGAGTTCTGTGACCACCTCCTTGGTGAAGTGGAGCCTCCTAATACACTGCTCCTCACTTAATTGGAGGTAGGAGAAATGCTCTTGGAATACCCTCAGAGGGTAAGGCCTCCTGTTGAGAGCCCTGATGGCCCTCCTCCTCCCTCTGGCCACATGTTCCACTCTTTCTCGCTGCCTCCGCTCCCTCCACTGTAGATCCTGGAGGGTGAGGTCAACTGCCAGTACAGCCCCCATTAATGTAACCAAGTGTAGCAGTTTGATTTTTTTAAGAATAAATGTAGCTACTTTTTAGTTCCCACAACACTCCTGATACAAAATAACCTTTAAATTATTGCCTTAAACTGTTGCACAATGTCAAACTGACAAGGAAGCACTGAAACTCTAACCTGACAGCTGTGACTCATTACTCATGATCCCTTTAAATAACGTCCCTGGAGCCGGCTTCTGCCTGCTTGACGCCTCCTCTCCCTTTCACTGTCTGGTCAAGGCGCTAAGGTAAGTGGTGAAAATCAATTTCACAGATCAGGCGCCCAGTGAGCGTTGCACACTCACTGACTACACGATCTGCCTGGCGTTGAAGTCCCCGGTGGTACCTCGTACCAGCAGCACAACGGGGGTTCTGTATTTGCCATGCGTTGCTGGATTATTCTCGCCCCAGTGCTACTGCATCAGCGCCCCGTTAGCTAACCAACTGAATTTTCCCCCCTCTGTCTCTCCACCTCTCTCTCCTCCTTTAAGTTGCTCCTTAAAATCTATCTCTTAATGACCAAGCTTTTTGTGACCTGTCATAATATCTCCTTCTTTGGCTCGGTGTAAATTTTATATTCCTGTGAAGTGCCTTGGGATGTTTTACTATGTTAAAGGTGCTATATTAATCCAAGTTGTTGTTGTTGTTGTTGTTGTAAAAGCCTGATATAAACTCCATACAATCAGTATTTCAATCCATTTTAATGTTTCCATTTCTCATTTTATAAAGTTTAAAATATTGTGTACTGTCGATACAATACAACCATAGAACAAAGATTGCTTAATGTAATCACTGGTTACTGGAATTATTTAGTTATTGTCAATAATTCCTGATTTTTTGTTCAACTTTTGGACATGTGGCAATTACAAGCGTGGAAACAAAAACATTTTTATGACCTAGTTTCTGTAATTCGATGAGATTTTTTGTATGGCTACTGAAAATACTGTAGCAATTGTACCTTTATAATTCTGCACAAAACAATAAAGAAGATATTTTTTATACATGATGGGCACTTTAACAGAAAGAAAACTTGCATTTTATATAGTGCCTTGCACATACTCAAAGGCCGCGATTTTTCCTCTCGATGCGGCTTGGGGGCGGGACAGGTTTTTTGTGTCTTCCTCCGTGAAGACAGAAACAAAGTATTTATTTAATTTCTTGCCATTTCCTCATTCCCCATTATAAATTCTCCCATCTCTGACTGTAAAGGACCTACATTTACCTTCGCCAGTCTTTTCCTTTACACATACCTATAGAAGCTTTTACAATCCGTTTTTATATTTTTCGCTAGACATGAGACACACAGAAGCGATTTTGCGTCAATTGGCCTTGTTAAGCCCGCCCTGCAGGCCACACTTACCTGGCGTGGTGTCCGGACGTTGGGAAGCCCGCAGTAGACTTGTCAAAATTGCAAAAAGCCTCTTAACTGCCTGTTAACAACCTGTTAACAAGCAGTTAAGGGCCTATAATCCTCTTCCCGCCACTAGGTGTTGGGTCCATGCGGAAATCGGGGACCCGACACCTGGGAAGATTGTTTGGAGGCGGCTTGACAGCGGGTTTGCGACCTGCTGTCAATCTTTGCGATTTTGCCGGATGTCCCGCCTCCAAACGCGCCCCCTGAGCGCCAGCAAAATTCCAGCCAAAATGTCCCAAAATAATATGTGCGAGGGGTTACTTTGTACTAGAAATATTTCCCATGGCGTTTCTGTGTCCCTTAATTAAAATGCTAAAATTGCTCAACACTCATTTTATAAATCTGCACAAAATGTTTCAAGTTCCCTGGCAGGTAAATGTTTTTGAATTAGGTTTGGGTTTTCTACAGACTGTAACATCACCAGCCTCTGACCTTGCCTCAGCCCATCTTCTGCTGAAACCCTCATCCATGCCTTCGTCACCTATAGGCTCAATTATTTCAATGCCCTCCTGGCGGCCCTCCCATCCTCCACCCTTGGTAAACTTTAGTTCATCTAAAAAGCTGCTGCCTGTATCCTATCCCGCCACAAGTCCTGCTCACCCAACTTCAAATTTAAAATTCTCATTCTCCTGTTTAAAGCCCTGCATAGCCTCAACCTTTCCTACCTCTGTAATCTTCATCAGCACAATTCCCAAACCTACCATTCCTAGGCACTCTGGAATTCCCTGCCTAATCGCCTCCACATCCCTCTCCTCCTTTAAGACCCTGCTTAAAATCCACCTCTTTGACAAAGCCCTTAAAATAATCATCTTCTTTGGTATGGCATCTATTTTTCCTTATGCTTCTGTGAAGCACAGTGGGATTTTTTCCACATTAATGTTGTTGTTGCAGCAGTAAATTTAATTTAAAACAAAGGTGATGAAGCAAATGACTCAAGAATAGCTTTGCAGAACTTAACTGCATCTGACTTGTCAGATCCTTGGAGAATATGCTTATTTCATTTCAAATTTGGGTATAGTCTAACTTACAAAAATCAAAGTGGCATTGTGTCTGCTTCTGCAGTGACTGAAAATACAAGCATACAATGTAAGAATGGCACTGCAGTGCTGGCATGAATTTATAAATAAGAAGAAGTCAGGGAGCATATGGTGGTTGGTGGCTTTTTATCATGGGAATTGAACTTGCGGTTAGCATGGCCACATTTTCATTAATGTTTCATCTTCAGAATCTGCCTGTTCCTTACATTTCAAAGTTCAAAAGTAAGTAGCTTGCTTAGAATTATTTTTCCACTGTGAAGCTGAAACTGAAGATAAATTACACAAAAATAATAGGGGCGATTTTAACCCAAATCAGCCAGGTGTCTTATCCGCCAGGATGCGGCCATCTTCCATTTTAAGCTGCTCTTCTGAGCAGGCTGCAAAGGCTAAAGCCAGCAGGGTCCTTCTTTAAACATGCAGATTGAGGTCTGACTGCAATTTTAACTCTGGCCTGCATGCAGAAGCCAGTGTGGCTTTCCTGCCAGGTGAAGACAGCAGGAAGTGAATCCAGGACCAGAAGCCGCCATTTATGGTAATGTTTTTTACATTCTTTGTGGGAGGCAGAAGGAGCAGGAGTGCTCCTTCCAGCCACACAAGGAAAGTTTAGGCTTCCCCTGCCCTGGGCTCTCCCGCAAAACCATTCGGAAACCCCCATCCCAGTGACTTATCTCCTCGACAGTGAGCCTCCCATGGTGCTGGCCCGCAGCCTCCTGCCGCCTGAACTTCCACTCCCGCCCACCAGCCAACGACTGCATCACATCTGTTTCAGGCGTCAAGGTCACGCTTGGCGCTTGCCTCGCCCACCCGCCCGAATCCTGTTCCCAATTAGAATTAAATATCAGCGACCCACATGTCATACAACACTCAGTCATGTTAGCTTGATTGCAGCAGCGAGTGAAACATAATCATTTTCATAATGCAAAATTGCAACATTCTTAACTTACCAGTTGTTTTTTATTCATTCGTGGGATGTAGGCATCGCTGACATACAGCTGCACATTGATGGAATGGAACTCCTTGCTGTTTATGAATACTCCTGGTTGATCTGAGGGTGCGTAAATTTGCATGTGCGTGAAGTAGCTGACGCCCTGCAACCTGTAGGAAGCTAGCCAGAGATGCCAACCCGAGCGCCTGCTCATTCTGACTAGCGTCATCACAAGCGAAGTTGACATAAATGCTTGCCTTGGCAAACAACCCATTATTGACATGCCTTATGCATTTATGTGTAGCCGCCTGGGAGATCCTGGATATGTCTCTGATAGCGCCATGGAAGGATCCGGAGGCAAAAAAATTGAGGATGGTGCTCACTTTCAAAGCCACTGGTAGTACGTGGCCACCAGGTCCAGCAGGCAGCTAGGAGGCTTACTCCTTGTTCAAGGTCCAATCTATGGCAGCCATGGGACCATCCATCCCAATCTTGAGTCTCAGTACCTCCACAGTGCAGAAATTAGCCTCTCACCACAAGTACTCTGAACAAATCTTTCCGAGTGGTAGGTAAGAAAGCAGTTGTGAGCCTTGACTATTTATTGATGTATCTGCCTGACTTTTAATGAGCCCCATGAATTGTCATTCTCTTCTCGCCTTGGTTTCAATGGCGACTTTCAGGAAGCCCAAGAAACCCTGGCATGTGCTGTTAAATTTAAATGCTGGTTAAAATATCACTACAATTCAGTGATTTAAATATTAAAACCACTTACCCGCCTCTCTGGAGGGGGTTACACACATGCAGCCGAATATGCCCAAGCTAAACCTGGCCTGTTGAAACTGGCTTCCAGACGCGATGATATTTTCTGCGACTTTATCCTCCCACCCCCCCCGCCGCACCTAAACCCACATGCTCCTCCATGTTAAAATTCCCTCCTTTATGTAGGAGGTACTGTCGTATCTTAAGACAAGAACACTTTCAGACTTGATGATGACATGTTTCCAGTATACTGTTGGATTTCACTGTCTGGCTTCTTGCTGCAATAATGTTAAAATAAAACACTAAAAAAGTTTATTTGTAATTTAAATTACAATTACATAAGACCATTTGCTCTCTCGAGCCTGCTCCGCCATTCAATAAGATCATGGCTGATCTGATCTTGGCCTCAACTCCACTTTCCTGCCTGTTCCCCATTACCCTTGACACCGCTGTAGTTCAAAAATCTGTCTATCTCCGCCTTGAATATATTCAATGACCCAGCCTCCACAGCTCTCTGGAGTAGAGAATTCCAAAGATTCACGACCCTCTGAGAGAAGAAATTCCTCCTTATCTTCGTTTTAAATGGGCGACCCCTTATTCTGAAACTATGCCCCCTAGATCTAGATTCCCCCACGAGGGGAAACATCCTCTCAGCATCTACCCTGTCAAGCCCCCTCAGAATCTTATATGTTTCAATAAGATCACCTTTCATTCTTCTAAAATCCAATGAGTACAGGCCCAACCTGCTCAACCTTTCCTCATAAGACAACCACTTCATCCCAGGAATCAACCTTGTGAACCTTCTCTGAACTGCCTCCAATGCAACTATACCCCTCCTTAAATAATCATTTTACTTACAATTAACTTTAAACTTACTACAGCAACACAATATACATTCCCTTGAGGAATAAAAACCGCATGGGAAAAGTGGTACAAACGTGGCTAACTAGAGAAGTTAAGGAAAGAACTAGATTAAAATAAGAGGCATACAATGTTGTCAAAATTAATAGTAAGCCTGAGGATTGGGAGGGTTTTAAAACTCAACAAAGCATGACCAAGAAATCGATAAAGAAGAAGAAAATAGAATATGCGAGTAACCTAGCAAGAAATATAAAAAAAGATTGTAAGAGCTTCTACAAATATGTAAAAAGGAAAAAATTAGCGAAAGTAAACTTTGGTCCCTTAGAGGCAGAGACAGGAGAAATTATAATGAGGAATAAGGAAATGGCAAAGATGTGACACAAATATTTTGTATCTATCTTCACAGTAGAAGACACAAAAAACATACTGAACATAATGGGGAACCAAGGATCTAATGAGAGTGAGGAACTTAAGGTAATTAATATTAGTAAAGAAAAAGTACTGGAGAATTTAATGGGACTAAAACCCAATAAATTCCCTGGACCTGATGGCCTACATTCTACGGTTTTAATAGGTGACTGCAGAGATAGTGGATGCAGTAGTTTTGATCTTCCAGAATTCCCTAGATTCTAGGACAGTTCCCGTGGATTGGAAGTTAGCAAATGTAACCCCACTGTTCAAGAAAGGAGGAAGAGAGAAAACAGGGAACTACAGGCCAGTTAGCCTGGTATCAGTAGTAGGGAAAATGCTAGAATCTATTATTAGAGATTGGTAATGGGACACTTAGAAAATCATAATATGATTAGGCAGAGTCAACATGGTTTTATGAAAGGGAAATCATGTTTCACAACTCTATTAATGTTTTTTGAGGTTGTAATTAGCAGGGTAGATAAGGGGAATCAGTGGATTTAGGATATTTGGGTTTTCAAAAGGCATTCAATAAGGTACCACACAAGAGGTTGTTACACAAGATTAGGGCTCAAGGGATTAGGGGTAATATATTAGCATGGATTGAGGATTGGTTAACGGACAGAAAAAAAAGAGTAGGAATAAACGGGTCATTTTGGGTTGGCAGATTGTAACTAGGCGGGTACCACAAGGATCAGTGCTTGGGCCTCAGCTATTTACAATATATCAGTGACTTAGATGAGGGGACTGAGTGTAAAGTATCCAAGTTTACTGACAATACAGAGTTAGGTGGGAAAGTAAGCTGTGAGGAAGACGTAAAGAGGCTGCAAAGGGATATAGATAGGTAAGTGAGTGGGCAAGAAAGTGGCAGATGAAGTATAATGTGGAGAAATGTGAAATTATCCACTTTGGTAGGAAGAATAGAAAAGCAGAATATTTTTTAAAAGGTAAGAGATTAGTAAACGTTGATATTCAGAGGGATTTGGTGTCCTTCTATACAAATCACAGAAAGTTAGCATGCAGATACAGCAAGTAATTAGGAAGGCAAATGGTATGTTAGCCTTTATTGCAAGGAGTTTGGAGTATAAGAGTAAGGAAGTCTTGCTAAAATTATATAGGGCTTTGGTGAGACCACACCTGGAGTACTGTGCACAGTTTTGGTCTCCTTACCTAAGGAAGGATATACTTGCCTTAGATGGGAGTGCAACGGAAGTTCACTAGATTGATTCCTGGGATGAAAGGGTTGTCCTATGAGGAGAGATTGAGTAGGATGGGCATATATTCTCAGGAGTTTAGAAGAATGAGAGGTGATCTCATTGAAATGTATAAAATTCTTACAGGGGTTGACTGGGTAGATGCTGAGAGGCTGTCTTTCCTGGCAGGAGAATTTAGAACTAGGGATCATAATCTCAGGATAAGGGGTCAGCCATTTAGGACTGAGATGAGGAGAAATTTCTTCACTCAAGGGTGGTGAATCTTTGGAATTCTCTACCTCAGAGGGCTGTGGATGCTTAGTCGTTGAGTATATTTAAGACTAAGATCGATAGATTTTGGACACTGAATGAATCAATAGCTATGGAGATCGGGCGGGAAAGTGCAATTGACGTAGAAGATCAGCCATGATCTTATTGAATGGTGCCGTAGGCTCAAGGGGCCATATGGCCTACTCCTGCTCCTATTTCTTTTTTACAATAGAAGATGATAAAGTATAGTTTTGAACTAGGATCAGCAATATTTTTAAACTACACATAATACAATAGGTTAACTGAGAAAAATAATACTCCCATTATGAAGACATTGGAATTTACCACAAGAAAATGTGAAACATCTTGTATTTTTTAAATAGCAATTTTAGTTAGCAAGTTGCTTTATGTAAGTCATTCTGTATTTTCACACTATTTCCTGTAAGTAAGATAATAATTGTAAAATTGTGAGGTTATTGAAAAATTATGAATTCTTTTGATGTTATATTGCATGAAGGCATAAGAAGGGTGACACTATCACAGTTATTATCTATGACTGGTAGCTAATTTCATTCACTGATGATATTATCTTTCTGCCTGTGTGTACAGAGATAGTATAATCTGTGACTGATATCATCATGGCACAGTGTCATCTGTGGCAAAACGATACCATCATGGTATATTGTCATAAAAACAGAAAATGCTGGAGAAACTCAGCAGGTCAGGCAGCATCTGTGAAGAGAGAAACAGAGTTAACGTCAGAACTTCTGACGAAAGGCCATCGACCTGAAACGTTAACTCTGTTTCTCTCTTCACAGATGCTGCCTGACCTGCTGAGTTTCTCCAGCATTTTCTGTTTTTATTTCAGATTTCCAGCATCTGCAGTATTTTCTTTTTGGATGGTATATTGTCATCTATGATTGAAAACCCAACATATGAACATAGGACTATAGGAACAGGAGCAGGCCATTCAGCCCCTCAAGCCTGTTCTGCCATTCAATTAGATCATGACTGATCTGTATCCTAACTCCATTTACCCGCCTTGGACCCATACAACCTTACAGCCCCAGTGTAAACATATGGCCCTTGATTTTCAGGGTGCTTTGAATATTTCCAATTGTCTGATGATATGTATTGAATCGTTTGTCCATTGTGATGGAGCTTGCCAGTCCCTGACATAGGTGTCAGAAATTGGTTCATGAATCCACTGCAAAAATGGTAATTAATTTCATTATGTGAAAATTAACTGCACACAGTAAGGTGATGGTAACATGGCCTTTATTTCTAACTTGGCTGCTATAATCCTTTCAGATGTAAAAGGAATGATCACAGCTCGTGTGCTCATTTGAGTTATTACATTGACTGTAAATGTTTATTAGTCTCATTAATAGTTACTCAATTTCCAGTTGAATCACTAAGATTAAGATTTAGCAGGGGAGAAATTGGACACCTATACAGCTGTTTTTCAGATGCAAAATAAGCGAAATGGAGTCCAAAATTGGGTCACGATCTCCCAGACTCGAATTGACATCGGACCTGCGTCTCATGCAAAATTGAATCAGGCGCTTTTAGTTGCTCAGGCGGCAGGCTGATTTACTTATTCAAATTGGGGTCCTACACCGATGTGAAATTGGACAGCACTAGGCGGATCTTGCGCCATGTCTGCTCTGACTCGTTCTTTCGGGTCTATAGCAGATTAACTAGTGGTCCTTAAAGGGATCTCTGGAAGTTGCTGCAAAAAGGTCCAAAACTTAGTTAACTTTTGTAGTTTGTGGAGTTGGAAGGACGCTGCCGGCCAGAGCTCGCCCCCTTTCAATATCGTCTTCCCACCTTGCAAAACCTACCTCAGGGCTGCAACTGGCCCAATTTGCTGCCATTGGTCCCAAGCCATTCATTTCGCACTCATCAGCATTGTGGGGGGGTACCGTTATGTCTCACCATTCACTACAACTCACTAAGCCACTTCCAAAGGTGCACACAAATCTGTCCAAGGTGGAAAGTGTTGAAAATAAGGATTTCAATGTTTGACAGTACATTATTACAAACTTTACATAAACATTGGATAAAACACCCAAATGGCTACCCTTGTGTGTGTTGTTAGTTGGTATGATTGCACTAGGATGAGGATGAGTGTGAGGGGTGGCTAGTAAGATGGGGAGGTGATAATGTAGATAGAGAGGGTTGGGTGGAGATGCAAGGTATTTTGGTGTGAGTAAGGATGTGCAGGAGTAGGGTAGGGAAGGCAGAGTGATGGGGATGTGATGAGAGGCACAGCAAGATGAGGTTGAGTGTGGCTTTGTACTAATGTTTCATGATCTAATGAGATCATTGAAACATTTGCGCCACTGCACCCAGGTCCTCCTGACCACATCCCTGCTTGTGCCCTCCTGTGCAATGTGCAACCAGGCTGTTTTGATCTCCTGGGGAGATCTCTTCCGCCCATGAGAAGGGAAGAGGACCTCCCTGCGTGCTCTGACTCCCTCCATAAGCATATGGAGGGAGTCATGGGAGAACTTGGGTGCAGCCCTCTGCCTCTGCAGTCATTGTCAGTGTTTGCAGCACCTCAATGCTATAGAACACTGACAGCACAACATCAAAAGAAATGTGGCCATGGTCCCTTTAAGGAAACCGGCTGATGACGCGTCATGAATAACGTCACCAGACCTGCTTCCTCTAATTGGGCCGGGTAACATGTTGGGCAGGCTTAACAAGCCCTATTAACGTAAGTTCATCTTGGACAGCGGGATGGAGCCAGCGGGGCCGTGACCCGCCACTGACATCACCCGCACCCGACCCGCCCAGGTAAGTAAAATCCCGCCAGAGTCTTTACTGGCCCCATACTTCCCTATGTTCCTGAAGCACAGCGTTAGGTATGAGTTAGAGCAATGACCAGCACTGAGAAGAACAACAGGAAATGCAGCGGCTAGGTCCCTTCAGGCAGGGAATCAGCTGTTGTAGCACAGGCTTGTGACACAGCAGCTGTCTCACTGCCCAAGGCAGATAACAAGTGTAAATATTTGCATACAGTGCACAGGCCTGTCTATACCTGTATCTCAGGAGAAGAGGAGAGAAAATTGACACAAAATGGATTTCCAGGTGTTTTGTACTAGCATGCTTGACTCAATGTTCCAGCGGATATTTACATTAAAATGATTTAATTATTAGTACAAAGCAGCAGCTAAGGAAAACCATATTATCAGCCAGATTTGGCTCTTCTGCAAGTACTGCAGAATGTAAATTTAAGTTTGCTTGTAGTTTGTCCACGAAGAGAATATCATCAACAATGAGAGTAAAGCAGGGATAAAACAAATGAACTGTAACATAAAAAGAAAATCACAGATGATTGCATTTTGATTTCAACACATGGGGGGTAATTATAACCTCACCCACCTGGCGGGAAGCTGACAGGATCGGATCGGGCGCCCGTTTTACAATCCGCTTGATTTTACTTTCCATTGAAATCATGGAAGGTGAAAATGATCTCTCATGGGTTCAAATAGCACTGTGCAATATTAGTAATGAGTGCATTAACAAGTTTGTACACAGCTCCTACTTCCAGTATTTTACAGAAATCATTAACCCAGAAATTTCATGCAAACACATCAATGAGTTCATGACTAATATCGATCGAGATAATTCTAACCCAACAGCTTGTCACTAAGTTGTGAGAAACTCATTCAAGCAATATCAGTTACGAGCTAAAATCTCTATAGTGATGCAAATAAAAATGTTATTCTCCTCAGTTGTGTGTATAATCCCTTATGTTGTTCCCTTTTAAGGAGTGTTCGCAGTTATTAGCTGGCAAACCTTTCACGTTACTTTGGCATGAAATAAAAAAAACAGCATCAGCAACTTGATTCAGATTTCATTCAGATTTTCTGAGAAATCGGTTCTTTGCCTCAGTGGAACAAAAGGATGAAATAAGAAAGATTATTGGTCCTGGCTAAATTTGATAAGAATATATGAGGTTATTGGAAATATTGGAATTCCTTCTGTTTTATTCAGTAATATTAAAATATTGTGATGGTGAAGTTCGACTTTAGCGGCAGCGCAAAACGGGCGATAGCGAATCAGCCGCCCGTTTTACACCCCGTCCAAAATACGCCATCGCCTGTTTTGCACTGCCGCTGAAGTTGAATTTCACCCCCAGACATTCTGAAGTAAGTCTGCTGTATTCGTGCTCCATGTGGCTCGCCAAAAGTCTTGTTAACATTATAAAAATCTTTATAGAATCTATCATATCTTATATTCAGAGCCCTTTGTAAATTAGCATATTTTGTTGTCAAGGTGGTAAACTGGGCAGAAGAGCCATCGGTCATTATCATTGTGATAACATTGCATACAAGGAATGCAATAAAGAATTCATGTTGCAATGACACATACCAACAATATTTCTGTCAATTCCACAATCATATAAAAGGGTCACTGAACACTTTTTCACAGTGCAGGATTTGTTCCATTCGTTGCAAAGTGCCCAGCAGCTTAGATGACAGCTGTGAAAATGAAGTAACAAAGCAGGGTGTTCCGTTCCTTCTCCAGCTTTGATTTTAGGTTTCAGACTCTTGTTAATGTTAATAGTAGTTTCCATGTTTATTGCTGACAAAATAAGGGAAGCTGTGTTTGCTGCACGCCTAATATGTTGTAATTTTATCCAAATTCACTGCTTAGCTAGGGTGACATATTACCTATACAATAGTTCATTCTACCTTGAATAACTATCCTCGTTGTGGCATACAAATTGCTTTGGTCGTGTAGCAGGAATTTCTTTTGTCTGCAGAGAAACAGAGTAGTTACATTCAATTCTTCATGTAGAGGAGGGTGCAGTAAAAACAAACAGTACATGGCATGTTACAAAATGCCTCACACAGACTTTGGGTGGATAGTGTTATTGCAACAATGATTTGGTAATATGAAGACAGTATTATGGCACCACATGCCTTGTTATTCATTGAAAACAAAAGATGGTTATAAAAAGTACTGTTGTTCCCAGGTGAATTAAGAGTCCTAAACTGCTTTTATACCGTTTAGTATATTGCTTCATTTTGTTAATTAGGGCACAGTAAAACAAATACACAAATAATTATATTTATCTGAATTATAATGAGTTAGAAACCTGAAATAGATGATAAGAAAATAATTCTGTGCAATGTCTGCAAGCTAATTTTATTCTATTATTATAATAGTACAAAAAAATTAAAATTGTGGGAAAAATGTCATATAAACAGTTATAATATTTATTATATATCTTCATCCACCATTTTTATTATTCATTTCTATTTTTAGATTATAAGCATCTGGCCACCATGGTTTGGGAGGATCCACCACAGGGTGGTAGCTTGGTTTGGGCTCCACTTCAGCAAGAAGAGAAGTGGATGCTGCTCCAGAAGTCACATGGAAATGTCTGCGGGGGATTCAAGAGAATGTCATTTACCAAGGGTTACTGTGGTGAACAGATTGACTAGAGGGAGAGGGAAGGGTTACTGTGGTGAACAGATTGACTAGAAGCAGAGGGAAGGGTTACTGTGGTGAACAGATTGACTAGAGGGAGAGGGAAGGGTTGCTGTGGTGAACAGATTGACTAGAGGCAGAGGGAAGGGTTGCTGTGGTGAACAGATTGACTAGAGGCAGAGGGAAGGGTTACTGTGGTGAACAGATTGACTGGAGGCAGAGGGAAGGGTTGCTGTGGTGAACAGATTGACTAGAGGCAGAGGGAAGGGTTACTGTGGTGAACAGATTGACTAGAGGGAGAGGAAAGGGTTACTGTGGTGAACAGATTGACTAGAGGCAGAGGGAAGGGTTACTGTGGTGAACAGATTGACTAGAGGCAGAGGGAAGGGTTACTGTGGTGAACAGATTGACTAGAGAGAGAGGGAAGGGTTGCTGTGGTGAACAGATTGACTAGAGGGAGAGGGAAGGGTTGCTGTGGTGAACAGATTGACTAGAGGGAGAGGGAAGGGTTACTGTGGTGAACAGATTGACTAGAGGCAGAGGGAAGGGTTACTGTGGTGAACAGATTGACTAGAGGGAGAGGGAAGGGTTACTGTGGTGAACAGATTGACTAGAGAGAGAGGGAAGGGTTGCTGTGGTGAACAGATTGACTAGAGGGAGAGGGAAGGGTTGCTGTGGTGAACAGATTGACTAGAGGGAGAGGAAAGGGTTGCTGTGGTGAACAGATTGACTAGAGGGAGAGGGAAGGGTTGCTGTGGTGAACAGATTGACTAGAGGGAGAGGAAAGGGTTACTGTGGTGAACAGATTGACTAGATGGAGAGGGAAGGGTTACTGTGGTGAACAGATTGACTAGAGGGAGAGGGAAGGGTTTTGTGGTGAACAGATTGACTAGAGGCAGAGGGAAGGGTTACTGTGGTGAACAGATTGACTAGAGGGATAATCTGTTCTCCCAACTGTGCCTTACTTAATCATATAATGTTTTGCAATGCAATTTTGTCAGAGTGTATGTGGACCTTACCAGGTTGCACACATTACTGTTAATATTGTCAATGCCTCTGTTTGGCAATAAAAGGCTCTGGGATAGTGGTAGAGGTGTGGAAGAGCTAGGTTCTGTTTCATATAGCTGGCATCTCCCCTCAGCTCATGTTGCAGACCTTCTTGTGCATTCATCGTGCACCATAAATTATTCTATGGAGGATCTAATGGCAGGTGAAGAGTCTTCCTGCCTCTCAACATGGCATGATGGATTCTGGTAAAAGAACATTTCAGGAACAGAATTAGACCTTTAACTGATCTCATCCCCACTTTACTATCTCACCATAACCCTCAAACCTCTTTTTATCTGTCAAAACCCGCTGTCAAAATGTGCACACCTGCATTTCCCAATGTCGGGTCAGCCAGCGCTGAGCAGACCCAACAGGCAGCGGCGGGAGACCCAATTCAAATCATTAGTGGCTTGTTTACAGCCACTTAACAAAGCTTTTTTCCCAGCTTTTTAACATTCACAGGTCTCCCACCAGTTTCTCACTGTGCCTAGACTCATCAGTGAAGCTGAGGCAGGAGGTCAGTGGCCATTGAATCAACTGATGAGTTGACAGCTTCAAATGTCAACTCAAAGCTCACAGCTGATTCAGATATCTTCCCTTAAGCACTAGCATCTCTAAACTGCATTTCCACAACAGATTCAGGGTGCTGCAAGTCTTTACACAAGTCTCCATGCAGTCTGATCTCACCACCACTCCCACCATTGACAGATCGCTTCTGTCATCTCTACTTCACCTGCCAACTAATCCATCAGCATGGGTGCACTTTATACTCTCTCACCTTGGTCCTCAGAATCCCACCACAATCAGCCCCAACACCAGCAGCACCAGGCACACTAGCGGCACCAACAACCACACCAACCTTCTCCGCAATCACCTTATGCTATACAAAACACAGGGCATCAGCACCCGACCACATTGCTACCTGGGATGCCAGGGATGGCCTCACCATGGCCACATTTACTTCACTTGATGCTGCACACCCTGGCTGCCACAGCATACACTAGGTTAGCACCACCCCACAACAAAACCATAAAGCATCCCTACAATGCCCAAGCCATTCCTTTCACATTCATCAGCATTATGGGGGGTACCGTTATGTCTCACCATTCACTGCAACTCACTAAGCCACTTCCAAAAGTGCACACAAATCTGTCCAAGAAAGCAAAGTGTTGAAAATAAAGATTTCAATGTTTGACAGCACATTAACAGAAACTTCACATGAACATTGGCTAAAACACACAAGTGCCTACCCTTGTGTGTTGTTAGTTGGTATGATTGCACTAGCATGAGGGTGAGTGTGAGGGGTGGCTAGTGAGATGAGAAAGTGTTAATGTAAATAGAGAGGGATGGGTGGAGGTGCAAGGTAAGTTGGTGTGAGTAAGATTGTGCAGGAGTAGGGTAGGGAAGGCAGAGTGATGGGGATGTGATGAGTGGCACAGCAAGATGAGGTTGAGTGTGACTTTGCAGTAACGTTTCCTTATCTAATGAGATCATTAAAGGTTTGCGTCACTGCACCCAGGTCCTCCTGACGACATCCCTGCTTGTGCCCTCCTCCGCAATGTGCAACCAGGCTGTGTTGATCTCCTGGGGAGGTCTATTCCGCCCATTGGTAGGGAAGAGGACCTCCCTGCGTGCTGTGACTCCATCCATAAGCATATGGAGGGAGTCATGGAAGAACCTGGGTGCAGCCCTGGACCTTTGTGCAGTGCTTGTCAGTGTTTGCAGCACCTCAATGCTGGAGAACACTGACAGCACAAATGTCAAAGTAAATTTGCGCATGGTCCCTTTAAGGAAACTGACTGATGAAGCGTCATCAAATGATGTCACCAGACCCGCTTCCTTCAATTGGCCGGGAAACGCGCTGGACGGGCTTAACAAGCCCAATCAGGGGAAAGTCATGTCGGAGGCCAGGATGGAGCCAGCAGCGCAGTCGCGACCTGCCACGGACATCACCTGCCACGGACCCGCCGAAGTAGGGAAAATCGCGGCCCATATGTCTGTTACTATTTGTATGAATTATTTCTTTATTTTACTCCGACCTAATTTCCTAATATTTAAAATTCTGTTCGCTAGCCTTTGAACCCTTGGGGGAAAAATCCGGTTGGTTAGCACCTTCCGTTAGTGCCTCCAGGGGGGCGCTAACGGGGCGCTAACAACTTACCGCCGGAGCGCGGCGATTTTAGCGCCGCCCGCAAAATTGACCTGCCGGTTTGCTAAACACTACCGCCACGATCTCCTGCGCCTTGAGATCGTGATGTCATCCAAGCACGCATCGCCCCGGTAGCGCCCAGACCGGAAATTTATTCTCGCCTCCTGCTTCAGCGCCTGCCGCTAGGAACGACAGGTATAGGGGGACGTTTTGCAGTTGGCTGGGAGCTGGGGGAGCGCTATTTAAAGGCATGCGCTTCCTGCTTTTTCCACTCAGCAATCAATTCTGCATACGCAGGTTGAGAGAAGCGTCTGGAGACATTTAACGCTATCTTACCTGAAGGAGTTTTGGTCGTCAGCAAGACTTTTCAGGTTCCAATTTCTGTAACGTTTAGTACTACCACATTTAGAAGATTTAATGGGGGCTGTACTGGCACGGGGCCTCGTCCTCCAGCTTCACTGTCAGAGGCAGAGAGAGAGAGTGGAAAACGTGATCAGAAGGAGGAGGGCCAACAGGGCTCTGAACAGGGGACCTTACCCTCCAGGGTATTCTGGGAGCAATTCGCATACATTCATCTGTCTGAGGAGCAGTGTTTCAGAAGGCTGCGCTTCAGCAAGGAGGTGGTCACAGAGCTCTTCCACCTCCTGCAGCCAGAGCTCCAGCCTCAGCTCAGGACCAGGACATCTCTGTCGGTGGCAGTGAAGGTCGACGGTGGCTCTCAATTTCTATGCCAGTGGCTCCTTCCAGGCTTCAACGGGGGATATTGAGGCAGAAATTCCGATCCCTATGGGTGGGTAGGCGCTGTTTACTCACCCGTAGGGCCAACGGAAATGCTGGTTTTAGGCATGCATCGCGCATGCGCTGGAAACCGGCATTTCTGATCTGTCAAGAAAGCTCTTGACAGATCCTCCGCCTGCCCGGGAACAGGGCCTCTGCGGGTAGAGAGTTCCGTTTTTTGGAGACCCTCCGCCTGCAGAAAACCCTTACAATTCTTGCGCCTGGTAAAAGCAGGCATAAGGCCTGCTTTTACCAGGATAAGAGTTGAAAAAAGTTAAAAAAAAAATTCCACTGATTTATCATTTAAAAATACTTTAAAGAAAGGTAAGTTTATTTTTAGCCCCGTTAAAAACTTTAATTATTTTTTTCAAAAAATAATTTTTTGTTTAAAATACTTAATTTATTGTAATTTAAAGTCATTTTAAAAATGTGATTTAAAAAAAAATTATTTAAAGTTTTACTATGTTTTGGGGGTGATCTCTATTCATATATTTGACAGGACTTCCTGTCAAATGTATGAAGGGCGATTCCCTTCTGTGATTGGCTCCCCATGGCCCACGTGATCACAGGGACGCTGCGAACCGCCTGCGCCTCTGGGATACGTGGGCCCTGCACACCAGGCAGTTTGGAGAGGCCCAGCAATGGAACTCTGCGCCTCCCGGGAGCCCTCCGGTCTAGGCACAGATTTTTCCAGATCGCAGCCCTCCGCCCGCGGGAGGCCTGCGAACGGAATTTCTGGGCCAATGTGAACATCTCCCAGTTCGCTGTCCCTTGCTGCATCCGGGAGGTCACAAATGCTCTGTACAAAAGGAGAAGGGAGTACATCTCTTTCCCCATGACCCGAGACAAACAGTGTGAACGCGCATGTGGCTTCGCTAGGATAGCGGGCTTCCCCATGGTTCAGGGCGCCATTGACTGCAAGCACGTGGCATTGTGGGCACCTCAGGAAAACCCAGAGGTTTTCCGCAACCGCAAAGGCTTCCACTTTCTGAACGTGCAGTTGGTGTGCGACCACAGACAGCGCATCCTGTCCGTCAATGCCTGCTATCCTGGCAGCAGCCATGATGCATTCATCCTGCGCCAGACTGGTGTCCCAGACCTGTTCCAATCACCGCATCAACCTCGTGGCTGGCTCCTCGGGGACAAGGGTATCCACTCTGCACCTGGCTGATGACACCGCTCTATAACCCCAACACTCCTGCTGAGTTCCAATACAATGGTAGCCATGGCGTCACCAGGAACCTCATTGAACAGGCGATCGGCGTGCTGAAGCAACGGTTCCGGTATCTTGACCACTCTGGGGGAGCTCTGAAGTACTCCCCTGATCGAGTATTGGTTTTCATTGTTGTGTGCTGCATGCTGCACAACCTCGCAATTCTGTGGGCCCAGCCATTGCCACCAGGGATTGGTGGACCACCTCAAGAGGAGGAAGAGGGAGAGGAGGAGGAGGAGGCGGAGGAGGAGGATGCGGAGGAGGAGGATGAAGAGGAGGATGAAGAGGAGGATGAAGAGGAGGATGAAGAGGAGGAACAGCAGCAACAACGTGGGAGGCAGGCGCTCAATGTTGCTTCTGCAAGGGCCATTCGTGAACACCTGATAAGATACCGCTTCTGATGAATGACAGAGAAGATGGCCTTTGGGATCAACAAGCACATCATTACAGCCATCCCGCAGCCCCTATTACCGGGCAATATTCCAATGAGTAACATGAGGAAATTTGTAACATTTCAATAAAAAAAATTATTTTTCTGAACAACTGTGTCTTATTAAGCACAACCAATAACAAACAAACACAACAATTCATTAACAAACACAACTGGTTCTTACCACATCAAAATAAGTCTGAACAGAGTGAACAATATATTTACATTCACATTCAACTTTGGTACAAACATTCCCCCAATATGTTCAAAAATTTTTGTTATTCGATCTTCTTCAATGATCTCCCTCCCCTTCGCACTTCCCCCCTTCCCACCCTACTGCTCCTCCGTAATGTGGCCCCAGTGGCTGCAGCAAGGCTGGCGGAAGGCTGCTGAATGTTGGATCCAGAGACTGCAGATGGCCTTGAAGGACGCCCTGGACCAGCTCTGGGCCTGGAGAGCCCGGCTGCAGACTGCACCAACTCTGCATGGGCGGCAGCAGTCCGGGCTGGCTGGGTTACACACTGTGGCAAGTGCAATGGCGGAGCAGCAGTGGTGGGAGCAGGAATGCTGTCATCCTGAGAGAGGACAGCACCTTCCTGCTCGACCAACACACTGCCACTCCCCCAGGGCAGAACCACAGCATCCGGAGCAATCTGCTCGAACACAGATTGCTGGCCTGCTGCGGTACCGTGAGATCCCCGGTGGACAGTGGGCGACCCAGCGACGATGGCTACAGTCAGTGCTTGCGTGGCATCAATCTGAGACTGCATGAGAGCAGTCTGAGACTGGATGGCACCAACCAATGACTCGATTCCAGCACTAAGTTGTTGCATTGCCTCGGCCTGTGCTGCAATAGCTGCTGCCACCTCACCCATGACACGCAGCATGGGGTCTGGGTCCCCACGGTCTCTCTGCAATTCAACCATTCTCTGCAACGAGGCAAGGATGGGATCGAGAGTTTGCACACAGATGACAGCTGTGCTGGCGGCGGACTCCTCCACGCTCCTAGGCAGTGCATCCATGCTCTCGAGCACCCTTGCCATTGCACCCGTGAGCTCAGTGTGCATGCTCATCGCCTGAGTATTCATTGCCGCGATATCGAGGTCCTCATCTGAGTCCTGTGCAGCAGAACTTGTGCGCACGCTCACTCTCCGGGGAGATGGCCCCCGAGCTTCCCTTTCCCATAGCGTTGCTGCAGCCTGCTGGGTCTGGAGCCATTTCCTCTGCTCCCCTTCAGCGACCACGTGGCCCCATTATCGGATGTCTCGCCCTCGGGGGACGCGGGCAGTGAGGCTCCGGCTTGGTGTTCCTCCTCCTCTCCCGCGTCGCTGCCACTGAGAGGTTGAGGGACAGGCTGGTCAGCTGGGGGCTCACTATCTGAAAGCAGGAAGGCACAAGAGTGGCTTTAACGTGAGGGCATAGGGGCAGGAAGGGAGCAAGGAATGGAGACAGTATAGTTAGATGGAAAGTGGGAAAGGCTGGTGTTGTGAGGGGGAAGTGGTTTGAGAGATGATGAACATACCATTGCTGTCCCCAAGGGGTCGACCTCTCCGAGTTCCACAGCGCCCACGACATGGCTCGCAATTATTCTGTGCACTCGCTCCTCCAGCTGTGTGAGGGGGTGCAGCTCCGCCTGACCTTCTCCCGTGTGTTGTTGCTCCCTCCTGTTATGAGCAAGCTTGGCCTTCAAGAAAAAGGACAGCGTGTGAGTGAGTGTGCAGCCATGTGTTTGGCAGATGTGCCTACCATAGTTGAATAGCCGTTAATGTCTACAAGGTGTGAGATGTGGATGTGACTTTTAGTAGATTGGCATAGTTGTTGGGTGAGTGTTGGGAATTTGACACTTTATACCGTCTGTGCACAGAGTGAGGTTGAGATGGTGGGATGTAAAGGTATTTCAAGCATCTACTCACCCTGACCACCCGAGTGAGGTCGTTGAACTTCTTGCGGCACTGCGTGTGAGTCCTTTGGACCAGGCTTCTGGACGATACGTAATGGGCCACCTCCCTCCACACCCTTGTAAACTCCCGGGGCAATGGCCTCCTGCCAGTATCTGGAAACAGTACTGCCCATCGGCGTTTCACAGCCATAACCAGAGCCTCCAAGGCCTGGTCGCTAAACCAGCGAGCTCTCTCCCTGGGCCTCTGAGCAGCCATGATAATTGATGTTGAAGATTTGCACCTCCTTGCAGGCCCAGGTCAAAAGCAGCAATGAGCAGGGTGAGGCTGTGCAGCATGATGGACCCTCCCCTTTAAGAACTGGAAGGCGCCAGTCTGTCTGAGTACTAGGTAATTGACAGCACCTGAGCTTGAGTAGCGCTCTGAGGTAGTGCCCCGTTCCCCGACGTTAGCGCCCTATAGAGGTGTATAGCGCTTGATTTAGTGCTCCAATCACCTCTAGGGGCACTGGAGATGAATTTCCTGGTCGCCGGTGATAATTTGCGCCGGGCGCTAAATTTTGCGCCCGGCCGATATTAGCGCCTCAAAATGGTCGATACTGAATTTTTCTCCCTTTGACAATATAGATGTGGTCTAAACAGTCTGTTTTATAATTCTGAAACCCTAGGTCACATCAGAATCTTCACTTTTCCAACGTGAACAAACCTAAGTACTTTAACCTTTTCTTATAGCTTTTATTCTTGAGACCAGGTATCATCCTGGCTGCCTGGTTACCCTATGCTCCCATGGGCCATAATATCCTTCCTTTGGTGTAGTTATCAGTAAGGTACACAGGGCCTGAAAACCCACAGGCCAGCCATCCCACCAGTCATGCCAGGAATGCACTCACCAGTGGCGGGGGGGTCATGTTGATTTTGGGTGATCGTCTAAAACTGGTGATATTGATTCAGCTTCAGCTTCAGCTTTTGTTTCTTGGTGACCAGAAGTGTACACAGTTTTCAAGGTGCAGTCTGACCAGAGCATTGTACAATTTGATTACTACCTTCTCTGACTTACATTCTACTATTTATGCTGTGTAGTTCAACATACTGTTGGCTTTGTTAATTCCTGCTCTGCTTTGGCTGGATCTGTTTAACGTTGAGTCTACTAAGATTCCTAGGTCTCATTTAGCTTCATACTTAACTATTTCAACAGCATTCATGAAGTATATATACCTATTTATCCTTTCTACATGCAGCACTTCCCACTTGTCTGTATTACATTTCAGCTGCCTTTGTTCTGCCCACATCCATATCTTGTCCAATTCATTCTGTAATTTCTCAGCTGCTCCTTCTGATTCTGTTGCCCCTCCTAGTTTGGGACCATTTACACATTTCTGAATCCATCCAGCAAATTTATATAAATCAGAAACAGTACTGGTTCCAGCACCAAGCTCTGTGATGCCTCACTCAGTATTTTCCCCCTCCATTTTGACATAACTCCTTTAATGAGCACCCATTGTTTCCTACCCTTCTGCCAGTTTATTTCCTTCTTCTTTCTGGTTCCCGCCATTCATTTTGGAGAATGAATCCTCCTCTGTGGGCATCATCAGACATCAAGAATGTGAACTATACTCAGAACTGTCAACTGCACTGATAGACACTGCTAGCACACAGACTAAACATAAATCAGAAAATTCCACCAGAGCCAAATATTAAATAGTATAAATGATAACAGATATCTATCAGTGATTTAAAGAGTAGAATGCAATCTCTGAGTTCAGAGGATGGTTATAAACTGCTCAACATTTATTCTCTTGGTTGTTGAAAACATCTGAACTCTTTGATTAAATCATTGCAAGACAGCTATTATTTCCTCTGTATATCAAATCTCAAGTAGAATCTGTTTTCTGTCCTTCTGCCCAGACATTGTCCATAGTGGTACTATTGAAGCATTTGTCAAACAATGACAGAATGCTGGTTTGTGTTCTGGCCTGAGTCCAAGGGAGCAACTGAACTCTTCAAAATGAAGAGTTGCTGAGATTTCCATGCTTGGTATCCTTTAGCCTAGTATGATTAAGTTAAAACAGTTTTAATTCATAATTGTTTTCATTAATTGTACAAAGAACAAAATATAAAAATATCCATAACCTGAATAAGTTGCATTTAAGATCCAATTAAACTTACAAAACCTGCCAATATTGACACCGCAAAATACAAAAAAACTTAACATCTGGATTCATAGCTGGAAATTAATAGAGGAGGCAAATATTTATATCTTGAAGGCTAATCAACACTCTTAATCACTTAAAAGATGCAAAATAAGGCTTTTTTTGTGTGTTCACAAAGCATGATCAAACAGTTGACAAATAAAACATTCATGCTTTATTGTTTAAAAAAATCATACATCTAAATAACTTAGGAGCTGAAATCTAAGCACTGTTATATTTCCTTAAATATGTTCATTAGTATTTACATTCTGAATTGCTGACCAAGAAAGGGATTTGATTAAGGCTGCAGTGATTGTGAACCAAATCCACTCCAAATATAGAAGAGATGAATCGCTGTGTACATGATCAAAATACCGAATACAAAGTTGGCAGTGTTAAGGATTCAAGTGTTTGTGAGGCAATAGAGGCAATTTTAACCCTGCATGCTCAGCTGAAACAGTGTGGGTGGGCAGTTAAAATCGTCTAGGAGACTTACCCGTTGACATTCTGCTCCCTTCCCACAGTCTTTAATTTTAACCTACTCTTCTGAACAGGCAGCAAGGATGCCCACCTGAAACTGGTGGGATCCTTCTTTAAATATGCAGATTAAGCTCTGATGACATCATTGGTGCCTGACTGCTATTTTACCCGGTGGCCAAAGTGTGGAAGATATTGTGGCTGGAGAGGAGATGGGGTCAGAAGAGGCCCAAAGAAAGAAGTTTTTTTTAATGTTTTGTACTTTCCTTGTGGGGCCAGGAGGAGCAGGAGGGCTCCTCCCAATCCCAGAAGAATTTAGGCCTCCCCTACTGTGGGCTTCCCCGCTTTCCTGATCTTGAGACCCTCCCGAAAACCCTCCACAATTTGGACTTATCTAAGCTAAATGGTATCTTACCATTGTTCCCAGTCAGAGTCAACATTCCTTTAATTCCCATATGCAACGGAAAACTTTGGTGGATAAACTTTATGGATGTGCACTCCAGTCATAAAATACATCCTTAGCAATCAGGCCAGCACAATATGGGTTGCCGTTTCCTCTTGTTGCTACTTTTAATGAAAAAGTAATTGTGATTATAAAGTAATGTTCTCCACTTTACATTCACATCTACTTCTACAAGTTAAAAATAATGAATAGAGGAACATCTTAATGTTTTCTAATCTCCCTTTTGACCCAGTAAGGTGAGAATCCAAATCATTCATAAATCACGTAAAAACCTTGTACCAATTTCAGTTTCTGCTAATGATCATTTTCATCTGATATTATATATCCTTTTTAAATAGATAATTATAATTAACATATTTTTACGAATATGAAAGAAACCTTAACCTCAAGTTAGCACTTGCACTGTGCCCAGTGCAAAGATTTTGAGAGTAATTTTGCAAGTCTCTACTGGTGGAAATTGAACTACCAGCGACTATTTTGAATGTTATTATTTAAATAAAAAGTGCTGCTTCTAAAACAATTGTGCCTTTTACGCATTCTAATTTTTAAAATACTCTTAACATCGACCAGCAACACGAAGAAGAAGAGGATGAAGACGCACCAAGATAATCACTCTGGTTCTCCCAGGACAATAGTTTGATCACCCCGTATTCTGGACCGTGCTCCGCAGGAGTAAGCATAGCTTTTAGCTGTTAACAGTGTCGAATGACAACCAATAAACTGGCTTAATTAATATCAGTCTTTAAGTAATATCAGTCTTTAAGTAATATCAGTCTCTGTTAATGTCTCAGCCCGGGGTCCAACGAACCGAAATTTCGATCTTACGATCCCTACATTGGTAGCCTTTGGGATTCATGAAGACAGTTCCTATGTGTGAAGGAACCAGCAGGGCAACATAAGAACATAAGAAATAAGAGCAGGAGTAGGCCATACGGCCCCTCGAGCCTGCTCCGCCATTCAATAAGGTCATGGCTGATCATCGACCTCAACTCCAATTTCCCGCCAGATCTCCATATCCCTTGATTCCCCTAGAGTCCAAAAATCTATCTACCTCAGCCTTGAATATACTCATGGATGCAGCCAATGATGTCCTGGAATTGGAGAAATCCTGCAACCTATGCAAACCTCAGAGCCCTTTCCTGCAGCAGCCGAGAAGGAGCTCGAGGTAAAGAGGTTCAGTGACAGTGCAGCAAACAGTGGGGGGTGAGGGTTCAGGTGAGTGGAAATTTAAAAAGTCAAAGAAAAAGGAGAAGGCAATAGTGCAGGGTAGCGATAGGGGTAATGATAACCAGAGTGTGACAGGAAGGGATAGAGCGTTTAAACATAAGAGTGCATCAGGATGTGGGGTCAGAGTAGGGAAAAATGGTAAAAAGACAAAATTGAAGGCTCTTTATCTGAATGCACGCAGCATTCGTAACAAGATAGATGAGTTGACGGCACAAATAGAAATAAATGGGTATGATCTGTTAGCTATTACAGAGATGTGGTTGCAAGGTGACCAAGGCTGGGAACTGAATATTCAGGAGTATTTGACATTTCGGAAGGATAGGCAGAAAGGAAAAGGAGGTGGGGTAGCTCTGTTAATAAAGGATTAGATCAGTGCAGTAGTGAGAAATGATATTGGCTCAGAAGATCAAGATATAGAATCAGTTTAGGTGGAGATAAGAAATAATAAGGGAAAGAAGTCACTGGTGGGAATAATCGACAGGCCCCCTAACAGTAGCTACACTGTAGGACAAAGTATAAATCAAGAAATAATGGAGGCTTGTAAGAAAGGTACTGCAATAATCATGGGCGATTTTAATCTTCATATTGATTGGACAAATCAAATTGGCCAAGGTAGCCTTGAGGAAGAGTTCATACCAGGGAGCAGGGTACCTTAGATCTGGTAATGTGTAATGAGACAGGATTAATTAATGATCTCATAGTAAAGGATCCTCTCGGGAAGAGTGATCATAGCATGACTGAATTTCAAATTCAGTTTGAGGGTGAGAAAGTTGGGTCTCAAACCAGTATCCTGAACTTAAATAAAGGCAATTACAAATGTATGAAGGCAGAGTTGGCTAAAGTTGACTGGGAAAATAGAATAAAGGGTAAGACGGTAGATAAGCAGTGGCAGACATTTAAGGAGATATTTCATAACTCTCAGCGAAGATATATTCCAGTGAGAAGGAAAGACTCTAAGAGAAGGATGAACCATCCATGGCTAACTAAGGAAGTAAAGGATGGTATCAAATTGAAAACAAAGGCATACAATGTTGTGAAGATTAGTGGTAGGCAAGATGATTGGGAAATTTTTAGAAACCAGCAAAGGATGACCAAAAAAATAATAAAGAGAGAGAAGATAGATTATGAGAGTAAACTAGCAATGAATATAAAAACAGACAGTAAGAGCTTCTACAGGTATATAAAAAAGGAAGAGAGTAGCTAAAGTAAATGTTGGTTCCTTAGAGGATGAGACTGGGGAATTAATAATGGGGACAGGGAAATGGCAGAGGCTTTGAACAAATAATTTGTATCGGTCTTCACGGTAGAAGACACTAAAAGCATCCCAATAATAGATAATCAAGGGGCTAGAGGGAGGGGGGAACTTAAAACAATCACTATCACTAGAGAAAAAGTATTTGGTAAAATAATGGGACTAAAGGTGGACAAGTCCCCTGGACCTGATGGCCTGCATCCTAGGGTCTTAAAAGAAGTTGCTGCAGAGATAGTGGATAGATTGGTTGCAATCTACCAAAATTCCCTGGATTCTGGAGAGGTCCCAGCGGATTGGAAAACCGCAAATGTAATGCCCCTATTCAAGAAAGGAGGGAGTCAGAAAGCAGGAAACTGTAGACCAGTTAGCCTAACATCCGTCATTGGGAAAATGCTGGAGTCCATTATTAAGGAAGTAATAGCAGGACATTTAGAAAATCATAATACAGTCAAGCAGAGTCAGCATGGTATTATGAAAGGGAAATCATGTTAGACAAATTTGCTGGAGTTCTTTGAGGATGTAACGAGCAGGGTGGATAAAGGGGGACCAGTAGATGTAGTGTATTTGGATTTCCAGAAGGCATTTGATAAGGTGCCACATAAAAGGTTACTGCACAAAATAAGAGCTCACTGGGTTGGGGGTAATATATTAGCATAGATAGAGGATTGGCTAACCAACAGAAAACAGAGAATCGGGATAAATGGGTCATTTTCCAGTTGGCAAACTGTAACTAGTGGGGTGCCACAGGGATCAGTACTGGGGCCTCAACTACTTACAATCTATATTAATGACTTGGATGAAGGGACCGAGTGTAGTGTAGCCAAATTTGCTGATGATACAAAGATAGGTGGGAAAGCAAGTTGTGAAGAGGACACAAAGAATCTGCAAAGGGATATAGATAGGCTAAGTGAGTGGGCAAAAATTTGGCAGATGGAGTATAATGTGAGAAAATGTGAGGTTATCCACTTTGGTAGGAAAAATAAAAAAGCAAATTATTATTTAAATGGAGAGAGATTACAAAATGCTGCAGTACAGAGGGATCTGGGGGTCCTTGTACATAAAACACAAAAGGTTAGCATGCAGGTACAGCAAGTAATTAGGAAGGCAAATGGAATGTTGGCCTTTATTGCAAGGGGGATGGAGTATAAAAGTAGATAAGTCCTGCTACAAGTATACAGGGTATTGGTGAGACCACACCTGGAGCACTGCGTACAGTTTTGGTCTCCTTATTTAAGGAGGGATATACTTGCATTGGAGGCAGTTCAGAGAAGGTTCACTAGGTTGATTCCTGAGATGAAGGGGTTGTCTTATGAAGAAAGGTTGAGCAGGTTGGGCCTATATTCATTGGAGTTTAGAAGAATGAGAGGTGATCTTATTGAAACATATAAGATGCTGAGGGGGCTCGACAAGGTAGATGCAGAGAGGATGTTTCCCCTCGTGGGGGAATCTAGAACTAGGGGGCATAGTTTCAGAATAAGTGGTTGCCCATTTAAAACGGAGATGAGGAGGAATTTCTTCTCTAAGAGGGCCATGAATCTGTGGAATTCTCTACCACAGAGAGCTGTAGAGGCTGAGTCATTGAATATATTTAAGGTGGAGATAGACAGATTTTTGAACAATAAGGGAATCAAGGGTTATGGGGAACGGGCAGGAAAGTGGAGTTAAGGCCAAGATCAGATCAGCCATGATCTTATTGAATGGCGGAGCAGGCTTGAGGGGCCAAATGGCCTACTCCTGCTCCTATTTCTTATGTTCTTATGCTAGCTATAGCAGTTGGCTACAATTCTTTCTATAGGATATAACAAAACTCTGTCACTGCTTCTCTGGAGAAGCAAAGCCTCCTTCTGCATTGATCCTCAGAGAACTATGGTTGTGTTGTTCTGAGGCCAAGAACTCTGTTGAGAGTGTAAGGATTTCCCTAAGCATGCATCTTTTTATTAGTTCTCCCATGCGCTCTAGCTGTATTTACTTCTTCCTCTTCCTTCTTCCAGGCTAGGACTCCTAGAAGTACTCCCATGATGAAAAAAATACAATGCCGAGAGCCTTTTTACGGTTCAGAGCCTCGTTGACTAAAAGAGCTTTTTAATAACTTTAAGGTCAAAATACCCACAAGCTAGTGCAAGAAAATTGTATTTAAAGGCTCTATATAGCTTTACCTCAGAATAGCTGAGTATCCCTTTAAATAACATTTCAAATGTCCACCTCAGAACTTCTACCATCCATTGGCCGGATCAGGAAGTGGCATTAGTCATGTGGTCAGGTGGTGAAATCACACTGACACCGTAAATATGGAACATCAGACAAGTTCTGCAACCTTTGCAAGTCCTTAATTTTCCACCCATTGCTGGCGTATTTTTGACCGCAACCAAAGCAGGAAGGAGACAAAAATCATCCTCTGCTTCTTTGCCATTTTTCATCTTTAATGAATGAAATTCTAAAATTATTTTATTGAACTTACTTCTCACAATAAAGCGCAGAAACAATGCCTCGACCCCTAATGAGCATTTCCAGCAAAATCACAAAAGCCAAAATATTTCCTACATATCATTATGTAGTTGAAATAATTATAGTGCTGTCTAAAGGAAGGAATAAATTGCTATTTGCTCTTATTTCAAATACATAAATAATAACATGGTTTTAAAACAATGCCATTCAAAGTATGGGTTTCTCCAGGTCAAATCTTACCATGGTGGTGACCTGCTTTAAAAAAAATCTTTTTCATGCCTTAAACTGAAAAAAATTAGTGGTCTGTTCTGAAACACTGCTTTATTATTCACTGTAATTCAAACTTCTATGCACAGAGGAAATTCACAACCATTACTTATGTTTTCAATTCTCCCTCTGTCTTTAAAAGTTGCAGTGTATGAGTCATGGGAAAATTTCTCATTATTTGGTACATACGAGTTGCCTCCTAGTCCTTACAATTGTTCATTTGAAACAGTTTCCTGCTACTCTAGTTAAACCAATTATCAAACATTTAACCCCATGCCAAGAGTTTGAAAACCATAAGAAAATGTCAATGTACAGACTTACCCTTTTGATTTTATAATTTTGAGATAACGCAGCTGTACCTCAAGATAAGTTCTATTAAATCTTATGACAACTTGTTAATATGCGTTGTAACATATTGTAACTATTATGGGCTAAAAATTGGATAGCCCCCGAAAACTTTGCGCTGCCTGCTAATTATAATGACAGTGTGTGCAGCCTAGCGCTAAATGCACTGCTGAGTGGCTGCACACTCAGCAGGGGGCCCAAGTTTCGTGAGAGACCAGCACCAATTAAAGCTAGCCTCCACTGCTTAAAGCCAGCCGGCACCTCTTAAAGGGGAGGTGTATTCTGGCTGCAGCAGGTACTGGAAGTCGTTGTAGAGGAGTGTGTGACCTACAGGAAGAGTGAAGATGGCACAGCATGGCAGAGAGAGGGCTCCCAGATTTCCGGATGCAGCACTTGAGGCCCTGGTGCAGGAGAGGGACAGGAGGAGGGATGTCCTGTATGCCAAGAGGCCCTCCAGACAGACACTGTGAAGGGAATGGAAGCAGATAGCTGTTGCTGTCAATGCAAGCAGTGTAGCCCGAGGACCTGGATGCAGTGCAGAAAGAAGTTTAGTGGCCTCACACGAGTGGTCAAGGTCAGTGAATTCATGTTCAAATGCCATATCCCACAAACTGCACCATTAGCCTCACACACTGCTCAATTCACCACACCCCCATTACTCACCTACCAACAATCTCTATCAATCACGATTCATACCTCACATTCATATGCTCCATCTCACTCTCAAACACTTACCACTGTTGCAAGCCTCACACCCACATCTCACAGTTTGCACACACTGCCACCAATTCAACCATGACAGCCACATCAGTTATACACAGTGAACCACACTCACTGACACACTTCCCTCTCTCTTGCGTGACAAGCTGGTACACAATCGTAGGCAGCTGCAGCTAACTGGATAGTGACAGGCGTGCCTCCATATGCTGACCTCGCTCGAGGAGACGGTGCTTGGAGTAGCTGTGACTGAGACCATGGCCAGCGGCGGTGCTGCAAACATTGAAGATGATGGTATGCTCATACATAATCCTCCTTCTCACATCCCACTTCCCCCTCATCCCATAATCTCTTCTGACTTACAAGCTGCAGATGGTGTAAGCATGCTCCTCTTGCTTTCCTCCCTCTGCCTCACCATGACACTATCCTTGTGCCTTTCTCATTTCCAAGACACAAGAAATCCAACCTGGCTAGGCAGTGGTGGAAAAGGAAGAGGAGAGTGATGAAGAAGAAGAAACACCATCACTCGATCTGACACTCGCAGACACCAGCTCAGATACTGGCGCTGCGCAGACTTTAGAGGGCAGTTTAGAATCGGGATCTGCACTTGGTGAGTCACCAGGCATGAGTGGGCTGCTGCCAGGGCAGGGGGAAAAGGTAGCACAGGTGCCAGCTCCCTGGAGGGTGAGGTCCACACGGGTTCTGTTGCACAGGCCTCAGATGAGGACTTTGATGGGGTGGCCTACAGAAGAAGGCCAATGGGGTATGCACAACAAAATGCTTGGTGCACTGGCAGGCCTGCCAGAAAGCCTGTGTGCAACGTCATGGAGTATGGAGTCGTCCAGCTCCAACCTTGTTCAGGGCTTTGCTCAGAGCTTGGAGCCCATCCATAACTAGGGCTGTAGATAGGGCTTTAAACTAAAAAGTGGGGGGGAGGGGTCAGGTGAGGGGAAATTTAGAAATCTGAAGAGAAAAGTCAAGGCAATGGAGCAGTGTCGTGATTTGGTTAAAGATAAGCAGAGTGTGAAAGGGAGGAACAGAGAGCTTAATGGTAATAGTGCATCTGTGAATAAGGTGAAAGCAAGGAACAATGGTCAAAAGATAAAATTAAAGGCTTTTAACCAGAATGCACGAAGCATTCGTAAAAAGATAGATGAATTAGTGGCACAAATAGAGATAAGTGGGTTTGATCTAATAGCCATTACAGAGACATGTGCCCTGAATTTCCGATCGGAGGCTTCTTGCGTGTGGATGCCTCCGATCGGAAAAAAATCTACGAACCTACCTGCTGGTTCCGTAGATCCCGAGGCTTGCGATCCTGGGCCTCTCCAGATCCACGCGGGCAGAGGACCACGTATCACAGGGGCGCATGCGGTTCACAAGCGCCCCTGGGATCACGTGGGCCAGGTGAACCAATCAAAGAAGGGAATCCCCCCTTCATACTTTTGACAGGTCTCTACGCACAGAACTGTCAAAAGTATGAATGGGGATCACATTTAAAAACACAATAAAACATTAAATAATTTATTTTTTAAATTACATAATTAAAATTAATTAAAATTCCATTTCATTAAATATTTTTTAAAAGTTAGCGTCCCTGCGCCATAAATTCAGTAGTAGCGGCCAAGGAGGAGGCGGGGCGCTACTGGAAGTGCTCTCCCTCCTTCTTGGGGCGCTACCAGTGAACTTTGCGGCGCTACGTGCAATAGAGCCATGTGCGTCAGCACGTAGCGCCGCGTCATTGCAGGCCTCCTTCCCCTGATTAAAGCGGAGGGGCCTAGTGCTGCACGCACCGGGGCCCTGCTGGACCACCGGGGAGCGGGGTACCGTGAAAAGAGCCCGGCACTCAAGAGGAGTGTCGGGCTGAGCGATCGCGGCTGACACCCTGAAGAAAAAAGGGGAAGGGGGCAGGTGCTGGCAGTCGGCCCCAAAAAAATGGCCGCCCAACACCTGCCCTTTAAGTTGCTCTGCCGCGGCTTCAAAAACGCCACCCTGACCCTGTCGGACATATCGTCCGGCAATAGGTCACAGGGCGCAACCCAAGTTTGTGGCCGGGGCGCGAGTGGGGCGCTGCGCACGGTGATGACGTCATCGCCGGCGGCACAGCGCCGCGGGGCACTACTGGCTACCGCTGTCGCCAACCTCCCGCTGAATTTCGAGGGAGGCGTTAGCAGCACTCCGCCTGAGATTGAGTAGATTGGGCCGATACTCTCTGGAGTTTAGAAGAATGAGAGGTGATTTCATTGAAACATAGTGTAGATACTGAGAGGTTGTTTCCCCGGCTGGAGAGTCGAGAACTAGGGGGGATTAATCTCAGGATAAGGGGTCGGCCATTTAAGACTGAGATGAGGAGGATTTTCTTCACTCAGAGGGTTGTGAATCTTTGGAAATCTCTGCCTCAAAGGGCAGTGGATGCTGAATCATTGAGTACATTCAAGACTGAGATAGATAGATTTTTGGACTCTAGGGAAATCAAGGGATATGGAGATCGAGTGAGAAAGTGGAGTTGAGGTCGAAGATCAGCCATGGTCTTATTAAATGGTGGAGCAGGTTTGAGGGGCCATATGGCCTACTCCTGCTCCTAATTCTTATGTTCTTATGTTCTTTCCTGTGTGGAAGGGATGGGCAGGTCCATTTGGCTTCTTGTGGACCCAACTATGATGCAGCGTCTGATGGCCAATGTCTCAGCTTCCATTGCAGCACAAGCAGAGGCCACCCAATGTCTGAGTGCTGCAATGGGTGTTCAGACTAATGTCATGCAAAGTCAGCTTGCTGCCGTGCAAGCATAGACTGCTGCCATCATGGCTGTGTTTACCAGTGTTGAAAGGGGCTTGCAGGGTGTCACAGCAGTCCTGCAATCTGTCCTCCAGCAGATTACTAGGATTGCTGAGGCGCCATCCCAAGGGAGTGGCAGTGGCTCCGTGGAGGATGAACCTGCCGTCCTCTCTCAGGATGACAGCATTCGTCCTCCCACCACTGCCACTCTGCCAGTGCCCTTGCTGTTGCCTGTTAGCCAGCCAGCCAGCTCAGACTGCTGCCGCCCATGGTGAGGTGGTGCAGTCCAAAGTCGGGCCTACTAGGCCCAGAGCTGCTCGAGGTCATCCTGCAAGGCCATCTGCAGTCTCCCCACTGAAAGTCAGCAGCTTTTCACCAGCCATGCTGCAGCCACTGGGGTAGCACTGCATAGGAGCACTAGGACAGGCAAAGGCACACTGAAGACGGGCACTAAGGGAATGCACAAGGTGATTAGTTGTCTTTTGAATAAAATATTGTAATGATTTGATTCATAAAATTGCTGTGGAATGTTTGTTTTGTGGTGGCTTTTACTGTAGCATTGTGGCCAAGAGGACGTTGTGAAGGTCAGTAACTGAGGGAAGGTAAGGTGTGGGATTATTGTTGAATGTGGAATTGGGGTTGCGTTCACTGGTACCGCAGTCACATTATTCAATCATGGTCAGCCCGAGCAGAAAGGGGCTGTCTGGGTTGATTCCTCCCTTCCGCTTCCTAATCCTTCTCCTCCTCCCCAGCTGGTTGCCGTATGCCTGGTGGGAAGGGTTGTGCCCTCATGATGGCGAGGTTGTGGAGCATGCACCAGACCATGATGAATCTTGAGACTCGCTCTAGTGAGTACTGCATGTCTCCTGCAGAACAGTCCAGGCAGCGGAAGTGTTGTTTTAGGACGCCAATGCTCTGCTCTATCAGATTCCGTATGGCAGCATGGCTTTTGTTATATGCATGCTGCCCAGTGTGCGTGGGTTGCACTACAGTCATGAGCCAGGTGGTCAGTGGATAACCTTTGTCACCCAGTAGCCATCCTCTGGCTTGTTGCGGTGGCTCAAATGCTGATGAGACAGCGGACTGCCGCAGAATGAAGGCATCATGGTTGCTGCGAGCATTGACCTGCATGATGCGCTGAGTATGGTCGCATATCTGCTGGACATTGTGGGAGTGGAATCCCTTCTGGTTGCGATACATCTCCGAATTGAGATGCAGTGCCCGGACAGCGATGTGTGTGCAGTCAATGGCACCCTACACCATGGGGAAGCCTGCAATCCTGGCGAAGCTGCGTGCTCGCTCCGCCTGTTTCTGTCTGGCAAAAGAGAATGAAATGTATTCAGCTCTCTTTACATACAGAGCCTCACTCACCTCCCTTATACAGGAGTGGATGGTGAACTGGGAGAGGTTACAGACGTCGCCTGCTCCAGTCTGGAAGGAGCCCGACGTGAAGAGGTTCAAGGCCACGGTCACCTTACAGCCATTGGCAATGCCGTCCTCACCCTGGATTGCAGCTGCATGTCTGCCTGCAGCAGGTGGCAGATTTCAGTGAGCACCTCCTTAGTAAAACGGAGATGTCGCATGCACTGTTCCTCGCTGAGGTTGAGGTAAGAGAATTTCTCCCTGAATACCCTGGGTGGATATGGCCTCCTGCTGAGAGCCCTCCTCCTGCCTCTTCTAGCAGCTTGTCCTGCTCTGTGTCGCCTCGGCTCATTCTCCCTATCATGCTGCAAGCCAAGGGGGATACAAACTACAGCACCCATGTCTGGGAACAACTGGTCTGAGCAGACCACTTGCTAATCAGTACCAAGTCCTTGAGCACATGCCACACCACTCCTTGTAGACGTTGGGCAAATTTGAAGAAGTTTAGAAAGCACCAAACACTTCTACAAACTCAGCAACAGATAGTACACATCAATCAGCAACTGTACATAGTTGTGAAGGGATAATTACTAGTCCTAGCCCCTTTAGGGCTACCCCAGATCAGGCGTATTCCTCAGACGTTCACTTTAAACTAAAGTTTGAGGTAGCCGAATCCTAAAGACGCTTTATTGGGTCTAAAGGTCTGGACTATCTCTCCCTAAAGGAAAGGAACAACCTGAAAATGTTACCATCCTCCAGATAGCACTTTTAATAAGTTTAGCTAGACTGTAACGTTCAGGATATTATGAGGGTCCAGAAAACTCCCCCAGAATTCTGCAACTCCTCACCAAAGAGTGTACAGAGATTAATTTTGCGAGTTTGATACAGAAGTATTATGTGAGACAATTCTAAAAATATATAGATTTATTAAAGAACCGACATGTAATTTACAGTTGGTGAGTCAATCGCAACATTAACAGTTCCAAAAAGAAAAAGCTTACAATTCTATTATCAGAGAACCTACTCTCAAATCTTAACTTCGCTACAGTTTTACAGTTCTTAGTTTTCTACAGGATATCCACCAAAATCAAATACAGTACCATTAATCCCCGAGGTACAAAGAGTTGGAGACTTACAGAGCCGCCTCTGAAGCCGAGAATCGCTTTGCCCCTTTATAGCAAGTCTACTATCCCATTTGAGAGTTCAATATTTATACCCTTTTCCAGTGGTATTTCCTTTAAGGTTTTTTGCTGATGTAAGCTAATTATCTCTAGTCATTTTTCTGCTGACCTCTCCAATTCTTACAGTCACCTCAGCTGGTAGTATTACAGAATTATGTCTCCTCTCTAGGTGTTCTAAGTTTACCATAAAAAACGGTGTAACAGCAGGTGCGTTTTTTACTTGATGTCATTTTTACGAAGGCAGATGTTTGTGCTTCTTTACAACATGTAAATTAGAACACCTTAACCAGGGTGAACTATTGTCTTGTTCCCAAAGGCCAGTCTGTCAGGAGCCTTTAACCTTCTGTTTCAATAAGGTTATTGATTCAGTGTCAACAACTATCTTATCTCTATAGCCAGAATACTATCACAGCTTTTCCATAGCTAGGTTTCAAGATTTCCAAGCCCAGTTTGTCATGTTTTAATAAGGCCAGAATTCTTTCATAGAATGGTGTATTTTTCTGAATAGGTTTTATGGCTTATTCCTTCACAGTTGATGATCCCTTTAAATAGCGCTGGTATTGGGTCCTTCCTGCTGCTGAACGCATATTCAGCTGTGCGAGGTTAGAGGGCGTTAGCTCCAGCGTTAAGCTCGAAAATGGCAGCGCTGGCGCCAAACTGACGTCACGATCTGCCTACTCTGCATACTTATGGTGCACGCCCCAGCGCTGACTCGAACACCCTCACCAAAATGTGCGCATGCTGCTCAGACTAATTTTTTGAGTCAATTCGGCACCCGTAGCACCCAAACAATGGCCGCCACTCAACCAAATTTTTGGCCCTACGTGTCTTTAGCAGATGTACACTATTTCCAAATGTTTCCGCTTTATATTTGCCAATCAATTACTCTTTTTGATCCTGAACACTTACCCATCCAGATATTATCATTACAAATAATTGTTGATTTAGCTCTTTGCAGCCAGATACTCAGGCTAGCTCTAGTGTATGCATTTACAGCAGTTGTACATTCATAATTATATTAGAGTTATGGAAAATTGAACTAAATCAAAACATAAGGACACAACCACAATGTGGACCTATTATGAGGAAATCACACTATCCAGAGATTATGGTGCAAATTTTCATGAAAGGAAAAATGAAAGAAAAAACTTGCATTTATATAATGCCTCAATGTACACATAGGCACTACAGAGCCACTGAAGTACTTTCCCAATGTAGTCACTGTTGTAACATAGGCAAAGTGGCAAAACATTTGCACACAGCAAGGTCGCACAAACAGCAATGTGATAAATGATCAGATTTTTAGTTTTTTAAATTCATTCATGGAATGTGGGAGTCGCTGGAAAGTCCAGCATTTATTGCCCATCCCTAGTTGCCCTTGAGAAGGTGGTGGTGAGCTGCCTTCTTGAACCGCTGCAGTCCTTGTGGTGAAGGTACTCCCACAGTGCTGTTAGGGAGGGAGTTCCAGGATTTTGACCCAGCGACGATGAAGGATCGGCGATATATTTCCAAGTCAGGATGGTGTGTGAATTGGAGGGGAACTTGGAGGTGGTGGTGTTCCCATGTGCCTGCTGCCCTTGTTTTTCTAGGTGGTAGAGATTCTGGGTTTGGGAGGTGCTGTCGAAGCAGCCTCGGAGAGTTGCTGCAGTGCATCTTGTAGATGGTACACACTGCAGCCACGGTATGCCGGTGGTGGAGCGAGTGAATGATTAAGGTGGTCGATGGGGTGCCAATCAAGTGGGCTGCTTTGTCCTGGATGTCAAGCTTCTTGAGTGTTGTTGGAGCTGCACTCATCCAGGCAAGTGGAAAGTATTCCATCACACTCTTGACTTGTGCCTTGTAGATGGTGGAAAGGCTTTGGGGAGTCAGGAGGTGAGACATTTGCCACAGAATACCAAGCCTCTGACCTGCTCTTGTCACCACAGTATTTATGTGGCTGGTCCAGTTAAGTTTCTGGTCAATGGTGACCCCCCAGGATGTTGATGGTGGGGGATTCAGCAATGGTAATCTTGTTGAATGCCAAGGGGAGGTGGCTAGACTCTCTCTTGTTGAAGATGGTCATTGCCTGGCACTTGCGTGGCATGAAAGTTACTTGCCATTTATCAGCCCAAACCTGAATGTCATCCAGATCTTGCTGCAAGCGGGCAAGGTCTACTTCATTATCTGAGGAGTTGCGAATGGAACTGAACAAAGTGCAATCACCAGCAAACATCCCCACTTCTGACCTTATGATGGAGGGAAGGTCATTGATGAAGCAACGGAAGATAGTTGGGCCGAGGACACTGCCCTGAGGAACTCCTGCAGCGATGTCCTGGGGCTCAGATAATTGGACTCCAACAACCACAACCACCTTCCTTTGTGCCAGGTATGACTCCAGCCAGTGGAGCGTTTTCCCCCTGATTCACATTGACTTCACTTGGTCAAATGCTGCCTCAATGTTAAGGGCAGTCACTCTCTCATCACCTTTAGAATTCAGCTCTTTTGTCCATTTTTGGACCAAGACTGTAATGAGGTCTGGAACTGAGTGGTCCTGGTGGAACCCAATCATTGGTGAACAGGTTATTGGTGAGTAAGTGCCGCTTGATAGCACTGTCAACGACTCCTTCCATCACTTTGCTGATGATTGAGAGTAGACTGATGGGGAGGTAATTGGCCAGATTGAATTTGTCCTGCTTTTTGTGGACAGGACATACCTGGGCTATTTTCCACACTGTCGGGTAAATGCCAGTGTTGTAGCTGTACTGGAACAGCTTGGCTAGAGGCACGGCTAGTTCTGGAGCACAAGTCTTCAGCACTACAGCTGGGATGTTGTCGGGGCCCATAGCCTTTGCTGTAACCAGTGCGCTCAGCCATTTCTTGACATCACGTGGAGTGAATCGAATTGGCTGAAGACTGGCTTCTGTGATGGTAGTGACCTCAGGAGGAGGCCGAGATGAATCATCCACTTGGCACTTCTGGCTGAAGAAGCTTGCAAACGCTTCAGCCTTGTCTCTTGCACTCACGTGCTGGGCTCCGCCATCATTGAGGATGGGGTTGTTCATGGAGCCTCCTCCTCCTGTTAATTGTTAAATTGTCCACCACCATTCACGACTGGATGTGGCAGAACTACAGAGCTTTGATCTGATCCGTTGGTTGTGAGATCACTTAGCTCTGTCTATAGCATGCTGCTTCTGCTGTTTAGCATGCATGTAGTCCTGTGTGTTGTAGCTTCACCAAGTTGGCACCTCATATTTAGGTACGCCTGGTGCTGCTCCTGGCATATTCTTCTACACTCCTCATTGATCCAGGGTTGGTCCCCTGGCTTGATGGTAATGGTAGCGTGAGGGATATGCCGGGCCATGAAGTTACAGATTGTGGTGGTGTAAAATTCTGCTGCTACTAATGGCCCACAGCGCCTCATGGATACCCAGTTTTGAGCTGCTAGATCTGTTCTTAATCTATCCCATTTAGCACGGTGGTAGTGCCACACAACATGATGGAGGGTGTCCTCAGTGTGAAGACAGGACTTCGTCTCCACAAGGACTGTGTGGTGGTCACTCCTACCAATATAGTCATGGACAGATGCATCTGCGATAGGTAGATTGATGAGGACAAGGTCAAGTAGGTTTTTCCCTCGTGTTGGTTCTCTCACCACCTGTCGCAGGCCCTGTCTGGCAGTTGTGTCCTTCAGGACTCGGCCAGCTCATTCAGTAGTGGTGCTACCGAGCCACTCTTGGTGGTGGACATTGAAGTCCCCCACCCAGAGTATATTCTGTGCCTTGCTACCCTCAGTGCTTCTTCCAAGTGGTGTTCAACATGGAGGAGTACTGAGTCATCAGCTGCGGGAGAGCAGTAGGTGGTAATCAGCAGGATGGTTCCTTGCCCATGTTTGACCTGATGCCATGAGACTTCAAGGGGTCAGGAGTCAATGTTGGGGACTCCCAGGGCCACTCCTGCCTGACTGTATACCACTGTGCCACCACCTCTGGTGGTTAGACTCTCTCCTGTTGGGGATAGTCATTGCATGGCTTTTGTATGGCGCGAATGTTAATTGCCACTTATCAGCCCAAGCCCAAGCCTATACGTCGTCCAGGTCTTCCTGCATGTGGGCATGGACTGCTTCATTATCTGGAATTCAGCTCTTTTGTCCATATTTGGACCAAAGCTGTAATGAGGTCTGGACCTCAGTGGTCCTGGCGAAACCCAAACTGAGCATCGGTGAACAGGTTATTGGTGAGTAAGTGCGGCTTAATAGCACTGTTGACGATCTCTTCCATCATTTTGGTGATGATTGAGAGTGGACTGATGGGGCGGTAATTGACCGGATTGGATTTGTCCTGCTTTTTGTGGACAGGACATACCTGAGCAGTTTTCCACATTCTCCAAATGTGTTGACAAACTCTTTCAATCTCTATTGCTTAGGGAGACAGGCATTTGCAGCAGGCTCCAAAGCAAAATCCCAGCTCAAGGATATATTTCTATGCTGGGAAAGTTCCCTCAGAAAGCAGCAACCGAATAGCAAACACCGCCCCCCCCCCCACCACCGCCCCCCCCCAAAGCAAGGTGGCACCCTGTCACCTGCAACTGACGCATCGAAAGTCACTGTTCTGTGCACCTCACCTATATTCTCCTTTCTCTCCACAGGACAAATTGTGCATGAGGATAGGACCCTCCAGGTACTAGGAAGTCACAGTGCCTTGCCTGTGGCACACGCTGACGTTGGGGGCATCAGCATGCCACAAGTTGAGTTAAAAAGCTCCTGTTTTCTCGTCAACACAGCAATCCGCCTAAGACTGCATCTGAGGATGGACATACACAACCATTATAACCTTATTTCTTCCTACAGTATAGGGGAGAGGATCACAAGGGGAAGACGGAGCAGGAGGATGAGGAAGAGGAGGTTGAGAAGGCAAAGCAGCCCCAGGGTCAAATCGGGAGAAGTAATGCATGCCTTTGGATGCCCATGCATCTTGAGGGTGCTGAAGTGATAGGAGAGGGAAGACTAGAGCACCTTTCAGCACACCTCATTTGAGAGTGCCACTTCCTTGCCAGCTCCTGGCCTCTCCCACTCGGAATGGCGAAGGACAAAGGCGTCGTGACCGCTTCCCCAATTTTACAAGCATGATGCTGTGATGGACATCGCAGACAATTTGCACATTTAGCGAGTGGAAACCCCCTCCTGTTGATAAATGTGACAGGGTTGTTGAGTGGAGCCTTCAGCGCCACATGGGTACCAGCATTAGCCCCCTGGTGAAGGCAGTGAGCCTGTGGAAGTTGATGGCCCTGTCTGTTTCCCCTGCAGGGGACATGTCATATTTGATGAAGTCGGATGCATTGCAGAAGAGGGCATCTGTCACCTGTCAAATGCAGGCTCTCACAGTTCCCTGGCTGATGTTGCAGAGGTTTTCCGTGGATAACTGGAAGAAAGCAGTGCCATAGAAATTGAGGGCAGTGGTTACCTTCATTTCGACTGATAAGGCCTGTGGGAAGTAAACCGCAGCTTCGGGTATCCCTGCAGCATTTCACAGAGGTGGCCAATTGCTTTTCTGGTGAAGCGCAGTCTGCGTACTCACAGCTCCTCCAACAGCTCCTGTTATGACCTTTGTTCCTTGTACACTCTCGGGGATGTTAGTGGGGTGCGGGAATAGTGAGTTTGGTGCAATCTCTGGCCATTGTGCCTCACAAGCTGTGCATCCTGCCACTGCTCGTCCTTCTCGTTGTCTATAATAATGTAGATTAAGGGAAAAGCAGCTCTTTTGACACATTTGATCTCATCCTTCCCAAAATACCAACCCTACAATTGATTTTGACCGGTGGGAGAAAATGAAAGGCTCAGGGGGAAAAATTAGGTCGCGCCCCATTTGGGGCGCAAATATCGTCTGGACGCAAATATTAGCGCCTGGCGCTAATTATCGGCACTGACTGGAAACTTCACTTTTACCGCCCCGAGAGGTGAGTGGAGCGCTAAATCAGGCGCTGCATACCTGTCTTAAAGCGCAAAGGCCGAGCAGTGAGGTGCTAACTCAGCGGGCGAGCGCAGCGCAGCTGCTGCCAGTTAGCGAGGGAACACAGACACACTGGCGCCGGCCACTTCTTAAAGCGGGGGGGACCAACTTGCTCCCCAGCCACACCCTGCTCATTGCAGCCTTGAATCTCGGCCTGGAGAGACCTGTGAATCCATTTTGCTGCCAAGGATGGAGAGGGTGAGAGAACGAGCTCATCGCTTCACCGAGCGGGCCTTGGATGCTCTGGTTGGCGTGGTGGAGCGCAGAAGATGTATACTCTTCCCTGAGAGTGGCAGGAGGCCTTTGCCACGCGAGTACAGAAGAGTGTGGAGGAAGGTGGCTCAGAGCGTCTTCTCCAGGAGCATGGTGCCCAGGACCCATACTCAATGCCGCAAAAAGTTCAACGACCTCACTCGGGTCGTCAGGGTGAGTGGCTTTTTCTCAATACCTCTCCATCCCTCCATCTCAACCTCACTCTATGGCCAGAGGGTCTTCAAACCCCAATGCACAACACTCATCCAACACCTATGGCCCTTTCATGAAACACACACACACATTCCACACTTTGCATACAGTAAGGGCTATTCACCTATGGGAGGCACATCAGGCAAGACCATGGCTGTATATTTACTCAGATGCTGTCCTTTTTCTTACAGGCCAAGCTGGCGCATAATCGGAGACAGCAGCAACGGACAGGTGGAGGGCGGCCTCAGCTGCAACCCCTCAGCGATCTTGAGGAGCGCGTCCACAGGATTGTGGCAAGCCGGGTGATCGGTCCCGTCGCCACTGGAGACGCCGACCCCGTTCTGGACAGCAATGGTAAGGTCATCACCTTTTTGTCCTCTGTCCTTCCACTTGTCCCTCACAACACCAGCCTTTGACACTTTCAATCCAACTTGCTAACTCGCTGCACTTATTCCTCCCTTACTGCCACCCTGTCCTCACGCTAAAGCCACTCTTGTACCTCCCTGCTTTCAGATGGTGATTCACCAGCTGAGGAGACGGGCCCTGAAGCTGCCAGTGGGAGTGAAGCTGCAGCTGAGGAGGAAGAGGAAGCCGGAGCATCAGTGCCACCCTCTCCCGAGGAAGCCCATGCCCACACTGGGAACATGCCTTCCCTGGAGGGGAGCAGGGGAAAAGGGTCTGATGAGGGTGAAGCTCCAGGACCCAGCGGGCTGCAGCAACGCCATGGGGGTAGGGAAGAACGGGGGCCTTCTCCCCAGAGGGAGAGTATGCCAGACACTCCTACTGCAATGGACGCAGAGGAGGAGCGGCTGATCGCAGAAATGAACACCCAGGCGGTGGGCATGCACACTGAGCTCATGGGTGCAGTGGGAAGGGTGCCCGAATGCATTGAGTCACTGGCAAGGAGTGTGGAGCACTTCGCTGTAGCACAGGCGGATGCCACACTAACGCTTAGTGCTGCAATTCAGTCACTGGCTGCCGTGATCCCATCTCTGACTGCTCTCATGCAGACTCAGATTGAGGCCACGCGAGCACAGACTGCTGCCAACCTCGATGGTTCGTTCACATGTCCCTGGGGCTGTCACCGCGCCGCAGCAGGCCAGTAATCTGTTCTCCAGCAGATTGCTCCGGATGCTGAAGTGCTGCCCCGTGGGAGTGCCAGTGTGTCGGGCGAGCAGGGAGTTGCTGTCCTCTCTCACGATGACAGCATTCCTGCTGCCAACACTGTCACTTCTCCACTGCACTTGCCACCGCCTGTAGGACAGACTGCTGCCGCCCATGCAGAGTTGGTGCAGTCTGCAGCCGGGCCCTCCAGGCCCAGAAGTGGTCGAGGCCGTCCTTCAGGGGCATCTGCAGTATCAGGGTCTGACGAGCAGCAGCCTTCCACCAGCCTTGCTGCAGCCACTGAGGTCCCATTACGGAGGAGCAGTAGGGTTAGAAGGGGGGAAGTGCGCAAGGGAAGGAGATCACCCTCGAAGGGCAAAAAGTAGGAGGTGTGACAAAATGCTGGTCATTTTTTTATTAAAGGTCGAGGTTCATGGTCCAACTTTTGTTTAGTGTTTTGGACATTATCTCCAGGTTGTGAGAACCAGTTATGTTATTGACTGTTTTTTTGTGTTTATTTCTATGAGTTTGTCATGAGGAATTGACACACACAGAGTTTGTAAAATAAATAAGTTTCTGTATTCAAAATATACATGGTTGGTGGTTGGAATTATTGGTGCCTTGGCCGGCTTAGGGGTTGCGTGCTGGGTTCATTAATGTTGTTAGCAATGGCAGAAGCCATTTCCACAGCAGGGGCCCTAGAAGCGGCTTGCTATTAGCCGTTGACGGACGGCCCTTGCAGTTTCACCATTGTGGGCCGCCCTCCCGCCTTGGTGCTGCTGATGATCATCCTCCTCGTCCTCTTCCTCCTCTTCCTCCTCCTCCTCTGGTGGTGCTCCAAGGCCTGGTGGCATTGGCTGGGTCCTGAGGATTGCCATGTTATGCAACATGCAGCACACGACTACGAAGTTGGATACTTGCTCAGGCGAGTACTGCAGGGCTCCTCCAGAATGGTCGAGACAGCGGAACCGTTGCTTCAGCACGCCGATTGTGCGCTCAATTATGTTCCTGGTAGCTTGATGGCTCTCATTGTACCGCAGCTCAGCAGGGGTGTTGGGCGTACGGAGCGGTGTCATCAGCCAGGTGCTCAATGGATACCCCTTGTCCCCGAGAAGCCAACCAACTGGCTGATGCGGTGCCTCGAAAAGTTCTGCCACAGTAGTCTGGCGCAGGATAAAAGCATCGTGGCAGCTGCCAGGATAGTGGGCATTGACAGCGAGTATCAGCTGTCTGTGGTCACAGACCAACTGAACATTCAAGGAATGGAACCCCTTTCTGTTCCGGAATTCCTCGGCATTCTCATGCGGAGCACGCAAAGCCACATGCGTGCAGTCAATGGCGCCCTGCACCATGGGGAAGCCCGCTACCCTCGCAAAGCCCAGAGCGCAGTCACGCTGCTTGTCTGGGGTCATGGGGAAAGAGATGAACTCTCGTCTCCTTTTAAAGAGGGCATTTGTGACCTGCCGGATGCAGCAATGCACCGCGAACTGGGAGATATTGGCGAGGTCCCCAGCAGCAGCTTGAAATGAGCCAGTAGCGTAAAAGTTGAGAGCCACTGTGACCTTCACTGCCACCGACAGAGACATCCTGGACCTCAGTTGAGGCTGCAGATCTGGCTGCAGCAGGTGGCAGAGCTCAGTGACCACCTCCTTGCTGAATCGCAGCCTTCGCAAACACAGCTCCTCAGACATATGAATGTAGGAGAGCTGTTCACGATATACCCTGGGAGGGTAAGCTTTCCTGTACATACGCCTGTTGGCCCTCCTCCGTCTGGCCATCATTGTCACTCTCTCTCTGCGTCTCTGTATCCTCCGATTCAGCTGGAGCAAGACGACGCCCCCAATCAGTGCAGCCCCCATAGTCTCTTTGCAAGCAAAGTAATGAAGGACAGCAACTAAAGTACTAGCGAAGTTAGGATCAATAGGCAAAACTACCTCACAAAGCGTTGAGTCAATGCAGAAGTCTCTCTTTCTGTCTCTCCAAATCTCTCTCTCTCTCAGAACGAGTGGTGCAAAAATGTCGACCACAGAAAAAGACAGGAAGAGGCCCCCTTTAAATAGCGCCCCCCCCAGCCCCACAGCGATTGATAGCGTTCCAGTCTTCCGGTCGTTGGATGCGCCAGGCGGTAAGGCAGGGGGCGCCACTCAATTTCCGCTCCGGGGCGCCACAAGGGCGTTGCACCATGGAATGACGTCACAATCTGCGCGCGCAGGTGGTCGCAGCGGTAAGTTTTAGCGCCGCCGCACAATCTCTAGTTAAGTTCCCGAGCGGCGCAAACATCGCTGCGCCCGGGCGTTAGCGGCTTTGCGCCCCATTAGCGCCCTCTTAAGGCGCTAACGGGAGGCGCAACCAACTGAATTTTTACCCCTCAGAGACACAAATCTTTTTTAATTTCTAGCGCTGCTAAGCATGAATGTACTACATGCTCACTTAAATGCCTCACATTTTTTACTGGTGCGGGAGGAACTTGATCATTTGGCCTCTGTGTGCAGAAGATTTGCGCGCACACAGCAGAGTCTTAGCCAACAGCTGCTCTCAGAACAACGCAGCAAGTTAAAACCCTGTGTTGACTTTTGTCAGCAAACACTGACAAACAAGTGCCACTAGAGAAACACTGACTGTTGGCATCTATGAAACAAAAATGGCCATTAAATCACAAAATAGATTGAGATGAAGAAGGCCTTTGGTCCATTTGATGTCATCCTTGCAAAATACCAACCCTACAACTGATTTTGATTTGCCTCAAACACATACACCTGCTGGATGAATCCAGACCCTGCTAATTGTTTTTGCTTATTTGTTTATTCATTAGAAATTAATAAAAGCATGAAAAATACTAAACAGAAATATACATATCGAGACAAGATCAGTACAAATTGCCATGCGTTCTTCCCAGTCACAAGGCAATTTTACTTTAGTAAACACAGTCAACAGGAGATACTCAGCTATTTATTTTCGTTGGCACTCTCAAATGTACAGGCATTTTTACCTTAGTGCTGAGTTATTATCTGGTTGCAGTAAAATACTGCTATAGCGATCTCTGAGACCTGCTCTCCCAGTTTAAAGTATCCATTTGGCACTGCACTCTACAGGACTGTAGGAGGCTGATTCAGAATGCTGAGACCATTTTTTGCATTACAACAGTGACTACACTTCATTGGCAGTCAAGCACTTTGGGATGTCCTGAGGTCACGAAGGTGCTGTATAAATGTCTTTCCTTCCCTCCCTCCCTCCGTCCGTCCCTCCCTCCCTCCCTCCCTTCCTTTTTTAACCAGAGCAGCCTAATTGGGCAGCTTTGACATTATGATATCACATACATTAAATCAGCTTCAGTGAACCAGAAATGGAGCCAGTGAAGCTGTGTTGTCATTGTACTGCTGCTGCCAGAACAATGAAGGGTGTCCACCCTGGGGTAGATTTTGACTCTTGGCGGTGAAGAGGCCCCCATCATTTTGAGGCTCCGGCCTCATTAACATTTGGCAGGTGAGCTGTGGAGCACCACACAAGCGTCCCGATGCAGCTCGTCAGATTAAAGCCTGAAAATTGGGCTGGAATTGCCGTGAGCACGTTAAATTAGATAGAGAGCCTCTTCTCTTCCATCGCCCATGTAACTGGTTGGAGCCTGAACTGCACAGACCCCAACCAATTTCTACCTAAAATGGCAATCAGGGTCATATTTACGTCAGAGGACCCTGATGTCTATATTGAAAGGGGCCAATCACCTGAACCAGGTGGGCGTTTTGGACACCTGGCAGTAGGGCCCTTGCAAAATGGAGCTGGCTTCATCGCCAGTGTTAACGGGGTGGTAAGGCTACTGACCCCATTTTGTGGCCATTATTGGCCCGTTAATGCCAGGCGAGGGCACTGTGTTTCAATGTGCTTATATCATGAAGCGATTTCATTTCACGATGCAGGAAACCAGACGCACAGAACTCTCTCCACATCAATTCCCAGGCGGTAGAAATTTAAACAAAAGTTTCCTTCTGGGTTACTGATGAACATGTGCTCGCATATTGTGCAGATTTCAAATACTTGCTAAATGCCATGATCATGTATAATTCTCAGTGCAGTATTGTGCTCTCCATGCACTGTTCTTCATAATATATGTTACAATCTGCCAGCTTAGCAACTATGCCTGTCTGAGACCCATCTAACTGTGATGTCTAATCATTGCTTCATGACACACAGTGTAATTTTTGTTTTAAATTATATTTTGGGGGGATTTGTTTTTAGAAAATGAATCATTGAGGAACAGGCTAGATGAGCTGGGACCAGACATACTGTTGGCCAGCTGCACATGCCCTCAGCCAGATCATCATCAACTTCTTCCAATAAAGAGAGTCCCCTCCATCTGCATTTCACAATAAAACTCTTAATTATCCCTTTCCTTGCTCTCAGACAACCAATCAGTTAATCTGAAATACATCTAATACCCTCTCTGGGAGAGGACAGTTTCAAATATTAAGCATCATATAAAAGGAGGCAAATTACCAGAAATGTACATGTCTATTACCATCTTGTCCCTTCATTATGTCCTACTACTACCCGACTCCTGTCTCCCCAAAGCCTTTCCGCCACCTACAAGGCACAAGTCAGGAGTATGATGGAATACTGCCCACTTGCCTGAATGAGTGCAGCTCCAACAACACTCAAGAAGCTTGACATACTCCAGGACAAAGCAGCCCGCTTGATTGGCACCCCATCCACCACCTTAAACATTCACTCCATCCACTACCGGCGCACCGTGGCTGCCGTGTGTACCATCTACAAGATGCACTGCAGCAACTCACCAGGGCTTCTTTGGCAGCGCCTCCCAAACCCACGACCTCTACCACATAGAAGGACAAGGCAGCAGGCGCATGGCAACACCATCACCTGCAAGTTCCCCTCCAAGTTACACACCATTCTGACTTGGAAGTATATCACTGTTCCTTCATCGTCGTTGGGTCAAAATCCTGGAACTCCCTCCCTAACAGCACCATGGGAATTCCTTCACCACACGGACTGCAGCGGTTCAAGAAGGTGGCTCACCCCCTTCTCAAGGGCAATTCTTGATGGGCAATAAATGCTGGCCTTGCCAGCGACGCCCACATCCTAGGAACAAATAATAATAATAAAAAAATTCTTATCACTATGTCTACCCTTTGTGCCAAACAGTCTTTTTATTTGTGGTCCAAACCTCTTACTCCTATGTGGTGCTACCTTAGTGTCAGGAGGTTGTGAGGTTTGTGGCTGGGACTGTACTGATGGAGACCTCGTGGACTAAGATGGCAATCAGCTCAGTGACGCTGATGTCCTTGAAGGACTTGCTTCCGATGACAGGCTGCTTGCATATCCAATGCCTACCAGATCCAGACCAGGACTTCCCTCTTGTGGTGGTATTGGAAGGGGCTGCAATGATGCAGCAACATCTGAGCCCACTCCTTGCAGCCCATTAGTGCTGGCCACGGACTCAGTTTGGCTAATAGTCTGTATGACAGCAGGCTGAATAGTCCGGATTAAGTCCTGAAAGCCCTAGAGCCATAGGGGTAAAAATTCAGTTGGTTGCTCCTCCCGTTAGCGCCTTAAGAGGGCGCTAATGGGGCGCAAAGCCGCTAACGCCCGGGCGCAGCGATGTTTGCGCCGCTCGGGAACTTAACTAGAGATTGTGCGGCGGCGCTAAACTTTACCGCTGCAACCACCTGCGCGCGCAGATTGTGACGTCATTCCATGGTGCAACGCCCTTGTGGCGCCCCGGAGCGGAAATTGAGTGGCGCCCCTGCCTTACCGCCTGGCGCATCCAACGACCGGAAGACTGGAACGCTATCAATCGCTGTGGGGCTGGGGGGGGCGCTATTTAAAGGGGGCCTCTTCCTGTCTTTTTCTGTGGTTGACATTTTTGCACCACTCGTTCTGAGAGAGAGAGAGAGATTCGGAGAGAGAGAAAGAGAAACTTCTGCATTGAGTCAACGCTTTGTGAGGTAGTTTTGCCTACTGATCCTAACTTCGCTGCTACTTTGATTGCTGTCCTTCATAACTTTGCTTGCAAAGAGACTATGGGGGCTGCACTGATTGGGGGCATCGTCCTGCTCCAGCTTAATCGGAGGACACAGAGACGCAGAGAGAGAGTGGCAATGATGGCCAGACGGAGGAGGGCCAACAGGCGTATGTACAGGAGAGCTTACCCTCCCAGGGTATATCGTGAACAGCTCTCCTACATTCATATGTCTGAGGAGCTGTGTTTGCGAAGGCTGCGATTCAGCAAGGAGGTGGTCACTGAGCTCTGCCACCTGCTGCAGCCAGATCTGCAGCCTCAACTGAGGTCCAGGACGTCTCTGTCGGTGGCAGTGAAGGTCACAGTGGCTCTCAACTTCTATGCTACTGGCTCATTTCAAGCTGCTGCTGGGGACCTCGCCAATATCTCCCAGTTTGCGGTGCATTGCTGCATCCGGCAGGTCACAAATGCCCTCTTTAAAAGGAGACGAGAGTTCATCTCTTTCCCCATGACCCCAGACAAGCAGCGTGACCGCGCTCTGGGCTTTGCGAGGATAGCGGGCTTCCCCATGGTGCAGGGCGCCATTGACTGCACGCATGTGGCTTTGCGTGCTCCACATGAGAATGCCGAGGAATTCCGGAACAGAAAGGGGTTCCATTCCTTGAATGTTCAGTTGGTCTGTGACCACAGACAGCTGATACTCGCTGTCAATGCCCACTATCCTGGCAGCTGCCACGATGCTTTCATCCTGCGCCAGACTACTGTGGCAGAACTTTTCGAGGCACCGCATCAGCCAGTTGGTTGGCTTCTCGGGGACAAGGGGTATCCATTGAGCACCTGGCTGATGACACCGCTCCGTACGCCCAACACCCCTGCTGAGCTGCGGTACAATGAGAGCCATCAAGCTACCAGGAACATCATTGAGCGCACAATCGGCGTGCTGAAGCAACGGTTCCGCTGTCTCGACCATTCTGGAGGAGCCCTGCAGTACTCGCCTGAGCGAGTATCCAACTTCGTAGTCGTGTGCTGCATGTTGCATAACATGGCAATCGTCAGGACCCAGCCAATGCCACCAGGCCTTGGAGCACCACCAGAGGAGGAGGAGGAAGAGGAGGAAGAGGACGAGGAGGATGATCATCAGCAGCACCAAGGCGGGAGGGCGGCCCACAATGGTGAAACTGCAAGGGCCGTCCGTCAACGGCTGATAGCAAGCCGCTTCTAGGGCCCCTGCTGTGGAAATGGCTTCTGCCATTGCTAACAACATCAATGAACCCTGCACGCAACCCCTAAGCCGGCCAAGGCACCAATGATTCCAAACACCAAACATGTATATTTTGAATACAAAAACTTATTTATTTTACAAACTCTGTGTGTGTCATTTCCTCATGACAAACTCATAGAAATAAACACAAAAAAACAGTCATTAACATAACTGGTTCTCACAACCTGGAGATAATGTCCAAAACACTAAACAAAAGTTGGACCACGAACCTCGGCCTTTAATAAAAAAATGACCAGCATTTTGTCACACCTCCTACTTTTTGCCCTTCGAGGGTGATCTCCTTCCCTTGCGCACTTCCCCCCTTCTAACCCTACTGCTCCTCCGTAATGGGACCTCAGTGGCTGCAGCAAGGCTGGTGGAAGGCTGCTGCTCGTCAGACCCTGACACTGCAGATGCCCCTGAAGGACGGCCTCGACCAGTTCTGGGCCTGGAGGGCCCGGCTGCAGACTGCACCAACTCTGCATGGGCGGCAGCAGTCTGTCCTACAGGCGGTGGCAAGTGCAGTGGAGAAGTGACAGTGTTGGCAGCAGGAATGCTGTCATCGTGAGAGAGGACAGCAACTCCCTGCTCGCCCGACACACTGGCACTCCCACGGGGCAGCACTTCAGCATCCGGAGCAATCTGCTGGAGCACAGATTGCTGGCCTGCTGCGGCGCGGTGAGAGCCCCGGGGACATGTGAACGAACCATCGAGGTTGGCAGCAGTCTGTGCTCGCGTGGCCTCAATCTGAGTCTGCATGAGAGCAGTCAGAGATGGGATCACGGCAGTCAGTGACTGAATTGCAGCGCTAAGGTGCTACAGCGAAGTGCTCCACACTCCTTGCCAGTGACTCAATGCATTCGGGCACCCTTCCCACTGCACCCATGAGCTCAGTGTGCATGCCCACCGCCTGGGTGTTCATTTCTGCGATCAGCCGCTCCTCCTCTGCGTCCATTGCAGTAGGAGTGTCTGGCATACTCTCCCTCTGGGGAGAAGGCCCCCGTTCTTCCCTACCCCCATGGCGTTGCTGCAGCCCGCTGGGTCCTGGAGCTTCACCCTCATCAGACCCTTCCCCCCTGCTCCCCTCCAGGTAAGGCGTGTTCCCAGTGTGGGCATGGGCTTCCTCGGGAGAGGGTGGCACTGATGCTCCGGCTTCCTCTTCCTCCTCGGCTGCAGCTTCACTCCCACTGGCAGCTTCAGGGCCCGTCTCCTCAGCTGGTGAATCACCATCTGAAAGCAGGGAGGTACAAGAGTGGCTTTAGCGTGAGGACAGGGTGGCAGTAAGGGAGGAATAAGTGCAGCGAGTTAGCAAGTTGGATTGAAAGTGTCAAAGGCTGGTGTTGTGAGGGACAAGTGGAAGGACAGAGGACAAAAAGGTGATGACCTTACCATTGCTGTCCAGAACGGGGTCGGCGTCTCCAGTGGCGACGGGACCGATCACCCGGCTTGCCACAAGCCTGTGGACGCGCTCCTCAAGATCGCTGAGGTGTTGCAGGTGAGGCCGCCCTCCACCTGTCCGTTGCTGCTGTCTCCTATTATGCGCCAGCTTGGCCTGCAAGAAAAAGGACAGCATCTGAGTAAATATACAGCCATGGTCTTGCCTGATGTGCCTCCCATAGGTGAATAGCCCTTACTGTATACAGCCATGGTCTTGCCTGATGTGCCTCCCATAGGTGAATAGCCCTTACTGTATGCAGCCATGGTCTTGCCTGATGTGCCTCCCATAGGTGAATAGCCCTTACTGGATGCAAAGTGTGGAATGTGTGTGTGTGTTTCATGAAAGGGGCATAGGTGTTGGATGAGTGTTGTGCATTGGGGTTTTAAGACAAAGGCCTCCTGCCACTCTCAGGGAAGAGTATACATCTTCTGCGCTCCACCGTGCCAACCAGAGCATCCAAGGCCCGCTCGGTGAAGCGCTGAGCTCGTTCTCTCACCCTCTCCATCCTTGGCAGCAAAATGGATTCACAGGTCTCTCCAGGCCGAGATTCAAGGCTGCAATGAGCAGGGTGTGGCTGGGGAGCAAGTTGGCCCCCCCCTTGCTTTAAGAACTGGCCGGCGCCAGTGTGTCTGTGTTCCCTCGCTAACTGGCAGCACCTGTGCTGCGCTCGCGCGCTGAGTTAGCGCCTCACTGCTCGGCCTTTGCACCTTAAGACAGGTGTGCAGCGCCTGATTTAGCGCTCCACTCACCTCCCGGGGCGGTAAAAGTGAAGTTTCCAGTCAGTGGCGATAATTAGTGCCAGGCGCTAATATTTGCGTCCAGACGATATTTGCGCCCCAAACGGGGCGCGACCTAATTTTTCCCCCATAGAGTTATACAGCACAGAAAGAGGCCCTTCGGCCCATCGTGTCTGCACTGGCCATCAAGCCCTGTCTATTCTAATCCCATTTTCCAGCACTTGGTCCGTAGCCTTGTATGCTATGGCGTTTCAAGTGCTCATCTACATGCTTCTTGAATGTTGTGAGGGTTCCTGCCTCTACCACCCTTTCAGGCAGTGAGTTCCAGATTCCAACCACCCTCTGGGTGAAAAAGTTTTTCCTCAAATCCCCTCTAAACCTCCTGCCCCTTACCTTGAAATTATGCCCCCTGGTTATTGACCCCTCTACTAAGGGGAAAAGATCCTTTCTATCTACCCTATCTATGCCCCTCATAATTTTGTACACTTCAATCAGGTCCCCTCTCAGCCTTCTCTGCTCTAAGGAAAACAACCCCAGCCTGTCCAGTCTCTCTTCATAGCTGAAGTGCTGCAGCCCAGGTAACATCCTGGTGAATCTCCTCTGCACCCTCTCCAATGCAATCACATCCTTCCTATAGTGTGGCGACCAGAACTGCACACAGTATTCCAGCTGTGGCCTAACTAGCGTTTTGTACAGCTCCATCATAACCTCCCTGCTCTTATATTCTATGCCTCGGTTAATGAAGGCAAGTATCCCTTATGCCTTTTTAACCACCTTATCTACCTGTCCTGCTGCCTTCAGGGATCTATGTACATGCACACCAAGGTCCCTCTGATCCTCTGTCCTTCCTAGGGTCCTACCATTCATTGTGTATTCCCTTGCCTTGTTAGTCCTCCCAAAATGCATCACCTCACACTTTTCAGGGTTAAATTCCATTTGCCACTGTTCTGTCCATTTGACCAACCCGTCTATATCGTCCTGTAGCCTGAGGCTTCCCTCCTCACTATTTACCACCCCACCAACTTTCATGTCATCTGTGAACTTATTGATCATACCTCCTACATTCATATCTAAATCATTAATGTACTCTACAAACAGCAAAGGACCCAGCACCGATCCCTGCGGTACACCACTGGACACAGGCTTCCAGTCACGTAAAACAACCTTCGACCATCACCCTCTGCCTCCTGCCACTAAGCCAATTTTGGATCCAATGTGCCAAGTTGCCCTGGATCCCATGGGCTCTTACCTTCTTGACCAGTCTCCCATGCAGGACTTTGTCAAAAGCCTTACTGAAGTCCATGTAGACCACATCAACTGCACTACCCTCATCCACACATCTAGTCACCCCCTCGAAAAATTCAATCAAATTGGTCAGACATGATCTCCCCCTGACAAAGCCATGCTTAATTATTTAATTAATTAATTAATCCTTGATTAATCCTTGCCTCTCCAAGTGGAGACTAATTCTGTCCCTCAGAATTTTTTCCAATAATTTCCCTACCACTGATGTTAGGCTCACTGGCCTGTAATTCCCTGGTTTATCCCTACTACCCTTCTTGAATAATGGTACTACGTTAGCTGTTCTCCAGTCCTCTAGCACCTCCCCTGTGGCCAGAGAGGTTCTGAAAATTTGTGTCAGAGCCCCTGCAATCTCCTCCCTTGCCTCACACAGCAGCCTGGGATACATCTCGTCTGGGCCTGGGGATTTATCCACTTTTAAGCCCGCTAAAACCGCTAGTACCTCCTCCCTCTCAATACTAATTTGTTCAAGTATATCACAATCCCCCTGCCTGATTTCTTATGCCTACATCGTCCTTCTCCATAGTGAACACAGATGCAAAATATTCATTTGAAACCCCACCTACATCTTCTGGCTCTACACACAGATTGCCACTTTGGTCCCTAATGAGCCCTACTCTTTCCCTGGTTATCCTCTTGCCCTTAATATACTTATAAAACACCTTGGGATTTTCCGTTATTTTGCTAGGATGCTCTTCAGGCCATCTATGGAAGCAGTCATTGATGCCACTATGGAAGCAACAACTCCCCTTAGAGCCTTGACTTGACATCTTATGAGCTCCAGGACTGCCACAGTGACCAGGGTGTTCCTTGTGTCATGCATATCCTCACATTATATAGCAAATACGGGTTGTGGGCTCCTCCATTGGTGCAGCACTTTAAAAGCGCTCCTGTAACATGGCTGACATTCAAATGCAACAACTTTGTTGCTGGAGGTTTGGGATAAGATTTTGCAAATCTACTGACCTTGTGACTGTTCAAACTGACAGCCATCTGCAGTGTGACCTGATTGGAATCATTTCAGGCCACTTTGACTGTGAGCTTGCAAGCTTCTTGCCTCAACTGAAATCTATAGCAACGGGATGGGAACCATTTATATCCTCTCATCCTGGTCGTCAGATTCAGAGGAAGAGCAGCTGCGGCAGCAGTACAACCAGGCACAGCAGCAGCACCAGCACCAGGAGCGCCAACCTCCTCCTCACCCACCTGATGCTGCACAGGGCGGAGGGCGTCAGCGCAAGGCTACACCTCGCCGCAGGAGATAACCCCAACACAGGAGATACCCCCAACACAGGGTTTACAGGCAGGGGATCAGCTTCCTCAGCATGACTGAGCAGCAGTGACAAAGGAGTCCAAGACTTTCGAGAGACATAGTCGCTGACATCTACGCAATGCTGCACCAACATCTGGAGCCCAGAGGAGCGTGTGGACACTCCTTACCAGTTGCTTTCAAAGTCACCACCGCACTCAACTTCTTTGTTTCGGGCTCCTTCCAGGGATCAGCTGCAGATATCAGCAGCATCTCCCAGTCGGCCGCACACCCCTGCATGATGCAGGTCACCGATGCCTTCTTTGCAAACGTGCACAATTACATCCACTTCTCCACGGATGGCCCAAGTATGATGGCGCATACGGTTGGCTTTGCCAGTATGGCAGGCTTGCCAATGGTGCAGGAAGTCATTGACTGCACACATGTAGCCATTAGGGCCCCCTATCACAACCCAGCTGTATTTGTCAACCACAACGGATTCCACTCCCTGAACGTCCAGCTGGTGTGTAACCACAGGAAGATCATCATGCATGTTTGCGCCAAGTACCCTGGCAGTTGCCATGACTCCTTCATCCTGCGCCAGTCCACTGTGCCTCAGCTCTTCCATCAGCCAAATCAACTTTCAAGATGGCTTCTTAGCGACAAGGGCTATCCCCTGAAAAAGTGGCTTATGACACCGATGAGGAGGCCGTCAAACGATGCTGAGGAGCAGTACAATGTGAGTCACATATCCACCAGAAGTATTATCGAGCAAACCATTGGCTTGCTCAAAATGCGCCTCCAATGCCTAGACAGATCTGGAGAAGCCTTGCAGTATGCACCAGCCAGGGTGTCCAGAATCATCGTGGTCTGCTGTACCCTGCACAACATCACACAGCAGCGTGGCTTAGTGCTGCCTGAGGAACAAGTGGCTCAGCACACAGCCTCCTCGGAGGAAGAGGAAGAGGATGAGGAGGAGAATGAGTTGGAGGATGAGGCGGAGGATGAGGCGGAGGAGGAGGACGGGGAGCGACGCCTTGTGGGGCCGGATGTGGCCAATCCAGCAGCAGGCAACCATATAGCTGGCCATCAGGCAAGGGATGCACTCATCCATGCCAGATTCGCGTAAGCTTACGCTTCATCCACAGGTGGCTGGCACATGGAGATGAATATAAGTCCGACATTCTCAAAACCCCAGGCATCATCTGTCCAATAAACGGTGGTTTGCGCTCAGTGTCACCACCAACATTCTACATGGCATTCACCCGGAGCCCTCACTCTTGAACTTCCATTTCCCAGAACACAGAGGCCACATTTAGGTGATCACAGCAGATCATTAAACCTTTTTCGACACTGAACCCAACACAGACTTCGAATTCACCTCCTCAGCAATTTGCAGCCAAGCTGCCTTGGTTTGCTGAGGAGGCCTCCTCCTTCCGTTTCAAGGGAAGAGGAGCTCCTGATGTCCTATAACACAAGAGCATGGAGGGAGCCCCCATTGAACCTGGGTGCAGCCTTCGTTTTTGGAGCTGCCATTCCTGCAGCTTCCAGCACCTTTAAGAGAAAAAACCTAATGCTTTTGCAAAGGGGACATGGCCCCTTTAAATTTTTACTCAAACAACGCGTCAGACGCAAGAATCTGACACTCTGCAAGCAATTGCCTGGAGGGACCCGCACGTCGGCCGTAATGAGGCCAATCAAGGTAAAATCGTAACTGCTGGGCGGCGGCATCCGGGAGCGGGTCCGAAAGCTGCTGAGCAGCGGGCCGGCCCTCAACCCGCCCCCATTAATAAAATCGCGGCCAATGCATTCTTAGTATATCCTATTCTGACATAACTTCTCTAACAAGTATCCATTGTTTTAAATCCTTCAGCCAATTTCTTATTCATTCGGAAGATTTACCCTGAATCTACATAACTTTGAGATTAGCTAATAGCCTTTTGTATGAAACTTTATCAAATGTCTTTTGGATGTCTGGCAGTATCACATCATAGTTTACTTCAGATGTCACTTCCTCAAAAAGTAACTTGCGTTCAACAATTTTTGCTGATATCTAATTGCACAATTAATTTTAAACAGATGTTATGTAATGTCCTTTTTTTCCAATATAAAAGCATGTTCAAAGATTCTTAATTCCTTGAATGTAGTTGCGCTGGATTTGCACCAATGAGTATGGAGGATGTGCTGGGCCAGCTCATTTAAATGTCCATTGGCAGATCTCTAACACAAATCCTGTTTAAAATGGGGGTAGCATCCTGGGGGTGCAGCCTTTAAAAAGTTCAAGACTGACTAAAGATTTCAGCAGCAGGCTGGGGGAGCACTTAATCTTGTTGCAGGAGAACCTTGTGCATAATGACCACAGGAGGCAAGGGACCAGAAGGCCCAACAAAAATAAAAGTTTAAAAAACTTCAGCCGTTTCCGAAGTGACCTTAAGGATCATTGGTTAGGCCACTCAATGCCGGTACAAATAGGCGGAAGGTGCGTGGCGCACACTCCACTCATTTGTACCTCAAAATTACAATTGGGATCCTATGTATGTCATAGGACCCCACTTTAGATATTACAAGTGGAGGAAGAGTTCTAGACAAGAGGCCTGCTTTTGTTGAGACTTGCCCACTGGGAAGTCATATCAGCAAATCACAGGTATGCAGGCCCTCCCCGTTTTTCTGTTCATTAAATTGCAACTATAAAATTGGCCCCTATTGTTAATACACACACACACACTGTAATATGTGTCTCTGTGAATACAGACTTGTTATCAACTAAAGACTGGGCTCTAATACTCTATCCTTCACCATCTGGCAGTTTGACTTTTCCACAAAGACGTTTATTCTCAGACTGCCTCTAACCAGCAGATATAAAATATAAAACATGTTAACATAGGGCATCTGAGAACCACCTGTAAAAATTCAGATACAATTGTTAGGATTATGGAGTAATTCAGTATTCAGTAGTTAAAACAGAAAATGCTAGACACATTCAGCAGATCAGGCAGCATTTGTAGGGAGAGGAAGATAGGCAAAAGATCATTGACCTGAAACGTTAAGCCTATCTTCCCCTCTCCACAGATGCTGCCTGACCTGCTGAGTGTTTCCAGCATTTTCAGTTCAGTTCAGTTTTAATTTCAGATTTCCAGCATCTGCAATATATTGCTTCAGTATTCAATTGACTATACTCCCCTCTTTAACTTAGAAGAATCTGATGATTCCATGTCAACCTATTATTTAAAAAAAATCATGAATTTCATAAAGTGGTTTCTATCAATTGGCGGTGTTTATTCATTTCATATATTTTATTTTAAATGGACGTAAGAACAGTTTATGTTCTTTTACAATATATGGTAAACATATATTTTTAACTGATTTTTTTTATCAATCTGTAGATAAAGGGGCCAATAATGTGGTCCCTGTATACTGGCACAGAGACCACTGCTCCTCAGGTACTACGGGCATCGGTAATGCAAACAGCTGGACTCACTGGCTAATGCATGGTCAGTTAATTAACATTTCAATGCGTTATTCCTGACGCATAGTGTGCAGCCTGCTGGGAGCCCCAGCAACTCTTACAGGGTTGTTTGTTGCCTTTAAAGCTGCCCTGCAACTGAGCGAGAAAAATTGTTTCGGGCAGACAGGGGACGAGAACTGCCCCATTCAGTGACACTCATTTTGGAGGTGATGGTCACCTTGCACCAGAACAGCATAGACAGAGGTGACAGAGAGAGTGAATGCTGCTCACCTGTGGCCTGAAGCTAGGAGCAGATGAGGAAGAAAACCCTGGGCTACACAAGGTCACCAAGGAAAGTGTGTTAACATCTTGCTTCATTTTATAATGTTGCCTTACAATGTATCTTAATTACACTCCCCTCTAAACCTGATGCACTATCACAGAGAAAGCACTGAACGTTACCACCTGCATTTTTCCAACCGATTATGTTTCCAAATGCATAGGCATGTTCATGTTATTCCAGAGCATTTGCAATGTTGCCATATCGATGTGTTGATCCTGTGGAACAGTAAATTTGACAAGCAACAAGTATGCTGACAGCATAAGAAACCAGAATGCTGCATGTTCACACTCAAAGAAGGTGGCTGCTGGCCTTGGCACTCAAGTGGCTGTATATAAGGAGGTAGATATTCCTGTTCTTGGATGTTATGTATCACCTGGGAGCAGCAAATAGAAGAAAATTAGAAGAGCAGGATTTCTGCCTGTAAGTACCTAATTTCCCATTCATATGAACATGCAATCCTCCCCTCCCCCACCTCCGATTTTCCTCTCATCACTGTGTTCAGGCAATCCAATATGACCAAACATGAGAAGCAGACAGGGGGTTGGGGGGGTGGGGGGGGGGGGGAGGAGTGGGGGAAGGTTACCAAACCTGTGATCCTTGATTCCTTATGAGGGGAGGGTCATGTTAATTCTGGGCATAGAGGCAATAGGGGGAGTGAAGAAGGTTGCAGGCCGCTGCAAGCTCAAGGTTTGTATCCTTTCTTTTCATTCTGTATCTCTACACTAACTCATTCAGTCCCTCGGGTGTTGAAAAGGGCTGGTCCCTCATTATGGCAAAGTTATGTAGCATGCAGTAGATGACCACAGATCTGGACACACTGTCAGAGCTGTACTTCAAAAGTCCAGGCAGTGGAAGCATTGCTTGAGCACAGCAACGGTCTGCTCAGTGATATTTCTGCTGGCGAAATGGCTCGCATTGTAGGCAAGCTCTACAGCTGTGCTCGAGTTCCTGACAAGAGTTGTGAGCCATGTCTGAAGGAGATAGCCCTTGGCGCCCAGTAGCCAGCCTGTGATCTAATGGCCTGGTTGGAAAAAGATGGTACAGAGGACTGGCGCAGGATGAATGAATCACAATTGCTGCAAGGAAACCAGGCACAGATCTGCATGATGCACTGCTTGTGGTTGCAAACAAGCTACACATTCAGTGAGTTATTTTTTGTTCGTCGTTCATACAATGTGAGTGTCGCTGGCAAGGCCAGCATTTATTGCCCATCCCTAGTTGCCCTCGAGAAGGTGGTGGTGAGCCGCCTTCTTGAACCGCTGCAGTCTTTGTGGTGAAGGTACCCGCACAGTGCTGTTAGGGAGGGAGTTCCAGGACTTTGACCCAGCGACGATGAAGGAAAGGTGATATATTTCCAAGTCAGGATGGTGTGTAACTTGGAGGGAAACTTGGAGGTGGTGGTGTTCCCATGCAGTTGCAGCCCTTGTCCTTCTAGGTGGTAGAGGTCGTGGGTTTGGGAGGTGCTGCCGAAAAAGCCTTGGCGAGTTGCTGCAGTGCAGCTTGTAGATGGTACACACTGCAGACACGGTGCGCCGGTGGTGGAGGGAGTGAATGCTTAAGGTGGTAGAGGGGTTGCCAATCAAGCGGGCTGCTTTGTCCTGGATGGCGTCAAGCTTCTTGAGTTCTCAGACTTAAAGGGACCGCTGGAAGCTGCTGAGGAAAAGGTAAGTTTTTGATTTATTATTCTTCTGGCCCATTCTCACGCACCCTGGAATTCGTGCCCCCACCCTGACCTCCTGCCCCCCGACAACCCCTACCTGCCAGTTGGCTCCATGCAGGAGCCAGGCAATTTTACACCATCTGAAACCAGCAAAATGCAGCAGAGCACCTGGTAAAATTCAAATAGGCCTGAATCTGTAATTGAAAATCTCCCCATGTCAGTGATCACCATTTTTTGCATCAAACCCACATCATCAGAAAAGAGCAGAACAGGAATTCTTTACCACTGCTGATTCCCTCAAGTTTTACTGGAGTTGTACTACGTCCCTATCCATGCACCCCCTCAGTCCCTTTGCTACACTTTGTTTTCACTCGTTAAAGGTGAAGATGGTATGCCTTTTCTTAAATAAAACAATAAGGAGACACTGGGTTGCCCCAGTGTCATCAAACAAAACAAACAAAAGTGTCCCCTTTTAAAGGGGACCAACTAATAGAAAGCAAAATCATAAAACAAGGAAATTTACAAAATTAAATAATAATATTATTACCCGTGTCCACTATGCGCTCCAGTCCCTGTAGTGGCCACTGGTCGCGGAAGGCCTCAAGCGTACCAGCAGACACCGTGTGCTCCTTCTCCAGGGCCACCTGGGTGTGGACAAAGCCACGGAAGAGAGGCACAACACCAGAGCGATCACCCCCACAGGCTGTGTCCAATCTGGACCTGTGGATGGCCACCTTGACCAGGCCCAGGAGCAGACCAAGAGGAGATCCTCCGACTTGCCCGCACCCCTATGCACTGGGTGGCCAAAGATTAGGAGCGTGGGACTGAAATGGGGCCAGAAGTTCAGGTGTAGCCCCTTCAAATAGTGAAATAGGGGCTGCAACCTCTCACATTCGATGTAAATGTGAAACACGGACTCATTCAGGCCACAGAAAATTACAGGTGGCCTGGGAGTCCGTGAAGTGACTTAAAAACCTCTTGGTCGGTACTGCTCCATGCAACACTCAATCCCCAATGGGTGAAGGTGGCATGTGATACCAGAAGTATCATAACTGTTGACATGATTTGCAACAACAGCTATGCATATGTAATTTGCTAGGAGCCAGCTACAGCTCATTGATTGTCACCCAATCAGGACTGTGCAGGAAGTTTCAGAGTGTATGGGGGATGATTTTGCCAATGGAGACGTGATGGAGGCGGGACTGCTGCTTGTCGGGTTTTAGTCCCGCCTCCATCGATGTCCGGCCAACCCACGCTATTTTCCCTTGATTGACTTTGTTAAGCCTGCCCAGCGTGTTTAGCAGGCCAATTAAGGGAAAGCCAGTGACAGAGAACGTCAGCGTATGACATTTCATCTATCAAAAATTTTTGACAGATGAATTGTCATCGTTTGACAGCTTTGAGAAGCTGTCAAACACTGACATTCTCTGTTGTTTGGTGAGTTCTTGTACTCAAGACTCACCAAACCTATTTCCTGAGCAGAAAGCAGATGGCTGTTGCATCGGAGAATGCAGCAGCCATTCTGTCATCTCTGCCATGGAGATGCCGGAGCCTCCGGATCCCCAACGATTGAAGCCTGCAGGAAGAAACAAAGGTAAGTAAACTTTTTCTAACACTTTTCACTCACCTCACATACTTACCTCTCCACACTTGCACCCATCACTCACCTCCACAGCGCACTTTTCGACCCCTCTCGCCCCCGCAGACCCACTGCTCGCCTCACTGACCCTGGTGGGGTTTCCCGACATCGGGAAGCCCACACTTCTGTTGGAAAAATGGAGATAATCCTCTTAAACATAGAAACATAGAATCTAGGAGCAGGAGTAGGCCATTCGGCCCGTCGAGCCTGCACCACCATTCAATACGATCATGGCTGATCATTCAAATCCAGTACCCTGTCCCTGCTTTAATCCCCACAGTACACATATCCCACCCGACCCCCGTAACCCCACGTATTTAATTCCCCCTAACATATCCCATCCTATCCCCATAACCCCACATATTTAATCCCCCCCTAACACTAAGGGTCAATTTATCATAGCCAAATCAACCTAACCCGCACATTTTTGGACAGTGGGAGGAAACCGGAGCACCCGGAGGAAACCCACGCAGACACGGGGAGAATGTGCAAACTCCACACAGACAGTCACCCGAGGTCAGATTCGAACCTGGGTCTCTGGCGCTGTGAGGCACCAGTGCTAACCACTATGCCACCGTGTTGCCTGTTAACTACCTGTTAACAGGCAGTTAAGTGGCTGTAATCCCTTTCCCGCCTCAAGGAAACAGGACCTGGTGCGGGTCGGGTCCCCACCTCCCGGGAAGATGGCACGGAGGTGGGTTGGGGGCGGGATGGGTACCCGCCCCCAGATTCTACCATTTTCCCGGCAGTCCCGCCTCCAAACCCGTCTCCCCAGGGCTGGCAAAATCGCCCCCTATATTGTAGTAGCTGACTAGTTGGCAACTATTTATTTTGCAATCCATTCTTATTATACTGTTTGCTTTTAATGTACTTGCCTCACTGATAGAAACTTGATCCAACTGTCACATACCAAAGCCTGAGTGGAAAAAATATAACAATGCTCATGGAGCACTAAGCTTAACTATTAAATAAGCTTTTGGAATTTTCAGAATGCATTTTTGTTCTGTGAATTTCACTGGGGGATTTTCAGTTATACCCTCAGAACTGTGAGGAATAAGCCATATTCAGAAAAATACACCATTCTATGAAAGAATTCTAGCCTTATTAAAACATGACAAACTAGGTCTGGAAATCTAGAAACTTGGCTATGAAAAGCTGTATTGTTAACAGCATTCAGGCTATTGGGATAAGATAAGTTGTTGACACTGAATCAATAACCTTATTGAAACAGGAGGTTGGAAGCTCCTGAAGTCTGAAGCTTTGGAACGAACATAATGGTACACCCTGTTAAGGTGTCCTAAATTACACTTCGGAAAGAAACACAGGAAATTAAGAAACATATGCCTTCACAAAAATGACATCAAATGAAACACAGGAGACACGATTCTGTGTTGCAACCAGCTGAGGTAACTAAGAATTGCATAGATCACCCTGGTTGAGGTGTTTTAAGTTACACATCGTAAAAAGACACAAACAGAAGACCTTGGTAAGAATGACATCAAGTGAAATGCACCTGCTGTTACACTGATTTTATGGTGAGCTTGGGACACCTGGGGTACAGACATAATTCTTAATGCTACCAGCTGAACTGACTGTAAGAATAGCAGGGGTCAGCAGAAAAATGACTAGAGATAATTAGCTTACATCAGCAGAAAACTTCAAAGGAAATACCACTGAAAAAAGATATAAATATTGAACTTTCAAATGGGATGATAGCTTCGCTGTAAAGGGGCAAAGCGATTCTCAGGCTTCAGAGGCAAGCTCTGTAAGTCTACAATTCGCTGTACCTCGGGGATCAAGGTCTTTTACTGTATTTGATTTTGGTGGATATCCTGGAATAAAGACTAAGAACTGTAAAAATGTAGCGAAGTTAAGATTTGAGAGTAATGATCTCTGATAATAAGATTGCATAAGCTTTCTGTTTTTGGAACTGTTAATGTTGCGATTGAAACACCTACTGTAATTACATGTCGGTTCTTTAATAAATCTATATATTTTTAGAATTGTCTCACATAATACTTCTGTATCAAACTCGCGAACTCAAACTCTGTACGCTCTTTGGTGAGGAGTCGCAGAATTCTGAGGGAGTTATCCGGACCCTCATAATATCTGGAACGTTACAGTCTAGCTAAACTTATTAAAAGTGCTATCTGGAGGACGGTAACATCTTCAGGTTGTTCCTTTCCTTTAGGGAGATATAGTCTGGACCTTTAGACCCAATTAAGCGTCTTTAGGATTTGGCTACCTCAAACTTTAGTTGAAAGTGAACGTCTGGGGAATACACCTGATCTGGGGTAGCCCTAAAGGGGCTAAGACTAGTAATTATCCCTTCAGAACGAGTGCATATTTTGTTACCTGACACATCCTGTGTAATATTGCAACTCTGTGGAATCATAGCAGATTTGCCAAAGGGTAATATGAACAGGCATCATGCTATCTAGGTCAACTGTGATGCTATCATATGTAAGTACTTTTTCTAAGTATAAATCTGTAACACTAGCCATATTTGCACTAGGATATAAAGTGAAACTTTGGTTAAGGGCACTTGTCATAGGTTGACAGGTAACAGAGCTAACAAACGATATACACCTTAAGGGTGAAAGTCTGCAAGTCAGGAATTTAGTATGACATCTGGAAACTGCCATGCTTTAGGGGTCAACATGCTCATCCTTTGGGAAAATAGGTTAGCAGTTTCCAAAGCTTATTTCTAACACTGGAAACAGGCTGCTGAAGCTGAAGCTATTGGAAAAATAACAATTAAGATCATTAATGGTAGTGGGGGGTGGGTGGGGGGAAAGATGGGGGAGACTGATATAATTAAGGAGGCCATGCTCTATATCCTGTGGACTTGTTCCACTCAGACCAGGTGGTAAGGGAGCAAAGTCTTTTCTAAACCCAACAACAACAGCAACACCGAAGTTTGTCGCCTAACAGCTGCCATCGTTCTTTCAGATTAAAAGATGTACAACCAGGAGGATTGGTCAAATCCCATTTACATCGATTTCATTTAAGGAAATCTCCTGTTCCAACGTTAATAACATCATATACTGGTCCCGTAAGAGTAACCTAGCACCCAACAGAAAAATATTGAAGACCTATGCAATATAATTGAATAACACAATAACAATATTTCCCATTATTTTAAATTACTGTTGCTTTATTCCTAATCAGATATATATGTAAGAAGTCGCACAACACCAGGTTATAGTCCAACAGCTTTATTTGAAATCACAAGCTTTCGGAGCGCTGCTCCTTCGTCAGGTGAAGCGCTCTGAAAGCTTGTGATTTCAAATAAAGCTGTTGGACTATAACCTGGCGTTGTGCGACTTCTCACATTTGTCCACCCCAGTCCAACACCAGCATCTCCACATCATAGATATATATGTAATAGGGGAGACACAAGCAAAGGTGGTGATACAAACAAATTTATTGTGTTATTGTAAGGGGTCAATTTTAACTTGCCACACTCGCTGTTAATGGGCAATTAACGGCCTCAAAATGGGGTTGGTACACACTGCAGCCACAGTACACCGGTGGTGGAGGGAGTGAATCTTTAAGGTGGTGGATGGGGTGCCAATCAAGCGGGCTGCTTTGTCCTGGATGGTGTCAAGTTTCTTGAGTGTTGTTGGAGCTGCACTCATCCAGGCAAGTGGAGAGTATTCCATCACACTCCTTACTTGTGCCTTGTAAATGGTGGAAAGGCTTTGGGGAGTCAGGAGGTGAGACACTCGCCGCAGAATACCCAGCCTCTGACCTGCTCTTGTTGCCACAGAATTTATGTGGCTGGTCCAGTTAAGTTTCTGGTCAATGGTGACCCCCAGGACATTGATGGTGGAGGATTCGATGATTGTAATGCCATTGAATGTCATGGGGAGGTGTTTAGACTCTCTCCTGTTGGTATAGTCATTGCCTGGCTTTTGTGTGGCGCGAATGTTAATTGCCACTTATCAGCTCAAGCCTGAATATCATCCAGGACTTGCTGCATGCGGGCATAGATTGCTTCATTATTTGAGGAGTTGCAAATGGCACTGAACACCATGCAGTCATCAGCGAACATCCCCATTTCTGACCTTATGATGGAGGGAAGGTCATTGATGAAGCAGCTGAAGATGGTTGGGCCTAGGACACTGCCCTGAGGAACACCTGCAGCAATGTCCTGGGGCTGTGATGATTGACCTCCAACCACCACAACCATCTTCCTTTGTGCTAAGTATGACTCCAGCCAGTGGAGAGTTTTCCCCCCCGATTCCCATTGACTTCAGTTTTACTAGGGCTCCTTGATGCCACACTCGGTCAAATGCTGCCTTGATGTCAAGCGCAGTCACTCTCACTTCACCTCTGGAATTCAGCTCTTTTGTCCATGTTTGAACCTAGGCTGTAATGAGGGTCTGGTGTCAAGTGGTCCTGGTGGAAGCCAAACTGGGCATCAGTGAGCAGGTTATTGGTGAGTACATGCTGCTTGATAGCACTGTCGATGACACCTACCATCACTTTGCTGATGATTGAGAGTAGACTGTTGGGGCGGTAATTGGCCGGATTGGATTTGTCCTGCTTTTTGTGGACAGGACATACCTGGGCAGTTTTCCACATTGTCGGATAGATGCCAGTGTTGTAGCTGTACTGAAACAGCTTGGCTAGAGGCACGGCTAGTTCTGGAGCACAAGTCTTCAGCACGACAGCCGAGATGATGTCGGGGCCCACAGCCTTTGCTGTATCCAGTGCGCTCAGCCATTTCTTGATACCACGTGGAGTGAATTGAATTAGCTGAAGACTGGCTTCTGTGGTGGTGGGGACCCCAGAAGGAGGCCAATATGGATCATCCACTCGGCACTTCTGGCTGAAGATGGTTGCAAACGCTTCAGCTTTGTCTTTTGCACTCACGTGCTGGGCTCCACCATCAGTGAGGATGGGGATATTCATGGAACCTCCTCCTCCCGTTAGTTGTTTAATGGACCACCACCATTCACAACTGGATGTGGCAGGACTGCAGAGCTTTGATCTGATCCGTTGATTGTGGGATCGCTTAGCCCTGTCTATATCATGCTGCTTCCACTTTTTAGCATGCATGTAGTCCTGTGTTGCAGCTTCCCCAGGTTGGCACCGCATTTTTAGGTACGCCTGGTGCTGCTCCTGGCATGCTCTTCTACACTCCTTATTGAACCAGGGTTGGTCTCCTGGCTTGATGGTAATGGTAGAGTGAGGGATATGCCAGGCCATGAGGTTACAGATTGTGTTGGAATATTATTCTGCTGCTGCTGATGCCCCACAGCGCCTCATGGATGCCCAGCTTTGAGCTGCTAGATCTGTTCTGAATCTATCCCATTTATCACGGTGGTAGTGCCACACAGCACGATGGAGGGTGTCCTCAGTGTGAAGACAGGACTTCGTCTCCACAATGACTGTGCGGTGGTCACTGCTACCAATGCTGTCATAGACTGATGCATCTGCGACTGGTAGATTGGTGAGGATGAGGTCAAGTAGATTTTTCCCTCGTATTGGTTCTCTTACCACTGGTCGCAGGCCCAGACTGGCAGCTATGTCCTTCAGGACTCCACCAGCTCTGTCAGTAGTGGGGCTACCGAGCCACACTTGGTGATAGACATTGAAGTCCCCCACCCAGAGTACATTCTGCGCCCTTGCTACTCTCAATGCTTCTTCCGAGTGGTTTTCAACATGGAGCAGTACTGATTCATCAGCTGAGGGAGGGCGGTAGGTGGTAATCAGCAGGAGGTTTCCTTGCCCATGTTTGACCTGAAGCCATGAGACTTCATGGGGTCTGGAATCAATGTTGAGGACTCCCAGGGCCACTCCTTCCCAACTGTATACCACTGTGCTGTAATCCCTGGTGGGTCTGCCCTGCCGGTGGGACAGGACATACCCAGGAATGGTGATGGAGGAGTTTGGGACATTGGCTGAAAGGTATGATTCTGTGAGTATAACTGTGTCAGGCTGTTGCTTGACTAGTCTGTGGGACCGCTCTCGCAATTTTGGCACAAATTCCCAGATGTTGGTGTGGAGGAATTTGCAGTGTCGACTGGGCTGGGTGTACCGTTGTCGTGTCTGTAGCCGGTCCCGAGGTCGATGCCGGGTGGTCCGTCCGGTTTTATTATTGTTTTTTCGTAGCGATTTTTTACAACTCAGTGGAGAGCTCGACCATTTCAGAGGGCAGTTAAAAGTCAACCACATTGATGGAGTTACATAGTGTCAGCTGTGGCTCAGTGGGTAGCACACTCGCTTCGGTTGTGGGTTCGAGTCCCACTCCAGGGACTTGCGCACATAAAGTTAGACTGATACTCCAGTGCAGTGCTGAGGGAGCACTGCACTGTCAGAGGTGCCGTCTTTCAGATGAGACATTAAACCGAGGCCCCGTCTGCCCTCTCAGGTGGACGTAAAAGATCCCATGGCACTATTTCAAAGAAGAGCAGGGGAGTTTATCCACGGTGTCCTGGCCAATTTCTCCCTCAACCAAAATAACAAAAACAGATTATCTGGTCATTTTCACATTGCTGTTTGTGGGAGCTTGCTGTGTGCATATTGACTGCCACATTTCCCACATTACAACAGTGACTCCACTTCAAAAGTACTTCATTGGCTGTAAAGCGCTTTGAGATGTCTGGTGGTCGTGAAAGGCGCTATATAAATGCAAGTCTTTCTTTCTTTGCCAGACCAGGTAAGGATGGCAGATTTCCTTCCCTACAGGACATTAGTGAACCAGATGGGTTTTCAACAATCCAATAGTTTCATTACTGAAACTAGCTTTTTATTCCAGATTTATTTAATTAACTGAATTTAAATTCCCCAACTGCCGTGGTGGGATTTGAACTCACGTCTCCAGATCATTAGTCCAGGCCTCTGGATTACTAGCCCAGTAACACAACCACTATGCTACCGTTCCCCTCCTAACCCTACAAAAATAATCACCCACCTCTGCGATCACAATCCTTCGCCCACCCCCCCCACTGATTTACATTGCTGCCAGCCAGGGAGTCTCCGGGCTGCCAGATATTGTGCCGGCCAAATTCCAATGAACTGCATCGGCACGCCCATTTGGGCGGGCAGCTTGCCAGTTCTATTTAAATGGGAGTCAGACCTCTTCGCTGCCAGAACAGGTGGGCTCCGCAAGTCAGCTGCCTCAAAATTAAAAGCGGCTACTAGAAGTGAATCATGGGGCTGATATATAATTTCTGTTGCTTTGCCAGGGCTAATGCTGCTCTTTTGGTGTAACGTGCACCTGTAGTGCTATGAACATTCTTCTTGCTATAATGCAAAGTGAGCATATTAGTGTAACACTGCAGGAAATCAGCGTATGATGCATTGGGTATGATGGCAGGGTCAAAGGACTGGTTACCTGGTTTCAGCAGCTATTAAAGGGTTGCAGGTTATCTTAAAGTTGTACTGAGAGGGAGAATTGGTTGCAGCAAGGTTTTCCCTGCTGGCTTATTGTGTGGTACCATGCTTGTCTCTGAGTCAGGAGGTTGTGGGATCAAGCCCCTTTCCAGAGACTTGAACACTTATTCTAGTCTAACACTTCAGTGCAGTACTGAGGAAGTGCTGCACTGTCAGAGGTGCCATGTTTTGGATAAGATGTTAAACTAAGGTCTTGTCTCCCATCTCAGGTGGTTGTAAAGGATCCCATGGCATTATTTGAAGAATTTCTTCTGGCTAACATTTATCCCTAACCAACATCACTGAAAAAAAATTATTTGGCAATTTATCTCATTGTGGGACCTTGTGTGCAAATTGGCTGCTATGTTTCTTGACATTATAACAGTGACTAAATTGGCTGTAAAATCCTTTGGAGCATTCTGAGGTTCAGAAAGGTGAAAAACAAGTTTGTTCTTTCTTTGATGTTGCCTGGTGCTTGGTTGGGAAAGAGTAAATGGTAGTGTGTGTAATGCTGTGCTGGCTGAGCTTGAAGCAGTGGTGCCTGGCAGATCTTTATCCTTCCCTGTTTTTTCTTGTTGAGTGATATCTAGAGGAGGAGAAGAGGGGTTAAAATGGGTAGCACATGAACAGAGTTCACATGTAACTTGAAGTAGGAATTACATGTGAGTTTTTAAATCAGAACAATTTAAATATATCTAGTACCTTTAGCATAGAAGACATCCCAAGGTCTTCACAGAGGCAGAAGAAAAGGTGGGGAATATACATTGAGCCAAAGAGAGCTAGATCAGGAGGGGTGAGCAAAAGCCTGATTAAAACCCTCCCTAAAACCCAGCTGTATAAAGGTGAGGAAAGTGGAGAGTGGGATCTAGGTGACTGAAGGTATGGCCAAAATGGTGATGTAAAGGCGAGTTTTATGGGTTGTATGGTTGAAGACGGATAAAAAGTTAGGGAAGGGTGATTCCTTGGAGGGTTTTAAACATAATGATGAGAATTTTCAGGAGCCAATGTAAGGCATGGGCAATGGTGACTTGGTGCAGCATAGGACACTAACAGCAGAGTTTTGGATGAGCTGAAGTTTATGGAGGATCGAGGATGGGATTAAAGTAATCGAGCTTGGAAGTGACAAAGGTATTAACATCTGGAGGGCTACAACTCAGAGAAAAAATACTTAATGCTACTTTGGGTGCAATATTTGATTTTGCATTTATTCCTAGTGATTGTTAAACTACTTCTATCCCTGGTCCACTGCTCAATCACCCCCAACACCTCCTCCCCTTCCCACGGCACCTTCCCGTGCAAGCGCAGGAGATGCAACATCTGCCCTTTACCTCCTCCCTTCCCACCGTCCAGGGCCCCAAACACTCGTTCCAAGTGAGAGATTTACTTGTACTTCTTGCAATTTAGTATACTGTATTCTCTGCTCACAACGCGGTCTCCTCTACATTGGGGAGACCAAACGCAGATTAGGTGTCCGCTTTGCGGAACACCTCCATTCAGTCTGCAAGCGTGACCTCGAGCTTCCGGTCGTCTGTCATTTTAATTCTCCGCCCCACTCCCACTCTGACCTCGGCCTCCTGCATTGTTCCAATGAAGCTTAACGTAAGTTCGAGGAACAGCACCTCATCTTTTGATTAGGCACTTTACAGCCTTCCGGACTCAAGATTGAGTTCAACAATTTCAGATCATAACCACTGCCCCCATTTTTTCAGACAGCAGCTGTTGGTAATGATTCTGCTATTCCCATCTACACCTCCTTTAAACCCATCTTTTGTTTCTTTACTTGTCAAATTACCACCCCCTTTTGCCTTGCATCATCATCCCTTTTGTCTTTTAATCACTCCTGCCTTCCACCCTATCACAGACCTTCCCTTTTGTTCTTTCCTATCCTCCCCCTCCTTTCCCTGCCTCTGTACTTGCTGAAAACCTGTTAGCAAAATACTGCAGATGCTGGAAATATGAAATGAAAACAGAAAATGATGGAAATACTCAGCAGGTCAACCTGCTGAGTATTTCCAGCATTTTCTGTTTGTATTACACCTCTAACCTTTTCCAGTTCTGATGAAAGGTCATCGACCTGAAAGGTTAACTGTTTCTCTCTGCAGATGCTGCCTGATCTGCTGAGTATTTCCAGCATTTTCTGTTTTAATTTCAGAATCCGCAGTATTTTGCTTTTGTATTGGTTACATTTATCTGTATTGCTTCATTACAGCTTCTCAAAGCGCGTAAATTCAATGTGTTTGTTTTTTGGTCATGTATCTGTTTCGCAATCAGCATTCAACGCTTGCTTACAGACTTGACCTTGTAAACAGGATCCTGGGAGGGCTCGCAGTGCTGAGGTGCAGAGGGCACAAGAGCCGAGTGCGCCGCCGGGCTATAGCGGCGGGCGGCTGGAATGGCATTAGAATGAAGCCCGGATCCCCCCAATTGTTAGTGAATATTGTATCAATGCTCCCACACACACAGTACGATTTCAGACACACAAAAAGAGTTCGAAATACCCGCCTGTTTTTTAAGCCTCACACACACACACAGGTGACTTGAGTACTCTTTGAAAGGTCTGTTGTTTGAGATTGAGCGCCTTTTTGCAAAGTGTCACTTTTCGGGCATTTTTAAAGTGCACTCGCTGTCGGAAAAGTGTTCTGAAAATCGTGTTCACAGATTAGATCAGGTGGGGTCGAAACAGAGCAAGCGAGGCCGGGAGGAAGAGCGAGTGGCGGGGTTACTGCAGCTCGCTGTGGGATCGGGGCTGATCCGATCCGATCCGGGCCGGGCCGAGTGTGCGCCGTGCGTCACTCGCTGCAGGTAAAGCCGCGCTCGGCAACAACGGTCCTGTAAACAGCCGCCGCCGGGCAGCGGACACGGGCAAAGGCACCTTCAGCGAACGCTGCATTCAGGGGGCAGGGAAGGAGAGCGAGGGATAGACCATGGAGAGGAGGTGATGGCCGTCAACCCGGTTAAAGAGCCACAGAGCGAATAAAGTTTGAGCCGCTGAAGGCACCAGAGGTTGCGAGTGTTGCTGCAGAACTTCAACCCAGACTTGACGGCTCCGCTTCTCTTCCTTTCCCCTCCTCCTCCCGTCCTCGACCCCTCCCTCGGCTGCTGGTAAGTGCGACGCCCGGCTCTGGCGCTCCATCGAGCGGCCACAAAGATTTGTGCAACGCCCCCGTTTCCAGCTAATAAGGAAGAAGCTTGTGTGGCGAGAGAGAGAAGCACCAGAGATAAGCACGCTTTATATGTTGTTCCTTATTGGATTAATTTGTGTACTCGCCGTCAACTGTGACGCTTTCACCCGCTGAATTCTATAAAACGTTTACAAAAGAAAACATTAAAAATTGATCAAGGGAGAAGGTTACTGCGCCTTTGCCGAGGATGAACACCAGCAGTATTTACGCCAGCCGTAAGAGGCGAAAGCCAGTTCAGAAAAGGTAAGATTGTGTCAGTTAACATGGACTGTAGCTCTTTTTGCATCATTGCCCCAAGTGCCGCAGCCAGTTGGTGGCTGTCGGAGACTTTGAGCGTGTTAAACATTACAAAGCGGGTTTGCCATATGGTGACAAGTTGGCTAATGTTGACCCGCCTGTTAGCCTCAGAATTGTCTCGAGGCTTTTTTCTTTTATATCAATACCGCGAGCTGCTTTATTTTGGTGACTTACAAATCTGATCTCTGAAGATCCTGATTTCTCCCCCTTTCAGTTTCAGTGGTATTGATTTAGAAGTAACAACTTTTTAGTCGTTTAATGAGCAGTCTCAGCGTAGTTTGAGATTTTTATTGATCTTGTTACTATTACGGTAGGTAGAACTGTTGCAAACATGTAGGTAAATTCCTCACCCCGAAATATTAACTGTACAACCCAATAAACAAAACCTACCATTCACCCTAAACCGAAGATTTTATGGCAATCCACATACATAACAGAAGGTGAACAGAACACTCTTGGCATGTATTCTTGAAACTTAACCCCCAAACCATGCCCAAAATAATAACCTTTAGTGGCAGCAATACAGTTGCTAGACTATAACCTAACTTTAGTGTCCTCTTTGAAAAGAAACATATAAACCCTGTTTGCTTGTAAATGTTAAATGCTATTGCTGAATGTCACAATTTTCTTAGCAGCAGTGAAAGGTTATATATTACGATAGCAAAATACTGCGGATGCTGAATAACGTGCAGTACACTTCAAAACAAATATTTACAACTTAAACAAATACCAAATTTATATAGTATTCCCCATGTCAGAACTATTGTGTTTTTTAGTCATTTTTCCCCTCACCCCTCCATACAAATACAATTGGATTAAAAAAAAATTGTAGAGCAAAGAAAAAGGAGTGAAATTATAACTCCTTGCCACTATCTATTGCAAACACATACTTTTGGGGGGCGGTAGGAGGAGGTAGGTGTTTGTGATGTCATCTCCGTTATATTTGGAGATGACGTCACCATTGCCTCCCTCCATTTGCAGTGTGTATGAGGGAGGGAACGTTTCATAGTGCAGAGTGGTTCCAGTGATGTCACTATGTGCAACAACATAGCCCTTGTTTGAAATTTAAATTTGCATCCATCATTTAATTACTTACCTAACGTGCTGTATATAAAGAGACAGGAGATCTGGATTCCACCAAGTTGATTACCACACTTGTCATTAGATGATTCTACTCCTAGCTTATAGAGTATTTTCTAATTATATTCTCTTTATGTATTTGAGCAGAACTATTTCTCTAAAAGTGATGAGATAGGAGTAGTTCAATTTTCATAACACACTTCCCTGCCTCCCTAAGTACGTGCTTTGAAACTTAAAAAAAAAGCTTGTTTGTCACTTTGGAGCCACTGCATGTGCTTCTCCATGTGTCTCACTGCATCTACAATGGTATGACTGGCCGGAAGTGAGAGATTGTACACATGGGGTAAACCTCAGGTAATGCAGTTTATGTGACACAAACCGTTTCTGCGGCAACCGAGTTATGGAGCTGGCATCACTTGGTTAATTCTGCCTAAACCACTACACTTCACCATCTTCTGTTAAACTGCTGAATTAACTTGAAGTTGCATAATCTTTGTGTTTTGGCTTTTAAAACAAAATCTACTGCTACAGTTTAGGCCATGATGTATAGTAGCCTGCTAAGTCCTTCCCATTTTGAAATTGAGCTCCCAATATCTACTTGACAAAAAGGGGAAAGGGAAGAAAAATATCTTGATGTCTTTACACCTCCAGGTAAAAGTATAGGGAACCTCAATTTTTAAAGTCTGACAAATGCAGTTTTAAAAAAATTACAATGGGAATCTGATGTACAGAGCTTTGTGTATGTTTGTTTTTCCTTTTAAATATTGAGTAACATGTAGCTTTCTAAAATCCACCTCCTTGACCGAGCTTTTGATCACCTTTCCAAATATCTAATTCTTTGGCTCGGTATCTATTTTGGTCGAATTGTGCCTGTAAAGCACCTTGGGACATTTTTCTACATTAAAGGCACTATATAAATGCAAGTTATTGTTTTTAGATTTTGTGTCAGAGGTTCCTCAATCAGCACTTTACACATGCAAGACAACATCCGTATGCTTTATATCTGCTAAGTCAGTCCAGTTTCATTTATTGGGAAAAAGCCACCTATGGTAAAGGGCAGAAGTTGGCAGCTGTACTGAGAAACCATTATAAGGCTCCCAGTTTAACATATGAATCTACTATTGTTGCTAATAATGTTGGAAGCAATCCAGTGTGCAACAATGCAAGTTTTTTTTAAAGTTTTTTTTTAGTGACGATTGAAAGTCCTACCACATGTGCGTACATTTTTCATCCATTGAGCATGGATGTATATAAAATCAAGCTCATAGATGTATCTTTCATGTGGTGTTTTTACTAGATGGCCAGAGAGGGATGGCTGGAGATGATAATACAGGGATTACTTCTGCCCCAGTTTTGTATGCTTTTTCTTTGTTCTGCAAAATTTAAGATATTTTAGATTCTAGTCCTATGACTCATTCCTAGCCAAAAATTTTGTTTACTTTATTAAATTGAGTGGAGCTAGAAAATTGAAACTAGCTTAGTGACAACTGTTTAAAATTATGATTTGAGAAGTAGGTGCCTCTTGACATTCAAGCCAAGTTTTTTAAATATATATATATATATATAATATGAGGCGAAGTTTAAATTAACTGATAATTTAAAGGGACCATCACTCACAATATAACCTTTCAAAAATGTACAAGCAATATGTTACGATAGCTAACTGAGAGATATGGAGATACTCTACTTGAAAATATCCAGTCAGTCTCACTTTATTCTTTTTACTTGTGACCAGACCTGTCCTCTGTATATATACCATTAGCAATTGTACTGTTTTGCTAAAGTTTGAATGCGACCTGTAGTAGGATAAATAGATTTCTGGAACAAAACTTGGGAAGAAACAGGAGTGATGGAGCACCCTGCTGTAATAAAGTACTTTGGATGAAGGAGGGAGATACTGGTACTAGTATGGGTCTCACTTTGGCTGTCAGCTCTTGCTGCCCAGTTATTGAATAGTATAGAATCAAGAGTCCATTGTTTGGGGAATTTTGTCCTCTTCATTGTTAAAGAGGGTATTGTAATGCAGATTGCCAGAGGGGGCTGGAGGTTGGGATGATGATGAAGTTTCATTTTTTTTTAAATAGAAAACTTTTCTGATCTCAAGCATTCAGATTTTGCAGAACTCGGCATCTAGCAGATGTATTCTATGAATTCTGCTTAGCAGGGGAGTACATCTGCTTTTGCTAAATGTTGGTTAGGTGCCTTCTGAAGGAAAATAACTCCAGGAAGATAGGACTGTACAACAAAAATGGTTTTGAGGGGAGGCAAAACAGTTAAGTGTTTTGCACAACAACCACTTGTATTTATGTAGTGCCTTAAATGTAGGAAAACATCACAAGATGGGAAACAAAAGGAATGGCTGCTGAACATAATGGGAGAGGCTGGTCAGGAAGATGAGTTCAAGAAGTATTTCAAAGTTGGAGAGAAATGGAAAGGCAGTAGGATTTAGGGAGGGAGTTTCAGAAAATAGGGCTGAGGCAGCTAAAGGCTCTGCTTCCAATGGTGGGTTGAAGGGAGGGGCTGGAGATGCAAAAAAACAAAGGCTAGAAGACTGATGTACGGAAGAGAACAGAATGGTGAAGGACTACAAAAGCAAAATACTGCGGATGATGGAAATCTGAAATCAAAAGAGAAAATTCTGGAAATACTTAACCGGTCAGGCAGCATCTGTGGATAGAGAAACAAAGGCCGCAATTTTCTTAATCAATGCGGGTCAGGTGGCTTCCGGGTTCCAGATCCGGCCCACAGACGTGATTTTATGTCAATTGGCCTGGTTAAGCCCGCCCTGCGGGCTTGCCGGCCAGTTAAGACAAAGCTGGTCAGATGGCGTCATTTGATGACGCGTCATCTGCCGGTTTTCTTAAAGGGATCACGCACAATTTTTTTGACAGCTGATTTCTCAGAGTTTGACAGCATTGAGGTGCTGCAAACACTGACAATCACTGTACAAAGGCGAGCTCTTGCACCCAGGCTCTCCCTCCTTAGGCTAGAACAGATGGCAGCTGCAGGTGAGGTTACAGAAGTGATCTGTCACTGGTGAGAGAGGTTCTCCCAATGAGGTGGGACTACACATACAATTGAAAACTTGTTACCTACAGAAAAGTCTAAATGCATTAAAAATGAATTTCCCAACATTTTCTTACCTCTGAAACTCACCAGTGCACCATTGGATCTTTCACACCACTTCTGCAGCTGTCATCAATGCAGAAACATTACAGCAGACTCACAACATGCCACACTTACCTGGCATGGTGTCCGGACGTCGGGAAGCCTGAAGTAGAAGTGTCGAAATTGCAAAAGAGCCTGTTAACTACCTTTAACAGGCAGTTAAGTGGCTATAATCCTCTTCCCGCCGCTAGGTGTCAGGTCCATGTGCAAATCGGGGACCCGACACTTGGGAAGATTGATTGGAGGCGGATTGACAGTGGGTTTCCTGTCCGCTGTCAATCTTTGCGATTTTGCCGGATGTCCCGCTTCCGAACCCGCCCCCTGAGCGCCAGCAAAATTTCGGCCAAAGTTTCTGACCTTTCGTCAGAACTGAATAAAGTCAGAGATGTAACAGGTTTTAAGCAAGTACAGAGGCCGGGAAAGGCAGGAGGGGAGGAAAGAACAGTGATAGAGTGGAAGGCAGGAGAGATTAAATGAAAAATATCATTGACAATATTAACAACCATAATGCTTTTAACGTAGTAAAACATTCCAAGTTGCTTTACAAAAGCATTATCAGATAAAATTTGACACCAAGCCATATAAGGAAATATTAGGACAGGTGACCAAAAGCTTAGTCAAAGAGGTAGGTTTTAAGAAGCGTCTTAAAGGAGGTAGTGAGGCAACGAGGTTTAGGGAGGGAATTCCAGAGCTTAGGGCCTAGATAGCTGAAGGCACGGCTGCATATGGTGGGGGGTGAATGAAATCAGGGATTCGCAAGGGGCCAGAATTGGAGGAATGCAGAGTTCTCAGAGGTTTGTAGGGCTGGAGGAGGTTACTGAGTTAGGGAGGGGTGAGGTCATAGAGGGATTTGAACACCAGGATAAGAATTTTAAATTCAAGGCATTGCTGTACTGGGACCCAATGTAGGTCAATGAGAACAGGGGTGTTGGATACGGGCAAGGATGTAAATGGATTTATCCATAGTGAGGTCATGGATGGCGAAAGCCTTGTTTGTGAGAGAACAAACATTCTGGAATAAGGTACAGAACAGAGCAGTAATTGATTTGGCACTGGTAGGGCTGGAGAGCAGGAGGGGTGGGAAGGAGGTTAGAGAGGGTAACCTCAGAGTGATGGGAGTTAATGGTTATTGGAATGGAGGGATAAAACAGTTGTGGTTGCTGCAATAGGCATGCAAGACAGTTTCAAGAGAGGAGCATAATGAGGCTATGGGTTTGTTTAGGAGAGACTGTAGCCTGACTTGGAGGCAGAAGAAATGGTAGGCCAAGAGTAGTGTTGAGTGGGGAAAGGGATCTGGGCTGGGGCAGGGCATGGTGCAAGAGAAAAGTGAGGCGAAAGGAGTTGTGGCTGGAGGGGATGAGTGAGCAGAGCAGAAGCAGAGTGGCCAAAAAAAGGTGGGAGGCTTGCTTTAGGAGGGGCAGCCAATCTGTGCATGCGAGTGGGCACATTACAGGGGTCACTGGCAGAAAGATTAGTGCAACAAGGAAGATTCTTAGGATAGGGACTGATAAGAGGAGTGAACTAGTCATCTTTTTAATGGAATTGCTGTATTCCTAAATGGATACTTCTGCACCGGGTTTTGTGCCTTAAAATGGCCAATTATGCATTTTGTGAGAGCGGAGATTTCCAGTCAATCAGGAAACTGCACATTGAACTTTGAATTGGTCATCTCATTTGAGTGACAAAGTAGATTTTTTGACTTTCCTTTCCAGTGTGATGTCATGTGGAAGAGTGTGAGATAATTCTGTGATCCACTGAAAAGAGTTCGTGATGGCCTAAAAACCAGTGCGCAAGTACAAAAAGTAATCAAAAAGGCTAATGGAATTTTAGCCTTTATTGCTTAAGGATGTTGGAATTCAAAAGTGAGGAAATTATGCTTCAGTTGTATAGAACACTGGCCACACCTTGTCTGCAGTGCTGTGTTCAGTTTTGGGCACCACACGTCTGGAAAGGTATATTGGCCTTGGAGGGAGTACAGCACAGATTCACCAGAATGGTACCAGGGCTTAAAGGGGTAAATTGAGGACAGGTTGCATAAACTTGGTTTCTATTCCCTTGGGTTTAGAAAGTTGAAGGATGATCTAACTGAGGTATTTAAAATTATAGAGATTCGATACAGTAGCTTCTAGTAGCTACAGTGAAACTATTTCCTCTGCTGGGGGAATCCAAAACAAGGGGGCATAATCTTAAAATTAGAGCTAGGCTGAGACTGAAATTGATAGATTTTTGTTAGGCAAGAGCATCAAGGGATAGTGAATAAAGATGGGTTAATGGAGTTGAGGTGCAGATCCGCCAAGATCAAATAGAATAGTGGCACAGGCTTAAGGGGCTGAATGGCCTACTCCTACTCCTATTCCTATGTTCCCAATGTTAAAAGGCTATGTGATCAATCAGATGAATATGCTTTTTATTTTTATATTATGTAATTTCAAACAGAACTAAAATTTAGTTTCTCCCAATTTGTTCAGATCACAATTTTCCTGTTTTCAGTGCTGCTTCTAAATCATTCCTCCCAGAGGCCTTCATGTGTGCAAACCACCCATACAAATAAGTCATCAGGAGCTTCTGCAGAGTTAATGGTTTTTGAGGTCTCTATACACTTAACCACTCACTAGTTTGCTTTTGTGTTCTTGCCCAAATGACTATCCTGGAAAATTTTGTTGGAGGGATATTCTCTGAGACATTGTGCTCCTTGTCATAGAGGAATTATGGCAGTGCAGTAGAACTGGGAATGTTTGCACCCATCTGCTGCATCATAAACTTGCAGATGTGGTATAGCATGGACTAGATGCAGATTAAAATTCCCCTTGCAGTGTCCCAAGAATGTTTGTTTTTTAAGATAGTCTTAAACAGCATCATCAATGTATGAGTGCTATATTTCTACTTTGCAAACCAACCAGGCTTTGTGGTCTATTTTAATGACTGCTCGATAAGTGCCAAATTATGGGCAGTTTTGAGCTGTGGATTTGTACCCACTAAAACCATGATTGAGACTGCTCAAACGTATTTGTTAGGATGCTGAAATCCATCCAAAAGGTACTTGTGATCCTACTAGCAGCATTTGATCATAGTTCATAGAGGTTAAATAATGGCCCATTTAACCACTAATATGGTCTAAGTGATCATCTTTATTCATATATGTGGCAAATATTTAAATTTGAATGGGGAGAAGAAAGATTCACTGGCTTCACCAACATCAGTGTATACAGCACTTAGACGGTGAATAATGAGACTTGGTAAATCTGCTGTGTTTGTTAACACTGTCACAAGATGAGTTCAGGTGAAGGACGCCGTTCAACCCATTTCCAGAATACCAGCCCACAAGTAGTTAAGTGATGTGTGGAAAGCTAGAGAAACACAATCATACAACTGTCTCATTCATAATAGCTGGTAGATTATGGCTGTGTGCTTTTTAAAATAAATTCCTCTCTTCAGTTCCTGCATAAGATGCAAAATGTTGCTGTGTCATCATGAAACTTTGGATATATTCTGATATCCAGAGTAGATAGTTGTCATCGAGTCAGAATCCTAACTTTTTTTTTTGCTTTATCCATGCCTAATCCATGCTTTATTTAGCCAAATTTGAACAAAATAACTCTGGTATTGTATTTATCAATCTGTGTAAAAGCCTTTCATTTAGCATATGTCTGTCTTGCTCCAGATGTCATACTTAGAGGAAAAAACAATCTGTTTTTAAGAAAAGACCAAAAAAAGCAGTCACTTAATGCTGGAGCCTCAAATTCGCAAGCATTTTCCAAACTGCAATTCCTTTGCTAAACAATAATGAAACTCTGACTTTAAGCTGTGTTTACTAAAAAAAAAATTACACAATGTTGGCATCGTGGCAGTAGAATATTGCATTGCGCATTACAGGGTATAATACGCCTGTTCTTGTAAAGTAGTGTATCATCTAACTTTTTTCATTCACTTGACCATGGAAGATCCGCTAGTGTTTAGAACAAAATTTTGGCCCTTCTAAAGGGAGGGGTCTAGTTTTGGTTTGGGCTCTTACCCCAATTCTTCTTAGGAGCTCAGTTAATGCTTCTTCTTGTCTATATGAAGTGAAATAAACTGTACCAATTGTGATGCTGTCTTTGCTTTAAAATTATATTTGTGCTTGTAGAACTTCTCCCACATTCAAAATACAAACACCCTTATGGTTAGTTGTGGTTAGAAATGTGTGTTTTAACAAACCATTAGCTTTTGCTTTATGGTTCCATTCCTCATATTTATAGCACATCATATCTATACGTCATGAATCATTCCTTTCTTATAAATGTTTTGTGGGTTTTATGTCTTTAAAACCTCATTCCTTATAAATGTTTTGTGAAGTTTTTATTTCTTTAAAACCTCACCACATTGCATATTCAGTGGGGAAGCTTTTATTTAAATATAGTAGATCTCCTGTGGCATTGCTCATGATAAACTAGAATGCATTCTTTCTCACCTTTCAATGTATTTTTGTTATTTATGTTTGTGTGTCTTCCCTCTCCCTCTCCCCCTTCTCATCTCTGCATTACTTTACTGCCTTTTCTCTCTCAAAAAAAAATTCCATCCCCTTGGATGGGAGGCAGTGAGTGGGATGACCGGGAAGGGATCTGTGAGTATGCAGATTGCATTTTCCAGTGGTGGGTGTAATGCAGTTTTCAGACTATGGCAACACCCTTCTCTTCTCATTACCTCCATCTTCTGTTTTCCCCTCCTCGCCATTCCTTCACTCACATTGAATCCACAGTTCCTTCCCCTTTGCACTAGTCCCTCAAGCACTACTTCCTCACGCTCTACAACATCTACTCACACCCAACCTCTCTTCCCCCCTCCCCCCCCCAACCACCTGCCATTTGCACTTCCTATCCCTTACCCTCTCCCTCCCTCACTCTCCTGTCTCCTTCCCTCTCCTTTTGTCACATTCACCCTTACCTCTCTATTCCTTACCCACCAATCTGAACATAAAGGTTTCCCAGCACTAAGTTGGGATACCAGCATTTAGTTTTTTATAGCACTGTGGGGGGGAAAAAAATAGACTGCAGTTAGCCAGTTTAGTACTGGGAAACAGACAAGGGAGCAGAATGTGGACGTGGACCAGGCCACAAGTGGATCCGACTCATTGGAGGGTGGGTAAACGAGCATTGCCAGTGGGCTGGCAGCCCCAGACCCGGAGGCAGGGATACAAACCGCTTGAAAGCAGGCCAATATTGAAAAGTGGGCAGACAAGCAGCTTAAGGCCTGGGAAAAACAGGGAGCCTAGAGCATGTGGACAGAAGACTGGGAAGAATAGGCTAGCCAGGATGGGGAACGAGGTGAGCAGGTTAAATAAATAATCTTATAAGCATAAAATAATTAAATTTGAATAAACTTTACATGATGCTGTTGTGTGGCCCAAGGAATAAAATAAAACTTGCCTGCAGTGCCGCCTGCAGAATTGGACTTAGGAGATAGCGGTTTTAAGAGCAGCATCACCACCTGGGAGGACTGAAAAGTAAATATAATAATGGTAGATGGCCAGATAAAAGTAATCGGGTGTGAGGAAAATAGTGGCTCAGGAAGTAAATGTGACAAACAGGAAATGCATGCTAAATGCAAGACTTTTAATATATTATACATTAAGATATATAGATACAGCTTGAAACATCATCTTTTCATTAAAAGCTCTAATATGGAAACAAAAATGAAGATCTAATTAAATGGACCACTCGTTAATTTAATTTTATTATTTTTTTGGCATATAACTGTATCATTTTAGCCTATCTATTGCAAGTAGTTCAGAACGCTTACTTATTGCACTTTCAGCAGCATATTAAATATCATTAGTTTACTGTAGCATCATGACATAACTGTTTGAAGTTCTACCCCACACAAATGGAATGCTTTGCCTCAATGTAGACCAGGGTGAGTGGGAATGTTATGCCTGCAAGAATAGCCATCAATAGTGCAGTGAAGGGAATGTGAGGGAGTAGACCAGAGTTGGAAGAGTGGAGAGTATGCTAGGGGTCATACGGCTGGACGAGATCACGGAGGTAGGGCAAGGCCTAGTAATTTCTTTGAGGTGAGGACAAAATAATTGGTATGCTGTTTTTCTTAATGGAATAAATACCCATTAAATTACAGTTACGTGGTGGGTGTGATTTAGCTCGCACTTACTTACTCTGACAATGTGTCCAAATTGCTAGTGGCATATTGCAGAGGTGATGCTGGTGCCAATTTGTTTTAAATTGTTTGGCAGTTTCATATTGGCAAACTGAGGTTAGATTTCTGGTTCAATTTGACCCATTTGCCACTGGAAACAGGGTATGGGAAAATGCTAACCGAAAATCGCTATAGTGAAATGTACAGTGAAATCTTCACCCATTTATTGCTCCTCTCTCCATTCCCTTGTACCTTTATAAGAATTTATTAAGGTTTATATAATAGCTGGTCAGATTTCTACAGTTGATATTATTTCCACTCACTTGGACTACAGAAAAATATAATTTCATTTCTTTTGCAGTTGAAAGCCTGCATGTTATGAAGTGTGTGTGCGCCTTATATTTTAGAGATGTTTCTCTCATGAGTGGATTATAACTACTTGGGATTTGTAAGTTACATTGTCAACCTCACTTATACTTCACGTGCCACGAAGGCACAGTTGGAAACTGTATTGTGATGTTTTTAATTTCATGTCTTGAAAGTAAAAATTCATATTAACACAATTTTTTTCCTTTTAATTTAAGTGTAAAATCCCTGGCCTCTGAAGGAGCAAAGTCAAATCCATCCAAAAGGCATCGGGACCGATTGAATGCAGAGCTAGAGCGCCTAGCCAACCTCCTACCCTTCCCACAGGATGTTGTAGCCAAATTGGACAAGCTCTCTGTTCTCCGCCTCAGTGTCAGTTATCTCAGAGCTAAAAGTTTCTTTAATGGTAAGACCACCCTGTGAAATATGTTTCATATTCATACAGTTGGCCAAAAGGAAAGTACTCCTGTGAATAACAGGATACAAAAAGGGGTGTGTAATTCCTGCGGAAAGTAAAATTTAAATGTTATCATATGATCTTGAACTTTGTTGGACTGAAAGGGAAGCTTTCTTTTTGCTATGAAAATAGATTTTCTTTTCTGGATACAGGTGCTTTAATCCAAGTTTACACCCTACAAAACTGTAAGGCTTTTTAGACAGTGCATTAGAACTTGAGCTGAATATGAATGTAACTGTTTTTGTAGGCTGCTTTAATTCTTGTTGGTGTTTAAGCAAAATATCACATGAAATTTTTCTAAAATAACATATACAAATTGTGCTCAGCCTAATGTGGGTATGAGTTCATTGTCAAATCATATTGCTTAAGAGATGGGCTGTTTTTGTAACAGATGCTCTTTAAAGACATATTTATCCAATATAAACACAACTGTTGTTGCAACATTTTTTGGAGCTGATCTGTTGCAGAGATTTGGTTTCTTATGACTAAATAATAAGCGTCTAACTTAAGCTTGTCACTCTGGAGAATTTCAAAACTTATTTATTATTAGATCACAATTTGGTGCATTCCCAAAGTGCAATAGTGAGTATGAAGTTAATAATTATATAGCAAGCAGTGGCTAGTTATAACTTCAACATATTGATTTTTCTTTTAAAAAGTTAAATATATGCATTAGAGATTGAATTTTAAATTAATATGAATGATACAGGAAACTCTTTATTAACCGGCACCGACGGGACCGGCGTGGTGCCGGTTTATCGAAATTACCGGATAACGGAGAGTTATATCTACCGAGGCTATTTTTAACAAAGAAAAATAAATAAATCAAGAAATGTGCAGTATACAGTATTTGGGTACTTTTGAAAACTACCCCTACTGACTAAATCGGCGTTCGTGGACTCGGACTCGGACTCGGGATCGGCAACATTGCCGGTTATTTGAGAGGAGTTTTCGGAGTACTCGGCGTTCGCGGAGATTCGACTGCGACTCGGCAACATTGCCGGTTATTTGAGAGGAGTTTTCGGAGGATGATTTTTGCCGGTTAAGCGAGAATTCCGGATATTTGGGTGCCGGATAAACAAAAGTTTCCTGTACTGTTAAACTTTATAAAAGTCTGTTTTCATAGTATAGTTGTTAGGTGGGGGAAGCACGCAAGACTAGGCATTCTGGCAACTCCAGTGAGAAAGCGTTAGACTGCCATTCCAAGGATCTGCATTCTAAATTCCAACTTCTAATGTGCTTTTTTTGTAAATCTGGTAACCACATTGGGCTAGTTTTGTTAATTCATGGGCGCCCACTAAATGGGAATACCTTGTGGTAGAGGGGGGAAAAAAGAGGAGGAGAAATTGGAAAATTCAGTCACAAAGTGTCACTGACTGTGGATGTGGAAAGGTCCTGGGTAAAGGAGAGCAGTATGGGAGGAAGCAAAAGAGGATTAAAATGGGGTAAAATGATGTGTGCACAGACTATAGTTTTAAAACGAGCACAGATTTTGTGCTTTCCTGCAGTTAGCTGCAGCTGTTTCCTGAGAATGTGAATATGTTACTGTGCAATAGAAAAATCCCATTCTCAACATGGGGGACTTAAAAATAGACAAAGTGACATATTTTAGTTTTGTATCAAATTTGAATGACTTTTCCAGATTATGTTACGCTTTTTAAAATCTGTTAATGACTGTGTATCTCTTCGGGCCTCTTGAAGATGTCTATATTGCTTTAATCATCTTTTTCACTGTTTTGGGGCAATTGTTTTAACTGAGTCTTTGGAGCGTAATTTAAGAAAGTGATATACTGCAGTAGTTAATTAATTTTCAAAATATAAGGTCTTTTTTACATTACAGGAGTTAAAGTTGTTGAAAGTCATGGCTGTGTGTTAACTTAATGAAATAAGTATTCCCAACATATTGGGTAACTTCTCTAGAGTTGAAATGTCCACCTAACTTTTTAGCTGCTGTTGGTTTAAATGTTTGAGGGCTTTGTCCATATGGTTTGGTCTGGTGCATTATCTTCTGTTGTTGCATTCTACAAGACATGTATCAAAATGGTTAGATATTGAACTGTTTAGTTATCATTGTTCATGTGTCTTTTTTGATTTAGAATAGTTCTTTGTTAGTATGTTGGTTGTTGCTTGTAATACAGCTACCCCTGTAAATACTGTTTGTTATATCAACATTGAAGTGTGAACTGAGCATTTAAATGGCTGATGTAGGACGTCTGGGATTTCCTTGCATATGGTTGGCAGTCTGAGTTAGCTGGCTACATTAGCGCACTATTTGAAAGATGTATCATAATATGAACAATATATCCCTTGCAGCAAGCTGCATATTGTTGCTGGTTTCTGAAGCAGCAAAACTATTGACAAGTGGCCAACTCCTTTCCCACCCCTCCTTTTCAAACAGTTTACCCTCCTCCTTTTCAAACAGTTTAGTGTGTGCTCCTTTTGTTTATCCTATTAGAATTCTAATTGCCTTTATTTGGAAAGAAAAAATAAACTTTGATTGTATGATTACCAATTTCACAAACATGTTTGCTTTATACACTGTTTTTACGCATTTGTGGGAACATCAACAAAATCGAGCATGCTTTCTGTTTTGGAATTTATGCGAACATATGAACAGACGAATTAGGAGCAGGAGTAGGCCACTCGGCCCCTCGAGCCTGCTCCGCCATTCAGTAAGATCATGGCTGATCTGATTACTCCACATTCCCGCCTACCCCCGATAACCTTTCCACCCCTTGCTTACCAAGAATCTATCTACCTCTGCCTCAAAAATATTCAAAGACTCTGCTTCCACCGCCCTCTGAGGAAGAGAGTGCCAAAGACTCACGACCCTCTGAGAAAAAATTTCTCCTCATCTCGGTCTTAAATGGGCGACCCCTTATTTTTAAACAGTGACCCCTAGTTCTAGATTCTCCCACAAGAGGAAACATCCACCCTGTCAAGACCCCTCAGGATCTTATATGTTTCAATCAAGTCACCTCTTACTCTTCTAAACTCCAGCGGATACAAGCCTAGCCTGTCCAACCTTTCCTCATAAGACAACCTACCCATTCCAGGTATTAGTCTAGTAAACCTTCTCTGAATTGCTTTCAACGCATTTACATCCTTCTTTAAATAAGGAGACCAATATTGTACACAGTACTCCAGATGTGGTCTCACCAATGCCCAACTGAAGCATAACCTCCCTACTTTTGTATTCAATTCCCCTCGCAATAAACGATAACATTCTATTAGCTTTCCTAATTACTTGCTGTACCTGCATACTAACCTTTTGCGATTCATGCACTAGGACACTCAGATCCCTCTGCATCCCAGAGCTCTGCAATCTCTCACCATTTAGATAATATGCTTCTTTTTTATTCTTCCAGCCAAAATGGACAATTCACATTTTCCCACATTATACTCCATTTGCCAGATCTTTGCCCACTCACTTAACCTATCTATATCCCTTTGTAGCCTCCTTATGTCCTCTTTACAATTTACGTTCCTACCTATCTTTGTGTCATCAGCAAATTTAGCACCATACCTTCGGTCCCTTCATCCAAGTCATTTATATAAATTGTAAAAGTTGAGGCTCCAGCACTGATCCCTGTGGCACACCACTCGTTATATCTTGCCAATCAGAAAATGACCCATTTATGCCTACTCTCTGTTTCCATTTAGCTAGCCAATCTATCCATGCCAATATGTTATCCCCTACACTATGAGCTTTTATTTTCCGCAATAACCTTTGATGTGGCACCTTATCAAATGCCTTCTGGAAATCTAAGTACAGTACATCCACCGGTTCCCCTTTATCCACAGCACATGTTACTTCCTCAAAGAACTCCAATAAATTGGTTAAACATGATTTCCCTTTCACAAAACCATGTTGACTCTGCCTGATTACCTTGAACTTTTCTAAGTGCCCTGCTATAATGGCCCTGAAATTCGCCTCTCCGGCTTGCCGCGGGGGTAAGGATCGCGCGCGCACTTACCTACCGCGCCTGCTGTTGTGTTTTGGGCCCACGGGAACTTCAGCTCCTGGGCCTGCTCCAAGAGCCGGCGCGCAGTGCTTGCGTGTCCCAGGGGCGTAGTCCCAGGGGAGACCTGTCAAATCTGTGAATTGAAATCGGCCCCAAAAGAACAGCTAAACTTAAAATAAATTTTTAAAAAAACATCACATTTATAAAATAACTATAGTTAAATAAATTAACCACTTTAAACAAAAATTTAAATTTTTGAAAAAATTAAAATACTTTTTAAAAGTGATAAAGAATAAACTTACCTTTCTTTAAAGTATCTAAAAATGATAAACCTGTTGAAATTGTTTTTAAATTATACTGAATTAACCACTTACCTTGTTGAAAACGGCTCCTGCGCCTCCTTTTTATAATGATGCGGAGATGCCGGTGTTGGACTGGGGTGGACAAAAGTGAGAAGTCGCACAACACCAGGTTATAGTCCAACAGTTTTATTTGAAATCACAAGCTTTCGGAGCTGCTGCTCCTTCATCAGGTGAAGAGGCTTCACCTGACGAAGGGGCAGCAGCTCCGAAAGCTTGTGATTTCAAATAAAACTGTTGGACTATAACCTGGTGTTGTGCGACTTCTCACTTTTGTCCTTTTTATAAGCGTAGGTTCTTCACTACTTACCCTCCCATAGAAACCTGAAAAAAAAATCTAAGTTCGCTGTGTGCGCGCAGCCTCTACCGCGCACGCGGTTCACCTAGGAACCGTCCCCTTCACCAGACCGGAAGTTCCGGTTTCCCGCGCATGCAGGAAACCGGCACTTTGGGACGCATTACGGGTGAGTACGCACTGTGCACTCACCCGGGAAGGGCCGAATGTTTGGCCCAATGTCTTTAATAATAGCTTCTAACATCTTCCCTATGACAGATGTTAAGCTAACTGGCTTGTAGTTTCCTGCTTTCTGTCTCCCTCCCTTTTTGAATAAAGGAGTTACATTTGCTATTTTCCAATCTAATGGAACCTTCCCCGAATCTAGGGAATTTTGGAAAATTAAAACCAACCCATCAACTATCTCACTAGCCACTTCTTTTAAGACCCTAGGATGAAGTCCATCAGGACCCGGGGACTTGTCAGCCCGCAGCTCCAACAATTTGCTCAGTGCCACTTCCCTGGTGATTGTAATTTTCTTGAGTTCCTCCCTCCCTTCCATTTCCTGATTTACAGCTATTTCTGGGATGTTATTTGTATCCTCTATAGTGAAGACCGATGCAAAATACCTGTTCAATTCAGCTGCCATCTCCTTATTTTCCATTATTAATTCCCCAGACTCACTTTTTATAGGACGAACGCTCACTTTGTTAACTCTTTTCTTTTTTAAATATCTATAGAAACTCTTACTATCTGTTTTTATATTTCTAGCTAGCTTTCTCTCATACTCTAATTTTTCTCTCCTTATTAATCTTTTAGTCATTCTTTGCTGTTTTTTATATTCTGTCCAATCTTCTGACCTGCCACCCATCTTTGCGCAATTATATGCTTTTTCTTTACGTTTAATACTATCTTTAACTTTTTTAGTTAACCACGGATGGTGGGTGCTCCCCTTGGAATTTTTCTCTCTCATTGGAATGTATATATTCTGTGTATTTTGAAATATCCCCTTAAATGTCTGTCACTGCAACTCTATTGACCTATCCCTTAACCTAATTTGCCAGTTCACTTTAGGAAATGTATGAAGGAAATGTATGTACATAAAGAGCAATGAGCAATCTGCTAACCACTGCTTCAGGGCTTAAGAGTACTTTTTTTCTCTCTCCAAATTACAGCTTTGATTTATAGTAGCTGTTCACCATATTTTTTTAAACTATAAATTGTCAGTTTCTAAATTAATTCAGACAGTGGCTTTTTTAGGTTAGTGTTTAAAACTTGCAATGCCTGGGAGCACTAAATGAATTGCATGTTGGAGATTTATAATGGATATGGAGATAGTATAAAAATTCTTCAGGTTCATGTTCTGCATTGTATACACCTCAACCAGTGAGGATACTTAAGTGTTGAGCTCCAGTCAACTATCTTTTTAAAATTAATTTGTTTTCAGGTAAGAATTTTAAATTGGTAAACGTTACAAAATGATGGAACATGTTGTAGTTGAGTTTCTAAGATAGATGAAAAGCATATTATAACAAAAGACCTTTCCCCCAAATTTAATTTTATATTCAAAATAAGAAAATTGTTAAAGACTATTCAAAAGTTTGGCTATGCTGTACCACTGTTGTAGGATAACAGGCACAGTGCCACTAAGTTATTAAACCAAACCTGCCTCACTTGGCCTTAGTCGGTGATGTAATGGCCATCAACTGATTCTTGAATGATGTAAGTTTGGTAGACTGTATGTGACTTTAGGTAGTAGACTGCTGAAGAGGTAGCTGTGTGTTGAACTAAAAGTGTAAGCAGGTGTTCGATAATTGTTGGGTTGATTAGAGACAGAGGAGCCAGAACATTTTAAATTTAACATTGGCAAGACTAAAGCCACCCTGTTCAATTTCCTCTGTACCCGAGCCTCCCAATTTCCCTGCTGGTTGCTTACTCAAGCTTAACGTGACCGTGTGGAATCCAGGTTAGCTGTTTGATTCTGTGCTCAAAATTCATACCTTAACCATCACCAAGATCACCTGCACTGCTGCTGAAACCCTCAAACATACCTTCATTTACCAACAGAATTGAATTGTGCTCTTTTCCCTGGCCTTCTGAACTCTACCCTAAATAAATTCCAAGTTGTCCAAAATTCTGTTACCTACATTCTATCCCACATCAAGTTCTCCTTGTTAACCCTGCCCTTGTTAGCCCCGTCTTCATCAATGTAAGTTGACTACCCACCCTGCTGTGCATTAAATTCACAATCTTTGTCCAAGTTTTCAAATCCCTGATATCAGGAGCAAGTTGAAACTTGCAAGTGTTTGTTGTAGGGCTGATTGAGCATGGGACAAACCTAGGTTGGAATTTCCACACTCTCTGGGAGTTACCTTTTTGAAGTATTCTGCTTAGCCATTTTCCTTTTGTACACACTTGTCCTTGTGTCTAATCTGCTTGGCACTTTTTTTGTGAAAGGTTGAGATGGCAGCTGAGGAACAATAAACAGACACTGAAATGTCTAGGGTAAGGAACTCCTCTGGTCTTGGGGAATTACTCAGCGGGATCAGCAACCATGGTTGCAGATGATTGTCCTCTTCTCATCAGTGCCATCCACCCAATGTTTCTTCGCTTGCAGGTAATGTAGGCACCAGGTAATGCTGCACAATGGAACCATCATGGTTGCTTCCTGGATAACTGATACTGATGTGCAGAATGATGTTTCTGTGGTCAGATAGCACCTGAACTGTAATTGAGTACAAAGCCTGTTTCTCTTCATGAAGGTCATTGGGTTAACATGAAGAGACCTGATGCTCACATGGGTGCCATATGCAATGCCATTCAGTCATGTGCGTTTTGAATTGTGGTCAAATCTAGCTGCTCCCTCCTTTCCTCAGGAAAAGTGATGAAGGTGTTTTCTCATGCACAAATAGCATTTGTCACTTGCTTGATTCATATGTATATACTGGAGACTGATATGGCGGTTGTGTCTGAGGGCGGCTTGGGAGAATCTAGTTGCACGAAAGCTTCATGTTGTGGTAACCTTTACTATTGGGAGAAGAGCTGTCCCTGATGCACATGTGCAGATCATTGTGCAGTACCTGGCACAGCTCTGCCTGTGTGTCTTGTGAATTGCAGGCAGTGAAGGCAAGCATTATCTGACATGCCCAGGTACATTTGCGGGGAACTATTAACATAGGTCCTGGGTTAATGACGTGTGTAAGTGATGTGTGTAATCAAAACATCTGTGGGGTTATTGAGCCTGCATTTGCTGGCCCCTTACAAACTCTTCCTTATCTTAATTATGCATTGTGTTCCCAACCTCCTCTTTGTATAGTGTTCATGACGCGGAGATGCCGGCGTTGGACTGGGGTGGACAAAAATGAGAAGTCGCACAACACCAGGTTATAGTCCAACAGATTTATTTAAAATTACAAGCTTTCGGAGCTATCGATCGCCCCTTCTTCAGGTAAAGTTACTATGAGTGAATCTACAAAAATTCACAGAATATAAACACAGAGAAAATGCAGAGATACAATCTTTCCTTACATCAAAGACACACCAAGAGCACAGCCAAGACAATGAGATGTGTCCCAGGGGGTCCAACGTGTCAAAACCTGCTGTCGGCATATCCTCTCCATTTGGGTTTGTTTTTTGTGTTTGTTTTTTTTTAAAACTGGAAAGACAGACAACGATGTCAAGTCACGTTCTGTAGCGTGACATGAACCCAATATCCCTATTGAGGCCGTCCTCATGAGTGCGGAACTTGGCTCACAGTTTCTGCTCGATGATTTTGCGTTGTCGTGTATCTCGAAGGCCGCCTTGGAGAACGCTAACCCGCAGATCTGAGGCTGAATGCCCTTGACTGCTGAAGTGTTCCCCGACTGGGAGGCAACCATCCTGCCTGGCGATTGTTGCGCGGTGTGTCTTTGATGTAAGGAAAGATTGTATCTCTGCATTTTCTCTGTGTTTATATTCTGTGAATTTTTGTAGATTCACTCATAGTAACTTTACCTGAAGAAGGGGCGATCGATAGCTCCGAAAGCTTGTAATTTTAAATAAATCTGTTGGACTATAACCTGGTGTTGTGCGACTTCTCATTTTTGTATAGTGTGACATTGAAGTCAGTAGAATTTAAGATTCAAGAATAATAAAATGCAGTATTGGCAGGGAAATGTCCCCCCACCCCCCAACCAAAAAATAGGACTACCTCGGAGCAAAAATGCAACAAAGGGTACATAAAAGTGCAAAACGCAACACTTAAATAAAAGTCTTCTTTCTACTTTTAAATGCCTGCTTCAGCAGGCCAGATCCTGGGACTTCTGCACCCAATATCTATGATGAGAAATGCTGTGTATAAAATTTGGTGTGGGACTGGTAAAAAGTAAATGAAACTGCGCCTGTTGATGGGAAGGCCTCATGATTTTGTCTCCTGAATTACCTCTTGGAAAATAGGTCGCTCTGTAATTTGGTCACGCTTCTGATTTTTTTAACCCTTTGTCTGCAAGGCACCTTGCCACTGGTGGTACCTAAAAATTATTTTAGCGTTTCATCCACTGAATTTGCTTGGAATTTAATTTTGTTAGGTGCTTTTGTAGTTGGTCATGTTCCATACAAAGCTGTACTTTTCAAAAATGAAAGTATCTATTGTGAAATGGCCTCTATTTGTGGCTGTATGTCTGTCTGTTTTTTTTTGAAGTGAGGCTTATGATTTAATCTATTAGTAACGTTGTGGCTAATTGTCTGAATTTGAGGGTAGAGTGCCAGACTAGGTGGTTTTCCTCTTCAGACACTAGGCTTCCTGAAGGCTGTTTTTGGTGGTGACTTTTAGGGTTGGTTGTATGATCTTAAGAAGGCCATTCATTTAAACAAGTAAATTAAATCACTGAATGAGACAAGATTGGACATTTTTTTTTGGTGGGGGTGGTGGGGTGAGATTTCGTTTTTTTTTAAAGAAAGAATGCAGATGGTAACAGTGAGCATAGACTAGATGAAAACCAAAATAAACTTTTTTCCTTTGGTTAGATTTGCTGACTGAAAAACTGAGATGTGCTTTGTAAAATCATGGATCTGTGGGACATAACTAAAAATACAAGGAGAACATTTTTGTTAAATGTTATTTTCGGAACATCCCTTGCTCCCCCTATCCTTTCCTGTACTGGGTTGCTGTGAGGAATATGTTGGTTGAGATCCACAAGTGTACTGTGCCCCCTCCATCTCCTCCAGTCCATAAGCTGCCGTCTCTCTTCACCCACCTCATTCTTTCAAATCAAAACTAACTTAACCCTGCTTGTGTTGCCGCAGAAATATTAATAATGGTAGTGACTCAAATTTGCCATTTTTAATTGGCAAATTTTAACACAATTTAAGATCCCAACCATTTTACAGAACGGTTGACTGTGATCAGGAATGACTGATTATAACTTGTTTAAAAATAGGGGGTGAATTTCCTCAGGGATTTTCTCACTGCTGCTGTAACACCTGTAAACAGGGTTTCCGACAAAGTTGTAGAGTGGGAGAAACTCGGAGGAAATTCATCCTCATAATGTTAGTTTTCTGATTTTTCAGGATAATGTACATTAAGAATGTAATGGATTTTGAATTAAAGTAAGTGATTTTTCTTTAATGAGTAAAATTTGGTAGGACTATTTCACCGTTAAGCTCTTCCATATGGTTCACATTTCTATCTGGTAGTTTTTTTTCAGATTTTCTGTGTCTCACAGTTGGTGAGGAACTAGCCAAAAGAAGAACCCATTTGGCAAATTGTAAGCTATTCAGACCAGAAAGACCTAGGTTTGATTCCCACTCTGTGTTGAGTTAGTGGATCTGAGCTGGAGCAGCAGTTCAGATACTACAAATGAGCTATAAAGGGGAAACGTCAGCCAAGGTTCTTGCTCCTGGTGGGCTGTCCAATTACTGTGTGCATGGACACTAGATGAGACTAGCTTGGACTAGGTTCTGATGCCTTTAACAGTCAATGATATTGCTGACACTCCCCATCTAGGCTCACACAAGAAAAATGGCTACTTAAATGAGGTATCTGGAGGACGAGGTTCACTTGTGGGATCATAACAAATAACAGTTGCCCATTTTTAGGAACAAGTTTTGGGGCGGGGGGTGGAGGGAGCAAACTGGACAAAAAAAATTAAGTTGAAAGCTCGATAAAAAGTACTCATATCTGGCTCAGTGGCCATCTTTTGTAAGTAGTTGGTTTGCTAAAAATAGCACCAATATTTAAAGGGAGGAAATGCCTGGGGGTTTCAAAAGGAGAGTGTGTGGGATTTTTTTTAAAAAGCCTGCCATAACCAACCATTGGTTGACCTCATTAAGCTGCTGAACTTTTTAAATGCATTTAGTATTTTAAAAACTTTATTCAGTAGTTACTGTGAAATTGCCAGGTTGTGACCATATATTTTCTGTTGAAGTCAACAGTTCACTGTGATTTAAGTTCTTGCATACAGAAACAAAAAAACTATACCGCTGCTGATTTAAGATAAGTGCATAGCATGAGGATAAAGCCAAAAAAGCATACGTTGTTGAAGTGCTGATCATAGAAGCACCTGGGGTTAATGGCTGAGAGTGTTGATTTGTTTTAGCTTTCTTTCACTGGTCAAAAATATTTGTGATAATGTTCAAAAATCATTCTTTTATTTTTTATATATATGTGTGTGTGTGTGTGTGTGTATATTTTATTATATATATATATCCTTTAGCACCAAAATGTTTCTTCCTAATATTCTGCAATAGTTGATGTGATGTGAGCAGCATTTAAAATTCGTGTGCAATTAAAATGCAAACCTGAGAGTTTAAAAGCTGCTCATATCGTTTCAGAGGGTGGTTGTTATCGGAAGTAGGGAGTTTTATCAAGAGCCGAGTTGTGTGGAGAGCAGTATTTACATGAGACAGGAAGTCACTGCTTGTGTGCCAGAACGCAGTGAGCCATTGTCCTGTGACTCCTATGCTGCTGTTTATGTAACATGACTTTTGGGAATGGGATACTGAACTGAAAACTGAGGTTATTGAACTTCTAAAAGTACTGTAAGGAAAATGAAAACTGTGTATAATGCACACTGTTCTATATCTCTTCTCTATTTGAACAGCAACACCAACTTTATAAATTGAAGTATTAAGAAATGCCCTTCATAAAAGAAGGAAATCTCGGACAGAGTACTTTTTGATTTAAAGTGTGTGTATGTTTTTTGATTCGAATCTGGGCACATGTCTGACGCTTTCATAGGACATGGAAAGGTACCTGTTTCCAAAGTGCAAGTGGCTTTGAATCAAAACCACTACCTGCTTTTATATTAAAAAAAAACTATTTAGCATTAAAAAAAAAATTCCATTCAGATGAACCACCATGTAAGCAACCAGTCAATTCTTTGAATATTTTTTTCTAAGCCCTTTGTGCAGTCATGTGTGATCCCCACCCATCCCACTGAAGACTTGAGCTGGGCCTTGGGGCCTAATATTTTTGGGGGATTTCAATGTCTGTAATGGTTAGTGACCTGTTCTACTCCCTTACCCCCAGCTCGATATGCAGCATTTTAGGCCTATACACCTGCGCTGTTGCTGTCTTCAGCTCTGCTGTCCTGATTTAAATTAACTGCCTACAAAGATCAGTGTAATATTAATTTTCATTTGCTGTTCTCTTTCAGAACACACTGGCTGGCCCCCCCTCCCCCAGCCTCTCAATGCCTTGAGATGATCATTCTTTTCCTCCAGCCCCCCATCAAAAACAGATCCAGCCCCCAAGTGAAGCAGGTCTCCCATTTACCATAAATGTTCCCAAGACCTGACTCCCACACACTAACCCTGACGTGGCCTGGAGGAATGGAATGAGATTTACCATGGCAATGCTTCACTTGACATTTTTCTTCAATGTCCAAGGAATATTTTTGTAACTGGGGAAAAAAAAATAGCTGTTTGTGGTTTTCTTTTGACAAAAAATACTCACTCCCAGACTCCCACCCCTTTTTCCTGGTTTAGATTTTATTTCCCCTTTAATTTTTCCATTCCAACGTAACTGTGGACTTTGTTGTCACATCTAAACATATAAAACCACCAGCTTGGTCCATTGAGGCTGTCTCGTACTGTCATGGTGTAACATCTGCCCGCCATGACTCCCATCTGCCCCCCTCAACCACCAGTCGTGCAATCTCCCTATTCCAATTTAAGAAAAAACTCCTGTAATTTCATCTCTGCCCCTCAGTTACAGGAGGCCAATTCCCATCTACCTTCTTTCTACATGCAGTTATGTTGAGCACTCTGAAGAACCTATCCAGCTCTCTTTTTAATGCTTGCAGCAAATCTGCACTCGTTGCACAAAACAGCAACTTGTTTCAGAGGTCAGTGGCTTGTTGTGAAAAGAAGTACCACTTAACATCTAACCTATTGCTATGCTTATGTAACTACTCGTGTACCCTGGTCCTCCCCTAGGTATCAATCTAATGTCCCTCCTCTGAACTTGTTCCAGGACTTCTATCACCCATCATGTGAGGGGAACAAAACTGGAAACTGTATTCTAGATGAGGCCTAACAAAGGCTTTATTTAGAGACAGAATTGTATTTAAATGTCCTGGCAATACATCCTAATGCTTTATTTTCTTTTTCAATAGTTTTGTGGCTCTGGTCATGGACCTTTTATAAAAAAATTAATGCACTATGTCCCTACCTACATGGATGACACTAAATGTATCTATTGATGACTGCCAGATAAGGGCCTGTTTCCCCAATTGCATCTAGATCTGTCTGTAATCTATTTTTCTCATCTGAGTTCCTTACATCTGCACATATCCTTGTATCATGTCAACTTGTGGACTTATTTCCCCTCCCTGAATTTATTATTGCTTTTGATTCAACTGTTGATCATGTTCTCCCCTCCTTCCCTCCACTTATCTCTTGATAGTGGGTTATACTTATATGGATACTGATCACACCCTCAGCTCTTACTCTTGGGTATATTTTGATGGTGAATGCTGACAGACTATTCACCATGCAGCATCATTATAATGCTGTCTTCACCAGTGTCTATACTTGTGCATTTCGAGCAGGAGTAGCTGGTTAACAATCAAGAGCAGGGTTGCTTGACACTTTTCTTCAGCTGATCTGAGGTCAATAAAGTATCTCTACCACCACCCAGGTTGAAATCAGCTAACTCAGCATAGATTTGGGATTGAACCTGGGGCCCTCCTGCTCTTTATCAGTTAGGTACTTAATGAGCCATCAGGGGAAATTATAGTAATAGTATCCAGAGACTTCACATTCGAATCCGACCAACCCATCACTTCTGAAAGCTTATCTTGTAGAGTGGTCCTGACATTTTTTTTCTTTTGTACTTGCTTGATCCTCCCAAAGGATTAATTCATGTGAAAACCTTGCCTTGTGTCTGATATATGAATATGAAATTATTTATATAGGTCCTAATAGTGTGGGACTGCCCAAAATATTGGCACGCATCCTTTCTAAGATGCTTAAGAACTATATCATAACACAGAGGCACTTCATCTTCAGTAGCACTGAATTGTCTTTGTGCCACAGACTAATTATTTTTGTCACTGAAAACATAAACTGGCACATTAGTGTTTGTCCTGAAAATAGTTTCCACTTGACAGAATATTTTGAAATGTGTTTGTGGTTTGGGGGTTATGTTCTTTGGGCATTTTAGAAGATATGGTTTTACAATGATCTTAGAAATTATAACTAAATTGTCTTTAAAGGAATTGAACTTGGCTGGTTTCATTTTGTATGTAAGTATTAAAAGCATGTATAATTGTTTAATTAATGCAGGCTGCGGTAGATTCTTGCAAAATATAAATTTTATGACCACCTTAGAAATCTCGTAAGCAAAATATTTTCTTGATTGCAATACACTACATCCTTTTAAACAAATCTGTAAAATGTTATGTTTCAAAGGAGTAACAACGTAAAAATTTTCGAGTATAAGTTAATGGGCCATTATTTGCTGTAGCAGGGCATCTTACGACGTCTGCCGTTAGTTAGACTTGTCTGTGCACATTTAGGTTTTTAAATTTTTTGCGTGCAAGTTGCTGAAAGTGCGAGCTGATAATGTCACAGTGAGAGAAACCGGGCATCGGAGACCTGAGTGAACAGAGCAAACAATTGTGTATCTCTTTAACCAATCAGATTGAAGGATTGTGAAATTAACAGTGTGAGGACTGAGAGCGAAGTGTAAATTAGAGTGAATTAATTCAATGTCAAATCAGGTACAGAAGGAGAAATAAAGAGAGGGAAAGAAGGGGTGGATTAAGAGAGAGAATAAAGAGACAAAAAGGAAACGTTTTTAAAATGTTTTTAATTTTAAATTTGACATTTTTAAAATCTCTAACAATAATTAAAACCCTTAAGGAATGAGACTCCACACTTGTAGTCAATTTTCAGTGCCAGAGAGGTTGTCTGGCACTAAATAACAATTATCAGGTAGTTAAAAGGTACTTAGACTGGAATGGACAAGACTTAACTTTCTGTGGTGCGTTTAGTTCGTATCTACCGCACAAATACAGCAACTTGACGCTATTCAAAGCATTTCAATGCTGAGCCAGACAGTGAGATGCCGTTTTTGCGAAGCTACTAGTGGAGCAGAGCATCTTGGACAGCAACTTTTAGATTTCTGCGTTTAACCACACATCTGCCTTTGCCTGGAGTTGCTGTAGCATTTCCGCATAAATAACGACGACGCCATTAGTCTCGCTGTTATTTTGACAGCAACTTATGGGCCAATATCTTCTGTATTACATGAATGTTTTGACCTCTGGCCAAAGTGTTCAATTAACTGAAGAAGCATGCTGAAAACATTCCTTGACAAACTCAGGCTGTTACTATTCTATTTTACTTGTATTGGGAAGATAAATCCTTTTCAGTATTACAAAGGAAAGATGAAAGCTGTTGCCCTGGTTAGTGAACTATCTTGATTATTGTGACAGCCACTTAACCACATTAAACACATAGAGTACCTCTTGAGTTCATTGTGATTGTTGATGTAAAAGTAACATTATATTCGCTGACGTAAAAGTAAGCTTTTCACATGACTAATTCCTGCTTTGCAATTGGTCTGATTCTGCAATTTGCTGGCACAAATTTTCTGTTCCTTTTATCCACGATACATAACTCATTGTACAATATTGTTGTTTTTCACTGCAGCAGGCTTTTCTGTTGATTGCAGAATATGTCTTTTTGAATTACAAAAAAAGCATATTCTAAAATAAGGAAGTGTATAGATTTGATTTTCATACAGTCAGACCATTAATGTTTTAATTAGGCATGAGAGAAACAACCCATTGATAAAGACACAGATTCATTTTTGAAAGATTGCCAATGGTATAGAGTGCAAAATCCAGTCAACTTCTGAAAATGTTTAAATTCCTTTTATTAAAAAAAAATGCTTTAAAGTTTTTTGTCCTGCATCAAATAGGGAAAAAAAAACTTTTTTTTTAATGACTTTTTAGGTAGTCAAGGCAGATGTATTTCAAAAATTGTCTTCAGTTTACTGAAGCTGAAAGGATTTCTTTGTCCCTGTCAGGAGAGGGTCCAGTACACAACTGTCCAGATATACCCATAGTTTCAACATGAGCTGGCTAACCTTAGTTGTTGGTACGACTGCCTCAAAATGATTAGGTCAAAATGTTCTCGCTGACAGGGCAATCCTTCATGCTTAATGCATTTGAGTCTGCAGACTGGGGAGTAAATGCAGTTCATAATCTCTAATGACTGAGCCATCAAGGGAGCTTTGTTCTGAGAGCAGTCAGATTGTACATTGTTTAAAAGTATTTATGGCTATACAGGAACTGGACAAGATGAAATTTTAACAAAGTAAAATTCTGAAACAAAAACAGAAAATGCTGCAAACTCTCGGCAAGTCGGTCAACATCTGTGGAGAGAACAGACAAGTTAACATTTCCTGTAAAACCCTTCAACAGAACTGGAAAAATTAAAGATGTGTAGCATTTAAAACTGAACAGAATAAAAGAGAGGAGGAGCAAACGTACACAAATGAGAGGAAGTAGAATGACCTGTAAATTGCCTAAGAGGAAAACAGGAAAGAGGTAGTTAAATGGCTAAAGTGATATTAAGAGACAATAGGACGAAGCATAATATAAAGTAAAGGCAGTTTAAGGGACAGAGAGCATGTGAATAGGTGAAGTTGGGTTTGGGGAAAATGAGGCAACTCTGAAATGGAAACAGGAGGGGCTGGTAAAGTGGTATAGAAACCAGCAGCCCGAGAAGAGAAAAGGAGGCCTGTACTAAGGGTGCCGACTGCCCCATTGGCATGCTGTTCCACTGGAGTGTTCCCACCCCAGAATACCGACATGCCCATCTCCGATCATCAGCATCTACTGCCGAAGAGAAAGTGGGAGTCGTAGATATGGTCCGAAGTTATAAAAGTCAGTATTAAGATCAGAGGCTACAAAGTGCCTAATGGAAAGAAAAGGTTTTGCTGCTCAAATTGCATTAAGGTTCTTTGTAAAAGTGCAGAAGGCTAAAGACTTAGACGTCAGTGTGGGAATAGGTCTGGGAATTGAAGTGGCAAATGACAGGGTGTTCCGGGCCACACTGGCGTACAGAACCAACGTGTTCGGAAATGTGGTCACCTAATCCGCGTTTGGTCTCCCAATGTAGAGGAGACTGCACTGAGTAGCGGATAGATTATGATAGGTTGGAGAAAATGCGCGTAAGTTATTATCTCATGAAAGAAGAATTTTGGACCCCGAACAGTGGTGTGGGCAGGAAGTGAATGGACAGGCATTGCATTTTGTGTGCTTGCATGAGAAGATGCCAGTGGAAGGATAAGAGGTGGTTGGGGTGTTCGTTAAGTGAACAAGGGTGCCACGGAAGGAACAGTCCTTTGGAAAACAGAGAGAGGAGGGGAGGGGAAGATGTGGTAAGGTAATTTTGGAGGTGCCAGAAGATGTTCTGGTGGGGTGGAAGTTGAGGACAAGTGGGACCCGATCATGGTTGGAGGGATGAGGATAGAATCACAGGAAATGGGACAGACCCGGTCATCTCATATCTACCAGAGTGAAGAGGAATCTTTGGGTGAAGAAAAATGGGGACATTTTAGAAGTTCTAACATGGAAGGTGGCTTCATCAGAACAGATGTGACCGAGATCGGGAAACTGGGAGAAAGGAATGTAGACCTTACAGGAAGCAGGGTGGGAAATAAAAAGTGCAATCCAGGTAGTTGTGGGAGTCGATAGGTTTGTAATGGATGTCTGTGGAAAGCCAATCCCTGGAGATAGAGAGAGGAGAGTCAGAAATGAACCACGTAAAGGTAAGAGATGAGGGGAAATATGAAGCATAGTAAATGGAATTCTGTAGATCAGGGAGGGAGCAGGAAACGGGACCGACTCACTCGTTAATGTAACAGAAATAAAGATGGAGAAAGGATCCGAATAAGATTGGAACAGAGTGTTCAACATTTCTTTCAAAAAGACCTTTGCCAGGTTCCCATAGCGACACCTTTTACCTGGAGGAAATGAGTGGGGTTAAAGGGAGAAGCTGTTCAAGGTTAGAACTAGTTCAGCCAAGTAGAGGAGGTTGGTGGAGGATGGGGACTGGTTGGGCTGCTGTTGAAAGAAGGTGAGATATCAATTGCTGTCCAGAATCAAAAGCAAACAGATTCTATGGCCATGTTCATCCCTTATCTTAGTGGTAGAAATGGTTAAAATTTTAATTACCTGACCCATTTGAGAAGAATTCATTTAATCATCAAAAGAGTGTACTTTAACATCAGAGTAAAGATGGAATAGCCCTGTGGTATCCTGTTCCCTGCTTTACAGAGTGGCTAAGTGAGGCTCTGTGCAGTCATATTCCATGTAATATTCTGTCTAAGATTTAAGTCAGAAACTACTGAAAAGACCTATAAAGTTATTGGATTCTCTTGTGAAACAACTGTATAAGCCAATAGACTCTTGGCTACATCTTTTTTAATGTAATATATTTCCCTGTAAATAAGTTACTAGTTTTCATCTGAATGTAGTAGTCTGCTGGTGTGATATTTACTACCTTTTGGAGTATACAGGAGAACGTGGTGGGAATCCCATGCATTCTGTGGTGTGACATATTCTAAAAGGTAATTGCTAGTCCTGTGGAGCATAATCCCAATCACAGCTCATGAGGGTGCAGCTTTCAGATAATAGAGACTCTACTTTTGCCATAAACTCTCAAACACTCTACTCTCATTACTGAACATCCAATCAACCAAAGGCCATATATTTTTATGAAAATATCTGATCTTTGTTCTAAATTCTTTCAATAGCTCTGCACATGTTTACAAATTTGAGTTAAACCTATATACTATTTCTGTTGGCATCATGATTATATGAAATAGTACTTTCCTTACAATATTATCTTCATTTTTCATACCTGCAGAATAATGCATTCCCTGGAGCAATTATTAGAGAAATAATCTAATCAGAGTTTAGATAACCTCCTTAAACCAAGGTTAATTGTTACTGCATGACTTTGTGGTTCTTGTGTGAATATCAGAAACCTTCACTGACCTCTGGAAAATGAAATCCTCGAGGACAGCATTAGAAATTAAGTGAGGTGTCGCTGGAGGCACTGTGCAGAGCCAAAAGAAGTGCTAGCTTGCAACTCTTCTGACAGCAAGAGACACTTGCCAGTACAGACTGCCATTGTCTTTTGCTGTGGCAAGCTGGGCAAACAGACTATTTGCACTTGTCCATGAAGGCCAGCAAAGTAGATTTCCATTCACTGGTCTTTATGCTACCTTTCCCAGCCATTCAGGAAGATAAGGCCACTGGCAAAAATGAAATGAACATTTAAGAAGAAACCATGCAGAGAGCTGAATAGTTGAAGATGGTGTCTCTCACTCTCAGTCTTCATAAGAAAAGTACCTGCTGGAAATTGCTTTGGTTTAGCTAATCCCAAATTGAATCTAAACAGAGTTTAAGAGTAGTTTAAGAGGTCTAAAGTTGCCAGGGAACAAATCCCGAAAGTGGATACAAGTTCAGCATGCTTATGTTGTAGTTAGTTCAAAGCACAGCTGTTCTAAGAAATATTTTGTCTCCTCTCCCATCAGATTTTTTATGAAGAGTATAGTTTTCCAAAACCACTTACTTAAAAAAAAAAAAAAAAAAATTCCATGTCACTTATTTAGTATAATGTGTATACTGGCCAGTTTCCGTTCTTTCTATTGCTGGGAAACCGTATATTGCGGGTTCAATGGCCCTAAAATGGCTACATTTAAAGTAGCATATAAAAGAATGATCTTGGTTGGAAAAAATGCATGCAACACTACAGCTACACATAATGTGTGCATCCAAAAACTATTTCCAAATTTACTTTTAATTCTGCTTTGATCCATTGTCAGCCATTTAGTTACAGTTTGCATGAAATGGAAAAAGTGACAGTGATTTAGTGTGGTCAAACTCGCCAGATATTTCTAAATCTTGAGGATTTTGGAATCTTATGAAACTTGTTGGAACACTGGATGTTGTGTCGTTCCAGACTATTTGTTGGCAGAAAGCTTCTCATGCAAGAAAAATTCCACAGCACAACTTGGTGAAAAATTAATGATTATTTGTTTTAGTGATGTTGGTTGAGGGATAAATGTTGGCCAGGAGAACTCACTCCCCTGCTCTTCTTTGAATAGTGCCATGGAATCTTTCACATCCATCTAAGAGGGCAGACGTGGAATTGGTTTAATGTCTCATCTAAAAAACAGCATCTCCAGCTGTGTAGCACTCCCTCAGTACTGCAGTGAAGGGTCAGCCTAGATTATGTGCTGAAGTCTCTTGAGTGAGACTTGAATCCCCAACTTCTGACTGAGGCAAGAGGGCTACCACTGAGTCAGGGTTTTTTTTTAATGTGCAAGGGTTGAGGAAAAGCACAAGACATTTCTATTGCTATCCTACATAGGTCTATTAGTACCTATCCAGGATAGGTAATGAGTTTTGAGTTCTTGTCGTATACTCGGAGGAACAGATGCATTGTTTAAATAAAAAGTGAAATATTTTGGCTGCCAGAATTTGAAGTCTGCTGCCAGATTTCTGCTTTTATTCTCTTACTAACCTGCTGCTTGTATCTGCAAAAATGTTATAAAACATATTTCCGTGCAGTCTTGCTAAACCATCTAAGTTGGTACCTAACATTAGAGTCACAGAAGCTTCTGAACTTATGGTAGTAGCTTTATTACTGTAATAATATAAAAGTAATAGACTTTTAAACTGTTTAAAATACATTTTAATGTTGTACTTGTCTTCCCGCATTCTCTCTTCTTCCACCACCACCCCCTCTTACTGTCATCGCTTCTATTCTCTTTGCCAGTGCTTACTTAATGCAACATAATGGTTCCTCTGCTGAGGAATGATGTCTGTGGATGGCAGCAGGCCACAGTAATGGAGATGTATATTTTGGAAACTTGCCTTATTTATCTTTGGTGATCATTGAGTACTTTGCTAAACTATGCAGAAGTTTCCTTCAAGAGATAAAATAAGGGATAGAAATCAATGACTAGGTATGATGTAGATGGGCAACATGGTCTTTTTCAAGCCAAAAACTCATTTTGTTACTGAGTTTTTTCTTCTATTACCTAAACATGGTTATTTTCCTCTTAAAATGTAATCTTGCCTAGTTTTATTATTCTGCTGTTCCTTATCAGCATTGGGGTTATTTTTTCACTTAGCTTGTATAGTAATTTAAAACAGTATTGTTTCTATTTATGCTTTTACACAGAAATAAAAACTGGCATTTTATACTATTAAATTTACAAGCAACATATGAGCTGGAGTTTTTCTGATCAGTAGTGCTTTAATGGGTTTAGTTGATTTAAATGGATCGAGTTTATTAATGTCATTTGAACTTTGACATCTATTGCACTCTAGCCTGTGTTTGGCATAATATATGCAGTTGGCTTTCACGGGGCCATTTTTTTTCTTGCATAATTTCACCTATTCCCTCCTGAAGGCCTTGATGGGATACAGTTCCACGAGTGTCATTCACCCTTTGGTACTTTGCCCAAGTGACCATTATTTATATGCACACAACGATGATGAATATTAGCAGGCTCTAGCTACATGAAACTTTGGAGGAGTCCAATGCTTCCCCCACATATGAACTTCACTGGGGTTGCTAGATTGCCATCAGGAATGGGAAAGTTAAATGTTATTTCCTGCCCTCTTCCCCTCCCCTTGCTGATATTGCTCAGTTGTAATGTTTCTACTCCCAATCCAGTTGAGATCAGTAACTCATCAGACCAGGAATTGAATCTGGGACTTTCCTGGACATACTGGGTAAATTTACTAAACTACAGGGGAAGCCTATTTTTTTTTTTTAAAACATCAACTCTTCACTAATCAAACCAGATTTGAATCACAGTGATGGTCTATTACAATGGGACAACATTCCCTGTATCTTTTGCTTAAGCTTGGCTTAAATTATGCATATGCAATTAAAATGATTTTTTTCTTTCTCTGGATTGTTGGATTATACAGATAATGTTATAAAGCTTGTTTAAAATTGTGTATTGAATGTTATGCAGCACAGGAGGTTCCATTGGTTTTGGTTATGTTTTAGGCATTGCATTTTATTGCCGAAAGACCACCAAGGAAGCCTTTCAGTATACTGGTTTAAGACTTGCAGGTTGCAGACATAAATACTAGCACTGACATTCTAAAGCAGCTGTTGGGGGAAAACAAAATATTTATATTAATTTGAAATATATGCATGTTATTGCTGACAGTAACATGGAATGAAAATGGGTGTCAAAATTAGTAATCCTGTAGTATAGCTGTTGAATTCAAGTTGTGACCAGGGTTAATATTTTAACTTGCTGAAGGTTGGTGATAATCTTGATCTGTTTTTAGCTGAGCTCTTTAGCGTAACAACATGCTGTAGAGGAGAAAGTGACGCACACTGCTTCACTTATGTAAGTATGATGCTTTCTAAAAGGCCAGCTTTACAGTGGACACAGTTGAGGTCCACTTGGCTGTCGCAACTTAGGGGAGAGAAGGGGGTAATGGCGTAAATATGAATGACTGTTGTAGGGAGGTGATTGCAAATTAATATTTGGTGTTTAAATTATTTCTGCGTAAAGCCAGTACTGTTTGTTCATGGATATTAAAGGAATATGGCTGCATTAGTTACAGTGGATCTTGCACATAGTTAGTTTTTTGATAAACTAAAAAATAAATACATATAAATATATATCCTATATTGTTGGTGGTGTCATGCATAAAGTGCATGTGGGATTTTGCTGTTCTTGTAAGAAACTAAAACGTTTGCTTCTAATTTCCAATCCTAGAAGCTGGCAAATGGTCAGGACTGAAATTGTTCTGGCTCCATATTTGGAATTGCATTAGTGTTGACAACAACTCCCATAATAGCCACAGTTCAAAAGGAGAATGTATAGCTGAACTCCCTCTGTGTTAACAGTTTTCAGATGGGAGACAAAAAACTTAATTAAATTACCATTGAACAATAACAACAACAACTTGCACTTATATAGCACCTTTAACATAGCAAAATGTTTCAAGGTGCTTGAGGGTGAAAATGAGACATCAAGAATTTCATTTTATTTAAATGAATATTTTTGAAATTGTATCCATCTGTTTTTTTAATATGCAGGAATTGCTTCAAGTTGTTACATGCATAGTGCACATTATTAAACACTTAAAATCACCTTAATGCAGCTTTTTTCTTCATGTTTCCATATTCTTTGTGAATGATTTACTGGTTGCTTGTGTCAATTAAACATGTAAAATTCACAATTATATTTGTAAAATGGAGCATTCGGCAAAACATACTTGCTGTTGCATAATTATATTACAACTTGGGTCTGTCAGTATAACTACTGTAAAACCGTCTGGTTTCACCAAGCACTTGGAACATTCAGAAGCAGCATCATCTTGCAGCACATCATGAAAGACCCATTGTAGGAAAAACTTTAAAACATTACTCAATGGTTTCTTGAAAAAAACTTTAGTGTAACTTAATAATAAATTATTTTGAAAAACTGAACAAAATTGTAAAGAAAGAAATTCCCACCATGATGACAACTATATTTTTTCCCTAAACATTAGTAATATATTCTGCACCATAGGCCAGGATAGTAATAAAGCAAGAACTTGCAATTATATATGTTTTCACATCCTCAGGACATCAGAAAGCGCTTCACACCCAATGAAGTACTTTTGAAATGTAGTCACTAATTTAGGCAAATGCGATAGCCAAATACAGTAACATTGCAAACATTAATTTGAAGAGTTGAATGGACCATTTTTTAAAAATCTGTTAGAATTGGTTTACTTTTTATTGAAGGATGTTTCTGTACTTGTGCTTGAAGTGAGGCAACCAGTTACACCATAGATTTATCCCTTGGGTCAATTTATGGGATACACGCCCATCATAATTTCTATGGACTATATTTTTTTACTCCGGGCCCGGATCGAGTTTTAGCGTCTGAAGTCATGTTAACGTAAAAATGGCAGGAATAAATGGAGTGGTTTTAGATTACAATTTTATGTTGTGATGATTATAACATTCTTTAGTACAGTTTCTGCTGGAATACAAGATCTAAAGTTGCTTGGAACAATTCGATTCTTCTTGTACTTTCATCAACTTGTTTTCTATTCTACTTTTCCTTATTGAAAGTGTATTATGGTTTTTGTTTTTCCTAAAATTGTCACCAATGATGAACTTTAAAGAACTATAACTTCACAAAAGGATGACCAGCTTGGATGAATTAAAAGATGTTGGCATGATAAAGATTAAGAATGCTTAATCATTTACATTTAATTAATCATCCTGCTAACAGTGGCACCTGACTAAATATGAAATAATCAAAATAAAAAATCCAGTTTTCTGAATTGATCGTATGAATCAAAAAAGGAAGTTCTTTGCCTAGCATTATAACAAAGGACACATGACTTTCAAAAGACGTTGCTTTGGATGAATTGCTACAGGTTCTGTACATGACTTGGAGAGGCGAGGAGGGTCTGCAGTGATTTGTTTTTAAAGTAGAAGCCATTGATGGACAGCTGCATGTGTTTAGCACTACAACGCAGTGTTGAAGTAATGTATAGAATCTACTGGGCTGTTTTAAAAATTCTGTATAGATTGCAACAGTGACTTTCTGCACACACCAAGGCTGATAACAATAATCACTTGCACGAAGGGTTCCCAGATGGCTCAAGCTAGTAAGTGCACTGCCCATTATGGAACTAGCACATAGAGACCAAGGAAGTTCCAGGTTTGATTCAATTCTCTATTTTAGCTGATTTTGACCTAGATGGTAGGGGCACCACAGTAAGTCTCAGTGATTCTGCTACTTATAATGAATTTATAGATATTCTTTATACATGCATTTATGATTTTGCTGTAAATGAACAGTAGAATTCTACCCACAGTCTCCTTCAGCAGGGAGGGGAAATTAACAATGGTTCCTGATCGCTATCCAGTGACACCCCTTCTAGAAGGTGCATGCTGTGGGTATCTAACGTGGGCACGATCGGACTCCACTCTGCCCCCATGGTTCAGTAAGTTGCTGAAGTTCATTATCGAGGCTCACAGTTGAAGTAAGGTGTAACAGGATTCCATGAATCTGTGGAACTGCGTGAGCTAATTCCTCTGGGGGGAGGGGAGAAGATTGAAGGGGACAAATGTGTTGCAGCTTACATAATTTATTTGTATATTGTACAAAACCATGTTTTATATGGTTGGATTTTCCTTCTCTAAATAGGCATTCCGTAGCATAGTTGCAGAGCTGCGCATTTTCCTATAATATAGTATGCTACAGAACAATTCACCTAACTGACACACTTAGTCCTATTGTAACTTTGTCCGATAATGACAACGGAGGGTGTGGCTCTGGATTGTCTGTGGTATGCTTGTTTATGCAACTTTTGCCTGTGACTCATAGAACTGAAAAAACAGAAATAATACTCGTTTCAATGTACCAGTCACTACTTGTGGCCTGGTGGTCAGAAATGAGCTGCCATGTGACGCCTGTCTTGCTGATGGTTTTGGTTTTGCATTAAGATTCCTTTTTCTGGACAGAGGCGAAGAATGATTTAACTGCTAAAGCTGTAGACAATGATGGATATCTGGGAAGGTTTTAAACACATCAACCTAATGGAAGGGTTCAGATGGCTTCCTAAACCACAAGAGACAAGCTTGAGTGGTTTATAAGCTGTCTGAACCAGACGTTTTTATTACTGCCTTGAAATCAATCCAAGGTATGTTTTGAAAAAAAAAATCTCTTTATTAGGCGACTTTACTCTTCCAAACATAGAAACATAGAAGATAGGAGCAGGAGTAGGCCATTCGGCCCCTCGAGCCTGTTCCGCCATTTAATGAGATCATGGCTGATCATCCTAATTCAGTACCCTGTCCCTGCTTTCTCCTCATATCCCTTGATCCCTTTAGCCTTAAGAAATATATCTAACTCCTTCTTGAATATATTTAATGAATTGGCCTCAACTGCCTTCTGTGGTAGAGAATTCCACAGGTTCACCACTCTCTGGGTGAAGAAATTCCTCCTCATCTCAGTCCTAAATGGCTTACCCCTTATCCTTAGACTGTGACCCCTGGTTCTGGACTCCCCCGCCATCGGGAACATCCTTCCTGCATCTAGTCTGTCTAGTCCTGTTAGAATTTTATAAGTTTCAATGAGATCCCCTCTCATTCTTCTAAACTCTAGTGAATATCAGCCTAATCGACCCAATCTCTCTTCATACGTCATTCCTGCCATCTCAGGTATCAGCCTGGTAAATCTTCGCTGTACTCCCTCCATGGCAAGAACATCCTTCCTCAGATAAGGCGACCAAAACTGCACACAATACTCAAGGTGTGGTCTCACCAAGGCCCTGTACAACTGCAGCAAGACATCCTTGCTCCTGTACTCGAATCCTCTCGCTATGAAGGCCAACATACCATTTGCCACATTAACCGCCTGCTGCACCTGCATGCTTACCTTCAGCGACTGGTGCACAAGGACACCCAGGTCTCGTTGCACTTCCCCTTTTCCCAATCTATTGCCGTTCAGATAATAATCTGCCTTCCTGTTTTTGCCACCAAAGTGAATAACCTCACATTTATCCACATTTGGCAGATGCAGTATAATCACCCAACCTGTCCAAATCATACTGGAGTTTCTCTGCATCCTCCTCACAGCACACACGCCCACCCAGCTTTGTATCATCTGCAAACTTGGAGATATTACATCTAGTTCCCTCGTCTAGATCATTAATATATATTGTGAATAGCTGCGGCCCTAGCACCGATCCCTGCGGTACCCCACTAGTCACTGCCTGCCACTCGGAAAAAGACCCGTTTATTCCAACTCTTTGCTTCCTGTCTGCCAACCAGTTCTCTATCCAAGTCAGTACCTTACCCCCAATCACATGTGCTTTAACTTTGCATGCTAATCTCTTATGTGGGACCTTATCAAAAGCCTTCTGAAAGTCCAAATACACCACATCGACTGGTTCTCCTTTATCTATTCTACCAGTTACATCCTCAAAAAATTCCAGTAGATTAGTCAAGCATGATTTACCTTTTGTAAATCCATGTTGACTTTGTCTGATCCTGTCACTGTTTTCCAAGTGCTCTGCTATTACATCTTTTATAATGGACTCTAGCATTTTCCCCACTACCGATGTCAGGCTTACTGGTCTATAATTCCCCGTTTTCTCTCTACCACCTTTTTTAAATAGTGGGGTTACATTAGCTACCCTCCAATCCATGGGAACTGTTCCAGAGTCTATAGAATTTTGGAAGATGACGAGCAATGCATCTACTATTTCTAGGGCCACTTCCTTAAGTACCCTAGGATGTAGATTCAGGCCCTGGGGATTTATCAGCCTTCAATCCTGTCAATTTCCCTATCACCATTTCCCTACAAATACTGATTTCATTTGGTTCCTCCCTCTCATTAGACCCAATGTTCCCTGACATTTCTGGGAGGTTATTTGTGTCCTCCTTTGTGAAGACAGAACCAAAGTATATATTTAATTGGTCTGCCATTTCTTTGTTTCCCCATTATAAATTCCCCTGATTCTGACTGCAAGGGACCTATGCTTGACTTCACCAATCTTTTTCTCTTCACATATCTATAGAAGCTTTTACAGTCAGTTTTTATGTTCCCTGCAAGCTTACTCTCATACTCTATTTCCCCTCCTCTTAATTAATCCCTTTGTCCTCCTTTGCTGAATCCTAAACTGCTCCCAATCCTCAGGTTTGCTGCTTTTTCTGGCCAATTTATATGTCCTCTCCTTGGATCTTATGCTATCCCTAATTTCCCTTGTTAGCCACGGTTGAGTCACCTTTTTTGTTTTATTTTTATGCCAAACAGAGATGAACAAATTCTGTAGTTCATCCATGCGATCTTTAAATGTTTGCCATTGCCTATCCACCGTCAACCCTTTAAGTAACGTTCCCCAATCCATCCAAGCCAATTTGCGCCTCATACCATCGTAGTTTCCTTTATTTAAATTCAGGACCCTAGTTTCTGAGTCAACTACTACTTCACTCTCCATCTTAATGAAGAATTCGATCATATTATGATCGCTCCTCCCCAAGGGGCCTCGCACAACAAGATTGCTAATTAATCCTTTCTCATTACATAATACCCAGTCTAAGATGGCCTGATCTCTAGTTGGTTCCTTGACATATTGGTCCAGGAAACCATCCCGTATATACTCTAGGAATTCCTCCTCCACAGTATTGTTACTAATTTGGTTAGCCCAATCTATATGTAGATTAAAGTCACCCATGATAACTGCTGTGCCCTTATTGCACGCGTCTCTAATTTCCCGTTTAATGCCATCCCCAACCTCAGCATTACTGTTTGGGGGTCTGTATATATTACTGATCAATTCCAGGGCCTGTATAATATATAGAGTGATGGGGCAACAAGAATCATTCGAAGCGGATGTCTGAAGATATCCCAAAACATCTAAGCAATGCTGAAATGATCTAAATCTGAATTGCTTATTACAGTTGATATTTCCATTATTTTTTTACATTTGCATTTTTTAAAAATTGTGCCGTTGCAGGACTCATTTTTATATTGTCCTGAGTACTTAGATTGACGAGTAATTCTTAGCAATCAGTTTGTTATGTTTATCTTTTCAGACTATAAGCTCTGTAAAATATAAAAAAGAAAGACTTTCATTTATAAATGCCCTACCATGTCTCTCTCATGCCTCAAAGCAAGTCCATACAATGAATTACTTTGACAGTTACAATTATGTAGGCATATGTTTTGTGCTTGCAATATAATGATACAGTAGCACTTTGTCGAATGAACATCTAAAGATTATTGATAACAACAGAAAATGCTGGAAACACACAGCAGGCCAGACAGCATCCGTGGAGAGAGAAGCTGGTTCTGACGAAGGGTTACAGACCTGAAATGTTAACTCTGTTTCTCTGTGTGGTCTTAAACGGAGTGCTTCTAAACAGCGTGTTAAAGTTGGGAATTCAGGGCAGAGGGGGAAGAAGCTGCTGGTTTTTGTCTCCAATACTTGTAGTGCTTTGTGTTACAGGTAAATATTTAATTTCATCTACCTAGAACTTAAACTAGATCTAGTAATTAGTTAAAAGCTAAACTATAAGCTAAGTTAATTAACTACATAAACTTCAATTAACTAAATAAATAAAACAAGGTTATATAGGGATGGCACTGCAGGTGGTGTGCCACAACTGCAGCATGTGGTAGTTTGTGGAGAGCATTGCGATCCCGGATGACCACATCTGCAGTAAGTGTCTGCATCTCGAGAAACTTCAGCTCACAGTTGTTGAGACATTGTGGGGCATCAGGGAAGGAGAGAGTTATCTGGAAACTTTGATCCAGGAGACGGTCACACCCCTTAGGTTAGGTAGTGGTACAGCTCTGGTTAGTGGTCAGGGACAGGAGGGTGTGACTGCAACTCAGGCAGGTAAGGGGAGCCCAGGTGCAGTGCTGGAGGAGCCTCGTCCTTTGCCCTTATCCAACAGGTAGGAGGTTCTTGCTGCCTGTGTGGATGAGAGAAAAGTCTGCAGGGTGGATGAGCAAACTGACCACGGCACCATGGTACAGGAGGCCATTCAAATGGGGGGGGGGCGAGTGAAAAGGAATAGTTGTAGTGGTAGGGGACGCTATACCTGGGGGGATAGATAATGGCTGCGATTTTAATTCAGCTGAGGGCGGGTTTGGAGGTGGGTCGGCAGCGAAAATCGGAAAAACTGCCAGCGGAATGCAAACTCTCCTCTGACCCAACTCCACGCTATTTTCGCAAGAGTCGGGTCAGCCTCTCCTGAACTGACCCGACACCAAACGGTGGGGAAGACACTTAAGGCAGATCAGATATCAGCTTGTTAACTGCCTTTCTAATCCTATTTTAATGGGGTTTCCGATTTTGGTGCATTTTGTCCGTGTTTCCCGTCTTCCGAGAAACACGCCAGCTGCAATGAGTCGGGTTTCTCGAGGTCATGAATTGTTGTCAGTTGCTGCAGCAGCGTTAAAGCGCTCCTGCAACATGGCTGACACTCAAATGCCACAACTTTATTGTTTGATGTTTTGGCAAAGATTTTGCAACTCTACTGAACTTGTGGGTGTTCACGCTGAGAGCCATCTGCAATGTCACCTGGTTGGAATATCCTCAGGCCACTTTGACTGGGCGTCAAGCTTCTTTCCTCAGCTGAAATCTATAGCAATGGTATGGGAACCATTTACACCCTCTCATCCTGGTCATCAGATTCTGAGGAAGAGCAACTGTGGCAGCAACACAACCAGCCACAACAGCACCAGCAGCGCCAACCTCCTCCTCACCCATCTGATGCTGCACAGGGCGGAGGGCTTCAGCGCAGGGCTGCACCTCACCTCAGGAGATACCCCCAACACTGGGTTTACAGGCAGAGGATCAGCTTCCTCAGCATGACTGAGCAGCAGTGCCAAAGGAGGCTGAGACTTTCGAGAGACATCTGCGCAATGCTGCAGCAACACCTGGAGCCCAGAGAAGCGTGTGGACACTCCTTATCAGTGGCTGTCAAAGTCACCACCGCACTCAACTTCTTTGCTTCAGGCTCCTTCCAGGGATCAGTTGCAGATATCAGTGGTATCTCCCAGTCGGCCGCACACACCTGCATCACGCAGGTCACCGATGCCCTCTTTGCAAAGTCGCACAATTACATCCACTTCTCCTCGGATGGCCCAAGTGTGACCGCATTATTCCCTGATGCACTATTACCGTTAAACTCTCTGTCCCTTCCTGTCACACTTTGCTTATCTTTATCCAAATCACTATACTGTTCCTTTGTCTTGACTTTTCTCTCTAGATTTCTAAATTTTCCTCACAGGACCCCTTCCCCCACCCTTTTTTTTAAGCTTAAAGCCCTATCTACATCCCATCTACATTATTCAATTTGCTGGGACACTGGTCCCAGCCCAGTTTAAGTGGAGACCAACGGATCAGCTCACTCTTTCACCAGTACTGGTGCCAGTGTCCCATGAATCAAAACCCCTTCCTCCCACAACACTCTAACTCTCTGATCTGCTTGCCCCTATGCCAATTTGTGCGTGGCTCAGGTAACAATCCAGAGATTATTACCTTTGAGGTTCTGCATTGTAATTTGGACCCTAGCTCCTCAAACTCTCTCAGTAGAACCTCATTCCTAGTTCCACCTATGTCGTTGGTTCCTACATGAACCACGACAACTGGATCCTCCCCCTCCATGTTCTTCTCCAGCCGCGAGGAGGTATCTTTAACCCTGGCACCAGGCGGGCAACATAGCCTTCGGAACTTACAGTCACAGCTGCAGAGAACACTGGCCCCGATTTTAATGAAGAAGGCGGGATGGAGTCAGGTTGCCTGGTGGGCGGGTTTCAGCCGCTCCCGATGTCCCATTTTGATTTAATTGGACCAATTAGTCCCATCATGCACACTGCTGCTGCAATGACTGGGAGCGGGTGTGTTGGTCTGCGGTGATGAGGTCATTGCTGCACTTGTTTTTAAGGGCTCCATGTAGCCTCAGCCTCTCATTTCTCGTTCCTGCTGCAGCTTGAATGGGCCAAGGTGACCATGAGTGCTGCAAAATCCAAGGCTGCTCCCCGATTCACTGAGGAGTCCCTGCAAACTCTTGTGCAGGGATTAAGAGGACGCAGGGAGATTCTGTTCCCTCCCGTACGCTGGAGGAAGCCTCCTCAGCAGACAAAGGCTGCCTGGCTGGAGATTGCGGAGGAGGTAAGCGCAAGGTCGCTATGTGCACGCACCTGGCTGCAGTGCTGAAAACGCTTCAATGATCTTCTGCGAACCTCAAAAGTGAGTATCACATCATACTTACCTTCAATCTGCTTCCCTTCTCTTCTCATCACCAGCACTCTGCAATGTCAGCCAGCTACTCCACATCCCACCTTACCCTTACTTCCATTGCACCCTTACCTCTCTATCTCTCTCTCTGTACTGAATCACTTCACCATCCTACTATGCAGCCCTCGCACTCGCTCTCACTGTTATGCAATGACAACTAACAACGCACAGGGAGGCAGCTTGCTCTTGCCACCTCACTCCATCTTGGTCTCCCTCTAAGCTTCTAGGTTTTGGATTCTTCACACTCACTCCATCACTCTCGCTGAAACTCCACAGCACCACCAGCACAGAGACACACACCTCGGTGGGTCCTTCGTGACATAGAGCAGTGTTGTCACCTGGTGTATCACAGCTCACAAGTGAGCATCAGCAGATGGTGGAGACAGAGACAGCAATTGAGAGTCCTCATCAGAGGTCGCAGGACTCTCCTAGCTCTGCTCAGCTGCATGTAGATGCTGTGCCTCTGGGGCCATTCAGAAAGAGGGCGGTGCTGGAACTCCAGGAACAAGTGCAGGAGTCTCTGACAGGGTTTGCATCCAGAGTAACTGCGAGTGTGGAGAGAATGGAGGAGTCCATCTCTAACATGAGCACTGCCTTTGTGGAGGCAATGGCGCATGAATGTTCCGCCATGGAGAGGGTGGCAACCGCCATGGAGGACATAGGTCACCAGACTCACGAAAACATGGTGACTCTTCAAAATAGATTGTCTGCAATGGAGGAGAGATGGGCATCTATTGAGGAGAGACACCAGAGCTTCATAGACATCCCCGTTATGAGGACCGTCAATACAGAGACGGGTCCTCATGGCCCCACTGATGTGCAGCAAGGTGCTCTCCAGCCACTTGCTAGCACTGAAGTGTGGCTGATCCATGAGAGGGATGTTGGTGGCAGGCAACAAGGAAGTGTGGGCTCCTCTCCAAGTGCTCACACGACCATGCCACTGCGGAGCCCTCGGTCAGAGCCCCACATTCCACACCCAACTGAGATGGCCGTCTCAGCCCCTGCACAGCCGTAGGAGGAGCAGACTGTTGCGGAGCCCTCCCAGGCTCCCAAACCCAGAGGGCGCCCGCCAAAGGCGTCTAAGCAGGCGCAGCATCAAAGTGAGCAAGGTGCCTCTACATCTGCTGAAGCCACAGGGGAAGCACCACGTAGAAGCACGCGCAAGAGGAAGTTAACACACAAATGTCACAAGGGTAGTCACATGGGTGTTTTATTGTGCTGTAAATTATCGAGTGTCCTCCTTTTGTGATGTCATTAAACAAAAGTGATGGCAAAGAGTTGAGGTTCTGGTCTATGTGTTCTGGGAAATGGAAGTTGCACAGTGAGGGCTCAGGGCTAATTCCATTTATAATGATGGTGGTGACAGTGATTGGAAAGCACCATTTATTGGACAGATGATGTATGGTGTGTTAATAATCTCGACATTATCTTCATCTCCATCTGCCAGCCACCTGTGTTTGAAGCATAAGCTCATGTGAACCTGGCATGGATGAGTGCATCCCTTGCCTGACGGCCAGAAATGTGGTCATGTGCTGCTGCATTGGCCACATCCGGACCCGCAAGGCTTGGCTCCTCATCCTCCTCCTCATCCTCTTCTTCCGAGGAGGCTCTGCGCTGAGCCACTTGGTCGTCCGGTAGCACTAAGCCACGCTGCTCTGTGATGTTGTGCAGGGCACAGCAGACCACGATGATTCTGGACACCCTGGCTGGTGCATACTGCAGGGCTCCTCCAGATCTGTCCAGGCATCGGAATCGCATTTTGAGCAAGGTAAAGGTTTGCTCGATGATGCTTCTGGTGGAGATGTGGCTCACATTGTACCGCTCCTCAGCCTCGTTTGACAGCCTCCTCATTGGTGTCATGAGCCACTTTTTCAGGGGATAGCCCTTGTTGCCAAGTAGCCATCCGGAAAGTTGGGTTGGCGGATGGAAGAGCTGAGGCACAGTAAGGAGACTGCCGCAGAATGAAGGAGTCATGGAAACTGCCAGGGTACTTTGCGCAAACATGCATTATGATCTTCCTGTGGTTACACACCGGCTGGATGTTCAGGGAGTGGAATCCCTTGCGGTTAACAAATACAGCTGGGTTGTGATAGGAGGCCCTAATGGCTACATGTGTGCAGTCTATGATGGCCTGCACCATTGGCAAGCCTGCCATATTTGCAAAGCCAATATGGCAGGCTTGCCAATGGTGCAGGCCATCATAGACTGCACACATGTAGCCATTAGGGCCTCCTATCACAACCCAGCTGTATTTGTTAACCGCAAGGGATTCCACTCCCTGAACATCCAGCCGGTGTGTAACCACAGGAAGATCATAATGCATGTTTGCGCAAAGTACCCTGGCAGTTTCCATGACTCCTTCATTCTGCGGCAGTCTCCTTACTGTGCCTCAGCTCTTCCATCCGCCAACCCAACTTTCCGGATGGCTACTTGGCAACAAGGGCTATCCCCTGAAAAAGTGGCTCATGACACCAATGAGGAGGCTGTCAAACGAGGCTGAGGAGCGGTACAATGTGAGCCACATCTCCACCAGAAGCATCATCGAGCAAACCTTTACCTTGCTCAAAATGCGATTCCGATGCCTGTGCAGGGGCTGAGACGGCCATCTCAGTTGGGTGTGGAATGTGGGGCTCTGACCGAGGGCTCCGCAGTGGCATGGTCGTGTGAGCACTTGGAGAGGAGCCCACACTTCCTTGTTGCCTGCCACCAACATCCCTCTCATGGATCAGCCACACTTCAGTGCTAGCAAGTGGCTGGAGAGCACCTTGCTGCACATCAGTGGGGCCATGAGGACCCGTCTCTGTATTGACGGTCCTCATAACGGGGATGTCTATGAAGCTCTGGTGTCTCTCCTCAATAGATGCCCATCTCTCCTCCATTGCAGACAATCTATTTTGAAGAGTCACCATGTTTTCGTGAGTCTGGTGACCTATGTCCTCCATGGCGGTTGCCACCCTCTCCATGGCGGAACATTCATGCGCCATTGCCTCCACAAAGGCAGTGCTCATGTTAGAGATGGACTCCTCCATTCTCTCCACACTCGCAGTTACTCTGGATGCAAACCCTGTCAGAGACTCCTGCACTTGTTCCTGGAGTTCCAGCACCGCCCTCTTTCTGAATGGCCCCAGAGGCACAGCATCTACATGCAGCTGAGCAGAGCTAGGAGAGTCCTGCGACCTCTGATGAGGACTCTCAATTGCTGTCTCTGTCTCCACCATCTGCTGATGCTCACTTGTGAGCTGTGATACACCAGGTGACAACACTGCTCTATGTCACGAAGGACCCACCGAGGTGTGTGTCTCTGTGCTGGTGGTGCTGTGGAGTTTCAGCGAGAGTGATGGAGTGAGTGTGAAGAATCCAAAACCTAGAAGCTTAGAGGGAGACCAAGATGGAGTGAGGTGGCAAGAGCAAGCTGCCTCCCTGTGCGTTGTTAGTTGTCATTGCATAACAGTGAGAGCGAGTGCGAGGGCTGCATAGTAGGATGGTGAAGTGATTCAGTACAGAGAGAGAGATAGAGAGGTAAGGGTGCAATGGAAGTAAGGGTAAGGTGGGATGTGGAGTAGCTGGCTGACATTGCAGAGTGCTGGTGATGAGAAGAGAAGGGAAGCAGATTGAAGGTAAGTATGATGTGATACTCACTTTTGAGGTTCGCAGAAGATCATTGAAGCGTTTTCAGCACTGCAGCCAGGTGCGTGCACATAGCGACCTTGCGCTTACCTCCTCCGCAATCTCCAGCCAGGCAGCCTTTGTCTGCTGAGGAGGCTTCCTCCAGCGTACGGGAGGGAACAGAATCTCCCTGCGTCCTCTTAATCCCTGCACAAGAGTTTGCAGGGACTCCTCAGTGAATCGGGGAGCAGCCTTGGATTTTGCAGCACTCATGGTCACCTTGGCCCATTCAAGCTGCAGCAGGAACGAGAAATGAGAGGCTGAGGCTACATGGAGCCCTTAAAAACAAGTGCAGCAATGACCTCATCACCGCAGACCAACACACCCGCTCCCAGTCATTGCAGCAGCAGTGTGCATGATGGGACTAATTGGTCCAATTAAATCAAAATGGGACATCGGGAGCGGCTGAAACCCGCCCACCAGGCAACCTGACTCCATCCCGCCTTCTTCATTAAAATCGGGGCCAGTGTTCTCTGCAGCTGTGACTGTAAGTTCCGAAGGCTATGTTGCCCGCCTGGTGCCAGGGTTAAAGATACCTCCTCGCGGCTGGAGAAGAACATGGAGGGGGAGGATCCAGTTGTCGTGGTTCATGTAGGAACCAACGACATAGGTGGAACTAGGAATGAGGTTCTACTGAGAGAGTTTGAGGAGCTAGGGTCCAAATTACAATGCAGAACCTCAAAGGTAATAATCTCTGGATTGTTACCTGAGCCACGCACAAATTGGCATAGGGGCAAGCAGATCAGAGAGTTAGAGTGTTGTGGGAGGAAGGGGTTTTGATTCATGGGACACTGGCACCAGTACTGGTGAAAGAGTGAGCTGATCCGTTGGTCTCCACTTAAACTGGGCTGGGACCAGTGTCCCAGCAAATTGAATAATGTAGATGGGATGTAGATAGGGCTTTAAGCTTAAAAAAAAGGGTGGGGGGAAGGGGTCCTGTGAGGAAAATTTAGAAATCTAGAGAGAAAAGTCAAGACAAAGGAACAGTATAGTGATTTGGATAAAGATAAGCAAAGTGTGACAGGAAGGGACAGAGAGTTTAACGGTAATAGTGCATCAGGGAATAATGGTAAAAAGTTAAAATTAAAGGCTCTTTATCTGAATGCATGTAGCATTCGTAACAACATAGATGAATTAGTGGCACAAATAACGATTAATGGCTTTAATCAAATAGCCATTACAGAGATATGGTTGCTAGTATCCACCCTTGCGCAATCTAGCAGAATTTACTGAACTACATTTAGAAGCAGGATCCCTGACTTTCCTTCCCTTCCCTTCACCACCTCTTCCTCCCTCCTGCACACACAAGCACACAGATGGATGCTGAAGCCAATTTTAGTTGTTGCTGTTTCAACTGAGGTCAGCTAACTCGGCACAGATCAGAACCTTTTGTGTTGTTCAGCTACTCATTAAAAAGTATTCCTGTTTTGATAATGTGGACACTGTTTAGCAAAAGCTTGTACAGGAATTAGGGGGCAAAAATTGGCTCTTTTGGGTGATAACTTCGCTGGGGCGTTACTTTTATCGCCCTGAAAAAGTTAGCGCCCCCGCGCCCGAAATTGAATGGTAGCGCCCCAAGCAGGAGGCGGGGCACTACTGGAATCGCTCCCCCTCCCTCTTGGGGAGCACACTCCCATTCAATATCACGGCGCTACATGATTAAAGGGGAGGGGCTTAGCGCCGTGCGCACCAGGGCCCTGCTGGACCACCGGGGAGCGGGGTGCCGGCAAAAGAGCCCGGCACTCGAGTGCTGGCTGACCAATCGTGGCTGGCAGCCCGCAAGAGGAGGTGAGCGGGGGGCAGGTGCTGGCAGGCAACCCAAAAAAAAGGCCGCCCGGCACCTGCCCTTTAATTTATGCCGACCCGGCCGCAGGAACGCCACCCTGACCCTGTTGGACATAGCAACCGGCAGTAGGTCAGGGGGTGCGAGCCAAGTTTGGGAGCGGGGTGCTGCGCATGGCGATGACGTCATCGCCGGAGGTGCAGCGCCGCGGAGCACTACCGGCTATCGCCGCCGCTAACCTCCCGCTGAATTTCACGGGAGGCGTTGGCGGTGCCGCGCCCGGGCGCTAATTGCTTTGCGCCCCGTTAGCGCCCCCTGTAATGGGAGGCGCAAAGCAACCGAATTTTTCCCCCTAAATCTTTTCTATGATGTACTATTTCCTAAAGTTAATGATGTGTTTCTTTTTGTTTGTAAACTTTCATGTTACTTTTTAATAATTTAAATAATTTGTAACTCAAGCGAGGAAGAGGAGTGACTGAAATACTGCAATTTGTATGGTTGTGGGATTTGCATATAACAATCACAAATTGGGATAAGTGCTAGACTGTCTCTGGGACTAGTACAGTGCAATTCAAGTAGAGTCTGCAAACATGCTTCAGTTGCCAAATTCTTCCTCTTCCCTGTGATTAATATCAAGACACTTTTGAAGCCTCCCTGTTAAGGCCAGCATGGATTTGTTTTGGTCCCTTGTGGATGTTGATTTGGAAGGGCACACAGCAGATTTCCTACTGACAAAAATAGTTCATTTAATTTTGGATACAATTTATCGCACCCAGCATTTTCTTCAATACATGACCTGAGAGAGTATCCATACAATGTTGCAGTGTCTCAACCTATCTTTCCTTTTCATTCTCTTCTTTACCCGTGGGAAAGGCCGTGGTATTAAATTTCCTAATCTCTGCTGCAATGCCAGCAGCACTGTACAGAATCTGAATAGAGCTTTGTTTCACAAGTGTGTGTTCCTTTAATAAAGATTACTGGAAGAGTGAATTGTATTTTTTCCATGATGAATGATGTCTGCCTGAAGATCTGTGGGAGTGCTTTCTTCATAAGTTTTGTCACTAAACATTTTTATGTGCCACAAATGCAGTTTTGCGCATCTCCAAGAAGTTCCAGTTCATTCAGTAATCGTTTTACTTGCTTTTGTATGGGAATTAAAAAAAAACTTAGTTGATGATTAGCTTATCTAGTAATAATTGTGCATGAATTGCGTATTTTTGTAAATTGTCTAATGCCAATGTTTCGGTAGACTGATTGAACTACATCACTATTATTTCAGTAGAAAATCTACATAAAATATTGGGAAAGAAAGAAGAGATCCTAGGATTAATATTTCATAAGTCAAAGTGCTTCTTTAGCAGTGAGAAAACATTATTGACAAATTATTACTAACCCGTATCCTATTGCAAAATAGTGCTTAATTAGACTAGACATTTGCAAATATAATAGAGCCCTTAATATATGGCTAACAGAATATTTTGTTGAAGAATGCCAGATTAGCTTAAATAAAATGAGTTTTGATGTGACTGATTCTCCATGTAAATGTGTTTTGGCTAACTTAAGTCTGCAAAATTTTCTCATTCATTTCATATATATAAACTTTTAAAATCACTATTATGCAGGAAGTATTTTGATAGAAAATCCTAAAACAAATGCTTAGTCATTCTTGATATGTCAGGTTGAAAAATACATCTTGCAAATAATGGTGTGCCTGCTGCTTTGAGGCGTACAAGAAAAATGAGAACCAACTTAAAAATTAGGAATTGTAGTAACATCAGCCACTGAGTGTATAAAATACAAATATAGAATTTGAAAAGTTTCAATGCTTCTGATTTTTTTGCATGCTGGCCAAGGTTTATTTGTAGCGGAGTGAAATGTGTATATTTGCATAGCAAGAGATCCGAAGTCCAGACTACTATGTGGATCTATACAAAGATATACAAATACAGGAAACTCTTTATTAACTGGCACCGACGGGACCGGCGTGCTGCCGGTTTATCGAAAGTACCGGATAACGGAGAGTTATATCTACCGAGGCTATTTTTAACAAAGAAAAATAAATAAATCAAGAAATGTGCAGTATACTTCCGACAGCGCCAGGAGGCCGAGTAGTGGCACTTCTGAAAACTACCCCTACTGACTAAATCGGCGTTCGCGGACTCGGACTCGGGATCGGCAACATTGCCGGTTATTTGAGAGAAGTTTTCGGAGTACTTGGCGTTCGCGGAGACTCGACTGCGACTCGGCAACATTGCCGGTTATTTGAGAGGAGTTTTCGGAGGATGATTTTTGCCGGTTAAGCGAGAATTCCGGATATTTGGGTGCCGGATAAACAAAAGTTTCCTGTATGTAATATTTTGAGTTGGACAACCTTTTTGCCATTGATGAAAGTTGCACGAGTTTGTGATGATTTGCAGAGATTCTGCAGATTCTGTAGCTGGGGTTGTAACCAAATTGTTTTTTGTCACTTGTGTTTGTAAGCAATAAAATGGAAAAGTTGCTTACCTCTTTTTTCTGTTTTTTGATGCTTACAGATGGAAGAATGCAATACGCTTTAGTACTTACAAACAGATCTATTGTGGTGGTGTTTACAGGTAGTCTGGGGTCCAGAGCACAGTTATGCTACCTGGCCTGTGTTTATAAAGCCACTGCTTAAGTACTTCTTGTGGGGAAGTGGTATAGACTGGCAAATCAAATAATTGTAGTTGCCTGTAAATTTCTGACTGCTGATCAAAAGAACCCATCAAGAATTGACGCACTTTTTAATTGTTTTACATCTGTAATGAAGTTTGATGTCTGGAATTTGACGGACATGCACCAGTCACAAGAACATATATTGCAATCTAATTTCCACATGAGGTCTAGCAGTTGTGCATTTGGAAGCATCTCCCTTCTACTTGCCGGTTTTGAGAATGTCGGACTTATATTCATCTCCATGTGCCAGCCACCTGCGGTTGAAGCGTAAGCTTACGTGAAACTGGCATGGATGAGAGCATCCCTTACCTGACGGCCAGCAATGTGGTCGCCTGCTGCTGGATTGGATACATCTGGCGCCGCTCCCCGTCCTCCTCCTCGTCCTCTTCCTCCGAAGAGGCTGTGTGCTGAGCCACTTGTTTACCCTGCAGCACTAAGCCGCGCTGCTGTGCAATGTTGTGCAAGATACAGCAGACCACGACGATTCTGGACACCCTGGCTGGTGCATACTGCAAGGCTCCTCCAGATCTGTCTAGGCATCTGAAGCGCATTTTGAGCAAGTTGATGGTTTGCTCTATGATGCTTCTGGTGTATATGTGACTCACATTGTACCGCTCCTCAGTATCGTTTGATGGCCTCATCAGTGTCATAAGCCACTTTTTCAGGGGATAGCCCTCGACACCAAGAAGCCATCGGAAAGTTGGTTTGGCGGATGGAAGAGCTGAGGCACAGTAGACTGGCGCAGGATGAAGGAGTCATGGCAACTGCCAGGGTACTTTGCGCAAACATGCATGATGATCTCCTGTGGTTACACACCAGCTGGACGTTCAGGGACTGGAATCCCTTGCGGTTGACAAATACAGCTGGGTTGAGATAGGAGGCCCTAATGGCTACATGTGTGCAGTTTATGACGGCCTGCACCATTGGCAAGCCTGCCATATTGGCAAAGCCAACCACACGTGCCGTCACAGTTGGGCCATCTGTGGAGAAGTGGATATGATTGTGCGCCTTTGCAAAGATGGCATCGGTAGCCTGCGTGATGCAGGGGTGTGCGGCCGACTGGGAGATGCCGCTGATGTCTGCAGCTGATCCCTGGAAGGAGCCCGAAGCAAAGAAGTTGAGTGCAGTGGTGTCTTTGACAGCCACTGGTAATGAGTGTCCACACGCTCCTCTGGGCTCCAGGTGTTGGTGTAGCATTAGAAACATAAAAAAATAGGAGCAGGAGTAGGCCATTCGGCCCTTCGACCCTGCTCCGCCATTCAATATGATTATGGCTGATCCTCTATCTCAATACCATATTCCCGTTCTCTCCCCATACCCCTTGATGCCTTTTGTGTCTAGAAATCTATCTATCTCCTTCTTAAATATATTCAGTGACGTCGCCTCCACAGCCTTCTGTGGTAGTGAATTCCACAGGTTCACCAGCCTCTGAGTGAAGAAATTTCTCCTCATCTCAGTCCTAAATGTCCTACCCCGTATCCTGAGACTGTGACCCCTCGTTCTAGACCCCCCCCCCCCCCAGCCAGGGGAAGCATCCTCCCTGCGCAGATGTCAGCGACTACGTCTCTCGAACGTCTCATCCTCCTTTGGCACTGCTGCTCAGTCAAGCTGAGGAAGCTGATCCTCTGCCTGTAAACTCTGTGTTGGGGGTATCTCCTGCAGCGAGGCGCAACTCTCTGCTGATGCCCTCTGCCCCGTGCATCATCAGGTGGGTGAGGAGGTGGTTGGCGCTCCTGGTGCTGGTGCTGTTGTTGTGGCTAATTGTGGTGCTGCCACGGCTGCTCTTCCTCTGAATCTGACGACCAGGATGAGTGGATATAAATGGTTCCCATCCCGTTGCTATAGATTTCATTTGAGGCAAGAAGCTTGCAAGCACTCAGTCGAAGTGGCCTGAAATTATTCCAATCAGGTCACACTGCAGATGCCTGTCAGCTTGAACAGTCACAAGGTCAGTAGATTTGCAAAATCTTATCCCAAACCTCCAACAACAAAGTTGTTGCATTTGAATGTCAGCCATGTTTCAGGAGCACTTTTAAAGCACTGCACCAATGACTACAAATCATGTCCTCGAGAAACTCGTCTCCTTGCAGCTGGCCTGTTTCTGACAAGACGGGAAACAGGAGCCAGAAGCACAAAAATGGGAAACCTCTTTAAAAATAGGATTAGCAAGTTAGTTAACAGGCTCTTAACTACCTGTCCCACCGGTTCCAGTCGGGTCAATTTGGGCGCGGCTGACCTGACACTCACGAAAATCGTGTGGGGGTGGGATGGAGGCGGGTTGGGTGTCTGAAGCCATTTTTTCCAATTTTCGCTGCCGACCCGCCTCCAAACCTGCCTCCTCAGGGCTATTAAAATTGAGCCCTTAGGGCTGGATTTTACTTACCGAGACGAGTTGGGGGCAGGACTGCTGCCTTCTGGGTTCTAGTCCCGCCCCCAGCGATGTCTGACGAATAGACACTATTTTGCCCTGATTGGCCTTGTTAAGCCTGGCCCTGCGGGCTTGCCGGCCAATTAAGGGAAAGCCGGTGTCAGATGACGTCAGTTGATGACGCTTCATCTTCCGGTTTTCTTAAAGGCATATGCACCACACTTGTTTGACAGATAAATTGTCAGTGTTTGACAGCATTGAGGTGCTGTCAAACACTGACAATCACTGTACACAGGTGAGCCCTTGCACCCAGACTCTCCAATTACTCTCTCCTTAGGATAAAACAGATGGCAGCTGCAGCTGAGATTGCAGAAGCCATCTGTCACTTCTCCTGATGAGATGAGGCTACACAAACACTTCACAGCTTGTCACCTACAGATACATCTAACCACATTAAAAATGACTCTCCCAACATTTCCTTACCTCTGATACTAACCATTGTCCAATTGCATCCTTCACACCACTTCTGCAGCTGTCATCCGAACACCAACATAACAACAGACCCACGGCACGCCTCACTTATCCTGGCGGGGTTCCCCGACATTGGGAAGCCCGCAGCAGCAGTCGAAAAATTGGGAAAAACCTCTTAACTTCCTGTAAATTACCTGTTAACAGGCAGTTAAGTGGCTATAATCCTCTTCCCGCTGCTGGGAGTCGGGTCCCTGCGCAAATCGGGGACCCGACTCCCGGGAAGATTGGTTGGAGGCGGGTTGGGATCGGGTTCGGGACCCACTCCCATTCTTTTTGACTTTCTCAGCAGTCCCGCCTCCAAACCTGCTGCCTCAGGGCTGGTAAAATCCAGCCCTTAGTGCCTATTTCACTAATGGTGTAGGAAAGATCTCAGATTTAAATTTTTAAGATTCTGATTTGGACTGAGGATTTCAGGTGATGTGATTCTGAATGCTTATACCTATTCACACCATGTGTTTTGTTAACTATGGGAAGCTCTGATTTGTTCAGCAGACTAAGCCTCAAAACCAAGTCCAAATCGATTAGATTTTGCACGTGTGTGTGTGTGTGTGTGTGTGTGTGTTTTTAGTGCTGATATAATTGCTAATGATTACTTAACATAATGAAGATGAATCTGCATCATTTTGCTAGTACTCTGAGAATTTAAAATCCTTCTAGAGATTAAAATCCACAAAGTGGTTTCAAACAATAACGTGCTTTAGGGGTTGGCATCAATTACACAACTCCCAGGAGGAGGGGGAAACTTGGTTGCGTGAGTAATCTAGAACAGACGTGTTGAACTCTTGACTCTACAAAGGGGTTATGAAACAGTTTGATACTTGTTGGCTCAAACTACAAACTTTGACCTGTTTGGCTGAATTGTGGATACATTGCCAAAAGTTGATATAAACCAGTGCTAGGGCCACGTTTTGGGTTTGCATGCAAACTATAGTTCAGCTCGGCTAAGATAGTATCTTAATGCTCTGCTAGCACACAATGTTAAGGTTATATGAAGTGTTTATATAAGGCTGTGAGATAAACTTCGTCATGGCGAAACAGATCTTAGTCATTTTTCTCTTTCGATTTCATGAACGGTTAGACTTGGTGATATTAACCTAAAGAGGGCCTTACTATATTCATTGGACTGAATTTGGGCTTGGAATTGGACTACCTCCCCATACTCTTCAGTGAGCTGAAATTGACCACACATCTTGTTTCTGTACCGCAGCCTCCAATTGCAAAAGGTTGGAGGCCCCAATCTGAAGTCCAGCCACTGGTTAGTAAAGTGTTGATGTGTTGTTTATGAATTGGATGATGGGGTCTTATTGTGAAATATTCCCTTAATAAGGGATTCATCTGAGTTTTTAAGATCGTTCCTCATCTTCTGTCAATTTTGTCCAGTCAACTTTAATTTATATCGTAATAAAGGAAACTGTATAATGTGGCAGTTTTTTCAAATTTCATTTAAATTCTTTTTCTGATGGTGTTTTCAAGAGAAGTTGAGGAAATTCATGCTAGAAAATGGATTTTCCCTACTTGCATACGTGTTCTCTCTCTCCTCTTCCCCTCCCTCTTGTGCACTTGCACTCTCTCTCTCTCTCTCTCTCTCTCTCTCAGACTCACAGTCCCCTCTCTTGTGTGATCTTGTACTCCTCTTGCACCCCCTTCCTCTCCCTCTCTCTTGAGACCACCCTCTCTCTCTCATGCTCTTGCTCGCTTGCTTTTTCATCTGACATGCTTGCTCACTGACTGACTCTGTGCATGTGCCTGCTTGCTCATCATAAGCACTGACTTTCTCTCTGGTTACTCTTTCTCTCTAGTCACATACACACACCCTTTCTTTCTGGTGTCTCTTCCCTCACTTGTCCCTATACTACCAAATAATGTGCTCTAAGTATACAATTTTCCTCACAATTGCCCTCCTCATTTCAGTACTCTTGTGCTCGAACCCTCATCAGTCATAGTGTCCTGCTACATTTCAAGATACATCTGTAGTGCTTCGACTCAAATAACCTCAATCGTTGTCACAACTTCAACGTTTTAAGGTTCAATTTTCACATCTGTTCATCAAACAACTCTTGGTATGGGTGTGTACCAGGAACGCAGAAGCATAAAATTTGGCCTTTAGTGGACTATTAGTGAGATTTTAACCAGTAGTGCAAAACGGGCGGGGGGCGGGGGGGGCGGAAATTGGGCGTGGTGTAAAATGGGCTACCTGTTCACTAGGAGACCATTTTGCGCTACTGGCGACGACCAGTTTCACCCCCACCGATACTAATAAGCACACGTTCTCTCAAAATGCTGGAGTTCATTATTTAGTGGTACCGTGTGTGTTTAATATATAATATAATGTATATTTAATATGTGTGTAATCTCAAAATGGCTCCGGAGAGAGCTTGAGTATACAACTAAAGTAAAGAAGTGAGTGACTGAACAAAGTCTATTCTGTATTCAGTCTCTGTTCTAACCATCAAACAATGACGCCAGAGTCACGTGCTGCTGATTGCAGTAGCTGCTGATCGTAGTAGATCATAATAGAAAATAGCATTTGATAAATCAGTTCCCTGAAATAAAAAGGGTACTTTTAACCTAACTCGCTGGGCGGAAAACTGACTGGATCAGATCAGCCGTTGTTTCACACTTTGCCTGATTTTATTTTCCGTTGTGGGAATTAAAACTGGGTGGGGTGTGAAATGGCTGACCGATCCAGTCCTGTCATTTTCTTGCTGAGCGGGGTACATTCAAAGCAGGCTAAGGACTTGAACTAAATATTATTGAAGGTATTCACGGACACAAAAGAGATGTTGTTGTGAAATATTTATTAATTTTGTATTTTTCTTAAAAATCTTACTTTGGACATTACAAATTTCAATTTTTGAGGATTTCCAAAAGCATTTTTAGTAATTCCATTGAATCATTATCAAGCTGTGACAAACAACTGTTTACATATGGTTTTCCCTTCATAAAACATTGACATTTTATCATTACAAATGTTGATTTTTAATATATAGATGTTACATCCTCGAGTCACTTTTTTTTCAAACCAGCTCTGAGGTGATGGTTAGATGGTCAAGTTCTGGAATGACGCTTTAGATTATAACCGTTAATAATGGACTCTTTTTTTTCTTTATGAAGAGATTTATTTTAAGTGTGTTATAAATGACACAGCAACTGTTTACTGTCACATTTTCCAAAGATATAGGTGTGAAATTGGTCTTTACCAGTAGTGCAGAACAGGCTCATAGAGAATTAGCAGTTCGTTTTACACTGTGCCCGATTTTCTTTTCCATTGTGGGAAAGAAAATGAAGCGGGGTGTAAAACGGGCTGCCGATTCACTCTGAGCACATTTTACACTACTGGCGAAGACCAATTTCACCCCGAGGTTTATAAGCTCTCCAATACCCTGTCCGGTTTTGTGCAACTGACAAATAAGCTTCAAGGGCATAGATATACAGCATTAGTTAATAATTAACTGTACATCCTGGGGAAAGTGCGAGCATTTTATTTATCTGTAGTTGTAACATTTTATGATGTACTGGCAATACAAATGCTACATATGGTTCTTGTTCTGCTTTCCCATATTTAAGGGGTGCTCACTGGTTCTTTATGGCTACAGCTAAGATTGGGAACTTCGTGGTAAATCAATAGCCCAGATTTTGCTGAAAAAGAAACGGTGTGTGAACAATGCATGTCGTTATTAATGCGCAATTTGGCCAGCAACTGTGGCAATAAAGAGGTGCTCCGTGAATTGCGAATCGCCACAAGTTGCTGGACTACTTGCTCCGCTGTTAGCTTCACGAAAACGGCATCTCGACTTTAACCTTCCCGTGATTTTGACGAAGTTGATGCATTTGCACACTAATTGTTCATTAAACTCACCACGGAAAGTTAAGTCTCGTAATTAATAGCACAAGTACCCTTTTAATGATGTGATAATTGTTAATGACTTGCCAATCAACCTCTTGCCCAGAAAATGAACAATTATAAGTGTGGAGTCTCATTCCTTCAGGTTGTGAATTGTACAGGAAACTCTGGCGTGGTGCCGGTTAATCAAAAAGTCCGGATAATGGAGAGTTATATCTCCCAACGTACGAGAGCCCCGTACACACTGACATGCGCCTGCATTCGGAGCTCCGTCTCCCCGGGGACCGCCAGCTGACCATCTGTCGTGTCCGCTGCCTACCCGGGCTGCACATTCCCCTCCCAATCTACATGCTCCGATACAAGGCAAACGCCTCGGGGGTTTTTTTTAAAGTTATTTTTAAAGGAGAGATGAAGGAAAACCCCGGTTACCTACTCAAGAATTTTGCCGGTTAAGAGAGATTTCCGGTTATTTGGGTGCCGGTTAAAAGAGAGTTTCCTGTAGTTGAAGATTTAAAAAAATGTTGTCTCTTTTTTTTCTCAATCCAATCTTTCTTTCCTTCTTTACTTCTCTTTCTGTACCTGATTTGAGAAGTTGCACAACACCAGGTTATAGTCCAACAGCTTTATTTGAAATCACAAGCTTTCGGAGCGCTGCTCCTTCGTCAGGTGAAGTGAAGAGATTTGACATTGAATTCACCCACTCTAAGTCACCCTCCTTCTCAGTCCTTCCTCTGTTTATTTCTCAATCCTTAAATCTCATTGGTTATGGAGATGCACTGTTTGTCCCATTCACCAAGATCACAGATGCCCTGTGGCCCTTGCTATGCCGTTACCAGCTTGCACTTTTAGCAACTTTGTGGGCAAATTTTTTTAAAACCAAAGCATGCATGAACAAGTCTAACTAACAGGACACACTGATGCTCCTCTCCAGCAAAATCTGGGCCAATGTCTCCTCCCTTTTTGTTATATTGGCCCAGAAATTAAACAGTGAGTGTTCTCGCGGGGGTAAGGCTTCCACGCGATATCTCACTCCGCGCCTACCTTTTTCCTCCGGGCCCACACTAACTTTAGTTTCAAGGCCAGTCCCACATGCAGCTGTGCAGTGCTTGCGTGACCCAGAGACGCAATTAGTTTGTGCGAGCTCTGGGATCACGTGATTCAGTTAGAGCCAATGGCAGCACACCATCTTTCATTCATAGTTTTCACAGCAAGAGCTGTCAAAGCTATGAATCCTACACACCCCCAAAAGAACAGCTAAACCTCAATTAAATTAAAAAAAAAGCCATCACATTAATAAAATAAGTATAGTTAAATAAATTAACCACTTTAAACAAAAAATTAAATTTTTGAAAAAATTTAAAATCTTTTTAAAAGTTATAAAAATAAACTTACCTTTCTTTAAAGTCTCTAAAAAAGATAAACCTGTTGAAAAAAATTAAAAATAATACTTAATTAACTACTTACCTTGTTAAAAGAGGGTCTTACGCCTCCTTTCTTTATGTGTAAAATCTGCCATGCTTACCTGCGCGTTCAAAGCTGCAAAAATAACTAAGTGCACTGTGTGCGCGCAGCCTGTAGCACGCACGCGGTTCACTTAGGAACCGCCCCCTTTTGAATTCACGAAGTGCCGGTGGCATAGTGGTTAGCACTGGTGCCTCACAGCGCCAGGGACCCGGGTTCGAATCTGGCCTCGGGTGACTGTCTGTGTGGAGTTTGCACATTCTCCCCGTGTCTGCGTGGGTTTCCTCCGGGTGCTCCGGTTTCCTCCCACAGTCCAAAAATGTGCGGGTTAGGTTGATTTGGCTATGATAAATTGACCCTTAGTGTTAGGGGGGGATTAAATATGTGGGGTTACAGGGATAGGGTGGGATATGTTAGGGGGAATTAAATACGTGGGGTTACGGGGATAGGGTGGGATATGTGTCGGTGCAGGCTCGATGGGGATTCTGTGTGAGAGGGCAGGGACAGGGTACTAGATGATCAGCCATGATCGTATTGAATGGTGGAGCAGGCTCGATGGGCCGAATGGCCTAATCCTGCTCCTAGTTTCTATGTTTCTATGTTTCTATGCATGCAGGAAACCGGCAATTGGAGACCTAAAACGCGAGAGTACACAGTGCGTACTCTCGCGTATTAGGTCTAATTTTCGGGCCAATATGTGCTGATCTTTAAGTGCACTGCACCATTAGCTGCCAGGCTTTGCACCAATGAAAGGGAACTGTGAATACAAGATTTTTTTTAATGGCTTCTATTGGTAGTTTTTTTTTGTTTATACGCAAAGAACAGAATCTGTAAGAATGACATTAGTAATAAACTACATAATAGAAATGTAGAAAGGCATGGAATGACTAGAGCTATTTGGTGTATTGTGCCTTTTCCTTTCACAGATCAGGTGCAAGTTGTCCTATCATGTGCTCTGCCTCATTAATCTCCTGAGGGAAGATTGTGAAGTTTCTTCCTGACCTCCAAAGGTAATGATTGAAAGGCCACAATCTATATCTGACATTCCAATCAATGCACTGGGGTTTTCCGCTACTGCACTTGCCAGCCCACGATTTTTCATCCATTCACACTGTTGTTTGTGTTTGACCAGTTGCTTGCCGTGGCAAGCCATTCCTATGGTCCCAGCAGCTCCAAATCAATTGTGCTCTGTAGAATATTTAATCATTGCTGTCTTTCTTTACTAACCCTTGTAACCTTCAGTTCTCTTCCTAAGCAAAGAGTAGACTTAGCTGGAGGAATCGATATGGAGTATCAGAGAGCTAGAGAGCCATACTGGAGTCGAAAATGAGAGCAGGGATGTAGCTGAAAGAAGCAGCCACACAAGGATGGCAGAAAGGGGTCTGAGATGAACAGAAGCAGCTATGGAGCAAGAGAGAAAGCAGTGCTAACGTGGCCCCAGGCAGACATAGAGAATAGCGAAGTCAGGGCTGCAGTGGACATAGATAGAGCAGAGCAGAAGCAGAGGGTGTGGGAGTTGTAGAGGAGCAGAGCTGAAGCAGACAGGAGCCATGATCGAAAAGAAAGTGAGGCAATCTGATAGTAAGTCATTGTGTAAAAACGCTGTGGAGCAGCAGAGAAAGAGGGAGAGAAAAGGGCTAAGATCCAGCAAAGCTGGTAGATGGCAGGGTGAGGTGGTAGGTTGGTGCAGGAGGTGGCAGTGCCCTAAGGTAGAATTGTTTTGGATAAAATAAATTACCATTTTGTTGACAAAGCAGGATAGGGTCAGCATCCAATATAAGCTCATTGTATATTAAAAAAAACAATTGCTGGTTTTCTGCAAAAATTGAAGCAGGTATTGGGGTGGGGAGCGGGTTAGCAGAGAGACTGAGTGGGAAGTGTCAAGGAGTGGGGCAACATTTAGTTCCGGCCCAGGTCAAATTGGTGAGTGGGCAAGGAAGAAGCAAAAATAAGGGCTTGAACTGGGAAGCAAAGAGCAGTTGAAGGCCAACAATGAAGGAGGAGAAGGGCAACCAGGAGAACAAGGAGAAAATAATTTTTTAAAATTAACAAATTGGACAACAATGCATTTTAAAAATACTTGATTTGAAGAAAAGTAGCAATCAAATTGTAAATTAGTAAAATAGCTTGAAGAACCAATGGAAACCCTGGCAGATAAAATTTGGAATAGTAACAGTATTGAGAGGGCGGACTGGAAAGTATGATGGTAAATATGCTTAATTTATGTTACAGTTCAGTTACAAGTAATAAAGAGGTGTGACACCATTTGACAAAATGATGACAGCAGCCAATAAATGCAATAATAAGAAATGTATGCAGATGGAAGACTTTTAATTAGATAATTTACAAACTAGTTCAACAGTCTGGAGAGATTAGACAGGAGAGCAGTTTATTCTAACAATATTTATAACCAGTTAAGCATGTGTTTTATAATATTTGTCGCAGTCAAAAGTATTTAAAAGTTGTTGCTGACTGGGAAATTGAAAAGACTTTATATAAGCAGGTTAGGCAGAAGCGTTATGCTCAGGACACAAAAGGAAGAAATACTGTGGGTTTAGTTTGTGTAAAAACAGCTGTGTGTTATGTGGCATCATGATGTACATTAGATAAAGAAAAATGTGTTTAATTTCTGTAATGTGGGTGTACCTTTTTATTTCATTATACACTTTATTTTTAGTATTGTATTTAGTAGTTTTAATAAATTACACGTTTATATTTAAATAGTTCCATTCTGAACAGCATCTGATAAAGTTGGCACACTTAATAATTCAAGATTACAATGAAAAGAAGTTGATGTAAACACTTGTATTTATTAGAGATTGGGATGCATCGTGGAGGCAATGGATCAGTGTTAGAAGTTGGCAAATGGTAACAGGTCAATGTATTATTTAGCTTGCATAATACACTGTCATGTGTCTGTTTGTTTAAACTCTCTCTTGCTTTCAATGTAAGTATTTACTTTTCACACCCATAAGACAAATGTCTTTGGGGGCTGCTATTTGTTTTCTAAAAGTTGCCTGAGGTCACTGCTATATGACTTATCGGGGCAGAATTTGCGGTCAGTATGATAGAGTACTCTGAGTACGACGTCATACCGCCTTGGAAATTAACTGCAAGTTTGGCATTTCCGCGCATGCGCTAAATCCTGAACCTGCGATCTGTCAAGTTCCAACTACACAGATCATCTGCTGCGACTGAGAAATCCTCATTGGTGGCGCAGAGTTGGGCTAATTGCCCACCAACTGCCCAGAAATTACGCAGGAAAATTTTACGGCTGGCGCAGCGTAAGGGGAGGTGGGTAGTTGTCTATGCTGTTTTAATATTCAACATAGCTTTGTATTGCCATACAAACACTGCCAATACTTTGTATTGTTCTCACTCTGATTACAAATTATTCCCAGCCACCAGACTTTTTGCACAATAAAGTCATTGGATATTGTTGAAACAAGATTTGCTGCCTAATATTTCTTTGCCGTACCTCGCTTTGAATAATTGTTGTTTTTATTCATTTCACTCTATAGTAAAACTGGACAGATCCTCAAAGAGTCATAGTCATAGGCCGGGATCTTACCTTTCGGGGCGCGTTGGGGGCGGGACAGCTGTCTTCCGGGTTCTAGTCCCGCCCCCAGCGACGTCCGACGCACACGCTATTTTGCATCAGTTGGCCTTGTTAAGCCCGCCCAGCGGGCTTACCGGCCAATTCAGAGAAAGCCGGTGTTAGATGACGTTAGTTTTCTTAAAGGGGTCACCACCATTTCTTTTTGACAGATGATTTATTCAGTGTTCGACAGCATTGAGGTGCTGCAAACACTGACAATCACTGTTCAAAGGTGAGCTCTTGCACACAGGCTCTCCTTAGGCTAAAACAGATGGCAGCTGCAGGTGAGGTTACAGAAGCGACCTGTCACTGGTGAGAGGTTCTCCCAATGAGGTGGGACTACACAAACACTTGAAAGCTTGTCACATGCAGAAAATTCTAAACACATTAAAAATGACTTTCCCAACATTTTCTTACCTCTGCAACTCACCAGTGTCCCATTGGATTCTTCACACCACTTCTGCAGCTGTCATCTATACACAAACATTACAACAGACCCACAGCACGCCTCACTTACCCTGGCGGGGTTTCCCGGCGTTGGGAAGCCCGCAGTAGAAGTGTCAAAATTGGAAAAAGCCTCTTAACTGCCTGTTAACTACCTGTTAACAAGCAGTTAAGTGGCTATAATCCTCTTCCTGCCGCTAGGAGTCGGGTCCCTGCGCAAATCGGGGACCCGACTTCCGGGAAGATTGATTGGAGGCGAGTTGGATGCGTGTTCGGGACCCGCTGCCAATCTTTTTGATTTTGCCAGCAGTCCCGCCTCCAAACCCGACCCCTGAGCACCGGCAAAATCGCCTCCATAGACTCATAACGGCACAGAAGGAGGCCATTCGGCCCATCGAGTCCGTACCGGCTCTCTGCAGAGCAATCCAGTCAGTCCCATTCCCCCGCTCTATCCCTGTAGCCCTGCAAGTTTATTTCCTTCAAGTACCTATCCAGCCTCCCCTTGAAAACATTGAGGGCTGGATTTTGAAGTTGGAGTCGGGTTGGGGTCGGGAATCACACATTCTGGCTTGTGAACCCGCCTCCATCGAGATGTGGCCAACCCACTGTATTTTCCCTTGATTGAACTTGTTGATCCCGCCCAGTGGGCTCAGCAGGCCAATTAAGGGCCACCCGGCAACAGGTGACGTCACAGACTGACATTTCATCTGTCAAGAGCTTTTGACAGATGAAATATCCGCGTTTGACAGCTCTGTGAAGTTGTCAAACACTCAATATGATTTCTAACTTCAGTCCTTCCTTTCAGGCTGAGTTAGAAATCATTCCAGCACAGAAAACAGAAGGCTGCTGTTTTTGACAGGTCCACGGCTTTCCTGCTTTCTGTGCCGGTGAGATTTCTAACTCCCGAGAACTGAAGGGCTGACACCTGCAGGAGGAAGTTAAGGTAAGTAAAACTTTTACGAACACTTAGCACTTACCTTACACACTTACCTGTGCACACATGCACCCATCACTCACCTGCCCACCGGACATATCGACCCCTCCAACCCCTGCAGACCCACGGCCCGCCCCGATAACTTGGCGTGGTTGCCACCTGTCGGGAAGCCCACACTTTTCTTTTGAAAATAGGGATTATGCAAAAAACTGTCTGTTAACTACCTGTTAACAGGCAGTTAATTGGCACTAATCCCTTCCCGCCTCGGGGAGTCGGGTCTCAGACCAGGTCGGGTACCCACTGCCAGAGAAACTGGCTTGGAGTCGGGATGGGGTCGGGACCCCCGAATCTGCAACTTTAACCGCCCCCCCCCCCCCCCCCCCCCCGCCTCCAAACCCGACTCCACGGGTCATTGAAAATCCAGCCCTGAGTGTCTCCGCTTCCACCACTTCCGTCGGCAGCGAGTTCTAGGTCCTCACCACTCGCTGCGTAAAAAAGTTTTTCCTCACATCCCCCCTGTATCTCTTGCCCAAAACCTTAAATCTGTGTCCCCTAGTCCTTGTACCATCAACTAGTAGGAACAGCATTTCCCCGTCTAGCCTATCCAAACATAATCTTGTACACCTCTATCAAATCACCCCTCAACCTCCTTTGCTCTAACGAAAACAAATCCATCTTCTCCAACCTGTCCTTGTAGCTAAGATCCCCCATCCCTGGAACTATTCTGGTAAATCTCCTCTGCACCCCCTCAAGTGCCTTCACATCCTTCCTAAAGTGTGGTGACCAGAACTGGACGCAATACTCCAGTTGGGGCCTAACCAGCACTTTATAAAGGTTCAGTATAACACCTCTACTTTTGTACTCAATACCTCTATTTATGAAGCTTTGCTAACCACTCTCTCAATATGTCCCGCCACCTTCAGGGACCTATGCACATTAACTCCCAGGTCCCTCTGTCCTTGCACACTCTTTAAAACTGTGCCTTTAAGTGTATATTGCCTCTCCCTGTTCCTTCTGCCAAAATGCATCACCTCACATTTCTCTCTCAAATTCCATCTGCCACGTGTCTGCCCATTCTACTAGCCTTTCTATGTCGTTGCAGTCAATTGTTATCATCCTCACTGTTTGCCACACCCCCAAGTTTGGTGTCATTGGTAAATTTAGAAATTGTACTCTGTATTCCAATATCCAGGTCACTGTATCAAAAAAAGCAGTGGCCCCAGCACTGACCCTTGGGGAACACCACTGTCTACCATCCTCCAGTCTGAAAAACAGCCATTTACCACAACTTGTTGTTTTCTGTCCTTAAGCCAATTCCTTATCTAAGCTGCCACTAACCCACCTATTCCATGAGCCTCAATTTCGTTAACCAGCCTTCTATGTGGTACTTTGTCAAACGCCTTCCTAAAATCCATGTAGACAACATCCATTTCATTCCCTTCATCAATCCTTCCTGTTACTTCATCAAAAAATTCAATTAGATTAGTCAAACACGATCTGCCTTTTACAAATCTGTGTTGGCTCTCCTTAATTAGCTTAAACCTCTCGAAGTGCCCGTTATTTTTTTCCTTGATTATTGGCCCAGAAATTGATCTCGCTCTGTTCCCGCGGGGGTAAGCCTTCCCCGCGATGTCTCACCTCGCTTATGCTTTTTCTGATCCAGCTCGCACGAACTTGATGTTCCAGACATCAGCTGTGCTGGGCTTGCGTATCCCAGCGGCGTAGTTAATTCGTGCGAGCTGTGGGATCACGTGACTCAGTTAGAGCCAATGGCAGCACACCATCTTCCATTCATAAGTCTCACAGCATGGCTGAGACACTTATGAATCTTACACCCCCCCAAAATAACAGCTAAACCTCAATTAAATTAAAAAAAATACCCATCACATTAATAAAATAAGTATAGTTAATTAAATTAACCATTTTAAATAAAAAATTAAATTTTTGAAAAAATTTAAAATCTTTTAAAAAGTTATAAAAATAAACTTACCTGTCTTTAAAGTCTATAAAAAAGATATACCTGTAAAAAAAAAAAATTCAAAAAAATACTTAATTCACTACTTACCTTCTTAAAAGCGGGTCTTACTCCTCCTTTTTACATTTCCAAAATCTTCCCTACTTACCTGCGCGTCCAAAGCATGAAGTGCACAGCGTGCGCGCAGCCTGTAGCGCGCACGCGATGCACCCAGGCCCCGCCCCCTTTTCGGAAGAGCAATTGCCGGTTTTCAGCGCATGCGCAGGGCATGCAGAAAACCGGCAATTGGAGTGGGAATACGCGAGAGTATGCAGTGCGTACTCTCGCGTCCCGGGATCAATTTTCGGCCCATTGTTTCTAAAACTTTACCCACCACTGATGTTAAACTGACTGGCCTGTAGTTACTAGGATAGTCCTTACACCCTTTCTTGAACAATGGTGTCACATTTGCCACTTTCCAATCCTTAGGCACCTCCCCCGCATCTAGGGAAGATTGGAAAATTATGGCAAGCCATTCCGCTATCTCCTCCCCCAATTCCCTTAGCAACCTGGGATGCAAGCCATCTGGACCAGGCGACTTATCCACTCTAAGCATACCCAGCCTTTCTAGTACATCCTGTCTATCAATTTTCACCCCTTCCATTGCTTCTACCTTTTCCACTTCTACCGATATTTTGTCAGCATCCACCTCCTTAGTAAACACCGATACGAAGTACTCATTGAGTACTCTAGTCTTGCCCTGCGCCTCTAAGCATATATCACCACCTTTGTCCCTGATAGGCCACACCCCGCCTCTTACTACTCGCTTACTGTTTACATGCCGGTAGAATATTTTTGGGTTCCCTTTTATGTTAACTGCCATTCTACTGTCATATTCTCTCTTTGCCAATCTGTTTTTCATCTTCACTTCCCCTCTCAACATATTGTATTTGGTCTGGTTCTCCCTTGAAGAATTCACCTGACATTCATCATACACCTTTTTTTTTCATCATCTTCTCAATCTCCCTTGTCACCCAAGGAGCCCTTGCTTTGGTTCCCTTACCCTTCCCTCTTGTTGGAATGTACCTAGTCTGTACTTGGAACATCTCCTCCTTAAAGATCACCCATTATTCCGTTACAGTTTTTCCTGTCAGTCTTTGGTTCCATTTTACCCTGGCTAGATCCTTTCGCATCCCATTGAAGTTAGCCCCATTCCAGTTTAGAAGTTCCACTCTAGATTGTTCCTTGCTCCTCTCCATTGCTAATCTAAATCTTATGATACGATGATCACTCGTACCCAAGTGTACTCCCACAGACACTTGGTCGACCTGGCCCACCTCATTCCCCAGCACCAGTGAAGGGATAATTACAAGTCCTAGCCCTTTTCGGGCTACCCCAGATCAGGCGTATTCCCCAGACGTTCACCTTCAACTAAAGTTAAAGATAGCCGAATTCTATAAGACGCTTAATTGGGTCTAAAGGTCAGACTACCTCTCCCTAAAGGAAAGGAACTACGTGAAGATGTTACCATCCTCCGGATAGCACTTTTAATAAGTTTAACTGGACTGTAACCTTCCGGATATTATGAGGGTCCGGAATACCTCCCAGAATTCTGCATCTCCTTTGAGTGTACAGAAATTGAGTTCGCGAGTTTATACAGAAATACTCTGAGACAATTCTAAAAATAAATAGATTTATTAAAGAACCGACATTTAGTTAACAGCTGTTATGGCAATCGCAACTTTAACCGTTCAAAATACAAATACCTTACATTTCTTATCAGAGATCCTTATTCTCAAATCTTAACTTTGTTACATTTCCACACTTCTACTTATATCTTAATCCAGAATATCCACCAAAATCAAATACCTTGATTACCCGAGACTCAGAGTTGTAAACTTACAGAGCGTGCCTGTGAAGTTGAGAAACGCTTGCCCTTCCAGTGACTTCTGACTTTTCATCTGAAAAGCTCTTATTTTTATACTTTTTTTTAGTGGTATTTTCTTTGAAGTACTCTGCTGATGTAAGCTAATTGTCTCTAGTGATACTCTATTGAATTGTTTTCTATTCTTACTGTCATTTCAGCTGCCAACTCTTAGAATTCTGTCTGTACCTTTTAGGTGTTTCAAAAACTTATCATTTTTATGGTTATTATCGATTTATCTATTTGATGTCATTCTTAGGAAGTCTTTCTATTGAATTTCTAAATCACCTCTGCTGTTTGTAACACAGACTCCTGTCTCCTTGCATTCCAAGTTTAACACATAAAACAATGTAATTGCTTGGTGTCATCTATTGATGTAATATCTACGAAGTCTCTCTGTAGGTACTTTTTACAATTTGTAATTCAAAAACACTTCATCTAGGGTGTTCTTTGCATTTCTTATTTACTTCAATTGGTTATATTAAGAACCATGTCTCCTTGTTCTAAGTTTTTAACATTAAACTATTTTACGGCAGGTATTTCTTTTACTTGATGTCATTTTTTCAAAGGCACTTGGTTTTTTTAATGTTCTGTGCACCTGTTCGACGTGTTAGATTTTGACACTTTACTTGGGTCATTCCATTGTGTTGGTTCCAATGTTCAGACATAGAGGAACCTCCAGCCTGCTGTTTCAATAGGATCATGTCTTTGTATTTACAAACATTTCCCATTTCAAAGTTTGTGGTGTTTTACAGCTTTGTGTTAACAAACCATCTTATCTCAGAAGCCTGTATTTCTGTTTTACGGCTTGTGTCGTTGAGGCTTTTAGATTTTTAACCCCAGTTTGTCATGTTTTAATATTATCAAATCTGTTTATAGGATGATGTATTTCTTGGAATATGGCTATTTCCTTCACACCAGATCCAGCAATGCCTCCTTCCTAGTTGGGCCAAGAACATACTGGTCAAGGAAATTCTCCTGAACATATTTCAGAAATTCCTCCCCCTCCTTTCCCTTTACCCTAGCATTATCCCAATCGATATTTGGGTAATTAAAGTCCCCCAGTATCACCACTCTATAGTTCTTGCATATCTCTGCGATTTCCCTGCAGATTTGCTCCTCTACCTCCTTCTCACTATTTGGAGTCCAATAGTGTGATCATACCATTTTTGTTCCTCAACTCTAACCAAATGGATTCTGTCCTTGTCTCCTCAAGAGATCCATGTTTATTTTACAAAAAAAAATCCTTACCTGTTTAGCTTGAGTGTTATAATGATTATCATTATTATTTACAGTGAGAGTGATAAGTCATCAATTCAAATCAATGTTCACACCGTTTAATTTAAAAATTTGATTGATATTGGGCATTGGCGATTTCTGTTTCCTGATTGGCGCTCCACCCCATGTGATCTCGGGTCCGCTTATGCACACGGTGCGCCCCTGGGATCCGTGGCCTACTACGCTGCACACAACTCTGCAGAGAAACAATACAAGTTTTCGAAGGGGATCTCGCACCAGGTAAGTGTGGAATTCTTTCGGAGGTCGGCAGTGTACTCCTTAGTGATGTGCAGGTAATTGTAAGTATCACTTGATAACACTGTTGATGACTCCTTTGGAGTAGACTGATGGATTTGTCATTCTTTTTGTGGACAGAACATATCTGGGCAATTTTCCACAGTGTCTGGTAGATGCCAGTGTTGTAGCTATGCTCGAACACTTTGGCTGGAGCGTGGCTAGTGCTGGAGTGCGACTATTTCTGGAGCACACATCTTCAGCACTACAGCTGGGATGTTGTCAGCGCCCATAGGCTTTGCTGTGTCCAGCGCACTCAGCCATTTCGTGATGTCATGTGGAGGGAATCGAATTAGCTGAAGACTGGCATCTGTGATGGTGGGAACCTCAGGAAGAGGCCAAGAAAGATCATCCTCTCGGCGCTTCTGGCTGAAGATGTTTGCAAATACTTCAACCATGTCTTTTGCACTCACGTGCTGTGCTCCGTCACTATTGAGGCTCGGTATGTTCATGGCGTCTCCTCCTCCCGTTAGTTACTTAATTGTCCACCGCCATTCATGACTGGCTGTGGCATTGACCTGATCCATTGGTTGTGGGATCACTTTCCTCTGTTTATAGCATGCTGCTTTTGCTGTTTAGCATGCATGTTGTAGCTTCACAGGTTGACACCTCCTTTTTACGTGTGCCTGGTCTGCTCCCAGCATGCTCTTCTACACTCCTCATTGAACTAGAGTTGGTCATCTGCCTTGATCGTAATGAAGGAGTGAGAGATATACTGAGCCATGAGGTTACAGATTGTGGTGGAATACAATTATGTTACTGCTAATGGCCCACAATGCTTCATTGATGCCCAGTTTTAAGCTGCTGGATTTGTTTTCAATCTATCCCAGGTTGTTCATTCGTGTTGGTTCTTTCACCACTTGATACAAGCCCAGTCTGGCAGCTGTGTACTTTAGGACTCGACCAGCTCGGTCACTGGTGGTACTACCAAGCCATTCTTGGTGATGGCTATTGAAGTCCTCTACCCAGAATATACTCTGTGCCCTTCTTCCCCTCAGTGTTTCCTGCAAGTGGTGTCCAACATGGAGTACATGATGAAATCTTGAAAAATAAAGACAGAGAAACAGTGGGAAATCTTTAAAAAGGTAATCAGTAGAGTTCAAGAGAAATGTATTCCACTAAAAGCCAAAACCAAGCAAGCTAATTATGGGGCACCATAGATGAATAAAGAACTAAAGAGAAAATTGAATTTAAAGAAAAAGACGTACAAGAAAAGGAGAGGAGGACAAAAGGGAATACGAAGAACTTAGGAGAGAAGTTTAAAAAAAAACTGATGAAGGCAAAGTTAAATTACAAAATCAAATTATCAAGGATTTAAAAAGTAATAGTGTTCTATAGATACATAAATAACAAAAGGAAAATTAAAATAGGGATTGGGCCACTAAAGGATGAGCAAGATAAACTCATAGGTAATGACAGAGAAATGGCAGAAATATTGAATAACTACTTCGCCTCAGTTTTTACTAAAGAAGCTAACAAAATAGACACTTCACTGGAGGATGACATTAAAAAGAATATTAATATAGTTGGATAGAAAGGGAGAAAATAATTGGCAAACTAGCAAAACTAAAAGAGGATTTAAAAAAAAAATATTGGTGCAAGAGGACTGGCGGAGAGCTAATGTTTCTATATACAAAAAGGGAGATAGACCAAAACCTGGGAACTATAGACCAGTCAGCTTAACGTCAGTGGTAGGAAAGATACTGGAAACTACACTAAAAGAAGTGATAGAAGAGCATCTAAAGACAGAAAATATAATAAAAAATAGTCCGTGTGGATTCCGAAAGGCTAAGTCATGATTAACTAGCCTGATATTCTTTGAAGAGGTAATGGAAAGAGTAGAAAAGGGTAATTTATTAGATGTCATAAACTTGGATTTTCAAAATGCCTTCATTAAGGTACCACGCGGTAGGCTCATGACAAAATTTAGGGCATGTGGAGTCAGGGGACAAATAGTTGAATGGATAGAAAATTGACGAAAAAATAGAAAGCAGAGAGGGTAATTATTCAGATTGGAGGAAGGTAGAAAGCGGTGTTCCACAAGGATCAACGATGGGACCAGTTATTCATAATTTACATTAATGATTTGGACTTAGGAATGAGTAAGTAAATCAATATCAAAATTTGCAGGTGATGCCACACCTGGGGGGGGGGGGGGGTGGGGGGCAGCGGGGGTATAGCTTACACTGAGGAAAAATGTAACATAATACAAGAAGATAGTGGGCCGGATATTCCGATCCCTACGGGTGGGTACGCGCTGTGTACCCACCCGTAGAGACATCGGAAATGCCGGTTTCAGGCATGCACTGCGCATGCGCTGGAAACCGGCATTTCCGATCTGTCGCGAAATCTCTTGACAGATCCTCCGGCTGCCCTGGAGAAGGGCCTCTGCGGGCGGATAGTTCCGCTTTTTGGAGACCCTCCGCCCGCAGAAAACCCTTACATTTCTTGCGCCTGGTAAAAGCAGGCGTAAGGCCTGCTTTTACCAGGATAAGAGTTGAAAAAAGTAATAAAAAAATTTCCACTGATTTATCATTTAAAAATACTTTTTATTAAAAAAAGGTAAGTTTATTTTTAGCCCCTTAAAAAACTTCAATTATTTTTTCAAAAATTTAATGTTTTGTTTAAAATAGTTAATTTATTGGACTTTCAAGTCATTTTAAAAATGTGATTTAAAAAAAAAAATTATTTAAAGTTTTACTATGTTTTGGGGGTGATCTCCATTCATATATTTGACAGGTCTTCCTGTCAAATGTATGAAGGGAGATTCCCTTCTTTGATTGGCTCCCCATGGCCCACGTGATCACAGGGACGCTGCGAACTACCTGCACCTCTGGGATACGTGGGCCCTGCACTCTTGCAGTTTGGAGAGGCCCAGGATCGGAATTGTGCGCGTCCCGGGGGCCCTCAGGTAAGGGCGCAGATTTTTCCAGATCGCAGTCCTCCGCCCGCGGGAGGCCTGCGATTGGAATATCTGGGCCATTATAAAACATGCAGACTGGGCAGTTAAGTAGCAAATTAACTTTAGCACAGATAAATATGAGGTGATGCACTTTAGTAGGAAAAATAGAAACGTCACCTACACCTTAGAAAATAAGAAACTGAATGGGGTAGAAGAGCAAAGTTATCTAGGGCTACAGGTGAACAAATCATTAAAAGCAGCATCGCAGGTCAGCAAAGCAATTAAAAATGCTAACAAAGCACTGGGATTTATTACTAGGGGTATAGAATTCAAAAGTAGCGAAGTTGTGTTAAACTTGTATAGGGTCCTGATCAAGCTGCACAATTCTGGTCTCCATACTATAAAAAGGACATAGAAGCACTGAAGAAAGTGCAAAAAAGATTTACAGGGATGGTACCAGAACTGAATTACAGCTATTGGGGAAAGATCGAACACGTTGGGGCTTTTTTTTTTAGAAAAGAGACTTAGAAGTGACCTGATAGAGGTCTTTAAAATTATGAATGGTTTGGACAGGGTAGATGCGGAGAAAATGTTTCCGCTTGTGGGAAAATCCAAAACTAGGGGCCATAAATACAAGATAGTTACTAGTAACTCCAATAGGGAAATAAGGAGAAATTTCTTTACTCAGAGTCGTTAGAATGTGGAAATCGCTACCACAGGAAATGGTTGAGTCAAATAGCTTAGATGCTTTCAAAAGGAAACTAGACAAGTACATGAGAGAAAAAGGAATGGAAAGATAAGCTGAAAGGCTGGCATTAGGCAAATGGAACGGGAGAAGACTCAGTATAAACATCAGCACAGACTAGTTGGGCTGAATGACCTGTTTCTGTGCTGTATATTCTATTTAATACTAATTTATCAGCTGAGTGAGTGTGTTAGGTGATAATCAGCAGGAGGTTTCCTTGCCCATGATTAACCTGAAGCCAGGAGACTTCAGTCAATGTTGAGCACTCCTAGGGCCACTCCCTCCCTCCTCTCCCAAACTACTGTATATCACTGTGCCCCCATCTCTAGTGTGTCTGCCAAGCCAGTGGAACAGGACATATCTAGGGATAATGATGGAGGAGTCTGGGACATTAGCTGATAGTCATACTCGCAGAATCATACCTATGTCAGGCTGTTGCTTGACGAGTTTCTGGGACAGCTGTCCCAACTTCAGCAACAGTTCCCAGATATTAGTGAGTAAGATCTTTAGGGGTCAACTGAGCTGGGTGTGCCTTCTTCATGTCCTGATTTGATACTTGGATCGCAGCCGAGCGGTCTGTCCATTTAATTTTTTACAGCGGTTTGATACAGCTGAGTAGCTTGCTAGGCCATTTCAGAGGGTAGTTAAGAGTCAGTTATGTTGGTGTGGGACTGGAGTTACGTACCGGCCAGACCAAGTGAAGACAGCAGGTTTCTTTCCCTAAAGGACATTAGAACCTGTTGCGTTTTAGTGGTCCTTAATTACTTCCTTCTGTTGCACTATTTCCATCAAGCCAGCCTGTGAAATTATACCTACTGTACTTACTTTGTTGAGTCATCTGAAACTCCCACTCTGAATCTCCCAACATCAATGGTGCTATGTTGCACAGTGCCACCTGCCACAATGGTACTTGCATCTGGCTTTTTGCTTCTCCTTACTTCCCCCTAGCACCAGCTCTCTTCTCCATGTCACTGGACTGTCGTCACAGCCCTGTGCTGACTTGCACCCCCCCCCCCACTTCCTAGTACTGCTGCATGCACATGCCTGAAACTTGACTACATCCTGGAACATATTCTCCACCATCATCATCATCTGTATCCTGGACTTTCCAAAAAAAGTAAGATATATAAATTAACTACATACATAAACACATAATAATGAAGGCCACTGATTTACACTTTCCATGTAAATATATACATTATCTTGGAATATGACTCAAGTATAACTTGTACTCCCACTACTGCGGAATAAGTGCATTTGAACTAAATCATTGTAAATCAGCATCCCTGATTTATATATTGTCCATTAGATTGAATGAAAGGATGTATCTTCTTTCTTGCTGTGAGAAGCACCACTGGAGATATGCTAGTAAAGATTTGGTTGCAGTTTCTGGAAAAGAATTTCAAAGCGGTGTGTATATATGAAGAGTACATCCTGGCTGCCTGTGGTGTATGACATATTAGGCTGATCAGATCACAAGTGAGTTGACGTTTATATCACGAATGGGCCGGAACTTACTGTTTAAAAAAAATAACAGTGAAGCTAAAAAGGGATAGAGACTGTTCTCTGCAGCCATGATCAGGAGTTCCGAAGGCCGTGTTGCCTGCCCGGTGCCAGAGTTAAGGATATATCCTCGCGGATGGCGAAGAATTTGGAATGGGAGGGGGAGGATCCAGTTGTTGTGGTTCACGTAGGAACCAATGAGATAGGTAAAATTAGGAACAAGGTTCTGCTGAGAGAGTTTGAAGAGCTAGGGTCCAAATTAAAACGCAGAGCCTCAAAGGTATTAATCTCTGGATTGTTACCTGAGCCACGTGCAAATTGGCACAACGACAAGCAGATCAGAGAGTTAAATGGGTGGCTCAAAGAGTGGTGTGGAAGGAAGGGGTTTCGATTCATGGGGCATTGGCACCAGTACTGGGGAAAGAGGGAGCTGTAATAGCCATTATAGAGACGTGGTTGCAAGATGCCCAAGGTTGGGAACTAAATATTCCAGGATACGTGATGTTTAGAAAAGACAGGCAGAATGGAAACGGGGTGGGGGATAGCCCTGATAATAAAGGATGACATAAGGACAGTAGTGAGAAAGGTTCTTGGCTTGGAAGATGAGGAAGTAGAATCAGTATGGGTGGAGATAAGAAATGACATGGGGAAGAAAACACTGGTGGGAGTAGTTTATAGGATCCCTAACACTAGTTATACTGTTGGACAGAGTATTAATCATGAAATAATAGGAGCTTCAATCAAAGGTAACGCAATAATCATGGGGGACTTTAATCTTCATATAGACTGGGCAAATCAAATTGGCAAAGGTAGTCTGTAGGACAAGTTCATGGAATGCATTTGTGACAGTTTCCTAGAACAATACGTTGTGGAACCAACCTATTGTGTAATGAGACGGGGTTAATTAGTAATCTCATAGTTAAGGATCCTCTGTGGCAGAGTGATCATAATATGATAGAATTTCACATTGAGTTTGAGAGTGAAATACTTAAATCTGAAACTAGAGTCTTAAACTTAAAGCCAATTACATAGGTATGGGGAGGGGGGCATGATTGGCTAAGGTATATTGGGGAAATTAGATTAAAAGGTATGATGATAGATAAACAGTGGCAAACATTTAAAGAAATATTCCAAAATTCTCAACGAATATACATTCCACTGAGAAATAAAAACTCCACAGGAAAAGCGATCCATCCGTGTCTAACTAAAGAAGTTAAGGAGAGAATTAAATTAAAATAAGAGGCTTATAATGTTGCGAAGAATAGTAGTAAGTCTGAGGATTGGGAGAGCTTTAGAAAACAGCAAAGGATGACCTTGATGATGAGGGAGAAAGTAAAATGTGAGAGTAAGCTAACAAGAAATATAAAAACAAATTGTAAGAGCTTCTACAAGTATGTAAAAAGGAAGAGAGTAGCAAAAGTAAATGTTGGTCCCTTGGAGGTTGAGACCGAAGAAATTATAATGAGGAATAAGGAAATGTCAGAGACTTTAAACAAATATTTTGTATCTGTCTTCACAGTAGAAGACACAAAGCATACCAAAAATAGTGGGGTACCAAGGGGCTAATGAGAGTGAGGAACTTAAAGTAATTAAGATCAGTAGATAAAATGTACTAGAGAAACTAATGGGACTAAAAGCTGACAAATCCCCTGGACCTGATGGCCTACATCTTAGGGTTTTAAAAGAGGTGGCTGCAGAGATAGTGGATGCATTGGTTGTGATCTTCCAAAATTCCCTAGATTCTAGAATGGTCCAGCTGATTGGAAGGTAGCAAATGTAACCCTGCTGTTCCACAAAGGAGGGAGAGAGAAAACAGGGAACTACAGGTCAGTTAGCCTGACATCAGTTGTCGGGAAAATGCTGGAATCCATTATTAAGGAAGTGGTAACAGGGCACTTCGAAAATCATAACATGATTAGGCAGAGTCAACACGGTTTTATGAAAGTGAAATAGTGTTTGACAAATTTATTGGAGAGTTTTTTGAGGATGTAACTAGCAGGGTAGATAAAGAGGAACCAGTGGATGTAGTATATTTGGATTTCCAAAAGGCATTGAATAAGGTGCTACATAAAAGGTTGCTATGCAAGATAAGGGCTCAAGGGGTTGGTGGTATATTAGCCTGAATGGAGGACTGGTTAACGGACAGAAAACAAAGAGTAGGGATAAACGGGTCATTTTCAGGTTGGCAGGCTGTAATTAGTGGAGTGCCATAAGGATCAGTGCTTGGCCCTCAGCTATTTACAGTCTATATTAATGACTTCGATGAAGTGACCAAGTATAATGTATCCAAGTTTGTTGATGACACAAAGCTGTGAGGAGGACAGAGAGTCTGCAAAGGGGTATAAACAGGTTAAGTGAGTAGGCAGTAAGGTGGCAGATGGAGTATAATGTGGGGAAATGTGAGGTTATTCACTTTGGTAGGAAGAATAGAAAAACAGAATATTTTTTAAATGGTGAGAAACTATTAAATGTTGGTGTTCAGAGAGATTTAGGTGTCCTTGTACAGGAAACTCAAAGTCAGCATGCAGGTACAGCAAGCAATTAGGAAGGCAAATGACATGTTGGCCTTTATTGCAAGGGGGTTGGAGTAAGGAAGTCCTGCTACAATTGTACAGGGCCTTAGTGAGACCACATCTGGAGTACTGTGCACAGTTTTGGTCTCCTTAACTGAGGAAGGATATACTTGCGTTAGAGGCGGTACAACAAAGGTTCACTAGATGGCTTCCTGGGACGAGAGGGTTGCCCTATGAGGGCCTATACTCTCTAGAGTTTAGAAGAATGAGAGGTGAGCTCAATGAAACATATAAGATTCTGAGGGGGATTGACAGGGTAGATGCTGAGAGTTTTTTTTCCCTGGCTGGAGTGTCTAGAACTAGTGGGTATAGTCTCAGGATAAGGGGATGGCCATTTAAGACTTGAGATTAGGAGAAATTTCTTCACTCAAAGGGTTGTGAATCTTGGGAATTCTCTATCACAAAGGGCTATGGATGCTGAATCGTTGAGTATATTCAAGGATGAGATAGATAGCTTTTTTGACTCGAAGGGAATCAAGGGATATGGAGATTGGGCGGGAAAGTGGAGTTGAGGTCGAAGATCAGCCATGATCTTGTTGAACGGTGAAGCAGGCTCGAGGGCACGTGGTTATTATACTTGTGTTCTAACAGTTATTGATGCACAAATTAGATAGCAACTTCAGGCAAGCTCAGATGGGCAGTTAAACGTAAAAACCCAGAAGTTGCTGTCTGGCTCCCCATTCAAATGTATTGAACGGCGTGAAGTTCTTTTACTGACGTCGTAGCTACGGACTAAACACGCCACAGAAAATTAGGTCTGATCAATTTAAGTCTAAGTACCTTTTTTTTTAAAGGCGTGGTAAGTCTGAATAACTGCCAAACATCCTCTCTGGCTCTGAAAATTGACTTTTGCAAGAGTGGAGTCTCATTCCTTCAGCTTTTAATTGTTGAAGATTAAAAAAAAGTTACCTTTTTTATTACATTTTTCTGTCTCTTTTTTTCCCCTCAATCCAGTCTTTCTTTCCCCCCCTCTCTCTTTCTCTCTCTCTCTCTCTCTCTTTCGTTGTCTGTACCTAATTTTGACATTGAATTCATTATTCTAACTTGCACTTCCTGGTTTAGACTCTGCACTGTTCATTAACAATGTTTCAATCTGATTTGTTAAGGAGATACTTAATACAGGCTAATACAGGTCCTAGATGCCTTGTAGAGAGCACTGTGCCATTTCCGTCTCCCACTAACAGCAACTTGCCTTGCTCATGGAAATTAAACAGGCAAGGGCAAGTTCGTTCGCCGGCTACAGTAAATTCTAGTCCGTTATGTCTTTGCTGAATATTCCCTACTTTATAATGCTTTTTTCATAGATTTTCAACTGAAGAAAATAGATTTTTCTTGTATTTTTTTTTAAAGTTAAATTACAGCTCTGCAATTACCTAGTTGTTTCTAAAGGGATATGCGTTATTAAATAACAGGGAGGAAAATGGTAATGAGTCCAAATGCTTTTATGAACTAAATACTGAAATAGCTAAATGCAAAAGACTCTATTAAACTCTTGTCTGTAATGACATTGATCAGTGTATTTGTTCCCAATACTGTACTACATTATGCACTTTTTTTGATGCCAGTTCCCCAAGAAAACTGTCAAGCTACATGTCACTACTAAGGACCTACAGCTGCTCTCTTGTGGTAATCAATCATAACCGACTAGAACTTTTTATATAATATATATATATATATATTTATTATCTCAAATGTTTGCATTGTCATTCTTTGGTGCACTTGGTGTCTTTGCACGTAGGATTAACTAGTTCTTAAGCAGTGTTTACATTTAACAGTGTTGATTTGGATACGACTACAGTTGCTAGACAACAAGATGTGGGAACAATAGATCTGTGTTATTTGGGTTGTATTCTCAGCTGAGGACTTGCTAGAGCAGTTATTATGTTTTCTGTTTGATTTGGTTCAAAATTGACCAACGCCAACAATATCTAAAGCAAAATTAATCATATAGTTCAAGGGTTGATTGTACCCTCACTGACATCAGTCATTATATTTTCTTTAATGCTGAATCTGGTTTATTCTTCTCTTGTATTTTGTCCTTCTAAATGGGCAGGGGTCAGTGGAAATGTGCAGCCAAGGAAGTTGATTCAGAATATGCATGACTCTGGTTAACAAATGCAGCCTACTAAAAATAATTTGGTTGTTGAGCTTTGATTTAAATGACCTTTTTGTTTTCTCCTCCCTAAAAGCACTCTGCACTATTCTGCTGTCGGTTAGATGAAAGCATCCAGTTATGTATCAGTCTTGAAACAGCTACTGTGAAATGAGTGACTTGAGTTCACTTTTTTTTGCATTACAGAAGCAATTCTGTAATTGTGCTTATTTCCATTGTTGCTCAGTTGTCCTGTTCAAATTGTGGGGTAGATTCAGCAATTGCTCAGAAGAAGCGAACTATACTAGTGCAAAACTTATGCACGAGTTACTAAATCATGTTCACAACTTTGTCATTCCAGCCAGAACCTTTCCTCATTTCAGAGGAAGACTGTAGAGGTTAGCAATGTCAGAAGTGTATTGTTGGCCTATAGAGACAAGCTGAGAGCTCAGCCGACTCGGAGCCAGAATTAAAATGGAGGGCTCAAGGAAAGTGACCGCTATTTACCTTTGCAGCTGGAGATGATGCACCGTCATGGTTCAATCAAGCTCTTGACATTGTAAGTAGCCTTGTAAAATAAGGGGCCATTGAATTGCCATGCTGACATAAAATTGTGGAGGCAAATCCTTGCCAATCTGTATGTAAAGAATGGCACTTTCATTTTCAGATCAAAATTAACACAGGCTAATAACCTGTCAAAATGCAGAAAGTAGTTAATGCAGTATTTTCTCCAGTTCAATTGTTTCTTACAATCTGCAGTGTAAATAAGAGGTGCAAGTAATAGCATGGAAAGCTTTGGTTTACCCATGTTGTCAAAAATAAATCTTGGAGTGATATACAGTCAGATTGTATACCTCTCCAGGCTAAGTGGTTGATGAGGTTATTCCACCTCTGACCAAGGTTTTGTTCATTCCTCCTAATCTCTCGCACTTTGGCTTGGTGTATGTTTAGATTGCACCTCTTTGAAACACCTTGGGATGTTTTTCTATATTAAAGGCACTATATAAATTCAAGTTGTTGATATTGATGCAAATGTTGACATTTTGACTTTGGTAATGTTGTTCATGATGATGTTGATGATTCACTATCCGCTTTTAGCACACAAATTACTGCAATTCATACCAGTTATTAACATCCATGGATTATATTAATGATTTACTGCATTGTTTTTATATGCTCCATTTATACTAACAGTTCAGTTGTTCCAGTGGTCAGGATTAATGGAAATTCCATTTTTTTTTTTGGAAGCAGCCGAGACAAGTTCATTATACTTTTAAAGAACACAGGCCAGGATTTTGCTGACCTTGGCGGGTCGGCAGCGCGTCCCGACTACGCTGCTGGCTCCATCCCGCTCTGTGAAATGCCTCCGATCGGCAAAAAATCTCCGAACTTACCTGCTGGCTCCGTAGGTCCCGAGACTTCCGATCCTGGGCCTCTGCTCTACAAAATGCCATGGGGCGCATGCAGTTCGCAAGCGTCCCTGGGATCACGTGGGCCATGGGGAACCAATCAAAGAAGGGAATCCCCCTGCACACTTTTGACAGGTCTCTACGCATAGACCTGTCAAAAGTATGAATGGGGATCACTTAAACAGTTAAACATTAAATACATTTTTAAAAAACATCACGTATTTAAAATTAGTTAAAATTACATTAAATTAAATATTTTAAACAAATTAAATTTTTTGAAAAAAATATTTAAAGTTTTTTACGGGGCTAAAAATAAACTTACCTTTTTATAAAAGTATTTTAAAATTATAAATGAGTGGGGAAATTTTTTTTTTTAATTTTTTTAAACTCTTATGCTGGTAAAAACAGGCCTTATGCCTGCTTTTACCAGGCGTAAGATTTTTAAAGGTTTTCAGTGGGCGGAAGTTGTGCAGAAAGCGGAACTCTCTGCCTGCGGAGACCCTTCTCCAGGACAGGCGGAGGATCTGTCAAGAGAATTCTTGACAGATCTGAAGTGCCAGGTTTTAGCGCATGCGCTTTGCATGCCTGAAACCAGCACTTGCGACGCCCCTACGGGTGCGTACACACCCGTGGGGGTCGGAATATCCTAGGAACCCCATTATGGAAAGGATAGAGCCATGGAAAGGGTACTGCAAGAATATCAGAAATGTGAAGCTATGTATAGTTTTGAATAAATACTTCCTAAATGTTAGTCACTGCAACAGAGAAGGGGGAATCTATTGGAAGTTTTTAAAATTATGAAAGATTTTAAGAAGGTAATTCATGAATGATTGTTTCCGCTGGTTGCTACAAACTGCTATTGAACCAGATGCTATAACGTCATTTTAAAAAGGAATTGGTTAAGTTTTTGAAAAGGAAGTCAACTTTCACACATATTCACATAACACCCAACTTGGCTTTTATGCTATCGCCATTGATTCTAGAGCTGTTCTAGAATATTCTATTGTGTGTCTGATATCAACTCCTGAAAGAGTTAAAGCCATCCAGTTCAACTTTTTCCAGTATCTGGAAGCCTCTGACTGCAGTTCCATAAACTACCTCAGCTGCATGCTCAGGCTGAACCCAACAGTGCACAATGTCCACATTTTGTTCAATACCTGAGCTGTATACTGAATATCCATTCCATTAACAGGACTGCATTTTACTGCTGGAATATTGCCTGCCTACTCCCTTATCTCATCCCCAACATTGATGAAATCCACATTCATGCCTTCTCCACTTCAAGGAATTATTTCCTAGCGCTATCCTTGCCTGCTTCCTTGTCTCCACATTTTATCATCATCAGCTAATCCAGGATTCTGTGACTGTTTCCCACAAAAAGTTCTGCACACCAAGGTCCAATAGCTCCCTCTGCCCCAGTGTGTTGATTTCAAATCCCTCTCTTGCGCCATCTTACTTGGGAACTCATCTTCTATATGACCCTGTCTGCATCATTTGTTCTTCTGACGTTCGATTACTGTTCATTCCTCTGCCCCTTCGCTCCACAGAGGTCAGACTTTCAGCCATCATTCTCTTGTCCTGTTCTTCCCAAACCACCTTTTCTTGGTATTTGTATTTCTTCCTTCCCTTGTAAAATCCTACCTCTTCTACCATGGCTTTAGTCATTTTCTCTCTCCCTTTCCTTCCCCACCGCTCCCCCTACAATTCCTTTCACTTCTACATCTCTTTCTTGTAGAGTATTCTGAACCATTCAGCTTGGAGTGCTATAAAAATATGAATAAATGTATTTACCTCGTTCATAGGTAATGTACTTAGATTTGTAAGTGATTTGGAATAATACAGTAATTGTTATCTTGAACACCACACTTGTTTACATTTCTTTCACTTGTGGAAAGCTTAGTTTACATAAGTACTGGATAGTTATGCATATGTGAAATTATACAATTTCCCCTTCCCCTTTATCTTGGTTTGGCAAATAATGTAATGGATTGAAGTGAGGATAGTGAGTACGAGACATGGCCCTCACAGAGTTGGCATCTCCTTTCTCTGAAGTCTGTGTGAAAACATCCTTCTCCTTTTGCTTGTGGGAGAACCAAGGTAGGTGCAGCAGGAGAAAACTGATTGTCTCCCCTCTACTTTTGATTGGGCTTATAAAGTTTGCCTTCACACCTGCACAACCAGACTTAGTGACTTTTTTGTGATCCGTTCTTTATTTTTTTTTAAGGTTTCCTTATTACAAATTATGATTCACAGAACTTTTTGAACTTCAAAAACACAATTTCCAATCAGAAAATAAGTAGTTTGGAGTTTTGGAGAAATGATGTGCATACATAACTTCAACCTCCCAAAAGGAATAAAGATCCAAAGCCATCCAGTGGTTTAAACAAAGCAGCAGGAAAAACGTTCTATCGTGAATTTTCTCCCTCACTATTCTGAACAGCTGTGATGCATATCTGTGATGGTTAGAACTTTCATATCAGTTTGCACTTCTGTTAAATGGTGTATAAATGTGTAGATAGAGAAGGAGAACTAATGGGTTTCCTACTTCCTGCCTTGTTGCTGCAAGGGAACAATGGGCGGAACTATTACCATAAAGTACAGCTGAAAGACACTAAGTCATAAGTTACATTTATACTGCATCGCAACCTCTGATCCAAACTAAATGTGCTCTCGCAGCATTTACACTCTTCGGTTTAGTTCGTGCTCTGATTAATGCTAAATACTGTCCAGTCCTGGAGTTTTCATTTCAAGCACCGTAAAGCACAGAGTGTTGTTTATTTTAGCCTGATGCAAATTATTGAATTTACAAGTTTTCTAATTTTATGATGAGGAAACACTTCGCTCAGAATTAGTGCTTTGGTTTAGGACTGTTTCTGCTTCTGAATCTGTAAGATTTAGGAAGTTTGCAGTTACACAGGAGGGTTTTGAGCACACTGGCTGTAAACCACTTTCCAAACTGTGTTTTGTTGGGTCCAGTTTGCCCAAGTTGTAATGATTTGTATTGTACATCTGAATAAGGATTTTTGTTCATTTTAGACCTGCTGCGGTCTGCAATACAAGACTGGGTGGGAGGAGGAGTTAAATTTATAAGTAGTATCCTAAGAGTGACCATTTGCAAAAATATTACTGTAATACAGCTATAAATTTGCAACAAATATAGTTTTGTAGCTAGAGATCAAAATGTTTTAATTAATGCAGCTAAAATGGAGATTTCCTTTCATGAATTCAGTCCTGTTTTTTGTGCTGAGATCTGCAGCTGCTCAATTCTAGTTTTACAATCCCAGCTAGGTTATCTGTGAACTCTCCTTTTTTGCACTACAGTATGTAGAGTAATAGTTTTGAAATTATATCCTTAATTAAAGCTAATTTGTGTGTGCACAAAATGTTTTGTGAAGGTGCGTTTTGGAATGGAACACCTTTCTATTTTCAACACTCTGGGTTGATATTAAGCGATCCCAGGTGAAATATAGTAAAACCAGATGCAGAGTAGAGTAACCCCTAGTGTGCCAGTTTAATTTTTAAACTGCCCATATCAGAAAAGTCATGGCCTCTCTACATGAGATTGCCAAAGTGCAGTAGGCTCATGTCCACTGGGAAATACTTCCACTTTGCTGAAACTCCTTTCACGTGAGAGGAAAAAAAATGCAAGAACATTCATTCCATCAATAGTATTCTTAACTCAGTTTGTCAATCTGTCTTTATGTAAGCAAATGCTGGATAATCTTACCATGACTCCCCTTCAGCTTCCAGTTCCTAGGAACGCTAGAGACCACCAGAGTCTCCCATGCATTGTGGCCAGCTCTCCTTTTTGGGAGTGGGGGGTGAGGGAAGGGGTGCTCATCTGCCTGCCTTGGAGGGGACAGCCCTCCTATCCAGCACTTGCTCTGGCAGAAGCTCAAGTGCTGCATTCTAAAATGGGGCAGTTCTCTTTCCTCCATGCAACTAAATGAAATTCCTAGATTTTGAGGCTACAGCAGTGCCCCTTTAACAGCTGCTCCACGTGAAATTTTGTCACCTTAGAAACGAGCTCCCAGCACCATACCTAATTGAACTTTGAAGCTTGCAATAAATATACTTACTCAAGATTCCATGAGGTCAGCCTTTCTGAAAACCCATGAATGATACTTCAGAACTGGGACCAGAAAATGTACCCATTTTGTTTTTAAACCCTTCAAACAATGGCCCAGAAATTCCGTTTTGGAAAAATCTCCGCCTGGACCGGAGGGCTCCCGGGAGGCGCAGAATTCCGTTGCTGTGCCTCTTCAAACTGCCGGTGTGTAGTGCTCGCGTATCCCAGGGGCGCAGCTAGTTCGCAGCGTCCCTGGGATCACGTGGGCCATGGGGAGCCAATCCGAGCAGGGAATCTCCATTCATAGATTTGACAGGAAGACCTGTCAAATCTATGAATAGAGATCAGCCCCAAAACATAAGTAAAACTTCAAATACATTTTTTAAAAAACCCACATTTTTAAAATGACTATAAATTACATAAATTAACTATTTGAAACAAAAATTTAAATTTTTGAAAAAAATAATTAAGGTTTTTAACGGGTCTAAAAATAAACTTACCTTTCTTTAAAGTATTTTAAAATGATAAATCAGTGGAAAAATTTTTTTTTTTACTTTCTTCAACTATTAGCCTGGTAAAAGCAGGTCTTGCGCCTGCTTTTCTAGGCGCAGCTGTTTCCGACTTACCTGGACTGAAGCAACTGTGGGGAAAAAACCGGAAGTTTCAGCCGTACGCGCTGCCTATCTGGCGCAGGCGTTTGACCTGTCAAGCCCTTTCTTCACAGAACGGAAGTTCCGGTTTCCAGCGCATGCGCAGTGCATGCCTAAAACCGGCACTTCCGTTGGCCCTACGGGTGAGTACACAGCGCGTATTCACCCGTAGGGAACGGAATTTCTGGGCCAAACCTCAGGCCAATTCTTAACCATGCTGAGTATATAAAGTGTAGGCACAGTTACATCCAGAAATAATTAGACTGTTTGAAAATAATGAAAAGGTGCCTTGGGTAAATGGTTTTGACCTTGTCAAAGTTTGGAAGCCAATTTTTATGAACTTTATTAAACAAGACTACGGCCGCGATTTTGTCATTGGATGCGGCTTGGGAGCGGGTCAGCTGGTTTCCGGGTTCCAGTCCCGCCCCCAACTGCATCCAGCCCACGGACGTGATTTTACGTTGATTGACCTTGTTAAGCCCCGCCCTGCGGGCTTGCTGGCCAATTAAGAGGAAGCTGATCAGATGACGTCATTTGATGACGTGCCATCTGCTGGTTTTCTTAAAGGGACCCCAGACAATTTTTTTTTGACAGCTCATTTCTCAGTGTTTGATAGCATTGAGGTGCTGCAAACACCGACAATGACTGTACAAAGGTGAGCTCTTGTACCCAGGCTCTCCAGTGACTCCCTGCTTAGGCTAGAACAGATGGCAGCTGCAGGTGAGATTACAGAAGCGATCTGTCACTGGTGAGAGAGGTTCTCCCACTGAGTTGGGACTAGACATCCAATTCAAAACTTGTTACCTACAGAAAAGTGTAAATGCATTAAAAATGATTTTCCCAACATTATTTCACCTCTGAAACTCACCAGTGCACCACTGGATCCTTCACACCACTTCTGCAGTTGTCATCAATGCAGAAACATTACAGCAGACTCACAACACGCCACACTGGCGTGGTGTCCGGACGTCGGGAAACCTGAGGCCGAAGCGGCAAAATTGAAAAAGAGCCTGTTAACTGCTTGTTAACAGGTACTTGATAGTTGTTAAATGGCTATAATCTTCTTCCCGCCGCTAGGTGTCAAGTCCATGCGCAAATCGGGGACCCGACACTTGGGAAGATTGATTGGAGGCGGGTTGACAGCGGGTTTCCTACCCGCTGTCAATCTTTGCGATTTTGACGGCGGTCCCACCTCCAAACCCGCACTCTGAGCGCTGGCAAAATTCCGGCCTATCTCTGTTGCTTATCACTTTGTGGGATGGACCCAAATCACAAGTATTATCGTGAAGGTAATAATTCTGGATGTTCCTTTAGGATTAGTAATCTGTCATTTTTATCTTGTGTGTGTTGGGGTTTAGGGTGCATGGCTTCATCTTGTCCAGGTTATTTACTGAAATGTTATGATTATAACGTGTGCTGAATGTTTTTGGGTAAAAAATCAAAAGTTTTGTTGTAGACTTCTCCAATTGCACGAGAAACCAAATTTACCTAGATGACTCTAATTGCTTATATTGAAAGAATAAAGGGGCCGTGCCACTCACAATCAGTATTGTTCAAAACAGTTTCATTTTCCTTATCTCGCAACATTTGAGTTTTATATCTGTAAATATGCTTCTCCTTTTGTTTCTCCAGTTACTTTGAAATCAAATGGGAATGCCATCCAGGAAAACTGTATAGCACCTCGACAAGGAGATGATCTTCAGGAGGGAGAACTTCTGTTACAAGTAAGACTAGTTCTGAAGAAAATGAGAGAGAGAACAAACCATATTTGGAGAAGTTCTCAATGCATAATTTGGTATGATTGTGTGAATAATATTTAATATTTAGTAACAATGTTATTTTGTTCATTGTTACCTTACAATATTTGTGCATTACCTTACTGCTGGTGGTACCTGACAAGAGTAGTAGTCATCTAAAATGTTTTATATCTAATAACAGAATCTAGTAGCACCATGACGTGTTGATTATGGTTTTTTTCTATCGCTCCTATTTTTAAAAACAAATGTTACAATTATGGCCGAGAAGCAGATTAGATGATTGATGAGGAGTAGCTGTTAACAGTCTGGACTGCTGTCTCTAGTAGAACAGGACTCTCTAACTCCATGTAAATTTGTAATTTTTCAGAGTTTAAAAATAATCACTTCTTTCATGACCCTTGTAAGGACTATCAATCTAAGGTTACCAGACAACTCTTTCACTTCTAACTCATCAGCAAAACACTGTCTGAAAATTAGCCGCCCATGTCTGGGGAAGTAATAGATGCCTAAATTTGGCTTGCTTAAATCGTCTTGCCTCAACCAGTCCAAATTATATTAATATTTAAACTTTCAACTCTCCATTAGGCTACATGTGAGCGACCAGTGAATGAATTAACCTACTCTTGCCAAAGTGATCAAAAAGAAAGTTAGACTTTAGATCTAATGAACTATCCTTTCTTTATTAACAAGAAACAATTTATGATACAATTAGCAGAATCTTAATATTCAACAGTAAGAGTATGCAAACTACTTGGGTAGCTATTATTAACTAAATTAATCTGTAAGATTACAAAGGCAGTTCAAGTGTATCAGAATAATTCAACATCAGTGGGGCTTTACTTATTACAAGTTTATATTACTCAAGTATCTAAGATTGACATTATCGGCAAGTTTGGGTTAGACTCTAATCCGCGCAAAGCTGATGAGCTAATAGCTTCGAATAGCAAGTCTATCAGATATAATAAAATCTAGTGACTTCAGCTTATTGCTGACAAGTTTGCAGCTTTAGCAGTGATTCTAGGAACTTATACAAGCATGTCTTTCTGAGTCAGAGCAGTACAGTTGGTTGCCTTCAAGTTGGGACGCTTGGGCTTTTCCCCGGGACATCTGTGTGATGAATCTACGTCAGCTGTTGTAGTATTTCTTCTGTAATCTGATGTCTGCTCTCTCAGACCCAACCTTACTTCTGTTCTCAGGAATTTAACTCTTACATACAAGTGATTCACTGAATTATTTGCGTATATCTGTCAAGTAGAGTTCTTAAAGTCTTTCTAAACTCCTGTAAACTCCCTCTCTATCAAGAGATTTCAACATTTGAAACGGTCTGACTTCTCTAATGTTTTAATATCAAAAACTCTTCTTTTTTTTTACCTTGATTCTTAAAGCAAACCAACTTTTCATATACCGACCAATCTGAATGGACCTTCTGGCAAGATTTCTGTTGTTTGGTGAGAATAGCTTAGATCGGTACACATCAAGTACTTCAAGGGAGCACATTTTTAATTACTTGAGAAAAGTCAGATCTAGTCATTAGTTACAAAATGTTTTACTTTGTTTGGCTTTAAATAATAATGGTATGGCAATCCAGATAAGGATTAGGTCACTGCCAGGAATTGTGAAATCTCGTTTCACTTTTGTCTTGCAAGGTAAGGACGGCTCATATTTTAGGTCATCCTAGGCAGTTCTTATGTTGGTCAGACAACATAAGCTTCCATTCAACCTAGAGAAGCCCGGGTGTGCCTAGTGCTGGCCACTGATAGTAACCACTGTTAGCTATGAACGATCTTTTAACCTCAGTGTTGTCTTGGAGCATTAACTCTTATATTTTCCTAGAGTTCAACAAGATTGTTGCAAATACCATTTTTAGGACATTCTGTGTAGTTTTAGTTATTTCTATGAGTAGCAATATTTGATTCCCTGCAACAAATAATAGGAATTACCACAAGTTAAAGGACATTTTCATGTTTAATCGTATGCATATGAGCTAGAAGAGGAAAATGTCATGGTCACGTGTTGAGTATGGTCTCATTACCCAAGTACATAATATGCAAATACTGAATGTTGCTGAACTTAAAAATAAAATGGAAGTAATCGTGGACACTGATTATGTAGTATATTTTCCTCTGTTCGTCAATTTTAGCACAGAAGACTATAAGTGGATTTTGTTTCTTTTATACATTCATGCAGAAAATTATATACTAATTGATTTATGTGAAGGTGCATGTTTGTAAATATTAAATCATGATTTGGGCATGAAACATCTACAGCTTCAGACAATGCAATTTAGCATTCAATATACTGTGCTGTAAAACACAGCTTCTGAAATGTTCTCCAAGCTATACACCATTTACAAAGCAAGTGAGCCTGTATCTCATCACATCTTTGGCCAGGACTTTGGAGCTCTCCACAGAATTGATTTAGTTATATATATTTATATGCAAGTTATATTTGCATCTAAATTATATGAGGCTCTTCCATCACTCCGCATCAAGTCTCAAGCCAATAATTAAATGCCACGTTAACACCATTACATAAACAAAGTACAGATGTATTGGTGCTGCATAATAACAGGACGCCCATGTCCTTCTGGCATTTTTATCAAGTAATTTTAGACTTTCTTGCATCCAGTATATACATTAATAACATTTTATATTCACAAAACAGCACCAAACATTTCAGGATTTTGCCTGTAGAAGACCAGTGTTGATATTTTTGGGTGTATTTATCTCACACCTCATAAGTTATTTTTGTCCAATATATCCATGTAGTGTGCAAGAATTATGGCTAAATGAGCCCCTTCCTATATTTAGAGGTTCTAAAGAGATGGACAAAGTTGTGACATATAATCCTGAGCTGGTTGTGTAAGTTGGTTGACTTTAGAAATGGATAGCTGCTACCTTGAGAGAAAAATTCCACTTCTGGGATAAAGGTTCACATTGATGACGACATGATGCTCAAAAATGATCAATATTGGAGCTCTGAGTCAAGGAGTTACAAGTGGTTTGTGTTTGTATTGAGCCTAGCCTGATTGTCTTTTTCACTTTTTCAATTGGTATCATTAAGGTGTACTGTTAAGCAGTGTATTGTTAAGCAGTGTACTCTTTGATTAAACCATGCTATACATTAACACTAAGTACAGAGTGAGGAAAATGTTACATTTCCCAGTATTGAAATCCCTTATCTTAAGGAGTGAAGATGTGGAGATGCCGGTGTTGGACTGGGGTGGACAAATGTGAGAAGTCGCACAACACCAGGTTATAGTCCAACAGTTTTATTTGAAATCACAAGCTTTCGGAGCGCTGCTCCTTCATCAGGTGAAGTGAAGAGATGCATATAGGCACAGCATATATAGTCAGAGAACACTGCCAGATGATTACAGTTAATCTTTCCAACTGCCCTTTATCACACCTCGGCAGAGAGATAATCACGGCAATCAAGGGTGTGGATGGTGTCCAAACAGGTCAGTCAGGAAAACATTACATCAAAGACAATGTGGCAGATGCTGGGGTCTGTATGGAAAACAAAAAACTTTTTTTGCTGGAAATCACAGCAGGTCCGGCCGTATCTGTGCAGAGAGAACAAGCCAACGACGACTCGAGTCTGGATGACTCTACGTCAGGTGGGGTTACATGTAGCGTGACATGAACCCAAGATCCCGGTTGAGGCCGTCCTCATGGGTGCGGAACGTGGCTATCAGTTTCTGCTCGACGATTTTGCGTCGTCGTGTATCTCGAAGGCCGCCTTGGAGAACGCTTACCCGAAGATTGGAGGCTGAATGTCCTTGACTGCTGAAGTGTTCCCCGACTGGGAGGGAACACTCCTGCCTGGCGATTGTTGCGCGGTGTCCGTTCATACGTTGTCGCAGTGTCTGCATGGTCTCGCCAATGTACCATGCTCCAGGGCATCCTTTCCTACAACGTATGAGGTAGACAACGTTGGCCGAGTCACATGAGTATGTACCATGTACCTGGTGGGTGGTGTCCTCACGTGTGATGATGGTATCTGTGTTGATGATCTGGCATGTCTTGCAGAGGTTGCCGTGGCAGGGTTGTGTGGTGTCGTGGTCGCTGTTCTCCTGAAAGCTGGGTAATTTGCTGCGAACGATGGTCTGTTTGAGGTTAGGCGGCTGTTTGAAGGCGAGTAGTGGAGGCGTGGGGATGGCCTTAACGAGGTGTTCGTCGTCATCGATGACATGTTGAAGGCTGCGAAGAACATGGCGTAGTTTCTCCGCTCCGGGGAAGTACTGGACGACGTAGGGTACTCTGTTGGTTGTGTCCCGTGTTCGTCTTCTGAGGAGGTCTATGCGATTTTTCGCAGTGGCCCGTCGGAACTGTCGATCGACGAGTCGAGCGTCATATCCCATTCTTACGAGGGCGTCTTTCAGCGTCTGTAGGTGTCCATCGCATTCCTCCTCGTCTGAGCAGATCCTGTGTATTCGCAGGGCTTGTCCATAGGGGATGGCTTCTTTAACGTGGTTAGGGTGGAAGCTGGAGAAGTGGAGCATCGTGAGGTTGTCCGTGGGCTTGCGGTAGAGTGAAGTGCTGAGGTGTCCGTCTTTGATGGAGATTTGTGTGTCCAAGAATGAAACCGATTCTGAGGAGTAGTCCATGGTGAGTTTGATGGTGGGATGGAACTTGTTGATGTTATCGTGTAGTCTTTTCAGTGATTCTTCGCCGTGGGTCCATAGGAAGAAAATGTCGTCGATGTATCTGCTGTACAGCGTTGGTTGGAGGTCCTGTGCAGCGAAGAAGTCTTGCTCGAACTTGTGCATGAAGATGTTGGCCTATTGGGGTGCGAATTTGGTCCCCATGGCTGTTCCGTGTGTTTGGGTAAAAAACTGGTTTCGAAGGTGAAGACATTGTGGTCAAGGATGAAGTGGATGAGTTGTAGGATGGCGTCTGGAGATTGGCTGTTGTTGGTGTTGAGTACTGAGGCTGTCGCAGCGATGCCGTCATCGTGGGGGATACTGGTGTAGAGTGCCAAGACGTCCATCGTGGCGAGGAGTGTTCCTGGTTCAACTGGTCCGTGGGTGCTGAGTTTCTGTAAGAAGTCTGTTGTGTCGCTGAGGGGTTCCCTGTACGATGGGTTTCAGGATGCCCTCGACGTATCCAGAGAGGTTTTCACACAGGGTTCCGTTGCCTGATACGATAGGACGTCCGGGTGTGACTCAGTGGTTCAGTATGCTAAATTTTTAGCTAAGATTGCCTAGACAATTTCACTCATTTCTGCTAAGGGAATTTTGAAGATAATTGAAGGGTGGGGAGTGAAATGTGATGTCATATACAATATGTAAATTATTGAATAAGCTTTGCTACACTTTAATTGTATGTGCTGGATGAGTTAATAGGAGCAAGTAAAGCTGTACTTGCCTGGGGGAGGGGGGGGTGTTATGTAATAGGGAGAAAAAATTCTATTGAAGCTCGTGAAACTTGCTCTGTTATATCACACTTGCTCACTTAGTGTATACAAATGACAAAATTGGAACTTATACCGATGTGTGCGCATTTACTGCCCGAGACAAAAGTTTGAATTTGAAAAGAATGTGAAATCAATGCCCACTGTACTGCAGTAGTGGTTTGTTGGTTAGTGTTGGAATCAATGAGCACAATATCTTAATTATATCATTGCTGTTTTTATTGTTCATTTGCAGCATTATGGTATGGGTGCATTACAGCAGTAAAGAAATGAACAATGTGGTGGGCAGCAACAAATTCGTCGAGAATCTGAGCATGCTTTTCAAGTGACTATTGTTTAGAGAAATGCTTTCACAATAAGTTAGATGTTTTTGGACATGGCCCATTTTAGTTTTAATGTGTTTTTGAGTTTGTTGTGTACTATATCCCTGTATTATACAGGCACTTATTGCTAAAGTTGAGAGAGTTAATGAAGTCCAAAACTTAAATTACAACTCAAGAGCCTTTAACATCAATGTTGTTCAAATTTGTCCAAAAACATTGAACCAGTTACAAAATTGAAAGAAAATTCTACAGTGTACCAGCGAGAGGAAAACCAAACATCACACTTCTTAATGGAGGTTTTCTGTAAGCCACATATGCCACCTGCCAGCCCACAACTATGTCGGATTGTTATGAGACCAAAGCAGCACTGTACTTTCAACGTTGTAACCTATACATGATGCTGTGTATAGTATTACATCTTTATTTTTAGTACAGTCCCAGCTGTAACATTAACAGCCAGATTACCTGTGCAATTAAAGGGGGACCCAATTGTAATTAAGAACCCTTCTCTGCCCCCATTAAGGCCATTTGATGGCTTGGATACCCTTATTACCTTTTTTCTTTTGTGCCTCTTTTCCCACCAACATTGCCCATATCTGGGAAGCAGTCTTTCTAATTGTTCTTTTACACCTGTCATTTTGACCTATGTTTGTGTGTATAAATTTTTAAAAATCATATACATATGCACACTCGCACTCTCATTCACACACTTATGGCCATTGCTCCTCCAAACTATTTCTCTTGCGCCTCTTTAGCATCAGTTACAGTATTATACATGCTCTTCCCCCACCATTTCCTTGAGTTCAAATCAAGGTATCCATGTTTTGTCTCCTACTCTAGAGTTTCAATCAGTCGTTCCTTCCTCTTACCATCTGTAGACTTTTAAAAGTTAACTTGGCATCATTTCATTACTACTTCTTGATTTACCTAGACTTGCGTGCGGGCCTTTTCAACCTTGGTGGTATCCTGTATTATGAGGTTTGGTGTTTCAACCAGGTTTCTTAATTTAAACAAAATCTTCACTTATCACTAAGTGGGATCTCATCCTTACTGTTTATTGAGAAAATGTTTTCCCAGTAGTTTTCAAAGCTCCTCCTGAAAGTAAATGAAACCATTGAAGGCAAAATTCCATTGCATGTAGTTCAGTGCTCTGAAAAGCATCCACTTACAGGGTTAAACTTTGTTTGATGTTTAGATTTGTACTTTTTTAAAATTCTAATTGGTATTCACAATTAGAGTTTCTACATGGCCTAGCCTAATTTATTTGATAGCTCCATTATTTTATATTAATGGAGAAATAACTAACTAGAATATATAGTAACAGATTAAGTACTGTATTTGTGTTCAGAGAATACAACTATGAATACAATGCATTTGAGTTCAATGTATCTGCTTGAGGTCATCAAACTATAGTGCCTAACCGCTTCTATCTGCGCTCAACCTTTTATAGAGCTGCTGAGACAGTAAGCTGTTTTTGCTTGTTTCTTATCACTTGCTCCTAAAGTTATGTTTGAGCTGAATAGGTTAGTGACATTAAATTCAGTTTTACAGTGTAGTTTTAGCATAAGATTTCCAAAGGTTTCTGCCTTAATCAAACATTAACGTTCTGTGTTAAATATATGGCGAGTGGGGATGGAGAATTAAACTGCTTGGCGTGTAAACACAACATGCATATGCATCCAAATCCTTAATGTTGCAAAGTGACAAAAAGACAGTCGGCTCCTTTGTTAACATTAAAAGTTTTTTTTACAGGAACTTTTTTTTTAAATTGCTTTGCAAAGGCATGAGATTGCCTCTAAAAACTTATCATTGAACCTTGCATTATATCTCGTTTTGCCAGTGCATTTTATTCACAAATGCATTTGCCCTAGTTGTGCAGTTTATCAGTAGTGCAACCCAACTTTACACTAATTGCAGATTTGCACCAGGATCCTGAAGCAAGATGCAAAGCAGTGTTTTTTTCTGCATACTAAGTGACTTGAAAGCTCATAATTGGAAGTAAACTAGCCAGGATAAACATCTTGGGAACATAATCCTTGTGGGAGCACAGAAAGATGTGAAGAAATTATAGTGTTGAGAGGGTTAGTAGGCCAGAAATGGGAGGGAGATCTGAATCTTGTCTGGCACTGTCATTTGTTTCAGGAGTGAGCCTATTTTGGAGCTGTGTAATCACTGTTTACCCTTTTTTTGTCATTGCAAGAAATGCCTCTACAACTCACCGACACTACAGCAGTTGATTGCTAAAGTTGATCATTTCTCCACCGCATGTTTATCTAGGCTTTGAGTTGATAAATGCTGACCAGTATGTTTGTATTGTAGAAGAGAAGAAAAAATTGTAAAAGTTCTCAGAAAAAACCCAGAATGGTAGTGATCATTCAAAGGGGGAGATAATAGGCACAGAATTTTCAATTTAGCTTAAAACACAATTCAGCTGAGTTCTCTGTCTTAAATTTAATTAAGAATTTTGTGTCTTTCTACACGACATTTATAGCAATGGCCTGTGCTTTTCCATGAATGATTGGCTTTAAACTATATTCTTCAGGGGGACAAAAATATTGTGGTTAAATCTGAGTGTTCTCCTAAATAATGGGAATGAAGTAACTGAAATAGGAAATAAGCACATCATTTATGAAAGAAAAAGTCTTGACAACATGAAAGGTAGAGTTTGATTGGGGTCAAGTAATATCAGGGTTTGAACGTTGAAGACTTGAACAAGTAAGTAGCTTGCAAAAATTCACTGGCCTGCTGTGTGAAAACTTTGCCAACTTAATCAAAACATCCATAATATTGTACGTTTTGATAAGAGGATGAGTGTTGATTTGTATATTTGACAAAGTGTGCACATTGGCCGGGAATTTGCGGTTATAATGATGATGACAACTGTCAGCGTTCGCCGTCATTACTACTATGAAACATCTGGAGTATGCATGTGCGCAGTTAAATGCGGAAATCCAGAAGTTGCGGTCTGTCATTTCCTGCTCCTCCACGGGGCGCGCTGTTGAACTCCACATAGCCGGCAATCAATTGAAATCACTGAACTGACGAAAACTTCCCCCTTTATGCTGGAATATCACTTTTAAAAACCCCTGAAAAAGTTGAGCCTTATTCAATGAGGTGTAACTGGGTTTTTAGTGACGTACTGAGTCATAATTACTTCTGAACAACTGTTCTGGCCCTGAAAAGCTAATTTTATATTTGTGGAATGTCAAATTTTTCCACTATGATAAAAGTTCCATGGGTTTTTATATATTTTTTTAAAGTTTGTTTATGATATTTCAGTTTCTACCTTAATCCCATGTGTATGTCCCAATCTTTATTTTGCTCTCTGTAAAATGATTTTAAAAGTAAAGGAAAATCAGTGCATTTTACTTCCTGGTTTGATGTCTGTGAGAATCCTTCAATGTGATTGGCTGCTTAGCCAACTTGATGACATCACTGTTGCTGGACGCTGGAGATCCCCTAGATTTGATGTCAGATTAAAATTAACGTCGGGAGAGGTGAAATCCATGCCACAGAGATCGCTAGATCTTTGTGGGCAGCTTTCTTTGAGGTCAGCGGCGAGCGCCGTCACTTCGCTGCTGACTGCAAAATCCGGGCCATTATGTTTTCTGCAGATGGGAGCAAGTTGAGCATAGTTTGGAATGTAACACTGGATCATTCACCATAGTTTAATTTCAACTTTCAGTGCTTCACTGCTAAATTCTTGGCTTAGTTAATCGGTGTTCATTTCAAATCCTTAATTAGGAGATGGCGGGAGACTTGCACTTTCAGTGAATTATTTATTTGAACCCCTAGCTGTCTCTCTGTTCATTCACACCCTTCAGGGTCTTTCCATTAATTGTACACTCCCATTCCTTGTTTTTTGTTCCAAAATATATACCTCACACTTATCCACATTAAATTGCATCTGCAACATGCTTGCCTAATTCTGCTAACGTGTTTGTCTTCCTGAAGTCTTCATTGTTTGCCAAACCTCTTACTTTTGTGTTGTCAGCAAATTTTGAGATTGTGTTCCTTATACCAGAGTCCAAATCATTTATACACACAGAACAAAAATTGACCCATCACAACACCTGGGGTACACCATTTCCAACCCTTCTCCAATCCAATCAACACCCATTCACCCTAACTGTTCCCTGTCTGTCGACCAGCTAGCTATCCATACTGCTACATTTCCTTTTATGCCATATGCCTGAATGTTTCTAACAAGCCTCTTTTGAGACAACTCAAACACTTTCAGAAAATCCATTTACACTACACCTGCTGCATTCCCTTTGTCACTTCAAAAAAAAACCTGTTAAATGTGATTTGTCTTCATCAAATCCATGCTGGCTTCCTTAATTAACTCATGCATTTCTAGTACTTACTAATTTGATCTTGAATTATAGATTCTAAAAAAAATTCCTACAACAGATCTTGGACTAACTGGTCTATAATACCAGGTTATCCTTTATCTTTCTTGAACAACAGTGCTACATCCATTACTCTCCAGTTCCATTGGAAAATTTGTACAGAGGTAGTGTCATGCCTTCAGCTGCCTAGGACCCACTCTATGGAATTCCCTTCCTAAGCCCCTGTGATTGTCCACCTTCTTCTCTTCCTTTAAGAACCTTCTTTAAAACTCACTTCTTTGACTAAACTTTCAGTCATCCTCTCCTCCTTTAACTTGGTGTCCATTTGCCTCTGCAAAACAACTTGAGATGGTTTTCTATGTTAAAGGTGCTGTATAAGTACAAGTTATTTTACATAAGAACATAAGAAATAGGAGCTGGAGTAGGCCACTTGGCCCTTCGAGCCTGCTCCGCCATTCAACAGGATCATGGCTGATCTTCTACCTCAATTCCACCTTCCCGCACTATCCCCATATCCCTTAATTTCCATAGTTCCCAAAAATTTATCGACCTCTGTCTTGAATATACTCAATGACTGAGCATTCACAGCTCTCTGGGGTAGAGAATTCCAAAGATTTACCACCCTTTGAGTACAGAAATTTATCCTCATCTCAGTCCTAAATGGCCGACCCCTTACTCTGTGACTGTGACCCCGTGTTCTAGACTCCCCAGCCAGGGGAAACATTTTCTCAGCATTAACCCTGTCAAGCCCCTTAAGAATTTTATATGTTTCAATTAGATCACCTCTCAATCTTCTAAACTTTAGGGAATATAGGCCTAGTCTACTCAGTCTCTCCTCATAGGGCAATCCTCTCATCCCAGGAACCAGTCTAGTGAACCTTTGTTGCACTCCCTCTAAGGCAAGTATGTCTTTCCTTAGGTAAGGAGACCAGAACTGTACACAGTACTCCAGGTGTGACCTCACCAATACCCTGTATAATTGTAGTAAGACTTCTTTACTCTTATACTCTAATCCCTTTGTAACAAAAGCTAACATACCATTTGCTTTCCTAATTGCTTGCTGTACCTGCATGTTAACTTTCTGTAATTCATGTACAAGGACACCCAGGTCCCTCTGAATGCAAACATTTCCCAGTCTCACCATTCAAAAAATATTCTGCTTTTTGTTTTTCCTACCAAAGTGGGTAACGTCACACTTCCCCACATTGTATTTCATTTGCCATGTTCTTGCTCACTCAGTCAATCTGTCTATATATCTCTGCAGCCTCTTTGCATCCTCCTCACAGCTTACATTCCCACCTAACTTTGTATCATCAGCAAACTTGGATACGTTACACTCAGTCCCTTCATCTAAGTCATTAATATAGATTATAAATAGCTGAGGCCGAAGCACTGATCCTTGCAGTACCCCACTAGTTTCAGCCTGCCAACCCGAAAAAGTCCCGTTTATTCCTACCCTGTTTTCTGTCCATTAACCAATCCTCAATCCATGCTAATATATTACCCCCAATCCCATGAGTCCTAATTTTGTGTAATAACCTCAGTGTGGCACCTTATTGAATGCTTTTTGAAAATCCAAATACACTACATCCACTGGTTCCCCCTTATCAATCCTACTAGTTACATCTTCAAAAAACTCGAAGAGATTTGTCAAACACGATTTCCCTTTCATAAAACCATGTTGACTCTGGCTAATCATATTACGATTTTCTAAGTGCCCTGTTACCACATCCCTAATAATAGATTCTAGCATTTTGCCTACTACTGATGTCAGGCTAACTGGCCTATAGTTCCCCGTTTTTTCTCTTCCTCCTTTCTTAAATAGCGGGGTTATGTTTGCTACCTTCCAATCCTTGGGGACTGTTCTAGAATCTAGGGAATTCTGGAAGATTAATACCAGTGTATCCACTATCTCTGCAGGTACCTCTTTTAAAACCCTAGGATGCAGGTCGTCAGATCCAGGGGATTTGTCGCCACTTAGTCCCATTAATTTCTCCAGTACTATGACTTTACTTATTCTGATTTCTTTATGTTCCTCATTCTCTCCAGACCCTTGGTTCCCCATTATTTCTGGAATGTTTTTTGTGTCTTCTACAGTGAAGACAGATACAAAGTATTTGTTTAATGTCTCTGCCATTTCCTCATTGCCCATTATAATTTCTCCTGTCTCTGCCTCTAATGGGCCCACTTTACTTTCACTAATCTCTTCCTATTTACGTACCTATAGAAACATTTACATCTGTTTTAATGTCTCTTGCTAATTTACTCTTTTTTCTTTCCTTATCAATTTCTTGGTCCTCCTTTGCTGAATTCTAAAATCTTCCCAATCCTCAGTCTTACTATTCTTTTTGGCAACATTATAAGCTTCTTCCTTTGATCTAATACTATCTTTAACTTCTCTTGTTAACCACGGTTGGACCACTTTTCCTATGGGGTTTTTGTGCCTTAAAGGAATGTATATTTGTTGTAAATTATGTATTAATTCTTTAAATGCTAGCCATTGCTTGTCTACCGTCATACCTTTTAATGTAGTTTCCCAATCTACCGTAGCCAACTCACCCCTCATCCCTACATAGTTTGCTTTATTTAGATTTAAGACCCTAGTTTTGGATTTAACTAAATCACTTTCAAACTCAATATAAAATTCTATCATATTATTGTCACTCTTCCCTACAAAGCCCCTTTACTACAAGGTTATTAATTAACCCTTTCTCATTGCACAATACTATATCTAAAATAGCCTGTTCCCTAGTTGGTTCCTCAACATACTGATCTAGAAAACTATCTTGCATACATTCCATGAATTCGTCCTCCACACTATTACTGCAATTTTGGTTTGCCCAGTTTATATGTAGATTAAAGTCCCCCATGATTACTGCATTACCTTTGTTACATGCGCCTCTAATTTCCTGACTTATATTCTGCCCTACATTACAACTACTGTTTGGGGGCCTATAAACAACTCCACCAATGTTTTCTGCCCATTGCTGTTTCTTAGCTCCACCCAAACTGATTCTACTTCTTGATTTTCGGAGCTAAGATCCTTTCTCTCTACTGTCTTTATCCCATCCTTTATTATCAGGACTACCCCTCCTCCTTTTCCATTTTGCCTATCTCTTTTAGAAGTTAAGTATCCTGGAAATTTAGTTTCCAACCTTGGTCACTTTGCAACCACGGGGGTGATTTTGCCAGCCCTGGGGAGGCTGGTTTGGAGGTGGGACTGCTGGGAAAATGGCAGAATCTGGGGGCGGGTACCAACCCCGCTCCCAACCCGCTTCCGTGCCATCTTCCCAGGAGGCGGGGACCCGACCCACGCCGGGTCCCGTCTCCTCAAGGCGGGAAGGGGATTACAGCCACTTAACTGCCTGTTGACAGGTAGTTAACAGGCAGTTAAGAGGATTATCCCCATTTTTCCAGGAGAGGTGCGGGCTTCCCGACGTCGGGAAACCCTGCCAGGGTCAGCGAGGTGAGCAGTGGGTCTGCGGGGGTGAGAGGGGTCTAAAAGTGCACTGTGGAGGTAAGTGATGGGTGCAAGTGTGGAGAGGTAAGTGTGTGAGGTGAGTGAAAAGTGATAGAAAATGTTTACTTGCCTTTGTTTCTTCCTGCAGGCTTCAACAATTGGGGAACCGGAGACTCCCACATCTCACCGGCATAGATGACAGATGGCTGCTGCATTCTCCGATGCAACAGCCATCTGATTTCTGCTCAGCAGATAGGTTTGATGAGTCTTGAATAAAAGGACTCATCAAACAACAGAGAATGTCAGTGTTTGACAGCTTCATAGAGCTGTCAAACGATGACAATTCATCTGTCAAAATTTTTTGACAGATGACACGTCATACGCTGACGTTCTCTGTAACCGGCTTCCCCTTAATTGGCCTGCTAAGCCAGCTGGGCGGGCTTAACAAGGTCAATCAAGGGAAAATAGCGTGGATTGGCCACAAGTCAATGGAGGCGGGACTAAAATCCAATAAATAGCAGTCCTGCCTCCAACGCGCCCCCATTGGCAAAATCACCCCCACGTCTCCGTAATGGCTATTAGGTCAAACCTATTAATTTCTATCTGCGCTATTAATTCATCTATTTTGTTGCAAATGGTTCGCGCATTCAGATATAGTGCTTTAGCTTTGACCTTTCTCTATTTTTCCCTGATGCCTTTTTGTTTGAGAAACTAAGCGTAATAGAAAAAGTTAACCCTGAGCACTATTTAAAATGAACCAGCGCTGGAGGACAAGGGAGCAAGGGTACAAATTGATAAAAGGCAAATTTAGGACTGATGTTAGGAAGCAAGTCTTCACACTCAGTGATTAATATTATGATGGAGGACAATGGGTAAAGGTAATTTATGTTGATACTTCTATCAAATTAAGGTTTGTTAGCAAGAACAGTTAACATTCTTTTATTGCTTTTTATGAATCAAACGTAAGCAGAATCTCTGTCTGGGAGCTGTGGAATTTAATCCAAGCCCATTTGCGTGTCTGCCAAGTTTTTAATGTTCTATTTGCTATCACAGCAATCACCATGAACTCTATTGATTGTGAGTGCAGATAAATGGCCCTTGCGTGACTTATCAACTAAGAGTTGCTGTGCAGGGGAAATCTTGTCCAAACATTATTTGATTGTGACTTATTTATAAGTGTTGAGGCTTTGAAGCTATATTACTACTGCTGTTTTTGTTTTGTATTTTCAATCCACAATATGCTAAATTGCATTTTACATCTAAAGTGCGTGAGACTTCAAAAGCATTAAAATTTGTAACTTTATTTACTCAAATCTTGGAACAAATTGGTGTTAGTGGAATATAAATATAAATACTAAGTGGCACTGTATACATCTGAGTTCTGCTTCACCGTATTTGCCAATTGGTACATAAGAACATAAGATGTAGGAGTGGGTCATTTGGCTCCTCGAACCTGCTCCACCATTCAATAAGATCATGGCTGATCTGATGTTGGCCTCAACTCCACTTCCCTCCCCGCTCCCCATAACCCTTGACTCCCTTACCTTTCAAAAATCTGTCTATCTCCACCTTAAATATATTCAATGACCCAGCCTCCACAGCTCTCTGAGGAAGAGAATTCCAAAGATTCACGACCCTCTGAGAGAAGAAATTCCTCCTCATCTCCGATTTAAAAGGGTGCCCCCTTATTCTGAAATTATGCCCCCTAGTTCTAGATTCCCCCACAAGGGGAAACATCCTCTCTGCATCTACCCTGTCAAGCCCCTTCAGAATCTTATATGTTTCAATAAGATCCCCTCTCATTCTTCTAAACTCCAATGAGTATAGGCCCAACCTGCTCAACCTTTCTTCATAAGACAACCCCTTCATCTCCAGAATCAACCTCGTGAACCTTCTCTGAACTGCCTCCAATGCAAGTGTATCCTTCCTTAAATAAGGAGACCAAATTTAGATTTTTAATTTAAAGTTTGGCCAGAGGAAGCAAAGGTTTTAATCTGAGAAAATAATTCAAGGATGATTGTGTGGCAAGCCTCTTTACATTCTGCACAAAGAATTTTATTGTGTACACCTGATTCTTTTTATTTTCTCCTCACCTTTCCGTGCATCATCTTCTGTAACAGAGGGGAGGGCAGCCAAGCCAGTCTGTAATCAAATAAGAGGTACATGCAAGTGGCTTCAATGATTCGTGTACCAAGTTGCTTCCCCCTACATGCATTCTCCTCTCTGAAATATTGGGGGGAATTTTATCAATGGGGGCGCATTGGAGGCGGGACTGCTGCTTGTCGGGTTTTAGTCCCGCCTCCATCAACATCTGTCCAACCCACGCTATTTTCCCTTGATTGACCTTGTTAAGCCCTGTGGGTTTAGCAGGCCAATTAAGGGAAAGCTGGTGACAGAGACTGTCAACGTATGTCGTTTCATCTGTCAAAAACTTTTGACAGATGAATTGTCATCGTTTGACAGCTTTGAGAAACTGTCAAACACTAACAATCTCTGTTCTTTGGTGAGTTCTTGTACTCAAGACTCACCAAACCTATTTCCTGCGGATGGCTGTTACATCGGAGAATGCAGCAGCCATTCTGTCATCTCTGCCGTGGAGATGCCGGAGCCTCCGGATCCCCAACGATTGAAGCCTGCAGGAAGAAACAAAGATAAGTAAACGTTTTCTAACACTTTTCACTCACCTCACATACTTACCTCTCCACACTTGCACCCATCACTCACCTCCACAGTGCACTTTTCGACCCCTCTCACCCCCGCAGACCCACTGCTCGCCTCGCTGACCCTGGCGGGGTTTCCCGACGTTGGGAAGCCCGCACTTCTGTTGGAAAAATGGGGATAATTCTCTTAACTGCCTGTTAACTACCTGTTAACAGGCAGTTAAGTGGCTGTAATCCCCTTCCCGCCTCGAGGAGACGGGACCCGGCGCGGGTCGGGTACCCGCCTCCTGGGAAGATGGCACGGAGGTGGGTTGGGGGCGGGATGGGTACCCGTCCCCAGTTTCTGCCATTTTCCCGGCAGTCCCGCCTCCAAACCCGACTCCCCAGGGCTGGAAAAATCGCCCCCATTCAGTGTAATCAAAGAATTTGTTAGTTCCGTAATGTGCTCTGTCACCAGTATGTTTAGCTGGAATTGAGTAGATGTATTTTTATTGGCCTGTCCCAGCATTTTCTGTTGGTATCTGTTTCTTAACAGTTCTTTGCATTTGCTGTGTAGAAGATGTTCCAGAATCTCTCAATGCAAGAACTTGATGAGCCCAATTTCAATTGTCACAATATATATTTGGGTTTATATATTTAATTATGTGAGGACTGTGGTAGAATTATCTTCCCCACCAAAATTGTTTTTCTCCCAAAAGAAGAATAACCTAGAAATGGGTTGTGCTTCCATAGAGTTCCCTTAGGCTTGTGTATGTGCGTGGACACACATCATATGTGTTTTTGTGATTTTAGGTTCCCTTCACACTCCAACCAACCCTCCCCAAACCCCCCCCCCCAGCACCAAACCAGGTGAGCTAATGCCAGGGCATTGCTTATAATATAATTTTGCCAATGCTTCTCAGGAAACATGAATATTTGAGAGCTCAAAAGATTATTCAGTGCTCAAAAGGTTAACACAAGGTTATGGCCCCACTGATTAATATTGAAACAATCATCCACTTTCCCCTAGCCATTATGAAAATTACTTCCTGACAGTATGAACTGCTGAATTCCCATGTTGAGAACAGAAACTTAGTGCAAGATGTGTTACTGGGACTTTTTTTTTAAAAGCTTCTGTGCTGTCAGTATTCCTTGTTTTTGCACACAAATCTAACTTTAGAAATGGTGCTAAATTGACACCTATTGTGCACGTATACTTGATTTGCAGTACCATGCTTGATATCTAGGTAGTGCGGGGGGAAGTGGGAGGGAAGGAAGCTTGATGGTATCCCAGGCACCCTGATCTATTCAAGACATCAGAATTTTTTTAACGATTCATGGGATGTGGGTGTCGCTGGCAAGGCCAGCATTTTTTGCTCATCCCTAATTGCCCTTGAGAAGGCGGTGGTGAGCCGCCTTCTTGCACTGCTACAGTCCGTGTGGTGAAGGTACTCCCACAGTGCTGTTAGGGAGGGAGTTACAGGATTTTAACCCAGCGACTATAAAGAAACGGCAATATATTTCCAAGTCAGGATGGTGTGTGACTTGGAGGGGAACTTGGAGGTGGTGGTGTTCCATGCGCCTGCTGCCCTTGTCCTTCAAGGCTTTAGAGGTCGCGAGTTTGGGAGGTACTGTCGAATTGCCAAATGTGGTTCAGTGCTGCACTCACTTAACTAGAAATATACACTTGTATTTTTGACTACTAATGTGGCCTTTGTTGTAACATGCACCTTGAGAATGTTTTCCATTTAGCACGTTTATGCACATGGAACACCTGTAGTTGGCCATCCACAACTGTACATTTGCTTTCTTTTTCCACTCCTCTTACCAATTTGATTTTGAGGGACCACTCCTCTATTGTTATGGACATATCATTGCAACTATACACAGTGGAGAATGTTCATGCCTGTGCTCAAGCTCCTCTATCTCCCCCTCCTATTCCGAGTACCAGTGTAACCCAGCTCCCAAATTTCTCACTGGCATGGAGTTGACAAATGATGAGAACAGCTCGGTTGACATTTCAGAGCAGTTGAGTGGAGAAGTGTAATAAATTTGATAAAATTGAAAATATCTGTTGCAAGATTTCAAACCTTTAAATATTTAAATACTATTAGATATCCAGGACATAAGTTGCAATTAGTAATTTAAATGTATTTGTTGAAAGCACTTTTTAAAGAATATAAATAGATGGGAAGATTATGTGGGTGCCATTAGTGATTCAGAAGCTTCATTTGTTATTGTATATGTATATACATATGACATTATTGCAAATTGTAATGTCTTGATTTAATTTAAGACTAGACATGAACTGTCAATACAAGACCTGAGACGTGACATTCAGTTTTGGTCCGCATCTAAGCTGAATACTATCTGTGACTGAAATGGCGTTGTATCTGATGTAATTATAGCCTCACCAGTAGAGGAGCAGTTCAAATGTATGTGTGTGTGTGTATATATATGTGTGTATATATATATATATATATATATATATATGTACACATCTCACACAAATCAGTTATGGTTTGATATAAATATCAAATTACAAGACAACATATTGCATATATAATTGACAGATGGACAGCCAATTTGCACAGCCCCTACACACCAGTTCAAAAGATCTCAAAACTGTTGTTTACATATACTCCAAAAAAGTTAACCTTTTAAACAGGTAAATCGATTGCTCCAGTAAGAGCCATCAACAAACAGGTATAAAGTTTAATTTGCTGACAAATAAAATGCAGTTTGCACAAATCACACTGAGTCTTGCCTCACTGAAAAATCATTTAAACAAATAGCAGGCGGCCCATGGTATGTGAGAGAAATACACAAAATTTAAAATATTTAAACCTTGTCTGCCCATGAGTTTAAAAAAAAAAGGTGGGCAGACAACTTGCGCCACAATGTTGGGAGGATGGTGACGCCAAGTAATATAAGCAAGTCTTGCAGCTTTTTCCATTTAAAAAAATAATACTTCAGCTGTTACTATGCGTCATAAGGGATGCCAAAATGAACTAAATAAATCTGACAACAAGGTTGCAAGCAATGTTCTCTGTAATTATTTCTGGCGCCGCGTGGCCCCTTTAAAATACCGCGCATGCGTAGGTTTTGCATTGAAAAGCCGGCTGCACGGGTTCCCTGGAGCGCTGCCGCAGTCACACAGCTTAAAGGGAACATGGTTGCAAGTATTTTAATATTATTGATGTCTTGTCTCAACAAACTAAACTTGAATGCAACTGCCGAGGAACAGCACTAATTCTAGCAATAAACTACCGAGAAATTCCTGGGTTCTAAGTGTATTTAGCAATTTATACAAGGAGCTAAATATAGACAAACATAATTAAATTGAAGAAAAGAAGCTACTTTTGGAAATAAATGTGACCACTGTTTGTGTTAATTTAACCCTTTTTAATATGGAATATTGATGTTTATTTAGAACAGTATTTGCTTTTACAATATTCTGTCTGAATCTGTTGAGCTCTGCTCTCCCTTTTTCCGTTTTGCCTTTGAAAGAAGGAATCTCTCCTTCTGCAACCATTTAGAAATGCAACACATTTTCCTGTGTTTTGAATATACTTGTTCTACAATGCTATAAGTATCTTTGATTGTTAAAATATTGGTGTCATGAGAGCTGACTTGAGGAATTATTGAGGGAGCTGAATCAATTTAAATTGAACAATTGCTGAAGCACACTAGGTTAATGATATTACTGTAGAAGTTTAGCTCTCATGCTGTGCGTCAAATTTTTCAAGTTGGCTCCTAAAATGGTTCTTCGTCCTAATTTTTTTTTATTCGTTCATGGGATGTGGGCATCGCTGGCAAGCCCAGCATTTATTACCCATCCCTAGTTGCCCTTGAAAAGGTGGTGGTGAGCCGCATTCTTGAACCGCTGCAGCCCATGTGGTGAAAGTACTCTCACAGTGCTGTTGGGGAGGGAGTTCCAGGATTTTGACCCAGCGACGATGAAGGAAGCGATATGCTTCCAAGTCAGGATGGTGTGTGACTTGGAGGGGAACTTGGAGGTGGTGGTGTTCCCATGCGCCTGCTGCCCTTGTCCTTCTAGGTGGTAGAGTTCATGGGTTTGGGAGGTGCTGCCGAAGAAGCCTTGGTGAGTTGCTGCAGTGCATCTTGTAGATGGTACACACTGCAGCCACGGTACGCCGGTGGTGGAGGGAATGAATGTTTAAGGTGGTGGATGGGGTGCCAATCAAGCGGGCTGCTTTGTCCTGGATGGTGTCAAGTTTCTTGAGTGTTGTTGGAGCTGCACTCATCCAGGCAAGTGGAGAGTATTCCATCACACTCCTTACTTGTGCCTTGTAGATGGTGGAACATCCCAATTAACCTTATCGCACATCTACATCATCAATGTGCTCAGCACATCTGCAGAGTGGAAACACAAATAATAAACTTTGTTAAATAGTTCATCTGTATAACATACAAAAAGAAATTGCTGGCAATTAAGCGCATGGCACTATTTCAATCTCTGGACACTGCCAATATTGATAAGCAATTTTGACCTATGCTATTGTGGTTTACAGTGGCGTCGGAATGGCGTGATTAAATTGCAGCCCTTTATAAATTAGTGCCAGCTATCTCTGATATCCTATATTTTATTGAATGATAATTACATTGCTCAGATTTAGCAGTAGACTTGCTCTTTCTTTACTAATTATGACCCTTATTCATGACTATAGTTTACACTTTCTTTTTAAACATTGTTATATCAAGCCTAGGCAGCCCATAAACGAAACAAACATCTGACTGTGCAACCTTTTAATGCACTGAGTAAATGAGCTCCTTACGGTTTGTATTCAGTGGGCCATAAACAAAATTGGTTTAATGTTACATACCAGAAGTAAATAGCTCTGTTATGAATTTGTTCTGTTCTCTGTAATTAAATTAAATGCAAAGTTAATATTCCAGGCTAATTTAGTTTCCTTTCTACCATCCTGATAGTCACATGGTACAACAATAAAGGTATTGCTGGCTAATCATAGGAGTCAACCTCCAGTATTGCCAACCCCACCGCCTCATAAATCAGGAGACAAACCCTTAAAAATCATTTTGTATAGAAATCATCAGTTGCTATTTTTTTTCCTGGCTCGACAGCTCGCTGACCTTTGCTCCCGGACAGGAAGCGCATTCGGCCGTCACTAACCGATTGCCCTCTGAACCTGGTATTTTTTTTCGCGTATGCACAAATTGGCGTATTTTCCCCCCCCAAAAAAATCCCGAGATTTAGACGTTCCATTGCGAGATCGCGAGTGATGCTTTATTTCACTCCGAAATCGCGAGTTGGCAATACTGACATGCATTGATCACTTCTTTAAAAAAAAAACTATTAAATTTGACTTGCCTTTAACAAATCTGTGCTAGTTGTCCATGCATTTCTAAATAATCACAAATTTACTCTCCACTTAATAGATTCTAAGGGCTGGATTTTACCAGCCCTGAGGAGGTGGGTTTGGAGGCAGGACTGCTGGGAAAATCAAAAAGAATGGGAGCGGGTCCCGAACCTGCTCCCAACCCGCCTCCATCCAATCTTCCCGGGAGTCGGGTCCCTGATTTGCGCAGGGACCTGACTCCTAGCGGTGGGAAGAGGATTATAGCCACTTAACTGCCTGTTAACAGGTAGTTAACAGGCAGTTAAGAGGCTTTTTCCAATTTTTAGACACCTGCTGCGGGCTTCCCGACGTCGGGGAACCCTGCCAGGGTAAGTGAGGCGTGCTGTGGGTCTGTTGTACTGCAGAAGTGGTGTGAAGGATCCAATGGGACACTGGTGAGTATCAGAGGTAAGGAAATGTTGGGAAAGTCATTTTTAATATGTTTAGATTTTTCTGTAGGTGACGAGCTTTGAAGTGTTTGTGTGGCCTCACCTAAATGGGAGAAGTGACATCGCTTCTGTACCCTCACCTGCAGCTCCCATCTATTTTATCCTAAAGAGAGAGTCGTTGGAGAGCCTGAGTGCAAGGGCTCACCTTTGTACAGTGATTGACAGCACCTCAATGCTGTCAAACACTGTCAAATCATCTGTCAAATTTTTGGTTCATGTGCCTTTTAAGAAAACCAGCAGATGAAGCGTCATCAACTGCCGTCATCTGACACAGGTTTTCCCTTAATTGGCCAGCAAGCCCGCAGAGCGGGCTTAACGAGGCCAATCGGGAAAATAGCGTCTGTGCATTGGACATTGCTGGGGGAGGGACTAGAACCCGGAAGGCAGCAGTCCTGCCCCCAACTCGTCTCGGTGAGTAAAATCAAGCCCATAGCGTCTGCCCACGACTAACTGGTCTATAGTTACCTTGTTTATCCTTCTCTTCCTTCTTGAGCTAGGTTTTTCATTGGCTGCCCTCCAGTCTCCTAGCACAATTTGTATACCTGAACAAAAGCACCCCTCCATAATGTTTAAATGGGTTTTCAATCTGGGTCAATCACCCAATCTTCCCCATGCTGAGCGGCGAGTGACAGGTTAGCTCAGGAATTGCAGCTGGAACCCTGGCTCTGATGCAACAATTGAAGGAGCGCTGCCGGGAATAACCACTAAAGCCGAATAATTTGAAATTAAAACCTGCACCACCAACAGAGGAAAAAAATGAACTGAAACAGATTGGAAAAAAAAATACAAACACAGCAGAATCGGAAAACTGGAAAAAGACCAAAATCTTTCACCCTGGTTAATCCTGGCCCTCGCCTATGCGTGTTTTATGAGTGCGGCCTGATGACGGCCGAGCTGAGCCCACAGACTCGGGTGTGGCAGAGTGAGGAAGAACCCAATGGACATTATGAAAAGCCCTCTGAACCTGGTAAAAAAAAAATTTGTTAATGCGCAAATGTCGCATGTTATAAATCCCGAGATTTAGGCGTTCCATCGCGAGTAATGCTTTATTTCGCTCCGAAATCGTGTCTCTTGCGATGGAATCGCGGGAGTTGGCAATACTGAATCTCTGTCAATTAGACTACAACAGACCTAGACCTCGACTATAGGCAAGGAAAACCCAAGTGGTGGCGAGCTTTGGAAACCATAAAGTTTCCTGTTCCTTCCAAGCATACTACATTTGCCATTTGTCATGTCTCAAATTACTCATATACTGTATCCCAAAATATTATTTTCTGGAAGAAATCTAATTGATTTGAATTTGAATGAATCAACACTATCTGCTTCTACCGTCTCCCTGCTGAGCCTGTTCCACAGATTGACCACTCGCTCTTTTAAATAATGTTTGCACAGATTATCTTTGAATTTATCCCCCTTCAATTGCAGGCTGTATCCTCTGGTTCTACTGTTCTGGACGAGGTGAAACATCTGGTCATGGTCTACGTTATCTAGTCCCTTTAGAATCCGTAACCAGCAATCATATGAACTTTCAACCTTGTCTTTTCCAGTGAGAGTTTGCCCAATTTACATAATCGCTCCTCATAATCCAGTCCCTCCATCCTTTCAATCATTCTGGTTGCTGTCTTCTGTATTTTTTCAATAGCTGCAATATCATTTTTGTACTGTGGCAACCAGAACTGTGCACAGTATTCTAAATGTAGTTACATTGATAATTTATAAAGTGGCAGGATTACCTCGCTATTAACTCACTAGTTCCCAGAGTTTGCATTCTGCTTGTTTTGTAAGTAGGCCAAAGACAAAGATCGGGATGGGAATGTAAGACGGACATGAAGTGGCAAACTTCAGGGAGTTGACAATCTTATGGATAGATTGGAGATATTTGACAAAGTGGGGTCATGATCTGTGTTTGGTCTACCCAATGTGAGGTTAATGCACCAAATTGCAAATACAGTATCGTAACTTGGAGGAAAGGCACGTAAAACAGTGTGTCTCATGGAGAAAATGTTTGGGTTCCCTATACAAATCAACAGACAGATTTGGACTACCTACTATGTAATTTTCACTGCTCACAGTGCAGTCTCTTCTATATGGGGTCTCGCCTGCTGTGCATTTCTGACATGGGTCGGATTTTGCGACCTCTACGGGTGCGTACGCGCCCGTAGGGGCCGCGCAATTGCCGGTTCCAGGCATGCGAAGCGCATGCGCTAAAACCAGGAACTTGCGATCTGTCAAGAATTCTCTTGACCGATCATCTGCATGCTTTTTGCACAACTTCCGCCCGCTGAATGCCTGTCAAATTCTTACGCCTGGTAAAGTAATTTTACCAGCTTAAGAATTTACAAAAATAGAAAAATGAAATTTGATAACTCATTTATAAATTAAAAATACTCTTCAAAAAGGTAAGTTTATTTTTAGTCCCGTAAAATCATTTAATTTTTTTTTCTCAAAAATTAAATTTTTGTTTAAAATATTTAATTCAATGGTATTTTAATTAATTTTAAATATGTAATTAAAAAAATTTTTTTTTAATGTGTTGTATTTTTTAGGTGGTCCCCATTCATACTTTTGACAGTTCTGTACATACAGACCTGTCAAAAGGTGGAATGGGGATTCCCTTCTTCCATTGGTTGGGCCGGCCCACGTGATCCCAGGAGCGCCTACGAACCGCGTGCGCCCCTGGAATACGTGGGGCTCTGCCCGCGCGGGCCCGGGAAACCTCCGATCGCAAATGTTGGCCCATTCTCTTTATTTCAAATTTCTAGCATTCACAGTTTTTCTTAACTCCTTTTGGAAAGCGGTTATTCTTTTGTAAAACTGGTTAGTCCACATCCATTGTCAAATCATTTTCTTTATTCTTTAACTAGGTTGGGAGGATATAAGCTGCTTGAATGCCACATAGCGAGAGTATGGTTTGGTTTGATGGGTTTTTCAGAGCAAGTTGAGTACCCTAGTATAAATTGCTTTGCTTTCAATTTAAGTTTTCAGTCTGCAATGTCTGTTTCTGTGAACTAAGATGTGGAGCTGCCGGTGTTGGACTGGGGTGGACAAATGTGAGAAGTCGCACAACACCAGGTTATAGTCCAACAGGTTTATTTGAAAATATTTGATTTTAAATAAACCTGTTGGACTATAACCTGGTGTTGTGCGACGTCTCACATCTGTGAACTAAAGTGTCAGTACCCTATGCACTTGTTACAGGTTAGTGCAATATTTTCTTCAAAATAACTGTAGTAATGTGCTCTATGATGTGTGCTCTGGAGTATGTATTACACTAAAATCTATTTGAGGGGTTAATATAAACTGCATGAGTGAAATTTAAGATGTTCATAAATGAGTTTGCTACTCGTTTGAAATTGTTACAAAAGTATTTTTTTTAGTATATACAGTATGTATTTTAGGTGGGGTGATTTTTTTTCTCCCCAGTTTGGCATGTTTTGTATGTTGGAGTTGGCTGTCATTGTGTTATGCAACTGCCAGTGCACTGTTTGGCATTGACACTATTGTATTAAAAACTGTGTGAATAATGCAAATTAGTGAAGAAATCACTTGCTGTTGATTGTAGGGAGATTCTAGTCAGTGTATATTAATTATATGGCTATAAAAATATCTATAGAGTTGTGTTAAAGCTGATTTATTATTGTACCATATATACTTTTGTGTTAGCTTAAGTGCTTTACATCCCGGCCGTCACAATGTGATTTAATTGGCTGATGAAACCAGAATATTTTTTTCAATGAACTCGCCAGTTGTAGTGTCTGCTTAAGTTTGAATTGACTTGAAATATGCTATTTTTGCTGCATTTATTGATCATGCTTTGATCCTTCCTCCAATTGTAATAAACATTGTAACCTGATGATACCTTTGTGTTCTTCTTTAAATAACTTCTTCTTTTCCAGTTTCCTCCCCTTTTCTCCTCCGGTCCTGAAGGTGCTGACTCCTGCTGCAGTTTAGCTTAATAGGCATTAGTAGCCCTACAGTACATTGCTCAAGTGACCATTTATTGGCCCAGAAATTAAACACTGAGTGTTCATGCGGGGGTAAGGCTTCCCCGCGATATCTCACTCCGCGCCTACCTTTTTCCTCCGGGCCCACACGAACTTTAGTTTCAAGGCTGCAGCTGTGCAGTGCTTGCGTGACCCAGAGACGCAATTAGTTCGTGCGAGCTCTGGGATCACGTGATTCAGTTAGAGCCAATGGCAGCACACCATCTTTCATTCATAGTTTTGACAGCAAGGGCTGTCAAAGCTATGAATACTATACCCCCCCAAAAGAACAGCTAAACCTCAATTAAATAAAAAAAAAGCCATCATATTAATAAAATAAGTATAGTTAAATAAATTAACCACTTTAAACAAAAAATTAAATTTTTGAAAAAATTTAAAATCTTTTTAAAAGTTATAAAAATAAACTTACCTTTCTTTAAAGTCTCTAAAAAAGATAAACCTGTTGAAAAAAATTTAAAATAATACTTAATTAACTACTTACCTTGTTAAAAGAGGGTCTTACGCCTCCTTTCTTTATGTGTAAAATCTTCCATGCTTACCTGCGCGTTCAAAGCACTAAGTGCACTGCGTGCGCGCAGCCTGTAGCGCGCACGCGGTTCACTTAGGAACCGCGCCCTTTTGAATTCACGAAGTGCCGGTTTCCCGCGCATGCGCAGTGCATGCAGGAAACCGGCAATTGGAGACCTAAAACGCGAGAGTACACAGTGCGTATTCTCGCGTATTAGGTCTAATTTTCGGGCCATTATATGTGAGCCTAGACTGTTGCTCAAGTGACCATTTATTATATGTGAGCCTAGACTGTGAGTGTTGGAAGATAATTCAACCATAGTAACATTACAGCCAGGCTCAACGTGCCCCCACCCGATTTCCACTTTCCAGATAAATCACTGGATAGTGATCTAGAGCATGAACCTGGTGATTTTCTTTCTTCGATCATAGCGCCCCAACTGTTGCCCTGCTGTAGTCCACTAACACGGCACAGCAGAACCAGCCTGAGACTTCTAGTCTGTCATAAAGTGGTGCATTTGGCCACTAAGCCGTTTTGAACCTCACCTTTTAGAGTTATTTTCGACACCACCCCACACACTGTCCGGCCATATTGTATGCATTATATGACATTAAAAATAGTCTGAGGTTTCTTTCATGAGTTTCTCTCTTTTGCTCCCCAACTGGGTTCTATCTACCACTTCATAAGTTGTACATCTCACTTATGAGTAGATACTGTTTCCCGTTTTATAGGAAGTGTTTTTATCCCGTTATTGATCCAGTTGATGACTTTGTATTCTTTTACTTTCCAGGCTCTCAGTGGATTTGTGCTGGTGATTACAGCTGAAGGTTTAGTTTTTTATACATCTTCCACCATCCAGGACTATCTAGGGTTTCACCAAGTAGGTTTGTTTTCTCTTTTGTTTCCATAAATGTGTATGGATTTCAAAAATGAGCAACTCATTTATTACAGTTTTGGATTTCCATGTTAATATTCTATGTTTGCATGCGACCGTTTGCGTGTGAAATTCAAGTTGGACCTTAAGAATGTGATTGTTGTGGTATTTCCTTAACTATTAACCGGCGCAGAGATGTAATTTGCTGCCAGTCAAAAAAAATTAAGTTTATTTTTCAGCAGGTATTCTCGGCAGAGGCTCAAAACTACTATTTATTTATTCTTTCACGCAAAAACCACAAAAGAACCATGCATGGTAGTCACTATTGTTGTTAAAATAAATGTTATTGCAATTGTCTGGACAAATAGTGTAAACCAGATGACTATACAAAAAGCTTTTTTTTTAAAGTTGTAATTTAGTGGTTTACAGAATTGGAATTTGGGTTTGTTAACTAACTGAATTCTAAATTCTGTTAGAGTTTTGTGTATTTTGGGTCTCTTGTTTTTAGTTTTCAAAAATGAGAAGTCGCACAACACCAGGTTATAGTCCAACAGTTTTATTTAAAATTACGAGCTTTTGGAGCTCCGCTCCTTCTTCAGGTACAGGTACCTAATAACCTGGTGTTGTGCGACTTCTCATTTTTGTCCACCCCAGTCCAACACCGCATCTCCGCATCATGACTTTTATTTTTCAGTTATACTAGTCAATCGCTCATGATATTGTACAATGGGAATTAAGAACAAGTACAATTATTTGGGTGAAGTGGGGTTAGATTCTGGGGGATAATTGGAGCAGGGTGTGTAGACATAGTTCAGTCCCAATTTTAAAGTCATATATTCGGTCCTTTTTATATTTCTTTAAAAAAATTTCTGTGTCTGCATTTCTAATGGGCATGGAGACATTTAACACTTCTTAACACCATCTTGGGGACCTCTGATTTTGGGTCAGCTGGAGTCCTACGTAAGTACTTCTCATTTCTGGATGTTGATCCAAAGCAGTCACTAAATAATTTCAGTGATTTGAGTTCTACTGTACATTCATCTGGTGCCAAGTTATTTAAAGGTTGCCTGCCTTGGAATGGCATCTAGAAACGAGAAGGATCCCAGCAGTCCCAATGAGTAGACATTTAGTTGACAAGAGTCCATGGCTAAAGTTAGCTGATTGCATTCAGTAACTAACCCAACTATTGAATCCCTTTGATGGTGCGACTAAGTGTTGACAGTTAATATTTATTTTAATGTGTAGGAGTTTTAGTAATTAGCATATACATGGAGATGTACTTTGCCCTGTAGGTGCCTCCTTAGACTATCTTTCCCTTTTTTAGCAGGGACAGACGCACAATTGAGTCTCAATGTACATACACAAAAAAACCTAAGGGATCAGCTTTCTACATTAACTTACAGAATATCCTAAAGTACACTGTAGTTAGTTACCTAATAAAATCTACTGTCCACCTAATGGAATCTACCGATACATAATTAAGTTTTGCTACTGGTTTCCACTCTCATACCTCCCCACATAGATGCACTTTATATATCTCCAACAAGTGAGAGTCTAACCACCTCCCCTTGACATTCAGTGGCATTACCATCGCCGAATCCCCCCACCATCAACGTCCTGGGGGTTACCATTGACCAGAAACTTAACTGGTCCAGCCACATAAATACTGTGGCAACAAGAGCAGGTCAGAGGCTAAGTATTCTGTGGCGAGTGTCTCGCCTCCTGACTCCCCAAAGCCTTTCCACCATCTACAAGGCACAAGTAAGGAGTGTGATGGAATACTCTCCACTTGCCTGGATGAGTACAGCTCCAACAACACTCAAGAAGCTCGACACCATCCAGGACAAAGCAGCCCACTTGATTGGCACCCCATCCACCACCTTAAACATTCACTCCCTCCACCACCGGCGTACCATGGCTGCAGTGTGTACCATCTACAAGATGCACTGTAGCAACTCGCTAAGGCTTCTTCGGCAGCACCTCCCAAACCCATGAACTCTACCACCTAGAAGGACAAGGGCAGCAGGCGCATGGGAACACCACCACCTCCAAGTTCCCCTCCAAGTCACACACCATCCTGACTTAGAAGTATATCGCCGATCCTTCATCGTCGCTGGGTCAAAATCCTGGAACTCCCTCCCTAACAGCACTGTGGGAGTACCTTCACCGCACGGACTGCAGCGTTTCAAGAAGGCGGCTCACCACCACCTTCTCAAGGGCAATTAGGGATGGGCAATAAATGCTGGCCTTGCCAGTGACGCCCACATCCCATGAATGAATTAAAAAAAAACTCTACCTTTCAGCCAAGCACCAATCTAGCCTAAGATATTACCACGTGCCCTTGGGTATGCACATCCATAGAACATCGGTAAATATCTTGAGCGTGAAAATGTTTTTAATGTATCTACAGGGCGCGAAGCATACTGATTGGTTCAACAGCAAAAAGAACTTGTATTTATTTAGAGCTTTTAATATTGCAAAAGATCCCATGGTTTTTCATAGTTGGGGGTCATATCTAAGCAGACGTAGGATGAAAATTAGGAAAGGTGGCCAAAGGTGCAGTTAAATTATAAGGGGAGTTTTGATGGTAGGGAGAGATTTAGAAAGGTTGAGGGAGATATTTTGACAGTGGGTGGAAGCAAGAGGGTGAAGGCTGTGCCACTGATGGTGGTAGAGCAAAAGGATAGGGAGCACTCGGTGGACCAGTATCGGAAGAGAAGAGGGTAGACGCTAGGGGAGGTTGCAGTGATATGTGGAGTGAGGCTGTGGTGGAACATATAGACTAGGGTGAAGATTTTGGGGTGGATGAGCTAAGGGATGGGGAGCCACTGGAGGTTGGCACGGCCGAGTGTGAAGTGTGAGAGGCATTTTGTGTAGGACAGAGATCAGTGGAGTTCTAGATGAATTGCAGCTTATATAGGTTGGAGCTTGGGAAGCCAGAGAAGAGGACATTTGAAAAGTTGACTCTGTAGGAGAACAGAAGTATGAATGATAGTTAAAGCTCATTTTAGGATTGAGGTTGAGTGCCATCAGGTTAAGCTTGAGAGAATGTCCAAGAAGGGGGATGCATCAGGAGTTAAGGCATGAGTTTCTGGAGCCAAACAGGATTATTTCAGTCTTGGCAATGTTGAGCTGTAAAAAGTTTTGCCTCATCAATGACTTGATGTCCGGCAGCACAGCCACAGTCGTGGAATAAAGAGTGGCAATATGAACTAAATGGTACAATTTTAAATGGGGCACAGGAACAGAGAGAATTGGGGCTTCACATACACAAATCTTTGAATGTGGCAGGACAAGTTGATAAGGCCATTGAAAAAAGCATACGGGATCCAGGGCTTTATAAATAGGGGCATAGGCCGGAATTTTCCAGGGTGTCAGCGGGCGGGATCGGTGGCGGGTCAGGTGGGAAAGTGTTTTTTTTTGACAGAGGGTTGGGAACCCACTGTCGACCCGCTGCAACGCGCCTTTCCCAATGTTGGGTCTGTCAGCGCTGAGCAGATCCGACCGGCAGCGATGCGCGACCCAATTAAACTAATTATAATGTACTTACCAGACCCTTAACAGGCTTTTTTACCTTACTTTCTAACTTTAACTTCTTGACCACGGGAACCACGCTGTTCAGTGACCACGTCTGGCAACCTGAGGCGGGAGTTCAGTGGCCATTGCTCCAGCTGATTACTTGACAGCTTCAGATGTACAATAAAAGCTCCTACCTGACAGAGATCACTTTACTCAGCCACAAACTCTTCCTCACTGCATTCCCAGCACAGAATCACCATGCTGCAAGTCTTTCCACAAGTTTCCATCCAGTTTCACCTCATTACCTCTCTCACCATTGACAGATTGCTTCTGTCAGCTGTACTTCACCTGCCATACATTCCATCAACACTGGTGCCATTTATACTGTCTCACCTTGGTCCTCAGAATCAGACCATGATAAGCCCCAACACCAGCAGCACCAGGCACACCAGCAGCACTAACAACAGCACCAACCTTCTCCGCAATCACCCGATGCTGCACAGGACAGAGGGCATCACACCCGAGCGCATTGCTGCCCGGGAGGCCAGGAATGGCCTCATCATGGCTAGATTTACTTAACTTTATGCTGTACATCCATATGGCTGCCACATGATGCGCCAGGTTGGCACCACCCCACACCAACACCATAAAGTATCCCTACAATGACCAAGCCATTCCTTTCACACTCATGACCATTGCTGGGGGTACCGTTATGTTTCACCATTCACTGCAACTCTCTAAGCCACTTCCAAAGGTGCACACAAATCTGTCCAAGACCGGAAAGTGTTAAAAAATAAAGATTTCTATGTTTGACAGTACATTATTACAAACTTTACATAAACATTGGATAAAACACCTAAGTGGCTACCCTTGTGTGTTGTTAGTTGGTATGATTACACTAGGATGAGGGTGAGTGTGAGGGGTGACTAGTGAGATGGGGATGTGATAATGTAGATAGAGAGAGATGGGTGGAGGTGCAAGGTAAGTTGGTGTGAGTAAGGATGTGCAGGAGTAGGGTAGGGAAGGCAGAGTGATGGGGATGTGATGAGAGGCACAGCAGGATGAGGTTGAGTGTGGCTTTGTACTCTCATTTCGTGATCTAATGAGATAATTGAAACGTTTGCGGCACTGCACCCAGGTCCTCCTGACCACATCCCTGCTTATACCCTCCTGTGCTATGTGCAATCAGGCTGTTTTGGTCTCCTGGGAGGTCTCTTCTGCCCATCGGAAGGGAAGAGGACCTCCCTGCGTGCTTTGACTCCCTCCATAAGCATGGAGGGAGTCATGGGAGAACCTGGGTGCAGCCTTCTGCCTCTGCAGTCATTGTCAGTGTTTGCAGCACTTCAATGCTGTAGAACACTAACAGCACAAAGTCAAAAGAAATGTTGCCATGGTCCCTTTAAAGAATTGAGAGGTCGCACAACACCAGGTTATAGTCCAACAGTTTTATTTGAAATCACAAGCTTTCGGAACTATCGCTCCTTCCTCAGGTGAAGTAAATTGAGGAAGGAGCGATAGTTCCGAAAGCTTGTGATTTCAAATAAAACTGTTGGACTATAACCTGGTGTTGTGCGACCTCTCAATTTTGTCCACCCCAGTCCAACACCGGCATCTCCGCATCATGCCCTTTAAAGAAACCAGCTGATGACACATCATGAATGACGTCACCAGACCCGCTTCCTCTATTTGGCCCAGGAAATGCACTAGGCGGGTTTAACAAGCCCTATTTTAGACAGCGGGATGGAGCCAGCAGCGAGGCTGTGACCCGCCACCGACATTGCCCGCCCCAGACCTGCCAAGGTAAGGAAAATCTTGTCCATAGGGTGCAAAATGCAAGGAAATTTTGCTAAACCTTTACAAAGGTTTATAACTGTCTACGCCTCAGCTGGAGTATTGCACAAGAGGCCAGACTTTGGAACAGTGCAGAGAACACTAGTTCGGCTCCAGCTGGAGTATTGTGTTCAATTCTGGGCACCACACTTTAGGAAGGATGTCAAGGCCTTGGAGAGGGTGCAGAGGAGATTTACTAGAATGATACCAGGGATGAGGGGCTTCAGTTATGTGAAGAGACTGGAGAAGCTGTGATTGTTCTCCTTGGAGCAGAGAAGGTTAAGGTGAAATTTGATAGGAGAGTTCAAAATTATGAAGGGTTTTTGATAGAGTAAATAAGGAGAAACTGTTTCCACTGACAGGAGGATAGGTAACCAGGAGACACAGATTTAAGATAATTAACCAAAGAGCCAGAGGGGAGATGAGAATTTTTTTTACGCAGTGAGTTGTTGTGATCAGGAATGCACCGCCTGAAAGGGTGGTGGAATTAGATTCAATAGTAACTTGAAAAGTAAAAATGTGCAGGTAGGCTGAGTGGCCTTCTCTGTACTGTAGGATTCTATGAGATGGAGATGAAAAACTGGGTACATAATCAAGGTCTGATTAGATCCTGCCAGTATGCAAAGAATGCATGAGGGCCAACTCGAGACAGTACATCGAGCATAATGCACCCCACAGATGCTCGATAGATTCTACCCTTCTCTGGGGCAAAGCTGCTGGAGAAACTGTGGCGAGGAGGACAACTTACTACACATGCTCTAGTTATGCTCCCATGTTTAATCATTCTGGGCATCAGTCCAGGATGCCGCACAGTGCATGATGGGCCTCGAGCTCTGCAGATTTAGGCCTCTGACTACTAGTCCATTGGAGAGCGAGTATACCAGTACTGTCCCTGGTAATATTACACAAAAACTTTAATCACTGTGAGTAACGCCACAGGAGGTTTGCATTAGCTTTAAAAAGGAAGTGGAAAAATATTTGAAGAATAAAAATTTTAAAGCTGCCAGCACAGGTGTGATGAATTGAATGGCCTCCTTCTGTGCTGCACAATTCTGATTCCAGTTGACTCTCATAATAGTGGTGCCAGTTGTGGCAGTAATTTGCACGAAACAATGTTTCCTGGTAATTATTATTGTTTGAGAGATGGCAGAATGGGTTATTCATGGTTACATAATTATTTGAGAAAGAAATAAAAGGTCAAAAAGATATTTTGAAGTTAAAACATGTTTCACTATTCTTGCAGGTGTTATCTTCAGAAATGACAAACAACTGAGTTGTTAAATAACATCAAAAAGAAGGGCTTCAAAAATAGCAAAAGATTTAGTAGATTTCAAATTAATAAAATTTCAGAAATCATAGTCAAGGTAATTGTGATTACAGGCAGCCAGATATCGCTAATATCTGGCTGCCTTTTGGAAATAATATTTAAGATGTCTCTGTCTTGTAGTTCCACAGCAGCTGGTGGTTTTGCGATTCATATGGAGCACAAAGAATCAATTTGGTTGCAACAAAGTCTGGCTTATGACTTTTATCAACGGCAAGGCCTTTGAGAGCAGACAAGCTGGCGACCTTCTTTGAATAGGTGGTAGCAATTGATAGACAATGTTGGAGACGGGTGTAGTCCTGCACTATTTGGTATAAAAGAACTACCCTAGGGCCAACCTGAACATACAAAGCGATTCAAAATTAAGACTCAACCAGTCAGCTCGCCTAATCCATGCATTTTTCTTGGCATGCTGTAATGTAAAACCCTGAAATAGAGCAAGAATACAGTATTACAGCGCACCAAGAAAAAATCCAATCCATGGCTAATCTTGTCCTTTTAAGTCTCAACCAGTTTGTATTTAAGAGGTTGTAAGTGAAATGTCTGTGCAGTCACTAATTCCCTTTCTAAAGTCCATAGACCTATAGCCGATGTTTTATCTTGCCGCTCTCAAAGAAATATTCTTTTTCCGTATTCATCCTAATCAATTAGAGAGAAAATTTGATTTAAAACAAAATTAAAATTCCCAAAGTGCATGTCATGAACGATCTAGTATTCAACTTTCTTTTGTTGAATCAAGAAATACCCAAGATTATTTCATATTTTAATAAATTGCACGTGCAGATCTTCTGTTTCATAATCCAGAATTCAATTTGTGCAGACAAAATGTACGTGCTTGCCAAATGTGAACTGAAAGAGGACACCATTATTTGCCTGCAGTTTTATTTTGGTTCGTATGAATTCCATTATTAAAATAAGCTCCACAAATTGGTGGTAGCCATTTGTCTTTTGATGCTGTTTTAGCCATTTAAAACAATATGGTTGCAGGAAAGTTCTCGTATCTCTGGACAAGTTTGATGTAAGCTCTATTTCTCTGCTCCAGGTTATCTTGGTACAGAATATATTATGTAAATTGCTTCCAAATGTATTGGCAAAACATCAAACTGGTTATAGGTTAGCTGGTACTTGAATTTAAAAATATGGTTTATGGTATATTGTAAATAGAATAGTAATGGTCCTCTTATTTCTCCATTTCTGAGACTAAGGTAACTTGTATCAGAAAACTACTGGATCTTATAAAAATCAGTTGTGTATTTTATTCATAATTAAAATGTATAGCCTAACAAAAAAACACATTTGTTATGCATTTCATTTTAAAGATGATTAGTTTTAATAGGAATCAATATTTCTCTCCCCAATATGGGAATATAACATTCTTGCGACATTAGGCTTTAGTGATTAAGAGGTATGTAATTTCTTTCTCCCAGGTTTGTGCATTCTATCACTCCCGCTCTCTCTCAAAACTGTAATTACAGAAATGTAACTTATTTCCTCTAACATTTCTGCATTACTTTTCACTCTTAATCAGTCAGTTTTATTATAATTAGCTTCAAATTTCTAACCTTTGGTTGGTTCTAGTACGTGACCCGTTAGGCAGCCTTTAGTTGTCCCAGCTCCATGTCTGACCATGATTAGCTTCAGCACACCACTAAGAAGAACTCTCCTTCTGCACGAATCCCATGGTTCCTGATCCTAGGTTCATTCATATATTAATGTTTAGAACTTCTCCATGCCAAGAAAAGGCTTAAATTGTTTCAAGAGTTTATTGCACTTTTCCTCTCTTTGCCAATGTATGCAGTTGGCATCCCTAACTCAGCTGGTGAGCTCTAGCCAAATACCACCCCCCCCACCTCCCAACCCCCTTGCTCTGTCAGGAAGGTTTATTTCACTTCTCTCTTTGCTTACATATACAGTCAGTATCCTCAACTTGTCTGCAGGCCTCTCATTGAGTTCTCAGTGGGAGCAACACTTCTTGTGCTCTGGGCCCATTTAGCAGCAAGCCTCACTGATAACAATAGAGTGCTAGTACTGTAAACTGTTCCAGATGGACCTTTTTTGGAGGTCCTGCCTACATTTTCCTGGGTCGTCTCCTGATTTCAACCAGCCTTTGCCCCATCCCTCCATAATACTGTGAGACCTCCTCAATATTGCCAATTGCTGTGCCCACACCCCAGAACTCCCTCCCAGTGCTCCCTCACCCACTCCCTAACCCGCCCCTCCATGACACCCAAACCCAGGGTCCCTTCTCAGTCCTAAGAGACTTTAGTATCCTAAAGTGCTCCCAAAAGCCAAAATCTCCCTTCCCACTACAACATTCCTGGAATCCCTCCCAGTACTCCAGATCCAGAAGGTGTTTGATGAGGTTCCACGTAAGAGACTTCTTTTAATGCCACGTGTCTTCATTTTCAGGAGTATAGTGCATGAAACATAGAAGCAGGAGTAGGCCGTTCAGCCCTTCGATCCTATGCCATTCAATTAGATTATGGATGATCTGTACCTCAACTCCATTTACCTGTCTTTTGATCCATTTCCCTTGATACTTCTACCTAACAAAAATCTATCAACCTCAGTCTTGAAAATTCCAATTGACCCAGCATCCAGTCTTTTGGGAAGCGAGTTCCAGATTTCCACTGCCTTTGTCTGGAAAAAATGCTTCCTGAACTCTTAAATGGCCTAGCTCTAATTTAATTTATGTTCTCTTATTCTGTTTCCCCCCACCAGAGGAAATAGTTTTTCTGTCTCTAACCCATTGAACCCCTTGATCATTTTAAATACCTCCGTTAGATCACACCTCAACCTTCTAAACTCAAGGAAATACTAGCCAAGTTTATGCGGCCTGTCCTCGTAATTTAACCTTTTAAAGCTCTGGTGTCATTCTGGTGAATCTACGCTGTACTCCTTCCAGTATATCTTTCCTGAGGTTCGGTGCCCAAAACTGCAGTACTCCAAATGGGGTCTGACCAAAGCTCTGTACAACTAAAGCATCACTTACTCACTTTTGTATTTCAATTCCTTTTGAAATAAATGCCAACATTCCATTAGCCTTTTTGATTACTTTTTGTACCTGGACACCTAAATGCCTTTGCTCCTCCACAGCTCCTAGTCTCTCGCCTTTTTAAAAAAAAATTCTGCTTTTTCATTCTCGGAGCCAAAGTGGATGACCTCTCACTTCCCCACATTGAACTCCATCTGCCATGGTTTTGCTGACTCACTTAGTCTGTGTCCCTTTTATAACTTCCTGCTCCCATCCACACAACTTGCAGTGCCTACTAACTTAGCGTCAAAGAAAACCTAGATATACAATTCTCTCTTCCTTCATCCATGTCTATTCCTTCATCCATGTCATTAATATATATATATATATATGTGAAAAACTGAGGCCCCAGTACAGATTCTTGGGGAACACCACTTGTCATGTCCCACCAATCAGAGAATAAATCCTTTATTCCTAGTCTATGTCTCCAATTTCCCCCCCTAATTACCAACCCATATCAAAAGTTACTTCCAATTCCATGCACTTTCATTATTGCTAATCTCTTGTTCGGAACCTTATCAAATGCCTTCTGGCAGTCCATATAGGCAATATACATAGACACTTCCCTATGCACTGCACTAGTGACGTCCTCAAAAAAAAATGTAATTAGATTAGTCAGACATGACTTGCCCTTCCCAAATCTTTGCTGACTCTCTTTGATCAATTGATACCTGTCCAAGTGCTCAATCACTCTGTCTCTGATGATAGATTGCAGTAGCTTCCACACAATTGATGTTAAACAGACAGGTCTTGGTTTCTCTCTTTCTCCCTTCTTAAATAATGGATTGGCATTTGGAATTTTCCAATCTAAAGGCAGAATTCCTGAATCTAGGGAGCTTTAGAAAATTATGGCTAATGCATCTGCAATTTCTTCACCTATACTTCCTAATACCCTGGGGTGGAGACGGTCACGTCCTGGAGATTTGTCTATCTTACATCCCATTATTTTCTTCATTACCATTTTCTTACTTAAATTAAATCCACCAAGTTCCTTCCCTTGACTTACTTTTAGGTTCCCTTATACCACTGATATTTTGTCCTCTTCCTTCACTGAGAACAGATACAAAGCACTCATTTAATAAGTCTGCCATTTTCTTATTATCCATTATAGTCTGGCCTGCACCTGTCTTTAATGGGCCCACATTCCCCTTTATCATTCTCCTAATATATTTATAAAAGCTTTTTCTGTTGGTTTTGATATCATTTGCTAGTTTTTTTTCCATATTCTCTTTTTGCACCTCATTATTTTCTTTGTATTCCCTTATTGCTTTTTATAGCTCTCCCAGTCTGCTGTATTTCTACTTTTCCTTGCATTTGTGTAAGCCTTTTCTTTTAGCTTGATACTGTTTCTTACCATAGGGAAGAGGGAAGAGCACTGATCGGATGTATAACCTAAATGGTAAGATTCTTCAGAGTGGAAGGTTGAGCGATTTAGGGGTGCAGATACATAGATCTTTAAAGATCGGCATGCAGGTAGAGTAGAATAGCTACAAAACAAAATGGGATTCTAGGTTTTATTCAAGGGGAATTTAATTATAAAAGCAAGGAAGTGATGTTTAATTTATACAGGATATTCTTTAGGCCACAGATGGAGTAGTGTGTGCAGTTCTGGGAACTTCATTATATGTAGGATATTGAATCCATGGAAAGGATACAGCAGAGGTTCACTAGAATGACACCAGGATGAGAAGTCTTAATTAAGAAACGCTTGAAAAATTGGGGCTTCTTTCATTGGATCAGAATGGTTAATGGGGAACTAATAGAGGTTTTCAAGATTATGAAAGGTTTTCAGAGAGTAAATAATGAAAAAATTGCTTCCACTAGTTGGTGCATCAATAACAAGTGGGAGGAACATAGACTCATGATTATGACTAGAATGATGAAGGGGAAAGTGAGGAATATTTTCCACATGAAGCCTATCGGAACAAGGGATACTTTACTACATATGTTATTGAGACATAGACTAAAACGTTATTAAATGCTCATGTAGATTTTTGGCTGATCATTGTTTTGTGAAGTGCCTTGGAACTTATTTTCTATGTTAAAGGTGCTGTATAACAAGAAGTTGTTGTTAAAGTGGCTGAGATGAACAATAAGCTTACTATTGCTGCTGTTATTAGCTGATCTGTGGGGAGGTGGAATCAGCTGGCTTAGAGATGCAGCGTCATCAGTTTTCAATAGTTCCACTGTTTCAGCAATTTTTAAATTTTTAGGAACTTTCTTTGAATACCCTCGACAAGGATTAGGGAATAATATGTTCTCATTTTTAAAACTGGAAAAAAGTGGTAATTATAAAATAGCAGAAATAGAACTAATTTGATAGTGAAATAAAAGAAAGAAATGATATTGTGTGTTACAGGCAAAATGTCTTTTCCTATTGGCCATTCATAATTAAACATGAAATTCCACCCACCAACAGTTTATAAAAGAATAGCGTTAAATAAGCTACTGCAGCCTCACATTAAAATATGTAACTTGTGGAGCACGAGTGGTCTGCATGTTTGTAATAATTCAGTCAGTAAGCTAATGAATCCAGTTTGCAGTGTATAATTACAAAATGTACCAGCATATTTTGGCATCAGAATAAGGTTAATTCACTTTATCAGGAAACTGCACACAAGAAAAATGATGAGGTTTAGTGAAGAACGTTTTTGCATTGCCAATGGCTTCCGTTTGTATTATCCATGTTGATTTGATTTAGCACTTGAGCATTGTTCACTGCTACTGTTTACTGCTTTACCTTATCAAAAAGATTACTTCTCAAATAATAATGACAGTAATAATCTTATGAAGTAAATGTTCTTGCTCTAATGAGCAGCTACAATTGTTTGGCAATTTTAGGAACAATGTGAAATTAAACTTATCTTGTCTATGCTTTAATGAGCAGAGCAAAACATGACTTTATACAAGGTTTTCCTTTTGTTCCCCATGACACCCCCCCCCCCCCCCCTTTTTCACTTCTTCAACCTTGTTAAGCTGTTTTCCATCTTCCTTTTTTTTTGGTTTCTCGTGTTGCTCACTTCTGCTAGCTATTTCACTTCAACTTGTGCAAACCATGACACAATTTGTGTTTTCTTTATTACAATTGTTAAGATGAAGAATTATACAGAAATCTTTATGCACCATAGTCCCAATTACCAGCAATTCAGTCCTCCAGTTTCTTCTACACTGATCCTGGCTTCAGATATTCTAACAAAAATGCTTGTAGCTTGATCAATGTTCCACTTTCAGAGTCATAGAGAAAGAACTAGAATAATAGTTAGACACAAACACATGGACATCACACTGAGAAACTTAGAGTGACAAAGAACCAGTGACACAGTTAATACATTTTTTTTGTCACTGAACAATGCCATGAATCTTAAATTGAATAAACTATGTGTGGATGATACTAAATGTGTATATAATAATAGTGTGCGTTGTCTAAGACCACTGTCAATATGGAGATTCTCTCACTGCTAAACTTACCTGACGAAGGAGCGAACTGCTCCGAAAGCTTGTAAAATTAAATAAATCTGTTGGACTATAACCTGGTGTTGTGCGACTTCATATAAAACAGCATATTCTTTGAACAATCATGAGCAATGCCTAAAGAAATCTGCTAGTTTTTACTGTAAATTTAGCATTGGTTTAATTCTCACAGGCGGTTCACATGCATGAGTGACATTGATCCAAGCCTACAGTAATTTGAAATTGCAAAATTGGTCAATGGTTTATAGTTTATAACAAGTTCTGGTTGAATTGGTTGGTATACCGGATGTGCAATGAGACTCAGTGGTTTACCAAAAAAAAAATAAACCACTGAATGACAGCCACATAACTGTTTATTTTTCTCAAAATTGAATCACATTGTTTATTTTGTTTATACCTGATGGTCACTAATTATGAGTTGATATCCATTTTTTTAACATTGAGACAACACAATGGCCCGTAATTTCCGATAGGAGGCTTCCCGCGTGCGGATGCCTCCTATTGGGAAAAAAATCGCATTTAACCTGAGGGCTCCCAAGGTCCGGACACTTCCATTCCTGGACCTCTCCACAGTCGAAATGCGCAGGACCCAGGTATCCCAGGGGCGCATGCGGTTCGCAAGCATCCCTGGGATCACGTGGGCCAGGCCAGTCAATAGGAGAAGGGAATCTCCCTTCATACTTTTGACAGATAGACCTGTCAAAAGTATGAATGGAGACTACCCCAAAAAGACACTAAAACATTAAATAATTTTTTTAAAAACCATCACCTTTTTAAAATGAGTTAAAATTACATTAAATTAAATATTTTAAACAAAAATTTAACTTTTTGAAAAAATAATTAGTTTTTTACGGGGCTAAAAATAAACTTTTTTAAAAAGTATTTTTAAATTATAAACGAGTGAAAAAACTTTTTTTAAACTTTTTTAAACTCTTATGCTGGTAAAAGCGGGCCTTACGCCTATTTCTAAGGGTTTTCAGCGGGCGGAGGTTCTGCAGATGCCTGAAACCAGCATTTCCAATGTCCCTACGGGTGTGTACACAGCTCGTACACATCCGTAGGCATCGGAAAATACGGGCCATAGAGTTTATTCTTTGGAGATTACGATAGTTCATTATTTCTTAATGCACCATGATGCAGAGTTGCTATTCTATGTTATAGTCATATGGCAGCTGGTGAGTTCAGTGTGGAGATAGGTTGGCTGGTGTGCACATGTGGTAGAAAATACAAAAAAAAAGTTTTTCTTTCCTAATGACCATAAACAATGAATGAAAGGTTTAGTGAATAAATAACTGTAGCTGATGGTAAATGGTGCGATGGAAGACATTTTAAAATTTCATTATGTCTATAATTTGTAGTGATATCTTGGAAGTCAAAGTATTAATTTTCAGTAATTATTCACCAACCATAAAACTGATATTTTGTCCATATGTGATATTAAAAAATTACTAGCTTGTTAAAGGACGTGGACATAATACAAGTGTGCACCACACAGGAAAATTATATATATTTTTTAAATCCCTAATTTAATAAGAGCACAATGTTACAGTGTATATTTGTTTTTATATGTGAACATTATTTTTGTTTTGCAGCCTTTACAGGATGATCCTATTAACTTTTATTTTGTTCAAATTGAACAATTAAATTCACTCCGTTGAAATTATTTAGAACAAGACAGATATATGAAGTCAGAGCAGAACAATTTCACTTAACATGTTTAGCACATATCATAAATCTGAATTTAAATTTTAATAGAATATACTTGTTTTCTGTTCTCAGTCTGATATCATTCATCAGAGTGTATTTGAACTGATCCACACTGAAGACAGAGCCGAATTTCGTCGACAACTTCACTGGGCTCTGAATCCAGCTTCAGACCCTGAATCGGGACAGCAAGTTCAAGGTAGTACTGCAGATTCACTTATAAATGTTAACTAATCCAATGAACAAGCCCCCATTTCTGTGCAATGGAGAAAGTTCATCTCACTTGTTTACACCTCTACAAATCAACCACATAAAAATAGCATTGAAATGTAACTTGTGAATGACCATAAGATGGAAAATGTGAAATGAGCATGGCCTTTCTAACTGCTCACATTTTCCAACCCTCCTCCAACAACAACAGCAGTTAAACTCCAGTTAAATACTTTTTATTAAGTTTGAGATCTCTTCAATAGACTGTTCCACTGCATTTGCTCTGAGGAGCTATATCTTGTATTGTTACAGGTAACAAAATATGTATATCAATTCTCAATTTATTTCCTGTTTTTAACTGCATTCAACTGAGTGAGTTATAAGCGGTGCAGTATTGCCTGAGGTCTTTCACTTCTATTGATAGCTATTTAGGGGCAATGATGTATGTACTATTCGGGAGAAAAAAAACACAGTCATAGCTGGAATTCTTTCTTTGCCCGGAAAATTTGTTACTTTCACTGCTTAAGCAGATAAACTTTAATGAATTTAGCTGTGTAAATGTTAGAGAGAAAGAACTTGCATTTATATAGCACCTTTCATGAACCTCGAGACATCCCAAAAAGCTTTACAGCCAATAAAGTACTTTTGAAGTGTAGTCACTGTTGTAATGTAATGTTAAGGAAAATTAGTCTGTGTTCGATAGCATAAAGGAAATTGTGTTGAGTGTTCAAACATTTTATTGACCTTTCTCTTCCCCCACCACCTTCCTATAAAGACTGTGAATCATTTCACAATGCAAAATTAAGTTTATGTAAGTGCTGTCGCACTTAGTACTCATGACTGAATTGCGTAGATCCTGTTCCCGTGGGTTGAGTTTCATAATCACAAACATGACATTAAATCTTAAACATTTTGGGTTAAAAGTTCATGGCCACCACGAGAGTTGCTGGTGTCACCGTGGCCTCAGGTTAATGACAACTGAAAATGGTCGAAGCGTTAGAGGAGGAAAAATTCACGCTGGGGACTAAAGATTTTTAGCCCAGCACTAACTCACCATGAAACGCCCTCCTGGTGGCATTACTGCAGGCATCGGAGGCTAAGTTGCTGTCCAGAAGTGGCGTTCCATCTTCCAACAGTCTCTGGAAGCAAGGGAATAAATTTGCTAGGCATTGTGGCAATGCATTAAAAGAGCAATGCCTTCTGAACTAATAAAAAAATAAAAATGAAGTTTAAAAAAAATGCAGTTTTCAGCCCTTACTGTCTTTTAAAAAACACAATTAACATTAAAAAGAATTCCCAAATGGGAGTCTTCAGCTCTTAAAGCTGAATTCCCTTCCGCACCTCAAAAAATGGGAAAAGTGCTTCAGCACTAACACAAATGGCTCAGCAAGCCAGGGAAGGGGCACCCAGGATCTCGCACGCAGCACTCCAGCTTTGTGCAGGGGGTCAACCCTGCAAGAGAGGTTCTCTACTCACAGGGGCCAGGAGGTCCTCCAGCAAGAACGATGTGGGACCACATCACCGAGGCCGTCACTGCCTGCAGTGTCGCCCCCACCACCTGGCTCCAGTGCCCAAAGAAGCTTCATGACCTCCGACGATTGGTCAAGGTTCGTGAATGCATCTTTAAAAGCCGTCTCCTACCAACTGCACCATTCACCTCACAAACTACTCAATGCATGACACCTCCCCACCTCCAATCACTCACCTACTAACAATCTGTACCAATCATGAGGTGCAACTCCCATTCGTAGCCTCACCTCAACCCCTTGGAAATGGTGCAGGCCATTCTTGGCAGGGGCATGGCTGAGCCATTGGCCAGCGGTGGGACAGAAAGGATACAAGATGCTAGTATCCTCATACGTTATCCTCCTCCTTGCATGCACCTCTTGCTTTCCCGCTCTCCCTCAACACAACTCCACCCTTGTGCCTTCCTCATTTCACACACCCAAGAAATGCAGCCTGCCCAGCCAGTGGGTGACCAAGAAGAGGGAGAGGAGAGTGAAGAAGAAGAAACACCGTCACTCAGTTTCACACCCCCAGCCACCAGCTCCTCGAGGTCAATCAGCAAGGCCATTTGCAGTGTCCCCCACTGAAAGCCAGCACCCTTCCACCAGCCATGCTGCAGCCACTGGGGTAGCACTGTGTGGCATGTAGGATACTGAGTTGATTTCTTAATGTCATATTGGATGGATAGATGTATAAAGTTAGATTGGGAAGTTTGCTTTGTGGTGGCTTTTATTTCAGCATTGTGGCTAAGAGGACACTGTGATGGTCAGTAACAGAGGGAAGGGAAGGTGTGGGACAAATGTTGAAAGGGGAATTGGTGTTGTGGTCCCTGGTACCGCATACCGATGATTCCATCCCGGATATCCTGGCCAGAAAGGGGCTGTCTGGTTGCATCCTTCCTTCTACTTCTTCCTCTTCCCTCTGCGAGCGGATGCTAGAAATCAGAAATTACAGCATAAAATGCTGGAAATACTCAGCAGGTCAGGCAGCATCTTGACCTGAGACGTGAATTCTGTTTCTCTCTCCACGGACGTTGCCTGACCTGCTGAGTATTTGCAGAATTTTCTATCTTCTCAGAGGCCTTCCTTTACCATCCAAGGCCTTGCAAACATCCAGCAGCACTCCCTACACACTTAAAGAAACTTTTAATATGTATTGCATATGTATCAAAAAATCTAGTCCAAAAGCTTAAATGCAAACTTACCTGAAAGATTTGTGTGTCCCTTTAAGAGGTGCTGACAGTGCCTCTGTCAGTCTGCTGCATGCTAGGTTTACATGGCGAGCTGAACTCAGCGCTAAGGTCCAAGTTCACCGAGGGGACATTAAGTCGGCGTTGCACGCTGACTGACGTCACCTCTCCCTCATTTAAATCTGCAGGGCCATCGATCATACCGGCAGCACTGCTGGGCCTTGGAAAATGGCGGATGCCCCGGGACCCGCCACGAGCTGGCAAAAGAGTGGCGGCTGCCCTCTACACTACTTTTTGCCGGTAACAGGTGGCATTAAGCCCCCAAATCTTTAGCCCTTTATTTGGTGCACTGAAATTACATCTAGTCTAGCATTTAGCATATAGTGATAAAGATGTGAAATTCTAGACTTGTATCACATCTACCAAGTCAAGTTTCTATTATTAATTTTCTACTTGGGCGAGGGGGGGGGAAATTGGTGGTATCGGATCAGCCAGCCACACCAGATTTTCCTTTTGAGTGAAGTCAATGGGCAGGTATATTCAAGAGACAGCAATAGCCCCTAAATCCTTATACTCCCAGCTAACTGGCAGTTTACCTTCTATAGCTGGCCGCCAATCCGATACAGCCAGCTTTCCACTCCAGCTGAAGTTGAAAGTTACCTCAACAGTTAAAACATCTCGCTAAAATATCCCAGTTTATTGCTAAACAGCAATTGAAAAGAATCAATTGTGGTTTGGATTAATTGTTGTACTCCAGGGCATTTTCATGACTTTAAAGTGTGATTTGACCTTACATGATCTAAAATGAGCCATTTGGTCCAACAAGCAATTTCCTCCCACTAACCTTATATAATGTGGCCTACCATGCACTCTACTCAAAGTATTCTCTTAACTGATGGTTCTGCAGAATTTCCCCTTGACCTACCAAGATAATATTATATTCCGTAGTATTTATTCTTGCAACTGGCTGACTCATGATTGTTGTGTTCCATGATGATCTCTGGATATAGTTACTTTTTGCATTGTGAAATGATTCTCGGGGTGATTTTGTCAATGGGGAGCTTTTGGAGGCGGGACTCTCACTTGTCGGGTTTCAGTCCCGCCTCCAACAACTTCTGGCCAACCCACGCTATTTTCCCTTGATTGACCTTGTTAAGCCCGCCCAGCGAGCTTAGCAGGCCAATTAAGGGAAAGCCGGTTGCAGAGAACGTCAACGTATGACGTTTCAGCTGTCAAAAATTTTTGACAGATGAATTGTCATCGTTTGACAGCTCTGTGAAGCTGTCAAACACTGACATTCTCTGTAGTTTGATGAGGTCTTGAATTCAAGACCTCATCTAACATCTTTCTTTTGCAGAAATGAGATGGTTGTTGTATTGGAGAATGCAACGGCCATCTGTCATTTCCAACACGGAAGCCCGAGACTCTCTGCATACACACCGACTGAAGCCTGCAGGAAGAAACAAAGGTAAATACACTTTTACTAACACTTTACACTTACCTCAGATACTCACCTCTCCACTTTTGCACCATCACTTACCTTCACAGCACACTTTTGCACCCGCAGACCCCCTACTCGCCTCGCTGACCTGGCGGGTTTCAGAGCCTTCAGGAAGCCCGCACTTGAGGGCAAAAAGGGGATAATCCTAATTTCTGCCTGTTAACAGGCAGTTAATAGGCTTTAATCCCTTCCCGCCTCCAACGGGATGGGACCCGGCACGGGACGGCTACCCGCCTCCTAGGAAGATGGCATGGGGGCGGGTTGGGCACCCACCCCCAAATTCTGCCACTTTCTCGGCAGTCCCGCCTCCCCAGGGCTGGCAAAATCGCCCCCTGAGTCTCTCTCGGAAGAAGGTGGGGGAAGAGAAAGGTCAATAAAATGTTTGAACACTTAACACAATTTCCTTCATGGTATCAAAAATAGAGACAGGAGAAATTATAATGGGGAATAAGGAAATGGCAGAGACCTTAAACAAATACTTTGGCCGTGATTTTACTCACTACGGCGGGTCTGGGGCGAGTGATGTCAGTGGCGGGTCGCAACCCCGCTGCTGGCTCCATCCCACTGTAAAATGATTTTCCATTGATTGGGCTTGTTAAGCCCACCCAGTTCTTTCCCGGCCCAATTAGAGGAAGCGGGTCTGGTGACGTCATTTGATGACGCGTCATCAGCCGATTTCTGTAAAGGGACCATGGCCAACTTTGTCTTGACATTTGTGCTGTCAGTGTTCTACAGCATTGAGGTGCTGCAAACACTGACGAGCACTGCGCAAAGGCACAGGGCTGCACCCAGGCTCTCCCATGACTCCCTCCATATGCTTACAATTTTCTGTAGGGGGGCGGGGTCCACAGAGGCGGGCGGGGTTTCCCGCCGTCCCTGCCGACTTTAACGCCAGGTCCTGATTTGCATGTGAGGCCTCAGTTTCCTGCCCTCTGGCTGGCTGCAGAGAGGGAGCGAGGGTTCGGTCCAGCGGAAGGATAGGAGTGGGGGTTGGGGCTCGGTCGGGGTTCTCGGGGAGTGGGGGAGAGTCGTTGGGGGATCGGGAGGCAGCAGGGGGGCTCATTCGGCGAGCAGGGGGGAGTCGTTTGGGGATCGGGAGGGCGGCCAGGGATCGTGGCGGAGTGGTTCAGTGAGGGGTTGGGGGGGGGGGGGCGGGGAGAGAGAGGAGGGAGGGGGGCGGTGGTGGTGGCCTGGATCCAGGAGGTAGGTATAAAACCACTTATCTCCTGGATCCAGCAGTCCCTGCCTCGCTTTAACTGCCGGGTTTCACGAATTGTGTGAAACCCGTCCACATGCAGTTAAATTCAAAAGGGAGGTGAAAAAAGAGGCTTCCAGCCTCATTATAATATTTAAATTCATCCACCCCCTGGGAGCGTGTTGGTCGCCCATCCCCCACCCCCATCCCGCCACTGTTGAAACCGGAAGTGGATGGCTTGGAGGCCGGATCAGGTCGGGAATCACTTTTTTAACAATTTAACTGCCCCCACGCTCCAAATCCACCCTTTTTTTCAGGGGAAAATTCTGGTCAAAGAGCCTGCAAAGGGATATAGACAGATTAAGTGAGTGGGCAAGAACATGACCGATGGAATATAATGTGGAGAAATGTGAAGTCATCCACTTGGGTAGGAAAAATAGGAAAGCAGAATTTTTCTAAAAAGACGACAGCCTGGGAAATGTTGGTATTCAGAGGGACCTGGGTGTCCTTGTACACGAATCATAGAAAGTTAACATGCAGGTACAGCAAGCAATTAGGAAAGCAAATGGTATGTTAGCCTAGGTCACTCGTGGAAAAAAATATTGGTGCCGGCTTAATGGGCAAATGTCCTGTGTCAAATGCTCTAATATTCTATTGCAAAGATGCTAGTGAGTGGCCCTGCACTATTTGCAATATTCCACTGTTTACCGCCCCCCACAAAAAAAAATCTTGTACAAAACAGCTGCCAAGGTTTGAGTAAGAGCTGGACTGTCATTAGTTTTACATTCTTTGGCACTAATAATAGTGTTGGATACAAGACCAATATAAGCTGACCTTACTTGTGAAAGACTGTGCTTCCTAAGTTATGAAACTGCTGCTCTTCTGACTACAAATAGTAAATTTATTTTGCAATTCACTTTCCATTCTCTCATCATCCCAGTTTTAAACTTTAAAAAGTAAAGTGTAGTTCCTGTTGGAAGGAGGAACTGGGGGTGGAATTCAATGTCGGCAGAGGCGCAAAATTGGATCGGCCACCGCTTATACACTCTGCCCAAGTTTTCTTTCCATTGACCATTTTTCACCCTGCCCAAGTTGAATTTCACACCAAATCATTATAGCTCACAATAATTGGCACTCCGTCAGGATTCCAGAAAGGGGAATTGTAAATAGTTAACATTTATAAGCAGATAGCTGTCTCGAAGTAATTGTGATAAAATTGCTATGATGTATGTTGTGCAGCACTTCCACAAGGATGGAAAGCTTCAGTGGTTTAATCATTCAAGGTAAACTACATGCACTGAACTACTGACTTCAAAAATAGAATATTTAATATAGCATGTTATGATATTTCATTAATAGTTTAATATAGTTATTATTTTGAACTCAAGTGTTTATAGACTTTTACTTTGGAATTCTTTCAAATTTTGTCTTAACTCCAGAGTAAACTTGCTCGTATAAATGTGCCTTTTCATAACAGCTGCTAGCTAAATTAAGCACAGATCGTCAGCTTCAAATCATGCACTACCACTTTAGAAACTGTAAGCTGATCTAATAGTTGAGCCAAGTAGATTGCTTGGGCACAACCACTTCACAGTACACTAAACACAGCCAATTATTTGTGCTGTCACAAATAAGATTCAGATGTTAGTATAGTGATGATGAGCCTCATTTTTACAAAACTACGCTGTTTCAAGAAAGTCTGCTGATCTGGAGTGCTCATCTTCTGTTTCTGTATTGACCCTAAACCCAGCCGATTGGTCATAACACTAGTGCACACTGGGGATGGCAGTTTGAATTTATTTTTTAAAATATTACCATCCTATACCTAAAGATAGACCAATTTGCCATGTGAAACAAAAGTGCAAGCACAGTATAGCTCTGCAAGACTTGAGCAGCAGAACCACCAGCGCCAGCCAAATTTTTATCGTTAGTGCAACAGTTTCTGCTTAGAAACCGAAACCGAAAACATTGAAAACACACGACAGGTTAGGTCGTATGAAAAATAAAAGGTTAACTGGCATATTGATACAATCCAAATAGGGGGAGGCAGGAGAATATAGATGGAAATAGTATATATGTAGCATCTGATTTTTTTTCTCTGCATATGTAATATATGCACAGACATGATTCCTTTTTAAAAAATGTTTATATATTATCCTACCTCCTCTTTTCAAACTGCCTCTCCTAGTCCAAAGAAGAGTTTGTGCCCAAAACATTAACTGGTCTGTTCTCTCCACGTGCTGATTCACTTGCTGTGTGTTTTCAGCATTTTCTGTTTTTGTTCAATTCCCAGCATCTTCAAAATGTTACTTTTTACATTTGCTTACATCTGCTTTGATCAACACACTTGGGAAACTTCAATATTCTTTGTAAAACTGAATGTATCTTTAATTCTTATGAAACTGGATGGGGAGGAAGAGGATCCTGGACTTTCTGGCATTAATGCTGCATTCTCTTCTACGCAGATCTCACTTGAATTCAATGCTCGGGTCAGTCCAAGAATGTTTACCAAGGAGATCCTGGCTTTCAAAGTACTCTTAATTTTCTTGGCCTAATGAAAACAATAAAGGTTTCCTCTCCCTCTATTAAGTTAATCATCTGTTCTTCTGCAAACATCAACCTCCCCTGAACCTTGGACCCTTTAAACAAAGTTATACAAAACAAGTTCATCACAGGAACACATTACATAATTGCTTTACAGCCATTTCCATCTAGCATGCATATTTTCATACAGACATAAGAGTCGTATATTGAAAGTACTTAAGGTTCAATGTACAAATCCATAATTCATATTTCTACGTAGTATCATTTTACATGCTCGGATTGAATTTACAAAATTCAAAGGGTCTTCACAAAAATTGCCAAACAACATTGGCTGAAGACTTGGACTCAACATCGAATTCAACAATTTCAGACCATAACCTCTGCCCCTATTTTTACAGATGGCAGCTGTTGATTCTGCTATATCCATTTACATCTCTTCTAGACTCATATTTTGTTTCTTTACTTGACCCATTACCATCTCCTTTTGCTTTGTACAATCATACCTTTTGTCATTTAATCACTCCTGCCTTCCACCCCATCACAGACCTTCCCTTTTGTACTTTCCTGCCCTTCCCTTTCCCTGCCCTGCACTTGCTTAAAATCTGTTACATCTCTAACTTTTTCCAGTTCTGATGAAGGGTCATCGACCTGAAACGTTAATTCTGTTTCTCTCTCCACAGATGCTGCCTGACCTGCTGAGTTTTTCCAGCATTTTCTGTTTTTTTTAATTTCAGATTTCCAGCATCCACAGTATTTTGCTTTTGTAATAATTTTAATTTCCAGTTTGCAGAAATCTTTCTGTGCAATAACTTCTCTGTACGTCAAAGTACTATTGGTGCATTTTTTTGCTCTGTTGTCATTAAGCTTTCAGCTCGACATCTGGCATTAATTCTGCTCCATGCTGTAACTTGTTTGCAGAGAATTTCTATTTTTAACTGTTTAACCAAAATGGCCTTCCAATACCAATCACTCATTACAGTCCTGAGCAGCTCCTCTCCAAAATTCACCATTTTTGGAAAGGAACTTCGAAAGCATTGTCCATAATCCGCAATCAAGCCATTAGCTACTCTGTGAAGGAGGTAACTAAGATAGCAGAATAACAGATACTTCTGAGTGATCAAGTCAGTAATATAATACGATTTTTGCTGTCATCTGAACCCCCAAGATGAAACTGCATCCTCCAGCATGTCCATTATTTTTATAATATATGCTGTGAAAGTGAGGGAGGCTTTGTTCTGTTCTGTTCTGGTGTTATGTTTCTTTGTCTTTTGCTGCTGATGGATGATGTCAACACTGACCGGATTGTCGTGCAATCTCTGGGAATTTACAAAGTGATAAAACAACATTTAATCACTGGAAAAAATGATGCACTGATGACCTTGGATGGTCGCAATATTATTTACATATACAAAACTTTCCTTATTTCTATACTATGTGAAATGAACTGCATTTTTTTAATATTCTAAATCTCTGTCTCATTTAACATTATCTTTCATTCAGGTGAAAATGGTCTTCCGATACCAATCACTCATTACAGTCCTGAGCAGCTTCCTCCACAAAATTCACCATTTTTGGAAAGGAACTTTGTATGCCGGTTAAGATGTCTCCTAGATAATTCCTCTGGATTTCTGGTAAAGTTGTTTTTGACCTTGTGTTTTTCTTTACTGTGCAACTTTCATATGAAATTGTTGAATAATGAAATGTATTTAAACAAGTTCACTTAGTAATTATGTGCTGTGACTATTATTATTCCAATGCCCTAAGTGGTAAGTCACTTGCAGTAGGACTTATTGTGTGATACAATGTTAATAGGTGCTCAGATAACTCCTAGACAGTGATGTTCCAAACAAGCATGGCTCTTGGTAGTTGATGGTATGGTAGAATTAATGAAAGTTCACAATACAAAGCATTTTGAATTCTATGATTGAATTTTTCCTTGCAGAAGGATTTTTATTCTGAGACTGAGTTGGCAGATTGATGAGGAAGTATGTGATTTGAACCTAGTATTCATTTCTGAATGAAGATGTTAGCATAAATTATACGATAATTTGTTTGCAGTGTTTGTAAATGCTTCTGAATCTTTGAAGGATGCAGTGGCCCATAATTTGCTGTCAAAATAATGGTGATGCTAATAGCACTCGCCGTTATTTATGTACAAATGCTACAGCAACTTTAGGCAAGGGGGAAATGCACGGCTAAATGCAGGAATCAAAAAGTTGCTGTCCGAGATGCGCCACTCTGCCATTAGCTTTGTGAAAGCAGCATCTCTCTCTGTCTCGCTCACCATTAAAATGCATTGAATGACGTGAAGTTGCTGTATTTGTGTGGTAGATACGAACTAAACTCACCACAAAGTTAAGTCTTGTCCATTTCAGTCTAAATCCCCTTTTAACGATATGATGAGTGTTAATTACTGCCAGTCAACTTCTCTGCCACTGAAACTTAACTATTACAAGTTTGGAGTCTTATTCCTGTAAAATGAAAACTTTTTTTTTACTCTTTTGTCTCTTTTCTCTCTCTCTCAATCCAATCTTTCTTTCCTTCTCTTTATTTCTCTTTCTGTACCTGATTTGACATTGAATTCACCCACTCTAATTTACACTTCCTTCTCCGCCCTCATGCTGTTAATTTCACAATCCTTCAATCTGATTGGTGATGGAGATACACAGTTGCTTGCTCTGTTCACTCAGGTCCCAAATGCCCGGTTTCCCTCGCTGCGACATTATCAGCTCGCACTTTCAGCAACTTGCCATGCAAAAAATGTAAAACCCTAAACGTGCAAGGGCAAGTCTAACTAACGGCAGACATCATAAGATTCACTTCCTACAGCAAATTACCGCCCATTCATGTGAAACCTGTAATTTTGAATAACTCTGAATATAAACAGCATCTGTTTTCTAAGTATCATTGTTCATTCAAACAAGTATCATTCACTTGTTAAATCCACTTCTTCCCGATTAGAGCAATTTCACTAATATTTTGACACTAGAGGGTTAATTTTACAAGATCGCGCTTCGAATGCGGAGCCTTGCCCGCGGGGAGCGAAATCTCATAAAATTATCCTTTTGAAGTCAATTTTTTGAATACATGAATCTTTCCTGACGTTATCAAAATATGCACTTTGTTGCTTAAAATCCATGAAACTGTATTTCTGCATGTAGCATAACCACAGATGACATTCACTGACCATTGTGAATTATCTTTCCTTATTCCCTTCAACCACTCTGCAGCCTTTAACGCAATCGACCACACCAACCTCTTCTGTGCCTTTTTTCTGTTGTCCTGCGTGGTGGAACTGCCCTCACTTGGTTTCACTCTTACTATCCAATCGTAGCCAGAACATCTCTACCAACGTCTTCTCTTCCCGCTCTCACATTGTCTCCGGAGTCCCCCAAGGATCTATCCTTGGTCTCCTGTTCTTCCTCATCTACATGTTGCCCCGTGGTGCCCCATCCACCACTGCCAAACTGCTTACTTGACATACAATCATGGATGAAATGCAAAATTCTTTCTGTTTTCAGCCACCACCACAAGCTCCATATCCTTGCCATAGACTCCATCCCCCTCTCCAACCAGTATCTCAGACTGAACCAGACTTCTTGCAATCTGTGTGTCCTATTTGACACCGAGCTGAGCTTTGAAACCCTTATTCTTTCCATCACAAAGACTGACTACTTCCACCTCCATTACATCGCCCGAGATGTCTCCGCTCCTGCCTCGACCCATCTGCCTCGGAAACTCTTATCCATGCCTTTGTCACCTTCAGACTCGACTATTTAAATGCACTCCTGGTCAGCCTCCCATTCTCCCCCTCTCCATATACTTCAGCTTATGCAAAACTCTGCTAACCGCTCACCCATCATCCCTATTCCCACAGACTACACTGGCTCCCCGTAGCCCAATGCCTCAAATATAAAAATCTCCTCCTCATATTTGAATCCCTTGATAGCCTCACTCCTCCCTATCCCTATAACCTCCTCCAGCCCCACAAAACCCCTCCCCTTGAACTTTGCTGACTCTGGCCTCATGCATTCCCTCTCACTTCAGCCTACCATTGGCAGCTGTATCTTCAGCCATTTAGGTCCCACTTCATAGAATTCTCTCTCTAAGCCTCTCCTCCTTTAAAACCCATATGTTTGACCATGCTTTTGGTCGCTCCGAATATCTTCTTTGCCTCAGTGTTGTTTTTTTTTCTGTGATGCGTCACGGGTTGTTTTTCTATATTAATGGATCTATGAAGCTGTTATTGCTGAATACCAAAAAGTAGAGTTCGAAATGTACAGAACCTACAGAAGAATACTGACGATGAAAGGAGTAAAATGATTGTGGTGGAGGGCACACATGTGAAGTGTATGTTATGTAGTAATTTGTTAACCGAGCATTAGTATATTTTTGTCTACGCTCTTAAACTGATTAATTGGCAGAAGGAAGTTTAACATGTTACAATCCAGACTACATTAGTGGGTTTTTAGCACACGAAGGTAAACATGCAAATTTATAATCTGCTTGTCTTCCAGACTACGTTGTTTTAATAAAATAAGCTGCTATACAGGTGGCATTAAGACAATGGAGAGAGCTGAAGACACTGAACGACAACTCAGTTATTTAAGTCCACAACAGAAAGTGCTTGCATTTATAAAGTACCTTTAACATAGAAAATATTGTAGGGTACTTTACAAAGAATAATTAAATAGATCAAGGAGACGGCAGAACAACCAAGCCACTGAAAGCTTGGTTGAAGAAATATATTTTAAGAAAGTCGTTAAAAACAAAGAGACAATTGTAGAATATGCAACTGCAGCAAACCCAGTTTGTAGCTTGATCCACAAGGAGGGAGTTCCTTAGGTGAGTTGTTCATGTTAATAAGCTGTGTGCTGTTTCATAGCTGGCCCCATGAGGGTAGAATCATGAAGTAACTGAACGGTGCCTATAGTGATGCTGTGTCCCTGCTCAGGAATAGTCAGCCCTCCTTCAGCTTCTGTCTGCCCCTTCCACACTGATATTGTATGATTCATCTTGTAATACCACATTAAAATCTGTAAAGCTTGGAACAAAAAGTTAGTATGCAGGTGCAGCAGGTGATCAAGAAGGCAAACGGAATGTTGGCTTTTATTGCTAGGGGGATAGATTATAAAAACAGGGAGGTATTGCTGCAGTTGTATAGGGTATTGGTGAGACCGCACCTAGAATACTGCATACAGTTTTGGTGTCCATACTTAAGAAAAGACATACTTGCTCTTGAGGCAGTACAAAGAAGGTTCACTCGGTTAATCCCGGGGATGAGGGGGTGGACATATGAGGAGAGGTTGAGTAGATTGGGACTCTACTCATTGGAGTTCAGAAGAATGAGAGGCGATCTTATTGAAACATATAAGATTGTGAAGGGGCTTGATCGGGTGGATGCAGTAAGGATGTTCCCAAGGATGGGTGAAACTAGAACTAGGGGGCATAATCTTAGAATAAGGGGCTGCTCTTTCAAAACTGAGATGAGGAGAAACTTCTTCACTCAGAGGGTAGTAGGTCTGTGGAATTTGCTGGCCCAGGAAGCTGTGGAAGCTACATCATTAAATAAATTTAAAACAGAAATAGACAGTTTCCTAGAAGTAAAGGGAATTAGGGGTTACGGGGAGCGGGCAGGAAATTGGACATGAGGCTGAGTTCGGATCGGTCAAGGCCCTGTGGGTGGCGGAGTGGGCCCAGGGGCTGAGTGGCCGGGTCCAGCTCCTACTTCTTGTGTTCTTTAGATTTGAGGTTAGGATCAGATCAGCCATGATCTTATTGAATGGCGGAGCAGGTTCGAGGGGCCGATTGGCCTACTCCTGCTCCTATTTCTTATAATCTTATGTTCTAACACTTGAATCTGGGATAACACCTGGTTCAAATGGGGATGGCCTGGAGTGGTATCATTAGTGAGAGGGTATAGCTTGTGTCTAAGATTGTGGCACATCTGTAACAAGAAAAGGGCATGTAAATCAATGTGCATAGTTAGATAAGTTGGTGCATAGATGGTCCATAGCATAGAAACATAGAATCTAGGAGCAGGAGTAGGCCATTCGGCCCGTCGAGCCTGCTCCGCCATTCAATACGATCATGGCTGATCATCCAAATCCAGTACCCTGTCCCTGCTTTAATCCCCACAGTACACATATCCCACCCTACCCCCGTAACCCCACGTATTTAATTCCCCCTAACATATCCCATCCTATCCCCATAACCCCACATATTTAATCCCCCCTAACACTAAGGGTCAATTTATCATAGCCAAATCAACCTAACCCACACATTTTTGGACTGTGGGAGGAAACCGGAGCACCCGGAGGAAACCCACGCAGACACGGGGAGACTGTGCAAACTCCACACAGACAGTCACCCGAGGTCAGATTCGAACCCGGGTCTCTGGCGCTGTGAGGCACCAGTGCTAACCACTATGCCACCGTGTTGCATACAGTCACTGCTTTACATTTGCACAGAGAAGGTAGGCAATAATTACACAGGTCTGGAGCATATTATTTTCCTCCAGCTTGTGCATAGAAACATAGAAACATATAAGATAGGAGCAGGAGTAGGCCATTCGGCCCCTCGAGCCTGCTCCGCCATTCAATGCAATCATGGCTGATCATCCAAATTCAGTACCCTGTCCCTGCTTTCTCCCCATATCCCTTGATCCCCTTAGCCTTAAGAAATATATCTAACTCCTTCCTGAATATATTTAATGAATTGGCCTCAACTGCCTTCTGTGGTAGAGAATTCCACAGGTTCACCACTCTCTGGGTGAAGAAATTCCTCCTCATCTCAGTCCTAAATGGCTTACCCCTTATCCTTAGACTGTGACCCCTGGTTCTGGACTCCCCCGCCATCGGGAACAGCCTTCCTGCATCTAGTCTGTCTAGTCCTGTTAGAATTTTATAAGTTTCAATGAGATCCCCTCTCATTCTTCTAAACTCTAGCGAATATAAGCCTAATCGACCCAATCTCTCTTCATATGTCATTCCTGCCATCCCAGGTATCAGTCTGGTGAATCTTTGCTGCACTCCCTCCATGGCAAGAACATCCTTCCTCCGATAAGGCGACCAAAACTGCACACAATACTCAAGGTGTGGTCTCACCAAGGCCCTGTACAACTGCAGCAAGACATCCTTGCTCCTGTACTCGAATCCTCTCGCTATGAAGGCCAACATACCATTTGCCACATTAACCGCCTGCTGCACCTGCATGCTTACCTTCAGCGACTGGTGCACAAGGACACCCAGGTCTCGTTGCACTTCCCCTTTTCCCAATCTATTGCCGTTCAGATAATAATCTGTCTTCCTGTTTTTGCCACCAAAGTGGATAACCTCGCATTTATCCACATTATACTGTATCTGCCATGCATCTGCCCAATCACCCAACCTGTCCAAATCATACTGGAGTTTCTCTGCATCCTCCTCACAACACACACGCCCACCCAGCTTTGTGTCATCTGCAAACGTGGAGATATTACATCTAGTTCCCTCGTCTAGATCATTAATATATATTGTGAATAACTGGGGTCCTAGCATCGATCCCTGCGGTACCCCACTAGTCACTGCCTGCCACTCGGAAAAAGACCCGTTTATTCCAACTCTTTGCTTCCTGTCTGCCAACCAGTTTTCTATCCAAGTTAGTATCTTACCCCCAATCCCATGTGCTTTAACTTTGCACGCTAATCTCTTATGTGGGACCTTATCGAAAGCCTTCTGAAAGTCCAAATACACCACATCGACTGGTTCTCCCTTATCTATTCTACCAGTTACATCCTCAAAAAATTCCAGTAGATTAGTCAAGCATGATTTACCTTTTGTAAATCCATGTTGACTTTGTCCGATCCTGTCACTGTTTTCCAAGTGTTCTGCTATTACATCTTTTATAATGGACTCTAGCATTTTCCCCACTACCGATGTCAAGCTTACCGGTCTATAATTCCCTGTTTTCTCTCTACCACCTTTTTTAAATAGTGGGGTTACATTAGCTACCCTCCAATCCATGGGAACTGTTCCAGAGTCTATAGAATTTTGGAAGATGACCAGCAATGCATCTACTATTTCTAGGGCCACTTCCTTAAGTACCCTAGGATGTAGATTATCAGGCCCTGGGGATTTATCGGCCTTCAATCCCGTCAATTTCCCTAACACCATTTCCCTACAAATACTGATTTCATTCAGTTCCTCTCTCTCATTAGACCCTATGGGGGAAAAATTCAGTTGGTTGCGCCTCCCGTTAGCGCCTTAAGAGGGCGCTAATGGGGCGCAAATCATCTAGTGCCCAGGCGCGGCGATGTTTGCGCCGCTCGCGAAATTAACTCATCATTTTGCGGCGGCGCTAAACACTACCGCCACGATCTCCTGCGCCGGCAGATCGTGACGTCAGTCGAGTGCGCAACGCCCTGGTATCGCCCCGGAGCGGATATTGAGTGGCGCCCCCTGCCTTACCGCCTGACGCTAGCAACGACATGTTGAGCAGAGCGTTTTGCAGTCATGAAGGAACTGGGGGAGCGCTATTTAAAGGCGACCGCTTCCTGCCTGTTATTGTTGTTGCCATTTTTGAACCACGCATTCTGAGAGAGAGGGAGAGAGACTTCTGGAGAGATTCAACGCTGTGTGAAGGAGTTTTGGGTACTGAGCAGCACTTTGCAGGTTCATTTTGATTTGCCATTCCTTGTATCGATTTAGAAGAGATTGTGGGGGCTGCACTCTGAGCTCTTTCCCTGGTACTCTCCATTGTTCTTTCCAGCAGATTTGATGTGCAGGTCTCTCCAGGCCGAGATTCAAGGCTGCAATGAGCAGGATGTAGATGGAAAGCAAGATCAACCATCCCCTTTAAGAACTGGCCCGTGCCATTGTGTGTGTGTTCCATTGCTGACTGACCTCACATGAGCTTCGCCAGCGCTCTGAAGTAACGCCTCGCTCCTCGGCCTTTGCGCCTTAAGACAGGTGTGAAGCGCCTGATTTAGCGCTCCAATCACCTCCAGGGGCGATAAAAGTTAAGTTTGCAGTCGGTGGCGATAATTAGCACCAGGCGCTAATCTTTGCGCCCGGCCGATAATTGCGCCCCAAATGGGGCGATACTGAATTTCTCCCCCTATGTTCCCTGACATCTCTAGGAGTTTATTTGTGTCCTCATTTGTGAAGACAGAACCAAAGTATATATTTAATTGGTCTGCCATTTCTTTGTTTCCCCATTATAAATTCCCCTGATTCTGACTGCAAGGGACCTATGCTTGACTTCACCAATCTTTTTCTCTTCACATATCTATACCATGTATAGCTTCCCAGTTGCTGACTTCCATGCACCTGTCTTTGAAGTGAGTTTAGAACTACTGAGATCCTCTACCTATTTCCATTCTGAAGACATTTTTCTGTAAAGAGAGGATAAATACGCATTGAATGAGCAAATAACTTATGCTGTGTATTTTAGGCAGTAGCACAGTTTTACATAAGTACATAAGTACATAAGAAATAGGAGCAGGAGTAGGCCAATCGGCCCCTCGAGCCTGCTCCGCCATTCAATAAGATCATGGCTGATCTGATCCTAACCGCCAATCTACTATCTATCACAGAACCATCTCCTGCATCTAACAGAATTGCACACACAAAATAGGAGCAGAATCAGGCTACACAGTCCCTGGGCCCGCTCCACTACCCACAGGGCCATGACCGATCCGAACCTAGACTCATGTCCAAATTCCTGCCCGCTCCCCGTAACCCTTAATGCCCTTTACTTCTAGGAAACTGTCTATTTCTGTTTTAAATTTAATTAATGTTGTAGCTTCTACAGCTTTTTGTGGCAGCATATTCCATGGACCTACCACCCTCTGAGTGAAGTAGTTCCTCCTCATCTCAGTTTTGAAAGAGCAGCCCCTTATTCTAAGACTATGTCCCCTAGTTCTCGTCTCACCCGTCATCGGGAACATCCTCCCCGCATCCACCCGATCCAACCCCTTCACAATCTTATATGTTTCAATAAGATCGCCTCTCATTCTTCTGAACTCCAATGAGTAGAGTCCCAATCTACCCAACCTCTCCTCATATGACCACCCCCTCATCCCCGGGATTAACCGAGTGAACCTTTTTTGCACTGCCTCGAGAGCAAGGATGTCTTTCCTTAAGTAAGGACACCAAAACTGTATGCAGTATTCCAGGTGCGGTCTCACCAATACCTTGTACAACTGAAGCAATACCTCCCTATTTTTATATTCTATCCCCCTAGCAATGAAAGCCAACATTCCATTTGCCTTCTTAATCACTTGCTGCACCTGCATACTAACCTTTTGAGTTTCGTGCACCAGGACCCCCAGATCCCTTTGCACTTCAGTACTCTCCAGTTTCTTGCCATTAAGATAATAAATTGCTCTAGGATTTTTCCTGCCAAAGTGCATCACCTCACACTTTCCAGTGTTGTATTCCATCTGCCAAATCTCTGCCCACTTACTTAGCCTGTCTATGTCCCCTTGCAGGTTTTTTATGTCCTCCTCACTCACTACTTTCCCTCCCATCTTAGTATCATCTGCAAATTTTGATATGTTACACTTGGTCCCTTCCTCCAAATCGTTAATATAGATTGTAAAGAGTTGGGGACCCAGCACTGACCCCTGTGGAACACCACTAGTTACTGATTGCCAGTCTGAGAATGAACCATTTATCCCAACTCTTTGCTTTCTGTTAGATAGCCAATCCTCTATCCATGCCAGAATATTACCCCCAATCCCGTGATTTTTTACCTTAAGCAATAATCTTTTGTGTGGCACCTTGTCAAATGCCTTTTGGAAGTCTAAATACACTACGTCCACTGGTTCCCCTTTATCCACTCTATATGTTACTTCCTCAAAGAACTCCAGCAAATTTGTCAAACATGACTTCCCCTTCGTAAAACCATGCTGACTTTGTCCTATTAAATTATGATTATCCAAATGTCCTGTTACTGTTTCCTTAATAATGGACTCCAAAATTTTACCTACCACAGATGTTAGGCTAACCGGTCTATAGTTACCAGCCTTCTGTCTACTGCCCTTTTTAAATAAGGGTGTTACATTAGCAGTTTTCCAGTCTGCCGGGACCTTAGCGGAATCCAGGGAGTTTTGAAAAATTATTACCAATGCATCTACAATCCCTACCGCCACTTCCTTCAAGACTCTAGGATGTAAGCCATCAGGTCCAGGTGATTTATCCGCCTTGAGTCCCATTATTTTACCGAGTACCACTTCCTTAGTGATTTTGATCGTGTTTAGCTCCTCTCCCCCTATAGCCCCCTGTTTGTCCAGTGTTGGGATATTCTTAGTGTCTTCTACTGTAAAGACTGATACAAAATATTCATTCAGTGTTTTTGCCATCTCCATATTTCCCACCATTAATTTCCTGGTCTCATCCTCTAAGGGACCAACATTTACTTTAGCCACCCTTTTTCTTTTTATATAACTATAAAAACTCTTACTATCTGTTTTTATATTTTTTGCTAATTTACTTTCATAATCTATCTTCCCTTTCTTAATCAATCTTTTTGTTATTTTTTGCTGCCTTTTAAAGTTTTCCCAATCCTCCGTCCTCCCACTAGATTTCGCTACCTTATATGCCCTTGTTTTTAGTCGAATACTATCCTTAATTTCTTTACTTAGCCACGGATGACTGTCCTTTCTTTTACACCCTTTTCTTTTCAGTGGAATATATTTTTTTTGGAAGTTGTAAAATAACTCCTTGAATGTACACCACTGATCATGTGTCGTCTTACCCTTTAATCTATTTTCCCAATCCACTCTACTCAATTCCGCTCGCATACCTTCATAGTCTCCTTTATTCAAGCTTAGCACGCTTGTTTGAGATCCAACCTTCTCACCCTCTAATTGAATATGGAATTCAACCATGTTATGGTCACTCATTCCAAGGGGATCCTTTACTAGGACATTTTTAATTAATCCTGTCTCGTTACACAGGACCAGATCTAAGGTTGCTTGCCCCCTGGTCGGTTCAGTTACATACTGCTCAAGAAACCCATCCCTAATACACTCAATGAACTCATCCTCAAGGCAGCCCTGCCCCATTTGATTTGTCCAATTAATATGATAGTTAAAATCCCCCATAATTATAGATGTTCCCTTATTACATGCCTCAACTATTTCCTGATTGATACTCCGTCCAACAGAGTTGCAACTGTTCGGAGGCCTATAGACTACGCCCACTAGTGTTTTTTTCCCCTTATTATTCCTTATCTCCACCCAAACTGTTTCATTATCATGATTTTTTGACCCAATATCATTACTCTGTATTACAGTGATTCCTTCCTTTATTAACATAGCCACCCCACCTCCCCTTCCTTCCTGCCTGTCCTTCCTGATCGTTAAATAACCTGGTATGTTTAATTCCCAGGCATTGTCACCCTGCAGCCATGTTTCTGTAATGGCCACAATATCATAACCATATGTAGTTATTTGTGCCATTAACTCGTCTATTTTGTTACGAATGCTACGTGCATTCAGATAGAGAACTTTCAAATATGCTTTGTGGCACTTAGTTCCTGCTTTTTCACTTTTTACCACTTTACCTTTTACTCCACACACTCTGTCCCTTCCTGCCACGCTCTGATTTGTGATTCCCCTACTGCTACCTATGTCTATGACCCTCTCTGTTGTCATTTTTATTTTTTGCTCTCTTGAAACCTCCCCCCCACTAATTAGTTTAAAGCCCTCTCCACAGCCCTAGTTATTCGATTCGCCAGGACACTAGTCCCAGCACTGGCCAAGTGAAGTCCGTCCCAACGGAACAGCTCTCTCCTGCCCCAGTACTGGTGCCAGTGTCCCAAGAAGCAAAACCCATTTTTCCCACACCAGTCTTTGAGCCACGCATTCAACTCCCTGATTTTATTTACCCTAGCCAAATTTGCTCGTGGCTCAGGTAGTAATCCAGAGATTATTACCCTCGAGGTTCTGCTTTTTAATTTGGCCCCTAGCTGCTCAAACTCCCTCAGCAGAACCTCTTTCCTTGTCCGATCTATGTCATTGGTACCAACATGGACCACGACAACTGGATCCTCCCCCTCCCACTCCAAGTTTCTCTCCAGCCCAGAGGAGATGTCCTTAACCCTGGCACCGGGCAGGCAACACAGCCTTCGGGACTCTCGCTCTTGGCTGCAAAGAACCCTATCTATCCCCCTAATGATACTATCCCCTACCACTACAACATTTCTTTTTACTCCCCCCACTTGAATGGCCCCCCGTACCACGGTGCTGTGGCCAGGTTGCTCATCCTCCCTGCAGTCCCCGCTCCCGTCCCCACAGGGAGTAAGAACCTCGAACCTGTTGGACAAGAGCAAGGGCTGCGGCTCCTCCGACACTACCTCCTGGGTCCCTGTACCTGCCTCACTCGTAGTCACACCTTCCTGTCCCTGACCACGGGCTACTTCTGAATTAGTTACTCTAATTGGTGTGACTACCTCCTGAAACACGGAGTCCAGGTAACTCTCCCCCTCCCTGATGTGTCGCAGTGTTTGAAGCTCGGACTCCAGCTCATCAACACGGAGCCGGAGTTCCTCGAGCAGCCAACACTTACTGCAAATGTGTTCACCGTGAACATCAATGGTGTCCACCAGCTCCCACATATTGCAGCAGTAACACATCACCTGCTCTCCCATTCTATGTAATTAATTAAAAATTTATTATTTACCCTTCAGTTAATTTATGCCAGCAGCCTCCGCTACACCACAGATACCCGAGAAACAATAAAATTGAAGTTTTGTATAAAAAAAAGAGAAATACTCACCAACCAATCACTTACCTGCTTTCTGGTGACGTCACACTTCGATTTTATTTTACCTCTCTCCTGCTCTCGGCTTGGTGAAAGCCTACCTGGTCGCTGCCGCCTTTTACCGCCGCCGCCTCGCCGCTGTTGCTCCACCCAGGTCCGCCGCCTCTGTGGGCCTACCTGGTCGCTGCCGCCTTTTACCGCCGCCGCCTCGCCGCTGTTGCTCCACCCAGGTCCGCCGCCTCTGTGGGCCTACCTGGTCGCTGCCGCCTTTTACCGCCGCCGCCTCGCCGCTGTTGCTCCACCCAGGTCCGCCGCCTCTGTGGGCCTACCTGGTCGCTGCCGCCTTTTACCGCCGCCGCCTCGCCGCTGTTGCTCCACCCAGGTCCGCCGCCTCTGTCTTTTGTGGTCTTGTGCATAGGCAGTAGCACAGTTTTGTGGTCTTGTGCAGAGCCTGAAAGTAAAAAAGCTTCTCTACAGAATGTTTGAGAGCTGACTGATGCATAAAATCACAGAGCAGGATTCTTCTAATGCTTACTTCTATTTACAGCTTTAGTTAGTGCCTATGTCAGATCAGAGCACCAGCATAAAGGGCTGGAATTTGGTAAAAAAAAATAATGGTGTGAATGACACACGCCTTTATTAATATGCAAATTGGCCAGCAACTTGTGACGAGCAAGAAACACCCTGTAAATTGCGAATTGCCACAAGCTGCTGGATTTTTTGCACTGCTTCACCGTTAGTTTTGCGAAAATGGCAATCCCGCCCTTAACCTCCCCATCAGTTTTATGAAGTTCCTGCATTTGCATGTTAATTGTCCATTAAACTCACCACAAAGTTAAGTCTAGTAACTAATAGCATAAGTACCCTTTCAAAAATGTGATAGTTGTTGATGACTGCCAATCAACCTCTCTGGCCCAGAAAATTAACAATTAAAAGTGTGAAGTCTTATTCCGTCAGGTAGTGAATTGTTATTGGAGATTTTTTAAATGTCAAATTTTACATTTTTAATTTTTTTTCTTTATTTTCCTTTCTGTCTCTTTTTTTCTCTCTCTTAATCCAATCTTTCTTTCGCTTTCTTTATTTCTCTTTATGTACCTGATTTGACATTGAATTCACCCACTCTAGTTCACCATCCTTCTCAGTCCTTTATTTCTCAATCCTTAAATCTCATTCGTTAAGGAAATACACTGCTGGTCCTATCGTTCACCAAGGTCTCAGATGCTGTGTTGCCCTTGCTGTCATCAGCTCACACTGGCAACAACATTTTGACCTGAACGGTGCAGTAAAAAGTCTAACTAACTTGGCATGCAGAGAGATGCCCCGCTCCAGCAAATTCTAGCCTAATGTGTTTAATGGGTCAGTGGATGCTTTCTTTTACCAATGGGCACAACATAGCTTGTTTTGTATAATGTCCCCTAGTTTTATGGTTTTCATTTAATTTTAGTTATTTTAATTTTAATTATTCATTTGGGTGGGCTAGCTCCTGCATATATTTTTCCGTAGTGTCCTCCCTCTAAGAGGCAGCACAGTACCTAATAATGTAGCCTTGTGCCGTTGGGCTATGTCAAACCCCACAATCTATTGCAAAAAATGCTCATGGGGTTGGGGGTAATATAGAACATAAGAACATGAGAAATAGGAGCTGGAGTAGGCCATTTGGCTCTTTGAGCCTGCTCCGCCATTCAACAAGATCATGGCTGATCATCTTCCTCAACTCCACCTTCCCGCACTATCCCCATATCCCTTAATTCCCTTAGTTCCCAAAAATGTATTGACCTCTGTCTTGAATAAACTCAACGACTGAGCATCCATAGCTCTCTGGGGTAGAGAATTCCAAAGAGTCACAACCCTTTGAGTGAAAAAATTTCTCCTCATCTCGGTCCTAAATGGCCGACCCCTTATTCCGAGACTGTGACCTCATGTTCTAGATTCTCTAGCCAGGGGAAACATTTTCCCAGCATTAACCCTGTCAAGCCCCTTAAGAATTTTATGTTTCAATTAGATCACCTCTCATTCTTCTAAACTCTAGGGAATATAGACCTAGGGCTAAAAATTAAACGGGGCGCTACTTTTAGCACCCCGGAAAAATTAGCGCCCCCGCGACGAAAATTGAGTGATAGCGTCCCAAGAGGGAAGCGGGGCGCTATTGGAAGCGCCCCGCATCCCTCTTGGGGTGCTGCGAGGGAATATTGTGGTGCTACGTGCCACGCGCTGCGGCACGTTGCGCCGCGGTATTGCGGGCCTTCCTCCCCTTATAGGGGAGGGGCCTTGCACAGCGCGACCCGGGGCCCAGCTGGGCTCCCGGGGATTGGGAGTGTCGGCAAAGGGCCGGGCACTCGAGAAGTGCCGGGCTCTTGGGAGTGCAGCAGGCACTCCGCGGGGCGGGGGGGGGGTGTTTCTGGAGGCCGGGGCCGGGACCGCAGGCAGGTGCTGGCAGGCGGCCAGCAACAAAAATGGCCGCCCCGCACCTCTCCTTTAAATAGCGCCTCCGCGGCTGCAGGTAAGCCCCCCTGACCCCGTCGGACATAGCGTCCGGCGGTAAGTCAGAGGGCGCTCCCGAAGATTGCGAGTGGGGCGCTGTGCACGCCGATGACGTCATCGCTGGCGGCGCAGTGCCGTGGGGCACTACCGGTTAGCGCTGCCGCTAACCTCCCACTGAATTTCGCTCTTAGGGCGCTAACGGGAGGCGCAAAGCAACCAAATTTTTGCCCCTTAGTCTCCTTAATCTCTCCTCATGGGTCAATCCCCTCATCCCAGGAACCAGTCTAGTGAACCTTTGTTGCACTCCCTCTAAGGCAAGTATGTCTTTCCTTAGGTAAGGAGACCAGAACTGTACACAGTACTCCAGGTGTGGCCTCACCAATGCCCTGTATAATTGTAGTTTAACTTCTTTACTCTTATATTCTAATCCCTTTGTAACAAAAGCTAACATACCATTTCCTTTCCTAATTGCTTGCTATACCTGCATGTTAACTTCCTGTGATTCATGTGCAAGGACACCCAGGTCCCTCTGAATGCAAACATTTCCCAGTCTCTCACCATTCAAAAAATATTCTGCTTATTTGTTTTTCCTACTGAAGTGGATAACTTCACACTTCCCCACATTGTATTCCATTTGCCATGTTCTTGCTCACTCAGTCAACCTGTCTATATCTCTCTGCAGCCTCTTTTGTGTCCTCCTCACAGCTTACTTTCCCACCAAACTTAGTATCATCAGCAAACTTGGTACGTTATACACAGTCCTTTCATCTAAATCATTCAAAAAAAATTGTAAATAGCTGAGGCCCAAGCACTGATCCTTGCGCTAGTTACAGCCTGCTACCCGAAAAAGTCCCGTTTATTCCTACTCTCTGTTTTCTGTCTATTAGCTAATCCTCAATCCATGCTAATATATTACCCCCAATCCCATGGGTCCTAATTTTGTGGAAAATCCTCTTGTGTGGCACCTTATCAAATTCTTTTTGAAAATCCAAATACACTACATCCACTGGTTCCCCCTTATCTATCCTACTCGTTACATCTTCAAAAAACTCTAACAGATTTGACAAACATGATTTCCCTTTCATAAAACCATGTTGACTCTGCCTAATCATATTACGATTTTCTAAGTGCCCTGTTACCACGTTCCTAATAATAGATTCTAGCATTTTGCCTACTACTGATGTCAGGCTAACTGGTCTATAGTTCCCCGTTTTTTCTCTTCCTCCTTTCTCAAATAGCAGTGTTATGTTTGCTACCTTCCAATCCTTGGGGACTGTTCTAGAATCTAGGGAATTCTGGAAGATTAATACCAGTGTATCCACTATCTCTGCAGCAACCTCTTTTAAAACTCTAGGATGCAGGTCATCAGGTCCAGGGGATTTGTCGCCATTAATTTCTCCAGTACTATGTCTTTACTTAAACTGAATTCTTTAAGCGCCTCATTCTCTCTAGACACTTGGTTCCCCGTTATTTCTGGAATGTTTTTTGTGTCTTCTACCGTGAAGACTGATACAAAGGGCTGAATTTTACCAGCCCTGAGGAGGCGGGTTTGGAGGCGGGACTGCTGGGAAAATCAAAAAGAATGGGAGTGGGTCCCGAACCCGCTCCCAACCCACCTCCAACCAATCTTCCCGGGAGTCAGGTCTCCGATTTGCGCAGGGACCCGACTCCTAGCGGCGGGAAGAGGATTATAGCCACTTAACTGCCTCTTAACAGGTAGTTAACAGGCAGTTAAGAGGATTTTTCCCATTTTGCGACTTCTGCTGCGGGCTTCTCGACGTCGGGGAACCCCGCCAGGGTAAGTGAGGCGTGCTGTGGGTCTGTTGTAATGTTTGTGTATAGATGACAGCTGCAGAAATGGTGTGAAGGATCCAATGGGACACTGGTGAGTATCAGAGGTAAGGAAATGTTGGGAAAGTCATTTTTAATGTGTTCAGATTTTTCTGCAGGTGACAAGCTTTGAAGTGTTTGTGTGGCCTCACCTCATTGCGAGAAGTGACAGATCGTTTCTGTACCCTCACCTGCAGTTGCCATCTGTTTTATCCTAAGAGGAGAGTCATTGGAGAGTCTGGGTACAAGGGCTCACCTTTGTACAGTGATTGTCAGTGTTTGACAGCACTTCAGTGCTGTCAAACACTGTCAAATCGTCTGTCAAAAATAGATGGTTCATGTGCCTTTAAGAAAACCGGCAGATGAAGCGTCATCAACTGACGTCATCTGACACCGGCTTTCCCTTAATTGGCCAGCAAGCCCACAGGGCGGGCTTAACAAGGCCAGTCAGGGGAAAATAGCGTCTGTGTGTCGTACGTCGCTGGGGGCGGGACTAGAACCCGGAAGGCAGCAGTCCCGCCCCCAACTCGTCTCAGTAAGTAAAATCCAGCCCAAATATTTGTTTAATGTCTCTGCCATTTCCTTATTGCCCATTATAATTTCTCCTTTCTCTGCCTCTAATGGGCCCACGTTGACTTTCACTAATCTCTTCCTATTTACATACCTATAGAAACGTTTACAATCTGTTTTTATGTCTCTTGTTAATTTACTCACATATTCTTTTTTCTGTTTCCTTATCAATTTCTTGGTCCTCCTTTGCTGAATTCTAAAAGCCTCCCAATCCTCAGGCTTAGTACACTTTTTGGCAACATTATAAGCCTCTTCCTTTGATCAAATACGATCTTTAACCTCTCTTATTACCACGGTTGGACCACTTTTCCTGTGGGTTTTTTGTGCCTTAGAGGAATGTATATTTGTTGTAAATTATGGATTAATTCTTTAAATGCTACCCGTTGCTTCTCTACTGTCATACCTTTTAATGTAGTTTCCCAATCTACCTTAGCCAACTCGCCCCTCATACCTACGTAGTTTGCTTTGTTTAGATTTAAGACCTTAGTTTTGGATTTAACTAAGTCACTTTCAAACTCAATATAAAATTCTATCATATTATGGTCACCCTTCCCTTAAGGCCCTTTTACTACAAGGATATTAATTAACCCTTTCTCATTGCACAATACTATATCTAAAATAGCCTGTTCCCTAGTTGATTCCTCAACATACTGATCTAGAAAACTATCTTGCATACATTCCATGAATTCGTCCTCCACACTATTACTGCAAATTTGGTTTGCCCAGTCTATATGTAGATTAAAGTCCCCCATGATCACTGTATTGTTACTTTCGCCTCTAATTTCCTGATTTATACTCTGCCCTACATTACAACTACTGTTTGGGGGCCTATAAACAACTCCCACCAATGTTTTCTGCCCCTTGCTGTTTCGTAGCTCCACCCAAACTGATTCTACTTCTTGATTTTCTGAGCTAAGATCCTTTCTCTCTACTGTCTTTATCCCATCCTTTATTATCAGGGCTACCCCTCCTCCTTTTCCATTTTGCCTATCTCTTCTAAAAGGTAAGTATCCTGGAATATTATGTTCCCAACCTTAGAAGGCCAGTGGATTGGGAAATTTTTAGAAACCAGCAAAGGACGACAAAAAAAAATAATAGAGAGAGAAGATAGATTATGAGAGTAAACTAGCAAGAAATATAAAAACAAACAGCAAGAGCTTCTACATGTATATAAAAAGGAAGAGAGTAACAAAAGTAAACGTTGGTCCCTTAGAGGATGAGACTGGGGAATTAATAATGGGAAACAGGGAAATGGCAGAGACTTTGAACAAATATTTTGTATCGGTCTTCATGGTAGAAGACACTAAAAGCATCCCAGTAATAATAGATAATCAAGGGGCTATAGGGAGGGGGGAACTTAAAACAATCACCATCACTAGAGGAAAAAGTACTAGGCAAACTTATAGGACTAAAGGTGGACAAGTCCCCTGGACCTGATGGCCTGCATCCTAGGGTCTTAAAAGAAGTGGCTGCAGAGATAGTGGATGCATTGGTTGTAATCTACCAAAATCCCCTAGATTCTGGAGAGGTCCCAACGGATTGGAAAACCACAAATATAACACTAATATTCAAGAAAGGAGGGAGACAGAAAGCAGGAAACTATCGACCAGTTAGCTTAACATCTGCCATTGGGAAAATGCTGAAGTCCATTATTAAGGAAGTAGTAGCAGGACATTTAGAAAATCATAATATAGTCAAGCAGAGTCAGCATGGTTTTATGAAAGGGAAATTATGTTTGACAAATTTGCTAGAGTTCTTTGAGGATGTAACGAGCAAGGAGGATAAAGGGGAACCAGTAGATGTAGTGTATTTGGATTTCCAGAAGGCATTCGATAAGGAACCACATAAAAGGTTACTGCACAAGATAAGAGCTCATGGGGTTGGGGGTAATATATTGGCATGGATAGAGGATTGGCTAACTAACAGAAAACAGAGAGTCGGGATAAATGAGTAATTTTCGGGTTGGCAAACTGTAACTAGTGGGGTGCCACAGGGATCAGTCCTCGAGCCTCAGCTGTTTACAATCTATATTAATGACTTGGATGACGGGATCGAGTGTAATGCAGCCAAATTTGCTGATGATGCAAAGATAGGTGGGAAAGCAAGTTGTGAAGAGGACACAAAGAATCTGCAAAGGTATATAGATAGCTTAAGCGAGTGGGCAAAAATTTGGCAGATGGAGTATAATGTGGGAAAATGTGAGGTTATCCATTTTGGTAGGAAAAATAAAAGAGCAAATTATTATTTAAATGGAGGGAGACTACAAAATGCTGCGGTACAGAGCGATCTGGGGGTCCTTGTACATGAAACACAAAAAGTTAGCATGCAGGTACACCAAGTAATTAGGAAGGCAAATGGAATGTTGGCCTTTATTGCAAGGGGGATGGAGTATAAAAGTAGTGAAGTCTTACTACAACTGTACAGGACGTTGGTGAGAGCACACCTGGAGTACTGCATACAGTTTTGTTCTCATTTACGGAGGGATATACTTGCATTGGAGGCAGTTCAGAGAAGGTTCACTAGGTTAATTCCTGAGATGAAAGGGTTGTCTTATGAAGAAAGGTTGAGCAGGTTGGGCCTATACTCATTGGAGTTTAGAAGAATGAGAGGTGATATTATTGAAACGTATAAGATTCTGAGGGGGCTTGACAGGGTAGATGCAGAGAGGATGTTTCCCCTCGTGGGGGAATCTAGTACTAGGGGGCATAGTTTCAGAATAAGGGGTCGCCCATTTAAAATGGAGATGAGGAGGAATTTCTTCTCTGAGGGTCGTGAATCTTTGGAATTCTCTACCCCAGAGAGCTGTGGAGGCTGGGTCATTGAATATATTTAAGGTGGAGATAGACAGATTTTTGAACGATAAGGGAGTCGAGGGTTATGGGGAGCAGGCAGGGAAGTGGAGTTGAGGCCAAGACTAGATCAGCCATGATCTTATCGAATGGTGGAGCAGGCTCGAGGGGCCAAATGGCCTACTCCTGCTCCTATTTCTTATGTTCTTATGTAACAATCCAGAGATTATTACCTTTGAGGTTCTGTTTTTTAATTTGCACCCCAACTCCTCAAACTCTCTCAGCAGAACCTCATTTTTAGTTTTACCTATGTCATTGGTTCCTACATGGATCACGATAACTGGATCCTCCACTTCCCACTCCAGGTTTTTCTCCAGCCACGAGGAGATGTCTTTAACTCTGGCACCGGGCAGGCAACACAACCTTCAGAACTCCTGGTCACGGCTGCAGAGAACAGTATCTATCCCCCTGACTATACTGTCCCCTACCACAACTACATTCCCTTTCACTCCCCCCACTTGATTGGCCTCCTGCACCATGGTGCCATGGTTAGCATACTCATCCATCCTGCAGGCTTTTCCCTCATCCACACAGGCAGCAAGAACCTCATATCTGTTGGATAAGGGCAAAGGCTGAGGCTCCTCCAGCACTGCACCTGGGGTCCCCTTACCTGGCTGAGCTGCAGTCACACTCTCCTATCCCTGACCACTAACCAGACCCGTACCACTACCTAACCTAAGGGGTGTGACTGCGGGCTTGCCAGCCAATTAGGAGAAAGCCGGTGGCAGATGACTTCAGTTGATGACACGTCATCTGCCGGTTTTCTTAAAGGGGCCACGATCAATTTTTTTTGACAGGTGATTTTTCAGTGTTTGACAGCATTAAGGTGCTGCAAACACTGACGATCACTGTACAAAGGTGAGCCCTTGCACCCAGGCACTCCAGTGACTCCCTCCTTAGGCTAGAACAGATGGCAGCTGCAGGTGAGGTTACAGAAGCGATCTGTCACTGGTGAGAGAGGTTCTCCCAATGAGGTGGGACTACACAAACACTTCAAAACTTGTTACCTACAGAAAAGTCTAAATACATTGAAAATGATTTTCCCAACATTTTCTTACCTCTGAAACTCACCAGTGTACAATTGGATCATTCACACCACTTCTGCAGCTGTCATCAATGAAGAAACATTACAGTAGACCCACAGCACGCCACACTTACCCTGGAAGCCCGCAGTAGACCTGTCAAAATTACAAAAAGCCTCTTAACTGCCTGTTAACCTGTTAACAAGCAGTTAAGGGCCTATAATCCTCTTCCCGCCGCTAGGTGTCGGGTCCTTGCGCAAATCGGGGACCCGACACCTGGGAAGATTGATTGGAGGCGGGATGACAGCGGGTTTCCGACCCACTGTCAATCTTTGCGATTTTGCTGGATGACCCGCCCCCTGAGCGCCGGCAAAATTCCGGCCTTTGTTTAAGAACACTCTGTGCAGACCATTCTGTGCTTCTGCAGAGCTGTTTACTTTTATACTCTAGGAGCCTCACCCAAGTTGCAAGTGTTGACTCTGCTCCCCTGCTCCCAGTGATTAGCACCTATTCAAGGCAAATACTTACAGCTGACTGACCATTAACTGCCACTGGCAGGCAGCTTCTGTTAACTACAGTTTTTAAAGTTCTAGGTTAAAATCAAAATGTTCAACTAAATTTCACTTTTTACAGCTACTACTCACCCAATACTTACCAGAGACTTCCACTCTCTCCAAATTCCCAAATAAAACACTCTGTTTAAGTGCACTCCATTTAATACCACTCTGTGCAGTCCATATATATTAGCATGGTTAGATGATTGGTTAACAGACAGAAAGCAGAGAATAGGGATAAACGGGTCATTTTCAGATTGGCAGGCTGTATCTAGTGGGGTGCCGCAAGGATCAGTGCTTGGGCCTCAGCTAATTACAATCTATATTAATGACTTAGATGAAGGGACCGAGTGCAATGTATCCAAGTTTGCTGACGATACAAAGCTAGGTGAGAAAGTAAGCTGTGAGGAGGACACAAAGAGCCTGCAAAGGGATATAGACAGGTTAAGTGAGTGAGCAAGAATGTGGCAGATGGCGTATAATGTGGGGAAATGTGAAGTTATTCACTTTGGTAGGAAGAATAGAAAAACAGAATAGTTTTTTTAAATGGTGAGAAACTTTTAAATGTTGGTGTTCAGAGAGATTTAGGTGTCCTCATACAGGAAACACAGAAAGTTAGCATGTAGGGTACAGCAAGCAATTAGGAAGGCAAATGGCATGTTGGCCTTTATTACAAGGGGGTTAGAGTACAAGAGTAAGGACGTCTTACTACAATTGTACAGGGCTTTAGTGAGACCACACCTGGAGTACTGTGTGCAATTTTGGTCTCCTTATCTGAGGAAGGATATACTTGCCTTACAGGCGGTGCAATGAAGGTTCACTCGATTGATCCCTGGGATGAGAGGGTTGTTCTATGAGGAGAGATTGAGCAGATTAGGCCTATACTCTCTGGAGTTTAGAAGAATGAGAGGTGATCTCATTGAATCATACAAGATTCTGAGGGGTTTAACAGGATAGATGCTGAGAGGTTGTTTCCCCTGGCTGGAGAGGATAGAACTAGGGGGCCCTGTCTCTGGATAAGGGATCGGCCTTTCAAGACTGAGATGAGGAGGAGTTTCTTCACTCAGAGGGTTGTGAATCTTGGGAATTTTCTACCCCAAAGGGCTGTTGATGCTCAGTTGTTGAGTATATTCAAGGCTGGGATAAATAGATTTTTGGAATCCAGGGATATGGAGATCGGGTGGGAAAGTGAAGTTGAGGTTGAAGATCAGCCATGATCTTATTGAGCAGGCTCGAGGGGCTGTATGGCCTACTCCTGCTCCTGATTCATATGTTCTGAAAAGGATTCTTCCATATGATATATTTGCTTTTATCTGTTTCTATGCATTATCCTACTGTTATCCACATTAAAATCCATTTGTCCTTATCCCAATCCATCTGCAGAATTAGTCCAAGTCTTTCCGAAGGTAATCTTTTGTACTTGTTACCTATCTACTGTGAACACCCTGTTTACAGATATTGTAACCAGCAGGACTCCTTGTGAAATACCATTTCTTACTTTTTCCCAAAGTAGCATGTTTTCCATTTATTGCCACCTTCTGTTGTTTGGCCAATCCTCAGTCGATCTAGCCATATACTGTAGTTTTATATATTCTTGTAACCTTAATCTTCTCTGCTAGTCTATCATAGGAATGAAGACTTGCATTTATATAGCGCCTTTTATGACCTTAGGATGTCTTGCAGCACTGCAAGCTCCCAAAAACAGCAATGAAATAAATGACCAGATCATCTGTTTTAGGTATTGGTTGAGGGATAAATGAGCCAGACAGGGGAGAACTCCCCTGTTCTGCTTTGAATCTGTTACATCCTCCTGAGCGGGCTTCAGTTTAAAGTCTCATCTGACAGACTACACCTCTGACAGTGCAGCACTCCCTCAGTACTGCACTGGAGTGTCAGCCAAGATTGAGCTCAAGTCTATTGGAGTGGAATTTGAACCTGATTCAGAGGCGAGAGTACTACCACTGAGTAAAGGGTGACACCTATTATGAGGAATATTGATTGCCTTTTGTAAACCCAAGGAAACTATATCTCATGGATTACCCTGATCCACTAGCTTAGTTAGCTCTTCAAAGAATTCCAGTAGGTTTGTAAAGCATGACCCATTACTTCTGAAACTATATTGATTGTTCCCTATGATACCTGTTCATTTAGATGTTCATTTACAGTGCATTTTCCAATTATATGAATGTTAGGCTGTGTGATTGATAGTGAGGAAGAAAGCTGTAGACAGCAGGAAGATATCACTGGACTGGTCAGTTGGGCAGGAAAGTGGCAAATGGAATTCAATCCAGAGAAGGGTGAGAGAATGCATTTGGGGAGGGCTAACAAGGTAAGGAATACACAATAAATGGTAGGATACTGAGAAGTCTAGAAGAACAGAGGGACCTTGGAGTGCATATCCACAGATCCCAGAAGGTAGCAGGACAGGTAGATAAAGTGGTTAAGAAGGCATATGGGATACTTTCCTTTATTAGCTGAGGCATAGAATGTAAGAGTAGGGAGGTTATGCTTGAACTGTATAAAACATTAGTTAGGCCACAGTGTACAGTTCTGGTCACCACAGTACAGGGAAGATGTGATTGCACTAGAAAGGTTACAGAGGAGATTTAAGAGGATGTTGCAAGGACTGGAGAATTTTAGCTATGAGGAAAGATTGGATAGGCTGGGGTTGTTTTCTTTGGAACAGAGGAGGCTGAGGGGAGACTTAATTGAAGTGTATAAAATTATGAGGGGCCTAGATAAAGTGGATAGGAAGGACCTATTTCCCTTAGCAGAGAGGTCAATAACCAGGGGGCATATATTTAAAGTAATTGGTAAAAGGATTAGAGGGGAGTTGAGGAGAACTTTTTTCACCTAGAGGGTGGTGGGGGTCTGGAACTCACTGCCTGAAAGGGTGGTAGAGGCAGAAACCCTCATCACATTTAAAAAGTACTTGGATGTGCACTTGAAGTGCCGTAACCTACAGGGCTACGGACCAAGAGGTGAAAAGTGGGATTAGGCTGGATAACTCTTTTTCGGCCGGCACAGACACAGTGGGCTGAATGGCCGCCTTCAGTGCCGTAAATTTATGATTCTCTGATAACTAACCAACATTACTAGGTTCATGCCTTATTTTTAAAATTTTTGGACCTACCTTTGTCATCTCTAGTCCTCTGGTACTTTTGAAGTATTAATGGAGCTCTGAAAAATATCAACCAAAGCATTACTAATTCCTACATTAATTCTAGGATGTATCCCACTTGACCCAGAAGTGTTCTAGATATTTAAACCTTTATTTTTTTTCTATAACATTCTTTATTAACTTCTATATGTGTTGTGGATTATTCAGCCCCGTTTATTATAACCACAATTTGTCTAAAATCCTTTTTTGTGAAGACTGATGTGAAGAATCCATTCAATATATATCCTCTCTACCTATCTCCTCCTTTAAAACCTTCCTTAAAACCCACCTGATTGACCAAGTTTTCAGCCACCCCAACCAAATATCTCCTTGGCTTGATGTCCATTTTTTGATTATGCCTCTCGTTAGCAGTTTGGGACATTTTTCTACATTAAAGGTGCTATATAAATGAAAGTTGTTGGTGTTGCGATTTCTGATGTTTACCGCAGTCTCACTGCAGCCTAAATAAGACAGCATATTTACTGAATAGATCACATGACCCATACAAGATATTCTGCACCTTATTAATGCTGAAATGTACAGGTCTCATAAATACATTTGTCATACTATTTATCAAACATTTTACAAAACTTGTTTAAGATGTAAATAATTTTGTTTTTCCCTCCCTGCAATCTTAATCTCTATTTTCTATGGTGGAATTGCAATATTTGCTTAAGATGATCGTGCCTGCTTTATTATTTCCTCTTCCATCTCCAAAACCATCCTACTTTTCTCAATTTTTTACATCATTGTAAAAGGTAATTTTCTCCATTTACTCCGTGTTGGATTTATAGTACTTGTTGAAGCTGTCATTGGTGTAGCACTGCCAAAGGACGTTTTATTTTTCCCATTGCCAAATCTCCAGTGACTAGCACTTGAATAGAAGGTTATTCTCCCTGGTCTGTGTCTGACCAACATTAGTCACAATGTCTGATGACTGCACCAGATCTCTCGGTGTCCTGTGGCCCTGACTCCAGCAGCAGTGCCCCTCAGTGACACAAAAATCACATCATCCAAAATGGTAGCTCATTTAATGATTTGAAGGAAATACTTTTTTCATGCTCACAATTGTTTGTAAGTTTCCCATCTGGTTATCACAGATACTGTGGTTATTCTAATTTCACAAGAGCCGGTGAGAGCTACAGCTCCCATGGTGCACCTCTCTCTTGTCCAGAGTAGCTAGAAATTCCCAGCACTCAAGGCCCAGGTCAAAGTCCTAACTGAGACAACAACAACAACTTGTATTTATATAGTGCCTTTAACATAGTAAAACGTCCCAACGTGCTTCACAGGAGTGTTATAAAACAAAATTTGACACCGAGCCACATAAGGAGAAATTAGGGCAGATGACCAAATGCTTGGGCCGGGTTGTGGTGCTGGAGGAGATTACAGAGATAGGGAGGGGCGAGGCCATGGCGGGATTTGAAAATAAGGATAAAACCTCAGACAGAAGGGCAGGCCTATGTGACTAAAAGTTGTTGCAGGCGTTTCTAACATTAAATGACCAATATTATAAGTGTGTACACATTTTAAACATTTTTTAAGCTGTATACCTTGTGATCTGAATAAAGAAGAAAAATGGTGGCTGATGAAACTATTTGACTCTACCCATTTCCTCCAAATTAAAGGTGTTGCTATGGGTACCCGCATGGGTCCTAGCTATGCCTGCCTTTTCGTGGGATATGTGGAACACTCTTTGTTCCAGTCCTACTCGGGTCCCCTCCCTCACCTCTTTTTCCGGTACATTGATGACTGTATCGGTGCCGTCTCCTGCTCTCGCCCTGAACTAGAACATTTCATTCACTATGCTTCCAATTTCCACCCTTCCCTCACCTTCACATGGTCCATCTCCGACTCTTCTCTTCCCTTCCTCGACTTCTCCATCTCCATCTCTGGGGATAGGTTATTGACTAACATTCACTACAAGCCCACCGACTCCCACAGCTACCTGGACTACACTTCCTCCCACCCCGCCTCCTGTAAGGACTCTATTCCATTCTCCCAGTTTCTCCGTCTCCGCCGCATCTGCTCTGATGATGCCACCTTCCATACCAGTGCTTCCGACATGTCTTCCTTTTTCCTCAACCGAGGATTCCCCTCTACCGTGGTCGACACGGCCCTCGACCGTGTCCGTTCTATCTCCCGCACATCTGCCCTCACCCCTGCCCCTCCCTCCCGGAACCACGATAGGGTTCCCCTTGTCCTCACCTTTCACCCCACCAGCCTCCACATTCAACGGATCATCCTCCGCCATTTCCGCCACCTCCAGCGTGATCCCACCACCAAACACATCTTCCCCTCACCTCCCCTTTCAGCATTCCGCAGGGACCGCTCCCTCCGCGACACCCTAGTCCACTCCTCTACCACCCCCAGCACCCCTTCCCCTTCGCCCGGCACCTTCCCGTGCACGCGCAGGAGATGCAACACATGCCCTTATACCTCCCCTCTTCCCACTGTCCAGGGCCCCAAACACCCCTTCCAGGTGAAACAGCGATTTACTTGTACTTCCTGCAATTTAGTATACTGTATTCGCTGCTCACGATGTGGACTCCTCTACATTGGGGAGACCAAACGCAGATTGGGTGACCGCTTTGCGGAACACCTCCGTTCAGTCCGTAAGGGGGACCCCGAGCTCCCGGTGGCCTGTCACTTTAATTCACCGCTTCACTCCCACTCTGACCTCACCGTCCTCGGCCTAATACACTGTTCCATGGAAGCGCAGCGTAAGCTCGAGGAACAGCACCTCATCTTTCGTTTAGGCACGCTACAGCCCTCTGGACTCAATATCGAGTTCAACAATTTTAGATCATAACCTCAGCTCCAATCACATTTATATTTTATTTTATCTACCCTTTTATTTGTCCCCCCCACCTTTTTTTTCCTCCTAGAAGCTGGCAGCTGTCCTTCATTCTGCCAGTGGATTTCACACTTCATTCAGCCTTAATCTGTCACATTAACACCACCTCTAGCCTTGCATATCTCTTAATGTCTCTTAATGTCTCTTCATCTCCTCCTTTGTTCCTTTATCCCCTCCCCCTTTTCCCAGCTTTACTCTGGCCTTAAATCTATTTGATTTCCGGCTCTTCCCAGTTCTGATGAAAGGTCATCGACCTGAAACGTCAACTCTCTTTCTCTCTCCACGGATGCTGCCTGGCCTGCTGAGTTTTTCCAGCGTTTTCTGTTGTTATTTCGGATTTCCAGCATCTGCAGTATTTTGCTATCGAAACTATTTGAGCAGTTTGACTGCCTAGTTCTGTAGAAATTGCTGATTAGTGAATACTAGTTTTCAGAAAAAAATTGAGGGATTTTATTGTTTGATTTTTCTCTTGGTTGCTTGTTGGTACAATTTGCTACTTTTTGTTGGTAACAAATTTGGTAGCAATAATTAGTTATTTTGGTTAACTTTTTCTCTTGTATAATATTTTATGACTGAAAAGTCATGACAATTTCTAATCTAGCAACTTTCCTTTTCTGTAGCAATTTGAATGATCTATGTCTCAAAAAGCTAATCATATTAATTTCAATGAGTGAGCTATCTGAAACTGGATAGAGAACTGGTTGGCAGACAGAAAGCAAAGAGTTGGAATAAACGGGTCTTCTTCCGAGTGGCAGGCAGTGACTAGTGGGGTACCGCAGGGATCGGTCCTTGGACCCCAGCTATTCACAATATATATTAATGATCTAGACAAGGGAACTAGATGTAATATCTCCAAGTTTGCAGACGACGCAAAACTGGGTGGGCGTGTGTGCTGCGAGGAGGATGCAGAGAAACTCCAGGATGATTTGGACAGGTTGGGTGATTGGGCAGAAGCGTGGCAGATGCAATATAACGTGGATAAATGCGAGGTTATCCACTTTGGTGTCAAAAACAGAAAGGCAGATTATTATCTGAATGGCAATAGATTGGGAGAAGGGGAAGTGCAACGAGACCTGGGTGTCCTTGTGCACCAGTCGCTGAAGGTAAGCATGCAGGTGCAGCAGGCGGTTAAGAAGGCAAATGGTATGTTGGCCTTCATAGCGAGAGGGTTTGAGTACAGGAACAAGGATGTCTTGCTGCAGTTGTACAGGGTCTTGGTGAGACCACACCTTGAGAATTGTGTGCAGTTTTGGTCGCCTTATCTGAGGAAGGATGTTCTTGCCATGGAAGGAGTTAAGCGAAGATTCACAAGGCTGATACCTGGGATGGCAGGAATGACGTATGAAGAGAGATTGGGTCGATTGGGCTTATACTCGCTGGAGTTTAGAAGAATGAGAGGGGATCTCATTGAAACTTATAAAATTCTGACAGGACAGGACAAACTAGATGCAGGAAGGATGTTCCCGATGGTCGGGGTGTCCAGAACCAAGGGTCACAGTCTAAGGATAAGGGGTAAGCCATTTAGGACAGAAATGAGGAGGAATTTCTTCACCCAGAGAGTGGTGAACCTGTGGAATTCTCTGCCACAGAAGGCAGTAGAGGCCAATTCGTTAAATAGATTCAAGAAGGAGATCGATATATTTCTTAAGGCTAAAGGGATCAAGGGATATGGGGAGAAAGCAGGGACAGGGTACTGAATTTGGATGATCAGCCATGATCGCATTGAATGGCGGAGCAGGCTAGAGGGGCCGAATGGCCTACTCCTGCTCCAATCTTCTATGATTCTATAACTCTAATTCTTCAGGGGGCTAGTAACCATATTGTATTGACGTAGACCACTAAAAATATAGGTAGCTGTCCAGCAATAGCAGTATATTTATGGATTTGTAGCAACTGCATTCCCACCCAGGGTAATTGTTGCAGAATGGCCTATAACCTCCAGTGCTGTGAGTAATGTAATACTAGTGCATGGAAAGTAGTTCCTGCATCTCAATCACTAAGACTTGAATAATAATTCAACTGTTGGAATGTACCATCTGTACAGTAATTGATACATATACTATAAATGCACGTGGAGCTCTTTTCATGGATACATTAAATTTGGTGTTGTGCTTAAAAAGTTAGTTAGATGATTTTTGTTCTAATAAAATGTGATTAGTGTTTTATTGGAACAAAGTGTTCAGATTGTTATGTTTGTGTAGCTCTACTTTCTGATGTACAGTATTGCAATTTTTCTGTTAAGTGTTTGCAGCTGTTGTAGGATTGAAACTATATGAATACTTTGAAATCTATAAAAGCCTTCACTAATGATTGAGATTCATTTTGGTGCTGGCAAATTTGGGCCAATAATTATGGAGGGTTCTCTGATTCCCACCACTCTAATTTATGGCATCACTTAAAGAAATTAATTTTCCAGTTAAAATTGCATATTGAAACCATTTTACAAATTCATAGTTTATGATGCAGTGCCCTTTACACTAACCTTTACATAGACTGACCTGCTATTGAATACTAACACATGTTCTGGTCCTGCACCATAGATTCTTAAGCTCCTGATTCACTTTCATCAGGTACAGCCAGCATTATCAGTATTGTATTAAAGTTTAATAACTAATTTCTAAATATGTTCTTTCAAGGCTATGAATTTCCAAGGCAGACTCAAGTTTCTTTATGAGCAGAACATGAAGGGAAAAGATGGCTCAGTTATCCCTCCACAGTTGGCTTTGTTTGCAATAGCAACGCCACTCCAGCCTCCGTCCATCTTGGAGATTCGAACCAAAAATTTCATTTTCAGAACCAAGCACAAATTAGACTTCACACCAATGGGCTGCGATGCGAAGTGAGTGATATTATTTGCTTAAACTTTAGGAAGGTTTTATTTTATATAAAACTATATTAGTAATTATTTAAACTTAGAAACTTATTTAGGCAAGTTAAAGAAATGGGATCTTAAATGGCAGATATTATTCATTATGCGAAGTGCTCACGGGACCAGGCAACTTGAGGCTTGCCCATTGTAAGTAACAGCAGAAAAAGGACCTGGGTAGTCATTAAGCAACCACTAAAGGTTCACAAACAATGTGAGGTAGAATCAGAGAAAGCAAAGTATTGCTAGGTTGCAATAGAGATACAGATTAGGAAGGTTATTCAGACTATTTTAGCTTATCCATCCAGAAAGAAACTACACTTGCCAGTCACCACGTCCAGATATTAAGTAGTTCCACTTTCCTACCTGGCAGTCAGTGTGATGAGAAAGTACAAAACTAAATGTACTGTGCTTGGGTTATACACGTCTATGATTCATTCACATTTGGAATATTACTCCCTCAGCACTGCACTAGAGTGTCAGCCTAGATTTTTGTGCTCCAATCCCTGAAGTGGGACTTGAACCCACAACCTTCTGGCAATTTTCAGAGGCAAGATTGCTACCAATAAGCCACGGCTGACACAGCAAGTTCCAAGAAATAGTGAATGTATAGCCTGTAGATACTGGATGTAAAATCATGGGCTGCACGGCTACAGTTTCCCAATATGCGACCTCCTGAAGAATGCCATGAAATTGCAAAAGCGTTTCTGCCTATAAAGGATGTAAGATTACGGGCTGCACAGCCACAATTTCTGGACATGTGCTCTCTCTAAGCATTCCTGGGAGTACCGGAACACGGGATCAACCCTACTGTGTCCAGTTATGTCCTTAAACCTAGCGATGGATATTGATGCTCTAAAAAGGTTGCAGAAAGTAACAAGGATGATATCTTAATGTGGATCTGTTAGTTAAGAAAATAGGCTTAGAGGAAGTTTGGAATATCCTGGGCTTGGGGAATATGGTTGAGGTTTTCATAATGATAAAAGAATTGGATGTAGTAGGTTTAAAAGAGCTATTCAAAATGAATAGTGATAGTGACCAAAGAGGACCATGTAGGAAAGATGTCAAGTTAAATGCCAGGCAGTATTTGGTTTCTCGGAGAGCTCTTTGGGACAGGTGACTGATGGCTGTAGCAAGTATGGGTACGCAAGAGTCCTTTTAAAAAAGGATTTAATAAATTCCTGCAGTAGGAGGATATTGGGGATGTGTGGGTTAGTTAAATTCACCCAGTGATGCATAATGGGTACCCAATCTCCTGGTGTACAACCAACACCACCAAAAACAAATTAACTGGTCATTCATTTCATTACTGTTTGTGGAATCCTGATGTGCACAAAAAAGACTATTGCATTTCCCTACCTAAGTCACTGTACTTTAACGTAATTAACTACATGTGAAATGCTTTTCAGCCATTTCTGAGGAGTAATAAAATGCAATATAATTTCAAATTCTTTCTCATCACTTGTTCTTTCTCATGCTTTTCTTTACTCCCTCTTCTTTCTGCCTCTCACTTTCTCTTTTTCTTTCTCCTTCCTTTCTCTCATTCTTGTTTTCTTATATATTTTTCTGATCCTTGCTTTATTCTGGGTTTTTTTCTGAAGCAATGAAATTATCTTCCAACTCCGAATCATTCACTCCTCAGGATCTCAGAACTATAGAACTCTTGACACTCTCTGTCCTTCCTCTCACTACCTTCAGACTTTTAGAACCCAATCTTGACATTTCCTAATCCCTGCTTCCTGATTTTAACTTGTCCTCTCGCTTACTCTTTGCAGCCTTTGGTGGTGCCTGCACTATGTTCCATCACTCTCTGTTCGACACCTTCCAATCAGACTTCCAGCCTGCCCGCAGCACTGAGAATATGCTGGTCAAAGTTACTAGTGACCTACTGTGTGACTGCAACCATGGTTTGCCGTCTCTCCTTGCCCTTTTTGACCTCTACACTGCCTTTGATACAGTTAACTCCTTCACCCTTCTTAAGCACCCCCATGGCTCTGTCATAAAGAAAGAGCTATATATAGTTCTCTCCTTTTCTATTTCTTTTTTTTTAAGAGAAGTTACCTCTGCAGTGATGACATCCAACAGGCATGGAGTCAACTTCCATATATATGTTGACTTCCTACTGTACTTCTCCTCCACTTCCTTTGACCCCCATGTCTGCCTGACATTAGATCTCAGATGATACAAAATTTCCCCAACTAACCATCGGGTAGACCAAAGTCATCATTTTTGGCCCCCGCAGAAAACTCCATTCCCTTGCCATTGATCCTCCATCCTCTCCCTGTGCACTCCAGCACCATCATCCTATCTTACACTACGTCCTCACTCAACTATATTGGTTCTGTCTCCCCAACATGTTGAAATTAAACTCCTCATTCTCCATTTCAAATCCCTCCATAGCATTGCCCCAACCTACCTCTGGAACCTCAAACAGTCTTGAATCCCCTCCACACCCCTCAACTTTGGTCCTTTGGGCATTCCTTCCTCCTTCACACTATTAGTGTTAGAATCTTTAACCATTTTAGTCCTACTCTATTGAAACACCTATCCCATCTAAATCCTTTCACCTCTCCTCTGAAAAGCTTTTTCGACTAAGTTTTATTTTACTGATCCTAACTTTCCTACTGTGGTTCAGCCTCTGTCCTTTTTTATTTTTCCCTCTAGAGTGCCTTGGGTTTTTTTTTTACATTCAGAGGGTGGTGAATCTTTGGAATTTTCTACCCCAGAGGGCTGTGGAGGCTTAGTCGTTGAGTATATTCAAGACAGAGATCGATAGATTTTTGGATATTAAGGGAATCAAGGGATATGGGGATAGTGCAGGAAAGTGGAGTTGAGGTAGAAGATCAGCCATGATCTTATTGAATGGCGGAGCAGGCTCGAGTGGCTGAATGGCCTACTCCTGCTCCTATTTCCTATGTTCTTATTAAAAGTGCGATTCAAATTGCAATTGTTTTCTTTCCCCTCCTCCTCCACCACTTGGAGTAGCTAACTGTCTTTTTGGTGTATAAACAATAAATAAATGATACAATTGTTAAATATAAGTAACCTGTATTATGGACATATTGTTACATTTCATTAAACGTCAATATTTCCAAGTAGACCAAGTGTTGGAAGAGCAATTCATTCCAAAAATATAATGGAAAGTCTGTAGTATAACAGTTAAAATATTATACAGTATAACACACATATTCAACACTTTTTGTTAAATTTCAAGAATACTTTAGAGGAGGTTGCTTAATGTTCTGTATGTTCACTGACCAAAGGAGCCAATGTAATTTGAAGGGGTACATGAGTCTCCTTCATTAGTGGAATACATTGCAACAGGGTCTAATGCAGTATCCTGTTTATTCCATTTATTTTTAAATTTCCTGTTGCATTTAAATTTATAATCAATGCAGTTTAGGTCTGTTCTTGCCTTTCACAGCACAGCGTGAAGTAGGGTAGCTATTAGGTATGAGTTGCTATGTTGACAGCTGACACTCTGAGTGTGCAGCTGTTTGAATTTAATTTCTGTTGGCTCATATTCCATTTGGGTTGTTCCCTCACAGGCAATAAATTCCATATCTCTCGTATGTTGGAAGATTACTATTTATGGCATTGTTGGTCACATATAGTGATATTTTACAAACATATGATCTATTGGGTCTAGCAATAAGTTTATCTATTTATGAATTCTGAAGGAAAGAAAAACCTTTCATATTTGATATAATTTCATGTTAAAAATAAAAGTTTATAGGATTTTGTGCCTGCAAACCTGGCTGACAAGTATGCTTAGAGAAATCACTGCTTTGTTTTGCTGCAGAGGGACGATTGTCCTCGGTTACACTGAGGCTGAATTATGTGTGCGAGGAACCGGCTATCAATTTATTCATGCAGCTGACATGATGTATTGTGCAGAAAACCATGTCCGAAGTAAGTACAGTTTTCAATTTTGTGCCAATGCACTTTTTTGTTTTCATCTGGAAAAGATCATCAATTTGTCCAGTCACACAGATTGGAGTTCTATAATCCTTAAACAGTAGATTTTTACTGTTCACAGGAATAAAACTTATCAAAATTCACCTATTACAATGTATTCAGCAAACCTTCCTATGTTAACTCTACCAAAGTAGAAGTTGTACAGTCAGTATAGAATTACAGTATAGAAAATTATGTCCTGTTAGTTAATGCTACCTTTGACGATCCAGCAACTCTTCCTACCCGCTGCCACCACCCCCCCCCCCCCCCCCCCGTCCTATAATGTTCCCCTTTAAGAGACATTCAGCAACCATCTTACAATTTTGGTTGAACTATAGAGGTGATGTTTTTGTCACTACAGAAGTTTAGAAACATCATGGCTACGGAAATTCAAAAATTAATTTTTTTACGAAGGAGATTTTTCACTTCTTGGATTAATAAATTCTACAGAGTGCAAAATCACATTATGTGCTTGCAAAGCATCAGACATGAGTAAATCATGTTGAGGGAGCAACAGTCAATCGATCCAAAATCCTTTCTTGGCCGAATGTTAGCTGGCAAAAATATATTGGATTACACAAGTTCAGCTTCTTGATGATGATGTGATAATTTACATATACTTGGATCTTTTTTTGTACATGCTGTTTATTTCAGCAGACAATAAAGGAACACCGTGCACGTTAATAGGGAAGCCATATTGTTGACTTATTTGGTGGAGAAGTGTTGGTGGTTTAAAAACAGAAAATATTGGAAATACTCAGCAGGTCAGATAGCATCTGTGGAGAGAGAAACAGAGTTAAGATTTCAGGTTGATGACCTTTTGTCAGAGCTGACAAAAGTGTTGGTGGTTCTGTGTTTTATTGTGTACTAAATAACATGTCACAACTTTATTTGTAGTTGACGCGTTCACCACCTCAAGTTTCTGGAATGCACTTGAAGTAGCCAAAATAATTACTAAAACACAAGTAGTACAGAAATTAGTAAGGCTGATCATTCAATAACACTTTTATCCACCACTGGTTTCTACATTTTAGTGATGAAGACAGGAGAAAGTGGAATGACTGTTTTCAGGCTTTTGACCAAAGAAAATGGGTGGACTTGGGTGCAAGCAAATGCAAGATTGGGGTACAAGAATGGGAAGCCAGATTATATTATAGCCACACAAAGACCCCTCACGTAAGTACTGAAAGCGATTCACATTGAAATCCAGCAGTATGTTGAGCTTTTGATGACCAAGCAAATGACTAAATGGGGCTTCAATGTAGCATTCTGATCTTTCTCAGGTGGGGGGAAACATATGTAAATGCACTTGCAACTTGTTTGTAGTTTGATCTAATGTTGATCTTTTCTTTTATCATTTAGCTTCCACGTGCAATAGGAACTTTTATCATCCAATAAGGGAAATCATCTAGAGCACTGTCCCTTTAATAACTTTCCGCCATGTATCTCGAGCAGTTGATCCTCCCTCCCTCTGTCCCAAAACAATCTTTGTTCTAGGCCATTAAATTCTTTTTCTCTATCATTGGTGATAATTCACTGTTCTCTTATGTGAAGAAAAATGTATTTTGCTGTTTTAGTTGATTAGTATATTTCAATAGATTTCTTCCCTAAATTCTAAAACCATTTCTGCATTCAAAGATGGATTTTTTTTTACATTTACTTTTGGGTTATGGTTTGTTGTTATCAGGTGAGGAATGCTAGGGCTGGTAACATTTTTGCATCCCAGGCACCCAAAGTCGGCACCAATTACTTCCAGCTTAGGTTTAACACAGCCAGCAACAGAATAAAAGTTAATTTAGCCTCCAAGCATTCCCTACTATAACAGGTTTATATTTTTCATTTCCCTCAATAGCTGAGTGAGATTACTACTTGAGTGAGATTTCTAGAACATGCCCATAAGAAACTGGGTAAGACTACCCAGGCTCAGTTCATATAAGACTTTTGCAACCTAAAAACAAGTAAGACGTTCATCTCATCAGTATAGGATGGATTCAAACCCAGACCCTAGAGTACTGAATCCCTCCCAAGTTGGTTTCACTTTCATTGATACCATTTTGGACCTCATTGACCCTTGGAGCACTTTTTTTTAATATTGGCCCTAGAGATTTGCCTTGATGGGCAAAGGGTAATGGGGAAGGAATTCCCAAGTGTGTTCTGCACCTGTGTCTGTGGCCAAGTAGAAGACATCTTGGAGACATTCGGAGCTTTTGCATTCTCCTGCAACATTGGTTGTAAGTCAGTTAAGTGGTTGAGCTCTTTTGCCTTTACCACCACGATTTTGGTCAATTTGTTTTAATGGACAGAAAATTATGGGCTGGTAATTGCAGAAGCATTAAACTCTGGCCTATGTCTCTACCAGGTATAACTTTCTACAGTATCTGAAGCACCCACCTCTCTGATTCATCTTTGCTACAGATCGAGCACTTTCTCCTATTAAACTCTTTTGCTCTCCATGCAAGAGCAAATGCCCCTTTAGGGATTTCTTGAATTTTTTTTCATGGACCTGTTGTCAGCTAATCAGACTTGTCTCAGCATGTGGCTGGCTATGTTACAATCACCACCATAACAAATCCTCCAGTTGTAGCATTAGCCCAGGTGTTACTGTGTACTCTACTTTCCTGCCAGCCCTGTTGCCGGAAGAAGCTAGAGCAACTTCTCCATCACCTAATGCTTTCAACTGAGTCATCTGAGGGTGGTGGCTATTTCTTTAGCTCCAATTGGATTACTTTATTTTCTCAAAGGAGAAGGGAGTAAAGTTGGTCACTGAAGATCTCCTGAAGTAATGGCAGTTTTCCCTAGAATTCCTTTGCTGAAGACTTGTTGCATACTTCATTTGATGAATACAATGCAAAAAATTGACCCCTGATTCTTGAGTAGTATTCTAGCAGGAAGGATTCTGTTATGGAGCTGGTGGATGTATCTGCTGATTGGGCTTTTCCATAGTTTTATTTATGGAAAAGCACCATGAACATTTGGAAAATATTTTGCAAGCTGCTCCATACCTTCAATACCAGATAGATTCTGTTGGGTCTATGCAGCAATATTCCATACCCGATTTGCCTATGGTGATTCCAGTTATCTTTTTTTAAATTGGAAGCTTCTCATTTAGGTTAAAGCTTCAGTTCCCTTGAAGTAATCCAAACAACTGAATTCACAAAAATGAAAATAATAAGCCTCAATGCATGTTACAGATGAGGATAGCCTTTGATTAGGCCCATTGGGTAAAATATACATTGAATCAAGTTACTGAAAGTGAGGATGCCATGGCAAGGACTTGCGTGATTTCCTCCCACTGCCTCTTTTCCCTCTTCTGCTCCATTTGGATGATGGAAGTTTTTATTTGCATCTGGAATTTAAAGTTCATTTTTTTAACTGAGGAACCCTGAAACCCAATAGGTAATCTAATATTTTTGACATTTAAATTGACTTTTTTTAACTTAATACTATTAGAGAGCTCGATTTATAAAAAAAAGATATGTTTGAATTCTTGGATGCAGCATAGATGTTTGTAACAAAAGTGGATTTTTATTCCTATTTAGAGAAGAAGAAGGGGAAGAGAATTTGCAAAAACGAACCCTTCAGTTGCCTTTTAATTTTGCAACTGGGGAGGCACTGCTATATGAAGGAAATTGTCCAATGCTTGGATTATTGGATCCGACAATTAATAAAATCAAAGGAAACGTTGAAAAAGCAGTAGCAGAAGCATCAAGAGGGCAGAAATCAGTAGATCCAAGCTCCCTTCTTGGTGCCATGTTAAGCCAGGATAGATCAGTGTATGTATCTGCCCCTTCACAACATCAGAAGTTTGACTTTGAAAATACCTTTTTTAATGAGAACAAAGATGCAGAATTAAGTGATTTATTTCCTAGTGATTGGGAAGAGGTTCTATTCAGTGAAGATAACAGTATTGGGAAGATGGAGCATACCAACTGTATTCAGGAGCAAAAGCCTTTCCCTGCTGAAGAAAATGTAGACATTTTGGCAAATAACATTGGCAGTGAGCTTTATAACACTATGAAAAACCTTGATATAGGGCTGGAAGACTTTGATCTCATATGTCAGGATGAGACATTCCTGAGGGTTCATTGGGATGAGACTGGAGATATAAATAATATTGCACTGAATGAGGAAATTCTAACATATGTCCAGGAATCACTGAAAAAGAGGTCAGACTGCATGTATTCAAGCTGCATGCAGCAGAAGCCACTTAATTCAAGCTCAAGTTGCATGATGCAGCAACAACTTCCAAAGCAACACTTCCAGCAGCAGCAACAACCTCAAATACAACATTATCAGCAGCAGCAACCTCCGATGCAACATTATCAGCAACAACAACAGCAGCAACCTCCGATGCAACATTATCAGCAACAGCAGCAGCAGCTATGCCAGAAAATGAAACACATGAAAGTCAATGGACTGTTCACAAACTGGAACTCTGGCAATGAAAGACTTGCCAACGGTCAGGAGAAGCAGTTTGGTTTCTCTGGCTTAGACAGCACAGCATCAGGGTTCCAGTACAAATCTGAGCTTAATGCTACTCCTTCAGCTTGTCAGCAAGACTTCCTGTTGTACCAGCAGGCAGCTTCTGTCCCAACCCAGCCTTCTAACTTCATCCAAACAGATATGCCAGTAGGTGGCTTTCATACACAGAATTACACCACAGTTAGTGGCTTGGAAGACTACCTGGATTGTGTACAGCAACGTTCAGAAATTCAGGATTGTAGTGCGGTAAACCCATCAATGGATTTAATTACACCACAGGCATGTTATACAGGTGCCATGTCAATGATCCCATGTCTAACAGAAAACGATTTGTCCTGTATGAATACTGTGCAATTCAATCCTACAAACTCAGGTCAACAGCCATTTTTAGCCAAGGTAAATACCCTTTTCTTTTAATTCATTCTCGGGATGTGGGTGTCGCTGACAAGGCTAACATTTATTGCCTATCTCTAGTTGCTCTGAGAAAGTGATGGTGGAACTGAGTGGCTTGCTAGGCCACTTAAGAGGGTGCTTAGGAGTCAACTACATTGACGTGGGATTGGAGTCACATATAGGTAAGACGGTAGGTTTCCTTCCCTAAAAGACATTAGTGAACCAGTTAGGTCTTTATGATAATCCGATAGCTTCATGGTGGGATTTGAACTCACATTCTCTGGATTGTTAGTCCAGGCATCTGGATTACTCATCAGGTAACATCACCACTACACTACTGTATTAGATCCTTAAATATTAAGCATCTGTTAATTTTAGTGTTAAAATTACATTGTCACAAAGGTGAAATAATGATCAGTATTTTATATTATTTCTATTAGCATTTTTATGTTTCATAACCATAAAAAAACTTGGATTTATCTAGCACCTTTCACAACCTCAGGACGTGCCAAAGCACTTTACAGCCAATGAAGTACTTAAGAACATAAGAAATAGGAGCAGGAGTAGGCCATTCGGCCCTTCGAGCCTGCTCCGCCATTCAATGAGATCATGGCTGATCTTCTGTCTCAACTCCATTCACCGGCCTTATCGCCATATCCCTTGATGCCCTTACTAGTCAGAAATCTATCGACTTCTGTTTTGAATATAGCCAATGACTGAGCCTCCACAGCCCTCTGGAGTAGAGAATTCCAAAGATTCACCACCCTCTGTGTGAAGAAATTTCTTCTCATCTCAGTCCTGAATGGCCTACCCTTTATCCTCAGGCTGTGGCCCCTGGTTTTAGACTCCCCAGCCAAGGGAAACATTCTCCCAGCATCCACCCTATCAAGCCCTGTAATAATTTTGTATGCTTCAATGAGATCCCCCTCATTCTTCTGAATTCAAGAGAATACAGGCCTAGTTTACTTAATCTCTTCTCATACGACAGTCCCGCCATCCCAGGAATCAATCCTGTGAACCTTCATTGCACTCCCTCTATGGCAAGTATATCCTTCCTTAGGTAAGGAAACCAAAATTGTACACAGTACTCCAGGTTTGGTCTCACCAAGGCCCTATATAATTGGAGTAAGACTTCTTTACTCCTGTACTCAAATCCTCTTGTAATGAAGACCAGCATAGCATTTGCCTTCCTAATGGCTTGCTGCACCTGCACATTCACTTTTAGTGACTCATGTACAAGGACATCCAGATCCCTTTGAGCATCTGCATTCCCCAATCTTTCATCATTTAGGAAATACTCTGTCTTTCTGTTTTTTCTACTTTTGAAATGTAGGGGGCGATTTTCCCAATGGAGGCGGGTTTCGGTTTGGGTGGGTTCCAAACTCGCCTCCACTGAGAGGTGGGAAAAAATTGCGATTTTCCCCTAAATGGCCAGTTGATTTCAGAGGTCTGGGTTGCCTTTGGCCAATTAGTGTTTTGGGACTGAAACTCGCCTCTGCTGACATCACTTATCCAGCCTCATTTAAGGGCTGCTTGCTGCCTTGGCTCATTCCACTGGATTTTTGTCGATGCTGCAACATTTTTTCAGAAACTACAATGGCCAATTCCAAGGCAAGGGCCTCCCCGAGGTTCTCAGATGAGGCGCTGGGAATGTTGGTTGAGGGGGCGAGAGCCAGCAGGGAGGTGCTCTTCCACTGATCTGGGAGGAAGAGGCCTCCCAAAGAAACCAAGGCTGTCTGGGTGCAGCTGGCAAGTGACATCACCTTCAGATCGTTGTGCACCAGAACCTGGATGCAGTGCTGTAAAAGGTTCAATGACCTTGTAAGATCAGGCAAAGTGAGTATACCTTCAGCTTGACCCTCCTTCTGCTCCCCTTCTCCTCTCATCACCAGCACTCTGCATTGTCAACCTCCTTCTCCACATCCCACTTTACCCTTACAACCCTTGCACCCTTCACCATCCCTCTCACTCTATGAACCCAATCACTTGACTATTCGACTATGCTGCCCTCACACTCCCTTTCAATGTTATGCAATGACAACGACTAACAACGCACAGGGAGGGCCCTTGGACATGGATCCTCACTCCATCTCTGTCTCCTTCTAAGCATCTATGCTCTGGACTCTCTACACTCACTCCATCATTCTCACTTCAACTCCACTTGTCTCCCTCACTGCAGGAAAAGAGAGCCCACAATAAATGGGAAAAGGTGAAGACAGGAGGAGGTCCACCTTCACTAGCCCATCTCACCCAGGCTGAAGAGGCGGCCCTGGACATCACCGGCGTTGAGGTGGAAGTGGGGGACGGACAGACGGGCAAGGCAGAGCAAGCTGGTGACAATAGTTTTACCTCTCTCTCATTTACACTGCTTGAGTGACTGAAATGGCTGCTGGTGTACATGATTAGAATGCCACTTGAGCATCTGCACTATTGCATGTGCATGCCAGACTTCCGTCAAATGTCTAACCCATGCCTTTACTCCCCAACAGGACCATCCACAGAGCCCCCCCCCCCCCCCCACTGTCCAGGGGGAAGAGGCTGAGCAGCAAGACTCCTCAGGGGAACCTGTAACCTCTGAGGACGCAGCGTCAGCAGATGTAAGCGCACCCAGCACCAGTGCAGATACGCACACCTCGGTGGGACCTTCGGGACATAGATTAGTGTTGTCACTGTTTGTATCACATCTCACAGGTGAGCATCAGCAGGTGGTGGAGACAGGGACAGCAGTGGAGAGTCCTCGGCGGAGGGCGCATGACTCTCCTAGCTCTGCTCCGCTGCATGTGGACCCTGTGCCTCCTGGATCTATCCAGAAATAGAGCGATGCTGGAACTCCAGGAGCAGGTGCAGGAGTCTCTGACAGGTCTTGTCTCCAGGGTCACTGCGAGTGTGGAGAGGATGGAGGAGTCCAACTCTAACCTGGGCAGTGCCGTTGGGGAGGCAATGGCGCATATACGCAGCACCACGGAAAGGATGGCAACCTCCGTGGAAAGGCTGGCTACGGCCATGGAGGCAATAAGTCGCCAGAGTGAGGAAAACATGGTGATTGTTCAGAATAGACTGACATCTCTGGAGGAGCGATGAGCAGCTATTGAACAGAGAAACCAGAGCTTCATGGAAGTTCTTTTGATTAGGACTGCCAGTGCAGATATGGGTCCCCATGTCCCCCCCTGATGTGCAGCAAGGTGCTCTCAAGCCACTTGCAAGCGCTGAGGTGGACCTGACCCATGAGAGGGAGGTTGGTGGCAGACAACAAGGAAGTGGGGGCTCCTCTCCAAGCGCTAACACTTCCATGCCACTGCGTAGCCCTCGGTCAGAATCCGCACCCAACTGAGATGGGCGTCTCAGCCCCTACACTGCCGCAGGAGGAGCAGACGTTTGGCGAGCCCTCAGGCTCGTAAACCCAGAGGACGCCCGCCAAAGGTGTCGAAGCAGGAGCAGCAACAAAGTGAGCAAGGGGCCTCCACTTCTGCTGAAATTACAGGGGAAGCACCACGTAGGAGCACGCGTAAGAGAAAAATAAAGCACCATTATTCACAGGGGTAGCCACTTGGGTGAATGTTTATGTGTATTGATGAAATGCCATCCCTGTTGGAAAGTAAAAAAAATTATTTGATGGCATCTGTTATTTTGCCTTAGGCAGCTCCACATTGCGGGCTCCGCGACACTTGCGTGGTCAGGTTGGTGGCCAGAGTGAAAGGAGGCCAGAGAGTCCTGTCTTAAGATGGAGCCAAGGACATGTGCCAACATGGGCAACCTATGCAAACCTGGCCAGGATAAGTGCATTCCTTGCATCACAGGCAGCCATGTGCTCGTGTGCTGCCACTGCTGCTGGTCAATAGGCCGGCGCTCAGTCCTCCTCCTGCTCCTGCACCTCCTCCTCCTCATCATCCTCCTCCATAGAGGTTATGAACTGAGCCACTTGCTCATCAGGAAGCTGCAAGCCACGACGCTGTGCCATGTTGTGCAGTGCACAGCAGATCACGACCATTCTGGAGACCCTGACTGCTGAATACTGCAGGGCTCCCCCTGATCTGTCAAGGCATCAGAATCGTATCTTCAACAAGCCAATGGTTTGCTCGATGATGGACCTGGTCGAAGTGTGGCTGGCGTTGTAGCACTCTTCAGCCTCGTTAGTTGGCCTCCTTATCGGCGTCATTAGCCACTTCTTCAGGGGATAGCCCTTGTCACCAAGGAGCCATTCGTTAAGTTGGTTTGGCGGATTGAAGAGCGGAGGAACACTAGAGTTCCGCAGGACGAAAGAGTCATGGCAACTACCACAGAACTTGGCACAAACATGCAAAATCTCCTTCTTGTGGTTACACACCAGCTGTACGTTGAGGGAGTGGAAGCCCTTGCGGTTGACAAAGATAGCTGGGTTGTGATGGGGTGCCCTAAGGGCCACATGTGTGCAGTCTATGACGTCCTGCAGCATTGGCAAGCCTGCCATATTTGCAAAGCCAACTGAACGCGCGGTGACACTTGCTTGATCCCTTGAGAAGTGGATGTAATTGTGGGCCTTTGCGAAAAGGGCATCGGTAACCTGTGTGATGCAACTGTGGGCGGCCGACTGGGAGATGCCGCTGATGTCTGCTGATGATCCCTGGAAGGAGCCCGAGGCAAAAAAGTTGATTGCGGTGGTGACTTTGACGGCCACTGGTAAGGGGTGTCCACCCGCTCCTCTGGGCTCCAGGTGTTTGTGCAGCAGTAAGCAGATGTCTCGGACAACCTCTCGCAAAAGTCTCAGCCTCCTTTGGCACTGCTGCTCAGTCATGTTGAGGTAGCTCATCCTCTGTCTGTAAACCCTGAGAGGGGGGTATCTCCCGTGGCGAGGTGCTTCGATGCGCTGGCGCCTTCTGCCCTGTGCAGCATCAGGTGGGTGAGCAGGAGGTTGGGGCTCCTGCTGCTGTTGCTGCTGAGCTGCCTGGTTCTGCTGCTGCCGTGGCTGCTCCTCATCCGAATCTGAGCTCCATGGTAAAAGGAAATAAATGGTTCCCATGCTGCTGGCAGATACCTCCGTTGGGGAAGCGCTCAGTCCAAGTGGGGAGAGGGTCTTCCAAGGAGGTCCCACAGTTGAGAGATAGAAGATGCAGCACCTCCGACTTCGGTAGGCCTGCTAAAAGTGCTGAAAGACTTTTTGAACCAAAGTTCTGCCACCTGCAACTAATCCCTGATGAAAGCTCTGTTTTAATGGTGGAGCTGCAGCTGTGAGGAGGCCACATGTCAACCCGCCAGGTTTAGCTGGTGTGGTTTAGGAGGGTCATGGAACACGCTGAAAATGTGGAAAAATAACGAGGGCCTGTCAAAATAGGATTATAGAGGCCCTTAACTACTATTTAAGGGTCTTAACTTCACCTCTGGACGCGGAACCGAATCGCAGCCATCAAACCCGCCTCCGGCAAAATTGTTTGGAGGCGGGTTCCGAACCCGCACTCAGATTTTGCCAACTGTCCCACCTCCTCGGGGCTGGGAAAATCGCCCCCACATCACTGATAAAATGTAAGATCTAGGATAGATAGGGCTGGATTTTGATACTGGGGCGGGTTGGGGTCGTGTTATCCACCCGACTGCAATTGGATGTGGGAGATTGATGCAATTTTCACCTAATTGGGCAATTGAGTTCCAGCATGTGGGAACCCATGAACAAATTAGTGTTTTCAGTCTGAAAGTCGCCTCTGATGATGTCATCATTGCTGCTGCATTGAAGGTCTGCAAAGACTGCCTGGCCTTCGCTGTGAGAGGACCTGGATGCAAAATGAGCAGCAGCCCTAAGTCTGCTCCCAGATATTTTTGCACCACCACTCCCAGATATGTCTCCCACTCACCACCACTCCCAGATCAGCCAGCATCAGCTATCCAAATGTGCTCCCGTCAGGTTTCACATTCGTGGTTCAGAACAGGCGTGCTTCACGTAGAAAAAATGTTAAAATCACAAAGGCCTTTCAAAATGGCATTATAGAGGCAATTTAGTGCTTGTTAAGGGCCTTAACAGCCTATCCTGCCTCTTGGAGGCGGGACGGAGTCGGGACCAGCAGACACGATTTAATGAAAATTGCATGGAGGCGGGCTTGTGCCCGCCCGCCAGTTTTCGCAATTTTAACCCCCCACACGCCTCCAAACCCACCTCCACGGGTCAATGAAAATCCAGCCCATAGTGTGTATATTAAAAGTCCAGCACGTGCACTTCCTGTTTGTCACACTTTTCCCATCAACTAAGCATTTAAGGAAAAGAAAAAAAATCAAGAACTTGCATTTATATTCAGGAGAACTCCCTAGCTCCTCTTCGAATACTGCCATGGAATCTTTTACATCCACTTGAGAGGGCAGTTGGGACCTTGGTTTAATGTCAGTGGAGCACTCCCTCAATGTCAGCCTAGATTGTGTACTCAAGTCTCTGGAGTGGAGCAAGAACCCACAACCTTCTGACTCAGATGAGGGAGTACTACCATTGAGTCAAGGTTGACACCTAAATAAAACCTATTACTTTTATTTCAGAAAGCATGTCAATCTGAGAGAGAGAGAGAGAAATAAAGAGAAACACATTAACTCGAAGCGAAGGAGACAATAACCCGGAATTTGCGGTCAGTGGCGAAGCAACAGTGATCGCTGTTGACCTCGAAGGTAGCCGCCCACAAAGATCTAGTGATCTCTGTGGCATCAATTTCGGCTTTCCCGACCTTAGTTTGAATCTGGGGGTAAATTAAGTGAATCACCAGCGCCCAGCAACAGTGATGTCGTCATCAAGCTGGCTAAGCAGCCAATCACATTGAAGAATTCTCACAGGCAGCCAACCAGAAAGTAAAATGCACAGATTATAATTTACTTTTAATAAATTTTACAGAGAGCGAAATAAAGATTGGGACATACACATAGGATTAAGGTAGAAGCTGAAATATCATAAACAAACTTTAAAAAAAAAATTATTGTTAAACTTGTAATTCTTGATCATATTAATGGAAAAATTTGACCTTCCACAAATATAAAATTAGTTTTTCAGGGCCAGAACAGTTGTTCAGCAGTCAGTATGCCGTTAAAAATCCAATTACCTCTTTCAACAAGGCTTAACATTTTAGGAGGGTTTTAACAGCCATATTCCAGCGTAAAAGGAGAAGTTTTTGTCCTTCAGTGTGATTTGGAGTCATTGCCGGCTCTGAGGAGTTCCACAGCACAACCTGAGGCGGAGCAGGGAACGACTGACCGCAACTTCTGGATTTCCGCATTTATCTGCAGATGTGCTAAATCCTGAAGTTGCTGTCAGTTTCAGAGGGGTAATGACCGTGAACGCTGACAGTTTTGCCGTCAATACCACCACAAAATCCAGGCCAATGTCTTTCCTCATCCTAATTAGAGCTCTTCTTGAATTTAATTTTTAAAGCTTCTTAAGCAAACGGGTTCTAAGTTCCATCAAATATGTTTTGTTAATTAGTGACAGCTGTGAGATAGTGACACAACTAATCGCAAAACACTGAGTTCATTGTTTGCAGAGCTCCTTAAGAAATTTACAACTTAGTGCTGCAAGACCTGGGACACTCTACCTTCCCCCATACTGTCAGGCCTGTGCCCTACCTTGCCTTCACTGCTGACAAACCCCAGGAATCCACTAGTGAGCCAAACCCAAAATTCTTTCCTCAGTTCTGCCAAATCATAGATTCCCTCTTCGGAGTGCTGCCAAACCCAGGACTGCCCGACAGTGCAGCCAAACCCAGGACTGCCCGACAGTGCAGCCAAACCCAGGACTGCCCCACAGTGCAGCTAAACCCAGGACCGCCCCACAGTGCAGCTAAACCCAGGACCGCCCCACAGTGCAGCTAAACCCAGGACCGCCCCACAGTGCAGCTAAACCCAGGACTGCCCCACAGTGCAGCTAAACCCAGGACTGCCCCACAGTGCAGCTAAACCCAGGACTGCCCCACAGTGCAGCTAAACCCAGGACTGCCCCACAGTGCAGCTAAACCCAGGACTGCCCCACAGTGCAGCTAAACCCAGGACTGCCCCACAGTGCAGCTAAACCCAGGACTGCCCCACAGTGCAGCTAAACCCAGGACTGCCCCACAGTGCAGCTAAACCCAGGACTGCCCCACAGTGCAGCTAAACCCAGGACTGCCCCACAGTGCAGCTAAACCCAGGACTGCCCCACAGTGCAGCTAAACCCAGGACTGCCCCACAGTGCAGCTAAACCCAGGACTGCCCCACAGTGCAGCTAAACCCAGGACTGCCCCACAGTGCAGCCAAACCCAGGACTGCCCCACAGTGCAGCCAAACCCAGGACTGCCCCACAGTGCAGCCAAACCCAGGACTGCCCCACAGTGCAGCCAAACCCAGGACTGCCCCACAGTGCAGCCAAACCCAGGACTGCCCCACAGTGCAGCCAAACCCAGGACTGCCCCACAGTGCAGCTAAACCCAGGACTGCCCCACAGTGCAGCCAAACCCCAGCCTTTCTCCCTAATAGTACTGAATACCAGGTACCAACTGGTACATTTTCATGCCATTTTTCTGTTATCCTGAGATTTGAAAATGTAAGATATAAAAATTAAGTACTTGGATAAAATAATGTTTATAAAATAATACCCATTCATTTATGGTTTTTACAGAATAAGGGATAGGGTTGCAGAATCCCTAAACAGCCCAGAATGCCATTTGAATGATTTATAGTTTAGAAATTGTCGATAAATAACCTATTATAGTAGTGTTGGTATTCATACTGGAAAACTGATGTAATTTTAAATTTGATGAATGGTGATTTTGTGTATTGATATCACGTTAGCATTTTTGAAAAGGTAGTTGTAACCTCGAAAGAAAAGCTGGAGCAGTTTATGAATGTCTCCAGGACCTAAGATTAAATTGGCCTAAACCTCATTGTCAGCTCTTGTTTGCTCTATGCTATATACAGAATATATTTTTTCAGTTCCGTTTCCAAAAAAGGTTTTAACGCATCATTAATTTCAGCTTTTAATACGACTTAAAGATTTGAAAAAGGTTTGCATTACTGAACCTAGGCTGGTTCACCAATATCCAGTAAATATCATTTGCGAGTTGGCAATGGTTTTTATTTACTAAAACATATTTTTCTTTGCCTTAACAGACCCAAACTGGATGTAATGATGGAAACAGTAATGAAGTCTATCCAAGTATGTTCAATAACGTGAATTACACACATTTAGCCCCTCAAACTCTGCACGATCATCCAAGAGAGCCTGGACCCTACTTAGATCAATCATCCAGTGGCTTTATGTAGACGAGCATAGAGGTTGCTGTCCTGTGACAAGTGTGGGAGTGTTTTTGTGTTGCTTGCTGAAGGGACAGCCATTTGTATGTACAATGTGAAGGGACACAGAGCTTGTAAACTGAAGAATCATAAGGAGCAGAAGACTGATTGCACTGTGCTGGATTTTATTATGGGCCCTACAGTCTTCAAATACCATAATGCTCTTTTATGGATGGGGTTTGAGTCTGGTTTCTTGCACTAAGAGTGCATATGTGTTCTGTTCGAATTTTTTTGTGTGAAATATGAAGTTCTTCCTTCACAGCGAATGAGCTCTTAGAAATGTTCTATTAGACTTGGGGTCATAGGACTCGGCACAGAGTATTAATTTAAAATGAACCAATTTTTACAATATCTGTAAAAGCAGATTACCCCATTAATTACAATCAATATGTTAAAAGTAGAAAGATTATGTTCATAATTTTGCCAAATGGAAGTGGTCCTTCCAAGATTATGTGTGAGATAAGATCTTGACAATCATTTTTCCTTTTTACTTTCCTTCCCACAACTATAAATATTATGGCACTTTAAAGCAGTAGTAATACAATTACAGTCTGCTGTTCAGAACTGAAACTATAAGAGAATTTTTCTTCTGTAGAGCAGCTGGCAGTAAATATAAAAAGACATTTGGTTATATTTAAACAGTTTTGTCTCAAATTGATACAAACCTAAATATTTTTACGAGCTCCCTGATTTGGTAGTGGTGGTAGTTCAGACTCAGATGACTTTGAGTTTAACATTTAACACCATTTATGGACTTTTTCAAAATGGTGGCCCACCAGCTTACATGCTACAATGGGAATGTTGAAGCACCCTGCATACTGTAGTAACTTTCCTTAAGACTAAATAAACATAAATTATTTTCAGTAACAAAAAGGTATCCCACAGATACTACATATGTAGAATACAGAATGGGGATCATTGGAATAAGTAGTTAATTCCAGTTGCCAGAAAGACTTTTATTAACGATATAGGTTAATTAGAATTATTAGTTGTGAAGGTCTTTTATTCACTAAAGCAGGTATCTGTTTGACCCCATTTTATATCCTCCCTTTACAGCAAACGTATATAAAATTTATATTGAATGTGCATTTTAGTTACGAATAAAATATTGTACCACAAAAAGGGCTACGTGTATATGATAAATTGTCCAAGCCTTCAGGAAATGTTTAATGTTAGGGAGCAACCACTGAATATAGTGTGGGTATCTAGAAGCATCTGAGCAGCATTTTTTTCCCTTCCTGTTTAAGTAAGTTGCACTGCTGCGCAGATTTCAATAATGGGTACCTTTTTTTTCTCTGAGGGCATGTCTTAACAATTATAAGTAAACCGTTACTACCAATATTTCCACAAAATATCCTTTCAAAGAATTTCAAATGGAAATGATCTTCCAACAGTTGTATTATGCAGAGATATCTCATTTTCAGTAATGATTTTCATTTTAATTCTCTGAAAACCTGTGCCTGATCCCATGAACCATGATATAGTCAAGTATATTTTTTGAAAAAAGGAATGTTCTATGCAGCTATCTTGTTTTTAAACTGGCTGTTTTACAGATGTTGACATGCTGTCAGCTCTTGCACATGTGGCATATTTGCAGCATGTAGCAAGAAGACAGTGTTGAGGATTATTTTGTGGGGATTTCCCAATATGAAAATTTACATTGTTTCCAATAATTTCTTAAACATAGCAAATATGTGCTATAGGCACCCAGCCTCAGTTAGTGTACCTACCTACCGCTCGTATATTGCACTCTTCAGGAGAAAAACATACTTAAAGTAAAAGCTCTTATTGATTCAGTGAGCAGTTAAAATGACTATAATAAAAGTTTGCTTTAATTATTAAAAGCTACCATATATAGTTTATCAAAGGAAAAGTACTTTTCAATACAATTACTTTATCAGACCGGTTTTGTAGACTTATAAAAACATCAGTACTGGTGCAAAATGTACCTTTTATTTTCAATAATTGTTACTGATTTTGTACATGTTCAAATTTATACATTTTAGTGTGCATTATGTAACACGTATTCTGAACCAATATGTCCTTGTGAAGATAATTTTATTTTAAAATGCATTTATTACATTTTTAAACTTTGTTGGTTCCATATGCAAAAACCAAAAGACAGTAATATGCCAGGCTAATGGTGTGGGTTTTTAAAATATTCATCCAGTTCAGCTGTCACTACCTGTTTTTAAATGGAGAATTTGAGCTAGGTGTTACATGAATTTAGTTTGCTTATTATTTAACAGGAGACCCAATATGTGTGCACTTCAGGCTGGAAGCATTTGTAATCTCTTAAGCAAAAAAAATTTCACATTGCACACATAATTTAAGAGTCAGATTTGGAAAAAAAAATGCTTTGAAATGGACAATCAATTGAACGTAACTTTTCCAGCTCCCTTTTGAAGGACTGCACGGAATACATACTCCATCATTTGCTTCAGTAACCTGTTCCAGAAGGTGATGACTCTGTGAATACTTACCTACTAATATCTAGCCTAACTAGTTTTCTTAATATTGTATTGTATTGCCTTAGTAATACAACCTATTGTATGGCCCCATCATACTGCTTGTGGATCTTTAATGATTTATCAATTATGCGTCCAAGTCCCTCTCTTGCTCTGTAATCTTACTGAGTACCCCTGTGTGGTATAAATATCCCTGTAGTTTCCAAACCCAAATGCACAACACTGCGCTCATCATATTGAAGGACATCTGTCGCACACTAAATTAACTCGGATTTGGTCTAAATTCCCAAAACCTTTGCACATTTGTGAATAGTTCCAAATCATTAATGAAGTTGATGAACAGCAATGGCCCTAACACAGAGCTCTGCAGGGATTACACTTGTGACCTGACCCCATACAGATCTACTCCATTGATGACAACTTTCTGCTTACAAGATTGCAATGACGAGTTATATGTCCAGCATAATATCTGACCATTAATCTTTGGTGTAAAGATGGCTTTTGAATAAAATTATGATAGTCCAGGAGATGTTATATATCTTGGTTTCTAGAAAGTTTTCAGTAAAGTGACAACGAAGTGGCTATTGGGAAAGATTATGGTTCTGAAATTCCAGGGTCCCTGCTCCACTGTTGGAAGTGCACACTGCTGCCGTGGACCTTGACGGTGCCTCAAATCATGAAGACAGTGCAATTTACATAGTTGGAAGAGGCTGTGGCGGCACTACAGAGCTGCCCTCCCCGATGAAGCAACCTGTCATTCTAATGGGGACATCAAAGCCCTGGAAGGGCCAAAGATAAATGGGCACATAGATTTTTTCAGAGGACCTAAGGGAGCAAATGGGTATAATCCGGAATCTATTGCCTTTCTTTTAGGCAGTCTTGGTCCCTTCCTAAGACCCAGTATGAGGCCTAGGTCTCCATGTGCCTCATGAGTGGTGGTACTGGGCGTAATTGCTGGGGTAGCCGAATGTCTGTGCTAGCCATGCAGGGAACACTTTGAAGGACACCTGCCGTACAAGGATACAGTCTGTGACCTTTTCCAATAGTCATCTGTATAGCACTTTATCGAAGGCTTTCTGGAAATTGAGGTATATGACATCTATTGTTATCATCCATTGCCATCGTTCCCTAATTTAGTCAGTTCCTCAAAGAACTCAATCAGGTTAATGAGGCAGGACCATCGTTTCCTAAAGACATGCTGTCAAGCTTTCCAGATGACCATAAATGACATCCCTTATAATGCCTTCCAGTATCTTCCCTATAACCAATGTCAAACTGATATGCCTATAATTCCCATGGTCCAATTTCTTCCCCTTATTAAATATTGTGACCACATGACCACCTTTCCAGTCCATTGAAACTGACCGAACTGCAAAGGGATACTGAATGTATGAGCTAGTGGTTCATATAATATATTTCACATTTCCTTCAGAATTCTGGGTTGCATGATATCGATTCCAGCAGCATGATCAACCTTCTTAGTGCCTTATTCCTAGGTAAGACCATTTCTGCAGTTACTTCCTTGGAATCAATTGCAGTCGCACCTCTTTGTAGCCCTATTGGCACCTTGGAATTGTCGCATCACTTGCAAGTGATGTCACTGTGCTGAAAAGGATTGAGACCCAGACTAAAAAAAGGTTTGCAGATGCTCAAGACATTTTCCATTTAGAAGATCTGGGCTCCATGAAGAGATTGGAAAGATTGGCTTTGTTTATCCCTATAGGAGAGAGGTGAAAGTTACCTTTCTAAGTGTCACCTGCATTGTCTGATGTAAGACTAGTCTGACCACACATAAAGTGAACAAAATGTCCTTCAACACTATCAACCTTGATTCATAACCTTGATTGTAGATAAGAAATTTAAGCACCTTCTTTCTCATTCTGTAAATCTGAAAACTGCCCCCAGAAGCATTAAGTGCATTTTGGAGTTGAAGTGCAGAATTGGTTTTCATTGTCAATCCTGAAAAACTTTTTTTGTAAAGGGTATGTGAACAGTAGCTAGGTCTACAAACACTGTATTAAAGGTTTAAAGGGACAGCATCATTATTGTACAAGAGTACTGTTTGTGAACTACAGCTGTATCATATAGACTATTAAGCCAAATACAAACTACCATGTTACTAAGTGCCAAATATTCAGTACTGCCAGTGTACTGTCTTATCAGCATTTACTTTTGTTGTACATATTAACATAACTGCTTATTAGTGTTTTGGCCTATACTTTCTACAGTGGCTGAGCCTTAGTAGTATACAATGAGATGGTATATGCAAGGTGACTGCACTAGCACCATAAATGTTTGGAAGTACACAGCAGTTCGAACTCTGCTCTCTTTGTTAAAGTGGTGTTAAAACAGTATTACTGTAAATGTTTCTTGTACATTTTTTGACATGTTTCCAATTGTTTTGCTCACACATTGCTATGTCCACACACACTGTACATGTTTCTCTTAAAATATAGTTTGTAGCAACCTCACTGACCTTCAGTGAAGTTTGTAAAACTTCAATATTGTAATAAAAATTCACAATGTGAATTGAGTTGAGTATTGTTTTATACAAAACAGAAAATAAACAGCATCTGTCAAGAAAGGCAATGGACAATTCTAGATGTAGACTGTTCATCACAACTGGAAAGATAAGACCCTTAATGGGGTTGAACATTGTTTTAAAAGGAGATGAAAGAAAAGTACATCAACCATAGAAAGGAAGTTAACGATTGAATGGCCTTTGAGCTGAGTATTAGAAAAGAAGGAAACTGATGGATAATATTAAAGATAATGTTAGATAGGCCGTGAAAAGACATTAACAGAAGAATTTGAAAAAACGTGAAAGCCCCACAAAGGAAAAAAAAATAAGCAAATGGGGGAAATAGGTGAAAAAAACATGCAAGAGGTCTGAAGTTCAAATGGAAAGTGCTGGAACACAATTGGTCCTTAATAGCCAAAAAGAGAAAAAGTCAGGCAAGCAGTCCAGGTACAGACCCTGTGCCAGAACTGTGTGCTAATGAAGGGTCTACTGCACCATGAGCAGAAAATATAGTATACTAGATTGGAGGAATTGTATGTAAGTTGTCTCATGATTAGGGAATGTCTGGGACCCTGAACAATGGCATGGGACAAGATGAATGAACAGGTTTTGCTTCTGCTGTGGTTACATGGGAAAGAGGAAGAGTAGCTGGACATTGGCCTGGTGATGGAATGAACAGTGGTTCATGAAGGGAAAGATACTGCTGGAAAGAAGGAAAATGAAAATGTGCTTGATGTTGGGATCATATTTTAGGTTGTAGGAATGGCAGATGATCTGGCAGAACATGGATACTGGTGGGTGGAAGGTCAAGGGCGAGCCTGTCATTGCCATAATAGAAGAGGCATAGCAAATGGGGCCGACATGGTCAATGGCCATGTCAATCACTACCAAGAAGAAACATTGGCTGAAGATAAAGGATGACATTGCCAAAGCTCTGGTGGGGAAAGTGGAATCATCAGTAAAGACACAAGGGAGAAAAAGTTGGATGCCCCAAAAATCAGCAGAGAGGCACATCTTGGCATAAATGCCAAGATGCAGTCACCTCTGACCTCTGCCACTGACTCTGCCAAAGTTTGTGGGTCAGAGGGAGGTGTGTTCATTTGGCTACCATTGGTGGGTGCCCACACCAATAGAGGCGCATATGGAGCACCGCTTTAGCCATAAGGCTGGCGGGTATGACACAGGTAGCCCACCCCGGGGAGGAAATCAAGGCAAGCCTACCTCCCAAAACAAGTTAAATTGTAAAGAGTTAGCTTCAAAAATTATGGGGGAAAAAAAACTTTCTGGCAGTCTTTGGGGATTCAAGTCACAATTCCAGACACCTCCACTGACCGAATGGCAGGTCCCTCTGATGACCCACAGCACAGGAACTCCTGAGTCAGAGAGACCCCAGCCCTGTCTCCCTTGCGCCGTAAGGGGCAAGAAAACCTAAGGGAGCAATACGTCCAAATTGCCATAGATTTTCAGAGCTGGTAGCTTCACAGGAGGAAGGAGAGGAAGAAACATAATCCAGATAATTGTAGGAATGATGCACTTTGGGAGAGGCAGTAGAATCTAAATGGTACTATTTTGAGGGGTGCCAAAGCAGAAGGACCTGGGGGTGCATATTCACAAATCTTTGAAGGTGGCAGGGCAAGTTGAGAAAGTGTATGGGATACTTGGCTTTGTAAATAGGAGCATTGAATACAAAAACAAGGAAGTCATGTTAAACCTTTACAAGTCACTGGTTAGGCCTCAGCTGTTGTATTGTGTACAATTCTGGGCATCACACAGGAAGGATGTCAAGGCCTTTGAGAGGATACAGAGGAGATTCACCAGGGATGAGGTAATTCAGTTATGTGGAGAGATTGGAGAAGCTGGGATTGTTCTTCGAGCAGAGAAGGTTAAGGGGAGACGTAATAGAGGTATTCAAAATTATGAGGGATTTTGATAGAGCAAATAGGGAGAAACTATTTCCTCAGCCAAGTGGGTCGGTGACCAGAGGTCATAGATTTAAAATAATTGGCAAAATAACTAGAGGGGAAATGAGAAATTTCTTTACACAGAGGGATGTTAAGGTATGAAATGCATTATGTGAAAGTGTGGAGGAATCAGATTCCACAGTAACTTTCAAAAGGCAATTGGACATGTACTTGAAGAGGACTAATTTGCAGGGTTATGGGGAAAAAGCTCAGGTGTGGGACTAAATTGGACAGCTCTTTCAAAGAGCTGACACAGGCAGGACAGGCTGAATAGCCTCCTATGTGCAGTAAGAGTCTTCAGGTTTCTAATAGATGTCTGAAAAGCCCATTTCCAGAGATGGAGAGAGAAAATCGCAGAAAATTGAAGAAGTGGGCCGAGTAAACATGGGTAGAAATTAGAAGCATGCTAAATGAAATTCTTCAGATCGGAACGAGAGCAGGAAGCAGAGCTATCTGTGCTATCTACTGCTAGGACAGCGGCAACTTCCACAAAGCATATAAGACTGGCGCATCTGTGCACTCGAGCCTATTCCCACCACCTTCCAGTTATGGGGCAACCATCTTGTGCAGCACCATCTCCACTTCATCAACCATCAAACAGGGATGAGGTGCTGAGCTGCTCCAACACATGTCTGTAGACTCATGGTTGCACTGTGGGTTTCCTTTCCCTTCATTTTTGCCCGTCACGTCTCAGGCCTCTTTCCCCTTCAGCCTTGATATGAGCTGATTTTTGGGCCTTTCAAAGATTGTAAGAATTTTTATCCCCTTATTTTTCCCATTTCCCTTTAATTATATACCTCTTTTAGTGGTCCTAGTAATTTGAAATAGCTTAAATATTTTGGTATAAAGTACCAAGAAATAGCAAGTATAAATCAGTTAAAAAATGTTAGCTTCTGGAAAATGAGCAGTAACCCGACAGTTTAAAGGGTATGTCGATAATTCATGTAGTGTATCTCACTCGGCAACATAAGCAATCCTAGACTTTTAGCCCGTATTGGGATATTTCTTTCCAACAGAAAGCAAATAAAAAGAAAAATTAAAAGAAAACTATGAACATCCCCCAAAGGCTCCCCAGTGTTATTGGTAGGGAAACTATCCAGGAATTAGATCAGCCAAAGTTACATTTGTGAATATGTATGCATATGTGCTGAAAAGACAGTTGCCAGAATGACTCTAAGTAGATCGCAACAAGATCATACAGATTTATTTAAAAGGAACCCCTGCCCTCCTGCCTATTTTTCTTTAAAAAGGAGAGAATGAATGAGAAAAAGGTAGAGACAAAAACAGTGATACAGAGGTTACAATGAGAGTAAACATGTCAGACATACAGATAGAGAAGAAAAGTGAGAGAGAGAATGTGGAAGACAAATAGAAAAACAGAGAAATAGTCAGAAAGAATGAGAACTGGAGACAAGCTGCGAGACAGTTACAGCACAAAGGAGATAACATTTTTATTACTTTTATAGATGAGTAACTCCACAGGAGATTCACTAGTAGTGCCAAAGCATTTTTTACAAACAAGTTTCTCATTCTGTTGTGGAATTTACAAGTATAAAGCACAGTATTTGTGTTAGCTATGTGTATGTTTATTGATCTTAATCTTGTTTTTAACAACTTCTATAACACTTCACTGTTTACAAAAGTGCAAAGAACTGAAACACATCGGGCCAAAAATTTGGCACTTGCTGGGTGAGTACGCACTGTGTACTCACCCGCAAGGCCTCCTGAAGTGCCGGTTTCCTGCATGCACTGCGCATGCGCGGGAAACCGGAACTTCCGGTCTGGTGAAGGGGGCGGTTCATAGGTGAACCGCGTGCGCGGTAGAGGCTGCGCACACGCAGCAAACTTAGGTTTTTTTTCAGGTTTCTCCGGGAGGATAAGTATTGAAGAACCTGCGCTTTTAAAAAGGAGGCGCAGGACCCGTTTTCAACAAGGTAAGTGGTTAATTAATTATAATTTAAAAAAATTTTCAACAGGTTTATCTTTTTTAGATACTTTAAAGAAAGGTAAGTTTATTTTTAGCACTGTAAAAAAGTATTTTAATTTTTTCAAAAATTTAAATTTTTGTTTAAAGTAGTTAACTTATTTAACTTATAGTTATTTTATAAATGTGATAGTTTTTTTTTAAATTTATTTGAAGTTTAGCTGTTCTTTTGGGGCTGATTTCAGTTCATAGATTTGACAGGTCTTCCTGTCAAATCTATGAATGAAAGATGGTCTGCTGCCATTGGCTCTCCATGGCCCACGTGATCCCAGGGGACGCATCGCACTAACTGCGCCCCTGGAACATGCAAGCACTGCGCGCCGGCACTTGGAGCAGGCCCAAGAGCTGAAGTTTCCGTGAGCCCAGAGGTCAATGGCAGGCGCGGTAGGTAAGTGCGCGCGCGATCCTTATCCCCACGGCAAGCCGGAGAGGCGAATTTCAGGGCCATCATTTTATTTCCAACTGTGCAACTTCCAATGTCTTAAAACCAGTCAGAAATTAATTGGAATTATCCTTTAATGCTACTAGTCATTATAAAAGAGGAATATACAGATATGGAGCAGGACCTGTATCAAAAATCCCATTACCACTCTCAATTCTATCATTAGCATTGCTATGTTATTACTGTTATACTGGATTCTACTAATCCCACAATAATGTTAAACTTGCAAGTATCTTGGAGTAAATCTTTCCACAAAGCTAGTAAGTTTTAATGATGGGGGACTGCTTAATTTTGTGTTAGGGAACACATCCTTTAGAAAAATGGGTGATGCAGACCATTTTGAAAAATTACTTCATTTATTTCAAATTCCCAAATTCCGAGTCGTCAGGGTGAATTTTTACTTTGAAGAGTGTGCGGGTTTGCGAGCGGGTGGGCAGTTAAAAGCACTGAAATTGACCGCGTCGGGAAGCCGGCTTCCGCCTTTAATGCGGGCTCGTTAGTCAGCGTGCGAGAGACCCCTTCAGGAGAGGCGGGTGACCTTATTAAAGCAATTTATAGATTGTTCAGAGGCTATTAGCAGCCTTTTTTACATGATGTTGCAGCTTTTACTGGCTGTCCACGGGTTTCCCGGGCTTGCTGAACCTTGCCAATGAAAGTAAGGCGAGAGCACAGCAGCAATTGTGGGAGCTGAACAAATGACGGTTAGAAAAATCCCATACTCACACCTCACACCCGCTTCCTTACATAAGGGTTGTCAAACATGGCTTGCTGACACCACTTGTGCTAAGAGTTTGCTTTCAGGAGTTTGCAGGTGATTTCTACAACTTTGGAAGTCACTCTCACTACATTGGAGGATTTTGCCTCTGATCTCCACTTTACCTCCATGATATCAGCAGAAACTGATAGCCAAGTTCCGCACTCATGAGGACGGCCTCAATAGGGATGTCGGGTTCATGTCACGCTACAGAACGTGACTTGACATCGTCGTCTGTCATTCCAGTTTTTAAAAAACAAACACAAAAAAACAAACACAAAAAACAAACACAAAAAGGACGGAGAGAGAGGAAGGGATATGGAGAGAGATCTGCTGCAGTCAGCAGGATTTGACACGTTGGACCCCCTGGGACACATCTCATTGTCTTGGCTGTGCTCTTGGTGTGTCTTTGATGTAAGGAAAGATTGTATCTCTGCATTTTCTGTGTTTATATTCTGTGAACTTTTGTAGATTCACTCAGTGTAACTTTACCTGAAGAAGGGGCGATAGCTCCGAAAGCTTGTAATTTTAAATAAATCTGTTGGACTATAACCTGGTGTTGTGCGACTTCTCATATATATCATATCAGCATGGGTGCCGCTTATGCTGTTTCACCTTGGACCTCAGATGAGGACCAAGATGAGCACCAGTGGCAACAACACCAACAGCACCAGCAGGAGCAGCAGCAGCATTCTCCTCACTGACCTGCCGCTCCACAGGAGAGAGGGGATGAGCACAGGGATGCGCCTCGCAGGAGGCGATACCCCCAACATAGGGTATATATGATGCGGAGATGCCGGCGTTGGACTGGGGTGGACAAAAATGAGAAGTCGCACAACACCAGGTTATAGTCCAACAGATTTATTTAAAATTACAAGCTTTCGGAGCTATCGCCCCTTCTTCAGGTAAAGTTACAATGAGTGAATCTACAAAAGTTCACAGAATATAAACACAGATACTGCAGAGATACAATCTTTCCTTACATCAAAGACACACCAAGAGCACAGCAAGACAATGAGATGTGTCCCAGGGGGTCCAACGTGTCAAATCCTGCTGTCTGCAGCAGATCTCTCTCCATATCCCTTCCTCTCTCTCCGTCTTTTTTGGGGTTTGTTTTTTGTGTTTGTTATTTTTGTGTTTGTTTTTTAAAAACTGTAAAGACAGACAACGATGTCAAGTCACGTTCTGTAGCGTGACATGAACCCGATATCCCTATTGAGGCCGTCCTCATGAGTGCGGAACTTGGCTATCAGTTTCTGCTCGATGATTTTGCGTTGTCATGTGTCTCGAAGGCCGCCTTGGAGAACGCTAACCCGCAGATCCGAGGCTGAATGCCCTTGACTGCTGAAGTGTTCCCCGACTGGGAGGCAACTATCCTGCCTGACGATTGTTGCGCGGTGTCCGTTCATACGTTGTCTCAGTGTCTGCATGGTCTCGCCGATGTACCATGCTCTGTGGCATCCTTTCCTGCAACGTATCAGGTAGACGACGTTGGCCGAGTCACATGAGTATACATAGATACATAGATACATAGAAGATAGGAGCAGGAGTAGGCCATCCGGCCCTTCGAGCCTGCTCCGCCATTTAATGAGATCATGGCTGATCCTCCAATTCAGTATCCCGTCCCCGCCTTCTCTCCGTAACCCTTAACCCCTTTTGCCTGTAGAAATATATCTAATTCCCTCTTAAATATATTTAATGAGCTGGCGTACACTGCCCTCTGTGGCAATGAGTTCCACAGGTTCACCACCCTCTGAGTGAAGAAATTCCCCCTCATTTCTGTCCTAAATGGTTTAGCCCTTATTCTTAAATTATGTCCTCTAGTTCTGTTCTCACCCGCCAAGGGAAACATTCCTTCTGCATCTAGTCTGTCTAGACCTGTCAGAATTTTATACACTTCTATGAGGTCCCCTCTCAATCTTCTAAACTCCAGTGTGTACATCCCTAAACTACATAGTCTCTCCTCATAGGTCAATCCCGCCATTCCTGGTATCAGCCTGGTGAATCGCCGCTGCACCCCCTCCATGGCAAGAACATCTTTCCTCAGATGAGGCGACCAAAACTGTACACAGTACTCGAGGTGTGGTCTCACCAGTGCCTGTACAGCTGCAGCAAGGTATCCCTGTTCCTGTATTCCAACCCTTTTGCTATGAAGGCCAGCATACCGTTTGCCTTCTTGACCGCCTGTTGCACCTGCATGCTCGCCTTCAGTGACTGGTGTACAAGAACACCCAGGTCTCTCTGTACTTCCCCCTCTCCCAATTTATTGCCATTTAAATAATAATTTGCCCTCCCGTTCCTGCACCCAAGGTGGATAACTTCGCACTTGTCCACATTATAGTGCATCTGCCATTTATCCGCCCAATCACCCAGTCTGTCCAAATCGCTCTGGAGCTTCCTGGTCTCCTCCTCTGAGCCCACCCCCCCTCCTAGTTTAGTGTCGTCTGCAAATTTGGAAATGCTGCATCCGACTCCCTGATCCAGGTCATTAATGTAAATTGTGAACAGCTGGGGACCCAGGACAGATCCCTGTGGTACCCCACTTGTTACTGCCTGCCATTCAGAAAATGAGCCGTTTATTCCAACTCTCTGTACCTGGTAGGTAGTGTCCTCACGTGTGATGACGGTATCTGTGTTCATGATCTGGCATGTCTTGCAGAGGTTGCCGTGGCAGGGTTGTGTGGTGTCATGGTCGCTGTTCTCCTGACAGCTAGGTAATTTGCTGTGGACGATGGTACTTTTGAGGTTAGGCGGCTGCTTGAAGGCGAGTATATAGGCAGAGGATCAGCTTCCTGGACATGACTGAACACCAGTGCCACAGGATGCCCAGGCTATCGTGTCATGTTGTGGAAGACGTTTGTGGCCAGCTGGAAGAAGACCTGCTGCCAAGTGGACCTGGTGGACATGCGTTACCAGAGGCTGTCAAATTCACCACCACCATCAACTTCTTCACCTCATGCTCCTTCCAGGGATCTGCAGGAGACATTTCAGGATCTCACAGTGGCCATCCCACAAATGCATCGCCCAGGTGACCGAAGCCATGTTTGACAAGTCAGGCACTTATGTACACTTTGCCACTGATGAAGCCAGTCTGACTGAGCGGGCGCTCGGCTTTGTGGCTCTGGCTGGCTTCCCACAGGTGCAAGGCATCATCGACTGCACACATGTGGCCATCAAGGTACCCCACATCACCCAGATGTGTTCATGAACCAGAAGGGCTTCCACTCCCTCAATGTGCAGCTCGTCGGCAACTATAAAAAGATCATCATGCATGTGTGCGCCAGATTCCCAGGGAGCTGTCATGATTCATTCATCCTGCTCCAGTCCACCCTCCCTCAGCTCTTCACACCTCTTTGGGAACGATAGCGTAGTGGTAAGGTCACTGGGCTAGTAATCCAGAGGCCTCGACTAATGATCCAGAGACATGAGTTCAAATCCCACCACGGCAGCTGGGGAATTTAAATTCAGTTAATTAAATAAATTGGAATAAAAAGCTAGTATCAGTAATGGTGACCATGAAACTATCGGATTGTCGTAAAAACCCATCTAAAAAACCTATCCTTTAGGGAAGGAAATCTGCCGTCCTTATCTGGTCTGGCCTATATGTGACTCAGACCCACAGCAATGTGGTTGACTCTTAACTGCCCTCTGAAATGGCCCAGCAAGCCACTCAGTTGTAACAAACCACGACAAAACACAATAATAAGAATGAAACCGGAGGGATCATCTGGCATCGACCTTTGGACACGGCAACGGCACACCCAGCCCAGTCAACCCTGCAAAGTCCTCCTCACCAACATCTGGGGACTTGTGCCAAAATTGGGAGAGCTGTCCCACAGACTAGTCAAGCAACAGCCATACTCACAGAATCATACCTTCCAGCCAATGTCCCAGACTCCTCCATCACCATCCCTGGGTATGTCCTGTCTCACCGGCAGGACAGACCCACCAGGGGTGGCGGCACAGTGGTATACAGTCGGGAAGGAGTGGCCCTCAACATTGACTCCGGACCCCATGAAGTCTCATGGCTTCAGGTCAAGCATGGGCAAGGAAATCTCCTGCTGATTACCACCTACCGCCCTCCCTCAGCTGATGAATCAGTACTCCTCCATGTTGAACACCACTTGGAAGAAGCACTGAGATTAGCAAGGGCACAGAATGTACTCTGGGTGGGGGACTTCAATGTCCATCACCAAGAGTGGCTCGGTAGCAACACTACTGACCGAGCTGGCTGAATCCTGAATGACATAACTGCCAGTCTGGGCCTGCGACAGGTGGTGAGAGAACCAACATGAGGGAAAAATCTACTTGACCTTATCCTCACCAATCTACCTGTCGCAGATGCATCTGTCCATGACAGCATTGGTAGTAGTGACCACCACACAGTCATTGTGGAGACAAAGTCCTGTCTTCACACTGAGGACACCCTCCATCGTGTTGTGTGGCACTTCCACCATGCTAAATGGGATAGATTCAGAACAGATCTAGCAGCTCAAAACTGGGCATCCATGAGGCACTGTGGGCCATCAACAGCAGCAGAATTGTATTCCACCACAATCTGTAACCTCATGGCCTGGCATATCCCTCACTCTACCGTTACCATCAAACCAAGGGACCAACCCTGGTTCAATAAGGAGTGTAGAAGAGCATGCCAGGAGCAGCACCAGGCGTACCTAAAAATGAGGTGGGAAGCTGCAACACAAGACTGCAGGCATGCTAAAATGCGGAAGCAGCATGCTATAGAGCTAAGCAATCCAACAATCAACAGATCAGATCAAAGCTCTGCAGTCCTGCCACATCCAGTCGTGAATGGTGGTGGACCATTAAACATCTAACGGGAGTAGGAGGCTCCATGAATATCCCCATCCTCAATGATGGTGGAGCCCAGCACGTGAGTGCAAAAGACAAGGCGGAAGAGTTTGCAACCATCTTCAGCCAGAAGTGCCGAGTGGATGATCCATATCAACCTCCTCCTGAGGTTCCAACTATCACAGAAGTCAGTCTTCAGCCAATTCGATTCACTCCACGTGATATCAAGAAACGGCTGAGTGCACTGGATACAGCAAAGGCTGTGAGCCCTGACAAAGGTGAGCAGCTACAATGGGCCGGTGAGTGTAAAGAAGTAAAAAGTAATTGAACTGTGACGTCACCAGAATGCAGGTTGGTGAGTATTTCTCTATTTCTTGCTTTTTTCCAAACTTGGGCATCTAAATTTAAGTGCCTTGGTATACATTAAAAGATATACTTGTTCCAAATTTTAAAACTAATTAATTAATTGAGACGGGAGACCAGGCAATGTGTTGTTGTTGTTGCATGTGGGAGCTGGTGACACCATTGAGGTCCAAGGCGACCACATCAGCAGCAAATGTTGGCTGCTCGAGGAACTTCGGCTCAGAGTTGATGAGCTGGAGTCCGAGCTTCAAAAACTGCGACACATTAGGGAAGGGGTACGTTACCTGGACACTAAGTTCCAGGAGGCAGTCACACCAACTAGAGTAATTACTTTCAATTTGGCCCATGGTCAGGGACAGGAGGGTGTGACTACAAGCGAGGCAGGTACTGGGATCCAGGAGGTAGCAATACTGTTGGACAGAGTATAAATCAACAAATAATGGAGGCCTGTAAAAAAGGTCCGGTAATAATCATGGGTGCTATTAATCTCCATGTTGATTGAACAAATTAAATTGGCCATGGTAGCCTTGAGGAGGAGTTCATAGAGTGCATCCGGGATGGTTTCCTAGAACAGTATGTAATGGAACCAATCAGGGAGCAGGCTATCTTGGATCTGGTACTGTGTAATGAGACAGAATTAATAAATGATCTCATAGTAAAGGATCCTCTAGGAAAGAGTGATTATGGCATGGTTGAATTTCAAATTCAGTTGGAGGGTGAGAAAGTTGTATCTCAAACCAGTGTCCTGATCTTAAACAAAGGCAATTACAATGGCATGAGGGCAGAACTGGCTAAAGTGGACTGGAAAAATAAATTAAAGTTGAAATGCAGTGGCGGACATTTAAGGAGATATTTCATAACTATCAACAAAAATATATTCCAGTGAGAAAGAAAGATTTTAAGAGAAGGGAGCACCATCCGTGGCTAACTAAGGAAGTAAAGGATGGTATTAAATTGAAAACGAAGGCATACAATGTTGCCAAGATTAGTGGGAGACCAGAGGATTGGGAAATTTTTAAAAACCAGCAGAGGATGACTAAAAAAATAATAAAGAGAGAGAAGATGAATTATGAGAGTAAACTGGCAAGAAATATTAAAACAGATAGCAAGAGCTTCTACAGGTATATAAAAAGGAAGAGAGTAGCTAAAGTAAACATTGGTCCCTTAGAGGATGAGACTGGGGAATTAATAATGGGGAACGGGGGAAATGGCAGAGACGCTGAACAAATATTTCAGACACTAACAACATCCCAATAATGGATAATTAAGGGGCCACAGGGAGGGGGGAACTAAAGACAATCACTATCACTAAGGAAATAGTACTTGGTAAAATAATGGGACTAAAAGATGACAAGTCCCCTGGACCAGATGGCCTGCATCCCAGGGTCTTAAAAGAAGTAGCTGCAGAGATAATGGCTGCATTGGTTGCAATATACCAAAATTCCCTGGACTCTGGAGAGGTCCCAGCGGATTGGAAAACCGCAAATGTAACACACCTATTTAAGAAAGGAGGGAGAAAGAAAGCAGGAAACTATAGACCAGTTAGCCTAACATCTGTTGTTGGGAAAATGCTGGAGTCCTTCATTAAGGAAGCAATAGCAGGGCATTTGGAAAATCATAATGCAGTCAAGCAGAGTCAGCATGGTTTTATGAAAGGGAAATCATGTTTAACAAATTTGCTGGAGTTCTTTGAGGATGTAACGAGCAGGGTGGACAAGGGTGAGCCAGTGGATGTGGTGTATTTGGATTTCCAGAAGACATTCGCTAAGGTGCCACATAAAAGGTTACTGCACAAGATAAGAGCTCACGGAGTTGTGGGTAATATATTAGCATAGATAGAGAATTGGCTAACTAACAGAAAGCAGAGATTCGGGATAAATGGGTAATTTTCCGGTTAGCAAACGGTAACTAGTGGGGTGCCACAGGGATCGGTGCTGGGGCCTCAACTATTTACAATCTACATTAATGACTTGGATGAAGGGACCGAGTGTAATGTAGCCAAGTTTGCGGATGATACAAAGATAGGTGGGAAAGCAAGTTGTGCAGAGGGCTCAAAGAATCTGCAAAGGGATATAGACAGGCTAAGTGAGTGGGCAAACATGTGGCAGATGGAGTATAATGTGGGAAAGTGCGAGGTTATCCACTTTGGCAGGAAAAATAAAAAAGCAAACTATTATTTAAATGGAGAGAGATTACAAAATGCTACAGTTCAGAGGGACCTGGGGGTCCTTGTGCATGAAACACAAAAAGTTAGCATGCAGCTACAGCAAGTAATCAAAAAGGCAAATGGAATGTTGGCCTTTATTTCAAGGGGGTTGGAGTATAAAAGCAGGGAAGTCTTGCTACAACTGTACAGGGTATTGGTGAGACCACACCTTGAGTACTGCGTACAGTTTTGGTCTCCTTATTTAAGGAAGGATATACTTGCATTGGAGGCAGTTCAGAGACGATTCACTAGATTACTTCCAGAGATGAAGGGGTTGACTTATGAGGAAAGGTTGAGCCGGTTGGGCCTATACTCATTGGAATTTAGAAGAATGAGAGGTGATCTTATTGAAACATATAAGATACTGAGGTGGCTCGACAAGGTAGATGCAGAGAGGATGTTTCCCCTCGTGGGGAAATCTAGAACTCGGGGGCATAGTTTCAGAAGAAAGGGTCGCCCTTTTAGAACTGAGATGAGGAGGAATTTCTTCTCTCAGAGGGTCATAAATCTGTGGAATTCTCTGCCACAGAGAGCTGTGGAGGCTGGGTCATTAAATACATTTAAGGTGGAGATAGACAGATTTTTGCAAGATAAGGGAGTGAAGGGTTATGGGGAGCGGGTAGGGAAGTGGCTTTGAGCCCAAGATCAGCCATGATCTTATTGAATGGCGTAGTAGGCTCGAGGGGCCAAGTGGCCTATTCCTGCTCCTATTTCTTATGTTCTCATATCCCGGCTATTGTGCTGAAGACTTGTGCTCCAGAACTAGCCGCGCCTCTAGCCAAGCTGTTCCAGTACAGCTACAACACCGGCATCTATCCAACAATGTGGAAAACTGCCCAGGTATGTCCTGTCCACTAAAAGAAGGACAAATCTAATCCGGCCAATTATCGCCCCATCAGTCTACTCTCAATCATCAGCAAAGTGATGGAAGGTGTCATCGACAGTGCTATCAAGCGGCACTTACTCACCAAAAACCTGCTCACTGATGCCCAGTTTGGGTTCCGCCAAGACCATTCGGCTCCTGACCTCATTACAGCCTTGGTCCAAACATGGACAAAGGAGCTGAATTCCAGAGGTGAGGTGAGAGTGATTGCCCTTGACATCCACGCAGCATTTGACAGAGTATGGCATCAAGGAGCCCTAGTAAAACTGAAGTCAATGGGTATCGGGGGGGAAAACGCTCCACTGGCTGGAGTCATACCTAGCACAAAGGAAGATGGTTGTAGTGGTTGAAGGTCAATTATCACAGCCCCAGGACATCGCTGCAGGAGTTCCTCAGGGCAGTGCCTAGACCCAACCATCTTCAGCTGCTTCATCAATGACCTTCCCTCCAACATAAGTTCAGAAATGGGGATGTTCGCTGATGACTGCACAGTGTTCAGTGCCATTCACAACTCCTCAGATAATGAAGCAGTCCATACCCGCATGCAACAAGACCTGGACGACATTGAGGCTTGGGATGATAAGTGGCAGTTAACATTCGCACCACAGAAGTGCCAGGCAATGACTATCTCCAACAAGCGAGAGTCTAACCACCTCCACTTGACATTCAATGGCATTACCATCGCCGATTCCCCACCATCAATATCCTGGGGGTCACCATTGACCAGAAACTTAACTGGACGAGCCACATAAATACTGTGGCAACAAGAACAGTCAGAGGCTAGGTATTCTGCAGGCTTGTGTCTCACCTCCTGACTCCGCAAAGCTTTTCCTCCATCTACAAGGCACAAGTAAGGAGTGTGATGGAATACTCTCCACTTGCCTGGATGATTGCAGCTCCAACAACACTCAAGAAGCTTGACACCATCCAGGACAAAGCAGCTGGCTTGATTGATACCCCATCCACCACCTTAAACAGTCACTCCCTCCACCACCGGCATACCGTGGCTGCAGTGTGTATCATCTACAAGATGCACTGCAACAACTCGCCAAGGCTTCTTCGGCAGCACCTCCCAAACCCGCGACCTCTACCACCTAGAAGGACAAGGGCAGCAGGTGTATGCGAACATCACCACCTCCAAGTTCCCTCCAAGTCACACACCATCCTGACTTGGAAATAAATCGCCGATCCTTCATCGTCGCTGAGTCAAAGTCCTGGAACTCCCTACCTAACAGCACTGTGGGAGTACCTTCACCACATGGACTGCAGCAGTTCAAGAAGGTGGCTCACCACCACCTTCTCAAGGGCAATTAGGGAAGGGCAATAAATACTGGCCTTGCCAGTGACGTCCACATCTCAGGAACGAATTTAAAAAAAATAGACTTACCAGCTGGCTGCTTGGAGACACGGGGTATCCACTGAAGACATGGTTGATGACACCCTTGAGGAGGCCAAGTAATGAAGCCGTAGAGCGCTACAATCAAAGCCAAATGATGACGAGATGTGTAATAGATCAAGCAGTCAGGATGCTTCAGATGCGCTTCAGATGCCTGGACAGTTCTGGAGGAGCACTTCAATACACACCAGCCAGGGTCTCCAGAATGATCATGGCATGCTGCGCTCTGCACAACATAGTGCAGCAGTGAGGATTGGAGCTGCAGGAGGAGCAAGGCGCAGAGCGCACAGCCTCTTCGGAGGAGGAGGAGGAACTCGAAGTGCACATGACACCACCAGCGGTGCACATTGCTGCTCAGGAGGCCCGCAATGGCCTCATAATGGCACGATTTAATTAGATTGCACCAGTGCACCCAAAGGCACCCAGATTCTGAACCAATTCCCCCCACCCCCCCACAACTCACCACCACAAAGTAGTCCTAAAATGACCAAACTATTCCTGTCACACAAACCCATTGCTCGACGTTAATTAATGTCTTACCATTCACTCCAACTGACAAAAGCCACTTGCCAGGCACCATCAAAAATGGACAAGATGGGAAAGTGGTGCAAAGAAACAATTTTATGTGGCTCAAAATGTAAACAGAAACGTAACGATCTAACATCTTATAACATGCCCATGTGCATACCGTGTGCATCTACAATTGTTTCACCTTTCTCTTCCTACAACTCTTATACCATGCAACCCCTGTGTCTTCAGCAGAGGTAGAGGCAGGCTGTGCATATCCCTGTTCTAACTGTTTAGATACTTTTGGCGGACATCCTCTGGGTTTTGAAGCCTCTGAGGGCCCCGCCAAAGACTGCTACTCCTGCACCTGTGCAGGTGCAGACTTGGCCATCGGGATCCAAGGCAACATGTGGGGCTCTAACTGAAGTGGGGGGGGGGGCAATGGGGGAGAAGTGGGACCACTTTGAGCAGAGTCCCCACTTCTATGTCCCCTCTCACCAGCATCGCTCTCATGGCCCACCTGTACTTCCCTGCTAGCAAGGAGCTGGAGAGCACTTTGCTGCACCTCAGTGGGGTGAGGAACGGCCAAGTCTAGAGCCAGAATTTTCTGGGGGGTCAGCAGATGGGATTAGTGATGGGTCGGGTGGAAAATTTGATATTTTTGGCAGTGGGTTGGAACCCGCTGTCAACCCACCGCCACGCACCTTTCCCGATGTTGGGTCTGTCAGCGCTGAGCAGACCCGACAGGCAGCAGCGGGCAACCTAATTCAGGTAATTAGTTGTTTGTTTAGAGGCTCTTAAGAATGAGTGTGAAGGAATAAGCCATATAACCTATTCAGAAAAATACACCATTCTATGAAAGAATTCTGGCCTTATTAAAACATGACAAACTGGGTTTGGAAATCTGGAAGCCTCAACAATCTAGAGCTATGGTAGCATTCTGGCAATAGAGATAAGATAGTTGTTGACACTGAATCAATAATCTTATTGAAACAGAAGGTTAAAGGCTCCTGACAGTCTGAACCTTTTGGAACAAAACAGAAGATCACCCTGGTTAAGGTATTCTAATTTACACTTCGTAAAGAGGCACAAACAGAAGGCCTTAGTAAAAATGGCATCAAATAAAATGCACCTGCTGTTACACCATTTTTTATGGTAAGCTTGGAACACCTAGAGGAGACACAAGTCTGTATTGCTACCAGCTGAGGTGACTAAAAATTGCAGAAGTCAGAAGAAAAATGACTAGAGATAATTAGCTTACATCAGCAGAAAACCTTAAAGGGAATACCACTGGAAAAGGGTATAAATATTGAACTCTCAAATGGGATAATAGATTCACTGTAAAGGGGCAAAGCGATTCTCAGGCTTCAGAGGCGGCTCTGTAAGTCTACAATTCTTTGTACCTCAGGGATCAAGGTACAGTATTTGATTTTGGTGGATATCCTGAATAAGACTAAGAACTGTAAAACTGTAGCGAAGTTAAGATTTGAGAATAGGATCTCTGATAATAAGATTGTAAAGCTTTCTCTTTTTGGAACTGTTAATGTTGCGACTGAATCACCAACTGTAAATTACATGTCGGTTCTTTAATAAATCTATGTATTTTTAGAATTGTCTCACATAATACTTCTGTATCAAACTCGCAAACTCAATCTCTGTACATTCTTTGGTGAGGAGTTGCAGAATCTGGGGGAGTTTTCTGGACCCTCATAATATCCGGAACGTTACAGTCTAGCTAAACTTATTAAAAGTGCTATCTGGAGGACGGTAACATCTTCAGGTTGTTCCTTTCCTTTAGGGAGAGATGGTCCAGACCTTTAGACCCAATTAAGCGTCTTTAGGATTCAGCTACCTCAAACTTTAGTTGAAAGTGAACGTCTGAGGAATATGCCTGATCTGGGGTAGCCCTAAAGGGGCTAGGACTAGTAATTATCCCTTCATGATCTTCAGCTTACCTTTTGCATTTGACAGCTCGCCTACAGGGTCCACGCTGGTCATGGACCACGTCTGTCAAGCTGAGGCGGGAGTTCAGTGGCCATTGAGTCAGCTGATGAGTTGACAGCTTCAAATGTACAGTAAAAGCTCCCACCTGACTGATATTCACTTTCCTCACTGCATTTCCAGCACATATCCTGCAGGCTTTCCACTTTCCACTCTCCAACCACTCTCACCTCATTGAACATAAGAACATAAGAAATAGGAGCAGGAGTAGGCCATTCAGCCCCTCGAGCCTGATGCGCCATTCAATAAGATCATGGCTGATCTGATCTTGGGCTCAACTCCACTTTTCTGCCTGTTCCCTATAACCCTTGACTCCACTGTAGTTCAAAAATCTGTCTATCTCAGCCTTGAATATATTCACTGACTCTGCCTCCACAGCTCTCTGGGGTAGAGAATTCCAAAGATTCACGACCCTCTGAGAGAAGGAATTCCTCCTCATCTACGTCTTAAATGGGCGACCCCTTATTCTGAAACTATGCCCCCTAGTTCTAGATTCCCCCACTAGGGGAAACATCCTCTCAGCATCTACCGTGACAAGCCCCATCAGAATCTTATGGGGGAAAAATTTGGTTGCTTAGCGCCTCCCATTAGCGCCTCCGGGGAGCGCAGTGATTTTAGCGCCGCTCGCGAAATCATCCAGTCATTTTGCAGTGGCGCTAAACACTACCACCATGATCTCCTGCGCCCGCAGATCGTGACGTCAGTCGCGCGTGCAACGCCCCGGTAGCGCCCCGGACCGGATATTGAGTCACGCCCCCTGCCTTAGCACCTGCCGCTTGGAACGACAGGTAGAGGGGAAAGTTTTCAAGTCGGGAAGGGGCTGGGGGAGCGTTATTTAAAGGCATGCACTTCCTGCCTTTTCTTGTCAGCAAAATTTTTGGTACACACAGGTTGAGAGGGAGAGAGACGTATGGAGAGATTTAATGCTGTCCTAAGGCGTTTTGGCCCTCAGCACCACTTTTGCGGTTCCTAAGCGCCAAGCTCTTTCCCTGGGCCTATCCATTAGTGCTTCCAACAAATTGCTTTAGAGGTCTCTCCAGGCCGAGATTCAAGGCTGCAATGAGCAAGGTGTGGCTGGCCAGCAAGATGGCCCCTCCCCTTTAAGAACTGGACGCGCCAGTCTGTCTGGCTTCCATGGTACCTGACATCGCCTGAACTTGGGTAGCATTCTGAGGTAGCGCCTCGCCCCGATGTTTGCGCCTTAAGAGAGGTGTGTAGCACCTGATTTAGTGCTCAAATCACCTCCAGGGGCGATAGAGGCAAATTTTGCAGTCAGAGGCGATAATTAGCACCGGGCGCTAAACTTTGTGCCCGGCCGATATTAGCGCCTCAAAATGGGCGATACCCAATTTTTCCCCCTATATGTTTCAATAAGATCACCTCTCATTCTTCTAAACTTCAATGAGTATAGGCCCAACAGAATCACAGAATCACAGAATCCCCACAGTGCAGATAGAGGCCATTTCGGCCCATCGAGCCTGCACCGACACATATCCCACCCTATCCCCGTAACCCCATGTATTTAATCCCCCCTAACATATCCCACCCTATCCCCATAACCCCACGTATTTAATCCCCCTAACACTAAGGGTCAATTTATCATAGCTAAATCAACCTAACCCGCACATCTTTGGACTGTGGGAGGAAACCGGAGCACCCGGAGGAAACCCACGCAGACACTTAGAGAATGTGCAAACTCCACACAGACAGTCACCCGATACCGGATTCGAACCCGGGTCCCTGGCGCTGTGAGCCAACCTGCTCAACCTTTTCTCATAAGACAACTCCTTCATCCCAGGAATCAACCCAGTGAACCTTCTCTGAACTGCCTCCAATGCAAGTATATCCCTCCTTAAATAAGGAGACCAAAACTGTACGTAATGCCTACTTTGACCCAAGAGAGAATTCACCAATCACTTGGCAATTAATCCTTACTGAGTTCCAATAGCGTTGTCACAGAAGCAATGAGTGTGAATGAATTACCCGCCCGAAGTCGGCAATCACCGCCCTAACCCCCCCAGGCTCAATCCCGCACATGAAGCCCATGATCACTCCCCACCCCCAGGCCCAATCCCCCGCCTGAAGGCCGTGATCATCCCCCCCATCCCCGGCCCAATTCACTGCCTGAAGCCCGTGATCACCCTTGCGAGGCCCAACCCCCCCCCGTCCAATCCCGCCCCCATCCAAAGCCCAGGATCTCCACCCCCCCCCCCCCCCCCACCACCACCAATGGGGCACATGATCACTCTCTTCCCTGGTCACCAATCCCTCCCTGGCCTACGTTTCTTCTCCCCAAACCTTCGCTAACAGCGGCCTGATCTTCCTACAGTCTTCACCATAAGGCTTCTCCCTCCACACCGGCTTCATGTTAGTGAGGTCCAAGGCCCAATATCCAGGGCTACTCCAACCTCTCCATTCTGGCACAGGGTATTTACTCTCTGCCCCCCCCCCCCCACCCCCACCCCCCGAGTAGCCAAAAATGGGCACTCCCAAAATTCTAGGCCATTGAGTTGTAGACAATGAAGAAATGTGGGTTAGTTGAAATGAAAGTTTGTATTTATATAGAGCCTTATCATATTTCTCAGAAAATTCCCATAGTACTTCGCATGAATTACTTTGAAGTGCAGTCACTGCTGTTATGTGAGCAAACATGGCAATCATTTTACACATAGCTAAATTTCACAAATAACAAATAGTTGAATCACCAGTTAATCATTTTTTTGGTGGTGTTGGTTGAGGGAGGAATGTTGACCAGGACAACTCCCTGCTCTCCCTGAAAAATGGTCAGATGGAGTCTTAATCCAGAACTTGGATTATGGAACGTTTAGATAGGATGAATGGTTTGTCTTATTCCTATGCTGTTACATTCTTACGGTGTCATGTAATATGAAGTTCCTGGCACAGGAAAACTGGTACCTGATGCCTTTAGTTTCAGCAAGAACGGTGTGTGAACTGTAATGCTTTAATCACTGAACAGTTTGAAATCCTGTCAAAATTAGTACCTAAGTTTCATCTTGCTCAAGAAATGATTTCATCATCCTCTTTCCCTCCATATAAAACTGAGATGGAATACAGGGTCCATTATGTGGATGTGAAAATAATCAGTGCATGAACATTTATTCAACTTAAGGAAATAAGTTTAGATAAATCAAAAGATTGAGAATCAGTGAGGCAACTCCAACCACACTGGAATTATCCTGCCGGGAAATATCCTCAGGCAAGATTAGAAGCTTTCTACATAACCAGTATCCATTATGTTGGTTAGTTTCAGACATTGTGCATTGGAAAACATTTGCAAGGGACACAGACATAGTAATCTTAATATATTGACCAAAAACCAGCATTTGGTTTTGTCTGCAAATAAGATGATGCAGCATTGTTTGCCTTTGCCTCAGATCCGAAACAGACAGGTCTCAATTCTCCCTTCTCCTAAAAGTTACTATTTTGAGAGAATTGAATATGGAACATGGATAGTGTATTTTAATCATATTTGATTTCATAATTTAAATCAAATTATGCTCAACAAAATTTTCCAGTCTCCTTCCCTTTGGAACATGGCTAGTGCAGTTCCCGAGCTGGAATTTTGCATGATAGAACTTCTATCATTATAGTACATCTTTGCACTTTAAAACTGCCTAATATTATCTTTAGTCACATTGCAAACTTTGCTAATCTGTTTCTTTAACAAGTTCCTTCTAGCTGAAGAAAGAAAGTATTGGACCTTTGTTCTTGGTCACTTCATTTAACTTTATATTACCTAACTTTGGCCTAACTAAGTGAAGGCAGGATATGTGGGACACCCTGAAAGGGAAATCACACGGAGTGCGATAAAAATTTCAAATTGTCCTTATAGATTGACTGATTAACACGGTATGTAAAGGATACTTATTCAAAGAATGTGGAAAATGTCACAAGATAAGTAACCTCCCCATATAATATAAACATCAGTTTCTATCCAGATATCTCTAGACCACTAACTGTTGGGGGGGGGCGGAAGGATTCAGGAAAGAGTAAATTTAAAAGCAGCGAGAGAAATGTGAAGGCTCTAGAGCAGAGTAGAGTTTTGGGTAAAAATAAGCAGGGTGAGTCAGGAAGGGACAGAGAGAGTAACCAAGGTAATAAGGCATCAGTGACGAAGGTGACATCAGGGAAAAAGAGAAATAAGTCAAAGCTAAAGGCACTATATCTGAATGCATGAAGCATTCGCAACAAATTAGATTCATTAATAGCACAGATAGAAATTAACAGGTTTGATCTAATAGCCATACAGAGACATGGGTTGCAAAGTGGCCAAGGTTGGGAACTAAATATTCCAGGATACCTAACTTTTAGAAGGGATAGGCAAAATGGAAAAGGAGGAGGGGTGGCCCTGATAATAAAGGTTGGGATAAAGACAGTAGCGAGAAAGGATCTTAGCGCCGAAAATCAAGACGTAGAATTAGTTTGGGTGGAGCTAAGAAAAAGCAAGGGGCAGAAAACATTGGTGGGAGTTGTTTATAGGCCCCCAAACAGTAGTTGTAATGTAGGGCAGGGTATAAATCAGGAAATTAGAGGCGCATGTAACAAGGATAATACAGTAAACATGGGGGACTTTAATCTACATATAGACTGGGCAAACCAAATTTGCAGTAATAGTGTGGAGGACGAATTCATGGAATGTACGCAAGATAGTTTTCTAGATCAATATGTTGAGAAACCAACTAGCGAACAGGCTATTTTAGATCTAGTATTGTGCAACGAGAAAGGGTTAATTAATAACCTTGTAGTAAAGGGGCCTTTAGGGAAGAGTGACCATAATATGATAAAATTTTATATTGAATTTGAAAGTGACTTAGTTAAATCTGAAACTAGGGTCTTAAATCTAAACAAAGCAAACTACGTAGGTATGAGGGGCGAGTTGGCTAAGGTAGATTGGGAAACTACATTAAAAGGTATGACAGTGGAAGAGCAATGGCTAGCATTTAAAGAATTAATACATAATTTACAACAAATATACATTCCTTTAAGACACAAAAACCCCATAGGAAAAGTGATCCAACCGTGGCTAACAAGAGAGGTTAAAGAAAGTATTAGATCAAAGGAAGAGGCTTATAATGTTGCCAAAAAGAGTAGTAAGCCTGAGGATTGGGAGGATTTTAGAATTAAGCAAAGGAGGACCAAGAAATTGAGAAACAAAGGGAAAATAGAATGAGAGTAAACTAGTGAGAGACATAAAAACTGATTGTAAAAGTTTCTATAGGTATGTAAATAGGAAAAGATTAGTGAAAGTAAATGTGGGTCCCTTACAGGCTGAGACAGGAGAAATTATAATGGGGAATAAGGAAATGGCAGAGAAATTAAACAAATGCTTTGGGCTGGATTTTGTCAATGGGGGCGCATTGGGGGCGGGACTGCTGGTTGTCAGGTTTCAGTCCCGCCCCCAATGATGTCCAGCCAACCCACGCTATTTTCCCTTGATTGACCTTGTTAAGCTCGCCCTGCGGGCTTAGCCGGCCAATTAAGTGAATGCCGGTGACAGAGAATGTCAGCGTATGACGTTTCATCTGTTGAAAATTTTTGACAGATGAGTTGTCATCGTTTGACAGCTTTGAGAAGCTGTCAAACACTGACAATCTCTGTTCTAAGGTGAGCCCTTGCACTGAAGGCTCATCAAAACCTCTTTCCTCAGCAGAAATCAGATGGCTGCTGCATCTGAGAATGCAGCAGCCATTCTTTCATCTCTGCCATTGAGATGAGGCACCTCTGGATCCCCAAGGGTTGAAGCCTGTAGGAAGATGCAAAGGTAAATAAACCTTTTCTAACACTTTACACTCACCTCTCATACTTACCTCTCCACATTTGCACGCATCACTCACCTCCACAGCGGACTTTTCGATCCCTCTCACCCCGCAGACCTATTGTTCACCTAGCTGACTCTGGCGAGGTTCGCAGCCATCAGTAAGCCCGCACTTGCAGGGGTAAAATGGGGATAAGCCTCAAAGCTGCCTGTTAACTACCTGTTAACAGGCAGTTAATTGGCTCTAATCCCCTTCCCACCTCGAGGAGACGGATCCCTGCGCGAGTCAGGGACCCGCCTCCCGGGAAGATGACACGGAGGTGGGTTGGGAGCGGGTTCAGTACCCGCTCCCAGTTTCTGCCATTTTCCCAGCAGTCCCGCCTCCATACCCGCCCCCCCAGGGCTGGGAAAATTCCCACTGTGTCTGTCTTCATGGAAGAAGATGCAAAAAACTTCCTGGAAATAGTGGATAACCAAGGATCTAGCAAGAATGAGGAACTGAAAGATATTAATATTAGTAAAAAAAGTAGTACTGGAGAAATTAATGGGACTGAAAGTCAATAAATCCCCTGGACCTGATATCTTACATCCTAGGGTTATGAAAGAGTTGGCTATAGAGATAACGGCTGCATTGGTTGTCATTTTCCAAAATTCCATAGATTCTAGAATGGTTCCCGCAGATTGGAAGGTAGCAAATGTAACCCCACTATTTAAGAAAGGAGGGAGAGAGAAATCGGGGAACTTCAGGCCAGTTAGCCTGACATCAGCAGTAGGGAAAATGCTAGAATCTATTATTAAGGACATGGTAACAGGGCACTTAGAAAATAATAATAGAATTGGGCAGAGTCAACACGGATTTATGAAAGGGAAATTGTGTTTGACAAATCTGTTGCAGTTTTTTGAGGTTGTAATTAGCAGAATAGATAAGGGGGAACCAGTGGATGTGGTGTATTTGGATTTTCACAAGGCATTCGATAAGGTGCCACACAAGAGGTTATTAAACAAAGTTAGGGCTCATGGGATTGGGGGTAATATATTAGCATGGATTGAGGATTGGTTAACGGACAGAAAACAGAGAGTAGGAATAAACGGGTCATTTTCAGGTTGGAAGGCTGTAACTTGTGGGGTACTGCAAGGATCTGTGCTTGGGCCTCAGCTATTCACAATCTACATCAATGATTTGGATGAGGAGACCAAATGTAATATATCTAAGTTTGTTGATGATACAAAGCTGGGTGGGAATATAAGTTGTGAGGAGGATGCAAAGAGGCTTCAAGGGATATAGGCAGGCTAAGTGAATGGGCAAGAGCATGGCAAATGGAATATAATATGGAGAAATGTGAAGTTATCCACTTTGGTAGGAAAAATAGAAAAGCAGAGAATTTTTTAAATGGTTTGAGATTGGGAAATGTTGGTGTTCAGAGGGACCTTGGTGCCCTTGTACACAAATCACTGAAAGTTAATATGCAGGTACAGCAAGCAATTAGGAAAGCAAATGGTATGTTGGTCTTTATTACAAGAGGATTTGAGTATAAGAGTAAAGACGTCTTACTGCAATTATATAGGGCCCTGGTGAGACCACACCTGGAGTATTGTGTACAGTTTTGGTCTCCTTACCTAAGGAGGGATATACTTGCCATAGAGGGGGGTGCAACGAAGGTTCACTAGACTGGTTCCTGGAATGGGGGGATTGTCCTATGAGGACAGATTGAGTAGACTAGGCCTATATTCTCTAGAGTTTAGAAGAGTGAGAGGTGATCTCATTGAAATATACAAAATTCTTACAGAGCTTGACAGGGTAGATGCAGGGAGGATGTTTCCCCTGGCTGGGAAGTCTAGAACCAGGGGTCACAGTCTCAGAATAAGGGGTCGGCCATTTAGGACTGAGATGAGGAGAAATTTCTTCACTCAGACGGTGGTGAAATTTTGGAATTCTCTACCCCAGAGGGTTGTGGAGGCTTAGTCATTGAGTGTATTCAAGAAAGAGATCAATAGATTTTTGAATATTAAGGGAATCATGGGATATGGGGCTAGTTCAGGAAAGTGGAGATGAGGTAGAAGATCAGCCATGATCTTATTGAATGGCAGAGCTGACTAGAAGGGCCAAATGGCCTACTCCTGCTCTTATTTCTTATGTTCTTATGTTGCCTCTTCTGCTATTCTTCAGGTGCCATGTTGTGAAATTGTATGGCAGAGCAGTTTTCTTCCCATATGATTTAATGATAAAATTATTTTATTTTACAATAAAATGAAAATTTAGTTTACATGTTATGTAATATAGAAAATAAAATTGCACTGATTGGAATAATCCATTTACGAATACTGAAATTAAAATAACAATACTTATCTACTATTTAAAACTATTGGATATTTTCTGTTGCTTGAGGTATCAGAAACATTGAGGAAAGATTTAATTATGAGTTTATTACACATAGCACACAGAGCAAACCTCCCCCTTATTTCTTTTATGAGAAAATTATTATTTTTGTGAGGGATTAAGAGAAATCAAATATTATAAATCTCTCACTCACTCACACTCACACACACAAATACATAGTGATTCCTTCTTGTGATAGCATATTTCATCATGCTGCTTTTTTTTGGTCACGTTTATTTCCAACACCAGATTTTTGATTGGTCACCTTGGAGAACAAGTCCTGTTTTCTGATTGATCCCCTTGGAGGACAAGACACAGCCAGCAGTTTCTCTGGAATGTGTAATTATATCCTGCCTGCCTAAGTAATCAATTACTTTGCAAACTGTAATTTGAGCCATTATGACTGCCAGACTCCAGACAGAACAGAGCTCACATAGAACAGACAGTGTTCACCCTCATGGGTTAAGACCTTCTCCCACCCCCCAAACAAATTCCTGCCCCCCAACAAGTTCCTAACCTTCCTCCCACCCCCCGAGTTTCTGACCTGTTCCCTCCCCTCAAGTTCCTGACCTCCTCCGCCCCCAAGTTCCTGACCTTACCCCTCAAGTTCATGACCTCCTCCCCCTAAGTTCCTGACCTCCCCCCAAGTTTCTGACCTCCACCCCCAAGTTCCTGACCTCCACCCCTAAGTTCCTGACCTCCCCCATGTTCCTGACCTCCAACCACAAGTTCCTGACCTCCCCCCCCCCCAAATTCCTGACCTCCTTCCCCCCCAAGTTCCTGACCGCACCCCCCACCCCCGCCGCCCAAGTTCCTGACCTTCTCCCCCCAAGTTCCTGACCTCCCCCGAACAAGTTCCTGACCTTCCAGATGGGGCATTGTGTGTGGGTCATGGATTGTTAACAGGTTTATTGGATGTGAACTGAATAGTGAGTGTCATGACCTCCGGATTTCGTCCAGTCCAATGATATCACTTGCCACACACCCACCGAGCTTTTCAAAAATCAACCAGGTCTAGGGGGAGGAGAGGGAGAACGTGGTGCGGGTGTAAAGCGGGTGGGATTGGAAGAATGTAATCTGTTTTACCATCTAGATCACGTTCTCACTCTCATTTCCCCACCCCTTTAAACATGGATCACTTTCTTCTCCCATCCCCACTGTGCTCTCCGTACTCTTTACCCACCCCCTGAGTTCCTGAACTTCTCTCCCCCCCCTCCGAGTTCCTGACCTCCTCTCCCCTCCTCTCTGATCCTCTCTCTTCCCCCTTCGATTCTCTCTCTCCCTTCAATCCTCTTTCTCCCCACTCCTCTCTCTCCCCTCCTCTCTCTCCCCATCCTCTTTCTCTCTCCCCTCCTCTCCCTCTCTCCCCCCCCACTCTCTCCCCCCATCTGTCCACCCTCTGTCTCTCCCCCCTCCGATTCCTTCTCTGTCCCCCCTCCAATCTCCCCGCTCTCTCTCCCCCTCCAATCTCCCGTCTCTCTCTCCCCCTCCGATCTCCTCTCACACTCTCCCCTCCTCTCTCTCTCACCCATTACCCTCCCCTCTGATCCTCTCTCTTCCCCCTTCGACTTCTCTCTCCCTTCAATCCTCTCTTTCTCCCCCTCCACTCTCTCTCTCTCTCCCCCTCCTCTCTCTCTCCCCTCCTCTCTCTCTCTCCCCCCTCCTATCGGTCTCACCCTCTGTCTCTCCCTCCTCCGATCACCTCGCTCTCCCCCACCGATCTCCCCTCTTTCTCCCCCCTCCGTTTCCCTCTCTCTCACCCATCTGGTCTCCTCTTTCTTGCGCCTCTGATCTCCCCTCTCTCTCTCCCCCTCAATCCCCTCTCTCTCCCCCTCCGATCCCCTCTCTCTCCCCCTCCGATCCCCTCTCTCTCCCCCCTCCGATCTCCCCTCCCTCTCTCTCCCCCTCCGATCTCCCCTCCCTCTCTCTCCCCCTCCGATCCCCTCCTCTCTCTCCCTCTTCGATCTCCTCTCTCTACTCCCCCCTCCAATCCCCTCTCTCTCCCCCCTCCAATCTCCCCTCCCTCTCTCTCCCCCCCGATCCCCTCTCCCCCCTCTGATCCCCTCTCTCTCCCCCTCCGATCCCCTCTCTCTCCCCCTCCAATCTCCCCTCCCTCTCTCTCTCCCCCCTGATCCCCTCCTCTCTCTCCCCCTTCGATCTCCTCCCCTCTGATCCCCTCTCTCTCCCCCTCCGATCTCCCCTCTCTCCCCCCTCTGATCACCACTCTCTCCCCCCCAATCTCCCTCTTTCTGCCCACTTCCGATCCTCTCTCTATCCCCCTCCGATCTCCGCTCTCTCTCTCCCCTCCAATCCCCTCCACTCTCTCCCCCTTCGATCTCCTCGCTCTCTCCCCCCTCCAACCTCCTATCTGTCCCCCCTCCGATCCCCTCTCTCTCCCCCCTCCGATCTCCCTTCCCTCTCTCTCCCCCTCCGATCCCCTCCTCTCTCTCCCTCTTCGATCTCCTCTCTCTACTCCCCCCTCCGATCCCCTCCTCTCTCTCCCTCTTCGATCTCCTCTCTCTACTCCCCCCTCCGATCTCCTCTCTCTACTCCCCCCTCCAACCTCCTCTCTCTACTCCCCCCTCCAACCTCCTCTCTCTCCCCCCTCCGATCCCCTCTCTCTCCCCCTCCGATCCCCTCTCTCTCCCCCTCCGATCCCTTCTCTCTCCCCCTCCGATCCCCTCTCTCTCCCCCTCCGATCCCCTCTCTCTCCCCCCTCCAATCGCCCCTCCCTCTCTCTCCCCCTCTGATCCCCTCCTCTCTCTCCCCCTTTGATCTCCTCCCCCTGATCCCCTCTCTCTCTCCCCTCCGATCCCCTCCTCTCCCTCCCTCCTCCGATCTCCCTCGTTCTCCCCCCTCCGATCTCCTCTCTCTCTCCCCCCCGATCCCCTCTCTCACCCCTCCGATCCCCTCCTCTCCCTCCCTCCTCTGATCTCCCTCGTTCTCCCCCCTCCGATCTCCTCTCTCTCTCCCCCCCGATCCCCTCTCTCTCCCCTCCGATCCCCTCCTCTCCCTCCCCCCTCTGATCTCCTCTCTCTCCCCCCTCCGATCCCCTCCTCTCCCTCCCTCCTCCGATCTCCCCTCTCTCCCCCCTCTGATCTCCCTCTTTCTCCCCCCTCCGATCCCCTCCTCTCCCCCCTCTGATCTCCCTCTTTCTCCCCCCTCCGATCCCCTCCTCTCCTCCCCTCTGATCTCCTCTCTCTCTCCCCCCTCCGATCTCCTCTCTCTCTCTCCCCCTTCGATCTCCCCTCTCATGCACAGGAGGCTGCAAAAGTGTACATGCAGATAATCACTCCGCTTCTTTTACTCATTCATGGGATGTGGGCATCACTGGAAAGGCCAGCATTTATTGCCCATCCCTAATTGCCCTTGAGAAGGTGGTGGTGAGCTGCCTTCTTGAACTGTTGCAGTCCATTTAGTGAAGGTACTCCCACAGGGCTGTTAGGGAGAGAATTCCAGGATTTTGACTCAGCGACAATGAAGGAACGGCGATATATTTCCAAGTCAGGATGGTGTGTGACTTGGAGGGGAACTTGGAGATGGTGGTGTTCCCATGTGCCTACTGCCCTCGTCCTTCTAGGTGGTAGAGGTCGCGGACTTGGCTTCATACATACAATTCTAATGTACTGGTTTTATTTGGAACAATATTTATGAACCTAGAATTAAATTATATCTAGTTTGCAGTTTAATTTCAAAATGCTGCTAGTTAAGTTTGTTTATCTGCATTTACCTAAACCTAACATGGTTAATAAAAACAGAAAATGCTGGAAATACTCAGCAGATCAGGCAGCATCCGTGGAGAGAGAAACAAAGTTAATGTTTCATCGACCTGAAACGTTAACTCTGTTTCTCTCTCCACAGATGCTGCCTGACCTGCTGAGTATTTCCAGCATTTTCTATTTTTATTTATGGTATTTTAGAGTGCAGAATGTTGACTTGGTAAAATTGTTTTGAATTTAAATCCTAGGCTAAACTAGAAAGAAAGAAAATCCCATTCAACACTTTTCCTAATCCTTATATGTAACATGATTAATAATTATTAATCCAGCATTGTTAATTATTTAGAGTATCAACTTGGCTCAGTTGATTGCACTCTTGCCAGCTGCCCCTTTTACTCATTTTGAACAGCTGGCTGGCTGGATGTAAATGAAGCCAATGAGTTAAAATAGCCTGGACCTCAAAAGATGACATCGTGTGGGTTTCCTTCATCAACCCCCGCCCCCACCACCTGCCCACAGTTAAAATCACACCTAGTATGATTTTCTCAGAGTTCTTTTTAAGTCAGCTGGCATTGTCAAACTCTAGACCAAATGCAATATTGTTTCAGTCAGCCTTGGGAATGATTAATCTCTTCCAAATGGATTGTAAATAGTTTAAATATCATCTTACTATGCGCTGTTTTTCTTGGCTTAGTTTTAGGGCTGGAAAATTCATGGTTCTTCCAGTAAAGTGATAGATAACTAGATACAGGTGTTTACAAGGACTGATCATAACCATAATTCCAAATAACATCAGACGTATACCATAATACATTTGCAGGAAAGCAAACAATTCCAGTTTGTAGTAAGTAGTCACCTCTGAGTAACTAGCACAATTATATGGAGAAACAATCTGTCTCCGTAAAGAATAATCATAGTTCCAAGTAACAAGGCTTTAGAATTTGTTTTGTTTATAATTCTGACCTCTATTACATTATTTTTGATGTATTAAAAATCTAATCACACTTTGTCTTCATTTATTTTCTTCACATATCACACACTAGTGTAATACCAGTAACAATATATATTACAGACACAATCCTCCCAAGTGGCCATCATTGTTTTTATTTTTCTTCATTGTCAGGTTCAATTATCAATCTGCTGACATTTGTGAAAGAACAATTGTTTTCTTTTGACTCTGGGTTGAGATATATTTATATTGTTTTATTTTCACTGGCAGCCTAAGTTTGAATAATTATATTGATCAAAAATATATATATCAAGAACTGCTTTCAAAATCCATGTAAATCGCAAGAGCCTTCCCACAACTGAAGGTTCTTTAGGTGCGAAATACTTTTGTATTAATTAAAAGAAACAGATGGTGCCTATACAGATGAGCAAGATGATATAACAATAGTGACCCAAGTAAATTATGATTGTAGGAAAACCTAGGACTGGCAAGATATACTGTACCTGTATTTGAATAAGATAAACAAAGCGGGGTAGAGTTTCTGCTTTGGGCGCAATCGGCAATCTGGGCGCAAATTGCGCTCAAAGTTGCGCTAGTTTTCCGAAGTGAAGTTATGGTTCAAGATTCCGCTCAAATTCATTTGCATAATCACAAACATAAAATCTTCCACGAACCAGCGCAATCGGGCAGCGTTTTAGAATGTAATTGTTCAATTTTTTCCCTTGCATTAAAATATATTTCTTGACATGTGGTAACCTGGTGCAGTTTGATTAATACAGCTGAAAATGGGTTTATCACAAAAAAAAGCATTTTTAATCAGAGTGTCTAGTTCAACATCTGTGAGTAACCTGATTTTAAATAACTGAAACTGACTATAAAAAATCTAGTTTCATTGGTGTACACTAGTCAGTTTCTTAGTAAATGAATATTTTTTGATATATAAAAGCTTATAAAATGTGCCTATTGGTGCAACCTAGAGGAAACTCTACCCCTATATATTTTTTATTTTTCTACTCTATGCCTTCCTAAGACATACAATACGATAGCAAAATACTGCAGATGCTGGAAATCCGAAATAACAACAGAAAACGCTGGAAAAACTCAGCAGGCCAGGCAGCATCCGTGGAGAGAGAAACATAGGGGTAAAAATTCAGTTGGTTGCGCCTCCCGTTAGCGCCTTAAGAGGGCGCTAATGGGGCGCAAAACTGCTAACGCCCGGGCGCAGCGATGTTTGCGCCGCTCGGGAACTTAACTAGAGATTGTGCGGCTGCGCTAAAACTTACCGCTGCGACCACCTGCGCGCGCAGATTGTGACGTCATTCCATGGTGCAACGCCCTTGTGGCGCCCCGGAGCGGAAATTGAGTGGCGCCCCCTGCCTTACCGCCTGGCGCATCCAACGGCCGGAAGACTGGAACGCTATCAATCGCTGTGGGGCTGGGGGGGGCGCTATTTAAAGGGGGCCTCTTCCTGTCTTTTTCTGTGGTCGACATTTTTGCACCACTCGTTCTGAGAGAGAGAGAGAGATTTGGAGAGAGAGAAAGAGAGACTTCTACATTGACTCAACGCTTTGTGAGGTAGTTTTGCCTATTGATCCTAACTTCGCTGGTACTTTAGTTGCTGTCCTTCATTACTTTGCTTGCAAAGAGAATATGGGGGCTGCACTGATTGGGGGCGTCGTCCTGCTCCAGCTGAATCGGAGGATACAGAGACGCAGAGAGAGAGTGGCAATGATGGCCAGACGGAGGAGGGCCATCAGGCGTATGTACAGGAGAGCTTACCCTCCCAGGGTATATCGTGAACAGCTCTCCTACATCCATATGTCTGAGGAGCTGTGTTTGCGAAGGCTGCGATTCAGCAAGGAGGTGGTCACTGAGCTCTGCCACCTGCTGCAGCCAGATCTGCAGCCTCAGCTGAGGTCCAGGACGTCTCTGTCGGTGGCAGTGAAGGTCACAGTGGCTCTCAACTTCTATGCTACTGGCTCATTTCAAGCTGCTGCTGGGGACCTCGCCAATATCTCCCAGTTCGCGGTGCATTGCTGCATCCGGCAGTTCACAAATGCCCTCTTTAAAAGGAGACGAGAGTTCATCTCTTTCCCCATGACCCCAGACAAGCAGCGTGACCGCGCTCTGGGCTTTGCGAGGGTAGCGGGCTTCCCCATGGTGCAGGGCGCCATTGACTGCACGCATGTGGCTTTGCGTGCTCCGCATGAGAATGCCGAGGAATTCCAGAACAGAAAGGGGTTCCATTCCTTGAATGTTCAGCTGATACTCGCTGTCAATGCCCAGTATCCTGGCAGCTGCCACGATGCTTTTATCCTGCGCCAGACTACTGTGGCAGAACTTTTCGAGGCACCGCATCAGCCAGTTGGTTGACTTCTCGGGGACAAGGGGTATGCATTGAGCACCTGGCTGATGACACCGCTCCGTACGCCCAACACCCCTGCTGAGCTGCGGTACAATGAGAGCCATCAAGCTACCAGGAACATAATTGAGCGCACAATCGGCGTGCTGAAGCAACGGTTCCGCTGTCTCGACCATTCTGGAGGAGCCCTGCAGTACTCGCCTGAGCGAGTATCGAACTTCGTAGTCGTGTGCTGCATGTTGCATAACATGGCAATCCTCAGGACCCAGCCAATGCCACCAGGCCTTGGAGCACCACCAGAGGAGGAGGAGGAAGAGGAGGAAGAGGACGAGGAGGATGATCATCAGCAGCACCAAGGCGGGAGGGCGGCCCACAATGGTCAAATTGCAAGGGCCGTCCGTCAACGGCTAATAGCAAGCCGCTTCTAGGGCCCCTGCCATTGCTAACAACATTAATGAACCCAGCACGCAACCCCTAAGCCGGCCAAGGCACCAATAATTCCAACCACCAACCATGTATATTTTGAATACAGAAACTTATTTATTTTACAAACTCTGTGTGTGTCAATTCCTCATGACAAACTCATAGAAATAAACACAAAAAAACAGTCAATAACATAACTGGTTCTCACAACCTGGAGATAATGTCCAAAACACTAAACAAAAGTTGGACCATGAACCTCGACCTTTAATAAAAAAATGACCAGCATTTTGTCACACCTCCTACTTTTTGCCCTTCGAGGGTGATCTCCTTCCCTTGCGCACTTCCCCCCTTCTAACCCTACTGCTCCTCCGTAATGGGACCTCAGTGGCTGCAGCAAGGCTGGTGGAAGGCTGCTGCTCGTTAGACCCTGACACTGCAGATGCCCCTGAAGGATGGCCTCGACCAGTTCTGGGCCTGGAGGGCCCGGCTGCAGACTGCACCAACTCTGCATGGGCGGCAGCAGTCTGTCCTACAGGCGGTGGCAAGTGCAGTGGAGAAGTGACAGTGTTGGCAGCAGGAATGCTGTCATCGTGAGAGAGGACAGCAACTCCCTGCTCGCCCGACACACTGGCACTCCCACGGGGCAGCACTTCAGCATCCGGAGCAATCTGCTGGAGAACAGATTGCTGGCCTGCTGCGGCGCGGTGACAGCCCCGGGGACATATGCACGAACCATCGAGGTTGGCAGCAGTCTGTGCTCGCGTGGCCTCAATCTGAGTCTGTATGAGAGCAGTCAGAGATGGGATCACGGCAGCCAGTGACTGAATTGCAGCACTAAGCGTTAGTGTGGCATCCGCCTGTGCTACAGCGAAGTGCTCCACACTCCTTGCCAGTGACTCAATGCATTCGGGCGCCCTTCCCACTGCACCCATGAGCTCAGTGTGCATGCCCACCGCCAGGGTGTTCATTTCTGCGATCAGCCGCTCCTCCTCTGCGTCCATTGCAGTAGGAGTGTCTTGCATACTCTCCCTCTGGGGAGAAGGCCCCCGTTCTTCCCTACCCCCCCCATGGCGTTGCTGCAGCCCGCTGGGTCCTGGAGCTTCACCCTCATCAGACCCTTCCCCCCTGCTCCCCTCCAGGGAAGGCGTGTTCCCAGTGTGGGCATGGGCTTCCTCGGGAGAGGGTGGCACTGATGCTCCGGCTTCCTCTTCCTCCTCAGCTGCAGCATCACTCCCAGTGGCAGCTTCAGGGCCCGTCTCCTCAGCTGGTGAATCACCATCTGAAAGCAGGGAGGTACAAGAGTGGCTTTAGCGTGAGGACAGGGTGGCAGTAAGGGAGGAATAAGTGCAGCGAGTTAGCAAGTTGGATTGAAAGTGTCAAAGGCTGGTGTTGTGAGGGACAAGTGGAAGGACAGAGGACAAAAAGGTGATGACCTTACCATTGCTGTCCAGAACGGGGTCGGCGTCTCCAGTGGCGACGGGACCGATCACCCGGCTTGCCACAATCCTGTGGACGTGCTCCTCCAGATCGCTGAGGGGTTGCAGCTGAGGCCGCCCTCCACCTGTCCGTTGCTGCTGTCTCCGATTATGCGCCAGCTTGGCCTGCAAGAAAAAGGACAGCATCTGAGTAAATATACAGCCATGGTCTTGCCTGATGTGCCTCCCATAGGTGAATAGCCCTTACTGTATGCAGCCATGGTCTTGCCTGATGTGCCTCCCATAGGTGAATAGCCCTTACTGTATGCAAAGTGTGGAATGTGTGTGTGTGTTTCATGAAAGGGCCATAGGTGTTGGATGAGTGTTGTGCATTGGGGTTTTAAGACCCTCTGGCCATAGAGTGAGGTTGAGATGGAGGGATGGAGAGGTATTGAGAAAAAGCCACTCACCCTGACGACCCGAGTGAGGTCGTTGAACTTTTTGCGGCATTGAGTATGGGTCCTGGGCACCATGCTCCTGGAGGAGACGCTCTGAGCCACCTCCCTCCACACTCTTCTGAGCTCGCGTGGCAAAGGCCTCCTGCCACTCTCAGGGAAGAGCATACATCTTCTGCACTCCACCGCGCCAACCAGAGCATCCAAGGCCCGCTCGGTGAAGCGATGAGCGCGTTCTCTCACCCTCTCCATCCTTGGCAGCAAAATGGATTCACAGGTCTCTCCAGGCTGAGATTCAAGGCTGCAATAAGCAGGGTGTGGCTGGGGAGCAAGTTGGCCCCCCCCGCTTTAAGATGTGGCCGGCGCCAGTGTGTCTGTGTTCCCTCGCTAACTGGCAGCAGCTGCGCTGCGCTCGCGCGCTGAGTTAGCGCCTCACTGCTCGGCCTTTGCGCCTTAAGACAGGTGTGCAGCGCCTGATTTAGCGCTCCACTCACCTCCCGGGGCGGTAAAAGTGAAGTTTCCAGTCAGTGCCGATAATTAGCGCCAGGCGCTAATATTTGCGTCCAGACGATATTTGCGCCCCAAATGGGGCGCGACCTAATTTTTACCCCATACAATTGTAAGACATACAATGTTCCCTAAGCAAAAGGGAGGTAGATTACCTGGAGAAAAAAATCCCTTCACTAGACTATCTGGGTGACATTTCAATTAAAAAAACATACTTTTCTGAAAAACAAAACTATTTTTGGTGCTACTGGTTGCTTGCCAACCGTTATGTTGACAGGACACTTGCGGTAGAACACACAGTAACTGCACATCTGCAGAGAGATACTTTCTACCCTATCCATTTCCAAAATACATTTGGCCTGAAGAGTTCCAAATTTGGCTAAGCTTAGCTTGTCTGGATCGACCCACAATGCTTTATGCTGGTACTTATAAGTTTGGACTTCACATTGGTGCTTTTCCCTTCTATACATGCACATCATTTCACAAATATTGACCTATCTTCACAACTCAGTTTCATTTCTACCAACCAAAAAAGCTAACAAAAGCTGATCAAAATCTGACACCCCCCCAGAAAATATGATAGCTCAAAAATATCCCTGAACATAGGTCTTATAACGTGTGAAGACAAGGGGTTAGATTGAAAGTGCTGTGGGACACAAACTTTATAAAACTTACCTGACATTCAATCACTTTTACTTTAGAGGAAGAAATCTAAAATATACAAAAGAGCAGTTTTTAGCAGGGATGAATGTAAAAATTACTTAAGGAGGAAATAAATGCTGAAGGTAGAGATTTATTTTCTATTGGGATTCATGGCCATGCCACTCCACCACTGAATATTTTGTTTTTTGACTATTTATTTGGTGCATTTTCCCACATTTTGAAGCCTACTGTAATTCTGCCATTCCAGCCTCCAAGAGGAGTTACACATATTTAAATAAACATTATTAAAATAAATATGAAAATAAAAGCAGTTGTAGGGTTCAGTTCCAGTTAAATCATTTAAAAAAAACCCAGAAGTGCGCAAAGATGTAATTTGCACGAACAGGTACAAGGAGCTACATTTTCTGTTCTCGGATAAATTTGACGGACAGCCTCCAGCCTGGGATTTGCAATCTTACTGATTATGAATGTCACTCCTCACATTTCCCCATGGATATTGGCTACTGTAATATGGATAGTGCTGGGCCCTCTCCCCAGTTATTGCATAGTAACAAAGGGAGCATGTAAGCAATCGGAAAACACCTTTCAAAATTACAGTGCATTACTGGGTACTAAAACTCATCCACAAAAAGACTAATGTTCTGCATCACACATCACTGTAGCAAAGTCCTAAATATGAGAATCTCACCGTAATTTTTCAAAAGTCTAATAAAATTCACCACTGCTCCAACTCCATTCGCTACTTTACTTCTGCATCTTGGCAATTCCAACTGAGAGGAATGCCAGTTAATACATTTACACCAGGAAACATCTTCCTTATTTCAAAAAAGAGTGCCTTGAAAACAATTAACCTCCACTTAAAAAACGAAAACCAGTTGTGCTCAGAAGGTTCTTTTGCGAAAAATTAAAAAAAGGTTAAAAGCTGCATTTTAGCAGCCTATTTGTTGTATATTTCCTTGGGGACAAAAATTAAAAAACAGTACCTTTAATTGTCGCTCTTGGAAACCATCAGCTCAAGTTAAAACTTTTCTGCCTCAAGTTCATGTGCAACTAACAGTGGGAGAAAGCAACATTAATTTTCTTCCGATAGCCTGCAAACCCACCTCCAACCGATCTGATTGGTTGATATAGAAAAACTCCAGTTTCGGTGAAGAGAGCTAGGGGGAAAAATTGGGTTGCTTTACGCCTCCTGGGGGGCGCTAACGGGGCGCAAAGCTCCTAGCGCCCGGGCGTGGCACTGCTAACGCCTCCCGCGAAATTCAGCTGGAGGTTAGTGGCGGCGATAGCCGGTAGCGCCCCGTGGCGCTGTGCCCCCGACGATGACGTCATCACTGTGCGCAGCGCCCTGCTCGCGCCCTGGCCGCAAACTTCGATCGCGCCCCTGACCTACCGCCGGATGATATGTCTGACAGTGTCAGGGTGGTGTTTTTGCGGCCACGGCAGTGCAAATTAAAGGGCAGGGGCCGGGCGGCCATTTTTTTGGAGGGCCGCCTGCCAGCACCTGCCCCCTTCCGCTTTCTCATGAGGGTTGCCAGCTGCAATCGGTCAGCCCAGCACTTCTGCATGGGGTGCTACCACTGAATTTACGGCGCAGGGGCGCTAACTTCGCTGGGGCGCTACCTTTAGCGCCCCCGCGAAGTTAGCGCCCCAAAGGGGGCGCAACCGAATTTTTCCCCCCTAATTTTTCTTGTGAAATTTAAACAAGCTGATGCACAATTGAAACACTGGCTGTTGTGTGTATGCAGTTTATTCATGTTTTCCTATCTTTATGGTGAGATTGAGAGTCTTTCAAGGTAAAACAAAACATCTGAACATGTAGTTAAGCATGCACACATCATACAGGTGAGTAAGTATGTGAAAATTATCATCTACGCTTAAACCTAATTTAATTTTGTGACTAATGTTTGAACTGTGTCCAACTGGCATGAAGAAATGCATTGCTGAATCCTGGGTCCAGTAACCTCATTGCAATAATATAGATAAATGATAACTCACCTTGGTATTTAATGTATCCTGTGCCTGTGAATAGTGATATAATTACGATTCAGCGAGTTATAAACTGCTTAGTGGTTTGGAAGGGCTTTAATAATTGCCACATGCTTTTCTCCCCAAACTGCAAAGGGCTGCTGTTCTCAGGAAATATACAGTATCTATATACAGGGGCTGGAAACAGAACCACATTTTCAGTTCCATAAGCCACGTAGCACAACTAGAAGTACGATGCGAACTGTAGCAAAGGACACTAATCATGAAAGTCACAAGTGTAAAATTGGTATCTCAGCTACTTGGATCAGCCTTTGGACCAGCTAGGCACTAATTTTGATTTTAACCACAATAAAGTTGTATTTTTTTTTTCAATTTTAAACCGTATAAATTGATGTAAAACCTTCTGGTGATACAGAAGTCCCTACTATATAAGTCACATTGTCCTTTAGGTTGAATGTCACAATAAAGTGGGTTATCCTTGGTTCTATGTCATGACACTTCAGTGTTGTAACACATCCCGAACATGCCTGATCAAAAGTGGTGATTTAACAAACTTTCTTTTGTGATTTACAAATAACATGTAAGATAATAAAATACCTCGGGCAGTGAGGTAAAGCATGGAATTCCATCTCAGGTTTTAGGTGGCAATTACAAACTGTGGTTTATGATGTCATTTAAACCTGTTGATTAAATTACAGTTCTGTAACTCACTTCCAGGCATCCACCTTAATGATGCCAGGATGTATGAGGTAATAAACAGCTCCCAGCACTGAATAAACTCCAAGCTCACTCATCATTAATACCTATGATAGACAATTCATCTTTGTATACATGTTGTATTGGCATGTTGATATTAGTTATTTTTGTGTGGCTACATGATGTTTAGTGATGAGAAATGATGAGAGTAGCTATGCATAAATTAGTCAAACTAATATATGAATACAAGCATTGGAACAGGCACTTATTATTTTATTGGATAATTTTACTACTGTAAATAACTGAATAATTAGTTTGACTCGCCCACATCCTGAGAATACATTTTTTTAAGGAATTTTGAGCACAAAGGAACTGGCATTAGGCCTTGTGCCTGGGCCTCTTCAGATTGAAGGGTCAGGCAACAAGCAAGTGAGGCCCTACCTTCTTTTTGCAGCCTCCCCATGGATCCATAGACCTGGAAGCCTTTTAGCTGCTGTTCTCTGACAGCATTCAGAAGGCCCTGCAACTGCAGACCTCTCAGGTCACTATTACGAAAATGTCTGTGTTTTACTACATCTATGCTCTGCGGGTCATTAATCTTCAGTTAGTAATCCTGTGTGCCATTCAATTAATGCCTCCATTCAGTCTTTGGGTCACAAAGTACATCTCATCAAGAGCCAATGTAAGACTCCAGAGAAAAGTATAATATTCTTTTCACTTTCAATTTAATATTTATCTATAATGGGTTACAAGATATAGCATCAATGACAATTATATATAAGGATTCACAACTGAAGTTATCAAGAACTATAATATACACCATATACATTATCAGATTCTCTTTATTATACAAAATCAATGATACATAAAGCCTTCTGAAATACAAATGGAAAGTTATATGATATATGATGGGGCTTAAAAATAGGAGTAATTTTAACCCCAAAAAACGGGTGGGTTGGGGTCAGGTGGGAGGTTAAAGTGTTAATAATCTGAATCCCAACCCAACCCGCCCACTCCCATCCCACTTCCAGTTTTACCAGAGGCGGGGGCAGGGAGGTGGGCAGCCAACACGCTCCCAGGAGGCTGTGTGCCTCATGGTGATCCACCATTTTAATTTTAACTGTCGGCGGGTGGGTTTCCCAAGCCTCAGGGAACCCGCCAGCTAAAGGAAGGTGAGGACTACTAGATGCAGGAGGTACCTGCTGGATCCGGGTAAATTTCCACTTATGTGCTGAATCCGGCGTTCCTGCCTCGCCAACACCCCCACGATCAGACCCCCCCCAACACCCATCTGATCTCCCCCCTTGAGGCTTCCACCGCCCCCCCCCCCCCCCCCCCCACCATGAGACCTCCGATCCCCACTTTGGTCTCTGATCTACAGCCCCTGACACCCCCTCCATCCTCCAGCCCCTGACCCCGCTGAAGATCTGCAGCCCCCAACCCCTCTGAAGATCGCCGGCCTTCCAATGCCACCCCCCCACCCCGATCCTTCCCCCCCTCCTCTCTGCGGCCTGGTACTGCAGGCCTACCCGCCCGACAGCCAGCCAGTCTCTCTATCTGGCTGGCTGCGGGCGGGAAACAGAGATTCAAAATGTTAACCAGGCCCTGCCGTTAAATTCAGCAAGGCCTGAGGAAACCCGTTCTTGCACCCCCCGCTCCCTACCTGCCTCCAAATTAATATCCCGGCCACTGTGTGCACCAATGTTTACCTTAATCAGGTCCTGCATTTGTACATTGAGACACACCTATTGTCAATGTGAGTCAGGAGTTGTTCCATGTTGTGTTACAGTAGCATCTGCAAAAGCGTCTGTCACTGAAACTATTTTTAAATTCTTAACTGACATAATTTTTAAATGAACGCGACTGCTGCCAACGACATAAAGTAGTTGCGCATGTGCAGTTCCAATGGCTCTTTGGTTGTTCTCGCCGTCTTCCCACAGATTGGTGAGAGAGAATGGAGGTGAGGGGAGTGGAAATTTCTGGTATTTTGAGGTCAATGTAGGTGAACAGTTGGAGGCTTGGATGATCTGTATAAACATTATTTACAGAGGCTTCGTCATTGAACAACCTGACTCTGAGGGCTGGATTTTCTCAATGGAGACGTGCTTGAGGCGGGACTTCTGGTTTCTGGGTTTCAGTCCCGCCCCCAGCGACGTCTGACCAACCCAAACTCTTTTCCCTTGATTGGCCTTGTACCGGCCAATTAAGGGAAAGCCGGTGACAGATGATGTCAGCGTTTGACAGCTTTGACAATCTCTGTTCTAAGGTAAGCCCTTGCACAGAAGGGTCACCAAGACCTCTCTCCTCAGCAGAAAGCAGATGGCTGCTGCATTTGTGAATGTAGCAGCCATTCTGTCATCTCTGCCGTTGAGATGAGGCACCTCCGGATCCCCAAAGGTTGAAGCCTGCAGAAAGAAGCAAAGGTAAGGAAACTTTTTCCAACACTTTACACTCACCTCTCATATTACCTGTCCACACTTGCACCCATCACTCACCTCTACATCTGACATTTCGACCCCTCTCACCCCCGCAGACCTACTGCTCACCTCGTTGACCCTGGCGAGGTCCGCAGCCGTCGGGAAGCCCGCAATTGCAGGGGTAAAATGGGGAAAAGCCTCAAAACTGCATTGGCTCTAATCCACTTCCCGCTTTGAGGAGACGGGTCCCTGCGCAACTTGGGGACCCGCCTCCCGGGAAGATGGCACGGAGGCAGGTTGGGAGCGGGTTCGGTACCCGTTCCCAGTTTCTGCCATTTTCCCGGCAGTCCCGCCTCCATACCCGCCTCCCCAGGGCTGGGAAAATTCCCCCCTGAGAATAGGATGATTGAACAGGTGGCTGGCAAACAGGTGCAGTATGTTAGGATTTAATCGGCTGGGAAAAGGATGATTGAGAAAGAGAGTAGAGACAGTGCGGAGAGATTGAGAGAGGAGCGCTAGACAACGAGACTGGGGAGGAAAACGAGAGGGAAGGCTGAGAAGGAACGCAAGAAGAGAGAGAGAGTGGCAGCGGTGTGATTAATTCATCAGAACGAACTGCTAAAATTTCCAGTACAATTTAAGGAGGAAATGTGACTTGATATTAGAATGTTGTCAGCTTGTGAGAGTTTTATTGTACTCTCGCCGAGTGTGTTTATCGCTATCAGCTCCTCGCTCTGTTGTGGTGAACGTTACTTTTTCTTATTTGGGACCTGACATTTACACACACAATGCTTCTGCGCAGCTTCTGGTAGCTTCCGGTTCGTTGGCAGCAGTCACTCTGTTTTAAAATATATTACTTTATTAAATATGGATTGAAATAATGATCAACTTATATGTGGAGCAATGCTTTCATTTGAAGTAAATACTACAGAGAATGACTGCAAAACTTGTATTTGTGAGCTTGAGCCGATGAACTGTGAGCTCCTTAGGAAAAAAATTGAATTTCAAACTTAACACAGTTTATTATATAGTTTATGAATTCACTAATATCCGTCATAGATCTGTATCACTGCTACTATATCATTTTGGAGTGTTGTCGTGCTCTGGAAATGATCAAGGAAAGATTATGGTCACAGTAATTGTGGTCAGATATTGCTGAACAAAGTATTGAGACATAAAAACACTGGTAAATTTTAATTTCAGTTTTCCATGAACATGCATTTAGACTCACAAATAAGATTTCTGTGAATTTACCATACCATATTTTTTTAACTATTATAACCAAATACAGGAAACTCTTTATTAACCGGCACCCAAATATCCGGAAATCTCTCTTAACCGGCAAAATTCTTGAGTAGGTAACCGGGGTTTTCCTTCATCTCTCGTTTAAAATTAACTTAAAAAAAAACCCCGAGGCGTTTGCCTTGTATCGGAGCGTGTAGATTGGGAGGGGAATGTGCAGCCCGGGTAGGCAGCGGACACGACAGATGGTCAGCTGGCGGTCCCCGGGGAGACGGAGCTCCGAATGCAGGCGCATGTCAATGTGTACGGGGCTCTCGTACGTTGGGAGATATAACTCTCCATTATCCGGACTTTTTGATTAACCGGCACCACGCCGGTCCTGTCGGTGCCGGTTAATAAAGAGTTTCCTGTACTCAGAATCCCCAGTGATTTTCCAAACTGACGTTACCCGATTTTTGGTATTTTGCAATCTGCTCAATTCATTCGAGGGCTAACCACACAGGCCGGGAATAAAATGACTCATGTTGAGATGATATCAGATGACAATATTTTATTTAAAATAAATTGATTGTTAATAACTCAAGAAAATGCTACATTTACTAAACATATTTTGAATTCAAAAACAGCCACTCTTATGAATGTAATTGATAGAATTTCTCCCTTTCTCCCACGACACCTCTTAATTCATTGTATGAGCCACACTAGTGTAGATGCCATGTTGTCTTAGTGAACGATGTCTTGATGAACTCACCTAAGGTTTCAGTATCTAGCAGATCAGCTTCAGTGAGTTGGAGGCTGCATTGTCGCAAGCAAGCCACCTGGATATGATAATGGGAGAGAGGAGGGTTGCATATCACTGAAAGGACTTGAGTTTTATAAGAGATCTCAGAGACAATGAAGTAAGTGGTTTTTGGTTAATCCTGGAAATTAAATAGGATTTTTTTAGGCACGGTAGCTAGATATATAAATCATAAAATCATAGGGCTAGAAATAGGGTATCTTAGCGCCTCCCGTTAGCGCCTCCAGGGGGGCTAACGACTTACCGCCTGGGCACAGCGATGTCAGCGCCGCCGGCGAAATTCACCTGGCGGTTACCACTATTGGCACACCCGCCTACGGCCGGAGATCGTGATATCATCTGGCGGCACATCGCCCCGGTAGCGCCCCGGACCGGAAATTCATTTTCGCCCCCTGCCTCAGCGCCTGCCGTTAGGAACGACAGGCAGAGGAGGCGGTTTGCAGTCGGCTGGGAGCTGCAGGAGCGCTAATTAAAGGCGTGAACTTCCGTTTTTTTTTTGTCGGCAAACAATGCAGCCTTGTCAGTTTGACAGAAGCAGACAGGCGTTTTGACCTATTTGAGTTTTTCCTACTTGAAGAAGATTTGCTCCTGAGAAAACGTTATCACTTTCATTTGTCTTACTTTTGATACTGCAACATTTCCAACATTTAATGGGGGCTGTACTGGCACTGGCCCTCGCCCTCCAGCTTCACCGTCGGAGGCAGCGGAGGCAGAGAGAAAGATTGGAAAATGTGGCCAGAGGGAGGAGGGCCAACAGGGCTCTCAACAGGAGGCCTTACCCTCCCAGGGTATTCTGGGAGCAGTTCTCCTACATTCATCTGTCAGAGGAGCTCCGCTACAGCAAGGAGTTGGTCACAGAGCTCTGCCACCTCCTGCAGCCAGAGCTCCAGCCTCAGCTCAGGACCAAGATGTCTCTCTCAGTGGCAGTGAAGGTCACAGTCGCTCTCAATTTCTATGCCAGCGGCTCCTTCCAGGCTTCAACAGGGGATATTGCAAACATTTTGCAGTTCGCCCTCCATTGCTGCATCCGGGACGTCACAGATGCTCTGTACAGAAGGAGAAGGGAGTACATCTCATTCCTCTAGGCCAGGGAGAAACAAGATGAACGCTCATGTGGCTTTGCAAGGATAGCGGGCTTCCCCATGGTTCAGGCGCCATTGACTGCACCCACGTGGCATTGTGGGCACCTCATCACAATGCAGAGGTGTTCCACAACTGCAAAGGCTACCACTCTCTGAACGTGCAGTTGGTGTGTGATCACAGACAGTGCATCCTCGCCGTCAATGCCCACTATCCTGGCAGCAGCCACGATGCATTCATCCTGCGACAGACTGGTGTCCCAGCACTGTTCCACCCACCACATGAAGCTCGCAGCTGGCTGCTCGGAGACAAGGGTTATCCACTCGCCACCTGGCTGATGACACCCCTCCGCAACCTAACACTCCTGCTCAGCACGCATACAATGACAGCCATACCGCCACCAGGAACTGATCGAACACACTATCGGGGTGCTAAAGCAATGGTTCCACTGCCTTGACTACTCTGGAGGAGCCCTGTAATACCCCGCTGCTCGAGTCTCCCTTTTCATCGTTGTGTGCTGCATGCTGCACAACCTGGCCATTCTGAGGGCCCAGCCATTGCCACCAGGGACTGCAGGACCATCTCAGGAGGAGGAAGAGGGAGAGGAGGAGGAGGAGGTGGAGGAGGAGGAGGAGGTGGAGGAGGAGGATGAAGAGGAGGAGGTGCAGCAGGAACGGAGGAGGGAGCCACTCAATGTTGCTTCTGCAAGGGCCCTTCATGAACATCTCATTACACAGCACTTCCAATAAATGAGATAGCACATGGCCTTTGCACAGAACAACCACATCATTACAGCCAGCTCGCAGCCCCTATCACTGGGCAAAGCTCAAATGAGAAACATCACAAAATGAGCTACGTCGAAATAAACATTTATTATTCTGCACAACTCTCTCTTATCAAACACAACCAATAATAAACAAACACAACAATTTATCAACAAACTGGTTCTTAGAAAACTGAACTATTTGTTACCAAACTCAGCAATAAATACTGGCCTTGCCAGCGACACCCACATCCCATAAACAAATTAAAAAAATATATTTACAAACACATCAAATTATTTACACACACTCCCCCATTTGCTAATAACGATATTAGGTGGGAGCAGGAATACTGTCATCCTGAGCGAGGACATCTCCTTCCTGCTCAACCGACACACTGCCACTCCTCCGGGGCAGAACCTCAGCATCTGGAGCAATCTGCTCGAGCACAGATTGCTGGCCTGCTGCGGCACCGTCAGATCCCCGGTGACAGTAGGCGACCCAGTGACGATGGCAGCAGTCAGCTCTTGCGTGGCATCAATCAGAGACTGCATGAGAGCAGTCTGACATTGGATGCCACCAAACACTGACTCCATTACAGCACTAAGCCATTGTGTTGCTTTGGCCTGTGCTGCAATAGCTGCTGCCACCTCACCCATTACACACGACATGAGGTCTGGGTCCCCACGGTCTCTCTGCGAGTCGACCATCCTTCGCAAACTGCCAAGGATGGGCTCGATGGTTTAAGCAGAGATGAGTGCAATGCTGGAGCCGGACTCCTCCACGCCCCTAGCCAGTGCATCCATGCCCGGGCACCCTTGCCATTGTACCCATGAGTTCAGTGTGCATGCTCATCGCCTGTGTGGTCATCGCCTTAACATCGAGGTCCTCATCGGTGTCCTGTGCAGCAGAACTCGTGCGCGCACTCACCCTCCGGGGAGATGGCCCCCGAGCTTCCCTTTCCCCATGGCGTTGCTGCAGCCCGCTGGGTCCCGGAGCTTTACCCACATAAGACCCATCTACTAGGCTCCCCTTCAGCGACCGCGTGGCCCCATTATCAGACATCTCGCCCTCGGGAGACACAGGCAGTGAGGCTCCGGCTTGGTGTTCCTCTTCCTCTCCCACGTCGCTGCCACTGGGAGGCTGAGGGACAGGCTGGTCAGATGGTGGCTGATTATCTGAAAGCATTAAGGCACAAGAGTGGGTTTAACATCAGGGGAGGGGGGCAGGAAGGGGGCAAGGAATGGAGACAGTATACTTAGATGGAAAGTGGGAAGGGCTTGTATTGTGAGGGGGAAGTGGTGATGAACATACTGTTGTTGTCCCCAAGGGTGTCGACCTCTCTGACTGCCACAGCGCCCACGACCTGGGCCGCAGTGATGCTGCACTCTCACTCCTCCAGCTGTGTAAGAGGGTGCAGCTCTGCCTGACCTCCTCCCGTGCGTTGCTGCTCCCTCCTGTTATGAGCAAGCTTGGTCTGCAAGAAAAAGGACAGCGTGTGAGTGAGTGTGCAGCTATGTGTTTGGCAGATGTGCCTACCATAGTTGAATAGCTGTTCATGTATGCAAAGCTTGAGATGTGGATGTCACTTTTAGTAGATGGGCATAGTTGGTGGGTGGGTGTTGGGGATTTGCCGGTTTATACCGTCTGTGCACAGAGTGAGGTTGAGATTGTATGATGTAGAGGTTTTTGAAGCATGTACTCACCCTGATCACCCGAGTGAGGTCGTTGAACTTCTTGCGGCACTGGGTGGGAGTCCTGTGGACCACACTTCTGGCCAAGACATACTGGGCCACCTCCCTCCACATCCTCCTGAACTCCTGCGGCAATGGCCTCCTGCCAGTGTCTGGGAACAGCACTGTCCCTCGGCGTTCCACAGCCACAACCAGAGCCTCCAATGCCTGGTCGCTGAACCGGCAAGCTCTCTCCCTGGGCCTCTGATCAGCCATGAGATTTGTGGTTAATGGATTGCAGCTCCTTGCAGACCCAGGTCACAAGCAGCAATGATCAGGGTGAGGCTGTGCAGCATGATTGAATCTCACCTTTAAGAACTGGAAGGCGCCAGTCTGTCTGAGTACTGTGGAGCGGGCAGGAAAGTGGAGTTGAGGCCAAGATCAGATCATATCAGCCATGGTCTTATTAAATGGTGGAGCAGGCTCGAGGGGCCGAATAGCCTACTCCTGCTCTATTTCTTATGTTCTCTCTAATTAAGTAGCGCTCTGTGGTAGCGCCCCGCTCCTTGACGTTAGCACCCTAAGAGGAGTGTGTAGCGCTTGATTTAGCGCTCCACTTCCCTCTTGGGGCGCTAAAACTGAATTTCGCCGTCGATGGCGCTAAAGTTAGCACCCAGGCGATGTGAGCGCCCCAAAATGGTCAATACCGAATTTTTCCCCCATAGAATGATACAGCACAGAAGGAGACCATTTGTCCCATCGTGCCTGTGCCAGCTCTTTGAACGAACTATCCAATTAGTCCCACTTCCCTGCTCTTTCCCCAAAGCCCTCTAAATTTTCCCCCATCGAGGCCAAGAGATTCCACTTTGGGCACAATCGGTGATCTGGGCGCAAATTGTGCTAGTTTTGAGAAGTGGTTGTTTTGCTCAAGTTTCCGCTCAATCTTATCTGCATATCATCTGCCATGAACCAATGCAAGTGGGCTGCGTTTTAGAACATAATTAAAAAAAAAAAAATTGCATTGAAATTATTCCGTGATATATTTAGGAGTGGTAAACAAGTGCAACTTTATTAATACAGTTGAAAATGGGTTTATCAAAAAAATAAGCGTTTTTAATCAGAGTGTCTAATCCACCACCTGTGAGTAACCCAATTTTAAATAACTGAAAATGACTTTAAAACTATACAGAACCATTTCTAATTATATTGGTGTACAGAAGTCAGTTTCTTAGTAAATTAAAAAAATATATTTAAAAGCTTTGAAAAGTGCCTATTAGTGTCCTCATGCCTAAACAAAAATCTTAATTTTAAGAGCCTCCTCGAAGGCCTGCAAACTGGTGCAATTAGCGGAAACTCTCCGTGGTGATTCATTCGATGTGGGGGCGTGGACAGTTTTGTGGGTGGGGCCGGCATCTAGCGCGTTTTTTTAAACCAGCGCAAAATATCACGGAAACTTGATTTGTGCTGAACATAATTTTCGTTCAAAATTCCTCGTTCTTTTGCGCTGGTTTGGCCGATTTCAGGCAAATAGTGTTGAAAAAACCAGCGCAACCTAGTGGAAAATCTAGCCACAAGTTCTTATTCAATTCCCTTTTAAAAGTTATTATTGAAGCTGCTTCCGCCACCCTTTCAGGCAATGCATTCCAGATCACAACAACTTGCTGCATATTTTTTCCCCCTCATGTCACCTCTGGTTCTTTTGCCAATTACCATAAATCTGTGTCCTCTGGTTACCAACCCTTCTTCCACTGGAAACAATTTCTCCTTATTTACTCGATCAAAATCCTTCATGATTTTGAACACCTCTAGCAAATCTTCCCTTAACCTTCTCTGCTCCAAGGAGAACAACCCCAGTTTCTCTAGTCTTTAAACATAACTGAAGTCCCGCATCCCTGGTACCATTCTAGTAAATCTTTCTTGGACCCTCTCTAAGGCCTTGACATCCTTCCTAAAGTGTGATGTGCAGAATAGCCCACACTACTCCAGCAGAGGCTTAGCCAGTGATTTATAAGGGTTTAGCATAACCTCTTTGCTTTTGTTCTCTATGCCTCTATTCTAAAGCCAAGGATCCCGTATGCCTTTTTAACAGCCCTATCAACTTGCAGAGCTTTCAAACAAGAAGACCTTGCATAGCCTGGGAATTGCCAGTAAAAATATTCTGCAATTTCACAGCACAGATTCATACTGGCAGCTGTAGTCTGTTTTCTTAGGGGAAGAAATTTGGTATCGTCCCGTTTGGGGCACTAAATTTTGAAATCGTGAAAAATTAGCGCCAGGCGCTAATGAGTCTGAGGTTTCCCTAAATTGGCTTTTAGCGCTCATGGAAAGAGCTGGAGCACTAAGTCAGGCGCTAATGACCTAATCAGGGCGCTACAGAGGCGCTACCAGCAGAGCGAGAATGAATTTCAGGTGCAATACAATCGGGAATGATCCTTCACACTGGCTCCTTCCAGCTCTTAAAGGGGAGGTTGCATATTGTGCAGATCCTCATTATCAGCAGTGCTGGCTGTGAAGGTGACCTGCAAGGAACTCAATCCCCTGATCATGATGGCTGATCCCACTCCCAGCTAGAGAGCTCGTCGTTTCATGGATGAGGCATTGGTCGCGGGAGTGGAGCAAAGGAGGGCAGTGCTGTTCCCGGATACTGGAAGGAGGCCATTGCCCTAGGTATTCAGGGCAATGTGGAGGGAAGTGGCCCAGGAGGTCTAGGCCTGTAGTGTGGGTGAACGCAGCCTGACATAGTGCTGAAAGAAATTCAACGACCTCACTCGGGTGGTCAAGGTGAGTACATGCTTCAACTGGTCCTACATACCAGCATCTGAACCTCAGTCTGTGCACACTGCACAAACCAGCACACCCCCACCACTCACCCACCAAGCATCTGCACCTACTCAAACTCACATCCACATCTCATGCCTTGCCTACAATCACAGCTATTCAACTACGGCAAGCATATCTCCCAAACACATATCTGGACTCTGACTCACACACATTCATTTCTCTTGCAGGCCAAGATGGCTCACAATAGGAGGGAGCAGCAGAGAACAGGCAGGGGTGATGCGCAGCTCCAGCAGCTCTCAGACCTGGAGAAGCGAGTGCTGCGACTCATTCAGCAGCAGGTGAGGGGCGGTGTGGCCCTCGGCAACGTCGACCCCCTTGGGGGCAACAACGGTATGTTCATCTCTCCTTCTCTCATCCCACTTCCCCCTCACACCACAAGCCTTTCCCAATTTCCAGCTTCTGATACTGTCTGCATTCCTTGCTCCCTTCCTGCCCCCCTTCCCTCACCTTAACTTTGTTCACTGCAGCTGCGAAAGAGAGTCCCGAAGGCTGTGTTGCCTGCCCGGTGCCAGGTTTAAGGATATCTCCTCGCAGCTGGAGAAGTACTTGGAGTGGGAGGGGGAGGATCCAGTTGTTGTGGTCCATGTAGGAACCAACGACATAGGTAAAACTAACAATGAGGTTCTGCTGAGGGAGTTTGAGGAGCTAGGGTCTAAATTAATAAGCAGAACCACAAGGGTAATAGTTTCTGGATTACTAATTGAGCCACGCGCAAATTGGCATAGGGTCAAGCAGATCAGAGAGTTAAATGTGTGGCTCAAAGAGTGGTGTGGGAAAAAGGGGTTTCAATTCATGGGGCACTGGCACCAGTACTGGGGAAAGAGGGAGCTGTTCCGTCAGGACGGGCTCCACTTAAACCGGAAACCGGGCTGGGACCAGTGTCCTGGCGAATCGAATAACTAGGGCTGTAGATAGGGCTTTAAACTAAAAAAGGGGTGGAGGGGAAATTTAGAAATCTAAAGAGAAAGGTCAAGGCAATAGAGCATTGTAGCAATTTGGGTAAAAATAAGCAGTGTGACAGGAAGGGACAGAGAGTTTAACAGCAGCAGTGCAGCAGAGAATAAGGTCAAAGCAGGGAATAATGATAATTTTTTTAATTAAAGGCACTTTATCTGAATGCCTGAAGTATTCGTAACAAGATAGATGAACTAATGGCACAAATAGAGATAAATGAGTTTGATCTAATAGCCATTACAGAGACATGGTTGCAAGGTGGCCAAGGTTGGGAACTAAATGTTCCAGGGTACTTGACGTTTCAAAAAGACAGGCAGAATGGAAAAGAAGGGGGAGTAACCCTGATAATAAAGGATGACATAAGGATGGTAGCAAGAAAGGATCTCGGCTCGGAAGATCAGGAAGTAGAATCAGTATGGGTGGAGATAAGGAATAACAAGGGGCAGAAAACACTGGTAGGAGTATTATATAGGCCCTCTAACAGTAGCTGTACCATTGGACAGAATATTAATCAAGAAATAGTAGGAGCTTGCAACAAAGGTAATGCAATAATCTTGGGGGACTTTAATCTTCATATAGACTGGACAAATCAAATTGGCAACAGCAGTCTGGAGGACGAGTTCATGGAATGCATTCGGGACAGTTTCCCAGAACAATATGTCATGGAACCAACCAGGGAACAGGTTATTTTAGATCTTGTATTGTGTAATGAGACAGGGTTAATTAGTAATCTCATAGTAAAGGATCCTCTGGGGCAGAGTGATCATAATATGATAGAATTTTGCATTCATTTTGAGAGTGACTTGCCTAAGTCCGAAACTAGAGTCTTAAACTTAAATAAAGCCAATTACATAGGTATGAGGGGGGAGTTGGCTAAGGTAGATTGGAAAAATAGATTAAAAGGTATGGCAGTAGATAAGCAGTGGCTAGCATTTAAAGAAATATTTCATAACGCTCAACAAAAATACATTCCATTGAGAAACAAAAACTCCACGGGAAAAGTGATCCAACCGTGGCTAACTAAAGAAGTTAGATTGAAAGAAGAAGCTTATAATGTTGCAAAGAATAATAATAAGCCTGTGGATTGGGACAGTTTCAGAAACCAGCAAAGGTTGACCAAAAAATTTATAAAAAGGGAAAAAATAGAATATGAGAGAAAACTAGCAAGAAATATAAAAGCAGATTGTAAGAGCTTCTACAAGTATGTAAAAAGAAGAGAGTAGCAAAAGTAAACATTGGTCCCTTAGAGGCTGAGACAGGAGAAATTATTGTGGGGAATGAGGAAATGGCAGAAACGTTAAACAAATATTTTGTATCTGTCTTCACAGTAGAAGACACAAAAAGCATACCAAAATGGTGGGAAACCAAGGGTCTAATGAGGGTGAGGAACTTAACGTAATTAATATAAGTAGAGAAAAAGTACGAGAGAAACTAATGGGACTAAAAGCCAACAAATCCCCTGGACCTGACGGCCTACATCCTAGGGTTCTAAAAGAGGTGGCTGAAGAGATAGTGGATGCATTGGTTTGATCTTCCAAAATTCATCGATTCTAGAATGGTCCCAGCGGATTAGAAGGTCGCAAATGTAACACCGCTATTCAAGAAAGGAGGGAGAGAAAAAACAGGGAACTACAGGCCAGTTAGCCTGACATCAGTCGTCAGGAAAATGCTGGAATCCATTGTTGAGGAAGTGGTATCAGGGCACTTAGAAAAGCATAACATGATTCGGCAGAGTCAACATGGTTTTATGAAAGGGAAATCGTGTTTGACAAATTTATTAGAGTTTTTTGAGGATGTAACTAGCAGGGTAGATAAAGGGGAACCAGTGGATGTAGTATATTTGGATTTCCAAAAGACATTTAATAAGGTGCCACATAAAAGGTTATTACACAAGATTAGGGCTCATGGCATTGGGGGTAATATAGTAGCATGGATTGGTTAACGGACAGAAAACAGAGAGTAGGGATAAACTGATCTTTTTCAGGTTGGCAGACTGTGACTAGTGGTGTACCGCAAGGATCAGTGTTGGGGCCTCAGTTATTTACAATCTAGATTAATGACCTAGATGAAGGGACCGAGTGTAATGTATCCAAGTTTGCTGATGATACAAAGCTAGGTGGGACAGTAAGCTGTGAAAAGAATGCAAAGAATCTGCAAAGGGATATAGATAGACTAAGTGAGTGGGCAGTAAGGTGGCAGATGGAGTATAATGTAGGGAAATGTGAGGTTATTCACTTTGGTAGGAACAATAGAAAAACAGAATATTTTTTAAATGGTGAGAAACTTTCAAATGTTGGTGTTCAGAGAGATTTGGGTGTCCTCGTGCAAGAAACACAGAAAGCTAGCATGCAGGTACTGCGAGCAATAAGGAAGGCAAATGGCATGTTGGCCTTTATTGCAAGGGGGTTGGAATATAAGAGTAAGGAAGTCCTGCTACAATTGTACAGGGCCTTGGTGAGACCACACCTGGAGTACTGTGCACAGTTTCAGTCTCCTTATCTAAGGAAGGATATACTTGCCTTGGAGGCAGTGCAACGAAGGTTCACTAGATTGATTCCTGGGATGAGAGGCTGTCCTATGATGAGAGATTGTGTAGAATGGGCCTATACTCTCTGGAGTTTAGAAGAATGAGAGGTGATCTCATAGAAACATACAAGATTCTGAAGTGGATTGACAGGGTAGATGCTGAGAGATTGTTTCCCCTGGCTGGAGTGTCTAGAACTAGGGGGCATAGTCTCAGAATAAGGGGTTGGCCATTTAAGATCGAGATGAGGAGAAATTTCTTCACTCAGAGGGTTGTGAATCTTTGGAATTCTCTGCTCCAGAGGGCTGTGCATGCTGAGTCTTTGAGTATATTCAAGGCTGAGATAGATAGATTTTTGCACTCTAGGGGAATCAAGGGATATGGAGATGGGGCGGGAAAATGGAGTTGAGGTCGATTTTCAGCCATGATCTTATTGAATGGCAGAGCAGGCTCAAGGGGCCATATGGCCTACTCCTGCTCTTACTTCTTATGTTCTTATGTTCTTAAACCCAGTTTTGTGCCTTTATGCTTTCAGATAATCAGCAACCAGCTGACCAGCCTGTCCCTGAGCCTCCCACTGAGAGTGAGGCGGGAGAAGAGGAGGAGGAAGAAAGCACCACGTCATTGCATGCCTCACCCACAGGCACCACCTCAGATACTGGCACTACGCGATCTTTAGAGGCAAGTTTACTAGTGGGGGACTGCACTGGGTGATGCACCGGGGATGAGCGGACTGCAGCAAGACCAGGGGGAAAGCGTAGCTTGGGAGCCAGCTCCCCGGAGGTCGAGTTCATGCGCGAGTTCTGCTGCACAGGACTCAGATGAGGACCTCGATGGGGAGGCATTCACAAGAAGGGTGATGGGCATGCACGCCGAGATGATAGGTGAAATGGCAATGGTGCCCGAGAGCCTGTCAGCAATGGTAAGGAGCGTGGAGGAGACTGCCTCCAACATTGCACAGAACTCTGTGCACACCATGGAACCCATCCTTGGCAGTCGGCAAAGTATGGTGGACTCCCTGAGACACCGTGGGGACCCAGACTTCATGCCGCGTGTCATGGGCGATGTGGTAGCATCCGTTGCAGCACAGGCTGAAGCTATGCAACATCTTAGTGCTGCAATGCAGTCAATGGTTGATGCCATCCAGCCTCAGACTGCTCTCATGCAGTCTCAGCTTGATGCCACCCTAGCTCTGATTGCTGCCATCGTCGCTGGGACCATCATATCCACCGGGGATCTCACGGTGTCGCAGAAGCCCAGCAATCTGGGATGCAGCAGATTGGTGGGAATGCTCAGGTGCTGTCCCGGGTGAGTGGCAGTGTGTCAATGGAGCAGGAACCTGCTGTCCTCTCTCAGATGACAGCATTCCTGGTCCCATCACTGCCACTCCGCCATTGCCCTTGCCGCTGCCTGTCATCCAGCCAGCCCAGACTGCCACTGCCCCTCCTGAGGTGGTGCAGTCTACAGCCAGGCTCAGAGCGGGCCGAGGGCGTCCTGCAAGGCCATCTGTAGTCTCTGGCACCGACACTCGGCAGCCTTCCACCAGCTCTGATGCAGCCACTGGGGAGACACTACGTAGGAGCAGTAGATTAGGAAAAGGCACTGTAAAGAGGGCAAGTAAGGGTTTGCACAAGGGTGATTAGTTAATGGCCCGAAAATTAGACCTAATACGCGAGAGTACGCACTGTGTACTCTCGCGTTTTAGGTCTCCAATTGCCGGTTTCCTGCATGCACTGCGCATGTGCGGGAAACCGGCACTTCGTGAATTCAAAAGGGGGCGGTTCCTAGGTGAACCGCGTGCGCGCTACAGGCTGCGCGCACGCAGTGCACTTAGTGCTTTGAACGCGCAGGTAAGCATGGAAGATTTTACACATAAAGAAAGGAGGCGTAAGACCCTCTTTTAACAAGGTAAGTAGTTAATTAAGTATTATTTCAAATTTTTTTCAACAGGTTTATCTTTTTTAGAGACTTTAAAGAAAGGTAAGTTTATTTTTATAACTTTTAAAAAGATTTTAAATTTTTTCAAAAATTTAATTTTTTGTTTAAAGTGGTTAATTTATTTAACTATACTTATTTTATTAATGTGATGGCTTTTTTAAAAATTTAATTGAGGTTTAGCTGTTCTTTTGGGGGTGTGTAGGATTCATAGCTTTGACAGCCCTTGCTGTTAAAACTATGAATGAAAGATGGTGTGCTGCCATTGGCTCTAACTGAATCACATGATCCCAGAGCTCGCACGAACTAATTGCGTCTCTGGGTCACGCAAGCACTGCACAGCTGCAGCCTTGAAACTAAAGTTCGTGTGGGCCCGGAGGAAAAAGGTAGGCGCGGAGTGAGATATCGCGGGGAAGCCTTACCCCCTGCGTGAACACTCAGTGTTTAATTTCTGGGCCAATATTGTTGCTGTATATCTGTGGTTGCTGAATTTGGATACATTTCTTATTGGAATGTTGCAGAAATGGTGCTGTGTCTCATTTCAGCTCTGGGGTGTGGTATGGAATGAGAACTTGATGGAATGATGGGGACTGGATGAGCAACCGGGAAGTGGCCTCGAATTCATTGGAACTGCAGTCTAATGAGGCAGTCATGGACCGCTCTTCCACAAGGCCGATGGAGTGGCTGGATACTCCGTCGCTGCTGTTCATGCTCCTGTTCCTTCTCCTCCTCCTCGTCCTCCTCCTCGTCCGCTTCATCATCCTCCTCCTCTTCCTCCTCCTGAGGGGGTGCGGCGATGCCTGGTGGCAATGGCTGCATCCTCATGATGGCCAAGTTGTGCAGCATGCAGCAGACGATGACGAAAACGGATACCCGCTCAGCCAAGTACTGGAGAGCTCCTCCCGAACTGTCAAGGCAGTGGAACCTTTGCTTGAGCACTCCGATGGTCTGCTCGATGATGTTCCTGGTGGCAGCATGTCTCTCATTTTATGAGTGTTGGGCACGAGTGCTGGGGTTGCAGAGGGGAGTCATGAGCCAGGTGGAGAGCGGCTAGCCCTTGTCTCCCAGCAGTCATCCACTAGCTTGATGTGATGGCTGGAAGAGTTCTGGCGCAGGATGAAGGCATCGTGGCTGCTGCCAGGATAGCGGGCATTGACGGTGAGGATGTGCTGTCTGTGGTCGCACACCAACTGCACATTAAGTGAGTGGCGGCCTTTGCGGTTATGGAAGACCTCAGGATTGTTATGAGGTGCCCGCAAAGCGATGTGGGCTCAATCAATGGCGCCCTGCACCATGGGGAAGCCCGCTATCCTGGCAAAGCCACATGAAACTCATGCTGCTTCTCTCTGGTCATGGGAAAGGAAATGTAGTCCCTTCTCCTTCTGCAGAGAGCATCTGTGACTTCGTGGATGCAGCAATGGACGGCAAAATGTGATATGTTAGATACGTCTCCTGGTGCACACTGGAAGGATCTGCTGGCATAGAAATTGAGGGCGACGGTGACCTTGACTGCCACTGAGAGTGACGCGGTGCTCCTGATGTGAGGCTCAAGGTCTGGCTGCAGGAGATGGCAGAGCTCTGTGACTACGTCCTTGCTGAAGCAGAGCATTCTAAGACACTGATTGATGTAGGAGAAATGCTGCCGGAATACCCTGGGAGGGTAAGGCCTCCTGTTGAGAGCCCTGTTGGCCCTCCTCCCTCTGGCCACATTTTGCAATCTTTCTCTCTGACTCCGACGGTGACGCTGGAGGGCGAGGTCCAGTGCCAGTACAGCCCCCAATAAGTGATGGAAATGTTGCACTACCAAATGTAACCCAAATGAACGTGATACATTTTTCTCAGGAGCAAAACTTCTTCAAGTTGAAAACGCTCAAATCGCTCAAAACGCTTGTTTGCTTTTGTCAAACTGACAAGGCAGCATTCTTTGCCGACAAAAAAACCCGGAATTTGACGCTTTTATATAGCGCTCCTCCAGCACTCGTCCGACTGCATCCCGCCTCTGCTACCTGTCGTTACTCAGGCAGGGGGTGAGAGTGAATTTCAGAGCCGGGATGCTGCCGGGGCACTGCGTACCTGGATGAGGTCACGATCTCCGGCCGCAGGACAGCTTGGCGCTTGTGGTTACTGCCACCGCAAACCTCCACTTCAATTTTGTGGGCATCGGTACTATCGCTGCGCCCAGTCGCAAAGCCGGTAGCACCCCGGTTGTGGGGAGAAACCTGTAAATTCTGGGAACGTGGAGGTCCTGCAGAATTTAACGGCAGGATCTCATTCTAATTTTTTTACTCCGTTTCCCGCACGGCAGCTGGCCAAATTGACAGATTGGCCAGCTTTCAGGCAGGAAAGTCAACGGTAGAAGTTTGATCAACCGGGAAAGATAGGGAGGCAGAAGGGGAGAGATTGGATCGGCAATTGGGAGGGAGGAAGGGAAGGAGAGATCGCGAGGCTGAAGGCTCAGGATCGCAGATTTGGAGGGAGAGCGTCGACCGATTTTGTGGGGGAGTTAAAATTCCCCCTATGTATTTGACTCTTGTGGCCTGTGAAGTAGCCTAGCGAGGCATTCAATTGTAAAACTAATTGCTTAACAGGGTGGCCCACCACTTTCTAAGGGCAACTTGGAATGGGCAATAAATGCTAGCATCATCTACATCACGAGAACAATTAAAAAAAGTATGTTCCCTAAAATCTTCAGTTGTGATTTGTTACTATTTTATGAGTATAACATTTGAGCCAATCTAGTGTACAAAATTTTCATTTAAACACATATGATGCTCAAAGTATGATGCTTGAAGTATGATGGTAGATGCAACATAAGAAATAGGAGCAGGAGTAGGTCATTCAGCCCCTCAACCCTGCCCCGCCATTCAATAAGATCATGGCTGATCTGATCTTGGCCTCAACTCCACTTTCCTGCCCACTCCCCATAACCCTTGACTCCCCTATAGCTCAAATGTATGTCTATCTCCACCTTGAATATATTCAATGACTCCGCCTCTAGAGCTCTCTGGTGTAGAGAATTCCAAAGATTCACGACCCTCTGAGAGAAGAAATTCCTCCTCATCTCCGTTTTAAATGGGCGACCCCTTATCCTGAAACTATGCCCTCTAGTTCTAGATTCCCCCACGAGGGGAAACATCCTCTCTGCATCCACCCTGTCAAGCCCCCTCAGAATCTTATATGTTTCAATAAGATCACCTCTCATTCTTCTAAACTCCAATGAGTATAGGCCCAACCTGCTCAACCTTTCTTCATAAGACAACCCCTTCATCTCAGGAATTAACCTAGTGAACCTTCTCTGTACTGCTTCCAATGCAAGTATATCCTTCCTTAAATAAGGAGACCAAAACTGTACGCAGTACTCCAAGTGTGGTCTCACCAACACCCTGTACAGTTGTAGCAAGACTTCCCTACTTTTATACTCCATCCCCCTTGCAATAAAAGCCAACATTCCATTTGCCTTCCTAATTACTTGCTGTACCTGCATGCTAACTTCTTGTGTTTCATGTACGAGGACCCCCAGATCCCTTTGTAGTGCAGCATTTTGTAGTCTCTCTCCATTTAAATAATAATTTGCTTTTTTATTTTTCCTACCAAAGTGGATAACCTCACATTATCCCATATTATACTCCATCTGCCAAATTTTTGGGTGCTAACGGGGCGCAAAGCAACTAGTGCCCAGGCGCAGCACCGCCAATGCCTCTCGCGAAAATCAGCGGGAGGTTAGCGCCCCATGCGCTGTGCAGCTGGCGATGACGTCATTGCCGTGCGCAGCGCCCCGCTAGCGCCCCAGTCGTAATCTTCGGTAGCGCCCCCTGACTTACCACCAGACGCTATGTCCAACGGGGTCAGGGGGGCCTACCTGCGGCCGGGGCGGCGCTATTTAAAGGCGAGGTGCCGGGCGGCCATTTTTGTTGCTGGCTGCCTGCCAGCACCTGCCTCCGCTGCCGTCCCCGGCCTCCTGACCCGGAGCGCCAGCTGCGCTCCATGAGCCCGGCACTTCTCTTGAGTGCCGGGCTCTTTTGCCGGCACTCCTATCCCCGGTGGCCCAGCTGGGCCCCGGGTCGTGCTGCGCAAGGCCCCTCCCCTTTAAGAAGGGGAGGAAGGCCTGCAATACCGTAGCACGTAGCGCCGTGATATTCCCTCGCAGTGCCCCAAGAAGAGGCGGGGCGCTTATAGTAGTGCCCCCGCTTCCCTCCTGGGGCGCTACCACTCAATTTCGACCGTGGGGGCGCTAATTTTTCCGGGGCGCTAAAAGCGACTCAATTTCTCCCCCTTTGGTTCTTTGTATATAAAATTCTCATGCTTTTATGCTTTTTCCACCAATGGTACACCCAAGAATGTTTCTGACTCCCCAAAGCCTTTCCAACATCTACAAGGCACAAGTCAGGAGTGTGATGGAATACTCTCCACTTGCCTGGATGAGCACAGTTCCAACAACACTCAAGAAGCTTGATACCATCCAGGACAAAGCAGCCCGCTTGATTGGCACCCCATCCACCACCTTAAACATTCACTCCCTCCACCACCAGTGTACCGTGGCTGCACTGTGTACCATCTACAAGATGCACTGCAGCAACTCGCCAAGGCTTCTTCGGCAGCACCTCCCAAACCCGCGACCTCTACCACCTGGAAGGACAAAGGCAGCAGGCGCATGGGAACACCACAACCTCCAAGTTCCCCTCCAAGTCACACACCATCCTGACTTGGAAATATATTGCCGTTCCTTTATCGGTGTTGGGTCAAAATCCTGGAACCCCCTCCCTAACAGCACTGTGGGAGTACCTTCAGCACACGGACTGCAGCGGTTCAAGAAGGCGGCTCACCACCAGCTTCTCAAGGGCAATTAGGGATGGGCAATAAATGCTGGCCTTGCTAACGACACCCACATCCCGTGAGTGAATTAAAAAATATATATTTCAGGAGACATGAATACCATATTTTAGTTTTCGAAGTGTGAAGTTGATGCGAGTGATTTGTGGATAAACTGGTGGAAGGGAGGTGTATCTGCCCAATCCATGAAATGGCAGGGAGGCAAAGGAGGCTAATGCTTGGCAGTTGAACAGGGAAAACTTCCCACCCTAAATCAGGGATGAAACGTTCAACTAGTAAACGGAAGGGTAGAATCCCATTTTTTAAGCGCTATGCGGCCACTTAAGGATCGAAAATGGTGTCCGAGATGTGCGCGCACACTTCCAATGGGAAGTGCGCAAGACGGCATCTTGGTAAAGGAGTTTGTGCTTGCACCCCTAACAACTGCTGGCTACTGCTGGAGATATAATCAATACATCGCAGTTTGCAGTGCACTGCTGTATAAGGGAGGTCACTGAGGCTCTCTATACACAGAGAAACACTTTCATCTCATTCCCTCTTGCCAGAGACAAGCAGGCAGAGCGAGCATGAGGTGTTGCACAAAGCATTTGGTTGTGTACACCCATTAGCCTGGCCCATTGAAGTCCTCATCTGACTCCTCTGCAACAGAACTTGTGTGTGACCTTGCCCTACGGCGAACTGGCAACTGTGCTCTCCTTTCTCCCTGCCCTGGCTCCTGCGAACTTGTGCTCAGTGTCTCAACATTTGCAGATCCCTCCTTTATCTTAGCCTCTAAAATACGCACAGTGTCAATCTCCAAGCTGGTGGCTGCAAGTGTAAGATCGAGTGATGGTGTCTCTTCATCTTCACTGTCTTCTTCCTCTTCCTCCACTGACTGGGAAGGTTCCAGTTCTTGGGTAACTGAAATGAAAAAGGGGAAAGTGTTGGATTGTGGTGAGGGGAGAGGAGAGCGTAAGAAGTTTATGCTTACATCATCTGCAGTTTCTGAGTCAGAGGAGATTGTGGGATGAGGGAGAAGTGGGAAGAGAGAAGGAGGATTAGGTATGCAGATACCCTCATCATCAATTGCTGCCGCCTCGCCAGTGGACACAGCCTCAGCAATGACCCTGCCCATGATGGCCAGCACCCTTGCCTCCATGAGGGTTAAAACATGCAGGTGCGCTTGTCCTCCTCCAGTTCTTTCTTGCTGCCTCCTGTTATGTGCCACCTTCACCTGCAAGAAAGAGGGAAGTATGTCAGTGAGTGTTCTGCATATGTTTGGCTGATGTGGCTGTCATGATTGAATACATGCCAGTGTGTGCAAGCTGTGAGTTGTGGGTGCGAGGCTTGCAACAGTGATAAGTGTGTGAGGATGAGGTAACGCATATGAATTGAAGCGTTGAGTACTGATTGACAGAGATTGTTGGTGGGTGGGCGATGGGGGTGTAGTGAATTGAGCAGTGGATGAGGCGAGTGGTGCAGTTGGTAGGATATGTAAGATTGAACTCACTCACCTTGACAACACATGTCAGATCGTTAAACTTCTTCCTGCACTGCATCAAGGTCCTTGGAGCGACACTCCTGGCATTGACCTCCGCCGCTATTTCTTCCCACTGCCTCCTGAGCATCTGTCTGGAGGGCCTCTTGACCCCCTGCAGATACAGGTTGTCTCTCCTTCTCTCCACATCTTGCACAAAGACCTCCAGTGCATTGTCAGAAAACCTCCCTTGCATGTTCAGCTATTCCTCAAAGTATCGCAGCACAGATTCTGTTTTCAAAGGACTCCCACCATTTCTTGGAACCACAGTGCACCTCCCTTTTAAGAGTTGTAGGCTGCCTTTAAGTAGCGCTAGCCACTCGTGATATCAGGCCCCCTGCTGATGCGTGCAGCAAATGAACAGCGTGGGTAGTGCTGGCTGCACACAGCAATCATTTAAAACAGCAGGCAGAATGAATTTAACCTGCTGTCTGCAGCGCAATGAACGGGTATGGGTTAATCGTGTACCGCAGTCCCCACGCCCGTTTTTGGGGTTTAGCCAATTTAACTGTCAAGGTGTTTCTTGTAAGCAAACGTGAAGATTTTGATAAAGCTCCATATACCAAATATATAAAATGCTTGGTGTGGGAGAAATGGGTTTCGATTCATGGGGCACTGGCACCAGTACTGGGGAAAGATGGAGCTGTTCCGCTGGGACAGGCTTCACTTGAACCAGTGTCCTGGCGAATCAAATAACTAGGGCGGTAGATAGGGCTTTAAACAAAATAGTGGGGGACAGGGTTCAGGTGAAGGGGAATTTAGAAAATCAAAGAGAAAGGAGAAGGCAATAGTGCAGGGTAGCGATAGGGGTGATGATAACCAGAGTGTGACAGGAGGAGACAGAGCGTACAAACATAAGATTGCATCAGCAAATATTGTCAGAGTAGGGAAAAATGGTAAAAAGACAAAATTAAAGGCTCTTTATCTGAATGCACACAACATTCGTAACAAGATAAATGAGTTGACGGCACAAATAGAAATAAATGGGTATGATCTGATAGCCATTACAGAGACATGGTTGCAAGGTGACCAAGGCTGGGAACTGAATATTCAGGGGTATTTGACATTTCAGAAGGATAGGCAGAAAGGAAAAGGAGGTGGGGTGGCTCTGTTAATAAAGGATGAGATCAGTGCAGTGGTGAGAAATAATATTGGTTCAGAAGATCAAGATGTAGAATCAGTTTGGGTGGAGATAAGAAATAGTAAGGGAAAGTAGTCACTGGTGGGAGTAGTCTATAGGCCCCCTAACAGTAGCTACACTGTAGGACAGAGTATAAATCAAGAAATAATACGAGCTTGTAAGAAAGGTACTGCGATAATCATGGACGATTTTAATCTTCATATAGATTGGACAAATCAAATCGGCAAGGGTAGCCTTGAGGACGAGTTCATAGAATGTATTTGGGATGGTTTCTTAGAACAGTACATTGTGGAAGCAACCAGGGAGCAGGCTATTTTAGATCTGGTAATGTGTACTGAGACAGAATTAATTAATGATCTCATAGTAAAGGATCCTCTAGGGAAGAGTGATCATAGCATGATGGAATTTCAAATTCAGTTTGAGGGTGAGAAACTTGGGTCTCAAACTAGTGTCCTAAACTTAAATAAAGGCAATTACAAAGGTATGAAGACAGAGTTGGCTAACGTGGGCTGGGAAAATACATTAAAGGGTAAAACAGTAGATAAGCAGTGGCAGACATTTAAGGAGATATTTCATAAAGCTCAGCAAAGGTTTATTCCAGTGAGAAAGAAAGACTCTACGAGAAGAATGAACCATCCGTGGCTAACTAAGGAAGTTAAGGATGGTATCAAATTGAAAGAAAAGCCATACAATGTTGCGAAGATTAGTGGTAGGCCAGAGGATTGGGAAATATTTAGAAACTAGCAAAGGATGACTAAAAAAATTAATAAAGAGGGAGAAGATAGATTATGAAAGTAAAGTAGCAAAAATATAAAAACAGACAGTAAGAGCTTCTACAGGTATATAAAAAGGAAGAGAGTAGCTAAAGTAAACGTTGGTCCCTTAGAAGATGAGACCGGGGAATTAATAATGGGAAACAGGGAAATGGCAGAGACTTTGAACAAATATTTTGCATCGGTCTTCACGGTAGAAGACACTAAAAGCATCCCAATAATAATTGCTAATCAAGGGGCTATAGGGAGGGAGGAACTTAAAACAATGACTATCACTAGAGAAAAAGTACTAGGCAAACTAATGGGACTAAAGGCTGACAAGTCCCCTGGACCTGATGGTCTACATCCTAGGGTCTTAAAAGAAGTGGCTGCAGAGATAGTGGATGCGTTGGTTGTAATCTACCAAAATTCCCTGGATTCTGGAGAGGTCCCAGCGGATTGGAAAACCGTAAATGTAACGCCCCATTCAAGGAAGGAGGGAGGCAGAAAGCAGGAAACTATAGGCTAGTCATCTGTCATTGAGAAAATGCTGGAATCCATTATTAAGGAAGTAATAGCAGGACATTATGAAAATCATAATACAATCAAGCAGAGTCAACATGGTTTTATGAAAGGGAAATCGTGTTTGACAAATTTACTAGAGTTCTTTGAGGATGTAACGAGCAGGGTGGATAAAGGGGAACCAGTAGATGTAGTGTATTTGGATTTCCAGAAGGCATTCGATAAGGTGCCACATAAAAGGTTACTGCACAAGATAAAAGCTCACGGGGTTGGGGGTAATATATTAGCATGGATAGAGGATTGGTTAACTAACAGAAAACAAAGAGTCGGGATAAATGGGTCATTTTCAGGTTGGCAAATTGTAATTAGTGGGTGCCACAGGGATCAGTGCTGGGGCCTGAACTATTTACAATCTATATTAATGACTTGGATGAAGGGACCGTATGTACTGTAGCCAAATTTGCTGATGATACAAAGATAGGTGGGAGAGCAAATTGTGAGAAGAACACAAAGGCCGGGATTTTACCTGAGGAAGTGCGTTGGGAGCGGGACTGCTGGTTTCTGGGTTCTAGACCCGCCCCCAGTGATGTCTGATGACCTGATGCTATTGGCCTTGTTAAGCCCGCCCTGCGGGCTTGCCAGCCAATTAAAGGAAAGCCGGTGTTAGATGACGTCAGTGCATGACGCTTCATCTGCCGGTTTTGTTAAAGTGACAGGCACCATAATTTTTTGACAGATGAATTGTCAGTGTTTGACAGCATTGTGGTGCTATCAAACACTGAGAATCACTGTCCAAAGGTGAGCCCTTGCACCCAGGCCCACCAATGACTCTCTCCTTAGGAGAAAACAGATGGCAGCTGCATGTGAGATTGCAGAAGCCATCTGTCAATTCTGCTGATCAAATGAGGCTTCACAGAAACATCAAATCTTGTCACCTGCAGATACATATAAACAGAATAAAAATATTTCTCATCTGGATTTAGACATTTATGAGACTTTTCATAAAGTATCTTAATACTTGTGCTTGCCTTAAGGAGTTGCATTACAAACTACATGCACCACTTTAGTGATCGGTTTTTACAATGCCCCAAAAGTGAGTCTCAATCACATATCTTTGGAAAAAGATAATTTGGTCCTGATAGTCTTTCAACCTTTAATTACTTTCAAAAACTAGCCTACAGTTCCTGGTTTTCAGTTTTTCTAACCTCACTACTCTTGGTTTTGGTACCTACAATATGTACAGCATAGCAATCACAATATAAATCAATAGAAGACTATTTTACAATACTATCCTTAACACATCGATAAGTAACTATCAGTATATGAGGCTTGCAATAACCAAAACAAGTGAAGTAAAATTTGGAGTGAAATGCAATTGAATCCAATGTTGTCAGTGCAAATGATAAACATCAAGGGGGAGAAATTCATTATGGCCCAGGAATGGGCAGTAACTTTTGAAAAGTTTGAGAACTTGCGCCAGGCACGAATGCTTCAGACTGCACGCAAAATTCAGTCTCATTACACAAAGGATTGGAGCGCTAAATCAATCGCTAATGGCCTAGCTCAGTGGCGTTAAACTCGAAGTGCTGACCAATATCAGGTGAAGTCTAATCACAAGTCATCATTGCCACAGGCTCTTTCCAGTTCTTAAAGGGGAGGATCATTGATGCTGCAGAATCTCATTCTCATCGTTGCAGGCTGTGCAGCCGTCGCAGCTAACAGCAGCAGGTCAAGGAGAAGGAGCCGGATGACTCAAGCAGCCGTAATGTTGGCAGATCCATGCCCCAGGGAGAGAGCCCACAGATTCTGTGACCATGCATTGGAGGCATTGGTGTTCACAGTGGAAAGACGGCAGGAGGCCCTCGCAGCAAGTCTTCTGCACCATGTGGAGGGAGGTTGCCCAGCATGTCTCGGGCAGCACTGTGGTCCCCAGGACCCACACACAGTGCAGGGAGAAATTTAACGACCTCAGTCGGGTGGTCAGGGTGAGTCAATGCTTCAATAAATGCTACATACCACCATCTGAACCTTAGGCTGCACACACTGGCCAAAAAACCACACCCCCAACACTCACCCATCAACAATCTCTACTTACCAACACTCACACCCACATCTCACACTTTGCATACAATGGCAGCTATTCAACTATGGCAGGCACATCACCCAAACATATTGCTCCACACTCACTCACACACTTTCCTTTCTTTTGCAGGCCAAGGTGGCTCACAACAGGAGGGAGCAGGAGCGCACAGGCGGGGGACAAGCCGACACCCAACCACTGTCTGAGACTTGAGTGCTGCAGATTATTAGGTGCCAGGTGGCGGATGAAGTGGCCACCAGTGATGTCGGCCCCTTGGGGGGACAACAACGGTATGTTCATCCCTACTCCTTCTTCTCACATCCCACTTCCCTCTCACCCCACAAGCCTTTCACACTTTCCAGCTAATCATGCTGCATGCATGCATTTCTCCCTTCTTGCCCCTCCCCTCACCTTAACCCAAATCTGGTGCCTTTATGCTTTCAGATAATCAGCAAACACCTGAGCAGCCTGTCCCTGAGGGCACCGTAGAGAGCGAGGTGGGAGAAGAGGAGGAGGAAGAACACACCGCGTCACTGCATGTCTCAACCACAGGCACCAGCTCAGATACTGGAACTACATGTTCTTTAGAGGCTAGTATAGTAGCGGGATCTGCACAGGGTGAGGCACTGGGGATGAGTGGGATGCAGCAAGGCCAGGGGGAAAGGGTAGCCTGGAGCCAGCTCCCCGGAGGGCGAGTTCACGCGCGAGTTCTGCTGCACAAGACTCAGATGAAGACCTCGATGGGGAGGCCTTTAGAAGAAGGGTGATGGGCATGCACACGGAGATGATAGGTGCAATGGCAAGGGTGCCTGAGAGCCTCTCAGCAATGGTAAGGAGCATGGAGGAGTCTGCCTCCAACATTGCACAGAGATCTGCGCACACCATGGAGCCCATCATTTCCAGTCTGCAAAGGATGGTAGACTCCCAGAGAGACCATGGCGACCCAGACCTGATGCCAGCATGTGATGGGCGATCTGACAGCTTCCATTGCAGCACACATGGAAGCGACGCAACGTCTTAGTGCTGTAATGCAGTCTATGCTTGGTGGCATCCAATCTCAGACTGCTGTCATGCAGTCTCAGCTTGATACAATGCGAGCTCTGACTGCTGCCGTCATGGCTGGGTTGACCACTGTCGACTGGGGCTTTCATGATGTCGCAGCAGCCAGCAATCTGTGCTCCAACAGATTGCTAGGGAAGCTGAGGTGCTGCCCCGGGGGAGTGGCAGTGGGTCAGTGGAGCAGGAACCTGCTGTCCTCTCTCAGGATGACAGCATTCCTGCTCCCACCACTGCCACTCCACCATTGCCCTTGTCGCTGCCGGTCATCCAGCCAGCCCAGAATGCTGCCTCCCATGCTGAGGTGGTTTAGTCTACAGCCGGGCCTTCCAGGTCCAGAGCTGGTCGAGAGCATCCTGCAAGGCCATCTGAATCTTCTGCACAGACACTCAGCAGCCTTCCACCAGCCCTGCTGCAACCACTGGGCCAACACTTCGTAGGAGCACCAGAGTAGACAAAGGCACAGTAACGAGAGGTACTAGGGGATTGCACAAGGGTGAATAGTTAATATTGTTGTTGTAAATATGTGTTCACTGATTATTGATAAATTTATGAATTCAGTTTAGTTTATTTTGTGGTGTCTCTCATTTCAGCTGTGCGCTGTGATATGGCCTGCGACAGAGATGGAATGATGGGGATGTGGTGAGCAACGGGGATCTGGGGTTTAATTTATTGGAACCGCAGTCTGATGAGGCGGTCACGGACTGCCCTTCCGGAAGACCGATTGAGTGGCTGCCTCCTCCCTCGCTCCTGTTCCTCCTCCTCCACCTCCTCCGCCTCGTCCTCATCTTCCTCTTCCTCCTCCTCTTCCTCCTCCTCCTCCTTTCCCTCTTCCTCCTCTTGAGGTGGTCCCGCAATCCCTGGTGGCAAGGGCTGGGCCCTCATGATGGCCAAGTTGTGGAGCATGTAGCCGACCACCACAAAATGGGACACCCACTCAGCCGAGTACTGGATGGCTCCTCCCGATTGATCAAGGCAGCGGATCCGTTGCTTGAGCACTCGATGGTTTGCCCGATGATGTTCCTGGTGGCAGCATGGCTCTCATTATATGAGTGCTGGGCAGGAGTGTTGGGGTTGCGGAGGGGAGTCACGAGCCAGGTGGAGAGCGGATAACCCTTATCTCCGACCAGCCAGCCGTGAGCTTGACGTGGTGGCTGGAAGAGTGCTGGCACACTGGTCTGGCGCAGGATAAAGGCATCGTGGCTGCTGCCAGGATAGAGTACATTTACGTTGAGGATTCGTTATCTGTGGTTGCACACCAACTGCACATTAACTGAGTGGTGGCCTTTGCGGTTACAGAAGATGTCAGGATTGTTATGAGGTGCCCACAAAGCCACGTGGTGCAGTCAATGGTGCCCTGCACCATGGGGAAGCCTGCTATCCTGGCAAAGCAACATGTACGTTCATCCTGCTTCTCTCTGGTGATGGGGAAGGAAATGTAATCCCTTCTCCTACTGTAGAGAGACTGTTTGACCTCCCTGGATGCAGCGATGGATGGCAAACTGCGAGATGTTAGCTATTTCCCCTGTTGCAGACTGGAAGGATCCGCAGGTGGAGAAATTGAGGGCGACGGTGACCTTGACTACCACAGAGAGAGCCGTCCTCACCCTGATCTAAGGCTTGAGGTCTGGTTGCAGGAGGTGGCAGAGTTCTGTAACCACCTCCCTACTGAAGCGGAGCCTTCTAATACACTGCTCCTCGCTTAATTGGAGGTAGGAGAAGTGCTCTCGGAATACCCTCAGAGGGTAAGGCCTCCTGTTGAGAGCCCTGATGGCCCCTCTCCTCCCTCTGGCCACATGTCCCAATCTTTCTCGCTGCCTCCGCTTCCTCTGTAGTAGATCCTGGAGGGTGAGGTCGACTGCCAGTACAGCCCCCATTAATGTAACCAAGTGTAACACTTTGATAAATTGTGAGAATAAATGTAACTAATTGTTAGTAGCCACAACACTCCTGATACTAAACAACCTTTAAATGACTGAATTAAACTATTACACAATGTCAAACTGACAAGGAAGCAGTGAAACGAACATAACAGCTGTGACTCATTACTCATGATCCCTTTAAGTAGTGTCTCTGGAGTTGGCATCCACCTGCTTGACACCACCTCTCCCTGTCGCTGTTGGGGCGAGGCGCTAATGCAGGTGGCGACAATGAATTTTGCAGATCGGGCACCCAGTCCACGCTCACTGACGTCATGGTCTGCCTGGCGCTGAAGTCCCCGGCGGTAACTCGTAGTGGAGGCGCTATGGGGGGCTGGATTTGGCGTACGTCGCTGGATTCGCCTCGCCCCAGTGTTACTGCATCAGCGCCCATTAGCGCCCCCACCAGGTGCTAACTGGAGGTGCTAACCAACTGAATTTATCCCCCCATGTGTATAACACTGACTTTCAGTGGTTGTACTGGACATGAAGCTAAAGTTCACTGGCATCAGTGTTTGATGGTTGGTGTGGAAATTTTAAAATCACGTTGGTGCAGTTGGGAGTACGTTTCTGAGGTTGGGTTTAAGACTTCGTTGGGGCAGCATAGAGGGAGCTATATTGTGCAGCTGACCATGCCACACTTTATCTGGGAGGGCACAGTGATAACTTACCTTGATGAGCCCACATACTCCTGAAGATCAGTCTGTTCTATTCTATTGCATTTAAAGATTGTGTTGGACAGGGTAAATAATGAAGCACCTCTAACTGCAATACTAATTTGTTACTCTTTGATGAGTTCAAGTAAGACCAGCTTTTCTGGAGGATCTACAGTGAATAAGCTGGACCCTTAATTTAAAGTTGAGCTGCTGCAAATGTTCTTTCCACATTCTATGGGCTGGATTTTCATTGATCCGTGGAGGTGGGTTTGGAGGCGTGTGGGGGGTTAAAATTACGAAAACTGGTGGGCGGGCACAAGCCCGCCTCCATCCCACCCCCACGCAATTTTCATTAAACCATGTCTGCTGGTCCCGCCTCCAAGAGGCGGGATAGGCTGTTAAGGCCCTTAACAAGCACTAAATTGCCTCTATAATGCCATTTTGAAAGGCCTTTGTGATTTTAACCCTTTTTCTACGTGAAGCACGCCTGTTCTGAACCACGAATGTGAAACCTGGCGTGAGCACATTTGGATAGCTGACTATCAGCTGCAGGTCCACTATTACAACAACGGAGGAGGAGGAGGAGGGAGGAGGAGGAGGGGGGTGAGGAGGAGGGAGGGGGAGGGAGAGGAAGGGGGAGGGGGAGGAGGGGGAGGGGGAGGAGGAGGGGGAGGGGGAGGAGGAGGGGGAGGGGGAGGGGGAGGAGGAGGGGGAGGAGGAGGAGGAGGAGGAGGGGGAGGAGGAGGGGAGGAGGAGGAGGAGGAGGGGGAGGGAGGAGGAGGAGGAGGGGGAGGAGGAGGAGGGGGAGGAGGAGGAGGAGGGGGAGGAGGAGGTGGAGGAGGAGGAGGGGGAGGAGGCGAGGAGGGGGAGGAGGAGGGGGGTGGTCGGGGAGGGGAGGGGGGAGGGGGGGAGGAGGAAGAGGAATAATAGACATATCTGGGAGTGGTGGTGGGCTGCTGCTGCTCATTTTGCATCCAGGTCCTCTCACAGCAAAGGCCAGGCAGTCTTTGCAGACCTTCAATGCAGCAGCAATGATGACATCATCAGAGGCAACTTTCAGACTGAAAACACTAATTGGTTCATGGGTTCCCACATGCTGGAACTCAATTGCCCAATTTGAGAGTAAGGATCTCTTATAATAAGATTGTAGTGAGAAGTCGCACAACACCAGGTTATAGTCCAACAGTTTTATTTGAAATCACAGTGATTTCAAATAAAACTGTTGGACTATAACCTGGTGTTGTGCGACTTCTCACTTTTGTCCACTCCAGTCCAACACCGGCATCTCCGCAATAAGATTGTAAAGTTTCTCTTTTTGGAACTGTTAATGTTGCGATTGACTCACCAACTGTAAATTACATGTCGGTTCTTTAATAAATCTATATATTTTTAGAATTATCTCACATAAGACTTCTGTATCAAACTTGCGAACTCAATCTCTGTACACTCTTTGGTGAGGAGTTGCAGAATTCTGGGGGAGTTTTCCGGACCCTCATAATATCTGGAACGTTACAGTCTAGCTAAACTTATTAAAATTGCTATCTGGAGGACGGTAACATTTTCAGGTTGTTCCTTTCCTTTAGGGAGAGATAGTCCAGACCTTTAGACCCAATTAAGCGTCTTTAGGATTCGGCTACCTCAAACTTTAGTTGAAAGTGAACGTCTGAGGAATACGCCTGATCCGGGGTAGCCCTAAAGGGGCTAGGACTAGTAATTATCCCTTCAGTATATTGTCGTATTCTGCTACACAGCAAGTCTCCCATATCAGGCACTGCTAGCTGGTACATGTGTGCAATGAGGCTGGGGTTTAACAAGTAGGCAGTGACAGAACTGTCTCATCTCATTCTGGAAGATCTCTGGACAGCACAAACATCCATAAGGTACTTGCTGTAGCTAATGTCAGTGGGGGAACCTATTTCTATACCTTGGACTCCTTTCAGGCAAGGGCTGGGGATATCTGCAGTGTCAGTCAGTTTGTTGTCCATAGAGGTAGTAATGAGATCACTGATGCATTATTTAGAAGGGCCAATGACTTCATCAATTTCAGCAACAAGGCCCAAAAACGGGCGCAGGGATCACGATGTGCTATCAACTCACATCAGTTTGGAGGACTGCAGGCAGTACTCAAACTTTATGCTGCCTGATGATTAGCATGATTGTAGCATTCAGCTCAGCACAAAACATGCTGCTGAGTGGCTGAATGTTCAGCAGGGGGCCCAAGTTTGAGGAGGCTAGCTCCAATTAAAGCTTGCCTTAACTGATTAAAAGGATAGCTCCGAAAGCTTGTAATTTTAAATAAATCTGTTGGACTATAACCTGGTGTTGTGCGACTTCTCACTTTTAACTGATTAAAGGCAGTCTGTACCTTTTAAAGAGGAGGTGCCTTCTGCCTGCAAGAAGTGATTGAAATGGCTGGGAAGACAGTGGACAACAAAGTGATAATGATAGCACAACAGGGGGGAAAGCGTGCACCTAGGTTCTCTGATGCAGCACTGGAGGCCTTGGTCCAAGAGGTCAACTCCAGGAGAGATGTCCTCTTTCCACAGGAAGCTCTCCAGGCAACAGACCAGAGTGCAGTGGGAGCAGATAGCCACTGTGGTAAATGACAGTCGTGTACCCCCGAGGAACTGGACTCAGTGCAGGAAGAAATTTACTGACCTCACACGAGTGGTCAATAGTCAGTGAATTCATGTTCAAATGCCATATACCATCACTCACCTACCAACAATCTCTACCAAACATGACTCACACCTCACATTCATAGCTTCACCTCACCCACACACACTTACCACTGCTGCAAGCCTCACACCCACATCTCACAGCTTGAACACACTGTCAGCTATTCAACCATGACATGCAGATCACCCAAACATATTGCACCACACTCACTGACACTGACACACTTCCCTTTCTCTTGCAGGAAAAGGTGGCGCATAATCGGTTCCAGCAGAACTTAACTAGGGGAGGACAGGCTTGCCTGCATAACCTCACCCCTTGGAGGGTTGGAGCATTCTTGGCAGGGGAATGGCTGAGCCCATGGTCAGCGGCGGGGCTGAAAGAATACAAGATGCCGGTATCCTCATATGTTTTCCTGCTTCTCACATCTCACTTCCCCCTCATCCCACAATCTCTTCTCATGTACAAGCTGCACGTGGTGTGACCATGCATCTCTTGCTTTCCCCCTCCCCTCACCACAACCCTACCCTTGTGCCTTCCCAAGAAATCCAGCCTGCCCAGCCAGTAGTTCAATAAGAAGAGGGAGAAGAAAGTGAAGAAGAAGAAACACCGTCACTCGATTTCACACTCCCAGCCACCAGCTTAGATACTAGCACTCCGCATAATTTAGACATCGGGCACAAGTGGGCTGCAGCCAGGGCAGGGGGAAAAGGTAGCGCAGGTGCCAGCTCCCCAGAGGGTGAGGTCACATAAGAACATAAGAAGTAGGAGCAGGAGTAGGCCATATGGCCCCTCGGGCCTGCTCCGCCATTCAATAGGATCATGGCTGATCCGAACCTAGACTCACGTCCACTTCCCTGCCCGCTCCCCATAACCCTTAATTCCCTTATCAGCTAGGAAACTGTCTATCTCCGTTTTAAATTTATTTAATGTCGCAGCTTCCACAGCTCTCTGAGGTAGCAAATTCCATAGATCCACTACCCTCTGAGTGGAGAAGTTTCTCCTCATCTCAGTTTTGAAACGGCAGCCCCTTATTCTAAGACTATGCCCTCTAGTTCTAGTCTCACCCATCAGTGGAAAGATCCTCCCCCCCTCCACCCGATCAAGCCCCCTCACAATCTTATATGTTTCGATAAGATCGCCTCTCATTCTTCTGAATTCCAATGAGTAGAGGCCCAACCTACTCAACCTTTTCTCATAAGTCAACCCCCTCATCTCTGGAATCAACCGAGTGAACCTTCTCTGAACTGCCTCGAGAGCAAGTATATCTTTTCTTAAATATGGAAACCAAAACTGTACGCAGTATTCCAGGTGTGGCCTCACCAGTACCTTGTACAACTGAAGCAAGACTTCCCTGCTTTTATACTCTATCCCCCTTGCAATAAAAGCCAAGATTCCATTGGCCTTCCTGATCACCTGCTGTACCTGCATACTAACCTTCTGTGTTTCATGCACCAGGACCCCCAGATCCCTTTGTACTGTAGCACTTTGCAGTTTCTTTCCATTTAGATAATAACTTGCTCTTTGATTTTTTCTGCCAAAGTGCATAACCTCACACTTTCCAACATTATATTCCATCTGCCAAATTTCCGCCCACTCACTTAGCCTGTCTATGTCCTTTTGCAGGTTTTTTATGTCCTCCTCACTCACTGCTTTTCCTCCCATCTTTGTATTGTCAGCAAACTTGGATACGTTGCACTTGGTCCCCTCCTCCAAATCGTTAATATAGATTGTAAAGAGTTGGGGTCCCAGCACTGACCCTTGCGGAACACCACTAGTTACTGATTGCCAACCCGAGAATGAACCATTTATCCCAACTCTCTGTTTTCTGTTAGATAGCCAATCTTCCACCCATGCCAGTATATTACCCCCAATCCCGTGATTTTTTATCTTGTGCAGTAATCTTTTGTGTGGCACCTTATCAAATGCCTTTTGGAAGTCCAAATACACCACATCCACTGGTTCCCCTTTATCCACCCTGTTTGTTACGTCCTCAAAGAATTCGAGCAAATTTGTCAAGCATGGGTTCTGCTGCAGAGGACTCAGATGAAGACTTCAATGGAGCGGCCTACAGAAAACGTTGATGGGTGTGCACAATGGAATGCTTGGTGCATTGGCAGGCCTGCCAGAAAACCTGAATGCAATGACAAGGAGCACAGAGATGTCCAGCTCCAGCCTTGCACAGGGCTTTAAGGTAGAGCTTAGAGCCCATCCTTTCCAAAGTGACATGGGTGGGCAGATTCATTAGCGCACATGTAGAAACAACCATCATGCTGCATCTGATGGCCGAAGTCTCAGCTTCCATTGCAGCACAAGCAGAAGCCGCCCAATGTCTGAGTGCTGCCATGGAAGCTCAGACTGAAGTCATGCAAGCTCAGCTTTCTGCCACGCAAGCACAGCTTGCTGCCATCATGGATTCTGATAACAGTGTTGAAAGGGACTTGCAGGATGTCACAGCAGTCCAGCAATCTGTACTCCAGCAGATTACTTGGATTGCTGAGGCACTGCCCTGGGAGAATGGCAATGGATCCGTGGAGGCTGGCCCTGCTGTCCTCTCTCAGCATTCGTCCTCCCACCACTACCACTCCGCCAGTGCGCTTTGTGTTGCCTGTTAGCCAGCCAACCCAGACTGCTGCCGTCCATGCTGAGATGGTGCAGTCCAAAGCCGGGCCTGTTAAGTCCAAAGCTGCTTGAGGTCGTCCTCCAAGGACATCTGCAGTCTCCCCATTGAAAGTCAGTAGCCTTCCACCAGCCATGCTACAGCCATTGGGGTAGCACTGCATATGATAGGTGACGGCATGCGCGAGCTACTGTCACCTCTCTTATGCAGCAGTGGACGGCGAACTGGAAGTTATTACAGATGTTGCCTACTCCAGCCAGAAAGAATCCCGATGTGAAGAAATTCAGGGCCACGGTCACCTTCACAACCACTGGCAGTGCTGTCCTTGCCCTGGAGTGAGGCTGCAGGTCTGGTTGCAAGAGGTGGCAGAGTTCTGTGAGTACCTCTTTCGTAAAGCGCAGATGCCTCACACACTGCTCGTGGCTCAGGTTGAGGTAAGAGAATTGCTCTTGGAAGACCCTAGGTGGGTAAGGCCTCCTGCTGATAGCCCCTCTCCCCTCCTCCTCCTCCCTCTGTGCGCGGTTTGTCCTCTTCTTTGCTGCCTCTGCTCCATCTCCCTGTCATGTTGCAGGCCAAGGGGGATGGCAACTAGAGCACCCATGACTGGGAGCAAGTGGTCTGACCAGGACCCTTGAATTCAGAACCAACGCCTTCTCACTCGCAGCACCACTCCCCGTCAGCTCACCAACTTTAAATAACTTTAGAAAGCTGCAAACACTTCCACAAACTTACAGCAACCCAGTAGAAATCAAAATGCAAGTTACCTGAATGATGGTGATGATCCCTTTAAATAGCACTGGTGTTATATAGGGGGGTCCTTCCTGCTGCTGAACGCATGTTCAGCTGTGTGAGGTTAACACATGGTGTTAGTTCCAGCGATGACGACGAAAGTGGCAGCGCTGGCGTCAAATCAGCATTGCACGATCTGCCTACTTACCATACTTACAGCGCACGCTCCTAACGGCTACCCTACTGCCCTCACCAATATGGCGTCCAGTGTGACCTGCACCAGAAGTGTGCGTGTGCTGCTCGGATGCCATTTTGGACCCAATCCAGTGCCCGTAGTGCCCAAACAACAGGCGCTATGCAACCGAATTTCTAGCCCATTTTTTCCGTCAATGTGTACATGGTATGCAGCCATCAGCACAGAATCATACAGGTCAATTTTTGCTTTCCCAAAAGCTCTTGTGATTCCTTTATCTTATGGCAATCATCTGTGCCACTCTTATTTAAAGGGTAATGAAGAGTTGAAGGAATGTGCCTGAGGGACCAAAGCTAACCTGTGCAGTTACGGTGCATGCCTCCAGTGCACCAACAATGGACAGAAGCAGAGCACAGGTAAAATAAAGTTCATGCTACAATAAAGCATTGTCAAACATACCACTGATACCTTAAAGCAGAGGCAGCCTTTCAGTACAATCCCCACTCCCCATTGTTTCCAGAATAATTGTCATATGTTGATGCTCCATCACCTTATCCTGAAAAAAGGCCTCAGCAAGAGGTTCAATACCTCGAAAGGCAAAGCCATGGAGGCAGAGTGTGAAAATAGCAATCAGGAATTGGCAGCAGTACCAGCAATGCAGCAAGGAAATCTGGTGCACCAGCCATTAATTCCTGATTCCTTCCCACAAGTATTACAGCTGTACAATTTTCTTAAGCAACGAACTAGATCTACCAAGTAATGAGACAAATCACCTTGTCCCACACTTTCATACTCAGTTCCTCAACTGCTATCTATTGCCATCTTTTGTGGATTTCTACTACATTATAATCAATGACAAATAAATACACAGTAAAATGCAAATGGAGTATAGTGCATTTATTTCCTCTATTACATAGTGCACGATGGCAGCTTGAGCTGGTTTGGGGTTGACCTTTGGGTGCTTGTGCTTTGTTTCAGATGTGTGACACTTAACCCACCACTCCTTCTAAGTGATCCCCTTGTGGAAGGAGTAAGTGTGGTTTCTGGCTGTAGGATTTCACTGGCTCTCTGCGAGCTTTTAGTTGGCCCAAGACCTCCTTGGGCTGTGCATTGTGAGGACTCTGAGTGTCCAGAACTTTGGTGGCTGACTGCTGCAGCCTGCTTTCAGTCATCTCCACCCATGTCTAATACACCAGGCTCTTCTGGGAGTGAAGGTGACCATCAGTCCCACAAATTATGCACCCTTTACCCTGACTCTTTGCGGTAGGACTCATACACCTGTCCTGTAAAACATTCCGCATTCTTAGTCTAAATTCTTCAGCAATTTCGCAGTGTAAACAAATTATTTGCCTTCCCAATGCTATTTCAGGTGCTTAATTGCCTCCTAGTTGCAGTTCACAGTTGATTAAGAGGATTAGTCTTGCTTCTTTTTCATTGGCTGACTGCCTGTGAGGAGATGTAGGCCATACTTTAGTCCACAAACTGAAACAGCAAAATCATGAATAAACCAGCAGGTTTTGTTACCAGTCCCCACAATTAGCCTCAAAATAATGCACTAACAGCCCAGGATTTTAAGTTCGCGGTGCGGGTTGGGAGGGGTTGCTGGGGCGGTAGCGCACGGGAAACCCGTAAGTAAGTGTAGCGCGTCTGTCAGTGGCTTTTTAACCCCGCCACTGCATTACCATATGAGTTCTGGGTTTCCGACCAATTAGTGTCAGCAGTCGTGATGACGACCCACATGATGTGATTTCAACAGCAGTATTTAAATGGACACTTCAAACATGCAATTTGAAGGCGTTGGGAGCCAAAGAGAAGGAAGTGCCAGAATGGAATCCAAACGGTCAAAGGCTGCACCTCGCTTCAGAGACACCTCCCTGGATGTTCTGCTGGGGGCTGTGAGGACCCGGACGGGGATACTGTTCCCTAGCGACAGGAGGAAGAAGCCGGCTGGGGACATCAAGGAGGCGTGGTTGGAGGTGGCACAAGAGGTCAGCAGCAGGAGCGTGGTGCCACGCTCCTGGATCCAATGCAGGAAGCGGTTCAATGATCTAAGCAGGGCAGGAAAGGTGAGAGCAATGGTACATTCACCTACATCCTGATGTGTGTATCACCCCACCCCCCTCACTCTGCCTTCTCAAGCCTACTCCAGCACATCACTCCTCACACCAACTTACCTTGCAGGCCCACCCATCCTCATCTGTCTATACACTTCCTCACATCCCCATCTGTCCATCCACAACTGACACTCACCCTCATCCTTATGCAATGTCATGCCTCTCTCTTATAGTCACCCTCAGCAGAGGTTCTCCATCCATCTGTTCAACACATGCCATTACTCTCACTCATAGGTCTCTTATTTCCCTCCTTGCAGGAGAAGAGAGCACAGAACACCAGAGAGAGACCCGGGTATGGTAGCATAGTGATTATGTTACTGGACTAGTAATCTGGAGACATGACAGGGCAGCTGAGGAATTTAAATTCAGTTAATTAAATAAATCTGGAATAAAAAGCTAGTATCAGTAATGGTGACTATGAAACTACCGGATTGTCGTAAAAACCCATCTGGTTCACTAATGTCCTTTAGGGAAGGAAATCTGCCGTCCTTACCTGGTCTGGCCTATATGTGACTCCAGACCCACAGCAATGTGGTTGACTCTTAACTGCCCTCTAAACCAGCCTAGCAAGTCACTCAGTTGTATAAGGTGGCTCACCACCACCTTCTCAAGAGCAATTATGGATGGGCAATAAATGCTGGCCTTGCCAGTGACGCCCACATCCCATGAATGAATAAAAAAAAGAACGGGAGGTGGCCCTCCAGCCATCTCATAGCTAACAAATGCAGAGGAGCAGGCACTGGAAATCAGTGGACTCTCAGCATGCCTGGCCGTCGGAGATAGGAAAAGGAAGAGTAAGGGCTAGAAATACGATGCATTTGCACCTCTTGTTAGCGACTTTTTGCCCGGGCGCGCGCCGCTAAGGACTCCTGTTATCACCGTGTGCAGCACCCTGTTTTCGCCCCGCCTGCAAAATTGGCTTGCACCCCCTGAATCTGCGCCAGGCGATGACAGCGACCGATTCAGGGGGCGAGAATGGAGTGGTAGGAGGCTCGCTAACTAAAGGGGAGGAGGCGGGCAGGGAAAAAAAATCGGCTGACTTACTTGTTGTGGCCTGTTGCGTCTTTGACGCGGGGTCTGTGCCACGATCTGGCAGCCCGGCACTCCTCTTGTGTGCTGGGCTAACTGGCATGGCACCCCGCTCCCCAATGGTCCAGGTAGGGCCCCACAGAGTTGTGGGCTTGGGCCCTCCCCTTTAATGAGGGGAAGAGCCCTTCCATGCGGCAGCACTACGTGGCCCAGTGCGTAACGCTGCATATAGATATTCGGGGTTAGCGCTCTAAGAAGGAAGTGGAGTGCTTGAATTAGCGCTCCACCTCCCTCTTGGGGCGCTAAAACTGAAGTTAGCGATCGTCGACGCTATTTTTCGCCCGGCGCTAAATTTAGCGCCCAGGCGATGTTAGCGACCCAAAATGGTCGCAAACTAATTTTTCCCCCTAAAGATCTGTAGTTGCACAAGGGTATGCACATGGATGTGTTACACATTGTTAGAATGTTAAGTTTCTGTTTTATATGTGAGCCACATAAATATTATTCATTTGCACCACTTTCCCTTCTTGCCCATTCTTGATTGCTGGCTGGCAAGTGGCCTTTTCAGTTGTGTGATGATGAATGGGAAGACATGAATTGACGCCGAGCAATGGCGGGCTGTGAAAGGGAGACTTGGTTGTTTGCAGGGCTGCTTTGTGTTAGTGGCATTGGGGGGATGGTGGGGGAGCAAAAGTGGATTTTGCATGTGATTGTTAGTTTGGTGCACTGATAGAACCTAAGTGAACCTCGCAATAAATAGGGCATCCCGGGCAGCAATGTGCGCCGCTGGTGGTGCATTGCCTGCAGAGCCTTCAGCCTCCCCCTCCTCCTCGTCTTCCTCCTCCTCCTCAGAATAGTCCGAAGAGGCTCTGTGCTCTGCGCCTTGTTCCTCCTGCAGGTCCAAACCTCGCTGTTGTGCAATGTTGTGCAGAGCGCAGCAAACCGCAACCATTCTGGAGACCCTGGCTGGTGCATGCTGAAGGGCACCTCCAGATCTCTCCAGGCACCTGAAGCGCATCTTCAAGCATGCTGATGGCTTGTTTGTTGACACATCTGGTGGTCATATGGCATTCATTGTAGTGCTCCTGGGCCTCGTTCCTCGGGTTTCTGAGCGGTGTCATCTGCCACGATTTAGGCGGCTATCCTTTGTCTCCGAGCAGCCAGCTGGTAACTCTGCTTCAAGGCGTGAAGAGATCAGGGAGGGTGGACTGCCGCAGGATGAAAGCATCATGGCAGCTGCCCGGGAATCTTGCGCATAAAGATCTTTTTGTGGGTGCACACCAGCTGCACATTGATGGAGTGGAAGCGGTTGACAAACACTCCTGGGTGGTCTATGGGTGCCTTGATTGCTACATGTGTGCAGTCGTTGACGCCCTGCACCTGTGGGAAGCCAGCCAGAGCCACCAACCCGAGCGCCCGCTCATTCTGACTGGCGTCATCACAGTAAAAGTTCACATAATTGCCGGTCCTGGCAAAGAAGCATTCAGTAACCTGTCTTATGCATTTGTGAGCCGCCGATTGCGAGGTCCAGCAAATGTCTCCGGCAGAGCTCTGCAAGGATCCAGAGGCAAAAATTGTTGAGGATGGTGATGACTTTGACAGCCACTAGTAAAGCGTGACCAGCAAGTCCAGCTGTCAGCAGGTCTTGATCCAACAGGCTGTAAATGTCTGCCACCACCTGATGCAACACCCTGAGCCTCCTCAGACACTGGTGTTCCAACATATCGAGGAAGCTTATCCTCTGCCTGTAGACCCTGTGTGCCGGGTATGGCCTCCTGCGAGCTGCACCTCTCTGCTGATCCCCACTCTCCTTTGGATCTACAGGTCTGTGAGCAGAAGGCTGTTGCTGGTGCAGGTCCTGCTGCTCCTGCTGCTGCTGGTGATCATCTTGGTCCTCATCTGAGGCCCAATCTTACCCGTGCTGATCTGATAGACCAGAGCTCCAACATGCAGATCAGACCTCCAAACTTCCAAAGTGTAGATGACACCTCCAAAGTGTGTAAAGTTATCTCCGAAGTGTATAAAGTCACCTACAAAGTGTGTAAAGTAACCTCTCAGCACAAGTACTGTGAACAAACCCTTTCACACAAGCAGGTAAGAAAGCAACTGTGAGTACTGAGTACGTATTGGCATATTTCCCTGTCATGGCTTCAGCCCCCTCAATTGTCACTTTCTTCTGGCCTTGCTTTCACTGGCGAGTTCCAGCAAGCCCTGGAAACCCATGGAGCCAAAGTTAAACTGCAAAACCCACGTTAATATCACTCTAATTGGGCAATTAACATAGAAATTGACAACCAGCCTCTCCCAAGGGGAGAGCGTACGCAGCCTAATGCGCTGGAGTGAAATTCGAACGTCGCGGGTTGAAGCCAGCTTCCCGACATGCTCGCATTTTTCCTGAATTTCACCCCCCACCCGCACCCAAACCCACATTAAAATTCCCCTATTCGAGGCTGTAGTAATTACCACTATATTGCATTTTCTATGCAATATTAAATATAGATTTCATTGAAAAGCTCAAGGTAATGTATTAAGACAATTATTATAAGGTGGCTCTCAGTTCAATAATCCAGAACAGTTTCTCCAGCTCTTTGGAGCTGTTAATAATGTGCTAAGTCAAATTCAAAATAGGTTGATATCTCCAACTGTCTTAGACTGATATCTAGTCATTTTGTTTGTTCTTTTACTGCCGGTTCGCGCTTGACTCCGTCCCGATTGCACCCCCACCTCTCCCCAAACCTACCTACTGCCCCCAGCAGACACCTGAGTAGGGCGATCTCACTCCCCCCCCCACCATCCCCACCCCTGTCGTGACCGGCAAGCTACCTCTGGGACCGCGGCTGCGACTGGTGCCGCAGCACAATGGTAATACACAAGTGAGACCGGCGGACCAATTTCCTTTGATCCTGTTGTCTTCTTTGCAGAGAAGGCTAAGAGGTGATTTGATAGTGGGTTTTTATTAAAAGAATGCAGGGTTTTGATAGAAATAATAATGAAAGATTATTTCCTCTAGTTGATGAGGCAGTGACGAGGGGTCATTAATTTAAAACTATCATGAAAAGAGTGAGTAGAAAGGTTAGGAGATCTTTTTAAAAAATGCAGGATATTATTGGAGCATGAAATGCTTTGCCACAGGGAATGGTTCAAGCAAAGAACATTACATCCTTTAGGGAAAAATTGGATACATATTTAGAGGAAGATACAAGGGAGTAAGAGGGGCAGTGAGATTAGTTTTGGATTGCTCTAGCAGAGAGCTGGCACAGACACCAAGCCAAATGGCCTCCTTCTGTGCTGTAACTTGTATGGCTCTAGGTTATATGCTGGTGGTTTTCAGTTTAAGTGGAAACAGTATATTTGATAACTTTCTAAAGTCTGTGGCCTAGAAATTCATGACCGCCACAAAAGCTGCCGGTGCCACCGCGGCTGGGTGTTAACGGCCGCCGAAAATTGGCACTGGGGACTAATTAACATTAGCACAGCGCTTAACTCATCGTGCAATGCCGTCCTGGTGGCCTTGGTCTGGCAGGAGACTCCAATGGAGCGTGGCCCAAGCGCCGGTGCAGCTAGAACAGACTCTCTGAAAGTGAGGCTGTCATTTCATAAAACATTGTCGGTTTCTTAAAGGGGCAATGCCTTCTGCAATGAAAAAAATTAAAATGATGTAAAAATAGGCAGTTTTTAGTGCTTACAGCTCAACTGCCTTCTGAAAAAAAATAACATTAAAAAGAATTCCCAAATGGCAGTCCTCAGCTCTTAAAGCTGAATTCCCTTCCACAGCTAAAAAAATGGGAAAAGTGCTTCAGCCACTAACACAAATGGCTCAGCGAGCCAGGGAAGGGGCACCCAGGATCTCGCTCGCAGCACTCCAGCTTTGTGCAGGGGGTCAACACTACAAGAGAGGTCCTCTACCCACAGGAGCCAGGAGGCCCTCCAGAAAGAAGGATGTGGGACCAGATCACCGAGGCTGTCACTTCCAGCAGTGTCGCCCCCCACGACCTGGCTCCAGTGCCCAAAGAAGCTTCATGACCTCAGACCACTGGTCAAGGTCAGTGAATGCATCTTCAAAAGCCGTCTCCTACCAACTGCATCACTAGCCCCACACACTTCTCAATGTACGACACCCCCCCAATCACTCACCTACCAACAATCTGTACCAAACACAAGGCACACCTCCCATTCCTAGCTTCACCTCACCCCCTTGGTGAAGATGGTACTGGCCATTCTTGGCAGGGCATGGCTGAGCCCTTGGCCAGCAGCGGGGCTGAAAGGATACATAATGCTGGTATCCTCATATGTTATCCTCCTTCTGGCATGCACCTCTTGCTTTCCCGCCCTCCCCTCACCACAACTCCACCCTTATGCCTTCCTCATTTCACACACCCAAGAAATGCAACCTGCTCAGCCAGTGGTTGATCAAGAAGAGGGAGAAGAGAGTGAAGAAGAAGAATAAACGTCTTCACTCGATTTCGTACTCCCAGCCACCAGCTCCTCAAGGTCGACCAGCAAGGCCATTTGCAGTGCCCCTCACGAAAGTCAGCAGCCTTCCACCAGCCATGCTGCAGCCACTGGGGTAGCACTGCGTGGCATCAGTAGGATAGGCAAAGGCACACACAAGACAGTCACTAAGGGAATGCATACGGGTGATGAGGTGATTTTTTGATGTCATATTAGATGGATAGATATATAAAGTTGGATTGGAAACTTTGCTTTCTGGTGGCTTTTATTTCAGCATCATGGCCAAGAGGACACTGTGATGGTCAGTAACAGAGGGACGGTAAGGTGTGGGACAAATGTTGAAAGGGGATTTTGGTTGTGGTCACTGGCACCGCAGGCAGATGATTCCGTCTCAGATATCCCGGCCAGAAAGGGGCTGTCTGGGTTGCATCCTTCATTCTGCTTCCTCCTCTTCTGCTTCCTCCTCATCAGCTTCCTCCTCTTCCACTTTCTCCTCTTCTGCGACTTCCTCTTCTGCGTCTTCCTCTTCCCTCTGCGAGCAGATGCTATAAATCTGAAATAAAAGCATAAAATGCTGGAAATACTCAGCAGGTCAGGCAGCATCTCAACCTGAGATGTGATCTCTGTTTCTCTCTCCATCGATGCTGCCTGACCTGCTGAGTATTTCCAGCATTTTCTGTCTTCTCAGAGGGCTTCATTTACCATCTGATGCCTTGCAAGCATCCAGCAGTACCCCCTACACTCTCTGCACACTTAAAAAACTTATAACATGTAATGCACAAAGCCACTACTTCAATAAAATAAAAAAATCCAGTCCAAAAGCTTAAATGCAATCTTAGCTGAAAGATGTGTGTGTCCCTTTAAGAGGTGCTGACAGCATCTCGGTCAGTCTGCTGAACGCTGGGTTTTAATGGCGAGCTTAGGACCCAGTGCTGAACTCAACGCTAAGGTTGAAGTTCGCTGAGGTGACGTTAAGTCGGTGTGTGACGTCACCCTCTCTTCATTTACATTTTCAGGGCCAGAGCTGCTATCAGCAGCGCTAAGGCCCTCACCAAAATGGCGGCCGCTGAGTCCTGTGCCAGAGAAGGGCGCTAGAGTGGCGGCCATCATTTTTCAACCAGATCACAGCGGTAACTTGTGGCGTTAACGGCCCAATTTCTAGGCCTATGAATTTGATTTCAAATATTTACCAAAACTTTTTTTTAAAGGAAATGAAGTCGAAGTTATAACCATAAAATAATGCAATATTGTAATTCAAAATCTACCTTATATTGCATTAATTTCAACAGGAGAAACTACAGGTCATTTTGAAAATCTCAAAGCTGGTGGAGAATAGGTGAATTTTGTTGAAACAATTTAATACAAAACTTTACTTAATATTCAATTTTCTCTATCATAAATATCCAGTCAATGTGCACAAACAATTAGAGTAAAGTCTGCTTGAATAACCTTTGACCTCAGTGCAGAGATTATCAAGACCTGTTCTGATATTCTACGAACACTTCCTTTTTTTAATACTGTGTTGTTTTTAGTAAGCACTTTTGATAAGGATGATTTTCCATTTTACCACCAATTCTTACTGAAAACATTGAACGATTGCTTCCTTTAGTTGTTAACGCAGTTCTGTAAAATTATATGGATTAACGGAACAAAAACTAATCTCTAGTTCATGTTTATAATTTATATTTTTGAGAATTTTAAAAAGTAAATGCTTCTATGAAACAACTAATTTTGGACATTACTTCATACCATTTTGGTTTGGAAGGTCTAATTTCATATTCCAAATTGGGTTAAGAAATGCGATACTCTGGAAGAACAAGTAATCTTATCTGATGTTAGCAATGAGCTCTTACTTTCCTTCATAAATTCTAACTGTGTTGATTACCTCAGCCTCAACAAAGAGCCTTTGTTTTAGCATTGTAATTCATAGTCCTGTTGGTTCATGTTTATCTGAGTAAGCTACAGAAGTCAAGATGAAACAGAGTCTGATTGGGGGTAAAGAGGAACTGATATATAAGTTATACAGGCTACAGAAGAAAGTGCCTATTGTCTGGTATCAAACGGCATTTGTAAGGAGTTGTTATAGCTTGTAAAATATTCAGAACGGTAATTAATGTACTGGCAAGTTTCACAATAGGCAAATTTAACTGAAGAAAGAGAGGTGAGTAAAAATTGCAAGATATCTGTGGGCCGCATCGGCAGTGCTGCATGTCAGGAGAACAATTGTGCCTTGGTCACGGGGATTGGAGAATTGGAACTGAGCCCATTTCCTGCTGAGTTGCAACTCTGCATTCTTCTGCATGTATCTGCTCGAATGCTTGCACCCATTTCATGCGTTAGCTTCATTAAGTTTGATGGTAAAAACATTTAAATAAACACCTGGCACAATTCTGCGGAACTTGCTCTGGGTTTGCACTTTTTCTTTCAGTCCTTTTATGGGCAATGGATCAATTAAAGCCACACAGGTTTTGAATTCTTTTTTTTACAGTGCTTATAATACCTTTTTAGTGTTCTGTTTATATTAGATATTGTTTCTATATTTCTGCAATTTTAATTAATTTCTTTTGAAATTTTTGGGGGCTTTTTTTAACTCCTTAAGATAAGTCTGTTTCTTCCACCCTCCGTCAACAATCTTATCCAAAATTCTTCTGCCGTAACCTAACCCGCACCAAGTTCTGCTCACCCATGACCCACGTGCTCGTTGATCTACATTGGCTCCTGGTCCACCAATTACTCAAATTAAAAATTCTCTGGTGGAGGATGGGCGGCTGGCCAGTAGAGCATTGGAATAGTCAAATCTGGAGGTAACAAAAGCATGGATGAGGGTTTCAGCAGCAGATGGGTTGAGGCAGGGGCGCAGATGGGTGATGTTACAGAGGTGAAAATAGGTAGTCTTTGTGATAGAGAATATATAGGGTCAGAGGCTTAGCTTGGGGTCAAATAGGACACCAACTGTGAACATTGCACATGCTCAGACTACACAATCCAAATTCAGCTCACAAAGTCACAGCACTTGGCAAAACTATCAAGTCCAAGTATAGGTTTTTAGGAAAGGCTGAGCTCTTCACATAAACCCTCTAATAAAGGCATTAAAACACAAAAGACAATTCAATGGCTACACCCTGTTATTGTGAAATATATAGGGGGGAAAATTCAGTTGGTTGCGCCTCCCGTTAGCGCCTTAAGAGGGCGCTAATGGGGCGCAAAGCAACTAGTGCCCGGGCACGGTGATGTTTGCACCGCTCGCGAAATTAACTAGACATTTTGCGGCGGCGCTAAACACTACCGCCACAATCTCCTGTGCCAGCAGATCATGACATCAGTCGAGTGCGCAACGCCCCAATTGAGTGGCGCCCCCTGCCTTACCGCCTGCCGCTAGCAACGACAGGTTGAGGGGAGCGTTTTGCAGTCAGGAAAGGACTGGGGGAGCGCTATTTAAAGGCGACTTCTTCCTGCCTTTTTTTGTTGGTGACATTTTTGAACCACGCATTCTGAGAGAGAGAGAGAGAGAGACTTCTGGAGAGATTCAACGCTGTGTGAAGGAGTTTTGGGTACTGAGCAGCACTTTGCAGGTTCATTTTGATTTGCCCTTCCTTGTATCGATTTAGAAGAGACTGTGGGGGCTGCACTCTGAGCTCTTTCCCTGGTTCTCTCCATTGTTCTTTCCAGCAGATTTGATGTACAGGTCTCTCCAGGCCAAGATTCAAGGCTGCAATGAGCAGGATGTGGATGAAAAGCAAGATCAATCCTCCCCTTTAAGAACTGGCCGGCGCCATTGTGTCTGTGTTTCATTGCTGACTGACATCACATGAGCTTCGCCAGCGCTCTGAGTTAGCGCCTCGCTCCTCGGCCTTTGCGCCATAAGACAAATGTGTAGCGCCTGATTTAGCGCTCCAATCACCTCCAGGGGCGATAAAAGTCAAGTTTGCCGTCGGAGGCGATAATTAGCGCCAGGCGCTAATCTTTGTGCCTGGCCGATAATTGCGCCCCAAATGGGGCGATACTGAATTTTTCCCCCATAATGTTTTGATTTTTAAAATTTTGTTTAATCTCTTATTTTGGACTTTAGAATGAAAAAGTGGCAATGAAGAAAATGTTTTGTATTATTTTGAGCAATTTGTAGGAACCCCGTGACCAGATTGCACCATCAGAGTGATGAGTTTACAAAATCTATTATAAGTGTGGACATAGGAATTTATAATAGGGAATTTTGTGATTAAAATGTGACAACTGAAAGTTTTGTAGACAGATATAACATTTTTAATGATAGGGTCACTCACTTGCAGTTTCTACAGAATAAGAATTGTGAAATGCAATCCTCAAAACACCAGTAAAAATCCAAAGAACACACTTTAATAAAAATAAATCTGAATCATTGTAAATCACCAAAATACCGGTGCTGCCTGCATTATTATTATTTTGGGCGGCCGTTAACTTCGGCCCGCGCTGGCACCAGCTGGTTTCCAGCCAATTCCAATTTCTAGGCCATGATTTACTATTTTGTCCAAATTATCTGCTTAATTTCAGATAAAGTTTATTTTATCTCTTCAAAAGATTTTTAAAAATATTTTTCTGCTAAGAATAAAGTTTTTGAATCTGCCAAGGTCATTAGAAAATAAAAATAGAATGTACAAGACTAATAAGCCATTTAATCACCAATCAATTTTTAACTCTCATCAATTTAAATATGAAGCCAAAGCATATATTTTGCTCTGTATGTACATTTAAAGAGTTAAAGACAATGAGGTCAACAGATTCAATGAAGTATGAAACAAATACCATATATGAGACAAGGAAGCGAGGAGTGGTAGCCTGAAAGTCAATAAGGGAAGTGCCTGTGGATATCATTAAAGTCTTGGTAATGAAAATGGTTCTCAAAAATCCCTGTAAAAACTGGAATCCCTTCTTTAGGTCTAACCCATGGGCCCTCCTTTGCATGGGTATTAAGCCCCTTGTTTTAAATCATTTTCTCTTCCTTTTTGTTTTCCTTGATCTTCCCAAGCCAGATATCAACTGTAACTGATGAAGGGAAGGAAGAACAGTAAAAAAAAGGTATGTGACCAGCTCCACCATGTCCTTCAATGCTGTTCTCTGCCAGTCACTAGAATTGTGTGAGGTTGGTCTGTGATGACTCTCCATTTTGTTTTTATTCCCTCACCACAAGGGGAAATATCTGGCTTTCACTTGGCCTCTCCATACAATGGCACAGTAAGATTGTTGTGGTTTTATTTATTTTTTATCAACTAAAATCTCTTCAGTTTGCCTGTGCATCTTTGGAACTAAATTCAGCCAAGGTGTGAAAAAACATTTTGCCAGGAGCTGATACTCAATGCTGCATCCCTTTTCCTTGGTTATAAAGACACATTGACCCTGAATTTACGGTTGGTTTGATGGCGTACTGTCAGAGTACGCCGTCATACCGCCTTTTAAACTGACCGCAAGTTCGGGAAGCTCATGCGTTAAATCTTGAACTTGCGATCTGTCAAGTTCTGAATACACAGAGACATAGCTGGGTCTTTCACCTCCTCATACAAACCAACATGCTAGCAAAAAGTTGGGGTAATTGCCCACCTACTGCGACGTAATTACGCTGAAAATTTTTAAGTCTTGTGCAAACAGGCACAGGAAGCCTGTTGCACAGTGTAAGGGGACCAGATGAGAAAACTGTAATAACAAAAAGATCTGTAACAAGACAATGCTATAATGGGAGATTTGTTTCAAGAGGTTATCATAATGAAGTATTTGTAAGCACACTGAATAAAGTATTAAATGAGTGGTTTCTAACCTTTATTTTAAAGAGAAGTAAATAATCAGAGTATAAAGTAATGAGAGACTTGTATTGCCGGGATGTGTTATAAGAAGTTTGTAACAAGAGATGTTTGTGAATTTTGAATAAACATACTTTTGTTCTAATGAGAGATTTACAATAACAGATTGTAACCTGAGAAGATTGCAGTTACAGAATTTATTATAATAGCAGCCATTTATTGTTAGATTTTTTTACAAAGCATAGTTTGTGACAATGGCTGGAATTTTCTGGGGTCCATGGAGATATGATCGGAGGCGGGTTGGGTCGGCAATTTGAAAAAAGTGTGAGCGGGTCGGGAACCTGCCGTCATCCTGCCCCCATGTGCCTTTCCCTCGGGTGCGTTTGCCGGTGCGACAGCGACCCGACTGGCAGAGGCGGGTGACCTAATTGAAATCATTATAAGCTTGTTGTCAGACACTTAAGAGCCTTTTTCCCCCTACATTTCAAATTTCCCTGCATGACCATCGGATTCACGTAGCTTGGGAACCACGTCTGAGGCGGGAGTTGAGTGGCCATTGCTCCAGCTGATTATTTGACAGCATCAAAAGTACTATCAAAGTTTTGACCGCACAGCTGATCACTTTCCTCAGGCAGAAGCTGTTGCTGACTACATTGCCAGCACAGATTTAACTTTCTGTAGGCTGCAGATGTTTCCAGCAAAGTCTCCATCCAGTGTCACCTCATTGGAAGAACCTCTCTCACCATTGACAGATTGCTTCTGTCAACTCTACTTGACATGCCATCTATTCCATCAGCATGGGTGCCATTTATACTGTCTCACCTTGGTCCTCAGAATTGGACCATGATGAGCCTAACACCAGTAGCACCAGGCACAGCAGCAGCACCAACAACAACACCACCAACCTTCTCCACAACCACCTGCTGCTGCACAGGACAGAGGCCATCGGCACCTGAGCACATTGCTGCCTAGGAGGCCAGGGATGGCCTCATCATGGCCAGATTTACTTCACTATACGCTGTACACCCATATGGCGGCCACATGCTACACACGGTTGGTACCACCCCACAGCAACACCATAAAGGATCCCTACAATAACCAAGTCATTTCTTTCACACTGCCCACCATTGCTGGATGTACCGTTATGTCTCACCATTCACTCCAACTCACTAAGCCACTTCCAAAGGTGCACAAAAATGTGTCCAAGATGGCAAAGTGGTGAAAATAAAGATTTTAATGATTGACAACACATTAACGGAATCTTGCCATTAACATTGACTAAAACACCCAAGTGGCTACCCTTGTGAATCTACTTAAGTGTAATCTTTTTATTCCGCATACTTCTACAAGGTGCTACCCCTGTGGCTTCAGCAGAGGTAGAGGCAGCCTGCTTACTTTCCTGCTGCAACTGCTTAGACACTCTTGGTGGACGTCCTCTGGTTTTTGGAGCCTGTGATGGCCCCGCCAACGTCTGCTCCTCCTGCGACTGTGCCGGGCAGACTCGGCCATCGCGATCCTAGGAGCCATCTGGGGCTCTGACTGAGGGATGGCAATGGGTGAGAAGTATAAACGCTTTGAGAGGAGCCCACACTTCCCACTCCCCTCTCACCATCATCCCTCTCATGGGCCACCCTGCACTTCACTGCTAGCAAGGAGCTGGAGAGCACCTTGCTGCACATCAGTGGGACCATGAGGACCCACGTCTACACTGACATCCCTCCTAGACAGGAGGTCTATGAGCCTCTGCCATCTATTCTCCATAGATAGCATGTGCTTCTTTGAGTGGCGCATTAGCTGCTCCATGCAGGTGGCCATCCTTTCCATGGAAGAGCCTACAGTCACCATCGACTGTGACATGGTGGCGCTCATGTGGAGATGGACTCCTCCATTCTCTAAACATTTGCAGACATCGTCCTCACAAAACCTGTCAGAGCCTCCTCCACTTCTTGCTGCACCTCCAGGATCGTCCTCTTTCTGGCTTGCCCCCGAGGCTCAGCGTCTGTATGCAGCTGTGTAAGAAATAGTAATCCTATAGAATCATAAGAAATAGGTTTCTCTAGTTAGGGGAAATTCTTCAGAAGTCTGCCTGAGCTGACACAGAAAAATGTTAATCATGTTAGATAAGGGTTTTCACAATGGCTCGCTATGAGGCCAAAGACATAATGTAGAAACAGGCCTTTGTGTAGACATGACTGGGCCTGATAAATGCTTGGGGAAGGAGCCTCATGATCCGCGTATCTAAAACGAACTGTCTGGGAGAAGGTAACAAGATGTCCATACAAGAGATAAGTGAAGGAATGATCTCATGGGACTGGAGCTTAGGTTTGGAGGGGTCTGCCTTGGGTATCTATTCCCCAGTAATTGAACAATGGAATGGATAAATGTAATTAAACGAATGATTGACGTGAGGTAACCACCGACCCCTAAAGTAAGGTATATAAACGGGCAGTCGAGAAAGGAAAAAAGGACAGATGGAGGAGAGCGCCCCGAGGTGGATCCATGCTTGCTTCGGCTTAACACCTCAGCCAGCTTGAGAGACGACCGAAGAAGAAGAGATCATTACCGCAGGCTGCAAAGATCAACTCAGCCTGCCTCATCCGTCCGTCCGTCCGATCCGGGCCCGGTAAGCCATTCTCACCTACTGTGTCTATCCTGATTATGTGTTGTATTTGAACCGTTGCTTCTCAATAAACCACTTGTGACTCCTCGACCCTTTTGGTAATCTGTGGCCCTTGATCAAATCTTACAGTGGTGTCAGAAGTGGGATCACAGAAGTAGGAGTCATAAAGGCCTTGGTTTGTGAGAACCGACGAACTCGGTCAACCGCGTGTGATCATCGCGAAGACTGGGTAGGAAACCTTGAGAGAGAGAGGGCGTTCCAAATAAGTGAAACCAGAGGTACAATGGCATTGGCATTTCACAAGGAACAGTTGATAGCTAGCCTGACAGAGAAAACAGGCACACCTGGGGTGACGGACTTCCTAAGGATTTTAGAGGAGTGCAATGGAATTACGATTGCATTCTCGGCAGGCTCTCTGAGGACGTCCAGAAACGTAAACTTATGCTAAAAAAAGGCCGAGGTAAGTTGACCTATGGGGCACACTTGTGCCCCTCACAGTTAAATAAAAAAATCCAAAGAATTGAAGGAACAGGTAGACAAGCTACATAGGGAAAGCGAAGGTTGGCAGGAAAGCATTGCCGTCCTGCACAATCAGTTACAGTGGGAACAGGAAGTGCATGACGGAGCACATTATACGCAGAAAAAGCTGGATTAATACTGGAACAAAATATCAAGTTACAGAGAGAAAATACCAGACTAGGTGAGGAGTTAGAAGATGCAAGGGGGGCTTTGAGGGAGTTAGACCGTCGCCTCCCCCGAAGCAGACCAGGCCCCGTGTTTAGCTAAAATCCGATGGCTTCAGGCACAAATCGGCCAACAGCGGCCAGTGGTGGTTGCTATCTCCAAAACCAGAGCAGGAGACCCCGGCCCTTGTTGGGATAATATGGTTGAGAACCTCGCCCCCTCTGCTCCGCCTCCTCCGTACAAGGACGGCAAGACAAATAAAAAAATACCAGTGTGCCAGGGCTACGTGCCAGCCTAGGCACAGGACTGACCGAGAGGAGGCCAAAGGCCAACCATCAACGACCACTGATGACGAGGGAGAAACCATCACCACAACCACGCATAGATCCCTTACCCCCGTTGAGGTCCAGGCGCTAAAAGATGACCTGGGGATGGTGGACATTAACACCAGATCCCTCAACCTCACGCAACGGTGGAGAATTTTTAAGGTCACTCATCCAGAACTAGAAGGGAATGACCTTAAGCAGGTCCTCCCGGCTGTGGGTTCCTCGGAGTTAAGACAAGAGATGGATCAGGTAATCCTGGTCGAGGGCAGGGTAGGGGATATTGAGGCTGACCTGTGCAGAGCGCTGGGGGAGGAGGGCATCGACTTCCACCAAGTCCTGTCCAATACCAAACAAGGCCCTACCGAAAGCCCGAATGCCTTCGCAGATAAGCTCCATGACATCTTCCGGTGCACTAGGGATGTTAAAAGTGAACCACTTTGATTTCCCGGGCTTCAAAACCCTCTTTTTGAACGGCCTCCAACCATTAGTCCGTAATGCGCTGGGCGTTTACGTCACCAAAAACACACCCTGGGAACAATTGCGCACCCATTCCGGAACTGCTTGGGAGCAGACCCGTGCCAATGTTCCCCGAGCACCCACTAAAGCTAAGGTAGCGGCTGTCGAGGGCCCGTGACCCAGCCAGAGATCAGGGCCATCTAAAACCCCTGCGCCAAAGAAGGGTGCCCTGGTGCGTTGCTTTAATTGCTACCACCTGGGCCACTATGCCCGTAACTGCTGCAATAAGCGCATTATTGAGGCTGACAGCAACGGTGATCCCCGCTATCCTCTGAGACAGACGGCTCCCGACCCTGTCGAGCAGCAGCTGGAGAGGATGGAGGCAGCAATAGAGGCAGCAATAGAGGCCATGCAGATTAGTCAGGGTGCTTGGCCAGTTGCCACAGTGCATCAGCAACCCAGCAGGCCTCTCAGGGAGAGGTGATTTCCCCTCTCCGATATGATGGTGTTGGGAGACCGGTAGTCCACACTGTTGATACTGGAGGCCGTCAACAATTAATGTTAGTTGACTCCGGCTCCTCCGCCACCATCATTCACGACCCCCACCCCGAACCTACAAAGGGCGTTCCCCAAGTTTTATCAGGCTTTGACAATTCAACCCAGACAACTATATAAGGTTCCCTTCCCCTACAGCTAGACATAGACGGGGTTCGAGTCACAGTCCTGTCCCCCATTTATATGGCCATGTATAATAGGCAGGGACTACTAGGTAGTGATGTGCTCCAAAGTTATCTCTTCTTCTTCCTTCTTAGGCAGTCCCTCGGAACCGAAGATGACTTGCTTCCACATTAAAAATGAGTTCTCAGGTGACTGATGAGTCCAATGCGAGTCCAAAGTTATCAGGCAGTAATTGATTATGCCAACAATTGTATCTGGTGGAACCTTAAAAACGGACCCCCTACTCCGGTATCTAGCGCGCACTCGGTATTCGCGATTCACAAATCAGAGGAGTACGGACTAGTCACCTCTGATGACCCAGAGGTACAGGTGATCCTAGAGTCGGTGCCGGGTGTATTCACAACCCATAAACATGATTGCGGAAACATGACCGAACCGGAAGAAATTAACGGACCGGTACATGCTCCTGTGAAGCAGTACTCCTACCCAGCCGAGAGTATACCGTATATTCGAGCCACCATCGAGCCATTGTTAAAGCAGGGTGTTGTTTGCAGAGGCACGTTCACTACTAACTCCCCGATTTGGCCGGTTAGAAAACCGAATGACTGCTGGCGACTGACTATTGACTGCAAACTCAATTCAGTCACCCCCGCGTGGTCCGAAAGACACCCACCCTACTCTCCCGGATTCCCAGTGGCAGTACTTCTTCTCCACCTTGGATATCTCTAATGGTTTTTGGAGTATCCCAGTAAAACAAGAGAATCAATTCAAATTTGCATTCACCTTTGAGGACCAGAGTTATACCTGGACGTGTCTGCCGCAAGGGTTCCACAATGCCCTCGCTATTTTCCACAAACATATGGCCGGGATCCTGAAGAGCTTTTCACACCCTCCTGCTTGCTCCAATATGCCAATGATCTCCTCCTTGCCACCACAGACAGCGTCCAACATTTAACCCTTTTACAAGATCTATTGCAGCTACTTTTGGGAGCCAGACAGAAGGTCCATCCGCGTAAGGCCCAACTGGTGCAAGATTGTGTCACCTTTTTAGGTGTCCAGATCGGATCATCCGGCATCAGCCCAGATCAGCATAAGGTTGAGACCATCCAGCGTCTACCCCGCCCACCTCAAAGACTGCCCTTCGTTCTTTCCTCGGGCTGGTGGGGTATCAGCGGACCTTCATTCCTCGATTTGCGGAGACTGCGGCACCACTTTATGAACTACTTAAAGATGATGGCGACCAGGTCCAACCCGGTTGGACTGAGGGGTGCACGGAAGCAGTAACACAATTGAAGAAAGCTGTCGTCCAGGCCACGTGTCTTATCTCACCTAATCCCGACACGCCCTTCCACATGGAAGCGGGGGCCACAGAGAAAAGCCTGGCTGCTGTCCTATGCCAAGAAATCCAGGACAGACTACTACCCATTGCGTATGCCTCCAGAATCCTAAGGGAGGCTGAACTGACTTCTTCTGCCTGCGAAAGACTCTTGTTAGCCACGTTCTGGGCCGTCAAACACTTCACCTACATCACGGGGTTGAACAGAGTGATACTGCACAGTTCACATACTCCCCTAAACCTGCTGCTCTGACCAGGGGACACACTGGTATCATCAGCTCGGCTGAACTATTGGACATTGGAACTGACCCAACGTGACCTGGAAGTCACTTCCAAACAGACTACTTTGCTGCCTCAGCATCTCCTGTACGACGGAACGCTGAACGAATGTCCCCTTCCCCCGTTGGACTTCCACACCCCTTCGGTCTGGGCAGAATCGGTTAAAGGGGCACCGGATGTCTTCATCGACGGATCATCGTTTCATAAGGTCGGCAAACTGTATACTGGGTTCGCCATTGTCATGCCGAACAAGATTATTCAGTACAAGTGCATCCCTCACTCTGCACAATACGTCAAGGTGGCTACACTCGTCATTGCCGCCCAAGTTACCAGTTCTCAAAGTGTTAACATTTGGTCCAACAGTGCCTATGTTATCAAAACTCTGCTGTCTTTACCATTGTATGCCCAGAATAATTTTTGTACTACCGACGGTAAAACCTTGCTTCACGCCAGCTTATTTCGAATCCTAGATGTGGTGTTGCGAAAATGAACGGGGCCCCGTCTATGTAGGCCAAGTTAGAGCACACTCCCGCTCCACAGAACTGCTCGCCAAGGGTAATTCAATGGCGGGCAAGGTCGCAAAGCAGGCCGCTATAGATGCCTCCATGTGGGATAAACCCTAGGAACCTGGCCCGCTACCTGTATCATCTGTAAGCCTGGTCATTGACCTCGCCTCCTTGCAGGCCACATATGACGCTTATTCAATTGTCATTGCATGACATCAGCAGGGTCGGCTTTTGCCAGCTCCGACCCCTTGGGCCCAACTCACCTCCCTCTATCAGGACGCACCTGGCCCGCTGACACCCATACTCATGTATGGTGACACCCCTGGGTTTTGCATTGCCTGTGTCCCCCCGGCTATGGGAAACGAGTTATTTGAATTATTGCATGCTCCCCCCGTAGGGGGGTCATTATTCAGCGAAGGCCACCCTGGAGAAACTATCCACCATGGCCTGGTACCTGGGCTGTAAAGAGGAGTTTGAGACCAGAACTCAGAGGTGTCTTCCATGTCTCCAGCATAACCTGGGCAATCATTCCAATCGGGCACTACTGCAAAAACTGCCCCCACTGGACGGGCCCTGGACACACATTCAGATAGATTTTATAGGCCCTCTCGCCACAGTGCCCTCGGGCTACAAATATTGCCTGGTCCTGATAGACAAATTCACAAAAGGATTGAGGCCTTCCCCTGTAAGATGAACACGGCCCTCACAGCAGTGAAACTGTTGTTGTGTGAGGTGGGCTGCAGGTGGGGAATGGCAATCCAGGTCGATAGCGACCGGGGGTCACACTTTACCGGGAAAATCTTCTCACAACTCCAACGACTCATGAATATCAACCATAAGTTGCATGTTGCGCATCACCCACAATCATCGGGGGTGGTGGAAAGGGGCCACCGAACCCTTAAAACAATGCTCAAAAAATTGTGTGCAGACCGCCCCACACAATGGGTTAACATGTTACCCATGTGCCTGATGGCCATGAGAGCAACCCCACATAGCACCACAGGTATTTCACCTTACCAGGCTATGATGGGATGGTTAATGAGGACGCCTGCCTGTCTCCTCACTCCATCTCTCACCCCACGCTTACAAGGGACAGCCAATCAGAAATGGCTAGACTCAATGATAGAACACATTCAGAAGACGCATGAGTTTGTGAACCAGCATGCCGGGAAAAGCCAACAAATCAAAAAATATTTTGACAAAAAAGGTTCGGCCATTTGAGTACCAGGTGGGAGATCAGGTCATGGTCCTAAACTATCTAAGAAAGGAGCATGCCTTTGAACCCAAGTAGGTGGTACCCTATCCAATTGTGGACAGAGCCAGCCCTTGATCCAGATCCTGGATAAAAAGGGAAAATACTGCGTTATGACCAATGCCAGGATAATGAAACATGGGAACAAGGAATGTCTCATTCGAGATCCTACTTTCTGTTTTAAGCCCACCCAAATGACTATGATAGGAAGTTATGTTCTGCTCCTCGTTTCAACCCACAACGTCACAGAACTAAGAATCAACATCTCCATACAAAACAAAACCCTTAAGCCTTTAGCCCAACTTGGCCACCCAATTCCCCCGCTGTCCCTAAGCCTTAGATCAATTTTGGATAAAACTAGCACCTGGGAAAAACATCTGGTTAAGATGGCTCAACAAAATGAAGAAATAGAGCAGGAAATCCAAAAGCTAGGAGAACGAGACTAGTATGAGTCAGTCTACAATGTTAGCCAAACTCCCTGGTTGAGAATGCTTGCTTTATTCTTGGTGACAGCTCAACGGTTTGTGTTGATGATTCTAATAATTTTGGTATGTTATCTACAGTTTCTGATTAAGAAGTTAGGGAAGTGGGCCAATAACTTAGAAATAGCCAGATTAGTCAGGAGCCGATTGTGAGAAGTCAATAAGGAGAATGATTCCAGGAATGAGGGACTTCAGTTACGTTGATAGACTGGAGAAGCTGGGGTTGTTCTCCTTAGAGATTGAGAGGAGATTTGATCGAGGTGTTCAAAATCATGAGGGGTCTGAACAGAGTAGATAGAGAGAAACTGCTCCCATTGGCAGAAGGGTCAAGAACCAGAGGACACAGATTTAAGGTGATTGGCAAAAGAACCAAAGGCGACGTAAGAAAAAACATTTTATGCAGCGAGTGGTTAAGATCTGGAATGCACTGCCTGAAAGGGTGGTGGTGGCAGACTCAATCACGGCTTTCAAAAGGGAGTTGGATAAGTATCTGAAGGAAAGAAATTTGCAGGGCTACGGGGAACGGGCAAGGGAGTGGGACTAGCTGAAGTGCTCTTGCAGAGCCGGCATAGGCTCGACGGGCCAAATGGCCTTCTTCTGTGCTGTAACCATTCTATGATTCCATGATTTCCTTCTCAAGGTGGGAAATTGTAAGAAACAGTGGTCCTATAAAATCATAAGAAATAGGTTTCTCTAGTTAAGGGAAATTCTTCAGCAGTCTGCCTGAGCTGACACAGAACATCGTTAATCATGTTAGATAAGGGTTTTCACAAGGGCTCATTATGAGATTAAGGACATAACGTAGAAACAGGCCTTTGTGTAGGTATGACTGGGCCTGATAAGAGGTTGCGGAAGGAGCCTCATGATCCGCGTATCTAAAACAAACTGTCTGAGAGAAGGTAACAAGAAGTCCATACAAGAGATAAGCGGAGGAATGATCTCATGGGACTGGAGCCTAGGTTAGGAGAGGCACTCCTTGAATATCTATTCCCCGTAATTGAACAATGGAATGGGTAAATGTAATTAAATGAATGATTGATGTGAGGTATCCACCAGCACCTAAAATAAGGTATATAAACGGGCAGTCGAGAAGGGAAAAAAGGACAGATGGAGGAGAGCTCCCCGAGGTGGATCCATGCTCGCTTCGGCTTAACACCTCAGCCAGCTTTAGAGACGACCGAAGAAGAAGAGATCGTTACCGCAGGCTGCAAAGATCAAGTCATCCTGCCTCATCCGTCCATCTGTCTGATCCGGGCCCTGTTACGGATCGTGTGTCTACTGTGTCCATCCTGATTATGTGCTGTATTCGAACCGTTGCTCCTCAATAAACCGCTTGTGACTCCTTGACCCTTTTGGGTAATCTGTGACCCTTGATCAAATCTAACAGCTCAGCAGAGCTGGGAGCATCCTGCGCCCTCTGGCAAGGAGTCTCCACTGCTGTTCCTGTCACCACCATCTGCTCTTGCTCACTTGTGACTTGTCATGGACCCGGTGACATCACTACTCTAGCTCCAGTAGGTGTGCGTCTCTGCACTGGTGCTGGGTGTGTTCAAGTCTGGTGTCACTGCGCCCTCAGAGGCTGGAGGCTCCTCTGAGGAGTCGTCTTGCTCTTCTTCCTGGACAGTGGGCAGGGGCTCTTGATGGACCTGTAGGAGAGTAACGAGATGAGTTAGATATGCCATATGAAGAATGGGTGCACATACCATTACGCATATGATAACCATTCAGTGGCTGATGACATCAGTCCCCCTATGAGTGACTGCTGTATGCCATGTAGCTGTATGATATTTAATTTGTCACCAGGTTGCTGAGATGTCCCCCTCTCTCCGTCTCCACCTCCAGCTGCTCGGCTACTCCCGAGACTTCCAACGCAGCCTCTTCTGCTGTTGTGAGGGTCGCAAATGATGGAGACCCACCTCCAGTTCTCTCTCTCTCCCGCTTATTGTGCGCTCTCTTCTCCTGCAAGGAGGGAAGGAAGAGAAGGTTGAGTGAGAGTGATGGAATGAGTGCAAGAAATGGATGGGTTACATCTTTAGAGGGAGACTATGATGGATTGGGGTGGCAATGTCAAGTGAACTCCTTGTGTGTTGTTAGTTGGTATGATTGCATTAGGATGAGGCTGAGTGTGAGGGGTGGATAGTAAGATGGGGATGTGATAATGTAGATAGAGAGGGAGGGATGGGTGGACGTGCAAGGTATGTTGGTGTGAGTAAGGATGTGCAGGAGTAGGGTTGGGAAGGCAGAGTGATGAGGATGTGGTGTGATGAGAGGCACAGCAGGATGAAGTTGAGTGTGGCCTTGTACTCACCTTTCCAGATCTAATTGAAACGTTTGCAGCACTGCACCCAGGTCCTCCTGAACACATCCCTGCTGTTGACCTCCTCTGCAATTTGGAGCCAGGCTCTTTTTGTCTCCTGGGGAGGTCTCTTCCACCCATTGGAAGGGAAGAGGATCTCCCTGTGTGCTCTGACTTCCTCCACAAGGATATGGAGGGAGTCATTGGAGAACCTGGGTGCAGTTCTCTGCCTTTGTGCAGCCATCTCTCGAACTGTTTGGAGCAATGAAAACCTCCAGTGTGCTGCCTGCACACTCCTAGACTTCAACTGCAATGTGGCCATGGCTCCTTTAAATATCCCGGCTGAAAACGCGTTATCGATGATGTCACCAGACCTGCGCCATTTAATTGGGCGGGGAACATGCAGGGTGGGCTTAATAGGACCCATTATCGGAAAGTCGTTTTCTGCAGTGGGATGGAAGCAGCAACGGGGTCGCGACCCACCGCGCCGACTGCCCGCTCCCGACCTGCCCAGGTACAGAAAATTCTGGCTAATGAATTTTTACATAACAAATAGTTTGTAATAACAGAGTTTATTATGATGAGTGGCCTGCACTAATTGTTATAATGAGAAGCTTGCAATAGCAAAAATTGGCACAATGGAAGTTTTGCAATACTTTGTTTTAAAAGGAGGTTTGTAATAAACATTTGTTGTTATGAGTGAATGATAGAATTTTTTTGGAGTTACGTTGAATTAAATAGAAACTGAAATCTATGTAATCTGTATAAAGGAGAGACAAAGAAAAGTCCCCGGTATTCCCATTGAGTTTACCCAGAATTTCACTTCGGGAGTATTGGATTGGCAATTGACTAAGAGTCAGGAAGTAAAAGAACCACCGCCCCATGTGATCCCAGGTTTGCATACGCACAACGGTGCACTCCTCGGCTCCGTGGGGGAGTACACTGCGCGGAATTCTGCAGCGTTTGAAAGGAAGTTCTCGCAGGGAGGATCGCACGAAGTAGGTGTGGCTTTCCTTAGCTACACTGCCGACTGCAAATTCAGGCCCACTGTAATCTCCAGAATATAAAAATAAAGGAGTTTCTTGTAAATATTTTGTGATTATATCAATCTTGTCAAATTCATCCAATTTGAATTATCCCCTGTAGATGATGAGTTTGCTTTTAAGTTAGCCCAAGTAAACAACTGATTGGGTGATTTTGAAAATAATAGATCAAGCTGAAACTGACAAGTAGATATTTTTAAAAATGCACCATTGTTTCACTTTATCAATCTAATTCATCACGTGCAGTTAAAACTCTCTTCAGATATCTTGCTTTTTACAAATTTGGCATTTTAGTACTCCTCAAAATGTTATCATTTCCTGGAATCTGTTGTAATAGTATCACTCACTTCAGCACTGTATCACTAATGTGGGCTCTGTAAGGGAAATGCAGTAATTTATGAGAGATGAGTCATATCCTGCAAAATGCTGTCTGTTGTATCTAATCTGTACATTGTGCATGTTACACTGAAGGAAAGTTGTACGTTATAATACGTGTGATCAAATGACTAACTGGTCTGTTCCATTACATCTTTAGTCATGATTATTTTAACCTGTTCATCACTAGCCCAATGAGTTACTAGTAGTGCTATTCTTTGAGAGGTACATTGTGTTGAGAATGTATATAAATGGTATCAAAACTACGCTGAATGCATTCAATTCAAACTTAAAATATGTTTTTGTCTGTGAAAGGATTTAATGAAATATGTGTGCTAAAACTTTGTTCTCTTATTCACTGTTATTTACAGAATTCACACTGAAATATTTGTTTTATTTTAGTATACTGAAAAATGTAGTTCAAATAAATAGGTACTGTATGATTAGGAAATCTTTTACAAAACTTTCATTAGAAAAACTTTTTCCCTGATCACAGCTGAAGATGTAGCACAATCTGTAGAGGGTAGGAACACTTGCTCCACAATTCTACACATGGTGAAGCCCTGACCCCAGCCAAACTCTCTATGGTGAAAGTACCAATTGGAGGTGTTGCACTTATCCTAGTGGAAAGAAGCCAAATTGGGGTTACGCTTCAATATAAGGAGTAGTCACCATTCCACAGTTAATTCTTAGTCTGTGCTGAGTAAGCTGATTTTAGCAAGTCAGTGATAGGAATATTACAATTGGCCTCAGTGCCTCTGTGTTTGGGGTAGGGAAAAATCTGCTCACTATCTAGCGATCCTTGCTGGAAATGCATGTGTGAGTGGCTGTCCGGTGAAAGCAAGATCCAGGTGTGGCTGCTGACATTGACTGTTCAGATTCATGCTTGAATAATGGTGATTTGGGCAACATGCCACATGATGACTGGTGCTTGAGGAACTGTATCTTAGTATAGAGTCAATACCTACAGGGGGAGGGAGAGAATTGACAAGAGAAAAAGAAAAGCAACAGGTCACATCTCACAAATCTACTCGAATTCTTGGAGATGGTAACTAAATTGATTGAGAATTGTAGGTGTAATCTACTTGGATTTTCAGGAGGCATGTGATCACATACAAGGCTTATAAATAGGATTAAGCCTCGTAATGTTAATGATAACTTATCAAATTGAATTGAAAACTATAGAAAGCAATAGGTGACGAAATATGGAAAAAGTTTTAGCAATTGGTGGGGTCATGAATGGAGTTCCACAGGGCTATATTTTTGGTTCCTACCATGTATGAGGTAAGAAATGTATGAGCTCAGAAAATGCTGGAAATACTCAGCAGGTCAGGCAGCATCTATGGAGAGAGAAACAGAGTTCACATCTCAGGTCGATGACCTTTCATCAGAACTGGAAATTCAGATTTCCAGCATTCACAGTATGCTCAGTTGTGAACCCTTTGAATCTGGAAGGATATCCCCAAAATGCCAGACCTGAAAAGATCCACAAGAATGAGTAATTCATATTTATATGAATGACAAAAAGTTACCTTATGGAAATCAGCCCTGAGACACTTATCACCCCACACTGCTTGACTCTGAAAAGAAATGAGGAAGTTCTGATATCAACTTTCAAAAGGCATTCGGCAAATTGCCACACAGGAGGCTGGTTAAGAAGATGGAAGCGCATGGAATTAGGGGAATGTGGTGGTATGGCTACGGAATTGGCTCAGTGGCAGGAAGCAGAGGGTAGTGGTGAATGGACGTTTTTCAGAGTGGAAGGTGGTTTACAGTGGTGTTCCCCAAAGGTCAGTTTTGGGTCCATTACTCTCTTCAATTTTTAGAAATGACCTAGACTTGGGAGTAGGGAGCAACATTATAAAGTTTGCAGGTGATACAAAACTTGGCAACATAGTAGATAGTGATGAGGATAGTTGTTGGCTTCAGGATGGTATAGACAGGATGGTTAAATAGGCAAAAGTATGGCAGATGGAATGCAATGCGGAGAAGTGTGAAGTGATGCACTTTGGGAGGACTAATATGGAAAGACAGTAGACTGTAAATGGCACAACTTTGAAAAATGTAGATGAGCAGAGTGGTGTCCATGGTGTCCATCTACACAAATCCTTAAAGGTGGCAGTGCAAGTTGATAAGATGGTTAAAAAAGCATATGGATTACTTGGGTTTATAAATAGAATATAAAAGTAAAGAGATCATGCTAGAACTTTATAAATCACTGGTTAGGCCTCAGCTGGAGTATTGTGGACAATTCTGGGCACCACACTTCAGGAAAGATGTAAATGCCTTAGAAAAGGTACAGAGGAGGTTTACCAGGTGTTACCAGGGATGAGGAGAGGTTGGAAAAGTTAGGACTGTTCTGCTTGGAACAGAAAAGGTTAAGAGGTGACCTAATAGAGGTTTTCAAGATGATGAGACATTTTGATAGAGTAGTTAGAGAAAAACTATTCCCTCTGGTGAGTGGGTCAATAACCAGAGGTCATAGATTAAAAATCTTTGGCAAAAGACCTAGAGGGAATATGAGGAGAATTTTTTTCACTCAGAGAGTTAAGAACTCTAGCATAGTGGTAATGTCACTGGGATAGTAATCCAGAGGCCTGGACTAATGATCCAGAGACATGAGTTGAAATCCCACCACGGCAGCTGGGGAATTTAAATTCAGTTTATTAAATAAATCTGGTAACCATGAAACTATCAGATTGTTGTAAAAACCCATCTGGTTCACTAATGTCCTTTAGGGAAGGAAATCTGCTGGTCTGGCCTATATGTGACTCCAGACCCACAGCAATGTGGTTGACTCTTAACTGCCTTTTGAAATGGCTAGCAAGCCACTCAGTTGTAACAAACCGCTACAAAACACAATAATAAGAATGAAACCGGATGGACCACCCGGCATTGACCTCTGCACCGGCTATGGACACAACAACGGCACACCCAGCCCAGTCGACCCTGCAAAGTCCTCCTCACCAACATCTGGGGACTTGTGCCAAAATTGGGAGAGCTGTCCCACAGACTAGTCAAGTAACAGCTTGCCTGACATAATCATACTCACAGAATCATACCTTTCAGCCAATGTCCCAAACTCCTCCATCACCAGGGGTGGCAGTACAGTGGTATACAGTCGGGAAGGAGTGGCCCTGGAAGACCTCAACATTGACTCTGGACCCCATGGCTTCAGGTCAAGCATGGGCAAAGAAACCTCCTGCTCTTTACCACCTACTGCCCTTCCTCAGCTGATGAATCAGTACTCCTCTATGTTGAACACCACTTGGAAGAAGCACTAAGAGTAGCAAGGGCAGAGAATGTACTCTGGGTGGGGGGACTTCAATGTCCATCACCAAGAGTGGCTCGGTAGCACCACTACTGACCGAGCTGGCCGAGTCCTGAAGGACATAACTGCCACACTGGGCCTGCGACAGGTGGTGAGAGAACCAACATGAGGGAAAAACCTACTTCACCTCGTCCTCACCAATCTACCTAACACAGATGCATCTGTCCATGACAGTATTGGTAGCAGTGACGAGCGCACAATCATTGTGGAGAAGAAGTCCCAACTTCACACTGAGGACACCCTCCATTATGTTCTGTGGCACTGCCACCGTGCTAAATGGGATAGATTCAGAACAGATCTAGCAGCTCAAAACTGGGCATCCATGAGGCGCTGTGGGCCATCAGCAGCAGCAGAATTGTATTCCGCCAGAATCTGTAACCTCATGGCCCGGCATATCCCTCAATCTACCATTACCATCAAGCCAGGGGACCAACTCTGGTTCAAGAAGGAGTGTAGAAGAGCATGCCAGGAGCAGCACCAGGCGTACCTAAAAATGAGGTGCCAACCTGGGGAAACTGCAACACAGGACTACATGCATGCTAAAAAGCGGAAGCAGCATGCTATAGACAGAGCTAAGCAATCCTACAATCAACGGATCAGATCAAAGCTCTGCAGTCCTGCCACATCCAGTCGTGAATGGTGGTGGACCATTAAACAACTAACGGGAGGAGGAGGCTCCATGAATATCCCCATCCTCAATGATGGTGGAGCCCAGCATGTGAATGCAAAAGACAAGGCTGAAGCGTTTGCAACCATCTTCAGCCAGAAGTCAGAAGTGCCGAATGGATGATCCATATCGGCCTACTCCTGAGTTCCCACCATTACAGAAGCCAGTCTTCAGCCAATTCCATTCATTCCACGTGATATCAAGAAACGGCTGAGCGCACTGGATACAGCAAAGGCTATGGGCCCTGACAACATCCCGGCTATCGTGCTGAAGCCCTGTGCTCCAGAACTAGCCGTGCCTCTAGCCAAGCTGTTCCAGTACAGCTACAACACTGGCATCTATCAGACAATGTGGAAAACTGCCCAGATATGTCTGTCCACATAAAGCAGGACAAATCCAATCTGGCCAATTACCACCCCATCAGTCTACTCCCAATCATCAGCAAAGTGATGGAAGGTGTCATTGACAGTGCTATCAAGTGGCACCTACTCACCAATCACCTGCACACTGATGCCCAGTTTGAGCTCCGCCAAGGCCACTCAGCTCCTGACCTCATTACAGCCTTGGTCCAAACATGGACAAAGGAGCTGAATTCCAGGGGTGAGGTGAGAGTGACTACCCTTGACATCAAGGCAGCATTTGACCGAATGTGGCATCAAGGAGCCCTAGTAAAACTGAAGTCAATGGGAATTGGGGGGAAAACTTTCCACTGGCTAGAGTCATACCTAGCATAAAGGAAGATGGTCACAGCCCCAGGACATTGCTGCAGGAGTTCCTCAGGGCAGTGTCCTAGGCCCAACCATCTTCAGCTGCTTCATCAATGACCTTCCCTCCAACATAAGGTCAGAAATGGGGATGTTCGCTGAAGAATGCACAGTGTTCAGTGCCATTCACAACTCCTCAGATAATGAAGCAGTCCATGCCCGCATGAAACAAGACCTGGACAACATTCAGGCTTGGGATGATAAGTGGCAGGTAACATTTGCGCCACAGAAGTGCCAGGCAATGACTATCTCCAACAAGTGAGAGTCTAACCACCGCCGCTTGACATTCAACGGCATTACCATCACCGAATCCCCCACCATCAACATCCTGGGGGTCACCATTGACCAGAAACTTAACTGGACCAGCCACATAAATACTGTGACAACAAGAACAGTCAGAGGCTAGGTATTCTGCGGCGAGTGTCTCACCTCCTGACTCCCCAAAGCCTTTCCACCATCTACAAGGCACAAGTAAGGAGTGTGATGGAATACTCTCCACTTGCCTGGATGAGTGCAGCTCCAAAAGCACTCAAGAAGCTTGACACCATCCAGGACAAAGCAGCCCGCTAGATTGGCACCCCATCCACCACCTTAAACATTCACTCCCTCCACCACCGGTGTACCGTGGCTGCAGTGTGTACCATCTAAAAGATGCACTGCAGCAACTCACCAAGACTTCTTCAGCAGCACCTCCCAAACCTGCGACCTCTTCCACCTAGAAGGACAAGGGCAGCAGGTGCATAGGAACACCACCACCTCCAAGTTCCCCTACAAGTCACACACCATCCTGACTTAGAAGTATATCGCCAATCCTTCATCGTCGCTGGGTCAAAATCCTGGAACACCCTCCCTAACAGCACTGTGGGAGTACCTTCACCACACGGACTGCAGCGGTTCAAGAAGGCGGCTCACCACCACCTTCTGAAGGTCAATTAGGGATGGGCAATAAATGCTGGCCTTGCGAGCGATGCCCACATCCCATAAATGAATTTTAAAAATAAGAACATAAGAATTAGGAGCAGGATTAGGTCATGCGGCCCTTCGACCTGAACTCCACTTTCCCACCCGATCCCCATATCCCTTGATTCCCCCAGAGTCCAAAAATCTACCTATCTCAGCCTTGAATATACTCAATGACTCAGCATCCACAGCCCTTTGGGGTAGAGAAATCCAAAGATTCACAATCCTCTGAGTGAATAAATTCCTCCTCATTTCAGTGTTAAATAGCCGACCCCTTATCCTGAGACTATGCCCCCTAGTTCTAGACTCTCCAACTAGGGGAAACTACCTCTCAACATCTACCCTGTCAATCCCCCTCAGAATGTTTTATGTTTCAATGTGATCACCTCTCATTCTTATGAACTCCAGAGAGTATAGGCCCAATCTGCTCAATCTCTCCTCATAGGTCAACTCTCTCATCTCATGGATCAATCTGGTGAACTTCTGTTACACTGCCTCGAAGACATGTATTTCCTTTCTCAGATAAGGAGACCAAAACTGTGCACAGTACTGCAGATGTGGTCCCACCAAAACCCTGTACAATTGCAGTAAGACTCCCTTACTCTTGTACTCCAACCCCCTTGCAATAAAGGCAATACGCCATTTGCCTTCCTAATTGCTTGCTGTACCTACATGCTAACTTTCTGTGTTTCCTGTACGAGGACACTTAAATCTCTCTGAACACCAACATTTAATAGTTTCTCACCATTTAAAAAATATTCTGTTTTTCTATTCTTCCTACCAAAGTGAATAACCTCACATTTCCCCACATTATACTCCATCTGCCAAATTATTGTCCACTCACTTAACCTGTCTATATCCCTTTGCAGGCTCTTTGTGTTCTCCTCACAGCTTACTTTCTCACCTAGCTTTGTATCGTCAGCAAACTTGGATACATTACACTCAGTCCCTTCATCTAAGTCATTAATATAGATTGTAAATAGCTGAGACCCAAGCACTGATCCATGCAGCACCCCACTAGTTACAGCCTGCCAACATGAAAATTAGCCGTTTATCCCTACTCTCTGTTTTCTGTCTGTTATTTTGCTTAACAACCTTTTATGTGGCACCTTATCAAATACCTTTTGAAAATCCAAATATACTACATCCACTGGTTCCCCTATATCTACCCTGCTAGTTACATCCTCAAAACTCTAATAAATTTGTCAAACACGATTTCCCTTTCATAAAACCATGTTGACTCTGCCTAATCATATTATGATTTTCTAAGTGCCCCATTACCACTTCCTTAATAATGGATTCCAGCATTTTCCTGACGACTGATATCAGGCTAACTGGACTGTAGTTCCCTGTTTTCACTCTCCTTCCTTTCTTGAATAGCACGGTTACATTTGCTACCTTCCAATCTGCTGGGACCATTTTAGATTCGAGGGAATTTTGGAAGATCACAACCAATGCATCCACTGTCTGCAGCCATCTCTTTTAGAACCCTAGGATATAAGTTGTCAGGCTCTGGAATGCACGATGGTGGTGGAAGCTGATTCCATAAATAATTTTAAAGGGAGTTGGACACATACTTGAGGATGAGGAACTTACAGGGTTATGTACAAAAAGCGGTGGAATGGGAATAAGTACGACTGCTTTTTCAAAGAGCCAGCACAGGCACGACAGGCTGAATAACCTCCATCTGTGCTCTAAAATTTCTGATTCTATGATTCAAGGGAACCAATCACTGACATAAATGTGAAGAATGAGTACAGGAAAAATGTGATTCTGAAGGGAATGAACAGGTTATGGTGCTATGTTTATAGAAACCTGGACTCAAAGCAAGAATTCTGAAAGCCACTTTAGACAGGTAGGGCTAAAAATTCGATAGCCCCCGAAAACAGGCATGGGGATAGCGATGTGCGATTAACCTGCACCCGTTCAAAGTAATGCAGGCAGCAGGCAAACTTGGTGTTGTCTGCTAATTTTAATGCCGTGCAGCCCAGTGCTGAATGCGCTGTTGAGTGGCTGCACGCTCAGCAGGGGGCCTGAGTCCGTGCAAGGCTAGCATCAATTACAGCTAGCCTTCACTTCTTAAAGCCAGCCTGCACCTCTTCAAGGGGAGGTGCAGTTTGACGACACCAAGTGCTGGAAGTAATTGCAGAAGGGAGTTTCACCTGGGAAACATACAGGAATGACACAACACGCCAGAGAAAGAGCTCCAAGGTTCTCAGACAAAAACACTGGAGGCCTGAGTACAGGAGGTGGAGAGGAGAGGGGTTCAGTTTCCACAGGGGGCCAAAAGGCCCTCTAGACCGATACTGCAAAGACAATAGGAGCAGAAAGCCACGGAGGTCAATGCCAACAGTGTTGCCCTGAGGACCTGGATAGTGCCGGGAGAAGTTCAAAGACCTCACACGAATGGTCAAGGTCAGTGAATGCATCTTCAGACTGCTGCCACCCATGCTGAGATGGTACAGTCCACAGCCGGGCCTACTAGGCTCAAAGCTGCTCATCCTGCAAGGCCATCTGCAGTCACCCCCACTGAAAGTCAGCAGCCTTCCAGCAGCCATGCTGCAGCTACTGGGGTAGCACTGTGTAGTGCAGGCACACGGAAGACAGTCACTAAGGGAATGCACAAGGGTGATTAGTTGACTTTTGAATGAAATATTGTAATGGTTTGTTTCATAAAATTGGTTTGGAATGTTTGTTTTATGGTGACTTTTATTGTAGCATTATGGCCAAGAAGACACTGTGATGGTCAGTAACAGAAGGAAGGTAAGGTGTGGGACTATTGGTGAATGTGGAATTGGGGTTGCATTCACTGGTACCACAGTCAGTTGAGTCAATCATGGACAGCCCGGGCAGGAAGAGGCTGTCTGAGTTGCCTCTCCCTTCCTCTTCCTCCTCCTCCTCCTCCTCCTCAGCTCGTCGCCATATGCCTGGTGGCGAAGGTTGTGGAGCATGCAGCAGACCATGATGAATCTTGAGATGTGCTCTTGTGAGTACTGCAGGGCTCCTCCAGAGTGGTTCAGGCAGCGGAAGCACTGTTTGAGGATGCCAATGGTCTGCTCTATCAGATTCCGTGTGGCAGCATGGCTTTCATTATATGCTTATATTCAGACTGCCCACGTAGGTGATGATTCCTTTAAATAGCACTGGTGGAGGGTCCTTTTTCCTGCTGAACGTATGTGCGAGGTTAAGAGAGGGCATTAGCTCCAGCCCTGAGGTCAAAAATGACAGCGCTGGCATCAAATCAGCGTGTCACGATTTGCGTACTCTGCATACTTCCAGTGCACACTCCCAGCACCGAGGCTAATGCCCTCACCAAAATGGTGTCTGGCGTGGCACACACCAGAAGTGTGTGTGCGCTGCTTGGACACCATTTCTGAGCCAAATCGGCACCCGTAGCGCCCAAACAATTGGCGCTATGCAACTGAATTTTTAGCCTTTAAGATTTCTAAGTGAACACAACAATTTCTTTAAAACATCCAGTATGCCAGATTTTGCTGTTCCCTGAAATCTTGAGTGGGATGCACTCTCAATCTATAAATATTGTCTTCTACTTGCAGGATTGACTGGCATCCAATTGCTGTGACTAATGCACCTTGGCAGCGGTAGCAGGAAATATAGACAGCTTACTCACTTCTAGGATGTCACATTAGAAATCATTGCTAGGGAGGAGCACAGATGAGGAGGGCAAAGTTGGAGGGTCACGTTCATGGCCAGTACTTAATGTTCATATCACAACTTGTCCTATTGAATAACATACACACAGGTACACACACAACTTGAGCAAGAGAGGATAGCATGCACTGAAAATACTGCTGCAATCTGATTAATTGAGGCTATAGGCTGGAAATTTTCCCTCCTGTTTTCACAGACATGGAAGAACCATGTGATCCAGAAACCAGTACGACTCAGCAAGCAGCACATCACAGCATCCTGCGGCATAAGAACCAGCAAAGGTACTTGCCTCCTAGAGGACCAAGATAGTGAGTTTGAAGATGTCAGAAGGTGAGTCACAGTGCAAGTGCTGTTGGTTACACAAAGCTAGGCAACTGCTCAGTGGAGATCCCACATTCTAGCTCTGCTAATATAGACATCTCAGGGACTATTTAAAAACAAAGGTTACTGTCAGAGGAGGATCATCTACACAAGTCATCCGTCTCCATAGAACACATGATGCAAGTTGTGGGAATTAGTCCACCACCCAGATCTCCAAAGTCAAGAAATGATTGTCTGTGATACAAGCTACCACATGGTGCGTGGCAGCACCAGAGGCATCTGCAGTGAAGATCTTGGTGATGCAGGTCACAGGCACAATGAGAGCACATCACAAATGCTCCTACTTTAATTACAGCCTACAGCACTAAGCAGAAGTTTTTGCCAGCTTCAACATACAGACACTAGTAAGAGACATCTTTGAGGTAGGGGTTCAGAGATCTTACATATGTCAACCGTACACTCAGACAGATCAGTGGTCATGTAGAGGAGGTGCTCTATAGCAGGAACATGTGTGTAGTAAGCAAAGGAACAGTCAGCAGATAAGCTAGTACTAGTTACACTCTGCCTGAAAAATGTTTTGTTATTTCATGCTTTCTTATGTTATTACCTTTTAGTGTCTGATTCTAAAGCAGACTTGGCAGTAGCCTGCTAATAGGCCAATGATTGCCCTTTCAGTCAGAGAGCAACATTTTTTTCAAATTAATACATTTATTACTATATTTGTAATAAAATACAAACAATAGAATTTTAAATGCAATACACTCCACAGGGAGACAAAAGATCTGAGGTCTAAAAATAACTCATTTTGGAATTTTCAACCATTAAATGTAAAATAATCAAAAAGAAAGTACAGTCATACCTTGTTACTAATCAAGTCCTCGTGGGGCCCTTCCCCACTGGGAAGATTATGTACAAGTCACGCTGGGCCGCTGGCATGCACCTGCTACTACTTGGTTAGTGACAGAGGCTGAGGAGAAATTCCAGTGCCCCTATATCATTATCTGACTTTTTCCTGCACTCCATACATTTTCTCATTTTAACTGAAGCCAGCAAAGACTGCAGCTTACAGCTTCACCTGGAACAAAAGTAAAAGCAGTTTATTTAACAAACTCTGTGCCCATTTTGAAATTGAACAGCCCTGTAGAAATGACATTTTGCCAAAATAAATTTTGTTTTCAGATTGTGATTGACATTTCAATAGTACAGGAACATATCCTCTCTATTGGAATGATGCAAGACACAAGAGGATCTATAACAATAGACATAATAGATAACTAAATCTGGGGCATTAAACCAGAGCAGTGTGACAGATCTTATTCAGACTAGATAGTGTCTTCCGAAAAATCACTTTTCTTTCACACTGAAGCTGACAGTGCAGCCTCAGTATCTTGGTTGAGCCTAAGCTGAGCTTCAAACAGATATCAGGGCCAACACATGACCACCTACTTCTATCTCAATAACATTACTGCCCATGGTGCTACTTTATACCCACTGAAACCCTCATTAATACCTTAGTCACCTTAAGGCTTCATTTCTTCATTGCTCTCCTAACTGGCCTTCTGAATTCCACCCTACTTAAAACTCCAACTCATCTAGAATTCTGCTACTTGTGTCCTATCTAATACTACGTTGTGCACACCGATCACCTTTGTCCTTGTCAAACTTCCGCTGTATCTTTATCCTCCAGTGCATCAACATAAAAATCCTAGATTAATTTTCAAATCCCTTCAGGACACCCTCCACCCAAGCTCTGGTAATTTTCGCTGGCCTACTGTGGTATGTACCCTTCTGTTTTCCGAATTTTGTCTACTATGTGTTTTCCTTGCCACCATCCCTCACTTCGACTCCATCAGTGACAGGGCCTTCAGCCACCACGACCCTACACTCTGGAATTCTCCTAAATCTATCCGGCGTGCTAGCTCTCTTCCCACCTTCAAAACCCACCTCTAAACTCATCTCTTCAGCTGCTCCTTTTTCACCTCCTCTATTTGTTTTTCTCTCACTTCCTGCCCAGTGTCCTCTGATCCGCTTGTAAAGCAGTTTAGGATGTGAAAGTCACCGTATACGTTTTTGTTGTTGTGTCAGTCATTTGGCTTGGTCCCTCACATTATGCTGTGCTTATTTGATTTTAATCATAACTTTTTCTTTAATTGACCTTAGTCTATTTTACAATTTTTCCCCTAAATGTTCATTTCCCTTTTTCCTCCAACCTATTAGATTAATTCCTTATCTTAGTCATTCATCTTTTGATTCTAATTTTACAATTTTTTTATTAGTTTATATTTATGTTTCCTTCCATGGTTCCACTCTTCTTATGAATCTATTGAATACATAGCTCAGCCTGTGAGTATCAGTGGAATGTGTCTTGTACATCAGTGGAACCTAATGACGTCCTTATCACCCCATACTAATCGAACATCGCTCCTTAGAAATTACTCATGACAAATAGAAGGCAAAGAAATGAAAGTTCAATAAGGTGCCATGGTAACATTCACTGATGTGATTTCCCCAAAGATCCAGAACAAGCTAAGAAGGAAAGTTCTTATTACTCAGACTTCACAGCCTCGGGGGAGGGGGCAATATATTATAGATCAGCATAATGATTCTTGACGTCAGTATAAGGTTCCTGATGAGTAGGGAAAGACCCACTGATCTCTTGCAGTAACAGTCTGAAAAACCCACCCAGTAATAACCTACAACATGAATAAAATGGAAATTTCTTTATTAGTCAGTATCTGGCTTCATTCCCATTTCAGAACCTTTCCAATTTTTTTTTAATTACCAGATATAACTTACATCTAATTACTGCTAATTGGGACTGTACATTTTATTTTGAAACGTAAGCTTGTCTGAGCAACACAAACAAAAATGGGTTAGTCTAGAAACAAAATGAGAGGGTGATGTAGCAGCTTTCTTCAGCATTTGATGCCCTTCACAAATGTGAAGCCTAGTTTTTATTGTAGCACGTAGTGCAACACAACAGCAGTAGTGGGATTACTATTAAATACCCTTGCCGTAATGTTTGTAGTCCTCTTTATCTGTGCAATTAAAAAAAAATCATAACTTAGAAGTTGATTTGCTTTTTAAAACAATAGCTCTTCCAATTTTTCTCCCCACTTCCCTTTCTTGAGGCATTGACTCCTTCAAAGCTTGCAGATGGCAGTTGCCCACTTGGCCATCATTGGTCTATTAGCATTACCAATGAGTTCCATCAGGCCATTTGACTGTGGAGGACCTCACAGCCAGACCTAATCCTGTCCTTACCCAGCATCCACATCTGTGCATTTGCAGTAGGGGTCACTGCAAAGCCAATAGGAGCAGGAACTATAACCCAAAGACACTGCTGCCAAAATCTTTGTATAATGCAGTCTGGAAAATAGCTAAATTTACATCACAGCAAAAATATTTAGCCAAAGCAATACAAAATTGATTTGACTTGGCAACATGCTAAAATACAACACTCATTTTCCTTGGCAGCCCGCTTTATGGCACTATATCCCAAAACAAGACACAAGTTTACAATAGAAATCTCTGAAATTGATGTCAAAGACGTACAAGGTTCAGACTGAAAAAGAAATATATACAAAAACCCAGAATATTTTTTCTATGACACGTTCAATTAAATTATTAATGCTGCTCTTCTCCAGCAGTTCTCACTTTTTTTTTTCCTGGGCCATTCTAGCTGTATTTTAACAATCAAAGTTACACTAGAACAGCTTTTAACATATGGCAGCTTTTGCAAAATGTTCCGTGTGAGTTAATAGATGATTTTGAGTGCTGCAATTTATTTTTTATGAACTGAGACAAAAGCTAGGCAGCATTCAGCAGAATGCAAACCAGGAAAAACAAATAAATGAGATCTTTTGAGGCTGGAAAGAGGTTATGGGGGAGAAATTCAACTTGCGCCGGTTTCCAGTGTGAAATGGGCAGCGTGATCCGAGCCAAATTCAGCATTGGGCCTCATTTGAATGAAACAGGTGAGCTGTGATGCCAATCGGGAGGCCCAGTGCAACTCACAAGTCATGGCCTTAGGAATTCCAGCCTGCTGCTCCTGGCTTCACAGAAATGTAACTTAAAATAAGTTTTCTGGCTGTTTTTCAGCAGCCTCCAGTGGTCCCTTTAAGGACCTCTGATTAGGCCACTCAAGATCCAGAAGAACTGGGGTCCTACAACAGATTTGCATATGCAAGGCACCTAACACCTGATTCAGGTGGACAGCCTGTACACCTAGAAGTCACCGGCTTCCAGTCTGGCAGCCACTGCACTTCTGAGGCAAATCGGGTGTCGGAGATCACGACCTGAAATTAATCCCCCTAATGTTAATTTTTTGACCAAAGATCAGGCATAATAACCTTTACTGGTTTAAATATACTAATAAATCTCCCATGGTCTTACACACAGGAAATCAAAAAAACAAATGTAGTATTCAGGGTAAGCAAAGTTAGAGGGCAGGGGTGTTAGAGAATATTTCCATTATGCTTTTTAACAACAGATTCAAAAAGCTAGAGACAGTACTATGTCTGACAAGTAACTACATTTATTGGCCCTGAAATTCGCCTCTCCGGCTTGCCGCGGGGGTAAGGATCGCGCGCGCACTTACCTACCGCACCTGCCGTTGACCTCTGGGCCCACGGGAACTTCAGCTTCTGGGCCTGCTCCAAGTGCCGGCGTGCAGTGCTTGCGTGTCCCAGGGGCGTAGTTAGTGTGATGCGTCCCCTGGGATCACGTGGGCCATGGAGAGCCAATGGCAGCAGACCATCTTTCATTCATAGATTCTGTCAAATCTATGAATTGAAATCGGCCCCAAAAGAACAGCTAAACCTCAAATAAATTTTAAAAAAACCATCACATTTATAAAATAACTATAAGTTAAATAAATTAACTACTTTAAACAAAAATTAAAATTTTTGAAAAAATTAAAATACTTTTTAACAGTGCTAAAAATAAACTTACCTTTCTTTAAAGTATCTAAAAAAGATAAAGCTGTTGAAATTTTTTTTAAATTATAATTAATTAACCACTTACCTTGTTGAAAATGGGTCCTGCGCCTCCTTTTTAAAAGCGTAGGTTCTTCAATACTTACCCTCCCATAGAAACCTGAAAAAAACCCTAAGTTTGCTGCGTGCGCGCAGCCTCTACCGCGCACGCGGTTCACCTATGAACCGCTCCCTTCACCAGACCGGAAGCTCCGGTTTCCCGCGCATGCGCAGTGCATGCAGGAAACCGACACTTCAGGACGCCTTACGGGTGAGTACACAGTGCGTACTCACCCGGCAAGGGCCGAATTTTTGGCCCATTATTATTTCAAAACATTCCTCTTAAGAATACATACAGACTCCCAAAACAAGCGCTCTACTCGGAGCTCCGGCACGGCAAGAGAGCCCCAGGTGGGCAGAGGAAACGCTTCAAGGACACCCTCAAAGCCACCTTGAAAAAGTGTAACATCCCCACCGACACCTGGGAATCCCTTGCCCAAGACCGCACAAAGTGGAGGAGAAGCATCTGGGAAGGCAGCCAACACCTCGAATCTCTTCGCCAGGAGCAAGCGGAAGTCAAGCGCAGGCAGCGCAAGGAGCGCACGTCAACCCAAGCACCCCACCCACCCGCCCCTTCAACCACTGTCTGCCCCACCTGTGACAGAGACTGTAGGTCCCGCATTGGACTCATCAGTCACCTGAGAACTCATTTTTAATGTGGAAGCAAGTCATCCTCGGTTCCGAGGGACTGCCTAAGAAGAAGACATACAGAGTAGTACACGTAGTCCTACATCTAGAAACTTACATATAAAGAACTCCCCGGGAATCATGACCGTGCCAATCCGGGCCTGTTTACGGTACCATAGGAACATAGGAACAGGAGTAGGCCATTCAGCCCCTTGAGCCTGTTCCGCCATTCAATGAGATCATGGCTGATCTGCGACCTAACTCCATATACCCGCCTTTGGCCCATATCCCTTAATATCTTTGGTTAACAAAAAGCTATCAATCTCAGATTCAAAATTAACACGCCTTGTCTTGACTTAACCTCGCCTTGAAGTTAGCTAAAATTCCTCCTGAACGAAGCTTTGTATCTCTTTTATACCATATTAAAAACATGCTTCCATTGTCTAACTCTTGCTGAGGTTAAATTTGTTGGGTGTTTTATTACCCTTAGATCACCGAACATACAATGATACAGCCTAATGTCCTGGGTTATATCCTGGTCAACATCCTACTACACTGTCTAAGCATTCACCCTTCAGCAACCTTTCCTTCCTATGTTTGCTCTTTCTGAACTATGGCTTTTGTCCTGGGGTGTCATTGCAATCAAAAGATAAGATCTGCCAGCATACAGATCAAACCAATTTTGATTTACTCATGTGGTTTAACCATCATTGCTGCACTAGCTGTTCCGAATTGAAAAACAATGTAAAAACGTATCTATATTCTTACAAGGGGATAATTGGAACTGAAGGGACACGAGGCAGATGGCAGGGGAGAGGATAAAAGGGAAAAAGGAGAGGGAGAGAAAAGAAAGAGGGGCGAGATGGGGAAGAAAGAGAGAAGGGGAGGGAGAGGGATAGAGGATGGAGTGGAGAGAAAAGAGAGATGGGGCGAGATGGGGAAAAAGAGAGAAAAGAAAGAAAGATCATGCATTTATACAGCACCTTTCACAACCTCAGGACATCCCAAAGCAATTTAAAGCCAATGAAGTACTTTTGAATGTATAGTCACTGTTGTACTGTAGGAAACGAGGCAACCAATTTGCGCACAGCAAGCTCCCACAAACAGCAATGCAATAATGACCAGATAATCTGTACTTTAGGTGTTTTTTTAGAAGGGAGAGGGGAGTGGTAAGTGGAGGAGACAGTGGAGGAGGAGTTGGTGGAGCAGGATGGGGATGGAGAGGGAGGGGAGAATAGGGAACAGATGGGCAGAGGAGCAGGTGGACCGGGCATCAGAGAGAGGACGGGGAAGGAAGAGAAAGACTGAGGGAGAAGCATGTTTGAATGATTAGTGATGGAAGGGGGGGAGGGGGGTGGTGACAATTTCCCAGGGCCTGGTTTGATGTTCTGTGCAAGTGGTCCAGGGAGCCAGAGATGATTTCTCTCCTCTGTGGGTGTGGAGGTTCCAGGGGCCTCAATGATCTTCATGGGGCGGCACAAATGATTTTAGTGGAGCTGGAATAAGGAATTGGGGGAAAGAGGACAGTTTCCACAATGTAATGTTCAGTAGTGGTGGGGGAAAGGAGATCAAATCACTGCTCGGGGAAAGTGGTTTGAAGTACCTGAGTGGTGAAGGAATATTTGGTGAGGGGAGGGGTGAACGGTGAGACTTGGTGAACAGCGGATTGAATTTGGAGGGTGTTGAGGGGCTACAAGATTTATTTTTTATTTTTCATTTTAATATCAACTTTTAAAATTTATCTAATTTACTTACATAACAACATGGCTGCTGGATGAGACAAAGTTATGGCGCTCCACAGTGACACTTGGTGGCCAGACCCTAAAACTACGTGCAGACGCCACGGGGTATAAATTCGTCAGCGCCCGGATTCGGGCACAAAGACAGTGATGTAGCCGCAATGTACCTGACCAAGAGGCTCGAGGCCAGCCCGAAAATGAGCCTCGCGTCTCATTAATGAGCCAGATTTTGCTGTAGCAGGGCATCTAACAGCTCCTGCCATCTGCCTCGTGTCCCTTCAGTTCCAATTATCCCCTTGCACTTGTACACTTCAGCTCAAAACAATTTTGGCCCACTAAGTTGCTGAAAGTGCGAGCTGATAACGGTGCGGCGAGGGAATCACAGCATCCGGGACCTGAGTGAACAGGACAAGCAACTGGGTATCTCCTTAACCAATCAGTCCTCAACATTGACTCCAGACCCCATGAAGTCTCAAGCATGGGCAAGGAAACCTCCTGCTGATTAGCACCTACCGCCCTCCCTCAGCTGATGAATCAGTACTCCTCCATATTGAACACCACTTGGAAGAAGCACTGAGAGTAGCAAGGGCACAGAATTTACTCTGGGTGGGGGACTTCAATGTCCATCACCAAGAGTGGCTCGGTAGCACCACTACTGACCGAGCTGGTCAAGTCCTGAAGGACATAGCTGCCAGACTGGGCCTGCGACAGGTGGTGAGAGAACCAACACAAGAGAAAAACCTACTTGGCCTCGTCCTCACCAATCTACCTGTCGCAGATGCATCTGTCCAGGACAGCATTGGTAGCAGTCATTGTGGAGACGAAATCCCATCTTCACATTGAGGACACCCTCCATCGTGTTGTGTGGCACTGCCTCCGTGCTAAATGGGATAGATTCAGAACAGATCTAGCAGCTCAAAACAGGGCATGCATGAGGCGCTGTGGGCCATCAGCAGCAGCAGAATTGTATTCCACCACAATCTGTAACCTTATGGCCCGGCATATCCCTCACTCTACCATTACCATCAAGCCAGGGGACCAACCCTGGTTCAATAAGGAGTGTAGAAGAGCATGCCAGGAGCAGCACCAGGCATACCTAAAAATGAGGTGCCAACCTGGGGAAGCTGCAACACAGGACTACATGCATGCTAAAAAGCGGAAGCAGCATGCTATAGACAGAGCTAAGCGATCCCACAATCAACGGATCAGATCAAAGCTCTGCAGTCCTGCCATATCCAGTCGTGAATGGTGGTGGACCATTAAACAACTAATGGGAGGAGGAGGCTCCATGAATATCCCCATCATCAATGAGGGTGGAGCCCAGCACGTGAGTGCAAAAGACAAGGCTGAAGCATTTGCAATCATCTTCAGCCAGAAGTGCCAAGTGGATGATCCATATCGACCTCCTCCTGAGGTCCCCACCATCACAGAAGCCAGTTGTCAGCCAATTCGATTCACTCCACGTGGTATCAAGAAACGGCTGAGCGCACTGGATACAGCAAAGGCTATGGGCCCCGACAACATCCCAGCTGTCGTGCTGAAGACTGGTGCCCCAGAACTAGCCGCGCCTCTAGCCAAGCTGTGCCAGTACAGCTACAACATTGACATCTATCCGACGTGGAAAACTGCCCAGGTATGTCCTGTCCACAAAAAGCAGGACAAATCCAATCCGCCAGGACCACTCAGCTCCAGACCTCATTACAGCCTTGGTCCAAATATGGACAAAGGAACTGAATTCCAGAGGTGAGGTGAGAGTGACTGCCCTTGACATCAAGGCAGCATTTGACCGAGTGTGGCATCAAGGATCCCTAGAAAAATTGAAGTCAATGAGAATCGGGGGGAAAACTCTCCACTGGCTGAAGTCATGCCTAGCACAAAGGAAGATGGTTGTGGTAGTTGGAGGTCAATCATCACAGCCCCTGGACATCGCTGCAGGAGTACCTCAGGGCAGTGTCCTAGGCCCAACCATCTTCAGCTGCTTCATCAATGACCTTCCCTCTAACATAAGGTCAGAAATGGGGATGTTCGCTGATGACTGCACAGTGTTCAGTACCATTTGCAACTCCTCAGATAACGAAGCAGTCCATGCCCGCATGCAACAAGACCTGGATGACATTCAGGCTTGGGATGATAAGTGGCAGGTAACATTCGCGCCACACAAGTGCCAGGCAATGACTATCTCCAACAAGCGAGAGTCTAACCACCACCCCTTGACATTCAGCGACATTACCATCGCCAAATCCCCCATCATCAATATCCTGGGGTTCACCATTGACCAGAAACTTAACTGGACCGGCCACATAAATACTGTGGCAACAAGAGCAGGTCAGAGGCTAGGTATTCTGCAGCGAGTGTCTCACCTCCTGACTTCCGAAAGCCTTTCCACTATCTACAAGGCACAAGTAAGGAGTGTGATGGAATACTCTCCACTTGACTGGATGAGTGCAGCTCCAGCAACACTCAAGAAGATCGATATCATCCAGGACAAAGCAGCCCGCTTGATTGGCACCCCATCCACCACCTTAAATATTCACTCCCTCCACCACCGGCGTACCGTGGCTGCAGTGTGTACCATCTACAAGATGCACTGCAGCAAATCACCAAGGCTTCTTCGGCAGCACCTCCCAAACCCGCGACCTCTACCACCTAGAAGAACAAGGGCAGCAGGCGCATGGGAACACCACCACCTCCAAGTTCCCCTCCAAATCACACACCATCCTGACTTGGAAGTATATTGCCATTCCTTCATCGTCACTGGGTCAAAAGTCCTGGAACTCCCTCCCTAACAGCACTCTGGGAGTACCTTCACCACACGGACTGCAGCGGTTCAAGAAGGCAGCTCTCCACCACCTTCTCAAGGGCAATTAAGGATGGGCAATAAATGCTGGACTTTCCAGCGACTCCTACATCCCATGAACGAATAAAAAAAAGTATTAAAAAGATTGAAGGATTAAGAAATAAACAGCGGAATGACTGAAAAGGAAGTGCAAATTAGAGCGGGTGAATTCAAAGTCAAATCAGATACAGAAAGAGAAATAAAGAGAGGGAAAGAAACATTGGAAAAAGAGACAGAAAAAAAAGACAGAAAGCAAAAGCACAAAAACATTTTTTGAATTTGACATTTTTTATATCTCCAAGAACGATCTATAGTGTAGTGCCGGCAGTGAGGTTATGTGTATCTGCTGCTTGACAATCTAGTGCTATTCCTTGGCGTTCTAGTACTGTAATGGTTAAACTACAGCGGACAAGCAAGTGAACCCCTGTGGAAATTCACCCTCAGGCCTCTAATATTATTGTCCTGTTCTTTTCATTTAGAATTAACTTATATAAAAGACACTGACCATGATTTTCCACAACTGGGAGTGGAATTCCTGCCAGTGGAGGGCTGAGTGGAGTAAAAATAACACTCCCAGCTGACATTCACTTTTCTGAAGTTTACTATGCTCGTGGGATAATGTTCCGATCAAGCTTTCAGGGAAAGGTGGCCCAGTCTCTAAGGGCCCATCAGCAGGTATTCAATCGTCTATTTCATTTTCTCCTGTAACTGTGCTACAAGGACAAAGTTCGATAGAAACTGGTCTTATCCTAACTATGGAAGGCAAGTCCTGGTTCCTGTGGTGTCAGCTGTGGCTCAGTTGGTAGCACACTTGCTTCTGAGTTAGAAGGTTGTGGATTCAAGTCCTACTCTAGGGACTTGAGCACATAAATCTAGGCTGACATTCCAGTGCAGTGTTGAGGGAGTGCTGCACTGTTGGAGGTGCTGTCCTTCAGATGAAATGTTAAACCGAGGCCCCGTCTGCTCTCTCAGGTGGATGTAAAAGATCCCATGGCACTATTTCAAAGAAGAGTAGGGGAGTTATCCCCGGTGTCCTGGCCAATATTTATCCCTCAATCAACATAACAAAAAAAAACAGTTTATCTGGTCATTATTAGATTGCTGTTTGTGGGAGCATCAATGTTGACCAGGACACTGGGAGAACTCCCCTGTTCTTCTATGAATAGTGCCGTGGGTTCTTTTATGCCCACCTGAGAGGGCAGACAGGGCCTCAGTTTAACATCTTATCTGAAAGACAGTACCTCTGACAATACAGCAGTCCTTTAGTACTGCACTGAAGTGTCAGCCTAGATTTTGTGCTCAAGTTTCTGGAGTTGAGTTTGAACCCACAGTCGTCTGACTCAGAGGCAAGAGTGCTAATACTGAGCCAAGGCTGACATGTAATATTTATTTATACATGGATCATAATGATTTACATTTTTATACTCTAAATAGTTCAGTATTTGTATTACATTTACTATAAAGAGCACTATCATTTTTATTATATCTCGTATATATTTCCATCCCTCCCCCCTCTCCGCACTCTATCACTCTCTCCTTTCTAATTACCCCCATCAGCTATCCCAATAGTTCAGCAACTCGCAATTGCTCTGCCCACAGTTTGACTAAATCAGAAATCACTGTCATTAACTCCTTGCGCTGCTATGAAGAACAAAAAAATTTGCATTTTTACAGCACTTTTCACATCCTCAGGACATCCCAAAGTGCTTCACAGCGAATAAATTACTTTTAAAGTGTAGTCACTGCTGTAATGCTGGGAAATGAGGCAGCCGGTTTGCAATGAGATAAATGATCACTCTTTGTTACCTCACGCAATTGGCCATTTTTTGCCCAATTGGATTGTGAGCATTCATGCTCCTTCTAGCCACAGAATAATCTTTTTAAAAAACTTACCTTTAATGTTTTGGTGTGGCCTCCAATGATCTTTAATGACAGCGAGTTAGGCCGCTCTACATTCAGTTGCACTGGGTAGAGTGCTCATCAAAGGACTCCAATTTAAAAAAATATTGAGGCTCCTGCCTGTCTCAGGTGAGAGCGCAGGCTGCCTAACTCGAGACTCGCTCAAAAATCGCATCAGGTGGGCCTCGGGCGACAAGTCCAATATTTTTAAAAATATTGTCTTGCTACTGCCCCCATTCACACTGAAAAACAGCTCGGTACGAAGATGAAAATAGACCCCAATGTCTTCTGGAGAAAATTGGCTGGTGATTAAAAATGAAAGGGAAAATATTGTATGGAGACAGAGTGATAGGAAGCTGCTGAAATCAGGTCCACTTTTTCTGCTGACAGTTCCATATTTTGAGTTTGATTTCACAGTGTTACTTTTTTGGCATCTTCCTGTTGACTCGTATACAATTTTTAGAATGCCGAGCACACGCGCGCACACACATACACACGCACAGATACACGTGGACACACACACGCACATGCACATGTGCACGTACATACTACCCCTTTCGGAATGTGAAAGCCTTTTTAAGACTTTCAGAACTATGAGGCTTTAGCTGAGGATTACTAGTGTACTGGAGACAGTCATGAAATACAAGGGTAAGTTTTAAAATTTTAATCAATTATTATCCCAATATTTCATTTCAGCATGGGAAACCAAAAAAACTACCAAGTTTAATTTGTTTTGTTGCAGCACTTTACTAATTAAATTTAAATTGATCAAATAAATTACATTTGCTGATCTCTGGAATTCAATGAGCATTGCTCTCGAAGCAAACATTTTGTGACTAACTGCTTGTTCCAAGAATCAGACAGACCGAGAACAGATCCAGGGGTCAAATGAATGCCTCTTATTGCTTAGCAACCATGAGCTGATTTATAAATGAAGTAAAATTTTGCTCATTGATCTAACCAGGAGGTAAGGACTGTTGGTGTACCAATCAGAATGTTTGATTTCACTCAACTGTATTAACGGAATATTATAACACTAACAGTAAAGCAGACCTAGACTGGGAAACTGATATGACATAGTAATCCACAAACCACAACTTGGGGTAGGTTCCTTCCTCTTTCAGATTGACAAATAGCACATTTTAGATTTGTGCTGCGCCCTGTAACAGACTGTGACATGATGTCACCACCACTGTCTCCCTTGGTTTATACCACACTTGTGGGATTGTCACTGGAGGTTTATTTCTTCTTCAGCATTAGGTGGTGTCAGTCTCCTGGTGTGACCAAACTTGAACTAACAGTTACAGGGAAGCCACATAGATTGAGTACTGGCTTCTCCCATCAAAGCCAAGTGTATTTTTAAAAAAATCAAGTTAAAGTAATAACTTTTCAAAACATTAGGCTTTTACCATCAAAAAAGCCCACACCTGTTAAAAAGATGTGGACACAGCACTTATTCCTGTTAATTCACATAGCAATTCAGAGTGGACTTCAACTTAATAAAATGTAAAATCTAAATTTTGAAGCTTAGCAGTGGGGAAAGGAAACAAACTAACTCATTTTTTAAAAGCTTAATGTAACTTTTAGGTAACTCAATGATAACATTGTTTAACAAATACTTGAGGAATAAAGTAAATAAAACAAAAACATTGGAGCTGCGCTCTCTTGATACCTCAGTTGTTAAATGCACCAGTCTTAAAATAAGCCAAGAGTATGAAGGTCCAAGATTCAATTGCTATTCTGTTCTTGTAGTCTTTTAGTTGTAAACTGGAGTTATACTGCACCTAGTGTGAGATGGCCTCCTGAAGGGGGTTATACCTCAGAGCTTTAGTGCACTCTGTAGTTTTCTGAGTTATACTGCTACTTTTGCATTGACCTGCGATCAAAACTATTTTGCACTGACCCATAAATGACAATATGACTGCACCCTTAGCTACCACTTAAAGATCAAATATGACTTCTCGTAAACTCATGAAGTAAAAACACAGTGGCTTGGAGCCTTGATCAACAGGATTGCGGATAGAAGATTTGTGCCTGGAGGTCAACACACCCAGGAGGTCAACACACCCAATTCTCAACACTCTGGATTTTCCTGTCATTACGATTGATGATTAGAAAATCAGGAGCACTATGAACATAACCGCAGAAATCTCCTCCCACAATTTTCGATCCATGCTCCCTGCAAGTGAAGCTCTGTGATGGGAGCCTCAGCTCACAGAATTCACCCTCAAATGTATGGGAAGACCTAGAAGGGTCTATTTTCTGCTCCCAAATAGTATGCAAAAAGTGCAGAGGAAAAATGGACACAATTTCTTTGCTCCCACTTTGCTCCTGAATTCTACTGCACTCAAACAGTTAAAGAGGAGGCAGCAATGTAAATAAATGTCAGAGTGCTTTGCACATAAATCTGTTCTAATATTGTTGGGTGCAGTTCAGAGACAAGCTGCCCTCATAGAAAGCCAGGTACTACTGATTCCTGAGCTGCTTTTTAGATGCTATTATCAGTCTTAAGGGACAGGCTGGTATTGTCAGGCTAGCTCTTTATATTTGACTTTATGAATCAAAAGTAGTTTTGCTACTTCTGTACTTATTGCAGAACACTGTTGGGATTTTATACTTAGTGATGGAGGCTGTGTTCAGTACTGTGCCATCGCCCCTTTAGCAATGTGGCTTATTTGGAGACAGACAAGGGAGTCAACCACAAAGCCTGTTGACAGCTGCTAAAGTCATTTGCCTAGGTCTTTACTGAGCCACAAACACCCATTTCCCTACCACAGAGTAGGAATCCCTCCGCCCCTTGACTGTACATCTGTTTCTTGACACCTGGAATAAAAAAGGACGCCTCACGGTCAAACCAGCACCTCCTTCTTTTGCCGCGAGCTATCATTCTTCATACCCACACTCGTTTTCCCTGTTCCTCCACCTATTGCTTGCAACAACAGTGTTGCTCTTTCACCAGCTCCCTTCCAGACAGACTGTCGGGGCACCTGGACTGCTGTTGTGCTCAACTATGGCACTGCAGCACAAATTCACTCGCGGGAACTGAGCCTTTAAATTAACATGAAGACCACCGACAAGCAAATCATAGCATCTGGCATGCGTACATTGAATCAAAAACTCACCACAAGTCATCTGGAGATGTTCAAATTAAACTTCTAACCCATTTCCTGCAACAAAAAAATCTGGCTATCATGGAGCTTTGATTGTACCCACCAGTTTAATAGTGCTGCTGCCTTTTAAGGTCCCAACTACCCAATCTTCCTGGCCCTGCGCCCCAGAAACTGCCTGCAGCAGTGTCCAACGTCTGCTCTCTGCGTTTAAATGAGCGCCATCAGGAAATCCCGGTGCTGTAGAGCTTCCTGGAGCACAGCACACTTCCAGCGTGGGGAGCCACCGGGTCCATGAAAAAACACCAGTGAACGATCTTGCAATAAGAAGTACTTTAGCAAGAACGTGGTGAAAAGTTGAATGTATTACAGTAAGAACTCAACTTATTTCTATGTCTTCAGTGCATGCCAGTTGGCACCCAGATGAAGAAAGGTATATCGGAATATTACAGAATTAACATATACTATATATAATTTCAAGCTACGAATCCCACAAAGGTGACGTTCTTTTGAATAAAATCCATGGAAACATTTAGGGGGAAAAATTTGTGCGTGCCAACAGAATTGCCGGTGTCACGGCAACTCAAGTTAACGGCCGTCGAAAATGGCTGCAGCGCTACCATTGAAAAATTGGCTCTGGAGGTTGGCGATGTGGAGCGCAGCGCTAACTTACCGTGTAATGCCCTCCTGGTGGCGTTAATGGAGGCCTCTGACCCGAAGTTCCCGTCCACAGTCGGCTATGGAGTTCGCAAGGTATTGTGGGCAATTAAAGGGCTATGAATTAAAGGGGCAATGCATTCAAAACTAACAAAAATTAAAATCAAGTGAAAAAATGCATTTTTCAACCTTACTCCTTTTCAAAAAAAAATATATTAAAAATAATTCCGAAATAGCAGTCTTCAGCTCTTAAAGCTGAATTGTCTACCACACCTAAAAAAATAGTAAAAGTGCTTCAGCACTAACACAAATGGCTCAGCAAGCCAGGGAAGGGGCACCCAGGGTCTCACACACTGCACTCCAGCTTTGTGCAGGGGGTCAACACTGCAAGAGAGATCCTCTACCCGCAGGGGCCAGGAGGCGCTCCAGAAAGAATGATGTGGGACCAGATCACCGAGGCTGTCACTGCCAGCAGTGTCGCCCCCCCACGATCTGGCTCCAGTGCCCAAAGTAGCTTCATGACCTCAGATGACTGGTCAAGGTCAGTGAATGCATCTTCAAATGCTGCCTCCTACCAACTGCACCACTAGCCTCACACACTTCTCAATGCACAAGTGCCCCCCCCCCCCCCACCCCACCCCCACCATCACTCACCTACCAACAACCTGTATCAATCACGAGGCACATCTCCCATTCCTAGCCTCACCTCACCCCCTTGGAGGAGACGGTAAAGGTCATTCTTGGCAGGGCATGGTTGAGCCCTTGGCCAACGGTGGGGCTGAAAGGATACATAATGCTGGTATCCTCATATGTTATCCTCCTTCTCACATGCACCTCTAGCTATCCAACTCTCTCTTCATCACAACTGCACCCTTGTACCTTCCTCATTTCACACACCCAAGAAATTCAGCCTGCCCAGCTAGTGGTTGACCAAGAAGAGGGCGAGGTTAGTGAAAAAGAAGATGAAGAAGAAGAAGAAGAAGAAGAAGCACCATCAATTGATTTGACACTCCCAGCCACCAGCTCCTCAAGCTCACCCAACAAGGCCATTTGCAGTGTCCCCCACTGAAAGTCAGCAGCCTTCCACCAGCCATGCTGCAGCCACTGGGGTAGCACAGTGTGACATCAATAGGATAGGCAAAAGCACACACAAGACAATCACTAAGAGAATGCATAAGGGTGATGAGTTGATTTCTTGATGTCATATTGGATGGATTGATGTATAAAGTTAGATTGGAAGGTTTGCTTTGTGGTGGCTTTTATTTCAGCATTGTGACCAAGAGGACACTGTGATGGTCAGTAACAGAGGGAAGGTAAGGTATGGGACAAATGTGGAAAGGGGAATTGGGGTTGTGGTCACTGGTACCACAGGCAGATGATTCCATCCCGGATACCCCGGCCAGTAAGGGGCTGTCTGGGTTGCATCCTTCCTTCTGCTTCCTCTTCTTCGGCTTCTTCCTCTTCTGTGCTTTCCTCTTCTTCTGCGAGTGGATGCTGTAAATCTGAAATGACAGCATAAAATGCTGGCAATACTCAGCTGGTCAGGCAGCATTTTGACCCGAGACAACTCTGTTTCTCTCTCCACGGATGTTGCCTGACCTGCTGAGTATCTGCAGCATTTTCTGTCTTGTCAGAGGCCTTCCTTTACCATCCGAGGCCTTGCAAGCATCTAGCAGCACTCCCTACACACTTAAAAACTTTAACATCTATTGCAGCAAGCCACTACTTCAATAAAATCAAAAAACAGTCCAAAATCCAAGATGTGTGTGTCCCTTTAAGAGGTGCTGACATCGCTACTGTCAGTCTGCATGCACGCCAGGTTTACCTGGCGTTCTTAGGACCCAGCACGAATTCAGCGCTAGGGTCAAAGTTTGGAGTGGTGATGTTATTTTGGTGTTGCATGCCGATTGACATCACCACGCCGGCATTTTTTTTCCAGGGCGCTGTCAGTTACCGGCAAAGCAAAGGGAGGGTGGAAAATGGCGGCTGCCGCGGGACCCGTCACCAGCTGGCGAAAGAGCGGCCGCCGCCATTTTTTCGCCATTTCATGGCGCTACGGAGTGGTGGTAAGTAGATGAATTTCTAGCCCTCATTTTTGCACACTCAGACCACTGGATAAATGGATAAGAAGTTTTGAAAGATTCAGACAGGTGTCTGAGTCAATAAGGAAAGAGGAGGGAACCCAAATAATTACACTGTTTTAATCCAATTGGAGACAAAGTGGATGATGAAATGAATTCATTTGAATTAATTGATCAAGGCAAACATAAATACAAAGTTAAAGAAAGATTTGAAAAACAGGCCAGGAATTTCCTTGGAGCTGCTCCTGCTCCGTCACTGTAACTTTGCCAGAAGTGCAATGGAAAACCTAATTATGCGCTGCACATCTGGTGACGATATGGCAGTGGAGCAGGAGCAGCTCCGAGGAAATTCTCGGCCTTTGCGTCAAGCAACAGCCTGACATAGTCATTCTTAAAGAATCATACCTTTCAGCCAACGTCCCAGACTCTTCCATCACCATCCCATGGTATGTCCTGTCCCACCGGCAAGACAGACCTACCAGGGGTGGTGGCACAGTGGTATACAGTCGGGAGGGAGTGGCCCTGGGAATCCTCAACATTGACTCCGGACCCCATGAACTCTCATGGTGTCAGGTCAAATATGGGTAAGGAAACATCCTGCTGATTACCACCTAGCGCCCTCCCTCAGCTGATGAATCAATATTCCTTCATGTTAAGCACCACTTTGAAGAAGCACTGAGGGTAGCAAAGGTACAGAATTTACTCTGGGTGGGGGACTTCAAAGGTCATCACCAAGAGTGGCTTGGTAGCACTACTACTGACCGAGCTGGACGAGTCCTGAAGGACATAGCTGCCAGACTGGGCCTGCAGCAGTTGGTGAGAGAACCAACATGAGGGAAAAACCTACTTGACCTCGTCCTCACCAACCTACCTGTCGCAGATGCATTTATCCATAACAGCATTGGTAGGAGTGACCATCGCATAGTCCTTGTGGAGACGAAGTCCAGACTTTACACTGAGGACACCCTCCATTGTGTTGTGTGGCACTACGACTGTGCTAAATGGGATAGATTCAGAACAGATCTAGCAGCTCAAAACTGGGCATCCATGAGGCACTGTGGGCCATCAGCAGCAGCGCTGGCATCTACCCAACAAAGTGGCAAATTGCCCAGGTATGTCCTGTCCACAAAAAGCAGGACAAATCCAAGTCAGCCAATTACCGCCTTATCAGTCTACTCTCAATCATCAGCAAAGTGATGGAAGAGGTCTGCGACAGTGCTTTCAAGCGGCACTTACTTACCAATAACCTGATTGCACAGTGCTCAGGTCCATTTGCAACTCCTCAAATAATGAAGCAGTCTGTGCCCACATGCAGCAAGACCTGGACAACATTTAAGCCTGGGCTGGAAAGTAGCAAGTAACATTTGTGCCACACAAGTGCCAGGCAATGACCACCTCCAACAAGAGAAAGTTTAATCACCTCCCTTGACATTCAATGTCATTACCTTCGTCGAATCCCTACCATCAACATCCAGAGGTCACCATTGACCAGAAACTTAACTGGACCAGCCACATAAATACTGTGGCTACAAGAGCAGGTCAGAGGCTAGGTATTCTGAGGCGAGTGACTCACCTCCTGCCTCCCCAAAACCTTTCCACCATCTACAAGGCACAAGTTAGGAGTGTGATGGAATACTCGCTAAATGCCTGGATGAGTGCAGCTCCAACAACACTCAAAAAACTCAAAAAACCATCCAGGACAAAGCAGCCCATTTGATTGGCACCCCATCCACCAGCTTAAACATTCATTCCCTCCACTGCCAGTGCACCGTGTCTGCAGTGTGTACCATCTACAAGGTGCATGGCAGCAACTCACTCAGGCTTCTTTGACAGCACCTCTCAAACCCACGACATCTACCACCGAGAAGGACAAGGTCAGCAGGTGCATGGGAACACCACCACCTCCAAGTTCCCCTCCAAGTCACTCACCATCCTGACTTGAAAGTATATCGCCGATGCTTCGTTGTCGCTGGGTCAAAATCCTGGAACTCCCTCCCTAACAGCACTGTGGGAGTACCTTCACCACAGGGACTGCAGCGGTTCAAGAAGGCGGCTCACCACCACCTTCTCAAGGGCAATTACAGATGGGCAATAAATGCTGACCTTGCCAGCGACACCCACATCCCGTGAATGAATTTAAAAAAATGCAGTAACATGATATTTGAATTGAGCAAAGTTTAACCAGCAGAAGCAAGAGGAAGCCAAACTGATAAATGAATTTATAATTGTGTTGTACTGCTTCATGGAACATAGTACTGTAGAACTGTGGATTTGCATGAAAAAATGATCCATGACAGGCTAGACGTAGGTCTTTCAGATGCAGAGTTCTTTGAATGACTTTAAATGGACCTTGAGTTAACTTTGAGAAAGCAAAATTGTGTGATAGTGTAAAATGGGTGATAGCGAATTGGCAAGAGACAACATTCCATAATCTTGACAGATATCCCATCGGAATCCACAGTAATGAATTTGGCTACGATGCAAAATTTCCCATAGCATGCACATGTTGCCAATTCACATCTTCTACCATTCATACAGTTTTACTGATGTCCCGTATGTGTCAGCCTTGGCTCAGTGGTAGCACTTTTGCCTCTGATTCAAAATGTTAGGGGTTCATGTCCCACTCCAGAGACTTGAGCACATTGGATATCACTTCAGTGCACTACTGAGGGAGTGTTGCAATGTCCGAGGTGCTGTCTTTTGGATGAGATATTAAACTGCTCTTTCAGGTGGATATAAAGGATCCCATGACATTATTCGAAGAAAAACAGGTGAGCTCTCCCTGGGGGTAATTTTGACTTTGTGCGATAGTGTAAAATGGGTGACAGCGAATTGGCAGCCTGTTTTACATCTCTCCCGATTTTTATATCCATGTGTTCAATTTGGGAAAGGAGGGAAGTTCACCAGAATAATTGAGGAGATAAACGAGTGGCTGGCAGCATGGTGTGAGTACAATGGTGCTACGTTCATGAATAACTGGGAATCTTTCCAGAATGAAAAGGTCTGGTACAGGAGGCAGCACGTAAACCAAGTAGGGACAAAGACTTATGAGGAACATTGAGGCATCAATAGAAAATCATTTAAAGTGGACAGGTTGGAGGAGAGGGAACTGGGAAGAAACAGAATACAAGGCCAATCATAGGATAGAAGGCAGTCAATGGTTAATATGGCTAAATATACCCAGAAATAGACATGTGATCTAGAAGCCAGGAGTAGGCTGACACAGGAGAACACAAGAGGAGACACATTTATATAAAGATGTGTATATGTGAACATGAGGAGCGTCAGAATTAAGATGCTTGAGCTGGAGACTGTTGTGGCAGTAGGGAATTAGGATGTGGTGGGAATATCAGAAAGATGGCTTAATCTAGAGGGTGGAAATGAATATAACACTACAGGGTATAGAGGGGTATAAATCGGTCAATATTGTGCCCGTTTTACCAGAAAGGAAACAGGGGCAAAAATGACTAATTTCTCAGGGCTATGTCCTGTGCTCTAAGGACGCCTGTAAAATGTCCAACGCCATATTGACCTCAGACAATTTTCAGGCATCCGAGGCAGCTGCATATGATAATGAGGGGCTTAACGCCTGTTTTAGGACCCGTCTGGAATATTGGGCTGGACGACTTCTGCTCAGGTTTTCCTGGTGTGGATGCTGCCTAGGAATTGGCCGCCACCGAAAAGGTACGTTTTAATATTTTTTTTAAAAATTCATGGGGAGCCAAGAGGAGCAGGAGTGTTCCTCCCTGTTCCACAACACTCCTGCCAGCTGCTACCAGCCACAATCGGCCTCTCTCCGGCTGCCCTTCCCTCCCCTCCAGGCACTTACCTCAACGAGGCAAATGACCAAAAATTTATCTTCTGAAATGGATGAGCTGCTTGTGGAGGCACGACAGGCGCTGGTAGCCCACCTAAATTATTTCAATGAGGCCCGAGACCCAATTTCGAGCCGGCTTCGGACCGCCCGCTTGGGCCGTGTGCTGCCTGCACAGTACAGATTCTGGCCCTGAAAACGGGCCTAAATTAATTTCTACCCCAGAGTGTTTCGAAAAGACACAGTGGACAAAACATGAAGTGGTGTAGCCCTATAGAAACATAGAAACATAGAATCTAGGAGCAGGAGTAGGCCATTTGGCCCGTCGAGCCTGCTCCGCCATTCAATACGATCATGGCTGATCATCCAAATCCAGTACCCTGTCCCTGCTTTAATCCCCACAGTACACATATCCCACCCTACCCCTGTAACCCCACGTACTTAATTCCCCCTAACATATCCCATCCTATCCCCATAACCCCACATATTTAATCCCCCCTAACACTAAGGGTCAATTTATCATAGCCAAATCAACCTAACCCACACATTTTTGGACTGTGGGAGGAAACCGGAGCACCCGGAGGAAACCCACGCAGACACGGGGAGAATGTGCAAACTCCACACAGACAGTCACCCGAGGTCAGATTCGAACCCGGGTCTCTGGCGCTGTGAGGCACCAGTGCTAACCACTATGCCACCGTGTTGCATATATATCAGAGAACCTGGGAGATAAAAGAATTTGATCCTGCGGGATGTAGAAAGCTATAAAATGAACCACTCTGAATAGACATTTCTAAAGCTGAAAACTCCAATCTATCACTTGAGGCCTTCAGGACAACTTAAGAAAGAGGACAATTTGTTCTATGAAGTGATGGAAGGATATGTTATTTTAATGGGAGACTTCAATCAACCAAATACAAACTGGGAAAACCTATGTGGTTTAGAGTCAGAGTTGGTAGATGTAGTGCATGACCTATATGATCTATTACATCAAAGATCCATGAGAGGCAATGGTGAGCTTAATCTGGTATTCATGAATAGAAGTCATAGCACCTCTGGGGGATAGCGGCCATAGAATGATAAAGTTTTCCATGATCTGCTAGTCAGAAACACGTAAGACCAGGAGCAAAGTACATCATTTTAAAAGAGCTAAATTACAATGAAATGAGGGAACAACTGAAGCAAATAGATTGGGGGATGTTGTTCAGCAACACTTCAGCAGAAGACAAGTGGAATACCTTTAAAGTCTTAATGATCAACATGTAGGAAAAATACATTCCAAAAATCAACAAGCTTAGATTAAACAAACGTGGCCCGAAAGGATTAGTAAACCCGCAACCTCTACCACCTAGAAAGACAAGGGCGGCAGGCACATGGGAACACCACCACCTCCAATTTCCCCTCCAAGTCACACACCATCCTGACTTGGAAGTATATCGCCAATCCTTCATAGTCGTTGGGTCAAAATCCTGGAACTCCCTCCCTAACAGCACTGTGGGAGTACCTTCAGCACACGGACTCCAGCAGTTCAAAAAGGCGGCTCACCACCACCTTCTCAAGGGCAATTAGGGATGGGCAATAAATGCTGGCCTTGCCAGTGACGCCCACATCCCATAAATGAATTTAAAAAAATTATATGAGGGAGAAAGGAATAGAAGGATATGCTGATAGGGTTAGATGAAGCAGAGTGGGAGGAGGCTTGTCTGGAATATAATCACCTGGATGGACCAGTTGGGTCGAATGGCATGTTTCGGAGCTGTAAATTCTATGTAAAGAATATAAAATTAAAAATGAGATAATGTAGAAAAATAGCATGTACACATCCTGCAGAGAGAAGGAGCTCATTAGGATGAATACCAGAAATTTCAGTAACATATTAATAAGGCAATGAGAAAGGCAGAGAGAGACTTGGAAAAAAGCTTACTACCTGAAGCTCAGCAGAACAGTAACTAATTCTTGCAGTACCAAAATAATAAGAGAATGGTCAGAGAAGAGGTGAGAACTATAAAAGATGCAAATGATCTTGAAACTGAGATGAGCACAAAACAGTAAATATTCTGAATGGCTACTTCCTCCAAATATTCACAAGGGACGGCATGAGCAACATGCCCTCTCCAAACAAAATTATCCCCAGTACAATCATGACTTTGCTTTAAATGAGATTGACTCAAAACAAATAAATTGCCAATGGCATCTTGACTTTTCAGCCTAGAAAGGAGGTGACTGAGCAGTGATCCTTAACTGAGACTCTGTCTTCGACGCAAGTGTCCTCAACTCCATCCCGCAGCATGCTACCCGCTACCACCTCAGCACAACCCCAGCCCGGCAAGAGGTTGAAAAGGCCATCTGACAACTGAAGAACAACAAGGCCTCAGGAGCAGATGGAATCCCTGCCAAGGCACGAAAGCATGGCGGAGAAGCACTACTGGCGCGAATTCATGAACTCATTTCTCTTATCTGGAAGGAGGAGAGCATGCCAGGGGATCTCAGAGATGCTGTAATTGCGACCATCTTCAAGAAAGGTGACAAGTCCGATTGCGGTAATTACAGAGGAGTTTCCCTGCTGTCTGCCACTGGGAAAGTCATCGCAAGAATCCTCCTCAATCGCCTTCTCCCAGTGGCTGAAGAGCTCCTCTCAGAGTCGCAATGCGGATTCCGCCCACTAAGGGGCACAATGGACATGATCTTCACCGCGCGTCAATTACAAGAGAAATGCAGGGAACAGCACCAACCATTGTACATGGCCTTCTTTGACCTCACAAAGGCTTTCGACACTATCAACCGTGAGGGATTATGGAGTGTCCTCCTCAAATTCGGCTGCCCTCAAAAGTTTGTCACCATCCTCCGCCTGCTTCACGACAACATGCAAGCCATGATCCTGACCAACGGTTCCACCACAGACCCAATTCACATACGGACCGGGGTCAAGCAAGGCTGTGTCATCGCACCAACGCTCTTCTCGATCTTCCTGGCTGCAATGCTCCATCTCACCCTCAGTAAGCTCCCCGCTGGAGTGGAGCTAATTTAGAGAACAAACGGGAAACTGTTCAACCTCCGTCACCTCCAGTCCAGATCCAAGGTCGTCCCATCCTCTGTTGTCGAATTACAGTATGCAGACAATGCTTGTGTCTGTGCACACTCAGAGGTCGAACTCCAAACCATCGTCAACACTTTCACCGAAGCGTACAAGAGCATGGGCCTTACACTAAACATCCGTAAGAGAAAGATCCTCTACCAACCTGCCCCCGCCACACAGTACTGCCCCCCCAATTATCAAAATCCACGACAAGGCCTTGGACAACGTGGACCACTTTCCATACCTTGGGAGCCTACTGTCAACAAGGGCAGACATCGATGATGAAGTCCAACACCGCCTTCAGTGTGCAGTGCAGCCTTTGGTCACCTGAGGAAGAGAGTTTTTGATGACCAGGACCTCAAACCCGGCACCAAGCTCATGGTCTACAGAGCAGTAGTGATACCCACCCTCCTGTATGCTTCAGAGACATGGACCATTTACAGCAGGCACCTCAAAGCACTGGAGAGGTACCACCAACACTGCCTCCACAAGATCCTGCAAATCCATTGGCAGGATAGGCGCACCAACGTCAGTGTTCTCGCTCAGGCCAACATCCCCAGCATCGAAGCTTTGACCACGCTTTATCAGCTCCGATGGATGGGTCACATCGTTCGCATGCCCGATATGAGACTCCCAAAACAAGCGCTCTACTCGGAGCTCCGACACGGCAAGAGAGCCCCAGGTGGGCAGAGGAAACGCTTCAAAGACACTCTCAAAGCCTCCTTGAAAAAGTGCAACATCCCCACTGACATCTGGGAATCCCTGGCCCAAGACCGCACGAAGTGGAGGAGAAACATCCGGGAAGGCGCCGAACACATCGAGTCTCTTTGCCGGGAGCAAGCGGAAGCCAAGCGCAAGCAGTGGAAGGAGCGCACGTCAACCCAAGCACCCCACCTACCCGCCCCTTCAACCACCATCTGCCCCACCTGTGACAGAGACTGTAGGTCCCGCATTGGACTCATCAGTCACCTGAGAACTAATTTTTAATGTGGAAGCAAGTCATCCTCAGTTCTGAGGGACTGCCTAAGAAGAAGTATGATGGCATTTAGAATCTCAAAGGTATAGAACAATGTAACACAGATTATTACTTTAAATTAAACTGCAGGAGTAGAACTAGGGAACACAAGTTCAAACTAGAGAAAGACACTATTAGGACTGATATCAGGAAATTTTTCTTCACAAAGTGCGATTAAAAACTGTGGAATAAATTTTCAGATGGAGTAGTGGAGACATAAACCTTGGAATCATTTAAGAAGCAATCAAATGCTACAATGGCGGAATGTTAGGGTCTCTTTCTCGATGGATGAACTAATGTGTGTCGAATTATCTTGTGGTCTTGTAAATCAAGCTATGTTGTGCGAAAAGTGTAAAAAGAAACTCATGCTTTCCTAGGAGTAATAGTGGAGCAATATATGGTCAATGAAGCTGTTGTTGAACAAACATCCTGTTAGACTGAAAATCGATACTAGAACAGACGTTACTGGGGTTTTTAATTGCGTTTATCTATAGACAAAAAATAAAATCCCCTGAGATAAGCAGATGAGATTTTGCATAGTTCTGCGTATAATCAGTTAGATGTGCAAGGGACATTTAATAAAACTAAAATGTCAACACAACAGGAAATTTACATTGCCCAAGGATTAAGAGAACAATTGTTAGGATATCCAGTAATCAAGACTCTCAGCCTAATCTCCAAAATTTCCATGATGGACTCTTAAAAATCCAAAATGCAAAACAAAATTTCAGAAGTTATTTCAAAGTCTGGGGAAGCTAGAAGGTGAGTCACCTGTAAAAGTCAAATCATATATTTGACCCTTTGCTCTCATGACTGTGCTGGGTCAAAATCCTGGAACTCCCTACCTAACAGCACTGTGGGAGTACTTTCTCCACATGGACTGCAGCGGTTCAAGAAGACGGCTCACCACCACCTTCTCAAGGGCAATTAGGAATGGGCAATAAATGCTGGCCTTGCCAGTGACGCCCACCTCTCATAAACTAATTTTAAAAATGTTTTTAAAAATGTATCCCATTACGTCTACTGTCCAATGTTAATGACGGACTGACCTGTATGGAGCATATGAGAGCAATAAAGAAGCTGACAGAATAGTGGTGCCTAAGCAAAATGAATAGGTTTGCATTTGTGTTAACCTCATCAAACTGAATGAATGCACTTGTTGGAAAACTTGCCCACCACGTATAGCTAATCAAATGTTAGGGCAGCTTTCGGATGCAAAGTTCTTGTTAAATGCTGTGTTTTCACAAATGATGCTAGTAAATGTACTGCCTTATTAAATACATTTATCACACCACAGCCCATCTGACTAGTTAGAGTTCCTCAAAGAAGTGTGACAACAACAACTGGGGAAAAAGAGGAAGAAGGTGATACCTGTTACTTGTTTCAAAACATACATTGAATCCCGAAACTGGTGTTATCTGATCTGTTATGTCTAAGACTAGTGGGCAGATGCATGACAGTACATTCTCAAGTGGTAAAGATTTTATAATGATGTAATCTATTTTTAACAAAAAATGGAGGTGTGCAGAATTTAAATTCATTTTTTCTAAGGCGATAAGAACTACAAAATCAATTGAAGTTTAATGGTTTGACTTTTTAATAAAGATCCTAATTTTTTAAAAAATAAGTTGAAGCCATTTTGTATTGTGCTATAATATTTAAAAATATGATTTTTGTGTTTACTAGGTGTTTCTCCAGTGTTTTTCCAAATGTACATTACAACAAAAAGCATGAAGTAAGAGTCTTCAGTGATGTCATGTACTCTCAGTGACATCATGTTGCCACAGCAACTCAGGAAGTTATGATGAAAGAATCTACTAAAAAGAACAAATAGCTGCAGTTTCTTGATTTGTTCAGGCAGTTATAGAATATCTCCTTGAGGATGTTGATCTGTAACATATTTGGTCTAATTAAAAGATGAAAAATGTGATGGGTCTTCTGAAACTGGTTTCCAATAACACCAATAAGACAATCTGGATTTTTTCCACTTTCATTTTCCCTTTTGTCGTTATTCCCTTTCACACTACCTCATTATCACCTCTGAAGATAAAGCATCCCATTTTTTTGCTTGCTGGGCAACACAAGACAGGTGACATCACAGTTTTTTGTCACAAGACAGGTGACATCACAGTTTTTTTGTCACAAGACAGGTGACATCACAGTTTTTTGTCACAAGACAGGTGACATCACAGTTTTTTTGTCACAAGACAGGTGACATCACAGTTTTTTGTCACAAGACAGGTGACATCACAGTTTTTTTGTCACAAGACAGGTGACATCACATTTTTTTGATCCATGCAGCACACTCCATCTAGTGGCCTGGATAAAAATTATCAGAACACTTATTCATAGGTTACAATTAGGTGCAATAATTGCCCAAGCATTGAATTCTCATCACACTGCATGGCAGCAATTGCAAAATAAGTAGAATGTTAGATATCAACATATTGAGACCAAGTTCATAAAAGATAATGCTGAAATGAATAAGGTATTGATGAAATCATATATAGAATATTGTTTCTAATTCAATCAACACATTTACAATATGACTTTGAGGTTCTGGAAAGGGCTCAGGTAAGAGCAGCAACTTTGTTGCATCAGTCTTTCCTTATTCCTATAATCTACAGATTTTTTTAAACCCAAGCTTAGATTTTACTTCATCTTTCCTACTCTCTTCAACTCAGTAGTGTCTTGCACTATGGACCCTCGAGGGCTGATTTTAACCCGGAGTGGGAATCAGGCAGGTGATTTGTCAACCCAAGCACCAACCCCGCCCCCCCCCCCCCCCCGCCCCCCCTCACCCCTTGACCTTGGCAGCAGGAGGCCTGGATGATTTTAACTCCTGGGCCTCATCTGTATGCCCCCAATCAGTTGCTCGCTCGAAATGGGTGGGAAGCAGCATCTTGCCAGAGGGCAGGACCGAAAGAATGGTCACCGGCACTTCAGAAAGTTGCAGAGAGGGAGGTTCGGGAGGGTCTCGTGTTCAGGAAGCGGATACTCCGAGTTAAGGGAGGCCTAAACTTTATATCATGGGACTCAAAAACATTCTAAAACCTTAATAAAATAATAAATTTCTATCATGACAAAAATCAAGATAATTGTGAGTTGATTCAAATGATTTAATTGTGAGTTAATAAAAGACTGCCTAGCTGGTAGCCTACCTAGGCTATGACCCATATATATATAGGCTATAAAAAACAAATTTCCTAGCATACTTTCTCAAAACTTCAGACCTTTCCAGCAATTTAAGTTATTTTCTTGAAACCTCTACAAAAAATGTTCTGAACCCACAAAATGGCTGGCAGTCCATCTTTCCATCAGGTTATAATATTACTAGTATAATAAACCACATGGGAATTTGGTACAGTTTCTATAATATGAAAGGTGCATTTGTACTGATGTGATTTGAGATTTTTCTTACGTGTAGTCTGCCAATGGAAAAATACTAGCTATCACTAAACATATACATACTTGGGAAACTTAAGAAAAAGCAACTAGAACTAGACTACTTCCTTTGCAAGCACCCATTCTCTTAATGTCTGCTATTTAGGCAGAGCAATACCCTCAACTTTTCCAGAGCATTTAAGAGTATGGCATCTGGCCTCATTGTGAAGTTGGGTTCTCATGGTATAAGTTGTGAGCTCAAACAGACTGGCATTTGCTATTTATTATCATACTTAAACAAGGGTCTCTGAGTAGTGTACTTGGCCCTCACTGTTTTACAGTGTTGATGATCCCAAAAAAAAGGTCAGGATTGTGAATATCAGAGAGGTGGGCAGATGCCCCCCACCCCCCTGCCCGCAATACCGCCACTCCAAGGAGATTGCAGTCCTGGATATCTTCCAGTCAATCTTCAATTTAGCAGGACTGACAGTACACGTAAAATCTACTACTGTTAAGCAACCACATCTCAAATATTTTTACACTTCAGTACTAACCAGCTTGTTACAACCTATGATTAATTCCAAAGTGTATAAACTGCAAAATCCTGAAACAGAAACATCTGCGTAGGCAGCTGTTTACTTGCTTGCTGTTAGATAGGGAGAATCTTGTTTGAATTATATTATAACACAGAAAAAATACCATTGAATAGATTTATATCTTGCATTACATTTTCACAAGATAAGTTTGGATGAAGAATGATCTCTTCATCCAAACTTATCTGAAGAACGGTCCTTCAAGATCATCAACACTATCATCTTCTTTTCCAGCTGTTTCTTAAATGTGCTCCATGTTCTGGCCTCAACCATCCTTCCTGGAAACCCATTTCATGTTGTTGATCAGCCTCTGTGTAAAGAAATACTTCCTGTTTTCCATCCTAAATGTAGTCTTCATGAGCCAAAACTTATGCCCTCTTGTCTTGCTGCCTTTGGTGCATCTGAATGTATTGTTCCAAGTTTTTTTTATCCCATTCAGTATCATGTATAACTCTGAGGTTTCAATAAGATATTCTTTTGATGCTGAAGAGTCAACAAAAACTTGCATTTATATAGTGCCTTTAATGCATAAAAACATCCCAAGGCGCTTCACAAAGACATAATCAGAAAAATGGGCACCTAGCCACAGAAGGAGATAACAAGAGGGCTTGGTCAATTAGCTAGATATAAGAAGGGTCTTAAAGGAGGAAAGGAAAGTGGAGAGGCAGAGGGCATTTAGGAGGGAATTCCAGAGTGTGGAGACAAGGCTGCAAATAGTGGGGCAAAGCGGGGATGCACAAGAGGCCAGAGTCAGAGGAACAGGGAGTCCTGGAGGGGGAGGGGTAGTTGTAGAGTTGGAGGAGGTTACAGAGATAGAGAGGGGAGGGGACATAAAGGGATTTGACCATGAAAAAGAAAAAATTAAAATGTTGTTTACTGGGGGACTTGGAGCCAATGTAGGTCAGCAAGGACAGGGTGATGAATGAATGGGATGGTTAGCGAGTAATTTTTCAAAACTTTTGCTTCTGAGACCAAAGATCAACCTTATGTTCTTCTGTGGCCCTAGGGCTTAGATGGCCCCCTTATGTTGCAGCAAACTTTACTTTTTGCAGTACTCCAGATGTAGTCTGGAGAGAGCACTGTGCAACTTCAGCATAACCTCTAGGAATTTGAACTCAATTGATTTGGCAATATAGCCCAGCATCCTATCTGCTTTATTTATTGCTGCCTCAGACTCTTTACGTATGGTGAACAATCAGTCAACTAATACTGCTAGGTCTTGTTCAACTTCCCCCTTGATGAGTTCTATTCCAACCAAAGAGTACACATACCTCTTAGTTTTGCTTTTGACATGCAGTATCTTGAATTTGGCTGTATTGAACTTAATTTGCCACTGATCATCCCAGGCGCAAACCCTGTCCAGCTTTTTATGTAAGGCTTGGCTACTTCCTCTAAGTCCACAGCTCACCCTCCTCAGTTTGGTGTCTTCTGTAAATTCAACTGCCTTGTAATCATACCATGACTCCATATTATTTATGTATATAAGGAATTGAAGGGATCCCAGAATGGACTCTTATGGAATTCTACTCAATGTATCCCCCCAGCACCACCACCATTGCAACCTAGCTCTCCTTATAAGTGCCTATTGCTTCCTTTCCTCTGGCCAGTTATCTTTCATGCCCATGTCTTACCCTCGATATTTAATTTTTAAAGGAGTCTTGAGGGGCTTTAACTCTTGAAAGATACAAAAGGTGGAAAGGTAGTTAGGGAGGGAAGGGGGAAAGGTGGGAAGGAGGGAAGAAAAAAATACTAAATTGTAGCTTTAGAATTTGCCAGTGATATGGAGGCAATAATTCAAGGTAATAAAATTATATTTGTATCCGGTAAAAGATTTTACACTCTCTGGCTAGTCTTGGATGATTATTTGGCATTATGCATTCAGTGTGTTCCCATGAACAAGAAAATTGCTTCCAATGCAACTCCTTAATTTAAAATCTTCTCTACTGCTTTTATTGAATGACTTCTGTTTAAAATGTACATCATTCACAGTGTTGTGATTTACTAAGGAATCATTAAGGCATTAATCACATTTTCAACAATTGTTAACACTGTGTTCTGCTGTTTGTTAATCCTGCTCATTTTTCATTATTTTCAATGTCTTTGTTATGTTTTTCTATTATTATGAACTTGTATATCAATGATGTTTTAACAGATTGTTTCAAGATGGTTCCTTAATAAGCACTTCTCCTAAGCAACTCACAATGGCCATCCTTTGCCCTTTCCCACCCAATCTCCTCTCCTCCACTGCTTAAGATAACCTTACCCCTAAGAGTGGATGAATTTTATCCCAAACTACAAGTTCAAGTTACAACTGGGACATCTCTCTCATAATCTTTGACATACCCATACAACCTGAACTCCCTCTGTCTCCATTTGCATGTGCATTTTGGCTGCCACACCAGACCAGGGCCCATTACTTCTACCTCCATTTTCTTTCTTCTCTTGACCCTTCTTGGGCCCTTCTCACCTAGCCCCTCCCCTTCCTCTCACCCAGTCATGACAGTTTCCATTTCTCCCCACCCGGGTACTTTGCCAACCCTAATCCTTACTCCAACCCATCAATACTGCTCTGCCTTCCTACTCTTCTGCCACCATCCTGGGCATGAATCCCCTTGTATCCAATGAGTTTCCGCATGTGTCAAACATCTGGCTAATCAAAAATTAACAGTGGGCTAGAGATTCTGGCAGTGCCATTGCATTTCCAGAAGTAAGGCAGGACAGGGCCTTCAGCTGTTATATCATAGCAGCTCTGACCTGGCTGTAAATCACAGGGTCAGTAATTTAAACAAGAGGTGTGCAGTCTGTGCAAATTCAGTTTCCAATGCAGTTATGAAAGGGGTAGGGAGAAGAAAAATAATTGAAGAAGCAGGAGAAACATACCCAGTGGCTCATAAATAGTTGGAATACTGGAGGGCAGAGATGGAAAATCACTGTGGCTGAGGCAGAGGCCTTGTGCAGCAGCAGGATGTAAAACCTGCTGTTGCTTAAAGGGGCAATGGTAGCACTAGAAGAAGGAAGACAGCTGAAGCTTAATGATGGCAGGACTGTACTCTGAACCACTGATCGCTGCTCGCATCACTATTTCACCTGCTACCTACAAAGGCACCTTCACTCCCAGAGAGCCATACACGAGGAAGCCTCTCTGACTACAACTGTCCTGGAGACAGAAAATATAATAAAAAATAGTCCGCATGGATTCCAAAAGACTAAGTCATTCTTAACTCACCTGATTGAATTCTTTGAAGAGGTAACAGATAGAGTAGAAAAGGGTAATGTAGTAGATGTCACATACTTGGATTTTCAAAATGATTTCGGTAGGGTCATGACAAAGGTTAGGGCATGTGGAGTCAGGGGACAAATAGTTGAATGGATAGCAAATTGGCTAAAAATTGAAAGCAGAGAGTAAGGGTAAAGGGTAGTTATTCAGATTGGAGGAAGGTAGAAAGCGGTGTTCTACACATATCCGTGATGGAACAACTGTTATTCATAACTTACATTAAAGATTTGGACTTAGGAATAAGTAACTCAATATCAAAATTTGCAGATGATACCAAACTTGGGGGTATAACTAGCACTGAGGAAGAATGCAATATAATACAAGGAGACATTAGAAAACTTGCAAACGAGCAGTTAAGTGGCAAATTAAATTTAATATAAATAAATATGAGGTGATGCACTTTGGTAGGAGAAATAGAACCAGCACTTATACCTTAGAAAATAAGAAACTGAATGGTTGGTGTAGAAAAGCAAAGCTGGGCTACAGGTGAAAAAAAATCATTAAAAGCAGCATTGAAGGTCAGCAACGCAATTAAAAATGCTAACAAACCCAGGTATTTATTTCTAGGAGTATAGAATTCAAAAGTAGTGAAGTTATGTTAAACTTGAGATAGAGGATCAGCCATGCTCATATTGAATGGCGGAGCAGGCTCGAAGGGCCGAATGGCCTACTCCTGCTCCTATTTTTCTATGTTTGTATAGAATCCTGGTCAGGTCGCACTTACAGTACTGTGCACAGTTCCAGTCTCGATACTATAAAAAGGATGTAGAAGTGCTGGAGAAAGTGCAATAAAGATTTATGAGGATGGTACCAGAACTAAGAGATTACAGCGATTGAGAAAGATTGAACAAGTTGGGACTTTTATCTTTAGAAAAGAGAAGACTTAGAGGAGATCTAATAGAAGTCTTTAAAATTATGAATGAGTCAGACAGGGTAGATGTGGAGAGAATGTTTCCATTTGTGGGAGAATCCAAAACTAGGGGCCATATATAGCCTTAAATGTCAACCTGTTATTACAAGAGACCCTGCCCAAATGTCACTGCTGCGATCATACCTACTGTTCTTTTCTTCTCTCTTACAGGAGAAGGTGGGCCGTAATGCTTATAAATCTAAAGCCACCGCTGGTAGCCTCTCTGACATTAAACCTCTGACCTTACGAGGAGGAAGCACTGGAGATCCTGGGAAACTAAGTAGTTGCACCTGTTGGGGAGGGACGGAGAAGTAGGAAGGCCAGTGGCAGCTGCAGGTTTATCTGGACTATCTGCAACTTGCCTGTATAATGGTTTGGGAGCAAAAACGCACTTGCAAGAAACATGATCAGGCACCTTCAAAAGCTATAGAGGAACTGTCATTGTAGCTGTCTAATATTATAACATCCCTTCATTTTCTTTACTTCTTGATAATCCAAAGCAAGGCAATCAACCTCTTCCCTATCAACCCTATCAACATCAACACTGCCATTCACCCTTTCTCTCACACTCTCAAGCCCAGAGAAATCCAGTTCTGATGGGAGGGTTTCACTAGGTGAGACACAACAAACGAGGGGTGTTGGAAGAGTTAGAGGTGACAGTGGGAACTAACAGTTTGAGTGGAGGCTACACAGGAGGTAAGCTCCTGGCTCTACAGCCTGCAGAATCCGTTCTCAAGGGTCCTGCTCTATAAAGCAGGATACTGGAACATGCTCCCCATTAGCTCCTCAGACTGGAGGTGGGAAATCGGGCAGGGTGGCTGGTTGTGAGGGCCTGCATCTTAAAGGGGCAGGGTTTTAGTGTCAGAAGTAAAAAGAAGCAGGACTTTGGAGGAGCAAGCAACACATGTGCAGAATCTACAGCAGCAAATGCATCTGAAGAAAGGGCGCGTGCCATCAAATTTCTAGGTCCTTACATCTGAAAGCCTTTAAGGTGCAAAATCTACAAGCAACTGCCATGAAAATGTTTTCTAAAGCTTCATCCTGCTTTCATGACTGCAGCTCAGAATCCCATTAATTATCACTGGAAATGGCCACCTCCTAACTTGTAATGCCCACTGGCGGTAGTCAAGACGAAAATGGTATCAGCATCTTAACCGCATCATTTGATCTGGATTGACATATATGTATGAGCCTATCGCTTATTCCCAATGGAAGCTCCAGCTGCCATGATAGTGGTCCGCTCAAAAATCGAGATGGACGGTAACACCAGTTGATTTTGGTCCAGTTTTAATCCCAGATTTCCCTCTATGCCTTCATACTGAACCATTGTCTACTTAAACAGATGTCTTCTGATTTATTCTTGAGGGAACGGTGTTGGTTGAAAGGTACTTCCTATTTAGTTGTCGTCTCCTTTCTTCCTAACATCGCTCGTCTCCGTGAAGGGATAATTACAAATTCTAGCCCTTTCGGACTACCCCAGATCAGGCGTATTCCCCAGACATTCATCTTCAACTAAAGTTAAAGATAGCTGAATTCTATAAGATGCTTAATTGGGTCTAAAGGTCAGACTACCTTTCCCTAAAGGAAAGGAATGACGTGAAGATGTTACTGTCTTCCGGATAGCACTTTTAATAAGTTTAACTAGACTGTAACCTTCCGGATATTATGAGGGTCCGGAATACCCCCCAGAATTCTGCTACGCCTTTGAGTATACAGAAATTGAGTTCGCGAGTTTATACAGAAATACTCTGTGAGACAATTCTAAAAATATATAGATTTATTAAAGAACCGACATTCAGTTAACAGCTGATAAGTCAATTGTGACTTTAATAGTTCAAAATACAAATAGCTTACATTTTCTTATTCTCAGAGATCCTTATTCTCAAATCTTAACTTCATTACATTTCCACACTTCTACTTATTTCTTAATCCAGAATATCCACCAAAATCAAATACCTTGATTACCCGAGACTCAGAGTTGTAAACTTACAGAGTGTGCCTGTGAAGTTGAGAAATGCTTGCCCTTCCAGCGACTTCTGACTTTTCATCTGAAAGGCTCTTATTTTTATACTCTTTTTTAGTGGTATTTTCTTTGAAGTATTCTGCTGATGTAAGCTAATTGTCTCTAGTGATACTCTATTGAATTGTTTTCTATTCTTACTGTTGTTTCAACTGTTGCAACCAGACTTGTGTCTCTACCTTTAGGTGTTTCAAAAACTTATAATTTGTATGGTTATTATCGATTTATCTATTTGATGCCATTCTTAGGAAGTCTTGAATCAAATATTGAATTTCTAATATCACTTAACTACTTGTAAGCCAGACGTCGTGTCTCCTAACTATTCCATTTTCAATACAAACACAATGTAATTGCTTGGTGTCATCTGTTGATATTATATTTTCAAAGCCTTCCTATTTGTACCTTTTACAACTTGTAAACACTTCATCTAGGGTGTTCCATGCATTTCTTATTTACTTCAATTAGTTGTATTAAGAATCATGTCTCCTGTTTCTAAGTTTAACATAAAACTATTTTACGGCAGCTATTTCTTCTACTTGATGTCATTTTTTCAAAGGCACTTGTTTTTTTTAATGTTCTGTGCACCTGTTCGACGTGTTAGATTTTGACACTTTACTTGGGTCATTCCATTGTGTTGGTTCCAATGTTCAGACATAGAGGAACCTACAGCCTGCTGTTTCAATAGGGCCAAGTCTTTGTATTTACAAACATTTCCCATTTCAAAGCTTGTGATGTTTACAACTTTGTTAACAACTGATCTTTATCTCAGAAGCCTGTATTTCTGTTTTACGGCTTGTGTCGTTGAGGCTTTTAGATTTTTAACCCCAGTTTGTCATGTTTTAATATTATCAAATCTGTTTATAGGATGATGTATTTCTTGGACTATGTGAGAAGTCGCACAACACCAGGTTATAGTCCAACAGCTTTATTTGAAATCACAAGCTTTCGGAGCGCTGCTCCTTCATCCTGACGAAGGAGCAGCGCTCCGATTGCTTGTGATTTCAAATAAAGCTGTTGGACTATAACCTGGTGTTGTGCGACTTCTCACATTTGTCCACCCCAGTCCAACACCGGCATCTCCACTTCTTGGACTATGGCTATTTCCTTCACATCCGCTCCTACCTCAGCTCATCTGCTGCTGAAACCCTCAGGGGGTGAAATTGGGTATCGCCCCGTTTGGGGCGCTAACTTCTGAAATTTTGAAAATTTAGCGCCAGGCGCTAAGGATTCTGAACTTCTACTAAATTGGGTGTTAGTGCCCCAGGAAGGAAGTGGGGTGCTAAATCAAGCGCTAATGACCTCAGTGGGGCGCTAATGGGGTGCTACCAGCAGAGTGCTAATGAATTTCAGGTGCAATGCATTCAGCAATAATCCTTCACATGAGTTCCTTCCAGCTCTTAAAGGGAAGGTTGCAACATTGTGCAGATGCTCATTTCCAGCATTGCTGGCTTTGAGGTGACCTGCGAGCAAGTGAATCCCCTGATGGCTATGGCTGGTCCCACTCCCAGGTAGAGAGCTCGTCGGTTCACAGACGTGGCATTGGAGGCATTGATCGCTGGAGTGGAGCGAAGGAGGGCAGTGCTGTTCCTGGCCACTGGAAGGAGGTCATCGCCTCAGGTGTTTCGGGCAATGTGGAGGGAAGTGGCCCAGGAGTTCTCGGCCAGTAGTGTGGTGGAACGCAGCCTGACACAGTGCCGCAAGAAATTCAACAACCTCAGTCGGGTGGTCAAGGTGAGTACATGCTTCAACAGCTCCTGCATACCAGCATCTGAACTTCAGTCAGTGCAAACTGCGCAAAGAACCACACCGCCACCACTCACCCACCAAACATCTTCACCTACTCAAACACACATCCACATCTAGCCTTGCCTACAATCACAGCTATTCAAAGACGGCAGGCATATCTCCCAAACACATAGCTGGACTCTGACTGAAACACATTTGTTTCTCTTGCAGGCTAAGATGACCCACAATAGGAGGGAGCAGCAGAGAACAGGTGGGGGTGATGCGCAGCTCCAGCAGCACTCAGACCTTGAGGAGCGAGTGCTGCGACTCATTGGGCAGCAGGTGGTGGGCGCCATGGCCGTCGGTGACGTCGACCCCCTTGGGGACAAAAACGGTATGTTCATCCCCTTGCCTTCTCTCATCACACTTCCCCCTCACACCACAAACCTTTCTCACTTTCCACCTCCTGAGAATGTCTGCATTCCTTACTCCATTCCTGCCCCCCTGCCCTCACCTTAACGCAAGTGTTATGCCTTTATGCTTTCAGATAATCAGCAACCAGATGACCAGCCTATCCCTGAGTCCCCCACTGAGAATGAGGAAGGAGAAGAGGAGGAGGAGCAAAGCACCGCGACACTGCATCTCTCACCTGCAGGCACCACCTCAGATACTGGCACTACGTGATCTTTAGAGGCATGTTTACTAGAGGGGTCTGCACTGGGTGATGCACCGGGGACGAGTGGGCTGCAGCAAGGCCAGGGGAAAAGGGTAGCATGGGAGCCAGCTCCCCAGAGGTCGAGTTCGCGTGCGAGTTCTGCAGCACAGGACTCAGATGAGGACCTCGATGGGTAGGCGTTCACAAGAAGAGTGATGGCCATTAACACCGAGTTGATAGGTGCAATGGAAAGGGTGCCCGAGAGCCTCTCGGCAATGTAAGGAGCGTGGAGATGTTCGCCTCCAACATTGGACAAAGCTCTGCGCACACCATGGAGCCCATCATTTCCACTGTTCAGAGGATAGTGGACTCCCAGAGAGACCGTGCGGATCCAGACCATATGGCGCGTGTCATGGGCGATGTGGCAGCTTCCATTGCAGCACAGGCGGAAGCAACGCAACGTCTTGTGCTGTAATGCAGTCAATGGTTGATGCCATCCAGTCTCAGACTGCACTCATGCAGTCTCAGCTTGATGCCACAAAAGCTCTGACTACTGCCATTGTCGCTGGCTCTACCACAGTCTACCAGGGATCTCGCGGTGTCGCAGCAGGCCAGCAATTTGTGCTCCAGCAGATTGGTAGGGATGCTGAGGTGCTGCCCCGTGGGAGTGGGTCAGTGGAGCAGGATGACAGCATTCCTGATCCCACCACTGCCACTCCGCCATTGCTTGTCACTGCCTGTCATCCAGCCAGCCCAGACTGCCGCTGCCCAGCCTGAGGTGATGCAGTGTACAACTGGGCCTTCCTGCAAGGCCATCTGTAGTCTCTGGCACCAACACTCAGCAGCCTTCTACCAGCCCTGCTGCAGCCACTGGGGAGACACTACGTAGGAGCACTAGATTAGGAAAGGGGATTGTAAAGAGTGGAGGCAAGAGTTTGCACAAGGGTGAGTAGTCAATATTGTTGTTGTATATATGTGGTAAATGATTTTTGATAAATTTATTACTGGCATGTTGCAGATTTGGTGCTGTGTCCAATTTCAGTTTTGGGTATGGAATCACAAAGTGATGGAATGATGGCGACGTGCTCAGCAACCGGAAAGAGGACTTGAAGTCACTGGAAACAAAGTCTGATGAGGCGGTCATGGACCGACCTTGCAGAACGCCGATTGAGTGGCTGCCTCCTCCGTCGCAGCTGTTCATCCTCCTGTTCCAACTGCTCCTCTTCTTCCTCCTCCTCATGCTCCTCCTCCTTGTCCTCCTCCTCCTCCCCCTGAGGTAGTGGATTTATGCCTGGTGGCAATGGCTGCATCCTCATAATGGCCTAGTTGTGCAGCATGCAGCAGACGATGACGAAAATTGACACCCGCTCAGCCGAGTACTGGAGGGCTCCTCCCGAGCGGTCAAAGCAGTGGAACCATTGCTTGAGCACTCTGATGGTCTGCTCAATGATGTTCCTGGTGGCAGCATGGCTCTCATTATGTGAGTGCTGGCCAGGAGTGTTGGGGTTGTGGAGGGGTGTCATGAGCCAGGTGGAGAGCGGATACCCCTTGTCTCCCAGCAACCAGCCGCAAGCTTGATGTGGTGGTTGGAAGAGTGCTGGCACACCAGTCTGGCGCAGGATGAAGGCATCGTGGCTGCTGCCAGGATAGTAGGCATTGACGGTCAGGATTCACCGTGTGTGGTCTCACACCAACTGCACATTAAGTGAGTGGTAGCCTTTGTGGTTATGGAATACCTCAGGATTGTTATGAGGTGACTGCAAAGCAACATAGGCGCAGTCAATGGCGCCCTGCACCATGGGGAAGCCACTATCCTGGCAAAGCCACATGCACGCTCGTGCTGCTTCTCTCTGGTCAAGGGGAAGGACATGTAGTCCCTTCTCCTTCTGTAGAGAGCATCTGTGACCTGGCAGATGGAACAAAGGATGGCAAACTGGGAGATGTTGGAGATTTTGCCTGTCGCACACTGGAATGATCCGCTGGCATAGAAATTAATAGCGACGGTGACCTTGACTACCACTGAGAGAACCATGGTGGCCCTGATCTCAGGCTCGAGGTCTGGCTGCAGGCGGTGGCAGAGCTCTGTGACCACGTCCTTGCTGAAGTGAAGCCTTCTAACACACTGGTCCCCAGTAAAATTCATGTATGAGAACTGCTGCCGGAATACCCTGGGTGGGTAAGGCCTCCTGTTGAGAGCCCTGTTGGCCCTCCTACCTCTGACCAAATTTTGTACTCTTTCTCTGTGCCTCAGTTGCCTCAGACGTTGACGCTGGAGTGTGAGATCCAGTACCAGTATAGCCCCCATGAAAGGATCCAAATATTTCACTTTTAAATCTCTCTCAATGAAACTGAAGAATCTTTATGTGCCAGAACACTTGTTAAAATGCAAAACGCTCAAATCGGTGAAAAGGCCTCTTTGCCTGTGTGAAACTAACAACGCAGTATTGTCCTAGCTATGCCTGCCTTTTTGTGGGATATGTGGAACACTCTTTGGTCCAGTCCTACTCAGGTCCCCTCCCTCACCTCTTTTTCCGATACATTGATGACTGTATCGGTGGCGTTTCCTGCTCTCGCCCTGAACTAGATAATTTCATTCACTTTGCTTCCAATTTCCACCCTTCCCTAACCTTCACATGGTCCATCTCCGACACTTCCCTTCCCTTCCTCGACTTCTCCGTCTCCATCTATGGGGATAGGTTATTGACAAACATTCACTACAAGCCCACTGACTCCCACAGCTACCTGGACTACACTGCCTCCCACCCCGCTTCCTGTAAGGACTCTATTCCATTCTCCCAGTTTCTCCGTCTCCGCCGCATCTGCTCTGACGATGCCACCTTCCATACCAGTGCTTCCGACATGTCTTCCTTTTTCCTCAACCAAGGATTCCCCTCCACTGTGGTTGACACGGCCCTTGACCATGTCCGTTCTATCTCCCGCACTTCTGCCCTCACCCCGGCCCTTCCCTCCCGCAACCACGATAGAGTTCCCCTTGTCCTCACCTTTCACCCCACCAGCCTCTACATTCAACGGATCATCCTCCGCCATTTCCGCCACCTCCAGCGTGATCCCACACCAAAGACATCTTCCCCTCACCTCCCCTTTCAGCATTCCGAAGGGACCGCTCCCTCCGCGACACCCTGGTCCACTCCTCTATCACCTCCAACACCCCTTCACCTTCGCCCGGCACCTTCCCGTGCAAGCGCAGGAGATGCAACACCTGCCCTTATACCTCCCCCCTTCCCACTGTCCAGGGCCCCAAACACCCCTTCCAGGTGAAACAGCGATTTACTTGTACTTCTTGGAATTTAGTATATTGTATTCGCTGCTCACGATGTGGTCTCCTCTACATTGGGGAGACCAAACGCAGATTGGGTGACCGCTTTGCGGAACACCTCCGTTCAGTCTGTAAGGGGGACCCCGAGCTTCCGGTCGCCTGTCACTTTAATTCTCCGCTCCACTCCCACTCAGACCTCACCGTCCTCGGCCTCTTGCATTGTTCCACTGAAGCTCAGCGTAAGCTCGAGGAACAGCACCTCATCTTTCGCTTAGGCACTTTACAGCCTTCTGGACTCAACATAGAGTTCAACAATTTCAGATCATAACCTCGGCCCCTATCATATATATATTTTTCATCCACACTTTTTGTTTGTGTCTTTTTTTCTTCTCTCCCACATGGCAGCTGTCTTTCATTCTGCCAGCGCAATTTACACTTCATCCAGAACCATCCTTTGTTTCTTAACCTGTCCCATTACCATCTCCTTTTGCCTTGAATATCTCTTAATGTCTCTTAACCTCTCCTGCCTTCTATCCTATCACAGACCTTCCCTTTTGTTCTTTCATCCCCTCCCCCCTTTCCTAGCCCCTACACTTGCTTAAAAATCTGTTCCATTTCCTGCTTTTTTCCAGTTCTGATGAAAGGTCATCGACCTGAAACGTTAACTCTGTTTCTCTCTTCACAAATGCTGCCTGACCTGCTGAGTATCTCCAGCATTTTCTGTTTTTATTAACGCAGTATTGTTGGCTGACGAAAACTAAACCGGATGTGGACGCCTTTAAATAGTGCTCCTCCAGGGTACATTCAACGGAAAGCCGCCTCCTCTACCTGTCGTTGTTAATGGCAGGCGCACAAGCAGGGGCCGAGAGGAAATTTTTCATCCGGGGCGCTACCGTGGCACTGCGCACGACAATGACGTCGCGATCTCCGGGCGCAGGAGATTGGGGTGCAACATCATACCGCCGCTACAAAACCCCCCGCCCCACCCGGAGGGTTTAACGGGAGGCGCAAAGGAGCCCAATTTCTAGCTGTCAGTCTTTGACTGTAATATACTTGGGTAGAACAAATGAAGGACAGAGACACGATGAGTTGCTAGTCTATGTGCTTATTTATTAGGTCAGAGTGAACTGAGCATGCTCATACCAAACCATGTGATAATACATTACTCTGCTTTCTCCCTTTAAAAAAATGTATGTATTCCCCTCTCAAATACAACAAAACTATGGTCCCACCTTTCCCAGCATTACATGTATCATGTAACAAAAACTCCTGGCTTTTTTTCTTTTAAATGAGCTACAAATCCAGTTTAATAACAGGTTTGCGGACCCCTCCTGATTTCCTTACAGAAGGTTTTGGTGTTGAACTAATTTTCGGGCTGTTTTGTTTTGGTTCCGAACTCAAAGATGATCCTGTTTCTGTCTCAGACTTGTTTGAACCTATATATTTCACTTCAATCCACTTTGAGTGACTATCTACAAGTACCAGGAAATAATCATTTGCTTTCTCACAGAAGTCTACATGTACTCTCTGTAAAGGTCTACTTGGCCATGACCAGGGTTGTAGTGGAGTTTTGGGTGTTTTTTCCCGCAATTTTGGGAAACGCTGCATTTGCTGACAAGTGATTCAAGATCACTGTCCAATCTAGGCCAGTAAACAAAGCTTCTTGCAATTGAATTCATACTGACAATCCCTGGATGTTAAGTAGGAAGTTCGGCCAGAATTCTATTTCTCAAAGAAGTAGGTACTACCACTTTGTTTCCCCACTTGATACAACCTTGCTCACAAGACAATTCAGTACGAGTTATGGAATGGTTTCAATTCTATGTCCAGACACTGATCACTCCATCCATTCAAGGTGTTTTCATACACTCTTTTCAGTACTGAGTCCTTTTGAGTTCCTCTGCAATCTCAGTTGCATTCATGGGAAAGTATTTGTCAACTGCACTTAGCGTGAAACTCGTACCTTCACTCACAATACACGAGTCCTCATGTGGCAACCTGGACAAGGCAGCTGCAATTGTGTTTTGCTTTGAAGTGCGATATTCAATCGTGTAGTCATATTGTGACAACAACACTGTCCAACGTTACATTCTTGATGAGGCCATTGCAGGGATGGTAGATTTGGGCTCCAATATTGTTAGGAGCGGTTTGTAATCGGTTATCAGGGTAAACTTTCTGCCGATCAGGAACTGTTGGAATTTCTTGATTCCAAACACTATGGCGAGTGCTTCCTTTTCAATTTGCACGTAGTTTCTTTCGCTCTTTGTGAGGGTTCGCGATGCAAACATGATTGGTTTCTCTTGGCAGTCACTTATTACATGGCTCATGACAGCTCCCACACCATAGCTGGAAGCATCACACGTTAACTTAAGCGCACGCTCTGTGTCGTAGTGCACAAGTAGAGCATCATTGGAGAGACTTCTCTTAAAAGCGCTGTAAGCTTTCTGTTGCGCGACATCCGTCTTGAGGAGCTCATGCAATGGAGCTAATATGGTCACTAACTCAGGTAAGAATATGCATAGTACTGGACCATTCCAAGGAAAGATCTTAACTCAGACACATTCTGTGGCTTTGGAGCATTGATGACAGCATCAACCTTTTTCTTAACTGGTTGCAAGCAATTTGCATCAACTTTCAAACCAAGGTACACAACCTTGGGCTACACAAAAGCACATTTGCCCCTCTTCAATTTGACATTGTGGGCATTCGGGACAGTATCCTAGAACAATATGTCATGGAACCAACCAGTGAACAGGCTATTTTAGATCTTGTATTGTGTAATGAGACAGGGTTAATTAGCAATCTCATAGTAAAGGATCCTCTGGGGCAAAGTGATCATAATATGATAGAATTTCACGTTCATTTTGAAGGTGACTTGCCTAAGTCCGAAACTAGAGTCTTAAACTTAAATAAAGCCAATTACATAGGTATGAGGGGCGAGTTGGCTAAGGTAGATTGGAAAAATAGATTAAAAGGTATGGTGGTAGATAAGCAGTGGCTAGCATTTAAAGAAATATTTCATAATTCTCAACAAAAATACATTCCATTGAGAAACAAAAACTCCACGGGAAAAGTGATCCAACCGTGGCTAACTAAAGAAGTTAAGGATAGCATTAGATTGAAAGAAGAAGCTTATAATGTTGCAAAGAATAATAATAAGCCTGAGGATTGGGAGAGTTTCAGAAACCAGCAAAGGTTGACCAAAAAATTGATAAAAAGGGAAAAAATAGAATATGAGAGAAAACTAGCAAGAAATATAAAAGCAGATTGTAAGAGCTTCTACAAGTATGTAAAAAGGAAGAGAGTAGCAAAAGTAAATGTTGGTCCCTTAGAGGTTGAGACAAGAGAAATTATTATGAGGAATAAGGAAATGGCAGAAACGTTAAACAAATATTTTGTATCTGTCTTCACAGTAGAAGATACAAAAAGCATACCAAAAATGATGGGAAACCAAAGGTCTAATGAGGGTGAGGAACTTAATGTAATTAATATAAGTAGAGAAAAAGTACTAGAGAAACTAATGGGACTAAAAGCTGACAAATCCCCATGACCTGATGGCCTACATCCTAGGGTTCTAAAAAAGGTGGCTGAAGAGATAGTGGATGCATTGGTTTTGATCTTCCAAAATTCCCTAGATTCTAGAATGGTTCCAGTGGATTGGAAGGTCGCAAATATAACACTGCTTCACATAGAAAAAGGGTTAAAATCACAAAGGCCTTTCAAAATGGCATTATAGAGGCAATTTAGTGCTTGTTAAGGGCCTTAACAGCCTAATCCACCTCTTAGAGGCGGGACGGAGTCGGGACCAGCAGACACGATTTAATGAAAATTGCGTGGAGGCAGGCTTGTGCCCGCCCGCCAGTTTTCGCAATTTTAACCCCCCACACGCCTCCAAACCCACCTCCACGGGTCAATGAAAATCTAGACCTTTGAGTATATTCAAGGCTGAGATAGATAGATTTTTGGACTCTAGGGGAATCAAGGGATATGGAGATCGGGCAAGAAAGTAGAGTTGGGGTCGATGATCAGCCATGATCTTATTGAATGGCAGAGCAGGCTCGAGGGGCCGTATGCCCTACTCCTGCTCTTATTTCTTATGTTCTTATGTTCATTCAACCTTTGAATCACTATATCTAACACTTCTAGATTTTCTTTCTCGCTGCTTGTTGCGATCAGCACATTGTCTCGATTGCATAAGTAATTTGGCACTCCTTGCAAAATCTTATCCATCGTAGCCTGGAAAATATTGGGGCAGGACTTTACACCATACGGCAGCTTGGTGTATGAGTACAGTCCCTTGTGTGTGTTGATGGTGAGATATTGTTGACTCTCTTTATCAACAATCAGCTGAGCGTAAGTATGCAACAGGTCAAGCTTGGAGAAAACCTTTGACCCAGAGAGTGCTGCATACAAATCTTGCAATGTAGGTAACGGGTACTGCTCATCGTCAACTGCTTGGTTGAGAGTAACTTTGTAGTCACCGCACAAGCGTACAGTTTTGTCTGCTTTGGGCACTGCCACAATTGGGGAAGCCCATTCACTTTTGTCGATTTTTACTAACACTCCGTTCACTCTGAGCTTCGCTAGCTCTTCCTCCACCTGACTTTTCAACGCATAGACAACCGGCCTTGCCTTACAATAGACAGGCTTCGTGTTGGACTTGATGCAGATATGCGGGTCATACCCAGTGATGCCCTCATAACCGTCTGTGAACATGCTTTTGTACTTGTTCAGCATTGTGTTGAGTCGCTTCTTTGAAGCATCTACACGGAAGACGTTTTTCCAGTCTAGTTTTAACTTTCTCAACCAGTCTTTGCCCTTGAGAGTTGGCCTGTTGTTGTAGCTCGCTTCAATAATAGGCAGCTTTACTGACTGGCCATTGTGTTGAACTGTACATTCCATTTGTCCACGTGTCTCTAGGATTTCTCTGGAGTAGGTTTTTAACTCTACGGTAGTCTTTGTAAGTGGTACTTAAGAACATAAGAACATAAGAAATAGGAGCAGGAGTAGGCCATTCGGCCCTTCGAACCTGCTCTGCCATTCAATGAGATCATGGCTGATCTTCTACCTCAACTCCATTCACCGGCCCTATCGTCATATCCCTTGATGCCCTTACTAGTCAGAAATCTATCGACTTCTGTTTTGAATATACCCAATGACTGAGCCTCCACAGCCCTCTGGGGTAGAGAATTCCAAAGATTCACCACCCTCTGTGTGAAGAAATTTCTTCTCATCTCAGTCCTGAATGGCCTACCCTTTATCTTGAGGCTGTGGCCCCTGGTTCTAGATTCCCCAGCCAAGGGAAACATTCTCCCAGCATCCACCCTATTAAGCCCTGTAATAATTTTGTATGCTTCAATGAGATCCCCTTTCATTCTTCTGAATTCAAGAGAATACAGGCCTAGTTTACTCAATCTCTTCTCATACGACAGTCCCGCCATCCCAGGAATCAATCTCGTGAACCTTCGTTGCACTCCCTCTATGGCAAGTATATCCTTCCTTAGGTAAGGAGACCAAAATTGTACACAGTACTCCAGGTGTGGTCTCACCAACACCCTATATAATTAGAGTAAGACTTCTTTACTCCTGTACTCAAATCCTCTTGTAATGAAGGCCAGCATACCATTTGCCTTCCTAATGGCTTGCTGCACCTGCACATTCACTTCCAGTGACTCATGTACAAGGACACCCAGGTCCCTTTGAGCATCTGCATTCCCCAATCTATCACCATTTAGGAAATACTCTGCCTTTCTGTTTTTTCTACCAAAGTGGATAACTTCACATTTATCCACATTATATTCCATCTGCCATGTTCTCGCCCACTCACTGAGCCTGTCAAGATCCCCTTGAAGCCTCTTCACATCCTCTTCGCAACTGACACTGCCACCTAGCTTTGTATCATCAGCAAATTTGCAAATGTTACATTTAGTCCCCTCATCCAAATCATTGATATTGTTTGTGAATAGCTGGAGCCCAAGCACCGATCCTTGCGGTACCCCACTAGTCATAGCCTGCCATCCTGAAAAAGACCCGTTTATCCCTACTCTTTGTTTTCTCTCTGTTAACCAATTCTCAATCCATGCTAGTATATTACCCCCAATTCCATGTGCCCTAATTTTGTTCACCAACCTCTTGCATAGGACATTTATCGAAGGCCTTCTGAAAATCCAGATACACCACATCTACCGGTTCCCCCTTGTCTATTCCACTAGTTACATCCTCAAAGAACTCCAATAGGTTTGTCAAACAGGATTTCCCTTTCATAAATCCATGTTGACTCTGCCCAATCTTACTATTAGTTTCTCCAGTGCCCAGTTATTGCATCCTTTATAATAGATTCCAGCATTTTCCCAACTACTGATGTGAGGCTTACAGGTCTGTAGTTCCCCGTTTTCTCTCTCCCTCCTTTCTTAAATAGCGGGGTTACATTTGCTATCCTCCAATCTGCAGGAACTGTTCCAGAATCTATAGAATTTTGGAAGATGACAACCAATGCGTCCACTATTCCAATGGCCACCTCTATCAAAACGTTAGGATGTAGGACATCCGGTCCTTGGGATTTATTGACTTTTAGTCCCATTAATTTTGCTAGTACTGTTTTTTTGCTAATAATAATTTCTTTAAGTTCCTCATTCTCGTCACACCCTTGGTTTTCTCGTATTTCTGGTAGGTTTTTTGTGCCTTTCTCCGTGAAGACAGAAACAAAGTATTTATTTAAATTCTTTGCCATTTCCTCATTCCCCATTATAAATTCTCCCGTCTCTGACTGTAAAGGACCTACATTTACCTTCGCCAGTCTTTTCCTTTTCACATACCTTGATTAATTTTCCTCTCATATGTGTCCTTACTCATGATAGAGCAGTCTGCCGCCGTGTCAATACACTTATCAATATATTGATCGTTGATCAAAAGTTTTGCATGGAAGTCTTTCTCATGACTGCTAGCGTTGCTGCTAGTGGCATAGGTACTGTAGATGCCTAGTTCTTCAACATCAGATGTGTTCACTTCAATATTGTGAACTCCTCCCTTTTGTTGTCACTGCTTTCCATTGCCACTAGTCCACACACAAACTTATCTCGCAATACACGATCCAAAAATGTGCCAAAGTTACAATGCAAATGGCACTTAAAGAAATTTGCGATAAAAAACCATTATAATACAACAAAATCAGGGTATTAAAATAGGTTGCATGTTATAAATATGATTTGTAACTAAAGGAAAAGATGGGACAGGTTCAAATATTCTGAAAATGAACTTTTATTAATTGACAATAACTGAAGCATACTTTCTGTTAGATTTACTTCTGCTCATGTCCCACTGAAGAAAGATGCGGTTGTTGAATGATGCAAGTTGCCCCGTGACACAGTTTGAGAGAAAAATGTTGCCATTTTGTTTTTCTCGTGCACAGCTATGACCAGCAGTTTATTTCTATTATTTTATGCAGCGATTGTTTATTTTGCAATGGTTTGCTATATTTTAAAGTAAGTTTGCATGAACATGCATGATCAAAACAAAACTCTTTGGCACTTTTTGATTATCTTGCATAGCTTCAGCCTAGGTACAATCATAAATATGACAAAAAAGGAATGAAAGAAAATTGTTAAAAAGTTCTGTTTTTAAAAAAAAAGACAAGCTGGGGCCTACCTGTAAGGTAGTTTGTAGCAACAGTGACTGATGTCTGGAGTCCACCTGCTGCAGATAGCAGTATTTATTTATAAAAATTGTTAGGGGCCAAATTGGATAGCCTCCGAAAACGGGCGTGGGGCTCGGATGCGCGATTACCCTGTGCCTGTTCAATGTAATGCAGGCAGCATGGCAATTTCATGCTGCCTGCGCATTATAATGATTGCTGCAACCAGCCAGCACTAACTACACTGTTGATTAGCTGCACACATCATCAGGGGCCCCAATATTGTTACTTGCTAGCATAACTTAAAGCTAGCCTGCACTGCCCATAGCTAGCCTGCACCTCTTAAAGGGAAGGTGCATTGTGGCTGCTGGAGGTGCTGAGATCATTAGTAATAGTGTGCTGTGCAACAATCAACAATGGCTGACCATGGGAGAGAGCGTGCTCCAAGGATTTCCGACACTGCACTAGAGGTCTTTGTGGAGGAAGTGGAAAGGAAGAGAGATGTCCTGATCCACAGTGGGGCAGGAGGCCCTCCAGACTCACAATGAGAAGGCAGTAGGAACAGATAGCTGTGGAGGTCAATGCCAGGAGCTTAGCCCCGAGGACCTGGATGCAGTGCTGCAAGAAATTCAATGACTTCACACAGTGGTCAAGGTCAGTAAATCCATCTTCAAATGCCATATCCTTCTAACTGCACCACTAGTCTCAGTCACTGCTCAATTCACCACACCCCCATCACTCACCTATCAGCAATCTCTATCAATCAGGACTCATACCCAACATAATATGCTTCACCTCACCATCATACACTTAGCACTGTTGCAAGCCTCACACCCACATCTCACAACTTGCACACATTGCCAGCTATTCAACCATGACATCCGCATCAGTCAAACAGATTGCACCACACTCACTGACATGATTCCCTCTCTCTTGCAGGAGAAGGTGGCGCACAACCGGAGGCAGCAGGAACTAACCAGAGGGGAAGATGCACGCCTGCATGTTCTAACCTCCATGGAGGCGATGGTGCTGGCCACTATGGGAAGAGCCATTGCTGAGGCTGTGGCCAGCAGTGGGGCTGAATCCATTGAAGATGACGGTATCTGCATACCTAATCCTCCTTCTCACATCCCACTTCCCCCTCATCCCTCAATCTCTTCTGACTTACAAGCTGCAGATGGTATAAGCATGTACTTCTTACTTTCCCCTCTCCCCTCACCACAACCTTACCCTTGTTCCTTTTTTCTTTCAGTTACCCAGGACCTGCAACCTGCCCAGGCAGTGGAGGAAGACCAAGAAGACAGTGATGATGAAGATACATGGTCACTTCATTTCACACTCTCAGCCATCAGTTCAGATACTGACACAGTGCATATCTTAGAGGATAGCATAGAGGCGGCATCTGGCACATAGTGAGACACTGGGCACAAGTGCGCTGAAGCCAGGGCAGGGGCAAGGATAGCGCAGGTAGCAACTCGCCGGAGGGCGAGGTCACACTTGTGTTCTGCTGCAGAGGACTCAGATGAGGACTTCGATGGGGCAGGCTACAGAAGAAGGCTGATGGGTGTACACAACAAAATGCTTGGTGCATTGGGAAGCCAGCCAGAAAGCCTGCGTTCAATGTCAAGGAGCATGGAGGAGTTCGGCAATAACTTGTTACAGAGCTTTATGCAGAGCTTGGAGCCCATCCTTTCCAGCATGGAACTAGTGGCCAACTCCATTAGAGCACTTGTGGGCCCAACCATGATGCAGCGTCTGATGGCCGATGTCTCAGCTTCCATTGCAGCACAAGCAGCTTCCACCAAAAGTCTGGGTGCTGCAGTGGAAGCTTAGACTGCTGTAATGCAATCTCAAACTGCTCTCATGCAGGCTCTACTTGCTGCCATCATGACTGCGGATACCAGTGTTCAAAGGGGCTTGCAGGGTGTCACAGTATTCCAGCAATCTGTCCTCCAACAGAGTACTAGGATTGCTGAGGCATCGCCCCGGGGGAGTGGCAGTGGCTCCGTGGAGAACAAACCTGCTGTCCTCTCTCAGGATGACAGCATTCGTACTCCCACCCCTGCCGCTCCGCCTGTGCCCTTGCTGTTACCAGTCAGCCAGCCAGTCCAGACTGCCGCCGCCCATGTTGAGGTGGTACAGTCTGAAGCCAGGCCTTCTAGGCCCAGAGCTGCTTGAGGAAGACCTCCAAGGCCAGCTGCAGTCTTCTCCACTGAAAGTCAGCAGCCTTCCACCAGCCATGCTGCAGCCACTGGGGTAGCACTTTGTAGGAGCACTAGGACAGGCAAAGGCACACAGAAGACAGGCACTAAGGGAATGCATAAGAGTGATTAGTTTAAGTTTGTATTCAATATGGCCTGATTTAATTTATAAATTTGGTTTGGAATGTGTATTTTGCGTTGGCTTTTAATTTTGCATTGTGGCCAAGAGGACAATGTGATGGTCAGTGACAGAGGAAAGGTAAGGAGTGTGGGACTGTTGTTGAATGGGGAATTGGGGTTGTGGTTACTGGTATTGCACTTGAATTAGTTTTTCACGTACAGCCCAGGCAGAAAGGGGCTGTCTGGGTTGCAGCATGCCGTCCTCTTCCTCTCCTCCTCTTTAGCCTCCTCCTCTTCCCTGGCACTCTGCACCATGAGAAGCCTGCAATCATTGCAAACCCTCGTGCTCACTCCGCCTGCTTCTCTCTGGCAAGAGGGAATGAAATGAAGTTATCTCTCTTTGAATAGAAAGCCTCAGTTACCTCCCATATGCAACAGTGCACTGCAAACTGTGAGATGTTGCTAATATCTCCAGCCCCAGCCTGGAAGGAGCCAAACACATAAGTTCATCACCATGGTCACCTTCACAGCCACTGGCAATGCGGTCCTTGCGCTGCTCTGAGGTTGCAGTTGTGGCTGCAGCAGTTGACAGATTTCAGTGACGACCTCCTTAGTGAAGCGCAGATGTCTCAAACATTGGTCATCGCTGAGGTTCAGGTAGGAGAATTGCTCCTTGAACATCCTGGGCGAATATGGCCTCCTGCTGAGAGACCTTCTCCCCCTCCTCCTTCTCCCTCTTCTAGCAGCTTGTCCTGACCTGAGAGGCCTCTGTTCATTCTCGCAGTCATGCTCGATTCCTAGAGGAAGGTCTATTAGTGCACCCATGTCTGGGAGCAACTAGTTTGTGCAGAAGCCTTGAAGTCAGCAAAAAGTACTTTAGCACCTGCCACACCACTCCCTGTAGACTTTTGAAACTTGAAACAACTACGGAAAGCACCAAAAACGTGTAGAATTGCAGCAACAGCCAGAAGAAATAAACCAGCAACAAACCTGTAAGTAATTGATGATCCCTTTAAATAGCGCTGGTGGGGGGTCCGTCCTACCACTGAATGCGTGTTCAGCTGTGCGAGGTTAAGAGAAGGTGTTGGCTGGAGCGTTGAGCTCCAAAATGGCAGCGCTGGCGTCAAATCAGCGTTGCACACTGATTGGCGTCATGATCTGCCTGCTCTGGATTCTTCCAGCAGATGTTAAGTGCGTCGTGCTAACCCCATTACCAAGATAGTGTCTGGTGTGCTTCGCGTCAGAAGTGTGCCAAGGTACTGAGCCCAATTTCGCCCTATTTTTATTCAGGGTAGTCTTGAAGCTAAATGGGGATGAAGCACAGAAAAAACCTGGATAGAGCTGGATCTTGGTTGCAAAGGTAGTTTATCCAATACAGTTTAATGTGTGCATTCCTTTTTTAAAGGTATTTATATCTGCTCTGTGCACATTACCTATGTACAATGGCAAAACACCTAGCTGGAAATTGGGTACATTTTGCAAACATAAGCAAGCTGCCACAGAGTGTTCAGAAGTATAAAACATAGGTCACTCCATTCACCACTCATGCCTGGGGATAGGCTAAAAATTATATAGTATATAAAAATTCTAAATGAACACATTCACAGCAGTGGAAATCCTACTGAGTCATAGCCCTACTTGCCATACTCAACCTCATTTCTTATCAATTTTTGTTTTTGAAGCAGTCTTTAACACATTTCCTAACACCTGGCAAGGTCACATAGTTTCTGGATCAAAGGAACTGGAGCTGAGCTGTTTTTATTATGCTGTTGTTGACAAGTAAATGTGATCTGGTTTCAAATGCCCTCATTCTAGGACAATATAACAAATGGCCATTAACCTGCTGAAGTAACTTGCAAGATATTTTGCCAAGTTTATAAACAATAAAAGCATACCCACGATTCTACTGTGTTATCACATTGACAATCATATCTGCCAGTATAAATTCTTAAACTTTCAAATCAATTTAGAATTAATTTAAAAATGCATTTGCTGCTGCACAAACTGAAGCTGTATAACTAACATGGTACCATTTGAGGGAAGGCTGAGAGGAGTTTTTTTTGAGCAGACATTTGGATCATTCCAGGAGTTTAGCTTCACCCAGAAGCTTCGAAGTATAACATTTAAGTCCTCCCTGAAAATGCATGATGCCGCACACAAAAATGTAAAAAAAAAGGATTATTGGAATGCAAATGACTCCTGACCTTCCCAACAACTCCTTAGTGTTCTAAGTTGACAGTCAGTTAGAGTTTACCTACAAACTCTCTAAAATGGTATCAAGACTAGGCAATCTACCAGAGTGTTTGAAAAATATGAAACATAGATCACACCCTAGTGAAAACTCTCTCGATATACATTTTAGAGGTCAAATTAAATTAACAGCTACCTGTTTTCAAAGTGTGAGAAACTTAACAGCCCAGTTATTTTAATATTCTGAGGTTATTTGGCTTCTTATGAATTCAGACTCCTGTACAGGGAACACAAATAGAAGTTAAGGTGTGAATATATTTGTCATCTGTTAGAAAAAGAGAGAAACTATCTGATATCATTTAACCTGATGTTCCCAGCATAAAAATAGAGATTAACAAACTAAGATTAGCAGATGAACACCATTATTAGAAAGCCATGCCTATTTAGAAGCTGACTTGTTCTGATAATCAGAAATTCCAAGCCAACCATTCAATTTTCTCTGATCCACGGTCCTTTATTTTTATAATTTTTTGTGATAAATTGACAAAATGAATTGAACTTTGTTTTCTATCCCATAGTATAATTACTTTTTATATTTAATTATTAGTATTACACTAAACAGTAGCAGGAGTTTGTTTTCAATAATAGAACAGAATACACATTCCAAAAACAATTCCAATTCAAAGTATGGATAGGCAATGATATCATGAGATAACAGGATCACAAGATAAACACAGGTGCTAGTGCTGTTGGGGAGGGTTTAAACTGAAGTGGCAGGGGGTTGGGCACCTGAGCAGGGAGACAGAGGAAAGCGTGTCAGGAAGGGACAGAAGGTATGGAGTAAAAGGTAAAGTGATAAAAAGGAAAAAGCAGGAACTAAGGGGTAGAAATTAGGTCGCGCCCCATTTGGGGCGCAAATATCGTCCGGACGCAAATATTAGCGCCTGGCGCTAATTATCGGCACTGATGGGAAACTTCACTTTTACCGCCCCGGGAGGTGAGTGGAGCGCTAAAGCAGGCGCTGCACACCTCTCTTAAGGCGCAAAGGCCAAGCAGTGAGGCGCTAACTCGGAGCGCTGGCGAAGCTCATGTAATGTCAGTCAGCAATGGAACACACACACAATGGCACGGGCCAGTTCTTAAAGGGGATGGTTAATCTTGCTTTCCATCCACATCCTGTTCATTGCTGCCTTGAATCTCTGCCTGGAGAGACTTGCACATCAAATGTGCTGGAAAGAACAATGGAGAGCACCAGGCAAAGAGCTCAGAGTGCAGCTCCCACGGTCTCTGCTAAATCGATACAAGGAATGGCAAATCAAAATGAACCTGCAAAGTGCTGCTCAGTACCCAAAACTCCTTCACACAACGTTGAATCTCTCCAGAAGTCTCTCCCTCTCTCTCTCAGAATGCGTAGTTCAAAAATGCCACCAACAATAAAAGACAGGAAGAGGCCCCCTTTAAATAGCGCCCCCCCCCCCCAGCCCCACAGCGATTGATAGCGTTCCAGTCTTCTGGTCGTTGGAAGTGCCAGGCGGTAAGGCAGGGGGCGCCACTCAATTTCCGCTACGGGGCGCCCCAAGGGCGTTGCACCATGGAATGACGTCACAATCTGCGCGCGCAGGTGGTCGCAGCGGTAAGTTTTAGCGCCGCCGCACAATCTCAAGTTAAGTTCTCGAGCGGCGCAAACATCGCTGCGCCCGGGCGTTAGCGGCTTTGCGCCCCATTAGCGCCCTCTTAAGGCGCTAACGGGTGGCGCAACAATGTCACAAAACATATTTGAAAGTTCTTTATCTGAATGCACGCAGCATTCGTAACAAAATGGACGAGTTAATGGCACAAATAACTACGTATAGGTATGATCTTGTGGCCATCACAGAAACATGGCTGCAGGGTGACAACGACTGGGAACTAAATATGCCAGGGTATTTAACAATCAGGAAGGACAGGCAGGAAGGAAGGGGAGGTGGGGTGGCTATGTTAATAAAGGAAGGAATCACTGTAATACAGAGAAATGATATTGGGTCAAAGGATAAGGATAATGAAACAGTTTGGGTGGAGATAAGGAATAATAAGGGGAAAAAAACACTAGTGGGAGTAGTATATAGGCCTCCTAATAGTTGCAACTCTGCTGGAAGAAGTATTAATCAGGAAATAGTTGGGGCATGTAATAAGGGAACAGCTATAATTATGGGGGATTTTAACTATCATATTAACTGGACAAATCAAATTGGGCAGGGCAGCCTTGAGCAAGAGTTTATTGAGTGTATTAGGGATGGATTTCTTGAGCAGTATGTAACTGATCCTACAAGGGGGCAAGCAACCTTGGACCTGGTCCTGTGTAATGAGTCAGGATTAATTAATAATGTCCTAGTTAAGGATCCCCTTGGAATGAGTGACCATAACATGGTTGAATTCCATATCCAATTAGAGGGTGAGACGGTTGGTTCTCAAACAAGCGTACTGAGCTTGAATAAAGGAGACTATGATGGTATGAGAGCGGAATTGATTAAAGTGGACTGGGAAAATAGATTAAAGGGTAAGACGGTACATGAGCAGTGGTGTACATTTAAGGAGTTATTTTACAACTTTCAAAAGAAATATATTCCACTGAGGAAAAAACGGTGTAAAAGAAATGACAGCCATCCGTGGCTAAGTAAAGAAATTAAGGATAGTATCCGACTAAAAACAAGGACATATAAGGTAGCCAAACTTAGTGGGAAGATAGAAGATTCGGAAGTCTTCAAAAGACAGCAAAAAGTAACTAAAGGATTGATTAAGAAAGGGAAGATAGATTATGAAAATAAATTAGCAAAAAATATAAAAACAGATAGCAAGAGTTTCTATAGTTATATAAAAAGAAAAAGGGTGGCTAAGGCAAACGTAGGTCCCTTAGAGGATGAGACCAGGAAATTAATGGTGGGAAACATGGAGATGGCAAAAATGCTGAACAAATATTTTGTTTCAGTCTTTACGGTAGAGGACACTAAGAATATCCCAACACTGGACAAACAGGGGGCTCTAGTGGGGGAGGAGCTAAATACGATTAAAATCACTAAGGAATTGGTACTCAGTAAAATAATGGGACTCAAGGCGGAATAAATCCCCTCGACCTGATGGCTTACATCCTAGGGTCTTGAGGGAAGTGGCAGTAGGGATTGTGGATGCTTTGGTAATAATTTTCCAAAATTCGCTGACTCAGCAAAGGTCCCGGCAGATTGGAAAACTGCTAATGTAACACCCTTATTTAAAAAGGGTAGTAGGCAGAAGGCTGGAAATTATAGACCAGTTAGCCTAACATCTGTGGTGGGTAAAATTTTGGAGTCTATTATTAAGGAGACAGTAACGGAACATTTAGATAAACATAATTTAATAGGACAAAGTCAGCATGGCTTTATGAAGGGGAAGTCATGTCTGACAAATTTGCTTGAGTTCTTTGAGGACATAACGTACAGGGTGGATAAAGGGGAACCAGTGGACGTAGTGTATTTAGACTTCCAGAAGGCATTCGACAAGGTGCCACATGAAAGATTATTGCTCAAGATAAAAAATCACTGGATTGGGGGTAATATTCTGGCATGGGTGGAGGATTGGTTATCTAACAGGAAGCAGAGAGTTGGGATAAATGGTTCATTCTCGTACTGGCAACCAGTAGCCAGTGGTGTTCCACAGGGGTTGGTGCTGGGTCCCCAACTCTTTACAATCTATATTAACGATTTGGAGGAGGGGACCGAGTGTAACATATCAAAGTTTGCAGATGATACAAAGATGGGAGGGAAAGTAGAAAGTGAGGAGGACATAAAAAACCTACAAGGGGATATAGACAGGCTGGGTGAGTGGGCGGAGATTTGGCAGATGCAATACAATATTGGAAAATGTGAGGTTATGCACTTTGGCAGGAAAAATCAGAGAGCAAGTTATTATCTTAATGGCGAGAAACTGGAAAGTACTGCAGTACAAAGGGAACTGGGGGTCCTCGTGCAAGAAAATCAAAAAGTTAGTATGCAGGTGCAGCAGGTGATCAAGAAGGCCAACGGAATGTTGGCTTTTATTGCTAGGGGGATAGATTATAAAAACAGGGAGGTATTGCTGCAGTTATATAAGGTATTGGTGAGACCGCACCTGGAAAAATTGCGTACTTAAGAAAAGACATACTTGCTCTCGAGGCAGTACAAAGAAGGTTCACTCGGTTAATCCCGGGGATGAGGGTGTAGACATATGAGGAGAGGTTGAGTAGATTGGGACTCTACTCATTGGAGTTCAGAAGAATGAGAGGCGATCTTATTGAAACATATAAGATTGTGAAGGGGCTTGATCGGGTGGATGCGGTAAGGATGTTCCCAAGGATGGGTGAAACTAGAACTAGGGGGCATAATCTTAGAATAAGGGGCTGCTCTTTCAAAACTGAGATGAGGAGAAACTTCTTCACTCAGAGGGTAGTAGGTTTGTGGAATTTGCTGCCCCAGGAAGCTGTGGAAGCTACATCATTAAATAAATTTAAAACAGAAATAGATAGTTTCCTAGAGGTAAAGGGAATTAGGGGTTACGGTGAGCGGGCAGGAAATTGGACATGAGGCTGAGTTCGGATCGGTCAGGGCCCTGTGGGTGGCGTAGCGGGCCCAGGGGCTGAGTGGCCGGGTCCTGCTCCTACTTCTTGTGTTCTTTAGATTTGAGGTTAGGATCAGATCAGCCATGATCTTATTGAATGGCGGAGCAGGCTCGAGGGGCCGATTGGCCTACTCCTGCTCCTATTTCTTATGTTCTTATGTTCTTATGAAGGTCCATTTAGCCCATCTTAGTTCATCCATCCAGTCTCCCCGTCATGTCACCTACATGGATTCTTAAGGAATATGGGGCTAGAAATTCATTATAGCCCAGGAATGGGCGGTGTCAGTAGAAAAGTTTGAGAATTAGCGCCAGGCACTAATGCTTTAGACTGCATGCAAAATTCGTGCTCACTGCTCAAAGAAATGATTGCAGTTCTAATTCAAGTCTTTAAGCCCAAGCTCATTGGCGATACATTCAAAGGGTGGACCAATATCAGGTGCTTTTTTCAGTTCTTAAAGGGGAGGTTCATAGAATGCTGCAGAACCTCATTCTCAACAAGCAGCAACAGGTCAAGGAGAAGGAGCCGGAGGACTGAAGCAGGTGTACTCATGACAGATCCACGCCTCAGGGAGAGGGCCCACAGATTCTCCAATGAAGCAATGGAGGTTTTGGTGTTCGCTGTGGAGAGACGGAGGGTGGTGATCTACCCGACAAGTGGCAGGAGGCCCTCGCCGCAAGTCTTCTGCACCATGTGGAGGGAGGTATCCCAGCACATCTCGGGCAGCACTGTGGTCCCCAGGATCCACGCAGGAAGAAATTTAACGACCTCACTTGGGTGGTCAGGGTGAGTCAATGCTTCAACAAATGCTACATACCACCATCTGTACCACAGTCTTCACACACTGCCCAAAGCACCACACCCCCAGCACTCACCCACCAACAATCTCTACCAACCAACACTCACATCCACATCTCACACCTTGCACACAATGACAGCTATTCAACTATGGCAGGCACATCACCCAAACATATTGCTCCACACTCACTCGCTCACTTTCCTTTCTCTTGCAGGCCAAGGTAGCTCACAACAGGAGGGAGCAGGAGCACACAGGCAGGGGACAAGCTGACACCCAACCACTGTCTGTGCTGGAGAATAGAGTGCGGGAGATCATTGGGCGCCAGGTGGTGGGCGCCGTGGCCACCGGCGATGTTGACCCCCTTGGGGACAACAACGGCATGCTAATCCCTACTCCTTCTTTTTAACATCCCACTTCCCCCTCACCCCACAAGCGTTTCACACTTTCCAGCTAATCATACTGTATGCATGCATTTCTCCCTTCCTGCCCCCATCCCCTCACCTTAACCCGACTCTTGTGCCTTTATGCTTTCCGATAATCAGCAAGCACCTGAGTAGCCTGTCCCTGAGGGCACCGTAGAGAGCGAGGTGGGAGAAGGGGAGGAGGAAGAACACACCGCATCACTGCATGTCTCACTCGCAGGCACCAGCTCAGATACTGGCACTATGCGTTCTTTAGAGGCTAGTATAGTAGCGAGATCTGCACAGGGTGAGGCACCGGGGACGAGTGGGCTGCAGCAAGGCCAGGGGGAAAGGGTAGGTCGGGGGCCAGTTCCTCAGAGGGCGAATTCGTGCATGAGTTCTGCTGCACAGGACTCAGATGAGACCTCGATGGGGAGGCCTTTAGAAGAAGGGTGATGGCATGCACACGGAGATGATAGGTGCAATGGCAAGCGTGCCCGAGAGCCTCTCGGCAATGATAAGGAGCGTGGAGGAGTCCGCCTCCAACATTGCACAAGGCTCTGTGCACACCATGGAGCCCATCATTTCCAGTCTACAAAGGACGGTAGACTCCCAGAGAGACCATGGCAACCCAGACCTGATGCCGCGTGTGATGGGCGATCTGGCAGCTTCCATTGCAGCACAGGCAGAAGCGACGCAATGTCTTAGTGCTGTAATGCAGTCTATGCTAGGTGGCATCCAATCTCAGACTTAGAGGATGAGACCAGGAAATTAATGGTGGGAAACATGGAGATGGCAAAAATGCTGAACAAATATTTTGTTTCAGTCTTTACGGTAGAGGACACTAAGGGGTAGAAATTAGGTCGCGCCCCATTTGGGGCGCAAATATCGTCCGCGCGCAAATATTAGCGCCTGGCGCTAATTATCGGCACTGACAGGAAACTTCACTTTTACCGCCCCGGGAGGTGAGTGGAGCGCTAAATTAGGCGCTGCACACCTCTCTTAAGGCGCAAAGGCCTAGGAGTGAGGCGCTAACTCAGCGCACGAGCGCAGCGCAGCTGCTGCCAGTTAGCGAGGGAACACAGACACACTGGCGCCGGACACTTCTTAAAGCGGGGGGGGCCACTTGCTCCCCAGCCACACCCTGCTCATTGCAGCCTTGAATCTCAGCCTGGAGAGACCTATAATCCATTTTGCTGCCAAGCATGGAGAGGGTGAGAGAACGCGCTCATCGCTTCACCGAGCGGGCCTTGGATGCTCTGGTTGACGCAGTGGAGCGCAGACGATGCATGCTGTTCCCGGAGAGTGGCAGGAGGCCTTTGCCACGCGAGTTCAGAAGAGTGTGGAGGGAGGTGGCTCAGAGCGTCTCCTCCAGGAGCATGGTGCCCAGGACCCATGTCCAGTGCCGCAAAAAGTTCAACGACCTCACTCGGGTCGTCAGGGTGAGTGGCTTTTTCTCAATACCTCTCCATCCCTCCATCTCAACCTCACTCTATGGCCAGAGGGTCTTAAAACCCCAATGCACAACACTCATCCAACACCTATGGCCCTTTCATCAAACACACACACACATTCCACACTTTGCATACAGTAAGGGCTATTCACCTATGGGAGGCACATCAGGCAAGACCATGGCTGTATATTGTAAGGGCTATTCACCTATGGGAGGCACATCAGGCAAGACCATGGCTGTATATTGACTCAGATGCTGTCCTTTTTCTTGCAGGCTAAGCTGGCTCATAATCGGAGACAGCAGCAACGGACGGGTGGAGGGCGGCTTCAGCTGCAACCCCTCAGCGATCTGGAGGAGCGCGTCCACAGGATTGTGGCAAGCCGGGTGATCGGTCCCGTCGCCACTGGAGACGCCGACCCCGTTGTGGACAGCAATGGTAAGGTCATCACCTTTTTGTCCTCTGTCCTTCCACTTGTCCCTCACAATACCAGCCTTTGACACTTTCAATCCAACTTGTTAACTCGCTGCACTTATTCCTCCCTTACTGCCACCCTGTCCTCACGCTAAAGCCACTCTTGTACCTCCCTGCTTTCAGATGGTGATTCACCAGCTGAGGAGATGGTCCCTGAAGCTGCCACTGGGAGTGATGCTGCAGCTGAGGAGGAAGAGGAAGCCGGAGCATCAGTGCCACCCTCTCCCGAGGAAGCCCATGGCCACACTGGGAACACGCCTTCCCCGGAGGGGAGCAGGGGGGAAGGGGCTGATGATGGTGAAGTTCCAGGACCCAGCGGGCTGCAGCAACGCCATGGGGGGGGGAGGGAAGAACGGGAGCCTTCTCCCCAGAGGGAGAGTATGCCAGACACTCCTAATGCAATGGACGCAGAGGAGGAGCGGCTGATTGCAGAAATGAACAGCCAGGCGGTGGTCATGCACACTGAGCTCATGGGTGCAGTGGGAAGGGTGCCCGAATGCATTGAGGCACTGGCAAGGAGTGTGGAGCACTTCGCTGTAGCACAGGCGGATGCCACACTAAAGCTTACTGCTGCAATTCAGTCACTGGCTGCCAGGAACCCATCTGAGCCTGCTCTCATGCAGACTCAGATTGAGGCCACGCGAGCACTGACTGCTGCCATCCTCGATGGTTCGTGCACATGTCCCCGGGGCTGTCACCGCGCCGCAGCAGGCCAGCAATCTGTTCTCAGGCAAATTGCTCCGGATGCTGAAGTGCTGCCCCGTGGGAGTGCCAGTGTGTCGGGCGAGCAGGGAGTTGCTGTCCTCTCTCACGATGACAGCATTCCTGCTGCCAACACTGTCACTTCTCCACTGCACTTGCCACCGCCTGTAGGACAGACTGCTGCCGCCCATGCAGAGTTGGTGCAGTCTGCAGCCGGGCCCTCCAGGCCCAGAAGTGGTCGAGGCCGTCCTTCAGGGGCATCTGCAGTGTCAGGGTCTGACAAGCAGCAGCCTTCCACCAGCCTTGCTGCAGCCACTGAGGTCCCATTACGGAGGAGCAGTAGGGTTAGAAGGGGGGAAGTGCGCAAGGGAAGGAGATCACCCTCGAAGGGCAAAAAGTAGGAGGTGTGCCAAAATGCTGGTCATTTTTTTATTAAAGGCCGAGGTTCATGGTCCAACTTTTGTTTAGTGTTTTGGACATTATCTCCAGGTTGTGAGAACCAGTTATGTTATTGACTGTTTTTTTGTGTTTATTTCTATGAGTTTGTCATGAGGAATTGACACACACAGAGTTTGTACAATAAATAAGTTTCTGTATTCAAAATATACATGGCTGGTGGTTGGAATTATTGGTGCCTTGGCCGGCTTAGGGGTTGCGTGCTGGGTTGATTCGTGTTTGTAGCACTGGCAGGGGCCCTAGAAGCGGCTTGCTATTAGTCGTTGACGGACGGCCCTTGCAGTTTGACCATTGTGGGCCGCCCTCCTGCCTTGGTGCTGCTGCTGATCATCGTCCTCGGCCAGTTCCTCCTCTTCCTCCTCCTCCTCTTGTGGTGCTGCAAGGCCTGGTGGCATTGGCTGCGTCCTGAGGATTGCCATGTTGTGCAACATGCAGCACACCACTACGAATTTGGAAACTTGCTCAGGCGAGTACTGCAGGGCTCCTCCGGAATGGTCCAGACAGCGGAATCGTTGTTTGAGCACGCCGATTGTGCGCTCAATAATGTTCCTCGTTGCTTGTTGGCTTTCCTGGTACCGCAGCTCAGCAGGGGTGTTTGGCGCACGGAGCGGTGTCATCAGCCAGGTGCTCAATGCGTACCCCTTGTCCCCCAGAAGCCAACCGACTGGCTGATGCGGTGCCTCGAAAATTTCTGCCACAGTACTCTGGCGCAGGATGAAAGCATCGTGGCAGCTGCCCGGATAGTGGGCATTGACAGCGAGAATCACCTGTCTGTGGTCACAGACCAACTGCACATTCAAGGAATGGAACCCTTTTCTGTTCCGGAACTCCTCTGCATTCTCTCGCGGAGCACGCAAAGCCACATGCGTGCAGTCAATGGCGCCCTGCACCATGGGGAAGCCCGCTACCCTCGCAAAGCCCATAGCACGGTCATGCTGCTTGTCTGGGGTCATAGGGAAGGAGATGAAGTCTCGTCTCCTTGTGAAGAGGGCATTGGTGACCTGCCGGATGCAGCGATGCACCGCAAACTGGGAGATATTGGCGAGGTCCCCAACAGCAGCTTGGAATGAGCCAGTGGCGTAGAAGTTCAAGGCCACTGTGACCTTCACTGCCACCGACAGAGACGTCCTGGACCTCAGCTGAGGCTGCAGATCTGGCTGCAGCAGGTGGCAGAGCTCAGTGACCACCTCCTTGCTGAATCGCAGCCTTCGCAAACACAGCTCCTCGGACATGTGGATGTAGGAGAGCTGTTCACGATATACCCTGGGAGGGTAAGCTCTCCTGTACATGCGCCTGATGGGCCTCCTCCGTCTGGCCATCATTGCCACTCTCTGTCTGCGTCTCACTCTGCTCCGATTGAGCTGGAGCAGGACGACGCCCCCAATCATTGCAGCCCCCATCTTCTCTTTGCCAGAAAAGTAATGAGGTACAGCAACGAAAGTAGCAGCAAAGTTAGGATGAACTAGGCAAAACTACCTCACAAAGCGTTGAGTCAATGTAGAAGTCTCTCTCTCTCTCTCTCCGAATCTCTCTCTCTCTCTCAGAACGAGTGGTGCATAAATGTCGACCACAGAAAAAGACAGGAAGAGGCCCCCTTTAAATAGCGCCCCCCCCAGCCCCAGACCGATTGATAACGTTCCAGTCTTCCGGTCGTTGGAAGCGCCAGGCGGTAAGGCAGGGGGCGCCACTCAATTTCCGCTCCGGGGCGCCCCAAGGGCGTTGCACCACGGACTGACGTCACAATCTGCGCGCGCAGGTGGTCGCAGCGGTAAGTTTTAGCGCCGCCGCACAATCTCAAGTTAAGTTCTCGAGCGGCGCAAACAGCGCCGCGCCCGGGCGTTAGCGCCTTAACGCCCCATTAGCGCCCATTTAAGGCGCTAACGGGAGGCGCAACCAACTGAATTTTTACCCCTAAGAATATCCCAACACTGGACAAACAGGGGGCGCTAGGGGGGGAGGAGCTAAATATGATTAAAATCACTAAGGAATTGGTACTCAGTAAAATAATGGGACTCAAGGCGGATAAATCCCCTCGACCTGATGGCTTACATCCTAGGGTCTTGAGGGAAGTGGCAGTAGGGATTGTGGATGCTTTGGTAATAATTTTCCAAAATTCCCTGAACTCAGCAAAGGTCCCGGCAGATTGGAAAACTGCTAATGTAACACCCTTATTTAAAAAGGGTAGTAGGCAGAAGGCTGGAAATTATAGACCAGTTAGCCTAACATCTGTGGTGGGTAAAATTTTGGAGTCTATTATTAAGGAGACAGTAACGGAACATTTAGATAAACATAATTTAATAGGACAAAGTCAGCATGGCTTTATGAAGGGGAAGTCATGTCTGACAAATTTGCTTGAGTTCTTTGAGGACATAACATACAGGGTGGATAAAGGGGAACCAGTGGACGTAGTGTATTTAGACTTCCAGAAGGCATTCGACAAGGTGCCACATGAAAGATTATTGCTCAAGATAAAAAATCACTGGATTGGGGGTAATATTCTGGCATGGGTGGAGGATTGGTTATCTAACAGGAAGCAGAGAGTTGGGATAAATGGTTCATTCTCGGACTGGCAACCAGTAGCCAGTGGTGTTCCGCAGGGGTTGGTGCTGGGTCCCCAACTCTTTACAATCTATATTAACGATTTGGAGGAGGGGACCGAGTGTAACATATCAAAGTTTGCAGATGATACAAAGATGGGAGGGAAAGTAGAAAGTGAGGAGGACATAAAAAACCTACAAGGGGATATAGACAGGCTGGGTGAGTGGGCGGAGATTTGGCAGATGCAATACAATATTGGAAAATGTGAGGTTATGCACTTTGGCAGGAAAAATCAGAGAGCAAGTTATTATCTTAATGGCGAGAAACTGGAAAGTACTGCAGTACAAAGGGATCTGGGGGTCCTCGTGCAAGAAAATCAAAAAGTTAGTATGCAGGTGCAGCAGGTGATCAAGAAGGCCAACGGAATGTTGGCTTTTATTGCTAGGGGGATAGATTATAAAAACAGGGAGGTATTGCTGCAGTTATATAAGGTATTGGGGAGACCGCACCTGGAAAAATTGCGTACAGTTTTGGTGTCCATACTTAAGAAAAGACATACTTGCTCTCGAGGCAGTACAAAGAAGGTTCACTCGGTTAATCCCGGGGATGAGGGGGTGGACATATGAGGAGAGGTTGAGTAGATTGGGACTCTACTCATTGGAGTTCAGAAGAATGAGAGGCGATCTTATTGAAACATATAAGATTGTGAAGGGGCTTGATCGGGTGGATGCGGTAAGGATGTTCCCAAGGATGGGTGAAACTAGAACTAGGGGGCATAATCTTAGAATAAGGGGCTGCTCTTTCAAAACTGAGATGAGGAGAAACTTCTTCACTCAGAGGGTAGTAGGTCTGTGGAATTTGCTGCCCCAGGAAGCTGTGGAAGCTACATCATTAAATAAATTTAAAACAGAAATAGATAGTTTCCTAGAGGTAAAGGGAATTAGGGGTTACGGTGAGCGGGCAGGAAATTGGACATGAGGCTGAGTTCGGATCGGTCAGGGCCCTGTGGGTGGCGGAGCGGGCCCAGGGTCTGAGTGGCCGAGTCCTGCTCCTACTTCTTGTGTTCTTTAGATTTGAGGTTAGGATCAGATCAGCCATGATCTTATTGAATGGCGGAGCAGGCTCGAGGGGCCGATTGGCCTACTCCTGCTCCTATTTCTTATGTTCTTATGTTCTTATGAAGGTCCATTTAGCCCATCTTAGTTCATCCATCCAGTCTCCCCGTCATGTCACCTACATGGATTCTTAAGGAATATGGGGCTAGAAATTCATTATAGCCCAGGAATGGGCGGTGTCAGTAGAAAAGTTTGAGAATTAGCACCAGGCACTAATGCTTTAGACTGCATGCAAAATTCGTGCTCACTGCTCAAAGAAATGATTGCAGTTCTAATTCAAGTCTTTAAGCCCAAGCTCATTGGCGATACATTCAAAGGGTGGACCAATATCAGGTGCTTTTTTCAGTTCTTAAAGGGGAGGTTCATAGAATGCTGCAGAACCTCATTCTCAACAAGCAGCAACAGGTCAAGGAGAAGGAGCCGGAGGACTGAAGCAGGTGTACTCATGGCAGATCCACGCCCCAGGGAGAGAGCCCGCAGATTCTCCAATGAAGCATTGGAGGTTTTGGTGTTCGCTGTGGAGAGACGGAGGGTGGTGATCTACCCGACAAGTGGCAGGAGGCCCTCGCCGCAAGTCTTCTGCACCATGTGGAGGGAGGTATCCCAGCACATCTCGGGCAGCACTGTGGTCCCCAGGACCCACGCAGGAAGAAATTTAACGACCTCACTCGGGTGGTCAGGGTGAGTCAATGCTTCAACAAATGCTACATACCACCATCTGTACCACAGTCTTCACACACTGCCCAAAGCACCACACCCCCAGCACTCACCCACCAACAATCTCTACCAACCAACACTCACATCCACATCTCACACCTTGCACACAATGACAGCTATTCAACTATGGCAGGCACATCACCCAAACACATTGCTCCACACTCACTCACACACTTTCCTTTCTCTTGCAGGCCAAGGTAGCTCACAACAGGAGGGAGCAGGAGCACACAGGCAGGGGACAAGCTGACACCCAACCACTGTCTGTGCTGGAGAATAGAGTGCGGGAGATCATTGGGCGCCAGGTGGCGGGCGCCGTGGCCACCGGCGATGTTGACCCCCTTGGGGACAACAACGGCATGTTAATCCCTACTCCTTCTTTTTAACATCCCACTTCCCCCTCACCCCACAAGCGTTTCACACTTTCCAGCTAATCATACTGTATGCATGCATTTCTCCCTTCCTGCCCCCCTCCCCTCACCTTAACCCGACTCTTGTGCCTTTATGCTTTCAGATAATCAGCAAGCACCTGAGTAGCCTGTCCCTGAGGGCACCGTAGAGAGCGAGGTGGGAGAAGGGGAGGAGGAAGAACACACCGCATCACTGCATGTCTCACCCGCAGGCACCAGCTCAGATACTGGCACTATGCGTTCTTTAGAGGCTAGTATATTAGCGAGATATGCACAGGGTGAGGCACCGGGGCCGAGTGGGCTGCAGCAAGGCCGGGGGGAAAGGGTAGGTCGGGGGCCAGTTCCTCAGAGGGCGAATTCGTGCATGAGTTCTGCTGCACAGGACTCAGATGAGGACCTCGATGGGGAGGCCTTTAGAAGAAGGGTGATGGCATGCACACGGAGATGATAGGTGCAATGGCAAGCGTGCCCGAGAGCCTCTCGGCAATGATAAGGAGCGTGGAGGAGTCCGCCTCCAACATTGCACAAGGCTCTGTGCACACCATGGAGCCCATCATTTCCAGTCTACAAAGGACGGTAGACTCCCAGAGAGACCATGGCAACCCAGACCTGATGCCGCGTGTGATGGGCGATCTGGCAGCTTCCATTGCAGCACAGGCAGAAGCGACGCAATGTCTTAGTGCTGTAATGCAGTCTATGCTAGGTGGCATCCAATCTCAGACTGCTCTCATGCACTCTCAGCTTGATGCCATGCAAGCTCTGACTGCTGCCATCGTGGCTGGGTCTACCACTGGCGACCGGGGCTTTCACGGTGTTGCAGCAGGCCAGCAATCTGTGCTTCAACAGATTGCTAGGGATGCTGAGGTGCTGTCTCGGGGGAGTGGCTGTGGGTCAGTGGAGCAGGAAGCTGCTGTCCTCTCTCAGGATGACAGCATTCCTGCTCCCACCACTGCCACTCCGCCATTGCCCTTGTCGCTGCCTGTCATCCAGCCAGCCCAGACTGCTGCTGCCCATGCTGAGGTGGTGCAGTCTATAGCCGGGCTTTCCAGGCCCAGAGCTGGTCAAGGGTGTCCTGCAAGGCCATCTGAAGTCTCCCACATGGACACTCAGCAGCCTTCCACCAGCCCTGCTGCAGCTCATAGGAGTACTAGAGTAAGCAAAGGCACAGTAACGAGAGGCACTAAGGGATTGCACAAGGGTGAATAGTTAATATTTTGTTGTAAATATGTGTTCATTGATTTTTGACAAATTTATTAATTCAATTTGGATTCCTTTGTAGTGTGTCTCATTTCAGCTTTGTGCTGTGATATGGTCTGCGACAGGTATGGAATGATGGGAATGTGGTGAGCAACAGGGATCTGGGGTTTAATTCATTGGAACCGCAGTCTAATGAGGTAATCACAGACCGCCCTTCCGGAAGGTCGATTGAGTGGCTGCCTCTGTTCCTGTTCCTCCTCCTCTTCCTCGTCCTCCTCATCTTCCTCTTCCTCCTCGTCCACATCCTCTTCCTCCTCCTCTCCCTCTTTCTCCTCCTGAGGTGGTCCCGCAATTCCTGGTGGCAAGCTGTGGGCCCTCATGATGGCCAAGTTGTGGAGCATGCAGCAGACCACCATGAAATGGGACACCTGCTCAGCCGAGTACTGGAGGGCTCCTCCCGAGTGGTCAAGGCAGTGGAACTGTTGCTTCAGCAGGGCAATGGTCTGCTCAATGATGTTCCTGGTGGCAGCATGGCTGTCATTGTATGAGTGCTGGGCAGGAGTGTTGGGGTTGCGGAGGGGAGTCATGAGCCAGGTGGAGAGCGGATAGCCCTTGTCACCGACCAGCCAGCCGGGAGCTTGATGTGGTGGCTGGAAGATTGCTGGCACATCGGTCTGGCACAGGATGAAGGCATCATGACTGCTGCCAGGATAGCGGGCATTGACATTGAGAATTAGCTGTCTGTGGTTGCACACCAACTGCACAGTAAGTGAGTGGTAGCCTTTGCGGTTATGGAAGATCTCAGATTGTTATGCGGTGCCCGCAAAGCCACGTGGGTGCAGTCAATGGCGCCCTGCACCATGCGGAAGCTCGCTGTCCTGGCAAAGCCACATGCACACTTGTCCTGCTTCTCTCTGGTGATGGGGAAGGAAATATAGTCCCTTCTCCTACTGTAGAGAGTCTCTGTGACGTCCCGGATGCAGCAATGGATGGCGAACTGTGAGATGTTAGCTAGGTCTCCTGTTGCAGACTGGAAGGATCCGCTGGCGAAGAAATTGAGCACAACAGTGACCTTGATTGCCACTGAGAGAGCCGTGGTTGCCCTGATCTGAGGCTGGATGTCTGGTTGCAGTAGGTGGCAGAATTCTGTGACCACCTCCTTGGTGAAGCGGAGCCTTCTAATACACTGCTCCTCGCTTAATTGGAGGTAGGAGAAGTGCTCTCGGAATACCTTCGGAGGGTAAGGCCTCCTGTTGAGAGCCCTGATGGCCCTCCTCCTCCCTCTGGCCACATGTTCCAGTCTTTCTCGCTGGCTCCGCTCCCTCTGCCGTAGATCCGGGAGGGCGCGGTCGAACGACAATACAGCCCTCCATTAATGTAATCAAGTGTAGCAGTTTGAGTTTTTTAAGAATAAACGTTTTCAGTTGCTACAACACTCCTTATACTAAATAACGTTGAAATTACGGAAATTACGCTATCCTGGCAGCAGTCATGCCTTCATCCTGCACTATGTGAAACTGATAAGAAAGCACTGAAACTCCACTAACCTACAGCTGCAACTCATTACTGATGATCCCTTTAATTAACATTCCTGGAGCCAGCTTCCTGTTGCTTCACGTCAGCTCTCCCTGTCGCTGTTTCCTCCAGGCGCTAAGGTAGGTGGTGACAATCAATTTTGCAGATTGGGCGGTCAGTGAGCGTTGCACACTCACTGATGTTACGATCCACCTGGTGTTGAGGTTCCCGGTGATAACTGTTAGCGACGGCACTGTTGCTGGGGCAGGGGGGGATTTGACACCGGCGTTGGATTTTCCTCACCCCGGCGATAATGTTCTAGCGCCCCATTTGCGCCATCTTCTGGTGCTAACGGGGGGTGCTAAGGTAACAAATTTTTCACCCCTAAGCTTTTCAGCACTCAAAGAATCATAGAATCATAGAAAGTTACAGCACGGAAGGAAGCCATTTCAGCCCATCGTGTCCGCGCCGGCCAACAAAGAGCTATCCAGCCTAATCCCACTTCCCAGCTCTTGGTCCGTAGCCCTGCAGGTTACAGCATCTCAAGTGCACATCCAAGTACTTTTTAAATGTGGTTAGGGTTCCTGCCTCTACCACCCTTTCAGGCAGCCAGTTCCAGACCCCCACAACCCTCTGGGTGAAGAAATTTCCCCTCAAATCCCCTCTAAGCCTTCCACCAATTACTTTAAATCTGTTCCCCCTGGTTTTTGACCCAACTGCTAAGGGAAATAGGTCCTTTTTATCCACTTTATCTATGCCCCTCATAATTTTATACATCTCAATAAGTTTTCCCCTCAGCCTCCTCTGTTCCAAGGAAAACAGATCCAGCCTATCCAGTCTTTCCTCATAGCTAAGATTCTCTACTCCCGGCAACATCCTTGTAAATCTCCTCTGTACCCTCTCTAGTACAATCACATCTTTCCTGTAATGTGGTGACCAGAACTGCGTGCCGTACTCTAGCTGAGGCCTAACTAGTGTTTTATACAGTTGAAGCATAACCCCCCTGCTCTTGTATTCTATGCCACGGCTAATAAAGGCAAGCATTCCGTATGCCTTCTTAACCACCTTATCTACCTGGCCTGCTACCTTCAGGGATCTGGGGACATGCACTCCAAGATCCCTTTGTTCCTCTACACTACTCAATGTCTTACCATTTAACGTGTATTCCCTTTCCTTGTTAGCCCTCCCCAAATGCATTACCTCACACTTCTCCGGATTGAATTCCATTTGCCACTGTTCTGCCCACCTGACCAATTTATTGATATCTTCCTGCAGTCTACAGCTTCCTTCTTCAGTATCAACCACACAGCCGATTTTAGTATCATCTGCAAACTTCTTAATCATACCCCCTATATTCAAGTCTAGATCATTGATATATACCACAAAAAGCAAGGGACCTGGTACTGAGCCCTGCGGAACCCCACTGGAAACAGCCTTCCAGTCACAAAAACACCCATCAACCATTACCCTCTGCTTCCGACCTTCCCTTAACAAATCCGTGCTGACTATCCTTGATTAATCCGTGTCTTTCTAAATGAAGATTTATCCTGTCTTTCAGAATTCTTTCCAATAATTTTCCCATCACCGAGGTTAGGCTGACTGGCCTGTAATTACTCGGTCTATCCTTTTCTCCCTTTTTAAACAAGGGTACCACATTAGCAGTCCTCCAGTCCTCCGGCACCACACCTGAAGCCAGAGAGGATTGAAAAATGATGGTCAAGGCCTCTGCTATTTCCTCTTTTGCTTCGCTTAACAGCCTGGGATACATTTCATCCGGGCCTGGGGATTTATCCACTTTCAAAGCTGGTAAACCCCTTAATACTTCCTCTCTCACTATGTTTATTTCATCTAATATTTCACACTCCTCCCACCTGATAGCAATGTCTGCTTCAGCCCTCTCCTTTGTGAAAACAGACACAAAGTATTCATTAAGAACCCTACCGACGTCTCCCACCTCCACACACAGATTACCCTCATGATCTCTAATAGGCCCTACCCTTTCTTTACTTATCCTCTTACTCTTAATATATTTATACTCTACCCAGAAGATTATTTCAAGTGTTCTTCCTGACATCAATCCTAAATTGATCGTCACTAAGTTTAGCCTATGGTTTTAATGTCTTGACTTACATTGAACTAGTGCCCTGTATTTATCTCATCTACACCATTTGATATCTTATATACCTCTATAAAGGTCCCCTCTCAGTTGTCTCCTGGCTAAAGAGCTACAGTTTCTCTAGTGCTGGTCATCAAAGCTGGACACAATACTCAATGTGACCTGATTACTTTAACATTTAAGCTCCTCCAATTTTATATTTATTTATATAGTTCAGCATTCTATTCTTGTGTTTATTGCTACTTCAACATCTACTATTAGTCCTTGAATCCTTTCAGCTTCATCTTCAGTTAACTCTCCACCATTAACCATGTACCTATGACACTCATTTTTCCTTTCAATGTGCAGTAAGATACGCTTGTCTGTATCGCATTTCATTTACCACTGTTCTACCCATTTACAGATTTTATCTAGCACCTTTTGTAGGCCCCTGCTGCTTCCTCAGACCTGACTTGTCATTCTATTTTACTATCATTTGCCAATTTGTATTGAGTATCTGAATCCAAGGCCAGAATCTGCACCTTGGAGTCAGGGTTTTGTGTGTGCGACTGCGATGTTGTGAGCAGCACCTTGTTCAGAGCGACTTTTACTGAATGGCTCCAATTAAACCAGTCATGGAGGTCTCCCGGCCCAATTACATGGAGCGGGTCTGATGACATCGTCGATGACTCGTTTCCAGCGCCAATATTTAAAGCGGTCTTGCATCCATCTCAGTTGAAGGTTGATGAAGGATTGTTCAATGTTGATTTCCAGAGGTCTGACTACTGTTACAAAGCTGATAAAAGTGTTGCTCATGGATGCACAAAGGCAGAGGGTCTCACCAAGATTTAGCGATGCATCACTCGATGTTCTGGTGCAGACAGTAAGAGCACACAGGGAGGTCCTCTTCCCTGCTGATAGGCATAAAAGACCACCCAAAGACACGAAAAGGGCATGGTTAGAGATCGCAGAGGAGGTCAGCAGCAGGGATATTTTCAGGAGGATGTGGATCCAGTGCAGGAAAAGATTCAATGATCTTATGAGGTCAGGAAAGGTGAGTACAATGCCACACTCACCCTCATCCTGATATGCCTGTCACCACATCCCCATCACTCTGCCTTCCCAAGCCAACTCCTGCACATCATTCCACACACCAACCTACCTTGCAGGTCCACCCATCCCTCTCTGTCTATGTACCTACTCACATCCCCATCTGACTAATTATCCCTCATACTCACCCTCATCCTAATGCAATCATAGCAAGTAACACCACAGAAGGAGGCCATTTGGCAATGTCACTCCACTCCCTCATAGTCACCCTCTACTGATGTAGCCCATCCATTCCTTACACTCATTCCATCACTCTCACTCAAACTGCAGGACAAGAGAGGCCAGAACAATAGGGAGAGGCAGAGAACTGGAGGTGGCCCTCAGTCTTCACTCAATTGACTCCAGCAGAGGAGGAAGCCCTGGAGATATCTTGAGTTACAGAGCTGCTGGCGGTGGGAGATGGAGAGAGGGGGACCTCCCAGCAACCTGGTGACAGAATCACATCTCATACAGCCACATGGCATACAGCAGTCACTCATATGGGGACTGATGTCAGCAGCCAGTGAAATGTCATCTGCATAATGGTAACTTTACCCATTCTTAATATAACACTTCTAAATCACCTCTTTACTCTCCCACTGGTCCATCAAGTGCCCCCCCCCCCCACACTGTCCTGCCGGAGGAGGAAGATCCCTCCTCAGAGGAAGCTCCAGCCTCTGAGGGTGCACCACAGCAGATCCAAGTATGCACACCTCGGTGGGTCCTGTGCGAGATAGAGCAGTGTTGTTACCTTTCACACTTCACAAGTGAGCAAGAGCAGGTGGTGTTGGCAGGGACAGCAGTAGACACTCCTCGCCAGAGGCCGCAGGACACTCCAAGCTCTGCTGAGCTGCATGCAGATGCTGAACCTCGGGGGCCATCGAGAAAGAGGGTGATCTTGGAGGGGCAGCAACAATTGCAAGAGGCTCTGGCAGCTTTTGCAGTCGCGATGTCTGCAAATGTGTAGAGAATGGAGGAGTCCATCTCCAACATGAGCACCACCATGACGCAGGCGATGGCGACGATGTGCTGTTCCATGGAAAGGATGGCCACCTGCATGGAGCAGCAAATGCGCCAGTCACATGAGCACATGCTAGTTGTGGACAACAGATGGCAGTGGCTCATAGACCTCATCTCTAGGAGGTATATAAATGTAGACTTGGGTCCTCATGGCCCCACTGCTGTGCAGCAAGGTGGTCTCCAGCTCCTTGCTAGCAGGGAAGTGCGGGTAGCCCATGAGAAGGATGATGGTGAGAGGGGACATTTGTAAGAATTTGGATCACAGGTGTAAGACATGCAGAATTGCCCCTCGCCCCGTCCAACAGGTTAGAGAGTTCGGACTTGAGACTAATGAGAAATTACACCAGACGCACGGGTTCTGTCTTTAACTTTTTATTGTTGCTAAGACAGATTCAAAACCCCAACCACTATTCGAGCAGTCATCAATCATATTACAGGAAATTATACATACAACCACCTGCTGATGATCCGTCCAGCGTTGATTGTAGGTCCTCGTAGGCGAGATGACTGGCCAAGCCACCTTCTTCTGACTGTAGTGCTGATATTCTTATAGCCACTGTGCTTTATACAGCTTTCCTTGTCTTTTGCATTAATCATTCATTCAAAGATAGTGAAATGTTCCTTTAATGTTGGTCTAAGCTGTTTGAGCTGTCAAACGTTTACATTAACTCAACCTGTGTGACTATTATTCAGTTTGTCCTTATCACAGCCCAAAATTGTTCATTCACTCCTAAAGTTTACAAAAGTGGCAGAAAACTACTTGGTTCGGTTCATGAGTTACGTCGTATTCTGCATTTCAAAACTTCAAAGGTTTGACTTCTCCCCTTTAACCTCAGAAAAAGCCATGTCTGCACTCTAAGGGGGTTTGTTTATCTCTGTTGACTATCATTACCCCCTGCAGTCACAACCATGTTTCCTGCCTTATGAGTGAAAGACTGCTTGTTACATTTACCAACTTTATTTCACTTTGTAAAACCTTTTTGCCTGGAAAAGCATTTCAAGAAATATTAAAAATTAAGGGTCTGTATATACTTTCTACACAGGTCACACACAGATTGCCCAAAGGGTCTTAGGAGTCATAGGTCACTTTATTAAGGAACGGCAGTTTACGTTAACTATAACACACAATCAAGATAGACATAGTAGACATACGACCGTGACAAGCAGCTGGTATCGGTCCCGATCGGACAGATGGACGGACGGATGGACGAAGGTTGAGACAGAACGGTAGTCTCGGATCCCTGCAGCCTGCGGCAGTGGTCTCTTCCTCTTTGGTCGTCTCCCGAGCTGGCGGAGGTGTTAGGCCGAAGCAAGCATGAATCCACCTCAGAGGAAGCTCTCCCCCTCTCTGCTTCCCCTGGAAACTCTCCCCCTCTCTGCCTCCCGGGAAACTCTCCCCCTCTCTGCTTCCCCGGGGAAACTCTACCCCTCTCTGCCTCCCTGGGGAAGCTCTACCCCTCTCTGCCTCCCTGGGGAAGCTCTCCCCCTCTCTGCTTCCCCGGGAAACTCTCCCCCTCTCTGCCTCCCTGGGGAAACTCTCCCCCTCCCTGCCTCCCTGGGAAACTCTCCCCCTCTCTGCCTCCCCGGGGAAGCTCTCCCCCTCTCTGCCTCCCCGGGAAACTCTCCCCCTCTCTGCCTCCCCGGGGAAACTCTCCCCCTCCCTGCCTCCCTGGGAAACTCTCCCCCTCTCTGCCTCCCCGGGGAAGCTCTCCCCCTCTCTGCTTCCCCGGGGAAACTCTACCCCTCTCTGCCTCCCCGGGAAACTCTCCCCCTCTCTGCCTCCCTGGGGAAACTCTCCCCCTCTCTGCCTCCCCGGGGAAACTCTCCCCCTCTCTGCCTCCCCGGGGAAACTCTCCCCCTCTCTGCCTCCCCGGGGAAGCTCTACCCCTCTCTGCCTCCCTGGGGAAACTCTCTCCCTCTCTGCCTCCCCGGGGAAGCTCTACCCCTCTCTGCCTCCCCGGGAAAGCTCTACCCCTCTCTGCCTGCCTTTCCCTCTCGGCGGCCCATTTATATACCTTATTTTAGGAGCTGGTGGATACCTCACGTCAATCACTTGTTATAATCACTTTTACCCATTCAATTGTCCAATTACGGAGGAATACGCACCTGTAGCACATCCCTCCCAGTCTTACGAGACCATCCCTTTGCTTATCTCTTGCACTTTCTCCTAGACAGCTTGTTTATCTTACTCAACCCCTTATCAGCCCTAGTTATGCCCACTTGAAGGCCTGTTTTGAGTTATGTCCATGCAACGACCTCAGCTCTTTGTACAACAGCTGTATCAGCAGCTTATCCTGGCTGCTCAACTCGGATGAGCTTATTTGTTTTACAAAGCCATTATTTCTAATAATTCACAATTTCTTCCAATTCACGATTTCTTACACATGGAAGTGGGGCTTCTTCTCAAAGTGCTCCCACTTCTCCCCCGTTGCCTCTCCCTCAGTCAAAGCTCCAGATGCTTCCTCGGAACTCGATGGCCAAGTCAGCCCCGTACAGTTGCAGGAGGAGCAGTCTTTGGCGGGGCCATCACAGGCTCCAAAACCTGGAGGACAACCGCCCAAAGTCTCTAACTAGTCGCAGCAAGAAAGTGAGCAGCCTGCCTCTACCTCTCCTGAAGCCATAGGGGTTGTACCTCGTAGAAGCACTCAGAAACAAAAAAAAAGACACAAAAGTAGATGCACAAGGGTATGCACATGGGAGTATGAACAAATGTTAGTGTTAAGTTTCAGTTATTTTTATGAGACAGATATATTTATTTATTTACACCACTTTCCGGTCTTGTCCATTTTTGCCTGCTACCTTGGAAGTGGCTTTTGTCACTTGGAGTGAATGCTGAGACATTACTTAACCTCAAGCAATGGGGGTTTGGGTGAGAGGAATTGTAGGGATGCTTTATGGTGTTGTTGTGCGGGGGAAACTTAGTACAGCACGTGGCAGCCATATGTGTGCATTGCAGCAAGTTAAGTAAATCTGGCCATGATGAGGTCATCCCTGACCTCCTGGGCAGCAATCTGCTGGGGCCATCTCCACATCAGGTTCCTCCTCCTCCTCCTCCTCATCTTCCACCTGCTCCTCCTCTTCTGAAGAGGCTGTCCGCTCTGCGTCTTGCTCCTCCTGCAGCTCCAATCCTCGCTGCTGCGCTATGTTGTGCAGCGCGCAGCAAATGACAATGATTCTGGAGACCCTGGCTGGTGCGTACTGAAAGGCTCCTCCAGATCTGTCAAGGCATTTGAAGCACATCCTCAGCATGCCTATTGCTTGCTCTATGACACATCTGGTGGACATGTGGCTCTCATTATAACGCTCCTCGACCTCAGTACTTGGCCCCCTCAAGGGTGTCATGAGCCATGTCTTCAGTGGATAGCCCTTGTCTCCAAGCAGCTAGCCAGTATGTCTGTTTGGAGGAGCGAAGGGATGAGGGAGGGTGGACTGGTGCAGCACAAAAGAGTCATGACAGGTGCCAGGAAATCTGGCGCTCATGCATAATCACCTTTTATGGTTGCAGAAGAGCTGCACATTGAGGGAGTGGAAGCCCTTCCGGTTCACGAACACTCCTGGGTGATGAGGGGTGCCTTGATGGCCACATGTGTGCAGTCGATGATGCCCTGCATCTGTGGGAAGCCAGCCAGAGTTGCAAAGCCGAGTGCCCACTCAGTAACACTGACTTCATCAGTGGCAAAGTAGACATAATTGGCTGACTTGTCAAACATGGCATTGGTCACCTGGGTGATGCACATGGCCACCTGGGTGGCCGATTGCGAAATCCCACAAATGCCTGTTGCAGATCCCTGGAAGGAGCCCGAGACGAAGAAGTTAAGGGCGATGATGACTTTGACAGCCACTGGTAAGGCATGTCTACCAGTTCCTCTGGGCAGCAGGTCTTGTTCCAGTAAGCTACAAATGTCTGCCATGACCTGGCTTGATAGCCTGAGCCTCCTGAAGCACTGCTGCTCAGTCATGTCCAGGAAGCTCATCCTCTGCCTGTATACCCTTTGTTGGGGGTATCGACTCCGGCGCGGTGCAGCCCTGTGCTGACCCCCTCTCTCCTGTGGAGCATCAGGCCATTGAGGAGAAGGCTGCTGGTGTTGTTGCTGCTGCTGGTGTTGTTGCTGCTGCTGGTGTTGCTGGTGTTGTTGGTGCTGGGGCTCATATTGGTCCGATTCTGAGGTCCAAGGTGAGAGAGCATAAGAGGCACCCATGCTGATTTAATAAATAGGTCGCACAACACCAGGTTATAGTCCAACAGTTTTATTTGAAATCACAAGCTTTCGGAGCTATCGATCGCCCCTTCCTCAGGTGAAGTAAAGAAATACAGACTCGACAAAGCATATATAGATAGAGAACAATGCATGTGTACCTTACAATTGCAGACAACTAAATTAAATCATCCTGACTATCTGCCGAGGTGTGATAAAGTTAATCAGGTCAGCCAGGAAGGTACCACATCAAAGACATAGCAAGATACAACTGAGACAATGAGGTGGAGTCGCAGGGGGTCTAACGTGTCAAAAGCTGATGTCTGTATGTAAAACGATAAGCTGTAAAATTTTTACTTTTTTACTGGGAAAATTTTTACTTTTTTACTGGGAATCACATCTGTGAACAAGCCAACGATGACTCGAGTCCGGATCACGTCATGTATCGTGACATAAACCCAAGATCCCGGTTGAGACCGTCTTCATGAGTGCGTAACTTGGCTATCAGTTTCTGCGCGATGATTTTGCGTTGTCGTGTGTTCCTAAGGTTGCCTTGGAGAACGCTTACCCGCAGATCCGAGGCTGAATGTCCTTGACTGCTGAAGTGTTCCCTGACTGGGAGGTAACAATCCTGCCTGGTGATTGTTGCGCGGTGCTCGTTCATACGTTGTCTCAGTGTCTGCATGTTCTCGCCGATGTACCATGCCGCGGTGCATTCTTTCCTGCAACGTATGAGGTAGACAACGTTGGCCGAGTCACATGAGTATGTACCATGTACCTGGTGGGTAGTGTCCTCACGTGTGATGGTGGTATCTGTGTTGATGATCTAGCATGTCTTGCAGAGTTTGCCGTGGCAGGGTTGTGTGGTGTCGTGGTCGCTGTTATCCTGAAAGCTGGGTAATTTGCTGCGAACGATGGTACTTCTGAGGTTAGGCGGCTGTTTGAAGGCAAGTAGTGGAGGCGTGGGGATGGCCTTAGCGAGGTGTTTGTCGTCATCGATGACATGTTGAAGGCTGCGAAGAACATGACGTAGTTTCTCTGCTCCGGGGAAGTACTGGACGACGTAGGGTACCCTGTTGGTTGTGTCCCGTGTTTGCCTTCTGAGGAGGTCTATGCGATTTTTCGCTGTGGCCCGTCGGAACTGTCGATCGATGAGTCGAGCGTCATATCCCGTTCTTACGAGGGTGTTTTTCAGCGTCCGTAGGTGTCCATCGCGTTCCTCCTCGTCTGAGCAGATCCTGTGTATTCGCAGGGCTTGTCCATAGGGGATGGCTTCTTTAACGTGGTTAGGGTGGCAGGTAAAGTGGAGATCAGAGGGCCAATCCCTCAATGTTGTGATAGTGACTAGCAATGTGGTGAGAGTGGCTTCTTAGGTTGCAGAAATGACCTGCAAACTGTTGACAGCTAAATCTCTGCACAAAATGGAGTCAACAAGAACCTTTCCATTAGTCAAGTAATCAGGTGTAATGTGGGAGTATTTATGTGTTTTTCCCAGCTCTCAATTAATGGACTCGCACAATGGCCACTGAGCTTCCGCCTCCCCTTCACAGGCGAGGTTCCCGAGGTGCGTGAATCCCGTGCTCCTGAAGTTAAAGCCAAAAGCTGCTGTTAAAAACCCTCTTAAGGGTCTCTTAACAAGCATTTAATTACTTGACTGAGGTTGCCCGCCTCTCCCAATCGGGTCCGTGGCGCGCCTCCAAACGCGCCCGAGTTAAATGCGGAAGTCGGCGGGGTGACGACGGGTTGCCGACGCGCTGGTAATTTCAGCGATTTTTACTGCCGACCCGCCCCCAAACCCACACGCTTGGCAACGGGAAAATTCCAGCACAAGAAATTGATGTAGATTGGAAACAGTTGGAGCCCCAACCCCAACCCTAATCCCTGCGGTACTCCACAAAATAATTCCTCTAACTGCTTCTTTTTGCTACGTCAATTTCTTATCCACTTCCAGGTTTTATTTTGCATTTCCATTATTTTCAGCTTCTGTTGCAGATTTTCATTAGGAACATTATTGAAAGTTTTGGTCTGGAAAAGCTTTCCATTGCTGCAGTCACTTGTTTTATATCCACACATAATTCAGTCTTGTTCTTTCTTTCACAAAATGAGGGTGTTACTGTTAATGACCACAATGAAACTTTGAATGACTGTCTTGCAATCATATTTTGAAAGGCTGCCTACCGATGGAAACTGAGGGAGACCGGAAGGAGCAGACCTGGAGGGAGCACAGCGAGAGCAGAGCAGTTAAAAGAAGTGACAGCAACTCAACAGAGGCAGTTTTTGAAAAAGTGACATCAGAGTAAAAAAAGTGATGTCGGCACAAGGGAAGGAGCTGATTGGTGAGTAGCTGGTGAGTGTATTTTTTTTTAAAGTTTATGGGGTAAAAATTCACTTGGTTGCGCCTCCCGTTAGCGCCTTAAGAGGGCGCTATTGGGGCGCAAAGCCGCTAACACCCGTGCGCAGCGATGTTTGCGCCGCTCGAGAACTTAACTTGAGATTGTGCGACGGCGCTAAAACTTACCGCTGCGACCACCTGCGCGCGCAGATTGTGACGTCATTCCATGGTGCAACGCCCTTGTGGCGCCCCGGAGCGGAAATTGAGTGGCGCCCCCTGCCTTACCGCCTGGCGCATCCAACGACCAGAAGACTGGAACGCTATCAATCGCTGTGGGGCTGGGGGGGGGGCGCTATTTAAAGGGGGCCTCTTCCTGTCTTTTATTGTTGGTGGCATTTTTGAACTATGCATTCTGAAAGAGAGAGGGAGAGACTTCTGGAGAGATTCAACGTTGTGGGAAGGAGTTTTGGGTACTGAGCAGCACTTTGCAGGTTCATTTTGATTTGCCATTCCTTGTATCGATTTAGCAGAGACTGTGGGAGCTGCACTCTGAGCTCTTTGCCTGTTACTCTCCATTGTTCTTTCCAGCACATTTGATGTGCAAGTCTCTCCAGGCCGAGATTCAAGGCTGCAATGAACAGGATGTGGATGGAAAGCAAGATTAACCATCCCCTTTAAGAACTGGCCCGTGCCATTGTGTGTGTGTTTCATTGCTGACTGACATTACATGAGCTTCGCCAGCGCTCTGAGTTAGCGCCTCACTCCTTGGCCTTTGCGCCTTAAGACAGGTGTGCAGCGCCTGCTTTAGCGCTCCACTCACCTCCCGGGGCGGTAAAAGTGAAGTTTCCTGTCAGTGCCGATAATTAGCGCCAGGCGCTAATATTTGCGTCCAGACGATATTTGCGCCCCAAATGGGGCGCGACCTAATTTCTACCCCTATAAGTTTATTTCTGCTAAGTTAGTTACTAGCTTATTAAATAGGGGGAAAGAGCTGATTGGTGAGTAGCTGGAGAGGTTTAAGCTAATTAAGGAGAGCCAAGACGAATTTTTTGATGAAGTAACAGAGAGGATTGATGAAGGGAATGTAATGGATGTTGTCTACATGGATTTTCGGAAGGCGTTTGACAAAGTACCACATAGAAGGCTGGTTAACAAAATTGAGGCTCATGGAATAGGTGGGTCAGTGGCAACTTGGATAAGGAATTGGCTTAAGGACAGAAAACAGCGAGTTGTGGTAAATTCAGACTGGAGGATGGTAGACAGTGGTGTTCCCCAAGGGTCAGTGCTGGGGCCACTGCTTTTTTGATATATATAAGTGACCTGGATATTGGAATACAGAGTAGAATTTCTAAATTTGCTGATGACAACAAACTTTGGGGTGTGGCAAACAGTGAGGATGATACCAATCGACTGCAACAGGACATAGAAAGGCTAGTAGAATAGGCAGACAAGTGGCAGATGGAATTAAATACAGAGAAGTGTGAGGTGGTGCATTTTGGCAGAAGGAACAGGAGAGGCAATATACACTTAATGGCACAGTTTTAAACAGTGTGCAGGGACAGAGGGACCTGGGAGTTAATGTGCATAGGTCCCTGAAGTTGGCAGCATATATTGAGAGAGTGGTTAACAAAGCATATGGGATCTTGGGTTTCATAAATAGAGGTATTGAGTACAAAAGTAGAGAAGTTATGCTGAACCTTTATAAAGCGCTGATTAGGCCGCAACTGGAGTATTGCGTCCAGTTCTGGACCACACTTTAGGAAGGATGTGAAGGCCCTTGAGAGGGTGCAGAGGAGATTTACCAGAATGGTTCCGGGGATGGGGGATCTTAGCTTCAAGGACAGGTTGGAGAAGCTGGATTTGTTTTCATTAGAGCAAAGGAGGTTGAGGGGTGATTTGATAGAGGTGTACAAGATTATGATGGGTTTGGATAGGCTAGACAGGGAAAGGCTGTTCCCACTAGTTGATGGTAGAAGGACTAGGGGACATGGATTTAAGGTTTTGGGCAAGAGATACAGGGGGGATGTGAGGGAAAACTTTTTTATGCAGCGAATGGTGAGGACCTGGAACTCGCTGCCAACGGAAGTGGTGGAAGCGGAGACAGTCAATGTTTTCAAGGAGAGACTGGATAGGCACTTGAGGGAAATAAACTTGCAGGGCTACGGGGGATAGAGCGGGGGAATGGGACTGACTGGATTGCTCTACAGAGAGCCGGCACGGACTCGATGGGCCGAATGACCTCCTTCTGTGCCGTTATGACTCTATGGGGGAGAAATTCGGTATCGCCTCGTTTGGGGCGCAATTATCGGCCGGGTGCAAAGTTTAGCACCTGGCGCTAATTATCAGCTCCGATTGCAAACTTGGCTTCTATCGCCCCTGGAGGTGATTGGAGCGCTAAATCAGGTGCTACACATCTCTCTTAAGGCGCTAATGCCGAGGAGCGAGGCGCTAACTCAGAGCGCTGGTGAAGCTCATGTGATGTCAGTCAGCAATGGAACACAGACACACTGGTGCCAGCCAGTTCTTAAAGGGGAGGGTCGATCTTGCTCTCCAACCACACCCTGATCATTGCAGCCTTGAATCTCGGCCTGGAGAGACCTGTACATCAATTCTGCTGGAAAGAACAATGGAGAGCCCCAGGGAAAGAGGTCAGAGTGCAGACTCCAAAGTCTCTTCTAAATTGATACAAGGAAGGTCAAATCAAAATGAACCTGCAAAGTGCTGCTCAGTACCCAAAACTCCTTCACACAGCGTTGAATCTCTCCAGAAGTAGCTCTCTCTCTCTCTCAGAATGCGTGGTGCAAAAATGTCGCCGACCAAAAAAGGCAGGAAGCGGCCGCCTTTAAATAGCGCTCCCCCAGTCCCTTCCTGACTGCAAAATGTTCCCCTCAACCTGTCGTTGCTAGCGGCAGGCGGTAAGACAGGGGGAGCCACTCAATATCCGGTCCAGGGTGCTACCTGGGCGATGCACACTCGACTGACGTCACGATCTGCGGGCGCAGGAGATCGTGGCAGTAGTGTTTAGTGCTGCTGCAAAGTGTCTGGTCAATTTCGCGAGCGGCGCAAATATCACTGCGCCCGGGCGCTAGTTGCTTTGCGCCCCATTAGCGCCCTCTTAGGGCGCTAACGGGAGGCACAAAGCAACCAAATTTTTCCCCCTATGACTTGTATATTTACCACTAAGATCCTATCTACATATACGCACATATGGGAAGCAGATCTAATTATAATGTCAAATGTGATGTAGAGTCAAACATTTAATAATTTAGTTGAATTATCACAATAGTAAGATTTAATCAATATTCATAAAGGTTTCCTACAGTTTAAAAACTAAATTACCTTATGCTTGTAGTCATAAAGGTCATCAAAAATGATTTCAAAGGTACCATTGTCTAGACTCTTCGCTCATGCTTTTTTGCATTTAGCATTTAACCTTTTGACTGCTTATAAAATCCTATAAAGTTCACAGACATGCAAGTGGGAATTTTAACTCCCAGGCGGGAAAGTGGCCTAACAAGCAAATTGACCCATCCAGGAGCAGCAGCTGATTTTAATGACCGGGCCTCAATAACATGCTGCTGGACAACTTCCCACCCAAAATGGGACAGAAGTCGGTGGGAAATGTCAGAAAGTCGGGTGGTCTGAAGAGTACCCACCGGGCCCAAGGTAAGTGCGGGGACGGTGAGGGAACAGGGGTTTCGGATCGATCAGCGGTTCGCGGGGAGAAGAAGTCCGGGGCAGGGATGGCCTATGCTTTCCTTGTGCGGTCTGGAGGAGCACGGCTGTTCCTCCTGGCCCCACAAAGGAAAGTTTAAACTTACCTGGAAAGGCTTCTTTGATCTTCAGACCTGCTTGTAGCTGCTGCGGGTTCCCCACTCTCTTCCTGGTTAAAGATGGCGTCGGGATCCTATTAAAATTGGACAGAGCAGGAACGGAGTGGGTTATTTTCATGTTTTCAAGTTGGAACTCTGGAGAACCTTAATATTAAAACATTTCTGACATGGATAATTGGAGTTCCTCCAGACAAGTAGCGGGATGCGGGATGACCCTCTATTGTCTTGTAGCAAGATTTTCACTGCCAAGGTTTTGCAACCTGTACCATGATCTACAACTGAATGTCTTAAATAGTGGGGGGGAAAAGGCATAGGAAAAGGCACAGGGTGAAAATGGGGATGAATTCATTGTATGGAATTATAAAAGGTCTAGTGAGTTAATTGGATCTGTCCAGATGGTGCAATCTCAAATATATACTTACTACAATTGCTATCAACTATAAATTGAATCTCTTTTTCTGTTTTACAATTAATGCAACAATGAAAGCTGAATAACACTTTGGCCGCGATTTTCCAAGTGGAAGCAGGTTGGAGTCGGGTTCGATGTTCGATGTTCAGCGGGTTCCAGTCCCGCTGCCGGTTTAATCCGCTCTGAAATAACGATTTTGGCTTAAGTGGGCTGATTAAGCCCGTTGTGCGCGCTACCCAGCCCAATCAGTGGGTTCGGGTCTGCTGCTCGTCTCTGCTGATGTCTTTCAGCCAGCTGCATTTAAGGGGCCCATGCAGCCTTGTTTTTGATCCATCCTATTCTGCTGCTTCTCGGTGTGGCACATATCAAAATGACTGCTTCAAGACCAAAGGCATCTCCAAGATTCGATGATGACTCCCTCCATGCTCTTGTGGAGGGAGTGAGAGGGTGCCAGGAGGTTCTGTTCCCCTCAAATGGACAGAGGAAGCCTCCTCAGCAAACCAAGGCAGCCTGGCTGCAAATTGCTGAGGAGGTTAGCGCCAGGTCTTTGTGTGGTCGCACCTGGGTTCAGTGCCGGAAAAGGTTCAATGATCTGCTACGCTCAGCAAAAGTGAGTATAACATCACACTTACCTTCAATCTGCTCCCCATCTCCTCTCATCACCAGCACTCTGCACTGTCAACCTACTCCTGCACATCCCACTTTACCCTTACATCCCTTGCACCCTTAACCATCCCTCTCTCTCTATGTACAGAATCACTTCACCATCCTACTATGCACCCCTCACACTCGCTATCACTGTTATGCAATGACAAGAACTAACAATGCACAGTGAGGGCCCTTGGTATTGGCACCTCACTCCATCTTTGTCTCCTTCTAAACATCCATGCTATGGATTCTCTACACTCACTCCATCATTTTCACTCAAACTCCACTTGTGTCCCTCATTGCAGGAAAACAGAGCCCACAATAAGAGGAGAGGGGCAGGACAGGAGGAGGGCCACCTTCGATTGCCCACTTGACCACCACTGAGGAGGCTGCTCTCGACATCGTCAGAGGTGCTGAGGAGCTGGAAGTGGGGAACGGAGAGATGGGTGCAGTAGAGCAAGCTGGTGACAGAATAGATTTGCAACCCTCTCATTTAGATTGCATAAGTAACTGATATGGCATCTGATGTTCATACAGATTGAGTTCTGATCATCTGCACAATTCGATGTGCCTGCTACGTTAATATCACATGTCTAACTCAGGCCTTTACTCCTCCACCGGACCATCGAGAGCCTCCCTCCCCACTGTCCAGGAGGAAGAGCTGGAAGACTCCTCAGAGGAAGCTGCAACCTCTGAGGGCGCAGTGTCAGCAGAATTGAGCGTACCCAGCACCAGCGCAGAGACGCACACCTCGGTGGGTCATTCGCGAGATAGATTAGTGTTGTCACCTGGTGTATCACAGCTCACAAGTGAGCATCAGCAGATGGTGGAGACAGGGACAGCAGTGGAGAGTCCTCGTCGGAGGCCACAGGGCGCTCCTAGCTCTGCTCAGCTGCATGTGGACCCTGTGCCTCTGGGGCCTTCAGAAAGAGAGCGGTGCTGGAGCTTCAGCAACAAGTGCAGGAGTCTCTGACAGGTTTTGCATCCACAGTAACTGTGAGTGTGCAGAGAATGGAGGAGTCCATCTCAAACATAAGCAATGCCATAGTGGAGGCAATGGCCCATGAACGTGCCACCATGGAGAGGGTGGCAACCTCCTTGGAGGACATAAGTCGCCAGACTCAACAGAGCATGGTGACTCTTCTAAATAGATGGTCTGCTATGGAGGATAGATGGGCAGCTGTTGAGGAGAGACACCAGAGGTGGACGTCCCCGTTATGAGGACTGTCAGTACAGAGACGGGTCCTCATGGCCCCACTGATGTGCAGCAAGGTGCTCTCCAGCTATTTGCTAGCAGTGAAATGCTGGCGACCCATGAGAGGGATGTTGGTGGACGACGATAAGGAAGTGTGGACTCCTCTCCAAGCGCTCACACTCCCATGCCACTGCGGAGCCCTCAGTCAGAGCCCCAGATTCCTCACCCAACTGAGATGGCCGTCTCAGCCCCTGGACAGCCGCAGGAGGAGCAGACAGTTGCCGAGCCCTCCCAGGCTCCCAAACCCGGAGGACGCCCGCCAAAGGTGTCAAAGCAGGAGCAGCATGAAAGTGAGCAAGGTGCCTCAATATCTGCTGAAGCCACAGGGGTAGCACCACGTAGAAGCACGCGTAAGAGAAAGTTAACACACAAATAGTCACAAGGATAGTCACTTGGGTGTTTTGGTGTAATACAAATTAAAGATTATCATCGTCATTTCAATTGTAATAAACAAACGCGATGGCAAACATTCAAAGAGTTGGCCCATGTGTGCCCAGAAATGGAAGTGTCACAGTGAGGTGTCAGGGCACCTTTCATCTGTAATGATGGTGGTGAGAGTGATAGGAACCCACAGTTTATTGTACAGATGGTGTATGGTGTGTTAAGAAGGTGGCAGCCACATGCGTTTGCTTCGTAAACTTAAGCGAATCTGGCATGGATTAGTGCATCCCTTGCCTCACGGCCAGCAATGTGCTTGCGTGCTGGTGGAACTGGCACATCTGTCTCCGCAAGGTCTTCCTCCTCCTCCTCCTCTGAGGAGGAGGAGGCTGTGCACTGAGCCACTTGTTCTCAGGCAGTGGTAAGCCATGCTGCTGTGCGATGTTGTGCAGTGCACAGCAGACCACGATGATTCTGGAGACCCTGGCTGGTGAGTACTGTAGGGCTCCACCTGATCTGTCGAGGCATCTGAATCGCATTTTGAGCAAGGCAATGGTTTGCTCGATGATGGCTCTAGTGGAAATGTGGCTGGCATTGCAGCGCTCCTCAGTTTCGTTTGATGGCCTCCTTAATGGCATCATTAGCCACATCTTCAGGGGATAGCCCTTGTCTCCAAGTAGCCATCCGGAAAGTTGGGTTGGTGGCTTGAAGAGCTGAGGTACAGTAGACTGCCGCAGGATGAACGAGTCATGACTACTGCCAGGGAACTTGGTGCAAACATGCATGATGTCCTTCCTGTGGTTACACACCAGCTGGACGTGAAGGGAGTGGAAGCCCCTGCGGTTCACAAATACAGCTGGGTTGTGATGGGATGCCCTAATAGCCACATGTGTGCAGTCTACAATGCCCAGCACCCTTGGCAAGCCTGCCATATTTGCAAAGCCAACCGCATGCGCGGTTACACTTGCTTCATCCGTGGAGAAGTGGATGTAATTGTGCGCCTTTGCAAAGAGGGCATCGGTAACCTGCGTGATGCAAGTGTGTGCAGCCGACTGGGAGATGCTGCTGATGTCTGAGGATGAGCCCTGGAAGGACCCTTGTTGGTGAAAAATTAATTCACTCGAGTCTGTCTTAAAGCAAAAGATCACAGTTTATTATTCAGAGCGCTCTGGGAGAATTCAGAGCGCTCTGGGAGAACGGTCACAGCCTGCAGTCTCATGACCCGCTTCTCAACCTAACAATGGTCACCCAAGCTTCTTTATACACTTCCAAAAGCCAGAAAATACAAACCTCAGCACAGTTAGGGTTAGGGTCACATCATGAGTGACCCTTAGGTTGTCTAAAAACAACTTGATCAGAATCTTACAATGTTTGAGAAACTCATCTTTTACTTCTGCTTTTTAGTCAGCCATCTGCGCTGCAAGTTTCATTCTTAGTCCTTTCGAGGCTAGTTTATTATAAAAAACAATGATTCACATTTTTGTTCTGCAGTGTCTGCATTATCTATACTGCAGCCTAAGCAAGTCGGTCTTTATCTAATTATACCCCTGTCTCCATGCCGAAGGGAGATACTTTGACCTTTACTATAGTCCTTTAAGCAGTTCAACTAATCTTAAACATTACAACTGATTTGCCCTTACATTATTACAATTAATTTTTTTTACTCTTACAACCCTGAAACAAAAAAATTGAGGGTGGTGGTGACTTTGATAACCACTGGTAAGGAGTGTCCACCCACTCCTCTGGGCTCCAGGTGTTGGTGCAGCATTGCGCAGATGTCACCGACTACCTCTCGCGAAAGTCTCAGCCTCCTTTGGCACTGCTGCTCCATCATGTTGAGGAAGCTCATCCTCTGCCTGTAAACCCTGTGTTGGGGGTATCTCCTGCGGCGAGGTGCAGCCCTGCACTGATGCCCTCTGCCCTGTGCAGCATCAGGTGGGTGAGGAGGAAGTTGGTGCTCCTGTTGTTGCTGCAGCTGTTGTGCCTGGTTCTGCTGCTGCCGCGGCTGCTCTTCCTCTGATTCTGAGGACCAGGATGAGAGGGTATAAATGGTTCCCATTCTGCTGGTATATATGTCAGTTGAGGAATAGATGTTATAAGTGCTCAGTCAATGTGGGAAGAGGGTTTTCCAAGGAGGTCACAGTGCATATGGATCTCAGCTTCACCACTTACAAGCTCAGTAGACCTGCAAAATGTGTTCCAACACCTCAAAAAACAAAGTTCTGCCATCCGAAAGTCAGCCATGTTACAGGTCCGCTTTTATGCTGCAGGTGCAGCTGTAAATAATTCACATAGTTGCTGAACCCGGCACAATCAGCTGCCATGTTTTGCGAATGGTGTGAAACACGCTGAAAATGTCATAAAATGGGAAGAGCCTGGTAAAATGGGATTATGTTAACTGCCTTAAGTGCCTCTCCTGCCGCTTGGTGTCGGGTCTGATTGGGATTCCCAGACCCGACACTTTGCAAAGTTGCGTGGAGGTGGGTTGACGGTGGGTTCGGAACCCGCCGTCAATCAAAACGACTTTAACCTCTGACCCGCCTCCAAACCCGCCCTCTGAGCGCCGGCAAAATCGTGGCCTTTATATCACTTCCTTATTAAATTGATTCTGTAAGATTATTTCTATTTTTTATTCTTAATGTTTTTGTTTTTTCTCCTGGTTACTGCTAATGTTACCCACTTGCTTTATTTTGTAGTTGGTTATATGAATAAAGAAAAATAATGTGCATGTGCTATGAAACAGAAGGCCAGATGTCATAGCCTGAGTTCCAATTACTAACAGTCACTCTGTGCCAGACTCCTCAGAAAGCACACTAGGCACATTGTGTGAGGTGAAAGCTGAGCCTCAGAAAGTTGGATGGTTAAGAGATCTGTCTGGGCTTGACACACAAAGCTTTTGCTGTGGTAAGTTGTGTGGTTTTCTTGAGAAATTCTTCACCAATATCAAACACAGGTTTGTACAAAAAGCCAGATCTGAATTGACATAACCTTTGTATTTTGCTGTTTAAAGTATAATGTTAAAACCCAGTTCCAGTCAATGTTTTGTTTAGTTTAATAATCTGGAATTTATATGGAATATCACCACAGGGGTAAAGAACGCTCTTAAACAGATCACACAGTGTCTACAAGACCACTGAATATAGCCATTTTTCATTCATCCTTGAACTTTTTTGACTATACTTTTTGTATAGGAGAAGATTATGGACAGTCTCAATTTCCAATTTGTGGGAATGACTTTCCATATTGCCAGATCCTCTTCATCCCACCAAAAAGTGTGACTTGAAAAGACGGCCTACAGTTATAGGCCTAATTTCTGTAAATTCATTTGATTTCCTTTCGTTAAAAAGGCTGTCCTTAAACTGCTTCGTCCGCAAGTACAATGCGTATGCTAAAGAAACAGTAAAATAAATCTTAATGACTACCAGGTATAAAAACAGACATTCTTGGTCATATCTACTAAACAGGTTAAATGAAAGCTACTCTTTCAGTCTGTCTGATCAAATAGTTTGGTATTAGAAATGCCTGATATAAACCATATCTTTAGGTACTGCAATCCAGCCAACCATTTAATAACTATACCTTAATATACATCTATCATTAAATGGTGAGCGTTTTCCCATTTGGGTTTTAATTTGATATTTCTATTGAATGAAAATTCATTTTAAGTAACAAAAACCTCGATCTGCTGCAATAGATACTGGGTTTAACCTTAACAAAGCCTATAATCTATTAACACAAAGCAAGTGTCAGTCAAGCAGTACTCTCAGTCAGGTAGAAGGATCTGATGTGATGATTTAAAAACCGCGATTATATATCAATAAACCAACCAATCACAACTAATTCTATTTTTATTTAATTTTGTGGGATTCATTTCATGTTCAGCTCGAGAACTTCTCGCATTTTACACCTAGGATCCAACTGAAGGGATAATTACTAGTCCTAGCCCCTTTAGGGCTACCCCGGATCAGGCGTATTCCTCAGACGTTCACTTTCAACTGAAGTTTGAGGTAGCCGAATCCTAAAGACGCTTAATTGGGTCTAAAGGTCTGGACCATCTCTCCCTAAAGGAAAGGAACAACCTGAAAATGTTACCATCCTCCAGATAGCACTTTTAATAAGTTTAGCTAGACTGTAACATTACGGATATTATGAGGGTCCGGAAAACTCCCCCAGAATTCTGCAACTCCTCACCAAAGAGTGTACAGAGATTGAGTTCGCGAGTTTGATACAGAAGTCTTATTGAGTCAATTCTAAAAATATATAGATTTATTAAAGAACCAACATGTAATTTACAGTTGGTGAGTCAATCGCAACATTAACAGTTCCAAAAAGAGAAAGCTTACAATTCTATTATCAGAGATCCTTACTCTCAAATCTTAACTTCGCTACAGTTTTACAGTTCTTAGTTTCTACAGGATATCAACCAAAATCAAATACCTTTGATACCCGAGGTACAAAGAGTTGGAGACTTACAGAGCCACCTCTGAAGCCGAGAATCGCTTTGCCCCTTTAAAGAGAGTCCACTATCCCATTTGAGAGTTCAATATTTATACCCTTTTCCAGTGGTATTTCCTTTAAGGTTTTCTGCTGATGTAAGCTAATTATCTCTAGTCATTTTTCTGATGACCCCTGCAATTCTTACAGTCACCTCAGCTGGTAGCATTACAGAATTATGTCTCTTCTCTAGGTGTTCTAAGTTTACCATAAAAAACGGTGTAACGGCAGGTGCGTTTTACTTTATGTCATTTTTACGAAGGCAGAAGTTTGTGCTTCTTTATGAAGTGTAAATTAGAACACCTTAACCAGGGTGAACCACTGTCTTGTTCCCAAAGGTCAGCCTGTCAGGAGCCTTTAACCTTCTGTTTCAATAAGGTTATTGATTCAGTGTCAACAACTATCTTATCTCAATAGCCAGAATGCTATCACAGCTTTTTCATAGTTAGGTTTCTAGATTTCCAGACCCAGTTTGTCATGTTTTAATAAGGCCAGAATTCTTTCATAGAATGGTATATTTTTCTGAATAGGTTATATGGCTTATTCCTTCACAGGATCGGCACCAACTATTCCTGGGTCAGTGCACTAATAATGCATCTTAACCCCAACCTCAGTTGAGCATCTGATACTGTTACATGTGAGGGAATTCTAGAAAGAAAGAAAGAATTATGGGCTGTTTTGCACATAGACTGGAGGGTAATTTTCTGAGTATGCGTTGGCTGCAGAGATCCTTGTTCACCGGCAGCATATCTTGGAAAACCATGGGTGCGCTGTCCACTGTTAGCATGTACTTGGAAAATTAGTCCTTGAGTATCATTAATAATATTTTTAACTAAATTGTGTGGTCGTTAAATTTAACTTAAAACAGTACTTACTAAATCGCACACTCGGTCATTATATATTACTGCTTGAAAATGTTAATCATTAATTCTAAAATCAATGATTATTCAACGTTACTGTACAAAGATATAAAAGCTCCATACTACATCCTCTTTCACAAGGTATAATAGCCATATATAAAGTATTACAATAGTGGACTCAGCACAGAGTGGTTCTTGAAAGCTGCATTAATGCCACGGGCTTTGGCTGAACATATCGAGGGACTCTAATATCAGGCACTTAAGTAACATCTCATCTGCTTATCAACTTGAACATGACAATAAACAATTCTACAACCACAAAAAAAATCACTGAACCGATTAATAACAGCATACATGTATAAAAAGAGAAATCACCTGATAAGCACACAACTTAATGATAGATTTCTACATGTAACTCAGCTTACGATACATGAGGTCATGTCTGATTGATGATGTGAAGTGACAGAAATTTCCACTGACCGAATAACTTGTCTTGAGGTAGATTTAGAGACTTGTTACTGTGATGATGGCAGAAATCATTTCATGGAAGAAAGATGAACTGATTACACATCCAACTGGAAACTATATGGCCTAAAAATTTGGTTGTTTTGCGCCTCCCGTTAGCGCCCTAAGAGGAGGGCGCAAACGGGGCGCAAAGCAACTAGCGCCCAATCAACAGAAAATTGTTCTCAGAGCAGGATGGAGCCGGGACCGCGGTCTCAATCCGCCACCTACCTCGGCCGCACTGAGCCCGCCTCGGTAGGCGAAATCGCGGCCTATGTGTGTAGCCAGTATCTGAAACTAAGTTGAAATTCTAAAATAGCCGATGCTTATAATGTAGTGCCATTTTGGAAAGGGACATTTTAGAGCATCTTTCCCAATTCTGTTCACCTTCAAAGAGGCCACAAAACACGAATGATTTACAACAGTGTTGTCCAATAGAAATCACTGACTCACTACAGGCGTGACTATGGTGGCACCATTTTAGCCATGTGCATTAATCTTAATAGGAAACACCTAACACACAATACAGGTAAATGTACTTCACAGTATATTTGCTGTACAAATACATTCTACCACCATTCAGTGCAAAACTTTGCGGTCTTTCTCTTTCACCAAAGTTTGGACTACTGGCATGAATTTATCAGACACAACGCAGCTTAGTGCCGCTTCTAGGCTTTTGTCCTGCAGTTGCGAGCAGTATTTTGACTTCATCAGAGTGATTGCTGAGAATATTAACTCGCACAACACCAGGCCCGCCTCTGCTCTCCATCCAGAGGCCAGATTTGTGGGCGGAGCCTAATCCGGTGTAAAAGATCAACAACCACTTATATTTATATATTGCCTTTAATGTAGTAAAATGTTCCAAGGCGCTGCACATGAGTATTTTAAGACAAAAAATTTGACACCACTCCACATAAGGATAAATTAGGGCAGGTGACCAAAAGGTTGGTCAAAGAGGTAGGTTTTAAGGAGTGTCTTAAAGGAGGAAAGAGAGATAGCGAGGTGGACAGGTTTAGGCAGGGAATTCCAGAGCTTAGGCCCTAGGCAACAGAAGGCACGGCCACCAAAGGCTGAGCGATTATAATCAGGGATCCTCAAGAGGGCAGAATTAGAGGAGCGCAGATATTTCGGGGGGTTGTGGGGCTGAAGGAGATTACAGAGATAGGAAGGGCCGAGGCCATGGAAGGATTTGAAAACAAGGATGAGAATTTTGAAATCGAGGCGCTGTTTAACCGGGAGCCAATGTAGGTCAGTGAGCACAGGGGTGATGGGTGAACGGGATTGGTGCGAGTTAGGACACGGGCAGCCGAGTTTTGGATGACCTCAAGTTTACGCAGGGTGGAATGTGGGAGGCCAGCCAGGAGTGTGTTGGAATAGTCAAGTCTAGAGGTAACAAAGGCATGGATGAGGGTTTCAGCAGCAGATGAGCTGAGGCAAGGGCGGAGATGGGCGATGTTACGGAGGTGGAAGTAGGCGGTCTTTGTTATGCTGTAGATATGTGGTCGGAAGCTCATTTCAGGGTCAAATATGACACCAAGGTTGCAAACAGTGTGGATCAACCTCAGACAGGTGTTAGGGAGAGGGATGGAGTCAGTGGCTAGGGAACAGAGTTTGTGGCGGGGACCGGAAACAATGGCTTCGGTTTTCCCAATATTTATTTGCAGAAAATGTTTGCTCATCCAGAACTGTATGTCGGACAATTTAGAGACCGCGGAGGGGTCGAGAGAAGAAGTAGTGAGATAGAGCTGGGTGTCGTCAGCATACATGTGGAAACTGACGCTGTGTTTTTGGATGATGTCGCCAAGGGGCAACATGTAGATGAGAAATAGGAGGGGGCCAAGGATAGATCCTTGGGGGACACCAGAGGTAACGATGTGGGAGCGGTTGCAGGTGATTCTCTGGTTATGATTAGATAGATTAGATTAGTTTAGATAGATAAGAATGGAACCAGGCGAGTGCAGTCCCACCCAGCTGGACGATGGTGGAGAGGCGTTGGACAAGGATGAAGTGGCCAACCGTGTCAAAGGCTGCAGGCAAATCAAGAAGGACGAGGAGGGATAGTTTACCTTTGTCACAATCACAAAAGATGTCATTTGTGACTTTGATGAGAGCCGTTTCGGTACTGTGGCAAGGGCGGAAACCTGAATCACAGATCACAGAAAACACGAACGTAAGTGGTTTTGGGCGTAACTCATTTAAGTTTAAAATTCCCTGATCTTTTGTGGTGGTTCAGCCGATTCAGCCCGGATTGCGCTGATATTACGATGGTGTTTTCTACTCATTTTTTATTTACTAATCAAAAATGTAATTATCCTCATCTGGATTCCCAATTAGCCACATGTGGCTAGTGTCTAATGGCTAACATATTGAACAACACTGATTTACAAGATCTTCCGAGCAAAGAATTTTAAAAAAAGAATGGAGAATACCTGAATTTGACTCACCTCTGACACTTGCTTTTTAAAATGCCCTTCCCCAACAGAAGCACAAATCACCAAAATTGAACTTTAGTTTTGAAAGATGCAAATTTCAAATCTTGTGAAGCTTTGAATCTCCAGTAGAGCTGGCAATGGAAACTAGAAGGTGGTGAAATTATTTTGCTTGAATGGTGATTAAACTATTCAATTCACTACTTTCTGGGCACCAAATATTGCTTGACACATCAATGTGTCATGAGGTAACATACATTTTTAGTTCTGTGTTAATACAAAGTCAAAAAATGTAAATATATACTGATATTTACAATCAGCCATATTTACAACTGTAATTTCTTAGAAACACTTTATGGGAGTATTATTGCTGTGGTAGTCTGTTCACAGTTTAACCAGTAAGTATGGGTTTTATTCCCACACAGTAGCTAACAGTACATTTTAACATTTATGTCTGGGTTTATTTAATTTGTAGTTTTTAAAATAAAATTATGCTTATATGTACTCCCAAAAACACATTTCTTGCTCTGTGACCCACTAATGAGTTAAACAGTAATTTAGGTTGAACCGTTCACTTTTGGGGCTGGATTGTGGAGGCCAGTCTCCACAGCTGAATGATTAGCACAATGTATATGAGAAATATATCCACACCTCCCATGTACACCATATATCATATGTCATATATATTCACAAAAGACATGAAAGCATATATTTGTCGGAAAATCAGTACAAAACTCATGCTGAAACATCTGAAGATACTGAAAAAAATGACAGCTGGTACTTAAGTTAATGCATGTGACAAAATATGACAGAAACTAAAGACTTTTTACAAAGGACAAACCAAAAGAGGAGAAAACAGGAACATTTGAAGTTTACAGAAGAGAACCAGCCAAGAACAGGAAGATTTAGATGAATAGCAGACAAAAAATACATGCGTACCAATGGAACATGATAATAAACCACAGTCAAAAAACATTACTTCGACCACCATTTCAAGATGACAAGACAACAGCTTGTCTACGCCACAGAACTACAACAATTAGATGATATTCTAGCATCCTCTCCCTAGAAAGTAGTAAAATGTGGAATTGCTTAGCTCCTTATAATTTGGTTATAAACATATGTAGGATTATCACGGTAAATAAGAACTTATTAACAGATCTACAATTTGCAAAAACAAGATATCATATGAAATCAAACCGAAGTAAGTGTTTTTGGAAAGAAACTAAATGTATGGCTGCAGAACTCTCAGAATAAATGATCTCACAATTATTCCAATATCTGCACTTGGGTCAATGATGATAGAGAACTAAGCTAATACCAAACTTTGCCAGATTTGGACACTACTCAACATGTTTCAGTGGTGATGCAGAAAGATAGTGGAGGGGAATTATAAGTCTCCCCGCTCGGCAGGAACAGAGCAGGGGAGTAGTTAAACTGGAGCAGCTCCATTCCCGATGATTTGGGATTTTAATGCTGCTAGTTTGGTGGAAAATGGGGCATCTGCTGGACTCAGGCAGGTGCCTCATTAATTAAAACAAATTGGAGTCTCATGGCGTCAATGGAGCTCTGATCGAGTTTTAATCCAGGCCTGAGTGGAGAAGCCATGGCAGATTTCCTGCCAGGTAAAACCAGGTCGGCAACTGTCAGGAGAAAGGAGAGGCCCTCCAAGATAAGTCAAAACCTTTCCTTTGTGGGGCCGGGAGGAGCAGAAGAATATACTGCACATACTGTGCCTTACCACTTCTTCAACCATTGACTTCCAACTCACACCCTGTCTGAGCACTCCTGTCAATCACTTAGTTTACTGAATCTGTCACAAAATATGGGATGGAGACAATTAAATCCAATGGATTAGATATGTCTGTCAGAAAATGTGATCTTAACTACCTAAGGTCATTTTTTTGAGGCCCTGCACAACAGACAGTGCCAATGCGTGCACGAAGCCTTGTCAGTAATGTGGGACCTCTCAAAATTTACCCCCATCAGCTCATCCTCTTCTACTGAAGTCTTGAAAATGCTTCAGTTCAAGTTTTCATTCCAATGAATTACATTTGGCTACTTCAGGTTTTACATAAACATTAGGAGAAAAATAAAAACAAAGAAAAAACAGGGGTATGGTAGCCTAGTAGTGCATTAGCAAGCCAGAGCTGAAATCCCACCATAGCCAATTGAATTCAAGAAATCTGGTCATTTGTGGCCTGGCACTAGAAAAATGACAATGAAAGCTGCTGGATTGTTATAAAAACCCAATTGATTCATTAATGTCCTTCAGTGAAGGGAACCTATCACATTTACCTGGCATAATATGTGACTCCAGTACACACTGTGTGGTTGACTCTTAATGCCCTCAGGGCAGCTGGGGCTGGGCAGTACACGCTGCCTTGCCAGTCTTGCCCACATCCTGTGAACAAATCAACCACAAAATAATTTTAAAAGAATTCATAAAAATGCCAACAAAAATGAATAACGGCACCTAGTACTAAAATGTGCTATGAATTAGGAGGAAACAAAGCCTAACAAGCATTGGTCCCTTTAAGAGTGCCATTGCTCATGGAGCTTGTCTTAGACCCAATCTACAGGGACAAATGGAGCATCCAAGCCGATCCCATCTGTACCAGACTGAAAGTTATGCTAGCTTTCCTTTCTATGCATTGCAATATTTAAATGAAACTATGACTCCTTTTCAGCAAAATCATTTTTGGCCTGACTAAAAGGCATCAAGGAAAATCACACTCAGCTCTAAAGTGGCAAAATCTGGCTATATGTATCTGAGCCAAATGCTGTGGTGCTCCAGTGTTTGTCCTACTACTCTATCACTGACTTTAGTGACCAGAAAATATACCCTGAATAGACTTGCGATAATTAACTGTCAGTCTGTCACACTTATTATCCTGCAACATTGTGTGCAAAAATACAATATTACAGTACTATAACTTTTACATCAGCACAATACATCATTAATGTGCTTCAATATTTATAATTCAGATTTGGAAATTAGGAACATTGGCAAATACTTAAACTATGTGTATCTAAAACTTAGATTTCCTCAGTTAAGACATAAAAGGGTTAAAGTTTTAAGCAATGGACTGGATACTGGAATGGAAATAAAACAGCTGTAAAGGGGGATGGGCTGGAATTTATTTATATCATGAAGGTGTGAAAGCCTTTTTGTCTGAACAAGTCTGTTGCTACAGTAAAGTTTTATGATATGGGACTTAGGCACTTCAAAAGTTGATTAAATTCTGTGGGGATCAATAACTGGCTGATATATTCGGAAAATGAGGGCACTCTTCCAGTATTCCAGTGGTTTGTCAAGACATGAAAAATGTCATAAAGACTTCCTCAACTTGTAGTGGGTTTCATGAAATCAATGAATCCCTAGAAAAAAACTCTTCACAGTTTCCTATTAGGAATTAAGTGGGAGTGACAGTTTGCAATGTGAGTGAAAGAACTTGATAAAGGCACGGTTGAATGCTCCTGCTTCTGGAGTAAATGGTGATAGATTAAGTTTGAAAAACTTGTACTGCTGTTCTATGCACATTTTGTTATTTGGACAATATTTTTAAAGTAACCGGTTATTCTAATTCAAGAGAGATGTTGAAAACAGGTTATACGTCTCTGATTATATAATACTTGACAAAGGGGAATAAAACGACAACAAAGATAAAGCTCGATGTTTGTGGCGATCTCAGAAGTGAGAGAAACCTATTGAGGTGAACTGCTAAACATCATCATATACAGGATTGCTAAAATAGCTTACCTCAACAGTTATGTCACTTCTGAAGACACTTCTTAAGACTAGTGAAATGTTTTTTTTACCTTTTTTGTTTTTTGTCTTTTTGTTTCCTCCTTTTCTAAGTATTCTGTAACAGTCAGTATAACCTGTTTTCCAGGACTCTCTTGAATAATAACTCTAACGAGAACTTAAAAAAATAAGATTGCTATCATGTTCATGTTTATAATTATGGGGTACAGGTTATATTGCTTTTATATTATATTTTACATTATATTGCTTTTATTGGAGGATGATTCCTGGAATTGAATAACATCAATGTGCGACGAATGAAACTCCAGCCACACTCACTGAGTGGATGCTGAAAAGGACTTTGGGAAAAATCTTCAATCCCCTCTCTCTATTTTGTTCCCTTCTCTCCTGAAGATGTTGACCCATCCTGGGTTTTTTAATGCTGTAAGCTCTCCAAAACATTACCCAAGAGCCATTCTTCATGTACGAGCCTGGACAGTGATTCAGGGCAGGCTGTTTAACGGGGAGGAGTATCACAACCAGGCCCAATCCTGTACTCACTTGATGTCCATAAACAGGAACTCAGCAAAAGTCACTGAATAACATTAAGAGGCATGAGGTCTGGCTGATTTTCCCCCTCCTTAGCCAAGGGCCAATGAGACCAATTCTAGCTGACCAACTTGTGCCCAGCTAAGATCAGTTAACTAAGCATGAACCAAACACTGAACCTGAAACGATCCTGGTCTCATACCTCAGTACCATACCACATGGTATATTGGCTACTGAGCCAATGGGAGCTCAAATTATCTTCTACTTAAGATACTGAGTCAGAAGTCACTGTCAGTAAATAGTTCTAGCGCACTAACAAAACCTTTTACATATAAAGGTTAATTCCATAAGGCAAAATTTGGTTACCTCCCGTTTGGGGGCGGTAACCGAATTAGCGCATCACATTGAGTGCCTGGGGTGGGAGTATCGCCCCAGCCGCTAAATTGGGCTTACTGCCCCAGCGAGGAAGCGCAGTGCTAATTCGGGCGCAGTAGCGCCGGAGCACTACATGGCCGTTCCGCATAGCGCTGACGCGTTTCAGCGCCCCTCCCCTTCCGTTAAAGGGGAGGGCCACTGCGCACTCTGCAGGCCATTTGACGGCCTCCACTAGCTCACCAGGGTGGCGTGGTGCTGTGGCCGCAGTCCAGCACCGAGACGCGGCGCAGGATGGCGCGATGGAGGCAATGGACCACGCCAAGGACCGCTAAGAGGGGCCGACCTGGAGGTCGGCCAAAATAAAAAATGTCGGTGCAGGGGCACAGCCGGACGGCCCCTTTAATTAGTGGCGTGGGCCCAGCTTGCAACCTGCGAGGCTGGCGCTGACATCGCCCACGGCGGCCTTGCAAGGGCGCAGCCAAATTTTGGCCACTGGCTGCTAAGGGGCCGCGGCGGGACGCTAAGGGGTTGTGTTGCTTGGCGGTGACGTCATCGCCGGCAGGGCAGCGGCCCAGAGCTCTACCGGCAGGGGCGCGGCGCTATCGGCTAGCGCCTCAGTAGCACCCCGCTGAATTTCTCGGCAGGCGCCCCATTGCGCCCCGTTAGCGCCCCCCCGGAGGCGCTAACAGCGGGCACAAAGGAGGTGAATTTCGCCCCCTATAATATTGTGACCTTGGGTAGCGATCTTGCCAGCCCTGGGGAGGCGAGTATGGAGGCGGGACTGCCGGGAAAATGGCTGAATTTGGGGGCGGGTGCCCAACCTGCCCCCAACCCACCTCCATGCCATCTTGCCAGGAGGTGGGTAGCCGACCCGCGCCGGGTCCCGTCTCCTTGGAGGCGGGAAGGGATTACAGCCACTTAACTACCTGTTAACAGGTAGTTAACAGGCAGATAATAGGCTTATCACCATTTTGCCCACACAAGTGCAGGCTTCCCGAAGGCTCCGAACCCCGCCAGGGTCACCGAGGCGAGTAGTGGGCCTGCGGGGGTCGGAGGGGTCCAAAAGTGTGCTGTGGAGCTGAGTGATGGGTGCAAGTGTGGAGAGGTGAGTATCTGAGGTAAATGCAAAGTGTTAGAAAAAGTGTACTTACCTTTGTTTCTTCCTGCAGGCTTCAGTCGTTGGGTATGCGGAGAGTCTCGCACCTCCACAGTAGAGATAACAGATGGCCGTTGCATTCTTCAATGCAACAACCATCTAATTTCTGCAAAAGAAAGAGGTTTGATGAGGTCTTGAATTCAAGACCTCATCAAACTACAGAGAATGTCCGTGTTTGACAGTTTCACAGAGTTGTCAAACGATGACAATTCAACTGTCAAAAATTTTTGACAGATGAAACGTCATACGTTGACGTTCTCTGCAACCGGCGTTCCCTTAATTGGCCTGCTAAGCCCGCTGGGCGGGCTTAACAAGGTCAATCAAGGGAAAATAGCGTGGGTTGGCCAGAAGTTGATGGAGGCGGGACTGAAACCCGACAAGTGGGAGTCCCGCCTCCAAAAGCTCCCCTTTGACAAAATCACCCCCAAAATCTCCAATCTGTTCTCCCTTTGAGTGTGGCCTCCCTGCTCAGATTATGGGATCACAGAATTACCCTGATAGTGAATGCTAATGAATGCAAATAAATATGACATTGTATGCTGTTGGCAGTAAAACCACAAAATAAAGTATAAGAGACATTAATGACCATATTTCTCCCAGTCTGAGCATCTATTTGTTTGAAATATTTCACCAAACATCAATATGCTCTCCTAAAAACAGTTTCATGCCACCAACATCCAAAAGGACAGCATATACACAGATATTGATAGCAACATAATGATAGGGCTTTTCCTGAAAATATATAATCAGTGTTTATAAAGACAAACATGCCAGAGAGCAAAGCGGCTTTTCAAGCAAGTTCTACAGCTAGAAGTACTTAACTACTAAACTCGGTTAGATTAATTGAACACAAGCCTCTTGACTGTTTAAATTAATTTGTTATTTGTTATAATTTAAGAGAAAATTCATATTCAAGGCTTGATGGAGCCAAAAATTATTATATAAGTTATGGTTAATATAGCTAAGTTATTTACTTGCATGAGAGGTGTACAAAAACTGTGTTTGACTATAGCATTTATACCTACTTAAAATATTAATTTCAACCCCTGAAACAATAGCCAATACCCTGACAAATATGATATCTATAATCTTGTATGCTGCTTAGGAAAGGAACTAAATCATCTTTGTCCTTCACGTCACAGATTTGACACATGGGTGTTTTTCTTTTGAAACGAATCAATAGACATGCCAACATTTTCATAAAATTTCTAAAGTGCCTTCCATCCAATAGGGCTCACTGCACTAGTGAAAAATTAGCAAACACCCTGCATTCTGCTCTGGGAATGCTAGTGCTCAGAGCTCTTTTCAGTTTTCTGAAACATTTCTGCATGGCCAGCGCCCATCTCTCATATTTTTGACATGATCCTAATGCAGCGTATCAATCTACAGAGGATCCTTCAATCCTGGGTCATTGCAAAGCTCAGCAACTTTTATTTTTCACTTTTGGGATGCGGGGGTCACTGGCAAGGCCAACGTTTATTGCCCATGCCAAGATTCCCTTGAGGTGGTGGTGGGCCTTTTTCTTGAACCATTGCAGTCCACACGATGAAGCTACTCCCACAGTGCTATTAGGGAGGGAGTTCCAAGAGTTTGACTCAGCGACAATGAAGGAACATCGATATATGTCCAAGTCAGGATGTGACTTAGAGGAGAACTCGGAGGTGATGTGTTCCCATCAACCTGCTACCCTTGTCAGCATTCCCAAACTTTGCAACACTTTGTAAATCTTACCTAATTCTAGCATGCAGATCATGATTAGATATTCTGGGCAGAATTTTTGGTTCAAGTTCTGCTAGTTTGCCAGTGTAACTCAAGTGGAATTATTTAAATTGGGAGGGACAATGAAACCAGGCAGCTACAGACCTGTCAGTTTAACATCAATTGTAGGGAGGTTACTGGAATTTATCATCACAGGGAGTGTGACTCATCACTTGGGCAGGTATCAGTTGATCAGAGAGAGTCAGCATGAATTTGCGAAGGGTAGGCCATGTCTGACTAACCTAGCTGAATTTTTTGAGGAGGTCACTAGCATGGCAGAGTGTCTATGAATTTGGGCTATATGGACTTCCAGAAGGCATTTGATAAGGTTCCGCACAACAGATTATTAGCAAAAATTAGAGCAATAATCTAGGAGTTCAATTATATTTGGACGGTATTAGTCCTGGCTCTCAAATTACAGTATAGGTTCAACAAGACAGCAGGGGCTAGAAATTCATCTCCTTACTGCCACTCCGTAGTGCCATGAAATGGCGATAAAATGGCGGCCGCCGCTCTTTCACCAGCTGGTGGCGGGTCCCATGGCGGCCGCCATATTCCTCTTCCCCTTTGCACTGCCGGTAACTGGCAGCACCCTGGAATAAAAATGATGGTGTGGTGACGTCAATTGGCGTGTAACGCTGACTTAACATCACCAACGCAAACTTCAACCCCAGTGCTGAATTCAGCGCTGGGTCCTGGCATGCAAGCAGGCTGACAGTGGCGCTGTCTGCAGCTCTTAAAGGGACGCACACATCATTCATGTAAGTTTGAATTTAAGGGTTTGGACTGTTTTTTTTTATTTTATTGAAGTGGTGGCTTGCTGCAATAGATGTGAAAAGTTTTTTAAGTGTGTAGGGAGTGCTGCTGGACGCTTGCAAGGGCTCAGATAGTAAATGAAGGCCTTTGAGAAGACAGAACATGCGGCGAATACTCAGCAGGTCACGCAATATCCGTGGAGAGAAAAACAGAGTTCACGTCTCAGGTCGACATGCTGCCTGACCAATTGAGTATTTCCAGCATTTTATGCTGTCATTTCACGTTTACAGTATTTGCTTGCAGAGGGGAGAGGAAGATGCAGAAGAGGAGGAATCAGACAGAAGGATGCATTTCAGACAGCCCCTTTGTGGCCGGAATATCCGGGATGGAATCATCCACCTGTGGTCCCACTGACTGGACAGGCTGTATCTTCTTGTTGACCCACTGGCTGGGCAGGCTGCATTTCCTGGGTGTGTGAAATGAGGAGGACACAAGGGTGGAGTTGTGCTGATGGGAGGGCGGGAAAGCATGAGGTGCATGCTAGAAGGAGGATAATGTATGAGGATACCCGCATCTTGTATCCTTTCAGCCCCGCCGCTGGCCAAAGGCTCAACCATGCCCCTGCCAAGAATGGCCTGCACCGTCTCCTCCAAGGGGGTGAGGTGAGGCTAGAAATGGGAGATGTGCCTCGTCATTGGTGCAGATTGTTGGTAGGTGAGTGATTGGGTATTGTGCATTGAGCAGTGTGTGAGGCTAGTGATGCAGTTGGTAGGAGATGGCTTTTGAAGATGCATTCACTGACCTTGACCAGTGGTCTGAGGTCATGAAGCTTCTTTGGGCACTGGAGCCAGGTGGTGGGGGTGACACTGCTGGCAGTGACGGCCTTAGTGATGTACTCCCACATCGTCCTTTCTGGAGGGCCTCCTGGCCCCTGTGGGTCGTGGGCCGCTCTTACAGCGTTGACCCCCTGCACAAAGCTGGAGTGCTGCGTGCGAGACCCTGGGTGCCCCTTCCCTGGCTTGTTAAGCCATTTGTGTTAGTGCTGAGGCAGTTTTCCCATTTGTTGAGGTTAGGAAGGTAATTCAGCTTTAACAGCTGAATATTCACATTTGGAACTTCTTTTAAATGTTGAATATTTTTTAAAGGGCAGAAAGGGCTGAAAAATGTATTGATTCACTGCATTTTATTTTGTATTGCTTCAATGTGCATGGTCCCTTTAATTCTCAGACCTCTTCATTACCCACCATTCCCTGCGAGCTCCACAGCTTCGCTCACAGAGGCTGTGGGAAGCTGCAACGTCGGACCTGGACAGGAATTTCGTTCCGGATCCCTCCAGCAAGGCCAACAGGATGGCGTTGCATGGAAGGTGAGCGCTGCGCCACTTATCTCCATGCCCCCCAGACCAATTTAACTCAGTTAGCATTGCGGCCATTTCCAGTGGCCGTTAATTGCAGTTGCTGGTGACACCGGCAACTTTGCTGGTGAGCACGAATGTTTCCCCTTGTATCTTTCCCATGGTGGATTAAATAACATCAGTGCAGACAATTCTAAGCATTACAATAGATTTACTTTAGATGAAACCCAAACATGACATGAACCAAATTATACAGACCAAATATTTAAACACCAGAACATGGAATATAAACAACCACAGTAGACTCAAATGAGGCACAAGTTCCAATGTACTAACTAAAATAAGTTTCTACCACTACAAGAGCAAAAACAAAAATAAATGTATCAACATTTTTTAAAAATGAACAAAAATGGCTGAGGATGCCATTTTTTCTTGAACTATTATTGTAGATATTCAAATATTTAACATTAAATATCATTGTTACAAACTACCATATATTTACTGAACATCTAAACAAAGGCAATGAATTCTTCAAATTCACTTCTTTTAATTATGGAATGATGCAGGAATAGATTTCTTCCCATCTTACGTATTTTTTCCACCTTCCAGAAATAAAGCAGGTAGTAATAAACACTGACGATGTAGGCCTGGATTTTCCTATTCTTGACATAGGAGGGTTGGGGTGGGACTTCCGACCACCGTCCTGACCTTGCCATTAACCCGATCCATTTTCCTGGGTTAGGGTCATTACGTATGCATGGCGGAACCCTGGTGGGATCCAAACAGGAGACCGCCATGGCCATGGGGCGAATTCCCAGCAATACTGCAGGGGGAGTACAGCTACAGCACCCAAAGAACAGGGGGCCAGGTTAAAGGGGCACAGGGCCCAAAGAAGATCGAGATGCCGATTATGAGGCTTACTGCTACCGCCCCAGGGAATACCACCACTCCACTCCTGGCAGTCCCTGGGGGCATCTGTGGCATGGGCAGAAATCAGGGAAGTGGGGTGGATTGCCAGGCCCCGCCTTCCCATCAGAATTTACAAGGGGTGGAGTCGGCAAGGGTAACCAGCATCAGTCCCAGCTAGGATGGTGGTGTGGGGGGGGATCCAGGTTGGGGCAGGGAGGCAGCAGGAGGCCTCACTACTCCTGTTGTTTCTGTTGTTATTAAATTTAACTGTGGGCGGGTGGGTCTCCCAGGCCTCGGGGAACCCACCAGCTAAAGGGAGGCGAGCACAGCTGGATCCAGGAGGTAAGTGTCTTTCCACTTACCTGCTTGATTCAGCGTTCCTGCCTCGTCAACCCCCCCACAATTGGACACCACCCTCCCCCTCCACTGATCACCCTGACCTCTGCCCCTGAGGACTCCGACCCCTCAGATCCCCCCTCCGGCCTTCCGACCCCGGCCCCCGACACACCCTCTGGTTTTCCAACCTCCCCGATCCGGCCTTCTGACCCCCCTCCAGCCTTCCGACCCCCCTCCGGCCTTTTGACCTCCTCCTTCCTGCCTTCCGACCCCCATCCAGCTTTCCGACCCCCCCATCCGGCATCCGATCCGCCCTCCGGCCTTCCAACCCCCCTCCGGCCTTTTGACCTCCCCCTTCCAGCCTTCCGACACCCCTCTGGCCTTCTGACCCCCCTCCGGCTTTCCGACCCCCCCATCTGGCGTCCGATCCACCCTCCGGCCTTCCGACCCCCCTCCGGCCTTTTGACCTCCCCCTTCCAGCCTTCCGACCCCCCTCCGGCCTTCCGACCCCCCCATCCGGCGTCCGATCCGCCCTCCGGCCTTCCGACCCCCCTCCAGCCTTTTGATCTCCCCTTCCAGCCTTCCGACCCCCCCGATCCCTTCATCCCTCCTCTCAGCGGCCTGGTGCTGCAGGCCTACCCACCCAACAGCCAGGAAACTGAGATTCAAAATGTTAATCAGGCCCTGCCATTAAATTCAGCAGGGCCTGAGGGAAACCCGTTCTCCTGGGTTTCCCGACCGCATGCAGCCCCCCCACTCCCTTCCGCCTCCAAATTAAAATTCTGGCTTTAAAGACTGACGTTCTAAATACGTTCTACCAGCTGGGATCCTTGATCACCAACTGTGGCACATACTTGGAAAACTGGCCTTTTTGTTTGTTGACCGGTACCAGTGCAATAGTTCATGCAAAGATTTTTTCCTTCTGCACACATTTATAGTTTTGATATAAATGATAAACAGAAGAAATCTGCCCTCAGGTGCCTCATTTGGATGTTTTATTGTGTGAAATGTCAATTAATGCTGGGCAGCTTAAATTTGCCATGACAGCAAGAGAAATTGCATAATGAATCGATTTAAGGGATTAATTTGTTCATAGTGCATTCATTGTTTGTTAAATGAGAGTTAATTGTCTCTCCTTTTTGTTAATAGACCTCACCAACCAAGGTTTAGCAGGAAAGCCCATAAGATGCCTGGATTTGACTTAGCCTGTTTTCCTCTCCCATCCACCACTGTCCATAGCTTGCAGACCTTAAGAACCACTAGTAATGACTCTGTAATTGCCCCATTATGAACTGCAGGATTTGGGGCTCTGTCTGCATAATAACCTTGTTGATATTTTATATCCTGGCATTTTATATAAATGACTCAATCATATGTCATAATCAGGCTGGCTATCAGTGTCACAAACAATATTGCCAACACTCATTTTCTTAATGCATGCAATTCACATCGGAATTTAAACATGTAAATAGCTATGTTTAAATTTCCCTCAAGCATTAAGAAAAACTATTGCAAATCACGGAATTTGTGAGCGAATTGTGAGTGCTGGCTACACTGTACAGGCCTCATCAATATAGTCGTGCCTATGCAAGATTTACAAGCTGTCTGCCCATTATCTCCGATCTGCCATTCCACCTGGACTTTTCCACCTGGACTTTTCCAAGTTGATATATATCCCATTACCTTCTAACAGTCCTGATTTTCAATTACTTGCTTCTCACAAGCTTAACGTTTCCTTCACATAGCATTGTGTGATCTCACAGGGGCACCAGAAGTAAAACAATCATTGGTAGAACAGAATAAGTCATATTGGCAGGACAGGCTCATGTCCCAGAATTGGGATTTTTCACTTTCAACTTCGGTGGGGGTACGTGGCTGTGGATGCTGGGACAATTGGAGCTTTCAAGACTGACCTCGATAGATTTTTGCTAGGTATGGATATCAAAAGATATGGAGCTAAGGCGGGTAAATGGAGATGAGGTACAGATCAGGCATGATCTGATTGAATGGTGGAACAAGCTCGAGGGACTGAATGGCCCACTGCTGTTCCTATATTCCTATGGTATAAAACTGGCGGTATTGGATCATTCCATGAAATACATCTCCCATTTAGAAAAAAAACTTGGGCGGGGTGTATAACGGACAGCCAAAACAACACTGCCAGTTTTACCCCCCCGCCAAAGTGGAAAGTTACCACCATGCTTTGCTCCAATGATCACCCTGGGAGAGCTTAGGCAACAGTACACGCACTTCTTCACACCCCACTTGAGTCCCATCCTGCTCGAATCCTGCCATCATTCGTAGGACCAATGCCTACCTGCCTATCATATTGGACATCTTTGCCCTCCATATTTAAATTCTTAACGTATATAAACACTCTAGGTCATTTATCAAAATTGACTCACTCAACATGGTAAACCATACCAGCCTCATTACCACCTATCCTCAAGCTCCATGGGACTGCCCTTGCATAGTTCCATTCACACCTATCTCAACACACCTAGTGCATCTCCAGCAATAACCTCTTCTCCTGCCCCTATATAATCACCTCTGGAACTCTTCAAGGATCCATGCTTGGTCCCTTCCTTTTCCTCGTCTACATGTTGCCCCTTGATGACATAATTCATAGCCACAGGGTCAATTTCCATACATATGCTGATGGTACCTAGCTTTATCGTTCCCTCACTTCCGTAGGTTCCCTGATCACGTCCATGCTATCAGACTGCTTGTCTGTCATTAAGTCATGAATGAGACAGAATTTCCTCCAACTGAATATTGGCAAGACAGAAGACTTAGGGGGAGAAATTGGGCACCTTAGCGCCTCCCGTTAGCGCCTCCGTGGGGTGCTAACGGGGCGCTAAGCACTTACCGATTGGGCACAGCGTGAAGATCAACTCCCGCTATATTCGACGGGAGGTTTGTGGCGGCGGTATGGCGTTGTGCCCCGATCTCCTTTGCCCGGAGATCGTGACGTCATCGTCGTGCGCATCACCCCGGTAGCGTCCCGGACCCGAACTTCGATTCCGCCCCCTGCAGCATCGCCAGGTGAAAACACCGGCAGCTGCAGGAGGTGTTCATCGGGAGGCCGAGCGCTTCGGGGGTGATACTTAAAGGCGAGGTGGCCAAGGTAAGTAAAAAACAATTGTGAAATGCTCTTTCTGGTTTTTTTTTCATTTGTCTTTGCCAGCGATCGATCAGCCCGGCACTCTGCTGCAGTGCATCGGGCTGAGCGGGCCGGATCGAGCCTGCAGCGATGGCCCTTCCCTTTAAGGGAGGGAAGGAGCCTTCCACCGCGGTAGCACTGCACAGCCCAGTGTGCAGTGCTGCACACCTACCGCCCCGCCTGCTGCCTGTTGCACTCCAGGAAGGAAGTGGAGCGCTTGATTTAGTGCTCCACACCCTTCCTGGAGCGCAAACCCTGAATTAAAAAAAAATTGAAAACCATTAGCACCTGCTGCTAATTTTTTCAACTTTTAAAAGTTAGCGCCCCAAACGGGGTGATACCGAATTTATCCCCCAATGTCTTCAATGCTCTACCCAGCATCCTCCCAACCTCTATCATCCACAGGCTTCAACTTGTCCAAAGCTCTGCTGCCCACTTCCTGTGCTGTACTAAGACCTGCTTCCTCATTACCCCTTGTCTGTGCTGACCTCTACTAGCTCCCTGCCCCCAGCACATCAAATTTAAAATCCTACCCTCATCTACAAATCGCCCCATGGCCTTGCCCCACCCTACCTCTGCAACCTTCTCCTGCCTTACATCTCTTCCCATGTTCTGCGAATCTTTGACTCTGGCCTCCTGTGCATCTCCCCTCAGTCCATTATTGATGGCAAGGCATTCAGTTGTCACAGCCTTACTCACTAGAACATCCTTCCTAAATCTCTCCACCTTTCTACTGCTTACTCCACTTTTAAGAAAAAGAATTTGCATTTATATAGTGCCTTTCCTGACCTCAGCACATCCCAAAGCACTTTACAGCCAATGTATTCACTGTTGTAATGTAGGAAAGAAGCTCCTAATAGTGCAAGTGTTAATCCAGGCCTTTGGTCACCCTTCTTAAGCTCCACACAAAGGTTCAATGTCTGTTCCTCTCTTTGTCCTTGAAACATTGTCCTAGTAAAATTGAAGTCAATGGGAATCAGGCGGAAAACTCTCCACTGGCTGGAGTCATACCTAGCACAAAGGAAGATAGTTGTGGTTGTTGGAGGCCAATCATCACAGCCCCAGAACATCACTGCAGGAGTTCCTCAAGGCAGTGTCCAGGCCCAACCATCTTCAGCTGCTTCATCAATGACCTTCCATCCATCATAAGGTCAGAAGTGGGGATGTTCGCTGATGATTGAAGTGTTCAGTTCCATTCACAACTCCTCAGATAATGAAGCAGTCCATGCCCGCATGCAGCACGACCTGGACAACATTCAAGCTTGGGTTGATAAGTGGTAAGTAACATTTGCGCCACACAAGTGCCAGGCAATGACTATCTCCAACAAGCGAGAGTCTAACCACCGCCCCATGACATTCAACAGCATACCATCGCTGAATCCCCCACCATCAACATCCTAGGGGTCACCATTGACCAGAAACTTAACTGGACCAGCCACATAAATACTGTGGCAACAAGAGCAGGTCAGAGGCTCGGTATTCTTCGGCGAGTGTCTCACCTCCTGATTCCCCAAAGCCAAGGCTTCTTCGACAGCACCTCCCAAACCCACAAACTCTACCACTAAGCAGGACAAGGGCAGCAGGCGCATGGGAACACCATCACCTGTAAGTTCCCCTCCAAGTTATACACCATTCTGACTTGGAAATATATCGCCGTTTCTTCATCGTCATTGTGTCAAAATCCTGAAACTCCCTTCTTAACAGCACTGTGGGAGTACCTTCACTGCACGGACTGCAGAGGTTCAAGAGGACGGCTCACCACCACCTTCTCAAGGGCAATTAGGGATGGGCAATACATGCTTACCTTGCCAGTGATGCCCACATCCGAGAAATGAATAAAATTAAAAAAATTAACACCATGAGACATTCGACAATGTTAAATGTGCTACATAAATGCAAGTTGTTGTTGTTGTTAATTCAGAAATGTTTTTATAGATTTCAAAATCAAGATGCTATTTTGTTATTATGTACTTAAGTGCAATTCAGTGATATATAAATTGCTTAAGAAAGGCTCTGTTCTTTGTTTTTAGTGATTGTAATGATAAGTTTCTAGATTAATTATGGGGATGTCTGCTAGAAAGATCAACTTCCGCTGAATCCCTATGCAGACAAACAGGACACGATCTCAAAACAATAAACCAGTCTTTTACCTGAATATAAAAGGTCTGCTGATTAGTTCTTTGCAGTTTAAGTTACCTCTGAAATGCTACACTCTCTAAGATCAGGTGGCCTTACTGTTTACATTTAGCCTCCAGCGCACTGGCAAAGCACAGCCACTAGCATCAGACACAGACCCCCAGCTTGCAGGGTCAGGATTGTTTTCTATCTCCATCATGCAAACTGAGTGGTAATGATTTCTGGATTAAGTAACAGTTGCAATGATTCAGAACAAACCCATTAGATTCTTGTGTAGGCGTCAACAATAGTCCCTTTCATAGCTTTTGGCAGTGAGATATCTAAGTTAGATTAAACATTAATTCAGTGAATAAAATCTGACAGTTACTAAGAAAACCAAGCCCAAATTTGCTAGTCAATAGCTAGTTTTTTAGAAGAACAGAAGTAGACATAACAGGAACAAATTACCAAGCGAGAAGAATTGATTTTAACAGCTTCAAATACCTTAACTTTAGCCCTTCGTAGAGAAGTTCAGTATTGAAATATGTTTTTATAGAAATTGTAAAAAAAACCTTTCTGTGCTCATAAAGGGGAGGAATATTAATGCCAGGGAATAGAACAGTTTCAGTTTCAGGCACTGAGTACTGGGATTGAGCACTCCAGATCAGAATAGTTTGGTGCAGAGAAAAATTCAGCATGGGCAGGCCCCTCTCCCCTCAGTGCTGCTCCTAGCACTAATCAAAGGGATTTGTTCACTGTATGCTGTAGGAATTCCCACCTACAGTATGCAGTGGAGGGAATCACTTCCATCAGCACTAGGAGTAGCACTGAGGGATGGGGGACCCAGTCATGTCCATTAGCAGTTGGACACAGGTAGGAGGAGTGCGAAGATGAAAGTGAAGGGGGAAATGGATTGCAATGGAGGGAGAGGAATGGTACAGAAGCTGGGAGCTGCACCTTCGGTTGGGGGAGGAAGGAGAACACTTTCACTCACTCCCATGAAGAACTGGATTGAGATTGTCCACAGTTCATTTCACATATGTTTCCTATGGACAGAAAGAAATAACTTGCATTTCTAAAGCACCTTTCACATCTTCAGGATACCCCAAAGTGCTTCACAGACAATGAAATACATTTGAAATGTAGTCACTGTTGCAATGTAGGAAATGCAGCAGCCAATCTGCATGCAGCAAGATTCCACCAACAGCAACAGCAATGAGATAAATGACTAGATAATCTGTTTTAGTGATGTTTTGTTGTGCGAACACTAGGAGAACTCCCCTGCTCTTCTTCAAATAGTGCCATGCGATCTTTTACATCCACCAGAGAGGAATGATGGGGCTGCAGTTTAACGTCTCATCCGAAAGACAGCACCTCCGACAGTGCAACATTGAAACGTCAGCCTAGATTAAGTGCTCACGTCTCATGAGTGGGGATTAAACCCACAATCTTCTGACTCAGAGTGAGAGTGCAACCACTACTCATGGCTGACACGCGAAGAGAATTTTATCTCCCCCGACCTGCCCGCCATTAATCTGGGGCAGATTTGAACTCGGATCATGGAATGAGTATAGCACAGAAGGAGGCCATTCGGCCCGTCGAGCCCGTGCCGGCTCTATGCAAGAGCATTTTAGCTAGTCCCACTCCTCCGCCCTTTCCCCGTAGCCCTGTAATTTTTTTTCCTTCAGGTACTTATCCAATTCCCTTTTGAAAGTCATGATTTAGTCTGCCTCCACCACCCTTTCAGGCATTGCATTCCAAATCCTAACCACTCGTTGAGTAAAAAAGTTTTTCCTCATGTCACCTTTGGTTCTTTTGCCAATCATCTTAAATCTGTGTCCTCTGGTTCTCGACCCTTCCGCCAATGGGAACAGTTTCTCTCTATCTACTCTGTCCAGACCCCTCATGATTTTGAACACCTCTATCAAATTTCCTCCCAAACTTCTCTGCTCTAAGGAGAACGACCCCAGCTTCTCCAGTCTATACACATAACTGAAGTCCCTCATCCCTGGAATAATTCTCGTAAATCTTTTCTGTACCCTCATATGCACCTTCATATCCTTCCTCAAGTGCGGTGCCCAGAATTGGACACAATACTCCAGTTGAGGCCAAACCAGTGTTTTATACAGGTTCATCATAATTTCCATGCCTTTGTACTCTATACCTCTATTTATGAAGCCCAGGATCCCGTAAGCCTTTTTAACTGCTTTCTCAACCTGCCCTGCCACCTTCAACAATTTGTGCACACATACCCCCAGGTTTCTCTGTTCATGCACCCCCTTTAGGATTGTACCATTTAGGTTATACTGCCTCTCCCCATTCCATGCTTTTGTACTCTATGGGGGAGAAATTCAGTATCGCCTCGTTTCTATATTTAGCCTGATTCTCAGATGTATTCTCGACCTGACATCTGTCATACGTGCTCTTTTTCTGCTTTATCTTACTCTCTGGGGTGATTTTGCCAATGGGGGCACGTTGGAGGCGGGACTGCTGCTTGTCGGGTTTTAGTCCCGCCTCCATCGACTTGTGGCCAACCCATGCTATTTTCCCTTGATTGACCCTGTTAAGCCCGCCCGGCGGGCTTAACAGGCCAATTAAGGGGAAGCCGGTTACAGAGAACGTCAGCGTATGAAGTTTCATCTGTCAAAGATTTTTGACAGATGAATTGTCATCATTTGACAGCTCTATGAAGCTGTCAAACACTGACAATCTCTGTTGTTTGATGAGTCCTTGTATTCAAGACTCATCAAGCTTATCTGCTGAGCAGAAATCAGATGGCTGTTGCATCGGAAAATGCAGCAGCCATCTGTCATCTATGCCGGTGAGATGCGGGAGTCTCCGGTTCCCCAACTGTTGAAGCCTGCAGGAAGAAACAAAGGCAAGTAAACATTTTCTATCACTTTTCACTCACCTCACACACTTACCTCTCCACACTTGCACCTATCACTTACCTCCACAGCGCACTTTTACACTCCTCCGACCCCCGCAGACTCACTGCTCGCCTCGGTGACCTTGGAGGGGTTTCCCGACGTCGAGAAGCTCGTGCCTCTGCTGGAAAAATTGGGATAATCCTCTTAACTGCCTGTTAACTACCTGTTAACAGGCAGTTAAGTGGCTGTAATCCCCTTCCCACCTCCAGGAGACGGGACCCGGTGCGGGTTGGCTACCCGCTTCCTGGGAAGATGACACGGTGGCAGGTTGGGGGTGGGATGGGTACCCGCCCCCAGATTCTGCCATTTCCCGGCAGTCCCGCCTCCAAACCCGCCTCCCCAGGGCTGGCAAAATCCAGCCCTCTATCTCTTTCATCATCCAGGGAGCTCTGACTTTAGTTGCCCTGCCTTTCCCCCTAGTGGGAATGTACCTTGACTGTATCCGAACTATTTCCTTTTTAAAGGCAGCCCATTGTTCCATTACAGTTTTGCCTGCCAATCTTTGATTCCAATTTACCCGGGCCAGATCCGTTCTCATCCCACTGAAATTGGCCTTCCTCCAATTAAGTATTTACTCTAGATTGCTCCCTGTCCTTTCCCATAGCTAATCTAAATCTTATGATACTATGATCACTGTTCCCTAAATGTTCACCTACTGACACTTGCTCCACTTGACCCACCTCATTCCCCAGAATCAGATCCAGCAATGCCTCCTTCCTCATTGGGCCGGAAACATACTGATCAAGAAAGTCCTCCTGAACACACTTCAGAAATTCTTCCCCCTCTCTGCCCTTTACTCTATTACTATCCCAGTCTATATTAGGATAGTTGAAGTCCCCCATTATCACTACTCTATAGTTCTTGCATCTTTCTGTAATTTCTCTGCAAATTTGCTCCTCCATATTTTTCCCACTAGTTGGTGGCCTATAGAATACGCCTAGTAGTGTAATGGCACCTCTATTATTTCTTAACTCTAGCCATATAGATCCTGTCCTTGACGCCTCCAGGACATCCGCTCTCTCCAGCACTGTAACATTCTCCTTAACCAATACTGCCACACCACCTCCTATCTTTCCTTCCCTATCTATCCTGAACACCTAATATCCAGGAATATTTAATATCCAATCCTGCCCTTTTTTTCAGCCAGGTCTCCATTATTGCCATAACATCATTTCCCATGTGGCTATTTGCGCCGGTAGCTCACCAACATTGCGTTCACATACATACACTGTAAACTTATCTTAGACCATCCTGTGTTCTCTCTTAGTCTGATCCCACCTAATACCTTGCTATTTCTCACTTTAGTGCTAATCGTCTCTCCCAACCCTTTGTGCCCTTTGCTTCTCCTTTCTAATGCTACATCCTGGTGCCCATCCCCCTGCCAACTTAGTTTAAACCCTCCCCAACAGCACTAGCAAACCTCCCCACGAAGATATTGGTCCCGGCTCTGTTGAGGTGCAACCCGTCCGGCCTGTACAGGTCCCACCTCCCCCAGAACTGGCCGTATTGCCCCAGGAATCTGAAGCCCTCCCTCCTGCACCATTTCTCCAGCCACGCAATCATCTGTTCTATCCTTCTATTAGTATACTCACTCACGCGTGGCACCGGGAGTAATCCAAAGATTACTACCTTTGAGGTCCTGCTTTTTAATCTCTTTCCTAGCTCCCTGAAATCTGCCTGCAGGACCTCTTCCCTCTTTCTACCTATGTCATTGGTACCAATATGGACCACAACCTCTGGCTGTTCACCCTCCCCCCTCAGCATGTTCTGCAGCCACTCGGTGACATCCTTATTCCTGGCACCAGGGAGGCAACATACCATCCTGGAGTCACGTCTGAGGTCGCAGAAATGCCTGTCTGCTCCCCTAACTATTGAATACCCTACCACTATTGCTTTCCCTATCTTCCTCCTCTCCCCCTGTACAGCTGAGCCACCTGTAATGCTGTGGACAGATGCAAAGTACTCATTTAGTGCGTCAGCCATGCTCACTACCTCCATGCGTAGGTCTCCTTTTTGGTCCCTAATCAGCCCCACCCCACCTCTTACTACCTTTTTACTATTTATATGCCTATAGAAGACTTTTGAATTCTCTTTTATGTTAGCTGCCAATCTATTCTCATACTCTCTCTTTGCCCCTCTTATTTTATTTTTCACTTCCCCTCTGAACTTTCTATATTCAGCCTGGTTCTCACTTGTATTCTCAAACAGACATCTGTCATATGCCCCTTTTTTCTGCTTCATCTTACTCTCTATCTCTTTCGTCATCCAGGGAGCTCTGATTTTGGTTGCCCTACCTTTCCCCCTCATGGGAATGTACCTCAACTGTACCCAAACCATCTCCTTTTTAAAGGCAGCCCATTGTTCTATTACAGTTTTGCCTGCCAATCTTTGATTCCAATTTACCCGGGCCAGATTTGTTCTCAACCCACTGAAATTGGCCTTCCTCCAATTAAGTATTTTTACTCTAGATTGCTCCCTATCCTTTTCCATAGCTAATCTAAACCTTATGATACTATGATCACTGTTCCCTAAATGTTCCCCTACTGGCACTTGCTCCACTTGCCCCATCTCATTCCCCAGAGATGTAACGCCAACTCCAGCTCACTACACTACCCAGACCCCTAGTGTTATATACTATTGGTGTAATTTCTGACTTTGTATGGCTGGCAGGGCACCTCACCCTCTGGAGTACATATTGGAAAATTACCTCTTATATTTATCACGCACAAAAAAAGTTCTGTCTGGCACTGGTACCTATAAAAGATGCAGTCGCTTTAATGAAATTGCTCAGGAAACTGCTTTTTGAAGTCCTTAACAGTTTATTTTGATATGAATCAATAAATTCTTCCATTTGATTAAAAATGCAGTCTAAATAGAGAGAATTTAATCTGGAATTTCATTTCTTTTTGAAGTGGTTTTGGTTGAAATGTATAGGTTCTGTCTCCACTCTCTGTGGTTTCTGCCTGTGTTAAGGATATCATGGATCTTTCATCCCTCTGTGCTTTGTGCTTCTGACAGTATGTATACTGCAGATTCCATAACAGCAGCATTTTGTTTATTTGCTGTCAGGTATTCCACCTCAAAGTAACATCTGCATGAAAACATATTACATTAGCAAAGAAAATCCTGTGGATGTGGTTCTGTTGTACTGTATATATTAATGAGCATCCACAGGGTCATCCCCTCATAGACCATCTTCCTTTAATAAGATGGTGGGGTGCCTCCTCTACCAACCCAGCTGCCTGAACTTATTGTAGCAAATAAGGGATACATAATAAAAAGGAAAGAATGGGAATTTCCTCGGAGCCTTCTCCTACTCTGTCGCCGTAACAATGATGCAAATCCCGCTTATGAGCTCAAACAGTACTTCTGCCAAACCTTCGCCAATGTTACGGCAGCACAGCGGAAGAAGCTCCAAGGAACTTCCTGACATATGAAACCTCCCAAGCGCTATGGACAAGGCTACCTTTCAGCCATAAGGGACCCTATATATGTCTAATCAAGTGAGGCATACCAGCCTCCGGAAGGGCGCAAGTGGGCCTCACCAGGCTTGCAGGCCAAGGAAGCGACCTGAAAGGAACCCCCAAAATGAGGAAAATACATATTTTTTTGAATGTTATTATCAGTGCTCTTTGTAAGGTAACTCCTGTAGAGGCCCAGGCACTGCAAATTCCCTTTACTTCACTCAATCTCTCTTCCCTCTTTAAAGAAATGGGGGGCGAAATAAACCACACACACTGTCCCTCTCGTGAACTAATTTATTTATTTTTTGGCATTTCCTTTCTTTCTAGGCAGCTTCTGATTGCAAAAAGGGCCATCAGGGGTTTCTATTAAAGCAGAGCAGTAAAAATAAACAAATAGGGAAAAGTCTCAGAAGACAGACCACTGCGTAATTCTATTAGTATTAATTAGGTTTTACAAGGATTAGCCAACTTCTAAAGTGAGACTTTTAGCGTGATGGGTTCCAAAGAAGTCATCTTGTAGCTCACACGCAAATGTGATCACAACTTATATAAAATCATTCCCAGTTCTGGATCAGAAATCAATCCTTTTACATTTAGCCAAGAATATTAAGAGAGGGGAAGCATTGCTGTAACAATATTTTATTTTTAGATATTGCACCTGGACAAATAATTTCCTATGTTTTGAATTTCTGTCACTTCAAGGATTGTTTGATGAAATGCTCTTAGGGTGACTAATTGTTTTCAAAGCTGCACCGAGCATCTTCTTGATGTTCTTCCTTTAATAGGTCGTGCTTTGTAACCTATGAATCGAAGCAATAATTTAGCACCAACTTTGCAATATTCACTAAATTCTGCAGAGCGGTTTTATTTCAGTGCTGCCTAATTCAGACCAGACGTTCACTATAATTTAGACGTGAAAGGGGTTAAACAACTGAAACTTTAACGTTTTCAGCTTTCATTAATTATAAGCGACAGAATTAGTAGGAAGGCTTAAATTAAAAAGCAGAAGTGTAGTGTGGAAGATTTCCTAATTCCACAAGGACACCCGGGTTTCCTGTTTAAAGTTGTATTGAATCTAAGAGGTGTTGTTTTAAACTTGACCAGCTGGAACACACAGTGAAACTTGTAACAACTTAAAGCATGAGGTAAATAACAAGCGCAGCCACAGTATCTGTGTGTTTCTCTGCCGAGGTGTGATGAAAGGCAGTCAGATAGATTAACTGTAGTCGTCTGAGATTGTACGCTACACAGGCATTGTTCTCTGTCTATATATGCTTTGCCGATTCGTATTCCTTCACTTCACTTGACGAAGGGGCAGCAGCTCCGAAAGCTTGTGATTTCAAATAAAACTGTTGGACTATAACCTGGTGTTGTGCGACTTCTCACTTCTGTGTAATAATACATTATTATCAGGGAAGTTCAATCTTCTAACTTCTATGCACATCTGAAAGTGACTTTCCTTAAAGTGGCAGTAGTACAATGACAATAAAATCATTCTTTATTTCCTCCTACACAAATGGATATATGTTGTGACACAGTAATTATTCTAGAACTCCAGCTTTCCCAAGGAAACAATTAACATCTGATTTATGAATCTGCTGTTCTGGTCTCTTTCTGCTCTGGTTAAAATTCTACTTTGTCTAAACTTAATGGCCAGTGTACAAAATAAGGATCTTACTCATTATGAAATTCGCCATCTGGTAAAATGAATGTTAATTCTTCTAAACTACCAAATTTCTAGCTGTAAATATATCCTATATAAAGTGCTCATGTTGTTATTCATTAAACTCGCATTCTTACAAATTTTATACAAGTTGCTGGTTTGTGATCATTAAATTGAGGAGCAAACTACGTGAACCTTTTTAGAGGTTGTTATTTAATGACAAACTTAATGGAAGTTGGAATTTTAGGGTGAGGTGTTGCAGCTGCTTGTCTGAGTAATTTCCCATTGCCTCAGGAGACCTATATCCCATTTCTACTTGTACTGCAGATTTGTACATGAATTTACTATGCAATCATAGTACTGATTGAGTGTAAAAGCTGGAGAGCTGTTTATTTAGGTCAGATTTCAGAGTAAAAGCCCCTACCTCTTCCCAACACTTTTGTCTGGGGCTTTGACGCAGGAAGTTCCCTTCAGATGCTATAATTTCACGTGGGTTGCAACTATAAAACAGAAGTCCGCATGTATGTGTAGTGGGTAATTTAATCCCTCCGGTATTGCAAATGATTGGGAAAATCTTCGGGGAATTCAGTTCAGGTCATCATAACTAGAACTGAATACAAATGCTATGGGATTCTGAGCATTAAGGTACTTTCGACTTTGAAGTCCAGAGAATGAAAATTCTCACGTGAACAGTCTAATACCCAGCTGAGTTCCAATCACAAAGCAGCATTAGACAAGAACAGCCTGGGGTAACTCAACCTGTAAATTGAAAGAAGACAGCCATTGCTTGTTACTGGTGACATGTGGAGAACAGCAGGTATCACCATGAAGTACATTAAGTTGGCACACTAATGTGGGCAGTGTCTTTTAGGAAACATAGGATAAGTAATGGGAAATACCGTTGGCCCAGAAATTCGCCTCTCCGGCTTGCCGCGGGGGTAAGGATCGCGCGCGCACTTACCTACCGCGTCTGCCGTTCTGCTTCTGGCCCATGGGAACTTCAGCTCCTGGGCCTGCTGCAACTGCCGGCGCACAGTGCTTGCGTGTCCCAGGGGCGCAGTTAGTGCAATGCGTTCCCTGGGATCACGTGGGCCATGGAGAGCCAATGGCAGCAGACCATCTTTCATTCATAGATTTCTGTCAAATCTATGAATTGAAATCGGCCCCAAAAGAACAGCTAAACTTCAAATAAATTTTTTTTAAACCATCACATTTTTAAAATAACTATAAATTAAATAAATTAACTACTTTAAACAAAAATTTTAATTTTTGAAAAAATTAAAATACTTTTTAACAGTGCTAAAAATAAACTTACCTTTCTTTAAAGTATCTAAAAAAGATAAACCTGTTGAAAAAAATTTTAAATTATAATTAATTAACCACTTACCTTGTTGAAAACAGGTCCTGCGCCTCCTTTTTAAAAGCGCAGGTTCTTCAATACTTACCCTCCCGTAGAAACCTGAAAAAAAACCTAAGTTTGCTGCATGCGCGCAGCCTCTACTGTGCACGTGGTTCACCTCTGAACCGCTCCCTTCACCTGACTGGAAGTTCCGGTTTCCCGCGCATGCGCAGTGCATGCAGGAAACCGACACTTCAGGCGGCCTTACGGGTGAGTACACAGTGCGTACTCACCTGGCAAGTGCTGAATTTTTGGCCCATTGTCTTTTCCAAGTGCAGAGTTAAAATCCATTAATACTAGATCCCTTAGCAAAATACTGCAGATGCTGGAAATCTGAAATAAAAACAGAAAATGCTGGAAATACTCAGCAGGTCAGGCAGCATCTGTGGAGAGAGAGACAGAGTTAATGGGCTGGATTTTCTCAATGGGAAGCTTTTGGAGGCAGGACTGCTGCTTGCCGGCTTTCAATCCCGCCTCCATCAGCTTCTGGCCAACCAGCGGGATTTTCCCCTGATTGACCTTGTTAAGCCCGCCCAGCAGGCTCAGCAGGCCAATTAGGGGGAAGTCAGTGACAGAGCACGTCAACGTATGACGTGCCATCTGTCAAGAACTTTTGAAAGAAGAAATGTCATCGTTTGACAGCTCTGTGAAGCTGTCAAACACTGACATTCTGTGTAGTTTGATGAGTTCTTGTGTTCAGGACTCACCAAACCTTTCAACTTTGCAGAAATCACCTGGCTGTTGGGTCAGAGGATCCAACAGCCAGTCTGTGATATCTACAATGGAGATGTCGGGACTCCGGCTCCACAGCGGCTGAAGGCTGTAGGCAGAAACAAAGGTAAGTGAACATTTTCTAAGACTTTACACTCACCTCACATACTTACCACTCCACACTTGCACCCATCACTCACCTCTACATTGCATTTTCAGACCCCTCCGACCCCCGCAGACCATCTACATCCTGGCGGAGTTCCCCGAGGTCGGGAAGCCTGCACTTCGAAACACAAAATGAGGATAATCCTATTTTCTACCTGTTAACTAGCTGTTAACAGGCAGTAAATAGGCTTTAATCCCTTTCCCACCTCGAGGAGACGGGACCCAGGGCAGGACAGCTTCCCGCCTCCTGGCAAGAGGGCACGGAGGCGGGTTGGGGGCGGGTTCGCCATCCGCCCCCACATTCTGCAACTTTACCGGCAGTCCCGCCTCCATACCCACCTCCTCGGGGATGAGAAAATCCAGCCCAATGTTTCAGGTCGATGATCTTTTGCAAGGTTATCGACCTGAAACGTTAACTCTGTTTCTCTCTCTACAGATGCTGCCTGACCTGCTGAGTATTTCCAGCATTTTCTGTTTTAATACTAGATACTTTCATGAGTAAGTATTTGATGTGCAAGTTTAAAGCTCAGGTTCTATAAACCTCCAGTGAAGTATCACTTCTGTGATACAAAAATAAATTCTGAAAGCTGATTTTTTGTTTGCTTATGAATTCTAAATATTCCTCAGTCAATAAGAATTAATTTAAGTGGCACAATCCCAGTTATTTTGGTAGCGTTTAAGAAAAATATATTTTCCAAGTCTAAGAAATAAAACTTTGCCACAATTTTCCAGAATTTACAGAAATGTTGAAATACTCTCAGTCAGGATGTACGTAAGACTCATTAAAGCTGTTGCAAGTTCTTTTGCCAGTGCTCTGTATCACCCTAAGAAGGAGTGACTTCACTGGTGTTAGTGTGAAGAAGGACCTTTCTAGACTACCATTAACTTTTTTTTTATTCATTCATGGAATGTGGGTGTCGCTGGCAAGGCCAGCATTTATTGCCCATCCCTAATTGCCCTTGAGAAGGTGGTGGTGAGGCACCTTCTTGAACCGCTGCAGTCCGTGTGGTGAAGGTACTGCCACAGTGCTGTTAGGGAGGGAGTTCCAGGATTTTGACCCAACGATGATGAAGGAACAGTGATATATTTCCATTTTAGGATGATGTGTGACTTGTAGGGGAACTTGGAGGTGGTGGTGTTCCCATGCAACTACTGCCCTTGCCCTTTAGAGGTAGAGGTCACGGGATTGGGAGGTGCTGCCGAAGAAACCTTGGTGAGATGCGGCAGTGCATCTTGTAGATGGTACACACTACAGCCACGGTGTGCTGGTGGTGGATGGGGTGCCAATCAAGTGGACTGCTTTGTCCTGGATAGTGTCGAGCTTCTTGAGTGTTTTTGGAGTTTCACTTATCCAGGCAAGTGGAGAGTATTCCATCACACTCCTGATTTATGCCTTGTAAATGGTGGAAAGGTTTTGGGGAGTCAGGAGGTGAGTCACTTGCCGCAGAGTACCCAGCCTTTGACCTGCTCTTGTAGCCACAGTATTTATGTGGCTGGTCCAGTTAAGTTTCTGGTCAATGGTGACCCCCAGGATGTTGATGGTGGGGGATTCGGCGATGGTAATGCTGTTGAATGTCAGGGACCGGTGGTTAGACTCTCTCTTGTTGAAGATGGTCATTGCCTGGCACTTGTGTGGTGCAAATGTAACTTCCCACTTATCAGCCCAAACCTGAATGCTGTCCAGGTCTTGCTGCATTCGGACATGGGCTGTTTTATTATCTGATAAGTCACTTTTCTAACAATCACGTGCAATTCATTAAATGGAACAGGTTCCATTTTTCTTAGCTGACCTTTAGTATTGTTACTACCTCTGACAAGCAAAAAATCAACACCAGCACTAAAAACTACAGCACTCTGCTAATATTTCTGCTGAAATTGTTAACTTTTGCAAAAATTATGATATGCTCAGTCAACAGCTGAAACAGGAAGATAGTTTAATGTTTTGGATTTGACCCTTAAATTGTGATGAAGAGTCACACTCAAAATATTAGCCTATTTTTTTCTTTCTTTTTCTTGACAGAGTGTAGGTCCCATGATGCAAGATTGAATTTGATGTAGGAGACAATAAGGGTACAATTCTATCAGTCAGCTGTATCAGGCAGCACCTCTAGACGGTGATGCATCGCTGAAAGACCCAAGTTAGCTCTGTGTGGCACTCTGGCTAACAGGAATATAGCTCTGTTTACACATGGAGCTTTCTCACTAGTGGGTTTCACTTTAATATAAGGAGAGAGCAGAAAGAAATATGGGCTGTGCCCTAATATTAAAAAGGGTCATATTTAAGCTTAAAAGATGCTTAGTTGATCCAGCGAACTGCCTGGGAAATTTGCCAACAAGGCTTTGAACAATCTGAAATTATACTGTACCCAATGTGAAGCCCAAGTGGTGTGAGACTACCTACTAGAAGTGATCTCTAGCTTTAATGCAACCAGGAACCAGACTGCCTTGTGATTTCCAAGTCCTACTGCTACAATCACATTGAAGCACAGCCTCTTTGCATGACCTGTGGCAGAGAAATTAAAATACTGACAGAGATGCTCTTTTAAAATTTCTAGTTGTGTTTTTGAATGTTTCTGTGTTCATCTTTCACAAATACGTCCTCGGCCTCAATCCACCCTACTTCTACAACCTCCTCCAGTCCTAGATACATTCTTCCAATTCTGGTCTACTTTGCTTTTCATGTCCCTCTATTCCGCCATCAGTAGCAAAGTCTTCAGTAATTCACCTCTATATTCTGGAATTCATATGCTAAAACCCTCCACTTTATCACACCTCTTCCCTATCCCTAAGCACTGTGAAAGCAAAGTGTGCAATTGCTCTATAAGCATATTTATCTAAAAAAGTGCAATATTCACACTGAATCTGGAAAAGATTAAATTCTGTTTCAGAATGTTAACTTTGAAAAGCTGTTTTGAAACAACAGCAGCAACTAACATTTATATAGTACCATTAGAATAACTAAACTTCCAAAAGCCTCCCCAAATCTACCAGTTTACACCTTGGGTCACCCCTCCCCACTAATCCTCCTCCTAACTGCTGCTTGGAGTCCAATAGTCTCGAGTAAAATGCTTTTGGAAGTTTAGTTATTCTAATGGTACTATACAAATGTTAGTTGCTGTTGTTGTTTCAAAACAGCTTTTCAAAGTTAACATTCTGAAACAGAATTTAATCTTTTCCAAATTCAGTGTGAATATTGCACTTTTTTAGTTAAATATGTTTGTAGAGCAATTGTACACTTTGCTTTCACAGTGTTTAGGGATAGGGAAGTACATTGACTACACTTCTTGGCAAGGCCGTGCCTGCATTGGGAGAAATGTTTTTTTTGGAATTATGGCTATTCGTTTGGTTTGAGCCAAGAGCCAGGACCCAAATATGCCAGATTCTGACCTAATTTGGGACATCCTGCTTGCCTTGTAAGGGTCAGAGCCTGTGCCACCCCTTGCAAGTCCAGTGATGTCAGGGGAGCAGGAGCAGGGGCAGGGCAGGGCAGGTAATCCATACAATTGGGAGTTCCTGTGACCGGGGCCCATAAGGGACCCAGTGAAAGACTTGATGTATATGGCCTCCAGAAGGGTCCAAAGAGCCCTACTGGAAGAGGCCTGGACTCTCGAAGATGGGCAATTCATTTTTTGTATAAAAGGTTCAAGTATCAGCCCCCTTCACAAGGAATTTCTGGAAGGGGGGTTTGCTGGGAAACTCCCCTCTCCTCCAATATCTGCAAGTACCAGAGTTTCCAGAATGCTTTAAGGCATGAAGGTGTCCACTGACACCATGTAAATGTGATACCCTCTCCCCCGCAAACTCTGGTTGGATCAGTGGTGGAGGCCACCAGACACAAAGGCCGGAATTTTGCCACTGCTCAGCGGACGGGATGGGTGGCGGGTCAGCTGTTAAATTTAAAATGATTGACAGCGGGTCAGGAACCCGCTGTCAAAACATGCACATTGGACTTTCTTAATATTGGGTCTGTCAGCACCGAGCAGACCCGACAGGCATCAGCGGGGCAGGCAATTAAAATCATTAGTGGCTTGTTTACAGCCACTTATCAATGGTTTCTTTCCCAGGTTTTTGGATTTGACAGGTCGCCCACTAGTTTCCCGCTGTGCCTAGACCTCGTCTGTGAAGCTGAGGCAGGAGGTCATTGGCTATTGAATCAGCTGATGAGTTGACAGCTTCAAATGTCAACTGAAAGCTCCCAGCTGATTGAGAAATGTTTCCTTAAGCACTAGCTTCTCTAAACTGCATTTCCACTACAGTTTCAGAATGCTGCAAGTGTTTACACAAGTCTCCATCCAGTCTGGCCTCATTACCTCTTCCACCATTAACAGATCGCTTCTGTCATCTCTATTTCACCTGCCATCTATTCCATCAGCATGGGTGCCATTGAAACTCACTCATATTGATCCTCAGAATCCCACCACGATCAGCCCCAACACCAGCATCACCAGGCACACCAGCAGCACAAACAACAGCACCAGCCTTCTCCGCAATCAACTGATGCTGCACAGGACACAAGGCATCAGCACCCGACCACATTACTGCCCAGGAGCCGAGCGATGGCCTCACCATGGCCAGATTTATTTCACTTGACGCTGTACATTCTGGCTGCCACATGGTGCGCTAGGTTGGCACCACCCCACACCAACATCATAAAGCAGTCCTACAATGCCCAAGCCATTCCTTTCACACTCATCACCATTGCGGTGGGTACCGTTATGTCTCACCATTCACTGCAACTCACTAAGCCACTTCCAAAGGTGCACACAAATTTGTCCAAGAACAAAAAGTGTTGAAAATAAAGATTTCAATGTTTGGCAGCACATCAACAGAAACTTTACATGAACATTGCATAAAACACCCAAGTGCCTACCCTTGTGTGTTGTTAGTTGGTATGATTGCACGAGGATGAGAGTGAGTGTGAGGGTGGCTAGTGAGATGGGGAAGTGATAATGTAGTTAGAGAGGGATGGGTGGAGGTGCAAGGTAAGTTGGTGTGAGTAATGATGTGCAGGAGTAGGGTAGGGAAGGCAGAGTGATGGGGATGTGATAAGTGGCACAGCAGGATGAGGTTGAGCGTGGCTTTGCAGTAACGTTTCGTGATCTACTGAGATCATTGAAAGGTTTGTGCCACTGCAGCCTGGTCCTCCTGACGACGTCCCTGCTTGTGCCCTCCTGTGCAATGTGCAACCAGGCTGTGTTGGTGTCCTGGGGAGGTCTCTTCCACCCATGGGAAGGGAAGAGGACCTCCCTGCATGCTGTGACTCCCTCCATAAGCATATGGAGCGAGTCATGGGAGAGCCTGGGTGCAGCCCTACACCTCTGTGCAGTGATTGTCAGTGTTTGCAGCACCTCAATGCTGTAGAACACTGACAGCACAAATGTCAAACTAAATGTGGACATGGTCCCGTTAAGGAAACCGGTTGATGACACATCATAAATGATGTCATCAGACCCGCTTCCTTCAATTGGCCGGGAAACTCGCTGGGCAGGCTTAACAAGCCCAATCAACGGAAAGTCATTTCGGAGGCCGGGATGGAGCCAGCAGCGGGGCCGAGACCTGCCACGGACCAGCCGAGTTCAGCAAAATTGCGGCCCGAACTGCTGAGATTGCGGCCCAGGGATTTTCAGGCCTCCATGAGTATTGTATTTTAATTCTTTACTACTTCATTGGTCTACATACATTAGCCCCTGATTCTCTGTGGTTTCACTTGGATGGATTTATTTCAAAACACCCTGATCATTACTGCATTACACAGGGTAGAGTATTTTGAAGAGAATAGCTTACAGATTTCAATTTGATGTTTTCACAAGGCAACCCATCCAAGTTTAAAAGAGCAATACTATACCTAACAGGTTTATCCACTCTGCTGCTACTTAACCTAATTAATGTCAGGCTTTGTGACTTTACAGTAATAGAGTTGAAATGTTAAACTAATGTAGTTAAAGAAATTAGTTACAATATTGCTGTCAGTTTGAATGTGTACTAAACTTATAAAATATACAAAATAGCTGCCAAGCACAAACCCTGATTGAAGCCAGACAAACATTAAAAAAAACTCCATTAGTGGTCGACCCCCGCACCCCCCACATGATATCATAAACAATTATTGACCTTTAAGAAAGGAGCTCATGTTGTTATGCAAAGCAAGTTGACATTTTAACTGTATGACCAGCTTATATAGTCAGACTGTCTGCTGCTGAGTCATTAACTGTATACTTCAGTTTACTTTTTTTCAAAATTTCAGAGATAAATTCTATCATGAAACATAATCTAAATGAATGTTCTAATTAATGGACATAATCAGCATTGAAGCAAGCATATTACCAATTTAAATAACAATTCTTATGAATATTCATTTTTCAAATTTGCAGAAAAGCTGCTGACTGTCAACGAGACGACATGTCTGAAATCAAACTGAGAAAATGTTTTTCTGCTGTCTCTGACAGCTGTTACTGGTTCTAAATTACATATGTTTGGACAAGTTCAATTCAGTTCTCAAATGGGCACATATCCACAGTCCATACCCAACACTAGTTGCAGCTAATTTGGCAATCTTGGTGAGAGAAGCCACACAGAAGGAGGCCTTGGGAAATTTAAGTGTCCCACGTAATGGTGACCAATTTTTTCTAAAGTTTGGCCGTTTTTTTTTCAGGTTTGCCTTTTCCCCATGTCGTTGTTTTGCTCTTTCTAACATTTTTAATAAGTTTGAATTTTAAGAGCTTACTCACTTCCTTATTCGCTATCTGTGAGAATTCTGCCTTGTGATTGGCTGCTTAGACAGCCTGTTGACGTCACAGCAGTCCACACAAGGGAATCCCCATTAAGGTCCGTTGATTTGAATTGAAGGTCATAAATCCCGAAGTTCTCGACACAGGCTTCACGAGATCCTTGTGCGAAGCATACTTCGGGGCCAGCAGCGAACGCCTTCACTTCACTGCTGACCGCAAATTCCGGGCCCATTATATCATTTCCTTCAAAAATATAACCATGGCAACATGAGTGGTAACATGACCCTCGAGGCCCATTAGGGTGTTTAGATTGCTGTTGTAATATCTTGGTTCAGGATACTTCTCACACCAGAGTACCTTTTTGGTGTCACACACCGTACTATTAGGAAAGTATACCTTTCTACTACAGGAAGTGATGTAGTTTGTAAAAGTTTGCTTACCAGGTCTAGAGGAAATATACTTGGATTTAGAAAGCATGATGGGAGGGAATAAAAAGAAATCTAAAAGCAAAACACTCTTTCATTTCAGAGTCAGGCAGCTACATGGGGCATATCATCCCATAATGAAACAAGTGTAGCTACCCTCTAAGACCAGAAGGTTTTGGCACGTCCTGACCCTATAGTGGTCTCTAACAATAGGCTCCACATGGCGAATATAGCAGAGAGGAGAAGCTTTAGCTATCAAACAAGGTTCCTTATTTTCTGATTGTCTACCCTAGGAATCACAACAGCACACTTTTCCCTGAGTGATGGGAAAAGGGGATCAGCAGCCTCAGCAAGTTGCTTGGTTGAGTCACCAGCGATAGTGGGTCTCCTGGAGAGAGAAAAAGGAAGTACTACACCTATCACATTACATGAATAGGACCATTTGGATTCTACCACAGCTCCTCACTTCCTCTTAACTGCCCACAAAAGGGATTACCAGAGTCTGGGTACATTTTGCACTTTTAAATTCTCAAGATTATTTTGCATAAATTCTTTTACCTGTTTTGCTGTTTATATTGTGCAGATTATTTGTTTAGATTATTTAGGTAGCTTGTTTAGATTACATTGTAAAATGAAACTTTGAATTCTGATGACCATGGTCTCTTTTGCCACCTGTGTTATAGTTTATGTGGATTGAACGTACCTTTCTTTTTTATGGCCATCGACTCAATGGTACTGGGTCCTACAGGTCGGGAAAATCCCAGCTTCAATCCCCGGTCTGTGTTGAGTTAGCTGAGTTAGCTGTTAGAATCAACAAGGGTAGAAATAGAGTCCTACAGCCAGAGGGGGAATAAACTCAACTAGTATTCATGCTCCTAATCAGTATCTTTTGATTCCTGCTGGAAAGTTTGATTAGAACTGGGCAAAGTATCAGAGAACTTAAATTGTGGCCTTACATGAGCCAACACCTTCAGGCATGGAATGGAAAAGCAGGGAGAAAATTGGAAAAAATGAAAAAGCCAACATTACAAAAAGATGCAAAGCATGGATTAGGATCTAGCTTTATTACAATAATACTTGCATCTTATCACACTGAAACACCTCAAAGAACTGTAATGAAAACAAGGATTTCTGGTTTTTTTATTTTATGTGATTTTTGATAGGGTAAATCTAAACTTAAAAATAGTTTCAGCTAGCTTTGTCTCTGAGGGGATCCATGTGGATTTCCTTTTGTTCTTGCCAATGTTGGAATGTAGATGGCTTAGACACATAGATGGCTGCATGCAATCAGCCCGAGTCATCCCATTCAATGAGAAATATCTGGTCCTAAATTTGTGTTCTTTATTATTTCAAACTGTGAACTAATTTAGTGCTGTTGGCTGAGAGGAGGGATGTTGGCCAGGACATCTGGAGAGCTCACTGCTCTTTGAGTAGAGCCATGGGCTCTTTAACATACACTGGAACCATCCTAACAAGCAGCTGGGACGTGGGTTTAATGTCTCATCTGAAGGATGGCATGCCTGACAACACAGCACTGCTTCAGTACTGCACTGGGGTGGCAGCCTAGATTATGAGCCAAATCCCAGTATGGGCCCAAATACAGACCGTCTTTAAACATTTTGGTCCTGCTACTGCTTCCTCCATCTGTTTTCAACACTATACACAAACGCAGCAATTTCTTTTGGAAAATAAAATGATATTTGTGTGATGACTACATGCGCTTTTTATCTCTCTTTTTGAATGCTAGATTTCTTCAGGTGGATTCTGAGCAGTGAAATAAATAGTTAAAACCACTGCACAATTTTCTCTCGCATAGCATCAACTATTGTCGCGTCTCTGGCTTTAGCCTTTGCCATAAGTATTATGTTGGCATCTGTTGGAAGAGTGACAGAAGTCATACAACTGACCTCAGTGACCCTGAGCTAGGGAGGAGTAATTCAGCCAGGTTTCCTCCTACTGACCGTTGCTCAGTAGAGCTGATTTTAACTAATGGCGGAGAACAGACAGGCGGAGCACACCCGCTGTTCACCCCTTCTTCCTGCCATGTGGCCCGAGCCATTTTGAAGCCTGGGCCTTAGTTACATTCCAACAGCGAGCTGCAGACACCAAGCTGCGCCCCACTGTGAGTGATTCCCCTGGCATCACACCAACTGGGCACTCCACTGCGTGTGGTGCCCCAACCCCACAACAAGAGGGCGCCCCACTGTGAGTGCTTCCCCTGGCATCACACCAAGCTGGCACTCCACTGTGAGTGCTCCCCCAGCCCCACACTAAGCTGGCACTCCACTGTGAGTGCTCCCCCAGCCCCACACTAAGCTGGCACTCCACTGTGAGTGCTCCCCCCAACCCCACACCAAGCGGGCACCACACTGTGAGTGCTCCCCCAGCCCCACACCAAGAGGGCGCCCCACACCAAGTGGGCACCCCACTGTGAGTACTCCCCCAGCCCCACACCAAGCGGGCGCCCCACACCAAGCGGGCACCCCACTGTGAGTGCTCCCCCAGCCCCACACCAAGCGGGCGCCCCACACCAAGCGGGCACCCCACTGTGAGTGCTCCCCCAGCCCCACACCAAGCGGGCACCACACTGTGAGTGCTCCCCCAGCCCCACACCAAGAGGGCGCCCCACACCAAGTGGGCACCCCACTGTGAGTGCTCCCCCAGCCCCACACCAAGCGGGCGCCCCACACCAAGCGGGCACCCCACTGTGAGTGCTCCCCCAGCCCCACACCAAGCGGGCACCCCACTGTGAGTGCTCCCCCAGCCCCACACCAAGCGGGCGCCCCACACCAAGCGGGCACCCCACTGTGAGTGCTCCCCCAGCCCCACACCAAGCGGGCACCCCACTGTGAGTGCTCCCCCAGCCCCACACCAAGCGGGCACCCCACTGTGAGTGCTCCCCCAGCCCCACACCAAGCTGGCACCCCACTGTGAGTGCTCCCCCAGCCCCACACCAAGCTGGCACCCCACTGTGAGTGCTCCCCCAGCCCCACACCAAGCATGCACCCCACTGTGAGTGCTCCCCCAGCCCCACACCAAGCTGGCACTCCACTGTGAGTGCTCCCCCCAACCCCACACCAAGCGGGTGCCCCACTGTGAGTGCTCCCCCAGCCCCACACCAAGCGTGCATCCCACTGTGAGTGCTCCCCCAGCCCCACACTAAGCGGGCGCCCCACACCAAGCGGGCACCCCACTGTGAGTACTCCCCCAGCCCCACACCAAGCGGGCACCCCACTGTGAGTACTCCCCCAGCCCCACACCAAGCGGGCACCCCACTGTGAGTGCTCCCCCAGCCCCACACCAAGCGGGCGCCCCACACCAAGCTGGCGCCCCACTGTGAGTGCTCCCCCAGCCCCACACTAAGCGGGCACCCCACTGCGAAAGCTCCTCCTGGTTCCACCAAAAAAAATTTAAATTTCCTGGGCCATATTGTGAGCAACCTCCAGCGGTCCCTTTAAGGACCCCTTTAAGATTAGGCTGCACATCACCCGATAAAAATGGGCAGAGCCTGCACCTTGTACACTCTGCCTATTTGTACCTCACAATTGCAATCCGCTTCTTATGTACGTCATAGGATCCCAATTTGCATATAAACAAGTAGTTTCCCATCTGAAACAGGCTATGCTTCAAGCATCTCAGGACCCAACTCAAGATGGTGGCAGACGGAGCAGTAGTGTAAATGGGGCGGTAAATAAACGGACAGCATTTTGGGGCGGCTGCTGCCTTGTTTACACTGGGCAGGAGGAGATAAAGCTGTCTCTAGCGTCTCCTGCTGGAACATGTATGTGTGTGGAATCAGATGAGAACTTGATCACGCTCATCTGCAATGCTGCCTGTGGTCAAGTAGACCGTAAACACTCACTGTCTAGGTTCAAATAGAGATTATCAATAATGGCCAAATTTAGGGTGTGAAATTTCAGCAGCTAATCAGAAATATACCACTGAAGGGGCAGCCTCACAGGAAATACATAACCATGTGACCCTCCATATCCCCAACAATCAGACCGTGCTCTAATGCCTCCTGCTCTAATGCCTAGTTCCAATGATCTCACACTTGAAGATCGCAGTGGAAGTTCAGGTTTCCCATAATGCAGAACTGCACAGAAGCTTCATATCTGCAAAAATTTGCATCATGGGAGAAATCATTAAGTCATTGGCCATCAATACATACATGCAGAAATATTCACTGATTAGCATAATTGACACAATTGGATGTCACATGTGTGCATATACTTAAAGCATCAACACCACCACAGGTAGTTTAATGTTTGTTATGCTGCACACTTGCTAAATTCATGTGCTCCAGGCACATACCAACCCAGAACACATCAGCTGAAAATCGCATGTTACACAAGAAGAGGAAATAAGAGGCTCCATGTAGTGTATCTATAGCGATGTCACATTTGAGAATCTCACCAAAAAGCAGGAGAATTGGTAGATTTGTATATTACACCATGTCCACTGGCTTCAGTGATTTGCAAGTTTTCATAAGTATGAATTACAGGCAAGAATTTTACTGCACAGTGTTCACTTCATCTCCTTCTTCAGGTCAAGGATCACTCATTTTGATTAAATAATATAAGCTATGTGCCTCACTCTAAAAAGTACACATAACTGCATGTGTTTAAACTGGTTTGAAATATGATCTATCTCACTCTTTCTAATCAAATGCTTGGGTAAAGAGCTTACAGTACAAAAATCTGGAAACAGGAAGTAAGGTTACGGTGTTTGTAAATGACCACCTCCTCAGTTCCTCAGTTCTCCCAAGCTCAAATATAAACACTGCGACCAAGACGCCTGCTCTTTTTTTTTGCTCTCATCTGCTTGTTCACTTCCTTGATGACAACACTATTAAAAGTAAAGATTTGCTTGAACTACAGATAGAGTCTGATAGAGTTCCTTCTGACAGGACCCAACAGTCAATGCAAAACAAGCTCCTCAAACCTCTGTTTTTATTAAATTAATAAAAGGGCCACTTCAGGTTCTATATTTGTAATATAGCTCTTCACCCTGCTGCTATTGCCATTCTTCTGATATTACTGTTAAAATAGGATTACCGGCACACATATTTCTGAACACATTTGGTGCATATGCAAGTTAGTGCGATCCTGATCTGTATTCACTGAACAAAGTTTTGCCATAGCCTTCTCTGTGCTGCTGTGCATTATGGGTAACAGTAACCTTCACGGGAATGAAATTGGAATCTCACGCCTGCAAAAGATGAAAGAGCTGGTCAACCTCTCACACAAAGAATAGACACTTGGGCAATGTACGAGAAGGTGCCATGATCCATGGTCCCAAATTTCAGCATGACTCAACGTCTTCAGGAGAGGATAGGAAAGGGAATAAATTGGGGGAAAGTACCAGGGAAAAAAATGTGCATTAAAGAACTGTGCATTTACTTGCTTGTAGCATCTCAATAAGCCATGTGTGCCAAAATGTAGCCTGATGCTTTGATCTTGAGCGCAGGAGGTTAAAACTAGGTACTTCACTGTGCATCAGTATATTGCTGTCAATGTAGTACATGGTGTACTCTGTCAACTAAGTCAATAATTTCCTTCCCTTGTGTTTAAATAAATTGCTTTTGTTTCTTGCTCTCCATCTGAGTCTGGGGGTCAAAGGTTGTGGCAAACACAAAACCAAAGAAAGTGATAGGCTGGTCCTTAGAGAATGAATACTGCACCGGAGATAGAAGCATGCGGACCAGCTACAATTGGTATGCTGGTTTGGTTTGATATTGATCTGGGCAAATTTAGTATAATCCTATTTTTCAAGCGAGAAAACTACACAGGGGTGACATTTTACATATCACTCAAAACATAGCTTGTGAAGTCACTCTTCAGAACAAATTCCTGCTGGGAAATATTCCTGTAGGAAAAGTTTTATTGTGGTAATTTTACAGTAACAGATAAAAATTACTGTAAATTACAGGTATTACTGATGTGAATAAGATGTGAAAAGTGTTGTATATTATTATTTGAAAAATATTAACTAAACAAAAAGTTGTATTAATATATTTCTTAATGTGTAACACACAGTTTGTGCTGGTGCCTGCAGTCCTTCCTTAATATTCATGTTACTTCTTGTAACAAAAGTGAAATGTTGAGTCAAATACATTTTTAAATACAGTCTCTGGATCATGTGAGGTCATGGACTCATTAACAATGCCATTTTGGCAGGAACTTTATTTCCTGCCATTGAATTTGAGCCAAAATCCAATTTGAGACAAATGCTTGATTTTGGCCTATTAAGTCAAAAATAATATAAATTCACTGGCTCAAGTCTTATGTTTTGTGACTCATATCGTTATAAAATTCAGGTAAATTAAAGAATTAAGAAGGCATTACTACCTCATATAATATCTTGTAAGACATGTGACTAAACCTGTAGACTTTGACAGAGAGACAGAAAGAGAACAACAACAATCACTTGTATCTATATAGCGCTTTTAATGTAGTAAAACGTTCCAAGGCGCTGCACAGGAGTATTTTAAGACAAAAAAATTTGACACCGATCCACATACGGATAAATTAGGGCAGGTGACCAAAAGTTTGGTCAAAGAGGTAGGTTTTAAGGAGCATCTTAAAGGAGGAAAGAGAGGTAGGTAGCAAGGCAGACAGATTTAGGCAGGGAATTCCAGAGATTAGGCCCTAGGCAACAGAAGGCACGGCCACCAAAGGTTGAGCGATTATAATCAAGGATCCTCAAGAGGGCAGAATTAGAGGAGCGCAGATATCTCGGGGGGTTGTGGGGCTGAAGGAGATTACAGAGATAGGGAGGGGCGAGGCCATGGAGGGATTTGAAAATAAGGATGAGAATTTTGAAATTAAGACGCTGCTTAACCGGGAGCCAATGTAGGTCAGTGGGCACAGGGGTGATGGGTGAACGGGACTTGGTGCGAGTTAAGACACGGGCAGCCAAGTTTTGGATGACCTCAAGTTTACGTAGGGTGGAATGTGGGAGGCCAGCCAGGAGTGCATTGGAATAGTCAAGTCTAGAGGTAACAAAGGCATGGATGAGGGTTTCAGTAGCGGATGAGCTGCGGCAAGGGCGGAGACGGGCGATGTTACGGAGGTGGAAGTAGGCAATCTTTGTTATGCTGCGGATATGTAGTCGGAAGCTTATTTCATGGTCAAATATGACACCAAGGTTGTGAACAGTGTGGTTCAGCCTCAGACAGATGTTAGGGAGAGGGATGGAGTCAGTGGCTAGGGAACAGAGTTTGTGGCGGGGACCGAAAACAATGGCTTCAGTTTTCCCAACATTTAATTGGAGAAAATTTTTGCTCATCCAGAACTGTATGTCTGACAATTTAGACACCATGGGCTGGATTTTGAATGACCCATGGAGTCGGGTTTGGAGGCGTGTGGGGGGTTAAATTTGTGGGGTCGGGGGTCCCGACCCCATCCTGCCTCCATGCAATTTTGACAAAATCAGTCGCGGGGTTCCTGACTCCGTCCCGCCTCCAAGAGGCGGGAGAGGCCATTAAAGCCCTTAACAAGCTCTAAATTGGCTCTGTAATGCCATTTTGAAACGTTTTAGCTAGTTTAACCCTTTTCTGACGTGAAGCACGCCTGGTGTGAAACACTCCAGTGCAACCTGGCGGGAGCACAAGTGGATAGCTGACTATCGGCTGCAGGTCCACTATTACAACGGAGATGTGATGAAGGTAGTAGTAGGTCTGAAAGTCGCCTCTGATGCTGCTGCATTGAATGTCTTCAGAGACTGCCTGGGAGGAGTCTCTCTCTCTCTCTCTCTCTCTCTCTCTCTCTTTCTCCCTCTCTCTCCCTCTCTCCCCTCCTCCCCTCTCCTTCCCACCACCCCCCCCGGCCGCCATTTTTGCATCCAGGTCCACTCACATCAAAAGCAAGCCAGGCAGGTCCTCTCTCACCAACAGTCTCTGAGGCTAGGCAGTCAGGAATGATGACATCATCAGAGGCGACTTTCAGACTGAAAACACTAATTAGTTCATGGGTTCCCACATGCTGGAACTCAATTGCCCAATTAAGTGAAAATTGCATCATTCATCCACATTAATCTGGAGTCGGGGGGGAACCACGAAATGCGATGACACGACCCCAACCCGACCCCAAGACAAAATCCAGCCCCATGGAGGGGTCGAGAGAAGAAGTAGTGAGGTAGAGCTGGGTGTCATCAGCGTACATGTGGAAACTGACGCTGTGTTTTTGGATGATGTCGCCAAGGGGCAACATGTAGATGAGAAATAGGAGAGGGCCAAGGATAGATCCTTGGGGGACACCAGAGGTAATGATGCGGGAGCAGGAAGAGAAAACGTTGCAGGTGATTCTCTGGTTACGATTAGATAGATAAGAATGGAAGCAGGCGAGTGCAGTCCCACCCAGCTGGACGACGGTGGAGAGGCGTTGGAGAAGGATGGAGTGGTCAACCGTGTCAAAGGCTGCAGACAAGTCAAGAAGGACGAGGAGGGATAGTTTACCTTTGTCACAGTCACAAAGGATGTCATTTGTGACTTTGAAGAGAGCTGTTTCGGTACTGTGGCAAGGCTGGAAACCTGATTGGAGGGATTGAAACATGGAATTGCGGGAAAGATGGGCATGGATTTGGGAGGCAACAACATGTTCAAGGACTTTGGAGAGGAGAGGAAAGGAAGGTTGGAGATGGGGCGGTAGTTTGCAAGGACGGAGGGATCAAGGTTTGTTATTTTGAGGAGAGGAATGTACAAAGATGCAGAAGCGTGTAAGAGAGACACAGAGATAAACAGAGAGAGAAAGAGAGCGAGAAAAGTAAATAACAACAGGTTCAAACACATACATACATGGGAGGTTTGACTTGTAGACTGCCTTTGACCACTTCACACTACTTGATTATATCTATGGAAGATACTGCAATCTTGAATGTGATTAACTAAAAACTGTCATGACTTTTGGCTACTGATCCGCTGAAAAAATGGTCCAGTCTTTTAAGAGATGGTGATTCTTTATTAGTTTTCTCTCAGTAATGGTACAATAGTGTGATCTCTAAGTGTCACAATAAAACCATTAGCTTTAAGGACCTCGCCAAGTACAAAGTATCCACCACAACATGTTCAGGGAGCAACACTAGCTGACGTGTTCTGGGTTGGTATGTGCAGATAGTTTTTCACCAGAGACCCCTGGAGTCAGCATAAAACACCCTATTGTCTTTAAAAAAGATTCTTTGCAACATCAAAACAAGAATAAATAACTATAGTCCTGTGGGTGTAATCAGTAAATTCACAGCCTCGGGACTTATTTCACACATATGTGAAGTAATACTTGATGATCTCCAGCAGCACACAGTGTTCCTGAATTCATTTTAAACTGCACATAATGTAATGCCAGGAAAGTACAGAGTGCCCCAAAAGGGCTAAGAGATAGGTGTTGTTAAAAATGTGGGATAATGGAGAGGGTCTTGGCAAGTATAAAAGGCTAAGCACATTCCTTTTTAAAGACGGAAGAACAGTTAGTTGTCCTGAATGACAAGGGACATGATGATAGACAAATCTGTGAATCTTAAAGTTAAGACTTTCCCCCTGCTCTCATTAATGTGAGCACAGGTTTAGAGATGCTGCTGGTTTCTGAAGTTTTGAAGGTGTTGACATAATCTCAGGTGAGCTTACCATTAAGGGTGTCTAAATTATAGGGAAAGCACAGAAGTGTCATTATTAAATTCCTTGTCTGAGTGGAGGGGGAAAGGAAGGTTTCTAAGTACAATGATAGTTTTATCAATTTCACTTACTTGTAAGAAAGAAATTAATGACTCAATTCGGATAGACATACCTGCGAAATCTGGAAACATAAGAGAGGAAGAATGGGAATCCTAACCTGAGGGGTTTTGTGTATTCAATGAAGCAATTGTACCAACTGTATTGTACTAGTTTGCTCAACATTACGTAGGCTGATTTTCATGTGCTTTACGCCCAGACAATGCTTATTCCCCAGTCACAAAGCGTGGAGAAAAGGAGCAGACATCAGTGACACTGAGTAGAAACTATCCATTACAACATTCTCAAGGGGCAACAGCTAGCTGATTTGTCCTGGTTTAATATAGATCATTTTTCACTTGAAACCATTTTTACATAACCCCGGACTTCTGAGGTTTTCCTTGAGATCAGGCCCTGTTGCTTTACTCTGATGGAGCCAGCCATGCTAATGAGGTAGGAGGGGACATTCTCAGATGGGTTCAGAACATTGGGGGGTGGAGCACACTTCAGGTGCACTACAGCTGCCTGGCACCCAGAAGCAGGAATGTCAGCCCTTTTAAATTATATTGACATTACTGAAGATCATTTGTATTATAAAAACAATTTTTAAAAATCAGAAAAATTGGCAAGTATAAGATTCTAGCAGGAACAGTACATCTTTCAAATTCATGAATGAACCTTTGTGAATCATCATCCTTAATGGCATACAACAATAGAAAAAGACAAATGATACAAGAAGTTCGACTGTATTTTTCATATATTTACCAAATGCAGCCAAAGCTGGTATCTGTAGTAGTATGGTTACATGACCAGGCCTCCCATTCTTCCTGTAGATCCTACCTTTGAATGCAAAATGTTCTTGTTTTATACCCTTCATTTAACCCACAAATGTGTGGAAGAATACATCGAATGGATTATCTGTGCCTGTTTATTCCCAACAGTAACCTTATACTACTACAGATGAGATCAAGATGGCGGTGGCTATTTCAGAGAGCAGATCTTCTCCATATCTCTCAAACCAGAAAATAAACTTGGGCAAGCTTTTGTTTCCTGAAGAATTCCATGTCAGTCTGTTTTTTCCACGGGTGTTCCTTTTTCTTCTGAGTCAGATTCCAATTCAATTTGTCCTGCTTTGAAACTGGTATCTGCATCTCATCATCATTTGCCACTTTCATCAGATAGATGATGCTACTATCTATGTCTAATGTCAGCTATCATGTACTGCCCATTGTGCAATTAACTCATGTGTGTGAGCGCATGCAAGCCAGTTTGTCAGTTTTACTAATGCAAGTGGACCTACTGTGAAATATAATGTAAAACAAACTACAAATAGCTGATAGTCAAAGCAAGGAATGCTTAAGATAATTTGAAAACAAGAGGACAATGTAAATGAACAATAGGTCACTGTTCTAGATACTTGAGTTGATCCATTCTATTAATCAACTCTCCATCAGGAAGGATTTGAAGTTGTAGCTACAGAGGCCCAAACGAGGCTGCACCAGTCCTGCTTGTTTTGGGCTATAAGACATTTCACCAGACCACGGCTTGATATTGCCAAACCACAGTTTCTGTGAATGGCCCTTTCTCTTTCAATCCAAAATAGTATGTGCACTGCTGCCACTAATTGCATGGCTGAAATAGAACATCTTTGTAGTCAGAACATCAAAAGTAGCTGAAAATAGTGAACAAATGCTTTATCAGTCCTTTATCAGTTAAAGCCAGGTCACTTAAGGAAAATACTGTTAACTCCAGGTATATTAATTCAGAGCAGATGTTGCATTATACCAGATCTGGTGCAACCTCAACTGTATCAAGGAACTTGGTTATCCCAATGTACTATTGGCACAAATAGTTGATCAAACAGCTGGTCAGGTTGCTGAGAAACTATGCTTATTTAAAAAAAAATCAAATTATCAAAAAGACATTGTGCTATGATGTTGGTTAACATCTGCTTAATACTTAGCAAAAATAAATATATTCTATTTTACTTTTATATTCATATTAAAAAACACCATTATGGTTTTCTAACATTTTCCTTGCAATAATTCAGCATATGCTTCCCATCAAAGTCTTGAATAATTCTTAGTAAATATAAGAATCAGCAACAGATGTTGCGCCTTGGAAATCCTCACTGCCAAAATAAAAACATTTAGCAAGGTTATAATGCAATGCGAACTGGAGATTGCCCCAAATAAAGTCTTCTGCTCCTGTATTTAACATGAAACCTGATTAGAATTCATTGTCACAGATGTTGTATCAGTATCTTCAATAATTTTGGAACTGTCAGGTTATAGAAATAGGAGGCAGGCAGCCAAATACCTTGATATGAGTTTTGGCACATGATCAAAAATATATTAAGCTAGGGGGTCTGCTAGGCTGAGCGATACTAAATGCTCCACACTAAATTTGGAAGCATTTTGAGCACGGCCTGCTACAAATTACCTTCCTCCCCTACCCGCATTCACATACCTTTCTTTAATGCATCAGGATAAAAGATGCAAAGTAGGGATATGACAAGATTAATAAAATGAATATGAGGTGCATTTGAGTAAATAAAACATTACCTGCTTTTAGTCAACATTGGTGATGTAGTGTAACACTTGGAAAATACTGGAACCAAATGAACTCCCAACATCCTTTGAGTGCTGAGAAACAGAGGCCCACTATTACAGCAGCCTATATTAATATGTATAAATCATCTGTTTATTTATATACCTAATAAGAGGAAATATTGGCTTTTCCTTACAATATATTGTGTTAATAGGGTAAAGCAAACTAGATTTTATTAAGAAGCAATTTTAATCAAACTCAATTATCTGCCAGATTTCTAATGGAAATAGTATGCCTGAATTTTCACAGGAGTCAGGACTTTACGTTAGGAGATCAGCAAAAGCCAAGATTCCCAGAATTTATGAAAATGAAGAACAAGCTTTGGTGGTGAAATTGGTCTTGGGGGCAGTAGCGCAAATTGGGTGATAACTAATCAGCAGCACTTTTTACAATTTCCGTGGAAAAGAAAATTGGGCAACAGGCTGTCGATTCATTATCATCCATTTTGTGCTACTGCCCAAGACCAATTTCACCTGCTTTCAGTTTAACATAAAGCAGAAAGTTCATGAAATTCATTTAAAACATCTGTTGAAAGGAGATTTCAGGACTCACAATTATCCACCAATTTCCATTATATACCAGGAGGTTCCCTCATTATGACACATAATCTAGGTTTCATAAAGTAATCAATCAGGAAACTAAAAAGCTAAGCCTATTTCAACACAGTGGTACTCTCTCTGTTAATATGTTCTGTTAATTTTATGCTCGGAAAGAGACTAAATCTATCCAAAACTGACAATAAACAGCTTGAGGATAAATTACAGACACTGTATATTATTCATGGAATAATATGTTAGTTTTAAATCCTCCTAAATTTTTGTAGATTAACAGGAAAGATATGACTATCCTGGACTAGAGGTGTACCAGCAGCAAGATCCCAAGTGCCAGTCTTCTGAATTGCTTCCAATTGCCAACTATACCTTATAGCTATTGATATACTTGCAGATCTTAGTATAGGTTCTAGATGAGGTCTTGGGGTGTAAAGGGCACTGCACTGCCTCCTGTTCTCTGTCCTGTATGTGCTAAGTGCAAGAGAGAATAGGAGAAAATTGAGAGAAAACCAGAGAAAACAATTTCCAGCCTGGTGGATTAGCAGCAGTCAGTAAGCTAGGAGAAAGAAGGCATCCTGGCCACTGAAGGAGTGTCGGTGAGGCTCACCTGGGGGTAAAATCTTGGTTCATGAGCTCCAGCCCTGAAAGAAAGGTAAGAGAATTGTAACTGGAGCTCCTGAAGAAAGTTTTCTACAGAGCCCAGCATCCCCCAGAGTGATCAGTGCGTTGTGTAGCCTCCCCGAACTGGTGGACACCCGAGATGCGTCTCTAGTGGTACAGGTGCCCTATCTTCCCCAGCAAGATTATTAAAATGAGGGAACCTCCTCGAACACTGGATAGTCCAGGGGGTTAGTGGCAGAGGTTCCTGGCAGGCCAATCTGACATTTATGCCGGAATCAAAGATCCATGGATTTTCAGTCTAGAAACTGAAATGTTAAGACATAAAAGTTGATATATTTTGGATATGCAACAATTTTTGGGAAATGAAAGATAACAGTGAATATTATCTTTGAAGTTGATAAAATATCACTGTTTATTGTTAAGAAGACTAACTCTGAAAATATTTATTGAAAACTGAACTTGGACACTAATATATCCTCTGTATTGAATCTGCACATTCTTTCTGTGCTGTTTGCACACAGTTAAGTGAATCACATTCTGTAGACATAATAATGAGTAGGAAATCACATTTGGCGCCCATGATTTTCTGTACTCTGCTCACTGGGAGTGCTACCTTTCACCAGTGGCTGCAAGTGGACAATCTTATGTTTTAAATTTATTTATTCTGTGCAGCTGATCTAAAGCAGTGAAAATTATACTCTATTTCAACTGCCCATTGCCGATGGGTGTTTTCTTTCAATAAACATTGAACTGGGACTAAAGGCTGCCCCTGACCTAAAGCATATAGTGGAATGGTAACACCTCCCTTCCCAACCCAAAGCTCATTACATTTCAAGCAACTGTAAGGGTTTGTGCCTGTGTCTCAGACGGTGCTGGTGCGAGGTTAGGCCTTCGTTGCCTAATACTATTGCTTGCTCTGGTCTCCGGCCAGCCTTTTTGCAATAAGCACCTGTGAGTGGTTCGACTCACTCGCCCTTACGGTTCTAACACTGGACTTAGGTGCAGGGAGCAGTAATGCAGAGAAAAACTCAAATAGACCCGTTGAATAGTACGAAATGGAAATCTTTATTGCATAGCGTCCAAAATCATGAAGTACATGTCATAGGCGCAAATTAACGAGAGTACAAGTATACATACATTCATAAAGCTTGGTCTATGGAAATGAAGAACGCACGGCACATCGTAAAAAGGGGAACACATTATACTTTAACCTTAATAACCACCCTCCCTTTAACAATACCTACACTACGTCTAGATTTGTAGGATCGGGAAACATGCTCACCACTCGTGTTACTTCGGAGAATTTTAAAGTGAGGCACTCGGCTCGTTTCGCTGCAGCGCCTGACTGTCACGTGTTTGGAGGGGTCTTTGTACCCCACTTGTTTATCTTCGCTGCTGCGACAAGCAGGCCAGACTCTCTGTTGTCATGAAGAACTTGGTAGAACTCGGAAACGTTTGTAAAATTCAAAGAAGAGCCTTCCTGTTCCCGACACCGGTTGTCGGTAGATTTCAATGAAGAGTTCTTTATTTATATTTTCGGGCGCGGTCGGGGTTTACTGACCGTGGCGGCACGTGGATTCTTCCCCTCTTCTTCTCGTCTCATCTCGTCTCGTCTCTTCGGGCCTCCGGGTCCAGACACCGTTTACCGACACTTGGGATGGTGCACCCTGCTACTTGCCCTTGTCGGGGCGGCTCGTTCCGATTGAGCTCCACCCAACATTCGAATAACCGACCAGTACAGCTAAAAGTCAAGAGTCAACAAAGTCCAGAGAAACACAGAAGGCTGCTCGTCCAGCAGAGCGATACCTGAGGATCAGAATAAGAGAACAAGAGTCGAATCAAGAGAATAAGAGTCCGAATGGACATTTGCTCACTATAGTTAACGTGCTGTGTTCCCTTATCTCCCGCTCAAATCTTAATGTTTGTCCTTTGTGTAATATTGGCGCTCAAAACTCCCAGCATGGGGCGGTTGTCTTCTTTAACGGGTTTCGGTAGCACCTGAAACTGGCCAACTACCCGTTAATGTTTTCCCCATTGTTGACCCAGCCAGGATTGTATGAATCGTCTCCCTGACTGGTTTTGGGGGCCCCCGAATACTGACTTAATCACCCGTCAATGTCTCTCTCATTGTAGAGCCGGGGGGGGTATTTGTGTATTGATGTGTCTGGATGGCCTTCGATTGCCCAGTACAATGGTCCTTACTTGTGCATGGAAAATGATTCCAGCACTTATATCTTTGCTATTGTTTCAAATGCAAACGGGTTGCATCCTGTCTTTATCAGTGTTTATCGAGTATGATCCAATCTTATATTGAATGTTTATTCGACGCCATCTTGTCTGCCCACTGTATTTCTGGAAGCTTCTGCCACGATGCGCGGCGGCCATTTTACAGGCTTCTGTGTCCTTTATATCAGGACAGCATTTCGTTTAATAAAACTGATCAAACGAATCTGCCTCTCTCTTGTTATTTCGAATCACGATAATTGCGAAACTTTACAGTCCCTCCTGTTGATGCGAATAACTCCGCTTATCGTATCAATTAAAAATGGTGGTGAGCAAAATTATGCCAATTCTCCTCATCCAAACACTCCCGGTACTTAAACTATCTATGGCCTCCATGCAGTCCTCATTTCCCAGGGAAATTACATTGTCTAAACTTGGACAAACCTTACACTGCGTATACGCCTTCCAGGTGCAAAAGGCCGATGCCTCTCGCACCACCTGTATATGCATGTTTTATTATAAACAAAAAAAATAATCAAACCAACTGTTTTTAAAAATACAAAAGTTCCAAACTTAGTTACACATACTCATAACTAACAACAATTACAAAAACACACATGGAAAAATGGAGCGGCGTCATCCTGGCCGTTTACGCGGTACTTTCTTCGTTCACGCGCATGTAACGTTCTCTCCACTCCCCTGTGTTCTCCTGCTTTGTGAGGCGTTTGCCTCTCTTGCAGTGTACGACCAATAGGTACACTACAATTATAACTTGGCACACAACCAAAATGTGGGAGGCTATCCTGATCCATGACGGAACTTCAATATTAGTGAACAGATCCCACCACGGTGGGATTACTATGTCCAAAATTTCTGTCCCTATCTCTACAGTCTTTTGTTCCAGGGTGTAAAAATGTTTCTGTGATACCATGACGGCTTTTTAAATCTTGGTGAGGTGTTCAGGGAGAGGGGGAATGATGTATCCGAAATGCGCGACGAATCGCTGCAAGTCTGTGAAATTCTCTTTTACAGTGAGGTGAACAGTGGATGATTCAGGGATCGGGACAATTCGCTGTTGTGCCACTTGAACTTCAGCCCTGGGTTTAAAACAGAAACTGCTGTCACTCACCGGACACCGGCTGTGCTGTCCATGCTGGTAGTGTTGCGCTGCAGTGGTAACGCAATACGTTCCACCCCCTATGTATGCCACCTGCAGAGGCACATGATCTTGTGTCATTGCTTCCATGGTGCAATTCATGGGCTTCGCGCCAGCCGTTCTGAACCCGCATTGTGGTGTTAAAAAGGCATTCAAGTGCTGGGGACACAGTATGATGTGTGCTCCCCGGCCACGACAACCCGATAGGTCGGTACCTGTCATCGTTTGCTCCCAGCGGATGACGTAAGGTGGGACCGCTGCGTAGCGAATGTGGGCTCCCCCCTGAATGACACCAATGTTCTCCACCCGATACACCGGGGCGGGCTTTGCTGTGTCGCCCAACACCGGCATCCGTAGCACTATACCCATAATGGTATGGTTTGACCGTCCGCAGTCCACGGGGACTGGGTATGCCTCTGAGGCTAGCCTGAGCTGGCACAGGCTTAATGCGTTCTAAAAAGGGTGGAGCGCCTGCAGGTGTTTGTTACTTATCCAGGACGGGACCAAACCTTGTTTTAAATCCTCCAAATTACTGCGGCCCTCGCCCAGTAACCACGCCCCGTATAGTACGCACACCTCGTTCTGCGCAGCTTGATCGGATGCATTCCGATCTTCCCTGATCAGGGCATTTACCATTCTCGCATGCTTCTCCAGCTCTGCTATAATCTCTTTTAAGTGTAGTGTCATGGCCTGGTCCTCGTGTAACTCAGACCCTACTACCTTGTTTTCGCTTGTGAGGATGCTTTTTAACTGTGTTTTTAAACCGTTGATCTGGGTCTGCAGCTCCACATTGTCTAGAGCGTTGACCACAGATGTTCCCGTATTAAAAGCAGTGAACACATCGTTCACAACACCCCTTCTTTGTCTCCCCACCTGACCCAAAACTTCGTGTGGTGTGGTGTACAAGCTTGTTTTGTCAACCTCTGCAAAATCAAACTCATAGAATTGTCTGAACATGTTTGTTAACAGGACCTGGTACAATTGTTCCGTTTCTTTGGGACACCACTCTGGTAAACGCACCTCGGTGAGATTTAGAATCACCGAAGCCACCGCGTAATGTACCCCTTGATATAGTATCTGATCTGTTGGCACCAGTACCAGACCATTCCCGGGCCCCTTAGTGGTTTTAGGGCACCCTTCCTCCTGAGCCAAAGCCACCGGAATCGTGGGCGGAGACTTGCGTGGGCACGTGATGAGTTCAGTGGCGTTTACCGGGATCGGGGAGAATGGAGCTCCGCACCCCTTTGTGCTGACGTCCCACCTCATCCCTTTCCCGTTATCCTGCCACTGGTGTACGAAAAATATGGATATACCCTTGGGGCAAACGTACTTCGATCCCCACATACAAACATATATTCCCTCATCCGGTTCCCACCATTTGTCCCAACAGACTTTCAATTGTCCGTTAGTCCCCGTAATTGTCCGATGGGTATTGTTACCCAATCGCTCCCACTCGACCGAGGAATTTCTCATAGTCTTGCTTAATTTCCGTAACCACCACCATCGGCTCAATGGGACCTTCCCATTGCATGTCAAACAAATCCTTTTGCCGACGGTGACGCTGATTCTGGGTGCAATGATCCTCACCCTGGGACACAGTAAAGAAGTCTCTTTGTAGGCAAATCCGGATGCGCTGGAGTATTCCGTCGAATTCGTTCCCAGCCATCCCGGCCACCTTCCCTTGTGGAAATAAGTGGCGGTTTCCTCAGCCTTTCGCTCCCCGGTCCCATCCGTCGCGATGGGGGCCGTGTCCCCGGAGCAACCAAACACAACGACATCCTTGGTGAGGCCCCGATAGGCCAATCCATATCCGATCGTTGCGAGCACTATCAGAATCCTTTCCATATCTCCTGGTTCCTGTGATCAGATAAAATGATGTAGCCAGCCTCCCAAGAGTCTCTGGCTTTTGTGAAGGGTGAGCGGGTCCCTTGACCTCGTCTCACGTAAAAAGACATGCATGCTGGATAGACTTTAACTATTCCTATCTCTAACTCCCATCATTTTACCATTTACTTCAAAATTAAACTACAATCTTACCAAACTTAAAACTATAAACTTAAACTTATCCTAAACTTAACTGTACAGCGCCGCCCGTTCCCAGGGCGGCCTACCTAAATTCTGCGAAGGCTGCCACGAGCTTTTCCCAGTGGCGGGGGGGCACTGACCCCTTCCTTTGATCTGCCGCAGCCTGTCGCTGCTGCGCTGGGACTGGGATCTCCCTGGGCTGCCTTGACCTTGAACTTACGCCTGGGGGTGTACGGGGGATTCGACCACGACTTCCTGGGCTGGGGTGTCCGACTTGACCTACGGAGGGCTACCTTGGGCAAGATTTCCAGTGCCGACGGACCGGGAACCGAGACTTCCACCGTCACGGCCTGTGGTCCCACCACAGCCGCCGGCTCCGTCTCCCCTGACTCCGCCCCCCTGGGCTCGGGATTTGCAGTTTCCGATTCCACCCTGTGTGGACATCCACTCGCAATCCCTGTCTCCCCTATGCTTGGGTCGAGGGCGAAACCTTCGTCCTCCGACCCCAGCACCTCTCCAACCGGGTCACTACCTTGGTCGAGCTCTCCGAGCTCTTCCTCATCTGAATCCCAACCCCAAGAAAAGATCCTACACTTTTCCAGAATGTCCTTTCCCCTCAAGCAGGCTGCTTTACCGGTCTGTGTGCCCTGCGGTTCTACCCGGGGCTGAGAGTCCCCACTCGCAGGTTTGGCCCCTCCCCTAAGACAGGCCACCGCCCCTGCTTGTGCCTTCTGTGTAATCTCGCCTGCTGGAGGCTGAAGATTTCTATTCTGTTTTAGTTTGGGCAACTCTGCTACCATGGCTTGCAACTGCGGGGTGGTGAATTCCCCCGGGGTTGTTGAGCAAACCATCCCTCTGGCTTTGGATAGGGCTTGGGTCAGACCTTTTATCCTTTCCTCACAGGGCCCATGGTTTAAATCCTCATACTCCCTGCTATGGCTACCCTGTAGGCTGCCTTTATGTCTCTAAGCTGCCCTTCTAGCCCGTCTACTTTCCCCATTAAGCGGGCGTTCTCCTCCCGCAAGGCCTGCTCTTTTAACCTGGCCTCCTTACAGGAGGCCCCCTCCTGTGCGTGTCTTTCAAGGGGACACAGGTAGGCAGGCTGCACCGGTTCCAGTCAGAAGTCTGGGTTGTATGGGGCTGTTGCTACCTCCCCGTGCGAAATCATAAGAGACCGCATGGCTCCTAACATTGATTCTATCGCATCGGGATGGATAGGCACACCAGCTCCTTTCTCAGAGACAGGCGCTTGGGTTCGGACTGCGGGAGCTTTGTCCCTGGAGTCCTTCCAGGGATTCCTGCAGTTTTTACGCCAGTGACCTGTCTTCCCGCACCCGTAACAAACACCACTGGTTTGTGGGGCGCGATTTCCCTCCCGATGCCACTCTTTCTGGGCCGGGGCTGCGGGCTTTGCCTCATGCACCTTTCCCTTAAGGGGACGCGCTCCCGTGCTCCTAGTGTTCCGATACCCTATGGTGAGTCGATTTAGGACAGACTCCTCCGTTGTGGCGGGGTTAGTGGGATCAAACCATGCTCTGGCCTGCTCCCTGACGGCTGGCAAGCTGTTGGCTACTAGACACCTGAGCCAATGAGCTTTCCCGGCGCCGTTCAGATAGGTGCGTGCTGGCGCACCTGGGCAGCTACGCTGGTATACTGGCCACAGTCTGTCGGCGAAAACCTTCGGGGGTTCTCCCTCCATCTGTACGGTCTAACTCAATCTGACGAACGGACCTTTGTCATCCGCCCCTTACACTTCTAGGACCTCGTCCCGTAACTCCCCATAGGTTTTATTTCCCTTCTTGCTCTCGTCGGAGAGACACTGAAGGATCGAGCTGTCTAAAGAGAACAGCAACATTTTGGTCTTTTCCTCATCATCGCAGCCATTAATTGCTGCGGTCTGTTCTACTTCTCTAAAATGTACGGAAGGGTCATCCGACTCTGACAGCTTCCGTACATGGCTAATCATTGCTCTCAGCTGGTGTGAGCTGTGGGGCAATACAAGTTGGTTCAGGATATCCCCGTCTGCCCCATTTGCCCCATCCGGGCCTCTCTTATGACCTCGGAGCGGACACATCGGTCCCGGTCTCGACACGACCTCCGGGGATTGTCCAACCTCGGGAACCTTCTTCTCTATTTCCACCACTTCCTCCCTTACCCAGGTTGCCGTATAGCTGGGTGGCGCGGAGGGCACAGTGGCAGATACCACTTCTGCTTTTTCCGGTAGGGATTTTGGGAATTCCCTACCCACCTGTGGCTGGCTCGCTGACAGGCTGATGAGACACACCAAGCCGTTTGCCTTATTCAGGGACTCCCTTAGGTTCTCTATCTCCCTCTGGCAAACACTGTGGTCGGCTCCCTCATGCCTATCCTCGAGGGCCATCTTATATGCCGCCCTAACTCCCTTCAAGCTTTCTTCTTGGGCTTTTATCTGGTTAGCTAGGCGGGCACACCGTTTTCTAATCCTACCCTCGTTTAATTTCGCTTCCGTGACCTGACATTCTAGGTAATCAATTTTAGCCTCATGGTGGTTGGCTACTATTTGGCATTCCTGATGTAACGCATTCAATGATGCAATGAGTTTTTGTCCTCCCGTGATCTTTTCCTCCATCTCTACCTCCAGTTCCCTGATCTGAGCTGCCTGTGCCACAATGACCTGGTCTGAAAGTTGGACTTGCTTCTTGTAGCACATCAGCCAGACCGCTTTCTCTACCGACTTCTTATGCTCTTTACTGCCTGTCCATTTGATGGCGGCGTCTAGCGGACGCTTATCCATCAGTAGGTCACTTATCCACCTTTTGGTTAAGTTAACCTTCCCAAACACATAGTCGGCTATCCTCTCATCCATCACATTTCGCCTATTCAAACCAGGGTCTAAAACATTACTCTCCTGCTGCCAATGTCCTGCCGCAGTCGCCATTTTCTGTAAGGGTTTGTGCCTGTGTCTCAGACGGTGCTGGTGCGAGGTTAGGCCTTCGTTGCCTAATACTATTGCTTGCTCTGGTCTCCGGCCAGCCTTTTTGCAATAAGCACCTGTGAGTGGTTCGACCCACTCGCCCTTACGGTTCTAACACTGGACTTAGGTGCAGGGAGCAGTAATGCAGAGAAAAACTCAAATAGACCCGGTTGAATAGTACGAAATGGAAATCTTTATTGCATAGTGTCCAAAATCATGAAGTACGTGTCATAGGCGCAAATTAACGAGAGTACAAGTATACATACATTCATAAAGCTTGGTCTATGGAAATGAAGAACGCACGGCACATCGTAAAAAGGGGAACACATTATACTTTAACCTTAATAACCACCCTCCCTTTAACAATACCTACACTACGTCTAGATTTGTAGGATCGTGAAACATGCTCACCACTCGTGTTACTTCGGAGAATTTTAAAGTGAGGCACTCGGCTCGTTTCGCTGCAGCGCCTGACTGTCACGTGTTTGGAGGGGTCTCTGTACCCCACTTGTTTATCTTCGCTGCTGCGACAAGCAGGCCAGACTCTCTGTTGTCATGAAGAACTCGGTAGAACTCGGAAACGTTTGTAAAATTCAAAGAAGAGTCTTCCTGTTCCCGACACCGGCTGTTGGTAGATTTCAATGAAGAGTTCTTTATTTATATTTTCGGGCGCGGTCGGGGTTTACTGACTGTGGCGGCACGTGGATTCTTCCCCTCTTCTTCTCGTCTCGTCTCGTCTCTTCGGGCCTCCGGGTCCAGACACCGTTTACCGACACTCGGGATGGTGCACCCTGCTACTTGCCCTTGTCGGGGCGGCTCGTTCCGATTGAGCTCCACCCAACATTCGAATAACCGACCAGTACGGCTAAAAGTCAAGAGTCAACAAAGTCCAGAGAAACACAGAAGGCTGTTCGTCCAGCAGAGCGATACCCGAGGATCAGAATAAGAGAACAAGAGTCGAATCAAGAGAATAAGAGTCCGAATGGACATTTGTTCACTATAGTGATAGTGCTGTGTTCCCTTATCTCCCGCTCAAATCTTAATGTTTGTCCTTTGTGTAATATTGGCGCTCAAAACTCCCAGCATGGGGCGGTTGTCTTCTTTAACGGGTTTCGGTAGCACCTGAAACTGACCAACTACCCGTTAATGTTTTCCCCATTGTTGACCCAGCCAGGATTGTATGAATCGTCTCCCTGACTGGTTTTGGGGGCCCCCGAATTCTGACTTAATCACCCGTCAATTTCTCTCTCATTGTAGAGCCGGGGGGGGGTATTTGTGTATTGATGTGTCTGGATTGCCCTTCGATTGCCCAGTACAATGGTCCTTACTTGTGCATGGAAAATGATTCCAGCACTTATATCTTTGCTATTGTTTCAAATGCAAATGTGTTGCATCCTGTCTTTATCAGTGTTTATCGAGTATGATCCCATCTTATATTGAAATGTTTATTCGAACGCCATCTTGTCTGCCCACTGTAATTCTGGAAGCTTCTGCCACGATGTGCGGTGGCCATTTTACAGGCTTCTGTGTCCTTTATATCATGACAGCATTTCGTTTAAATAAACTGATCAAACAAATCTGCTTCTATCTTGTTATTTTGAATCGCGATAATTGCGAAACTTTACAACCCCTAGTTCTAGAGTCCCCAGCCAGGGGAAACATCCTCCCAGCATCTATCCTATCAAACCCTGAAAGAATTTTATAAGTTTCAATGAGATCACCTCTCATTCTTCTGAATTCTAGGGAATATAGGCCTAGTCTACTCAATCTCTCCTCGTAAGACAATCCCCCCATCCCAGGAATCAGTCTGGTGAACCTTCATTGCATTCCCTCTAAGGCAAGTATATCCTTCCTTAGGTAAAGAGACCAAGGTGTTTGCAATATATGGCAGACTAATTTTCTTCTAATTACACCTTGTAGGGCAAGGACAATTTCAAACAACCATTTACCATCACTAACTGCCTTGTCTGATTGTCTCCTTCCTCCATCCTTGTTTTTGATTCTACATTGGAGGCACACATGAACATTTTGGCTCTAAAATTGAGGCCATTGATTCACCTCTACCTTGTCTGCTTCTTCCTCTTCGCCATCTGCTACTGTTCTTAAACCCCACTCCCAAACCAACCCCCCTCCATCTCCACTCTGTAATTCCCCTCCCATCTCTACTCCATGCTTCCCTAACCCTCCACTCGTCCCTCCCTCCCTCCCACACACAAGACTATGGAGAAAATTAAGGAGTATGGAATTAGGGGAAGACAATCTTAAAATAGAAGGCTTAGAAAATAATTCTGAGCACAAAAGGAAGCTGCAAGAAGAAATTGATAAGATGGTGAAATGAGCAAAAATGGCAGGTGAAATTTAATGTCAGTAAGTATGAGGTGGTTATAAAAAACATCATAATTATAGTTCGAAGGTGGGTGATGTGGAAGAGCAGAGGAATTTGGGGTTCAGATTCACAAGACATTAAAAGCAACACCTTGAGTGGATAACACCATAAAAAAGCTACTGGAATACTGGGTTTTATAGCAAGAGATGGGGGAAAAATTGGGTTGCTTTGTGCCTCCCGTTAGCGCCCACTTGGGGTGCTAACGGGGTGCAAAGCCCCTAATGCCTGGGCGCAGAGCCGCTAACACCTCCCGCGAAATTCAGCGAGAGGTTAGCGGTGATGGTAGCCAGTAGCGCCTGCGGCGCTGCACCTCCGGTGATCACGTCATCGCGTGCGCAGTGCCCCGCTCGCGCCCCGGCTACAAACTTTAGTTGCGCCCTCTGACCTACTGCCGGACGATATGTCTGATAGGGTCAGGGTGGTGTTTTTGCGGCCGCGGCGGCGCAAATTGGGCCGCCTGCCAGTACCTGCCCCCTTCCACTTCCTCATGCGGAGTGCCGGCCGCGATCAGTCAGCCCGGCACTCCTCTTGAGTGCCGGGGTCTTTTCATGGCACCCCACTCCCCGGTGGTCCAGCAGGGCCCCGGTGTGCGCTGCGCTCGGCCCCTCCCCTTTAATCAGGGGAGGGAGGCCTGTAATACCGCGGCGCTACGTGCTGACGCACGTGGCGTTGTTGCACGTAGCGCCACGATATTGAATGGTAGCGCCACAGGAAGGAGGGGGAGCGCTTCCAGTAGCCTCCTGCTTGGGGCGCTACCACTCAATTTGCGGCACAGGGCCGGTAACTTTTTCGGGGTGCTAAAAGTAGCGACCCAGCGAAGTTAGCGCCCCAAATGGGGCGCAACCGAATTTTTCCCCCATAGAATGATAAGGTGTTATAGTGAATCTATATAAAACATTAGTAAGACCACAGTTGGAGAAGTGCGCAGATTTAGGCTCCACACTGTAGGAAGGGTACTGGGGTACAATATAGATTCACTAGGATGCTGCCTAGTATGAGGAAATACAAATATGAATTAGCAAAGATGAAAATCAGCCAGAGCTTCCTGCTGTGGTGGAATACACTTTAAACCACACAATATCTGGACTCACACATGAAGTACCTCCAGAAGGCTGCCAGCTACTGAGGAACACTCTACTTTGGCAACAATCCATAGTCCCGGAGAGAGGAAGAAAAAAATGCACAAAGGTGAATTTTAAAAAAATCTCCATAACCTGCTGCAGTTACGGCAACATCTCTTTTAGGGACAAAATAGGACCGTTTATCATTTTTTAAAATTTTAAACAGCAAATTGTAATTGATAGCCCAGTGTCAGTATTCTGAGATGAGCATTTATGGATTGGAACACTGAAGAACAAAAAAAAGGGGTGGGAGGCAAACATGGATTTATAGCTGTAACTTGTTAGTGCATCAAGTGTCCAGCGTTTGAGTGGAAGCTGCTTTGTGCAAACGTGAAAAAGTTGAAGATAATTCAAGGGCAAGAAGTTTCATTGGAGGGGCAAAAAATTACAACTGAATTTTTCAGACAGTATTTCTGTATTAGGATCAGTTTGCTTCTTTGGCAGCACTCTTAGGTTAGACATTGATTACTATAACGCTTGTGCACCATCATAAGATACCATTACTCAAATAATGGTGTTGAACAAGTATTGGTAATGTTCATAATACTACACTAATTTATAATATTCCACATTGTGAATTTACTGAATATCTGCAGACTCTCTGGTGGCATTGCTCACTGAGTTGGTGGAAGGCTTTCAAGGCCTTGGAAAGGGTGCAGAGGAGATTTACTGGAATGGTAGCAGGGATGAGGGACTTCTGTTATGTGGCGGGACTGGAGAAGCTGGATTGTTCTCCTTAGAGCAGAGAAGATTAAGGGGAGATTTAATAGAGGTGTTCAGATATTGAAGGGTTTTGATAGAGTAAATAAGGAGAAACTATTGCCACTGGCAGGAGGGAGTCAGAGCACGCAAGGAGGTCCTCGTCCCTTCCGATGGGTGGAAGAGACCTCCCCAGGAGACCAAGACAGCCTGGTTACACATTGCAGAGGAGGTCACATGAAGGGATGTCATCAGGAGGACCTGGGTGCAGTGGTGCAAACCTTTCAATGATCTCATTAGTTCAGGAAATGTAAGTACAAAGCCACACTCAACCTTCATCCTGCTGTGCCTCTCATCACATCCCCATCATCTGCCTTCCCTATCCTACTCCTGCACATCCTTACTCACACCAACTTACCTTGCACCTCCACCCATCTCTCTCTATCTACATTATCACATCCCCATCTCACTAGCCACCCCTCACACTCACCCTCATCCTAGTGCAATCATACCAACTAACAACACACAAGGGTAGCCACTTGGGTGTTTTATGCAATGTTCATGTAAAGTTTCTGTTAATGTGGTGTCAAAGATTGAAACCTTTATTTTCAACAGTTTGCATTCTTGGACAGATTTGTGTGCACCTTTGGAAGTGGCTTAGTGAGTTGCAGTGAATGGTGAGACATAACGGTACCCCCCGCAATGCTGATGAGTGTGATAGAAATGGCTTGGACATTGCAGGGATGCTTTATGGTGTTGGTGTGGGGTGGTGCCAACATAGCACATCATGTGGCAGCCAGGGTGTACAGCATCAAGTGAAGTAAATCTGGCCATGGTGAGGCCATCCCTGGCCTTCCGGGCAGCAATGTGGTCGGGTGCTGAGGCCCTGTGTCCTGTGCAGCATCAGGTGATTGCGGAGAAGGTTGGTGTTGTTGTTGGTGCTGCTGGTGTACCTGGTGCTGCTGGTGTTGGGGCTGATCGTGGTCAGATTCTGAGGACCAAGGTGAAACAGTATAAACGGTACCCATGCTAATGGAATAGATGGCAGGTGAAGTTGAGATAACAGAAGCAATCTGTCAATGGTGAGAGAGGTTGTTCCAATGAGGCGACACTGGATGGAGAGTTTTCTCCAAACACTTGCAACCTGCATAAAGTTCAATCTGTCTTCAAATGCAGTAAGCAACAGCTTCTGAGCTTGGAAAGTAAACAGCTGTGAGGTGGGAGCTTTTATAGCACATTTCAAGCTGTCAACTAATCAGCTGATTCAATGGCCATTCAACTCTCTCCTTAGGTTAACAGATGTGGTCCACGAGCAGCATGGACCCTGTGGGCGAGTAGTTAAAGTTAAAAGGTAAGGTTAAAACCATTATTAAGGGTCTGTCAACAAGCCAATAATTGCTTTAATTGGGTCGCCCGCCTCTGTGGGTCGGGTCCGATCCGCGATTTCAGATGCACCATTGGGAAAGGTGCACTGCGGTGGGATGACAGCGGGTTCCCAACCCGGCCAATAAAAATCAAATTTCCCACCTGACCCGCCACCGATCCCGCCCGCTGACCCCCCTGGAAAATTCCGGCTGGTGTGTGAGACTTACAGGAAAACTTTTAATATATTGTGATTATTTATACCCTTTTATGATAATAGTCTGTATATTTGCAAGCTGTAATAGATGTTGAGATACCAAGGGCTTACATTTATTTAAAAAGAAATGCTAAGGACAGTTTTGGGATAAACTGGAATATTTGAAACAAAACAGTAATAATTCTTTTGAGTCTTGCTATTTAAGCAAATTTTTTTTTTCCAGGCAGCAGAAATAAAGGAAGACATGCATTTATACAGTACTTTATCACTTTCTAAATGCTTCATGTAATGAATTACTTTTCAAGTGCGGTGGCTGTTGGGTGAGACAGAAATGGTCGTGCTGTATTGTTTAGAGGGAGCGATTTGCAGGATCTCAATAATCCTATAATCAAAACAGGAAATGCAGGAAGTGCACAGCAGGTTAGTACCTGAAAGAGAGAGATAAAATTCCAGTTGGTGATCCTTAACCAGAATCGAAAGGAAATGTTAACCTATCTTTTCTCTTTCAGATGTGCCTAACCTGCTTTGCATTTTTTTTGTTTTTATTTTGGATTTCCAACATTTCTTAGTTGTCTTTTTATTATCTCTCTCATTAGCCCTAAAGTTGTGTATTTAGTTAATCCAGCATTGATATCAATACCCTGTATTGCACACTGCTACAAGGATAATGTCTTTGGGGGTTGGAAAGAGGGAGTCCTTTTTCGTCTTTAGTGCCAGAGTGAAAGGAAACAAGATTAAAAGGGACAGAAATGTGAAGAGCAGTTACACCCAACCAGACCAGCGGTAGAATTCATTCTGAAATAAGAGCCTGTACTTCCTGCTGAATCTTTATTGCAGTTTGTCTTATGAGATAAATCCCATAGCTGTGTATCACTGTGAATGAAACGTCTTTTTGCATAAAAGTTTTAACAGTTAAAGAAGTTGAATCCATTCAGCTAAAGGAAGGATTCCCCTGTGCCTCGCCATATGGACTATGTGGACTAGCAGGAAAAGTCTTTCGAAAGGCATAAAGATTAATTTGCTCCCCTGCCTGAGGAAATCAATCCTGATTTTGTTTTGGAAACTCATGTTTTTTTCAACATAAATTTTAAATTATACATTTTACTCCAGCCCTACAACCCTCCAAGATCTCTGCATTCTTCCAATTCTGGCCTTTTGTATGTCTCTGATTTCCTTTGCTCCATTGGCCGTGCCTTCAGCTGTCTAGGCCCTGGGCTCTGGTGTTCCCTCCCTAAACCTCTCTGCCTCTCCAACTCTCTTTCCCCCCTCACCTCCCCCCCCCCGCCCCCACACTTTAAGTAGCTTCTTAAAACCCACTTTGTCACCTGTCCTAGTGTCTCCTTGTGTGGCCTGGTGTCATATTTTGTCTGTTGGCACTCCTGTGGATGTTTTGCTGCATTGGAGGTGCTATATAGTTGCAAGTTGTTGTTGATTTAGAAATATTATAATGAAATAATTTGATTACCTTAATTTTCTAAGCAGAAAAAAAATCAAAGCTAGGCCATCCAATAAAAATATGTGCACTGACACTCTTGCACTTTTACCTGCTTAAAGTGTTTCATGTGTATCAAACTGTAGCTTAGTTGGTAGCACTCTTACCTCTGAGTCAGAAGGTTGTGGGTTCATAGTCCCACTCCAGACACTTGAGCAGAAACATCTCGGCTGACACTCCAGTGCAGTACTGAGGGAGTGCTGCACTGTCGGAGGTGCCGTCTTTTGGAAGAGATGTTAAACCGAGGCTCCATCTGCTCTCTCAGCTGGATGTAAAAGATCCCATGACACTATTTTGAAGAAGAGCAGGGGAGTTATCTCCGGTGTCCTGGCCAATATTTATCCTTCAATCAACATCACTAAAGCAGATTGTCTGGTCATTGTCACATTGCTGTTTGTGGGAGCTTACTGTGTGCAAATTGGCTGCCACGTTTCCTACATTACAACAGTGATTGCAGTTCAAAAAAAAGGTACTTCATTGGCTGTGAAGCGCTTTGGAACGTCCAGTGGTCATGAAAGACACTATATAAATGCAAGTCTTTCTTTCTATGAAGAAAGATTTCAAAAGTTGGGGGTGTTTTTATTAAAACAGGAGATTGAGGGATGATTTGATAGAAGTGTTTAAAATTCTGAAGGATTGGAACAGATCTGAGGAAGGATGTTCTTGCCATGGAGGGAGTGCAGCGAAGATTCACCAGACTGATACCTGGGATGGCAGGAATGACGTATGAGGAGAGATTGGGTCGATTGGGCTTGTATTCGCTAGAGTTTAGAAGAATGAGAGGGGATCTCATTGAAACTTATAAAATTCTAACAGGACTAGAGAGACTAGATGCAGGAAGGATGTTCCCGATGGCGGGGGAGTCCAGAACCAGGGGTCACAGTCTAAGGATAAGGGGTAAGCCATTTAGGACTGAGATGAGGAGGAATTTCTTCACCCAGAGAGTGGTGAACCTGTGGAATTCTCTACCACAGAAGGCAGTAGAGGCCAATTCATTAAATATATTCAAGAAGGAGTTAGATATATTTCTTAAGGCTAAAGGGATCAAGGGATATGGGGAGAAAGCAGGGACAGGGTACTGAATTTGGATGATCAGCCATGATCGCATTAAATGGCGGAAGAGGCTCGAGGGGCCGAATGGCCTACTCCTGCTCCTATCTTCTATGTTTCTATGTTTCTATCAGATAGAAACAGACTGTTCCTAGTGACTGAGGGGTCTAGAATGGGGGAGATAGATATAAGATTAAATGTAAGAGATTTAGGACAGAGAGCAGGAGAAACATATTTACAAGGAGGATTGTGAAGTTGTGGAATGTGTTACTTGTGTTAATGATAGAAGCAAAGATCATGTCAACATTTAAGAAGAAGAAAGAACTTGCACTTATATGGCTCCTTTTACAATCTCAGAATGTCCCAAAGCGCTTTACGGCCAATGAAGTACTTTTGAAGTGTAGTCACTGTTGCAATGTAGGAAATGCAACAGCCAATTTGCACACAGCTAGGCCCACAAACAGCAATGAAATGACCAAATAATCTGTTTTAAGGGTTGGTTGAGGGATAAATGTTGACCAGGACCACCTCCTCTGCTCTTCTTCAAATAGTTCCTTAGGATCTTTTACATCCATCTGAGAGGGAAGATGGAGCCTTGGTTTAACGTAGCATCTGAAAGACGGCACCTCCGACAGTACAGTGCCCCCTCAGCACTGCACTAAAGACCGACCTAGATTATGATTATAGCCCGAAAATTAGACCTAATGCGGGAGAGTATGCACTGTGTACTCTCGCGTATTAGGTCCCGAAGTGCCGGTTTCCTGCATGCACTGCGCATGCGCGGGAAACCGGCACTTCGTGTATGGCAAAGGGGGCGGTTCCTAAGTGAACCGCGTGCGCGCTACAGGTTGCGCGCACGCAGCACACTTAGTTTTTTTTTCAGGTTTGAATTCGCAGGTAAGTGTTGAAGATTTTACACATAAAGAAAGCAGGCGTGAGACCCCCTTTTAACAAGGTAAGTAGTTAATTAAGTATTATTTTAAAAAAATTTCAACAGGTTTATCTTTTGTAAAGACTTTAAGGAAAGGTAAGTTTATTTTTATAACTTTTAAAAAGAATTTAAATTTTTTCAAAAATTTAAATTTTTGTTTAAAGTGGTTAATTTATTTAACTATAGTTATTTTATTAATGTGATGGCTTTTTTTTAAAATTTAATTGAGGTTTAGCTGTTCTTTTGGGGGCTTGTTGTATTCATAGTTTTGACGGCTCTTGCTGTCAAAACTATGAATGAAAGATGGTGTGCTGCCATTGGCTCTAACTGGCCCACGTGATCCCAGAGGTCGCATCAAATTAACTGCGCCTCTGGGACACGCACACACTGCGCGCCGGCACCAGGGAGAGGCCCAGGAACTGAAGTTCGTGTGGGCCAAAACCATAAAGGTAGGCGCGGAGTGCGATATCGCGGGGGATCCTTACCCCCGCGGCAACCATCGAACTCCAATTTCTGGGCCTATGTGTTTAAGTCTTTGGAAGAGGCTTGAACCCACAACCTTCTGACTCAGAGGCCAGAGTTCTACCAAATCTGACACCTATTTAAGAATAAGTTAGATAGCTGTTTGAAGGAAAGGGAATAAAGAGATATGGGGACAGAGCAGGCAGATGGGATTAGCACTACTGCTCGTGTGGACGATAAACACTAACACGAACTGGTTGGGCTGAACGGCCTGTTTCAGTGGTGTAATTTCTAAGTAATTCTATTTATTCATGTGCTTATGATGATTAATGTAAATCTATAAGGGTATATTTTCCTGTATTCACCAATACTAGTGAAAACATTGATGTGAGTATAAAGTGCTGAAACTTGTTTTATGGTCCTAGGCGTATAATTTCCACTGGGGTTCTCCTTAATTACCACCATAGCTTTGGCGGCGACCCCAGAGAAACGCATAAATAGCCATTTCCACCATTTCTCCGGGGTTTCTGCCAATGCTATGCCAAAGTTACAGTGGGAGAGCGGGAGAACCCACTTGGAAATTCTACCTCCTGCTGATGTTCTCACTAAAGAACAGAGGAAAATATATTCCATAATTCTTTATTTGTATTTTGTTATTGCTGCCACATGTCTGTTACCATTTGTGACAAAAAATTTATTTTTGTCTGTGTTGAATTTTTAATTTGTATATCTTCTTGCTCTAAACAGCATATTGGAGATTAAAAACAGGTCACTCTAGGTTGATTTTAAGATCAATCAAGACCTGCTATTTTCTGCAAGACAAAACCAATTTACATTACAGTTCAGCATGCGGAACAGTCACTTCAGATGCTTTGTCCCTCAGAAGCACTTTGAGGCACCTTACTGTTTGGGTGTTTGTTTAGCTCGACATTTCAGTTTCCAAAGCTTACAGGAAGTAGAAATTATATTTGGGTGAACAAACATCCCAAATTATAGACAACCTGTGAATTGCCCTTGATCTAATATAATTCTGAGAGATGCAATAATCTACTGCCTTTTGATTCACTATAACATCAAAGGAGATTTGATCATTTTTCGGTCGGGAGCCTGTTTGCCAGAAAGTTAGTCTTTAGTTTTCCAATCAGCAGAAGAGTTGTGTTGAAGAGCATGCCAATCAGCAAAGGAGCTAGGGTAGCTTTCAAAGTACTGCAAGTTTCACAGCATAAGAGGTGAGCTTTTTATTAAAATCTATGTGTAGAGAAAAAGTGAGTGTCTTTATTATTTCATGTATCAAAGAGATTAGTGAAGTGTGTGACTCACTGTTTTATATGGCATACAGATCATTTACCTGTTTTAGTTGAAGAAAACCAGGTTTAGAGCCTGAGTCTCAGTCTGATAGTGCATTTATCTAATCCGTCTTTCAAAGAGAGGAGAATTCATGTGGCAGCACGCCATAAGTTCCAGTAACCAATGTACAGCGTAAAGCTTCTTTGTTACAACCCCTGGGTCTTGCGATCATTTCCTTAGCAGTACAATCTGAGTCATAGGAGTTGCAAAGTCTGATTTCTGAAGTGGCCACTTACGTTGAATCGGAGAAAATATCTATTGCAAAAACCCAACAATGTGACATTTTTACTTTTGTATTTAAAATAACAGAATACTGACAACAGGAAGAACGCTGAAATCATGGAAAATAAATACTCAGTGACTAAATAAACCAATATGCCACATATATTTTTAATGGAAGACTGTGGTTTGTAAATTAACGATACGAAAATTGAAAAACCAAATAGACAGGACAAAAATATAAAACAGTGACAAGGGATCCCAAAATCCTCAGATGCCCTATATGTTCCTGTAAGTAGAGTAGAGCAGGAAGTCTGCACCTCTAGTGATGTTTGCTCCTGACCCCACTGGAGTATCAAGGGTCAGTGTGGGGTCATCTGCTTAACATATTTTGAGAAGGCACCCATGCCAGTATGCATGTACCTTGGGCACTTGATAAATGTGGGGAGTGCTTAATGCCTACTTGGGGATGCAGCTGGCAGTGCCCTTTCAAAAGTTAAAGCTCTCCAGCTGATTAGTCCCCTTTGAGTGCCAGTCTGAAAAATTGATAGACGTTAATTCAGGGGTCTTCAAATTTTTATTCCAGTGGGGCCACATTTCCACCCAACAATAACCTGGACACCATGTTTTCTAACATCTAGATCAATGAGCAGAAAAGAGGTGGAAGCCACAGGAAATCCAGTGGGGAAAATTGTCTCACTAACCCAGCCTTATTGTGATGGTCTGCTCGCCCGAGAATTGGAGAATCTTGGCTGCTCCTCTCTTGACAGAGAGCCAGCCTTTAAGGGTCTCTTACATCAGAGGCCTCAAAGAAATTCGGGCCAAGAACTTTCACATTTTTGACATTCCATTGCAAGAAAATCAAGCCACAAAAACAATGATTTTTGTTTATCAGCTTACTTGCATGAACAGTTGAACAGTAAAAATTAACGGTGGAATTCCCACTGTCTGTGGGAATATTTGTGTACGTTCAATGCCCATCACTAAATGGTGACTTAGGACATAACGTTCAGTTACATTTCACATTGCAAATTCATCACAGGTCTGTGCATTGCTACTCAAGCAGTAAAATAACTGATCAAACCAATTATTAAAGTGTGTCTAAAACTAACTTAAAGGCCTAGAAATTCCATACCTGTGCACCGGCTGTTAACACTGGTTTGCTGCAAAAAAAGGCCAGTGCCTCGCTTCCGGCCACCTTCGGCGCGGGACACAGCGGCCTCCATTTTGATAAGGGCCATAGTGCTCCATTGACAGCACTGGCCCCATAAATTTAAAAGAGCAGACTGTTACGTCAATTGGAGTGCAACACTTGAGTTGACGCCACGTCTGCAAACTTGGACATTCTCGCTCTGTTTAACGCTGAGTCCAGAGCATGCTCAGAAAAGCGTGCATGAAGCAGCCCTGCAGAGACACTGTCAGCGCTTCTTAAAGGGACACACACATCTTTCAGGTATGTTTTGATTTAAGCATTTAGACAGTTTGCTTAAATATTTTATTGAAGTAGTGGCTTGGTGCAATAGATTTTTAAAGTTTTTAAGGTGTGCAAGGAGTGCTGCTGGATGCTTGCAAGGCTTCGGATGGTAAAGGAAGGGCTCTGACAAGACAGAAAATGCTGTAAGTACTCAGCAGGTCAGGCAGCATCCATGGAGAGAGAAAAAGTGTTAATGTCTCAGGTCGAGATGCTGCCTGACCTTCAGTGGGGGACACTGCAGATGGCCTTGCAGGATATCCTTGAGGAGCTGGTGGCTGGGAGTGTGAAATCGAATGATTCTTCTGCTTCTTCTTCTTCTACTACTACTACTACTACTACTACAACAACAACAACAAGCTGGGCAGGCCGGATGTCTTGGGTGTATGAAATGAGGAAGGCACAAGGGTGAGGGGAGGGCGGGAAAGCAAGATTTACACCATGCGCACCTTGTAAATCAAAAGATATTGTGGGATGAGAGAAAAGTGGGATGTGAGAAGGAGGATAACGTATGAGGAAACCAGCATCTTATATCCTTTCAGCCCTGCCACTGGCTCAGCCATGCCCTTGCCAAGAATGGCCAGCACTATCTCCGCCAAGGGGGTGAGGTGAAGCTAAGAATGTGAGGTGTGCCTCGTGTTTGGTACAGATTGTTGGTAGGTGAGTGATTGTGGGGGGTGGTCGAGCATTGAGCAGTGTGTGAGGCTAGTGGTGCAGTTGGTAGGAGATGGCTTTTGAAGATGCATTCACTGACCTTGACTACTGGTCTGAGGTCATGAAGCTTCTTTGGGTACTGGAGCCAGGTCGTGGAGTGACACTGCTGGCAGTGATGGCCTCGGTGATCTGGTTCCACATCCTTCTTTCTGGAGGGCCTCCTGGCCCCTGTGGATAGAGGACCTCTCTTGCAGTGTTGACCCCCTGCACAAAGCTGGAGTGCTGCCTGCAAGACCCTGGATGCCCCTTCCCTGGCTTGTTGAGCCATTTGTGTTAGTGCTGAAGGACCTTTACCATTTTTTTGTGTGTGGAAGGCAGTTCAGCTTTAAGAGTTGAAGACTGCCATTTCGGAATTATTTTAAATGTTTATTTTTTTTCAGAAGGCAGTTGAGCTCTAAGGGCTAAAAACTGCCTATTTTTAAATGATTTTATTTTTTTCATTTTAGAAGGCAGTTCGCTTTAAGAGATCGAAACTGCTTTCCAAAATGACAGGCTAGCTTTAAGACAACGTTGCCATGCTCCAGGGATGCTACAGCCACGCCACAATGGGCCTCCTGCTGAGAGTACTGCCCGAAAAAGAGTGTCGCACTCCAGGTTTTGCGCTGCACTAATTTAAATTAGCAGGCAGCACCAAAATATTATTTCGGGCAGCCATTAACTTCGGCCCATGGTGGCACCAGCAGGTTTCTGGCCTACTCCAATTTCTAGGCCAAAGAACCCAAATGGTGATATACTAATACTTTTTTGTGCATTAATATATGCACAATTAAGAAACATTTGCACTAGACTTTAATGCTGCCCATTTGTAAGAAATATTTAGTCAGAGATCTCCAAATTGCACTTGAATTTTGAAGCAAAGTATAATTTTAGAAACTTGATACAATAATTACATCATATTATGCAATATACATAAAGGGCCAATAACATATAATTACGTAAATGGAAATTGATTTCTATCCAAATATTTTTAAGAATAAGCTGCATATGTGAAGAAACTGACCTTGACAAGAAAAACACAGCACATTTGGCAGAATATTCAACAAAAGGAAGTGCAGAGTACTGGATCACCATTCACATTTTATGAGACCTAACTCTTTCTCCATTGACCACATTCCCACTAGACTGTTGACCATCCAACTTCATTTCCTGGTCCCCATGTTACCTGGCATTCCAAATGGTTCCCTCTGCTCAGGTATTGTCCCCTTCCCATTCAAACCCACCATCAGTCCCCTCCTCAAAAATCCCACCAGTCTTCTGTTTTTAAAAACTACCGCACCATCTCCAACCTCTCTTTCTGCTCAAAAGTCTTTGGACTTTTTAACGTCTCCCAAATCTGTGTCCATCTTTCCCGCAACTCCATGTTTGAATCTTTCCAATCAGATTTCCACCCCTGCCATAGCTCTGAGATGGGCCTAATCAAAGTCACAAATGACATCCTCTCTGATTGTGACCATGGTATCCTATCCCTCCTTGTCCATTCTGCAGCCTCTTACACAGTTAACTACACCATCCTCCTCCAACATCTCTCCTCGGTTGTCCAGCTCAGTGGGACTAGCCTCGCTTAGTTACACTCTTACCTACCCAATTGTAGCTAGTGAATCTCCAGCAATGTCTTCTCCTCCCCCATCCCCAAGCAGTTTCTTCCAGAATCCCCCCAGGGTTGAACCTTGGTCCCCTACTTTTACTTCATTTACATGCTGCCCCATGGCAACATCAACGGAAGACATGGGATGAGTTTTCACATGTACACAGAGGACACCCAGATCTACCTCTCCACCATCTACAACATGGGAACAGGAGTAGGCCATTTAGCCCATCAAGCCTGTTCCACCGTTCAATTTGATCATGGCTGATCTGTATCTTAACTCCATCTACCTGCCTTGGTTCAGTAATCCTTAATACCTTTGCCTATCCAAAACCTATCAATCTCAGTTTTGAAGTTTTCAATTGAGCTAGCCTCAACAGCTTTTTGGAGGCGAAAGTTTCAGATTTCCATTAGTCTTTGTTTGGAGAAGTTCTTCCTGACATCTCCCTTAAACTGCCTAGATCTAATTTTAAGATTATGCTCCCTTGGTCTGGACTGCCCCACTAGAGGAAATAATTTGTTTCCTTCTACCCTCTCAAATCCTTTAATCATCTTAAACACCTCAATTAGATCACTCCTTAATCGTCTATACGCAAGGGAATACAAGCATAGTCTATGCAACCTGTCCTCATAATTTAACCCTTTTAGACCTGGTATCATTCTGGTGAAACTGCGCTGCACCCCATCCAAGGTCAATATGTCCTTCCTGAGGAGCAGTGCCCAGAACTGAACACAGTACACCAGATGGGGTCTAACCAGAGCTTTATACAACTATAGCATAACTTCCCCTTTGTATTCAACCCCCTTGAGATAAAAGCCAACATTCTAACAGCCTTTAAGAATTTTTTTTGTATCTGTCCACTAGCTTATAGTGATTTCTTTACATGGACCCCTAAATCTCCCGGCTCCTCCACAGTTCCTAGTTTCTCACCATTTAGAAATTACTCTGATCTATGTTTCTTAGGTCCAAAGTGGATGACCTCACACTTCCCCACATTGAACTCCATCTGCTGCAGTTTTGCCCACTCCCTTAATCCATCAATGTCCCTTTGCAACTTTGCAAGTCCATATAAATAACATCCATAGATGCTCCATTATCTACCACTCTAGTTACCTCCTCAAAAAAATCAACTAGGTTTGTTAGACATTAGTTACCCGTTACAAATCCATGTTGGCTCTCTCTGAACAGTTCATATTTGTCCAAGTGCTCAGTCACTCGGGGGAATTTTGCCGGCGCTCAGGGGGCGGGTTTGGAGGCGGGACATCCAGTAAAATTGCAAAGATTGACAGCGGGTCCCGAACCCGCTGTCAACCCACCTCCAAACAATCTTCCCGGGTGTCGGGTCCCCGATTTGTGCATGGACCCGACACCTAGCAGTGGGAAGAGAAATATAGCCACTTAACTGCTTGTTAACAGGTAGTTAACAGGCAGTTAACAGGCTTTTTCCAATTTTGACAGGTCTACTGCGGGCTTCCCGACGTCTGGACACCACACCAGGGTAAGTGTGGCATGCTGTGGGTCTACTGTATTGTTTCTTCATTGATGACAGTGGGAGAAGTGGTGTGAAGGATCCAAGGGTGCACTGGTGAGTTTCAGAGGTAAGGAAATGTTGGGAAAATCATTTTAATGTATTTAGATTTTTCTGTGTGTAACAAGTTTTGAAGTGTTTGTGTAGTTCCATCTCATTGGGAGAATCTCTCTCACCAGTGACAGATCGCTTCTGTAACCTCACCTGCATCATCAAATGACGTCATCAGACCCGCTTCCATCAATTGGCCAGCAAACAAGCCCAATCAGGGGAAAATAATTTTGGACAGCGGGCTGGAGCCAGCAGCGAGACCGGGACCCGCCACGAACCTGCCGAGGTTGGTAAAATCCAGCCATTAGTCTGGTGCTTTTGGATTTCCTATTGAGTTTCTGCTTAAACTTTGGAATTTGTTGGTGAGGCCTAGCTTGGGCCTTGTTGGATTTTCTTCTGGGTTTCAGTCTGGGCCTATTGGATTTGTTGATGAAACTCAGCTGGAGCCTGTTGGGTTTGATGCTGAATTTCAGCACACACCTGTTGGATTTACTGTCAAGGCATAGGCTTGTTGGATTTGTGTAAATGATTAAATTTCATAGTTGAGTAACATTTATGAATAAAGAACACATGGAAAATGCTGTTCAAGATACTTTAATGGAGTTATTTAACAGTTAATCAAATAATAAACAAAAAGATTCTTTTAAGATGGCATAAATTTGCAAAAATGTTGGGGCTGATATTCAAAGAATTTGTAGTGATGCAGGGCCATTCGTGGCTCACAAAGCAATTGTAATTTGACCTATTGCTAACATTTTCCTGCAGTGTTATTTTCCATAAGCTAATTTGCAGGATTATGAGAAGCATGTGAAATTTCATATTCAGTGATGGGAATGTATTAAATCTTTTGAGCAATTGAAACCTCACAATAATAGAAATTTTTTATTTCACATTGTAATTATCAGTTTGCTGAGAGGAATCCCATAATATCTTGATGCCAGAGTGTACAACCTTTTTTTAAAATGTTGCTTTGAAATTATCAAGCTATGACAACCATAGCAACAACACTCAAGAAGCTCGATCCATCCAGGACAAACCAGCCCGCTTGATTGGCACCCCATCCACCACCTTAAACATCCACTCCTTCCACCACCGGCGTACCGTGGCAGCAGTGTGTACCATCTACAAGGTGCACTGCAGCAACTCGCCAAGGCTTCTTCAGCAGCACCTCCCAAACCCACGACCTCTACCACCTAGAAGGACAAGGGCAGCAGGCGCATGGGAACACCTCCACCTCCAAGTTTCCCTCCAAGTCACACATCATCCTGACTTAGAAGTATATCACCGATCCTTCATCGTCGCTGGGTCAAAATCCTGGAACTCCCTACCTAACAGCACTGTGGGAGTATCTTCAGCACACGGACTGCAGCGGTTCAAAAAGACGGCTCACCACCACCTTCTCGAGGGCAATTAGGGATGGGCAATAAATGCTGGCCTTGCCAGCAACGTCCACATCCCATAAAAACAAATTACTTTTTTTTTCCATAGTCCTAAAAATTCGGGGACTTTACGCCACTCGTTACCGGCAAAAAATAGTGAAAAGAGGGCGGCCGCTGATCTTTCACCAGCAGGTGGCGGGTAGTCCTCCATTTTCCCAGGCCTAGCAGCGTGCCGGTAAGATACATCACCCTGCAAATTAAAATGAGGGAGAGGTGACGTCAGTCGGCGTGCAAGTGTTTTCAGCGCTGGGTCCTAAGCTCGCCATGTAAACCTAGCCTCCAGCGGACTGACAGAGGTGCCATCAGCACCTCTTAAAGGGACACACACATTTTTCAGATAAGTTTGCCTTTAAGCTTTTTTATTTTACTGAAGTAGTGGCTTGCTGCAATAGATGTTAAAAGTTTTGTAAGTGTGTAGGGAGTGCTGCTGGATGCTTGCAAGGCCTCAGCTAGTAAAGGAAGGCCTCTGAGAAAACACAAAATGCTGCAAATACTCAGCAGGTCAGGTAACATCCATGAAGAGAGAAACAGAGTTCACGTCTAAGGTCAAGATGCTACCTGACCTGTTGAGTATTTCCAGTATGCTATCATTTCAGATTTACAGTATCGCTCGTAGCGGGAAGAGGAAGACACAAAAGAGGAAGTTGTGCAATTCCTTTCCTTATTCTTATTTCCAAAATGTATTACTTCCACATCTTTCTACACTGAACTGCATATGCCACCTATTTGTCCATCCTGCTACATATCTGTGTTTTCTTGCAGTCACAATCCTCATCACTATTTACATACCCTCTTAGTAACATCAATACATTTCTAAATTGTACCTTCAGTTTTTAAGTCCAGATTATTTTTGTGGCCCAACACGAACCACTGTGGAACATCACCCACCACATCTTTCCAGTATGAAAATCTTCTTTGAGCCTCTATTTTTGCTTTCTGCCATCAACCTTCTCTCTATCCATGTGGCCACCTACCTTAATTCCATGTGCCATTAGATTTGCCATATACCTTCTATGTGATATTTTATCAAATGCTTTTTGAAAATCCATATAAAGTACACTCATTGAATTTCCTTTAATTTTCCTAATATTCTATAATATCGGTGAAGCTAGCTTGCCTTGGGATGGTTTTAGAGGACAAATAACTTTAATAATAATGTTGCTGCCACGAAGACCATTAACATTAGAATCAATCTCTTGCAGTCAAATTGAGGTGGCATGAGCTACAAGTTATTTATTGTAGATAGTTACTTTACTGTTTTGTCATATAATGATATCATATACTTCTAGCTGTTTGCAGAATTACATAGGATTACATAGGATATACGGCACAGAAACAGGCCATTCGGCCTAACCAGTCCATGCCGGCGTTTATGCTCCACTTGAGCCTCCTCCCGTCTTTCCTCATCTAAATCTATCAGCATAACCCTCTATTCCCTTCTCCCTCATACGCTTGTCTAACCTCCCCTTAAATGCATCTATACTATTCGCTTCAACCACTCCCTGTGGCAGCGAGTTCCACATTCTCACCACTCTTTGGGTAAAGAATGTCTTCTGAATTCCCTATTGGATTTCTTGGTGACTATCTTATATTGATGGCCTCTAGTTATGCTCTTCCCCACAAGTGGAAACATTCTCCCTGTATCCACTCTAACAAAACCTTTCATAATTTTAAAGACCTCCATTAGGTCACCCCTCAGCCTTCTTTTTTCAAGAGAAAAGAGACCTAGCCTGTGCATCCTTTCTGATATGTATACCCTCGCATTTCTGGTATCATCCTTGTAAATCTTCTCTGCACCCTCTCCAGTGCCTCTATATCCTTTTTATAATATGGCAACCAGAACTGTACGCAGTACTCTAAGTGTGGTCTAACCAAGGTTCGATACAGATTTAGCATAACTTCCTTACTTTTCAATTCTGTCCCTCTAGAAATAAACCCTAGTGCTTGGTTTGCTTTTTTTATGGCCTTGCTAACCTGTGTCGCAACTTTTAGTGATTTGTGTATTTGTACTCCGAGATCCCTTTGCTCCTCTACCCCACCTAGACTCGCAACCTCCAAGTAATAAGTGACCTCCCTATTCTTCCTACCAAAATGTAATACCTCACATTTATCTGTGTTGAACTACATTTGCCAATTATATGCCCATTCTGCAAGTTTATTAATGTCCTCCTGTAATTTGTTGCAGTCCTCCTCAGTATTGACTATCCCCCCCAATTTGGTGTCATCCGCAAATTTAGAAATTGTGTTTGTTTCCCAAGTCTAAATCGTTAATGTAAATTGTGAACAACAGTGGTCCCAGCACTGATCCTTATGGAACACCACTACCCACCTTCTGCCACTGTGAATAGCTACCCTTTATCTCTGCTTTCTGTCTTGAAGCCAGCTAGCTATCCATTCTGCTACTTGTCCCCTGACTCTACATTTGCTGACCTTGTTCATCAATGTATCTTAGCGAAGGTACCTTAGCAAAGGCCTTTTGAAAATCTAGATAAATTACATCTACAATCTAGATAAATTACATAAACATTCAATATTCTGGAAGGTTTGCCTTTCTGAACTGTGAGCCTTTGACACATGCATCATTTTTAGGCTTTCTCAGCAATCTAGATTTTTCATCAAAAGAAAGCTGGAACCCAAATAATTACCATCCAGATTTGTTTCCTGTGGAACAGTGAAGTAACTGAGTGCAACTTGATTATTGCACAATCTGGTATATAAATTACACTTTCCTGCATATAGTTAGTCCTGAAAATATATAGCATTGATTTATACACTGAATGCTTTATAATTAGAATTCTGTATTTGGTTCTGAAGAAGAAACAAAGGCCTAGAAATTCGGGTGGTTTGTGCCACCCGTTACCGCCATGAAATGGCGAAAAAACGGCGGCCGGCACTCTTCCACCAGCTGGTAGTGGGTCCAGCGGCGGCCACCATTTTTGGTAGGTCGGCAGTGCTGCCATTGCCTGCTATCGGCAAGAGTATTTTAATGAGTTGGAACGTGACGCCAATCGGTGTGCAATGGCTAGCTGACACCAGCTCATCCATTTTGGAATTCTCCGCTCGCATTGCCACCCGTGTGAAATCACACCAGTGAGTGCTGCCGCTAAAAGGTCTTTCAGCAGGGTTACCGGCTATGAGGAGTCTGGCAGGACTTATGAGGATGGATGCCAGAACTTCAAATGCCTCCTTTGCCAAGGTTCTTGGTTCTTCTTTTAAACTTTCATTTTTTGCCCAGCAGTGGCGGGGGGCGGGGAGCGTTGCATTTTCTAGCAGCTTTCCGGGAGGCCTAGTGTTTGTGGGTCAGTAAATAATTTCACCCTTCGACAAAACCACAGCCATTTCCTATCAATACTCGACTCAACAACTCAACCTAAACAGTCGTTGTTGTTCAACGTCTGCACTCAGTGAAATTCACATCCACTTCCGTTGATGCAGCTCTTGGTAATTAAATGTTATTCCATTTAGTGATACAGGTCAATAGTATAATTCCATCTGCCTAAACTGAAAATCAAACCTGATCGAAATACATTCGTGACCTGTGGTGGTGGATTCAGACTGTATTAGATGGCAAGACTCACAGTTGGATTTCAGATGGATAGGCCCAGATAATCAACGAGCCCCGTTAGGCAAAGAAGAATAACTAAAGCTAACGATGAGACTCTACCGGACCTGTTCCCAGATTAGATACTTATACAAGTATTTTTCTTAAACCCTTTAATAAATGAGCGGACACCACAGGATTCACTGTTGGGAACTACATTTACAGTCATGCACCAGTCTTTGCAACACAAAAGGGAATATTAACATTTTAGTTACTCATTTATTATATGTAGAAATATATGTAATGAGCCAGCATTATATGTTCCAAAAACATGTTGGGAATGGTAGCGTAGTGGTAATGTCACTGGGCTAGTAATCCAGAGGCCTGGACTAATGATCTATGAGACGTGAGTTCAAATCTCACCATGGCAGCTGGGGAAGTTAAATTCAGTTAAGTAAATAAATCTGGAATAAAAAGCTAGTATCAGTAATGGTAACCATGACACTATCAGATTGTCGTAAAAACCCATCTGGTTCACTAATGCCCTTTAGGGAAAGAAATATGCTGTCCTTACCTGGTCTGGCCTATATGTGACTCCAGACCTACAGCAATGTGGTCGACTCTTAACTGCCTTCTGAAGTCATGATGCGGAGATACTGGGGTGGACAAAAATGAGAAGTCGCACAACACCAGGTTATAGTCCAACAGTTTTATTTAAAATTACGAGCTTTCGGAGCTCCGCTCCTTCTTCAGGTAAAGGTACAGTGAGGGAATCTATTACACAGTATATATACACAGAGAACAATTTGTCTGCAGAGATACAATCTGTTAAGGAGGCATCACATCAGAGTACAGCTAAGACAATGAGGTGGGTCACAGGGGGTCCAACGTGTCAAATGCTGCCATCTGCAGTTAAGCTTTTAACTTTTTTTTAAAAAACTGGAAAGACAGACAACAATGTCAAGTCACGTTCTGTAGCATGACATGAACCTGAGATCCCTATTGAGGCCGTCCTCATGGGTGCGGAACTTGGTTATCAGTTTCTGCTCGATGATTTTGCGTTGTCGTGTGTCTCGAAGGCCGCCTTGGAGAACGCTAACCCGCAGATCCGAGGCTGAATGTCCTTGACTGCTGAAGTGTTCCCCAACTGGGAGGTAACAATCCTGCCTGGCGATTGTTGCGCGGTATCCGCTCATACGTTGTCTCAGTGTCTGCATGGTCTCGCCGATGTACCATGCCGCGGTGCATTCTTTCCTGCAATGTATGAGGTAGACAACGTTGGCCGAGTCACATGAGTATGTACCATGTACCTGATGGGTAGTGTCCTCACGTGTGATGATGGTATCTGTGTTGATGATCTGGCATGTCTTGCAGAGGTTGCCGTGGCAGGGTTGTGTGGTGTCGTGGTCGCTGTTCTCCTGACAGCTGGGTAATTTGCTGCGAACGATGGTACTTTTGAGGTTAGGCGGCTGCTTGAAGGCGAGTAGTGGAGGCGTGGGGATGGCCTTAGCAAGGTGTTCGTCATCATCGATGACATGTTGAAGGCTGCGAAGAACATGGCATAGTTTCTCTGCTCCGGGGAAGTACTGGACGACGTAGGGTACTCTGTTGGTTGTGTCCCGTGTTCGCCTTCTGAGGAGGTCTATGTGGTTTTTCGCTGTGGCCCGTCGGCCTTCTGAAGTTTTCTAGCAGGTCACTCAGTTGTAACAAACCGCTACAAAACAAAATAATAAGGAAGAAACCTGGCATCGACCTTGGCACTGGCTATGGACACGGCAATGACACACTCAGCCCAGTCAACCTTGCAAAGTCCTCCTCACCAAAATTGGGAAAGCTGTCCCACAGACTAGTCAAGCAACAGCCTGACATAGTCATACTCACAGAATCATACCTTTCAGCCAATGTCCCAAACTCCTCCATCACCATCCCTGTCCCACCGGCAAGACAGACCCACCAGGGGTGGTGGAACAGTGGTATACAGTTGGGAAGGAGTGGCCTTGGGCGTCCTCAACATTGTGAAGTCTCATGGCTTCAGGTCAAGCATGGGCAAGGAAACCTCCTGCTGATTACCACCTACCGCCCTCCCACAGCTGATGAATCAGTACTCCGCCATGTTGAACACCACTTGGAAGAAGCGCTGAGAGGAGCAAGGGCACAGAATGTACTCTGGATGGGGGACTTCAATGTCCATCACCAAGAGTGGCTCGCTACTGGCCGAATCCTGAAGGACATAACTGCCAGTCTGCGACAGGTGGTGAGAGAACCAACACGAGGGAAAAACCTACTTGACCTCGTTCTCACCAATCTACCTGCCACAGATGCATCTGTCCATGACAGTATTGGTAGAAGTGACCACCGTACAGTCTTTGTGGAGACGAAGTCCCGTCTTCACACTGAGGACACCCTCCATCGTGTTGTGTGGCACTACCACTGTGCTAAATGGAATAGATTCAGAACAGATCTAGCAGCTCAAAACTGGGCATCCACGAGGCGCTGTGGGGCAGCAGCAGAATTGTATTCCACCACAATCTGTAACCTCATGACCCGGCATATTCCTCACTTCTAACATTACCATCAAGCCAGGGGACCAACCAAGGAGTGTAGAAGAGCATGCCAGGAGCAGCACCAGGAGTACCTAAAAATGAGGTGCCAACCTGGGGAAGTAGCAACACAGGACTACATGTGTGCTAAAAAGCGGAAGCAGCATGCTATAGACAGAGCTAAGTGATCCCACAATCAACGGATCAGATGAAAGTTCTGCAGTCCTGCCACATCCAGTCATGAATGGTGGTGGACCATTAAACAACTAATGGGAGGAGGAGGCTCCATGAATATCCCCATCCTCAATGATGGTGGAGCCCAGCACGTGAGTGCAAAAGAGAAGGTTGAAGCATTTGCAACCATCTTCAGCCAGAAGTGCAGAGTGGATGATCCATATTGGCCTCCTCCTGAGGTCCCCACCATCACAGAAGATAGTCTTCAGCCAATTCGATTCACTCCACGTGATATTAAGAAATGGCTCAGCGCACTGGATACAGCAAAGGCTATGGGCCCTGACAACATCCCAGCTGTTGTGCTGAAGACTTGTGCTCCAAAACTAGCCGCGCCTCTAGCCAAGCTGTTCCAGTACAGCTGCAACACTGGCATCTGTCCAACAATGTGGAAAACTGCCCAGGTATGCCCTGTCCACAAAAACGCAGGACGAATCCAATCCGGCCAATTACCGCCCCATCAGTCTACTCTTAATCATCAGCAAAGTGCTATCAAGCGGCACTTACTCACCAATAACCTGCTCACCGATGCCCAGTTTGGGTTCCGCCAAGAACGCTCTGCTCCTGACCTCATTACAGCCTTGGTCCAAACATGGACAAAGGAGCTGAATTCCAGAGGTGAGGTGAGAGTGACTGCACTTGACATCAAGGCAGCATTTGACCGAGTGTGGCATCAAGGAGTCCTAGTAAAATTGAAGTCAATAGGAATCGGGCGGAAAACTCTCCACTGGCTGGAGTCATACCTAGCACAAAGGAAGATGGTTGTGGTGATTGAAGGTCAATCATCACAGCCCCAGGACATCACTGCAGGAGTTCCTCAGGGCAGTGTCCTAGGCCCAACCATCTTCAGCTGCTTCATCAATGACCTTCCCTCCAACATAAGGTCAGAAATGGGGATGTTCGCTGATGACTGCACAGTGCCATTCACATCTCCTCAGATAATGAAGCAGTCCATGCCTGCTTGCAACAAGACCTGGACAACATTCAGGCTTGGGCTGATAAGTGGCAGGTAATATTCGCGCCACAGAAGTGCCAGGCAATGACTATCTCCAACAAGTGAGAGTCTAACCACCGCCCCTTGACATTCAATTGCATTACCATCGCCGATTCCCCCACCATCAACATCCTGGGGGTCACCATTGACCAGAAACTTAACTGGACCAGCCACATAAATACAGTGGCAACAAGAGCAGGTCAGAGGCAAGGAATTCTGCGGCGAGTGTCTCACCGCCTGACTCCCAAAGCCTTTCTACCATCTACAAGGCACAAGTAAGGAGTGTGATGGAATACTCTCCACTTGCCTGGATGAGTGCGGCTCCAACAACACTCAAGAAGCTCGACACCATCCAGGACAAAGCAGCCCACTTGATTGGCACCCCCTCTACCACCTTAAACATTCACTCCCTCCACCACCAGCATACCGTGGCTGCAGTGTGTACCATCTACAAGATGCACTGCAGCAACTCGCCAAGGCTTCTTCGGCAGCACCTCCCAAACCCACGACCTCTTCCACCTAGAAGGAGAAGGGCAGCAGACGCATGGGAACACCACCACCTCCAAGTTCCCCTCCAAGTCATACACCATCCTGACTTAGAAGTATATCGCCGATCCTTCATCGTCGCTGGGTCAAAATCCTGGAACTCCCTCCCTAACAGCACTGTGGGAGTACCTTTACCACACGGACTACAGTGGTTCAGGAAAGCGGCTCACCATCACCTTCTCAAGGGCAATTAGGGATGAGCAATAAATGCTGGCCTTGTCAGCGACGTCCACATCCCATAAATGAATTTTAAAAAAGGATATGTCTTATCTAAGAATAATTTCATGTAATTACTGAGCCTTCATGAATTATACAATGCAAATCGACCAGATGTTTTTACCAATCAATCAATGGGTGAACTCCATTGCAACGATTGAAGATGATCTGTGATAAGATCTTTTATCTGCATTCATGTCATAAACAAATAAAAAAGTCGACAAACATCAGGTGGCAGCTAATATTTCTGGAGCACATATGCAACTGTTCGGGTCACTTTTTTCTTCCCTGTTCCCCTACACTGCAAGTGGAAGACTGAGGTGACCACTGGCCGCCTTCTGAGATTAGCGCTGCAAAGATCGCGTTACACTATAAAATCACCGCCACGCTGATGTTAATGAGCAGGCAGTACCAAAATGCTGGCACTGCCTGAGCTCTCTTGGACAGTGGCCATTATCCTTGGCCGCCAATGTTAACGGCAGGTTTCCAGCATTCCCCAATTTCTAGGCCAGTATACCTTTCAATATTAAACAAAATTAAAGTTACATTTTGAATAATAGAAATTCATTTTATGATTTAATATTTCTTAAATGTTGCTATTCTTTAGATCCAGACATTTAAAAGTTCTCGAAGTTACAGGTAAAAATATGGAAAATATTACAATGTCACTAAATATCAAGTCAATACCTGAAACGGTGCTGTTTTTCTAATGATTGAGTTGTCTTAATATTAAGGTCAATCCTTGCCTCCAACCCCATGGTGTGTGCAGTGGAAAATTGCACATGTGCAGCCCTTGATTTTTTATCCTTTCATTTTAATAGATGAAAATTCTAAGCTGAATTCCCACAATTTCCTGCCAATGCATTGCCTGCAAATACTGCTCTCTGCTAGAAGCTACAATTTCCACCCCACCAGCCTCCACATTCGATGGATCGTCTTCCAGCATTTCCACCATCTCCAATGCGATCCCACCACCAAATACATCTTCCCTCCCCTTTAAGCATTCCAAAGGCACTGTTCCCTCCATGACACCCCCATCCATTCCTCCATCACCTCTAACACCTGTTCTCCTTGCCCTGTCACCTTCCCATGTTAGCGCATTTATCTCTTCCCTTCCCACCACCCTAACTACTCGTTCCGAATAAAACAGCAATTTACTTTTACTTCTTCCAACCTAACATATTGTACTTGCTGTTCACGATGCGGTGTCTTCTACATTGGGGAGACCAAATGCAAATTGGGTGATTGCTTTGCTGAATATGTCCATTCCTCGCGCAAGTGTGACCTTGAGCTTCCGGTCGCTTGCCATTTTAATTCTCCACCCCACTCCCATTCTGCCCTTGTCCCCCTCCACTGTTCCAATGAAGCTCAATGCAAGCTCGAGGAACAGACCACTGGCCTTAAAGTTGAAGTTAAAAACTTCAGACCTTTACCACAGCTTCCATTTACTCTCGGATAGCAAGGGTTGGTAATGTAATGATGGGTATATCAATGCTTCCGGGAATGGAGGATGTCATTGGCTGGTGCTTGGAATGAGGATCCTCTATTGTTACACGGCCAGGTGGGGTGGTCTGCACCTCTTGCCGTCTACCTGCCTTTTTCTTCCACCACACTCCTGGGCCACTGGAGCCTTATCTGCTTTGTCAGATTTTCCATGCTTCTCTCCCTCCCGTTATTCTTCTGGGTTCATTCACACATCCTCTTGGACTCAGATATGTCTTTTATTTCTCTGATTTCTCTCATTATGGATCAATTATCTCCTCTCCTGCACCTAATCACAGACAATTCTCGTTTTTTTTAAATTCTTCTTCCCACCCCTTTTTCCTGGCTCTTTTCCTACTTATAAGCATTTCATCTGTAACATCTTCCACTTCTGACAAAGGATGATAGACCAGAAACGTTAACCCTAACTTCCTCTCTCCGCAGATGCTGCTTGACCTGCAGAATGAGGATTTCGGTGGACGGATGTCAGAAATGAGCGAGGAAATTCACATGTAGTGATGTTTCAGCATAAAGTCAGTTAGACAGGAAAAGAATAGCGCAACACTGTTCTTGCACTGTAGTTACACCGAAAGTTTCCAGGAAATTCTGGGCCATTAATATGCCAGGAATTCAGTCATTTAAACCAGAATTGCGCGTGACTTATGTCTGTAGAAAAGCGGGGTAAATTACATGCATGACTTGTTGAACGAGGAAGGGGTGAAGTTCACAGGCTTTGAATGTCCACAGACTTTGTCCAAAATATCATCTTTGAGTGGAGCGATTGAAGACATTTTTTCTCAGTTGTGCTGCTAAGAAAGTATTCTGAAAACTGCCTTCCAGCAGTTTCTAACAGGGAAATCGTTTTCTTCCAACTCTTTTGTAATGGAGCCCTTACCATGGAGGTCATTATGTCCATTCCCAGATATGTCCTTATGATAAAAGCAGCACAAGAGTAAGAGGAAGAGGAAATGAGAGAGGCATGCAGGATAAGGCTACACCAAAGGAGAAAGTTACATCAAAGGGGTACTAGCAGGTACTCTTCCATCAGAGTCTACAAACAATGCTGCTCTTTGTGAATGTATCAGAAGAGATCAGAAGAGAATGAGACAGCACAGAAGGAGGCCATTCGGCCCATTGTGCCTGTGCCGGCTCTTTGGTAGAGCAATCCAATTAGTCCCACTCCCCTGCTCTTTCCCATAGCCCTGCAAATTTTTAATTTTTAAGTATTTATCCAATTCCCTTTTGGAAGTTACTATTGAATCTGCTTCCACCACCCTTTCAGGCAGTGTGTTCCAACTCGCTGCGTAAAAAAAAATTCTCCTCATCTCTGGTTCTTTTGCCAATTACCTTAAATCTGTGTCTTCTGGTTAACGACCCTTCTGCCACTGGAAATAGTTTCTCCTTATTTACTCTATCAAAACTGTTCATGATTTTGAACACCTCTATTAAATCTCCTCTTAACCTTCGCTGCTCTAAGGAGAACAACCCCAGCTTCTCCAGTCTCTCCACATAACTGAAGTCCCTCATCCCTGGTATCATTCTAGTAAATCTCTTCTGCACCTTCTCTAAGGCCTTGACATTCTTCCTAAAGTGTGGTGACCAGATTTGGACATAATACTCCAGCTGGGGCCTAACAGTGATTTATAAAGGTTTAGCACAACCTCCTCGCTTTTGTTCTCTATGCCACTGTTTATAAATCCAGGGATACCGTATGCCTTTTTAACAGCCTGATGAACTTGTCCTGCCACCTTCAAAGATTTGTGTACGTACACCCCCAGGTCTCTCTGTTCCTGCATCCCCTTTAAATTGTACCATTTAGTTTATATTGCTGCTCCTCATTCTTCCTACCAAAATGCAGAATGACTCTGCCTCTTGTCTGTCTATGTTCTCCTGAAGTCTGTTACAATCCTCTTCATTGTTTACTGCATTTCTGAGTTTCATGTCATCTGCAAACTTTGAAATTGTGCCCTGTATACCCAAGTCCAGATCATTAATATATATCAAAAAGAGCAGTGGTCCTAAAACCGACCACTGGGGGACACCACTTTATACTTCCCTCCAGTCTAAAAAACAACTGTGCACCACTTCTCCTGCTTTCTGTCTCTTAGCCAATTTTATATCCATACTTCCACTACCCCTTTAATCCCATGGGCTTCAATTTTACTAACAAGTCTATTATGTGGTATTTTACCAAAAATCCTTTGAAAGACCACATACACAACATCAACCGCACTACCTTCATCAACCCTCTCCGTTACTTCATCAAAGAACAAAATAAAGTTAATCAAACACGATTTGCCTTTAACAAATCCATGCTGGGTGTTATTTATTAACCCATATTTTTCCAAGTGACAATTAATTTTGTCACGGATTATTGTCTCTAAAAGTTTCCCCACCACCAACGTTGGACTGACCAGCCTGCAGTTGCCGGGTTTATCCCTCTCCCCTTTTTTGAACAGGAGTATAACGGTTGCAATCCTCCATTCCTCTGACACAGCTGCCATATCTAAGGAGGATTGGAAGATTGTGGCCAGAACCTCCACCCTCAACAACCTAGGATGTATCCCATCCGGACCAGGTGCCTTTTCTATTTTGAGCACTACAAACCTTTTAAGTACCTCTACTTTATCTATTTTTATCCTATTCAATTTCTCTACTACCTCCTCCTTTACTGTGACAAGTTAAGAAGGCAAAAAGTCAGTAAGGAGACATAGAAGGAACTGTATGTTCTTTAGCAAATCGACCTCCAATCATCCTCTCAAATATAAAATCAAAGAACAGACACAGCTCGTAAATTTTGACTTCATCACTAAGTGGTTTTACTATGCAAATTTATATTTACAGCGGTGTTTTTTTTACCACTGTGCCTACTCCTGGTGCCTGTCTGTGCTGTTCTTAAACTGCTCCTGTTGCTCTATCAACATGCTATGTGAGGTCCAGGGACACCAGTGGTGCTTGGCTGTGCTGTGCTACCGTGAGCCCCTTGGTATCGAGGTGGCCTTCGTCTCAGGGCGTCTGAGACCTTGGTGGACTCTCCAGCTGGCTGTATCACCACTGCAGGTGTGTGGGCAACTTTTGGCCCTTTTGCTGTCACAAAAATGAGAAGGCATCTGAGGTCACATGAGCTGTCATCAGGAGAGCGGATGGCATTGTGAAAGCAAAATCCAGCCACAGCACTTGTGTTGGGACTGAGTGGTCATTGGTCAGTGAGAGAGAAGACCTGATGGTATCAGTTAAGTCCAGAAGAACCCGAGAGATGCTGCCCCAAGGCTCTCGGAATCTGTCCGCCATCATTCTTTCTAAACACTTGAAGGCTAGCAGTCAAAGAATCCATGTACAATGCACTGACTGGTTTGGAAGCCTCTCTGTCAGTGGAGATAGATGCAGAAGTTCCTGGTACCGCCACTTGTTCAAGGTAGTGCTGTAATATTTTGAATCTTTCTCAGATATTGGCACTAAGGATGGAATTAGATTCCACCGTGACCTCTGCCATCTGACTCAAGTTCTTCAAGATGGTCCTCAGTGTCTCCACGTAAGTGTGGTGCTCATCCAGCATCCTTCTTTTCAGAGCTCCTAAGATCTGAGCTCACAGGATTGGGAGCCAGGGATTGCCTTTTGTGGTGCCTCCATTCCCACTGCCAGATCCGCCTTGCATCTCTGACTGGCACCTTTGTGTGTTGTGTTTGACCCAATGAAAAACCCTCATCTGCACAATCTACATCTATCACCAGGTGGATTCCTTGGGGCTGGTGAATGAGAGAGAAAGAGTGATTGACAGTCTAGACAAAGATGCTACCAAAACAGTTCATCTATAGATTTTGAATCATGTTTCTTGCTAGTGTGTTTATGCTACATTATTATTATACAGGCAAGTTGCTGCTGGTCCAGACAAACCTGCAGCTGCCCACTGGTCTTCCTACTTCTCAGTTTTCAAGAGGTTTGGCCACATAGCTCCCAAGGATCTCTGAGGCTTCTTCCTCTTGAGGGGCAGAGGTCAGGGGCAGAGGTCATGAGCACAATCAGGGGGACCACTACACGTGGCCTGAGATTCCCAGGGGTTGTGCGCCACCTTCTCCTGCGGGAGAGAAGAGAAGATGTGTGTACTGCAGTGAATGCTGGGCAGAGTCTTTAACTATAATAATTTGACACATAAGTTTAGAAGAGGGGCAGAAAGCAGGAGAAAACAGATGTGGTGAGTTAAGGGAGCATGTTTATTCTGTGAGGGAAGGTGTACTTGTAGGAAGCAAGTGAAACAGGATGAGAGCAGGGACAGAGGTTCAGAGTACATTCCTAGAGCACTGTGAGAGTATTGAATGGAGTTCCAGACTGCATGGAAGGGTCAGGGGGCAGGTAGCTTACCTTAGCTACTCTGGTGAGGTCATTAAACTTTTCCTGTACCGCAAATGAGTCCTTGGGATCAAGGAGAGGGCACTCATTGCTGTAATCATCCCCTCCATAGAGTGCATGCTGCATTCTTGGTGGGTCTCCAGCCCCTGATCCCAAACAGCCTATCCCTCCTGCTCCATATCTCCATTAGGATGACATTCAGTTCAGACTCCCTCAAATTAGCTGCTCTTCCTTTGGCTGTTTTCTCTTCCAGGTTCCTGCTTCTTCCAGTGGTGCCATTACCTCTTTAAAACAAAACCTGATGCTGCGCCAGGTCTCTGTCTTTCCTCCAGCTATTTGCAGTTTCCATCAAAAAGGATGCAGTTACTGCTGAGCCTGTTCAGCAAGTCTTGCCATGGAGTTTTCCCTTATTCAAAGTCGGTGGAAAAATCCATTTTAGTGGCCCTGAAGGAAAGGTTACGTTACCCAAACTATGTTGCTGTTATCTACAAGGTTAAAAGATTCAACAACTGTATTTCTGATATCTACGTATTTATTGAGGAGGCATTACCTTTTAATTTTTCCCTTATTTCTTGCCCTGGATAATGCACCTCCAGTACTAAAATAATAGGCAAGTGGCCAGCTACTAGATCCCTTTCTATGATGCTTCTAAGCCTTTCACTAGAATAATTAATAACAAGAGCCTTCCAATATTGTCTTCCTGTAAGTGCCTGACTTTTGATCCCGCCTTCTCCAAGCAACGTGGCTAAGGTCCAGTATTCAGTGGCATGGAGATCAAAACTATATGCTACTCTTCCGAGTAGCTCCATTGTGTGCACCACCATGACCTTTAAGGTAACATTGAAGATAGGCATAGGTACACTGCAGCATTATTTGCAGTTTCAACCAATCACCAGAGTTTTTTCATTGCACAAGAATACACCATATATTATTATACCTGTGACATTATAACCAAATGCAATGACTGCCTATGTTTAGGCAAACACTTCATGATTCCAAGTTTATGGTTACAAAGAAAACTAGTTGAGTTTTGCTCATTCCCAAAATTGAGTGGTTTTGTTTTATTCATTTTCTCTCTCCCTCACTATTAATGAGTATAAACGATTTATTATTTATTAAAAAAGTATATTTTACAGCATTTTATCACAGGGAGATTAGAGAATGACGCAACATGCGCAGAGTATAGATTTCTGCTCACACCTAGTCTACAGAGTTTTGAAAATGCAGATGAACAGAAAGAACGGTAGATGCAACTTTTACATTTGGAACGGACAGCTATCTAGTAACTTGAATGGATTTTATTAACTGGCCTCTGGAGTATTAAAACTGCCGTCTGGTAATAAAGAAATGGTTTTCAGCTTGTGATAATGAACAAATTTTTGTATAAAGTTTTTTGAGTGCAACAATCAATCGTGTGAGTAACCAATTGAAAATTGAAAACAAGCCAATTATAGCACAGCTATAATTAGGAATGAGTGCAACACTGGGGCCAAGATGTGAATCTAACTGAAGTTGGCCCATTTAATCAGGCTGAGTTACAGCTAAGCTGCAATCAGCTCAGTTTGTGTTTTTTTTACCATACATCAACGTTCATGGTTTCGTAAATAAACTGAACCAATATTGAGTACAGACTTCTGACCATGGCTGCAAGGTTAACTACTCAGTTTTGGGTTTAACTTTGTTTGGGTGGTGCCAGATTGCCAAACTGACAAGTGGTAGCTTGCTATTCCTTAGGTACAATACTTTCTATAAATCTGATTTTTAGACGAGCAGTACATATGTGTCCTTTTTGTATTTAGTGATTGTGACTCCACTCATGCATTGTCAGGCAGACACACTAGGAAGGTCCCAAGTTTGATCCCTACTGAGCTGATTTCTGCTGGAGCAGAATTTGAGACACAACAGCTGGTCTCTGTATCAATGGGTTAAGGAGGAGAAAATATCAGCCAAGACACCCATTCCTGATCACTATCCAACAGCCCTTCTGGAAAGTATGAGTATGGACATCAAGTGAGGATAGAATTGGGCTTCGCAGTGATGCCCCTGTACGATCAAACAGCCTGCCTACATCATGTGTAGGCTCACATGATCAACCACAGACATGACTCCAGGAATGGTATGTTGCCTCCCTGGTGCCAGGGTAAAGGATGTAACTGAGCAGCTGCAGGACATTCTGAGGGGGGAGAGTGAACAGCAAGAGGTCGTGATCCATATCGGTACCAATAACATAGGTAGAAAGAGGGATGCAGTCCTGCAGGCAGAATTTAGGGAGCTGGGAAAAAGATTAGTAAGCAGGACCTCAAAGGTAGTAATCTCCGGATTACTCCTGGTACCACGTGCGAGTGAGTATAGAAATAGAAGGATAGAGCAGATGAATGTGTGGCTGGAGAGATGGTTCAGGAGGGAGGGCTTTAAATTCCTGAGGCATTGGGACCAGTTCTGGGGGAGGTGGGACCTGTACAAACCAGACAGGTTGCACCTCAACAGGGCCTGGACCAATATCCTCATGGGGGGGGCGCATTGCTAGTGCTGTTGCGGAGGGTTTAAACTAGCGTGGCAGGGGAGTTGGGAATCTGAGCGAATATTTAGTAAGGAGAGAAGCAAAGCTAGAAATGGAAGGCAGTAAATTATTAAGTGAGTTTGGAAGGCAGGGGAAGCAAAGGCTAGAAAATAGACAATGAAGGGGTTTGGCAGTGCTTAATGGTATATACTTCAATGCAGGGAGTCTAGTTAACAAGGCAGTGTAATAGAGCCACCTGGTGGACTACTGATGTATATAATAATAAAGTCATATACAGTGCTGTTCTTACGGAAGCCATGTTGTGCTGTTGTGTATATATGCTGTGTCTCAAGATATCACAGAATTGGCGATGAGGATGCAATTGCGGATTCCCTAGCTGAAATTTTTGTTGGAGGATAATCCTGCCAACTGATGGAGGGACTGTTAGAGGTTCTTCATTTTGCAGAAAAACTTAAAAATCCGAGGAAAATTTGAGCACATGTGGCTGAACTGTCGACGTTGCCAGAGTCCAGATGGCCACGCCTATAGGAATAATAGGGCACATGGGTGAGTTCCATCGCGACCGCGAGACTTTCGGAGCATATGTGGAGAGCTAGAAATGTTTTTCACTGCGAATAGCATCGTCGAAGTCCCCGATGATGTAAACCATAACCGGGCGATTTTAGAAATGAAACAGGCCATTGTTTTGACTCAAGCAGGTCTCGAGGTGTATGAAACCCTGAAAAATTTGCTTGTTCCCGCCAAGCCGAAGGTCACGCCACTGAAGGAGCTCCTAACCAAGTTAGAACAGCACTACAGTCCTGAGCCCCTGGAAATTGCTGAAAGTTATCGTTTTGGAACACGTGATCAATTAAATAACAAAAGTATCAGTGAGTACATTGTAGCTTTAAAAAAGATATCCATTCACTGTCATTTCAGAAACTTTCAGGATAGAGCTTTGCGTGACCGCTTTGTTTGTGGGTTGAAAAATGAATGCATCAGAAGTAAATTGTTGACAACCCCTAACTTGAGTTTTGACTTAGCTTGTCAGACAGCTATGTCGATGGATATGTCCGACCGATACTCCCGAGAGTTCCGCGCCATTTCCAGTCATCAGACAACCGAGGTGAATCGGCTGCAGGCTAAAAGTAAAAGGCAGTTGGGCCCCAAGGCCTCAGCAACTGGCCACAGTAACAGTGCATTGAAGTCGTGCTATCAGTGCCTGGGACAACACATCGCTCAAAGCTGTCCATATGTGAAGGCAGAGTGTTTCAACTGCAAGAAAACTGGGCATCTTGCGACAGCGTGCTGACAGAAGAGTAAACCGACTGGCAATGCTAGAAGTAGAAATCGCCAGACATTACATGCCGTTGAAGAGAAGCAGCAGGACGAGGAGTTTCTGGAGATTCACATCATCAGGAGCACGAAGGTATCTAACAGCGATTCGCGAGGTATCGTCATCCAAGTAGATGTCGCAGGAACCAGGATACCCATGGAAATCGACACTGGTGCATCCGTGAGCGTAGTACCAGAATCACTATATTGCGACAAGTTGCATGATTATCGACTAGAGCAATCGAAGGTAGAGCTGTGAGGCTACTCAGGAGAGCAAATCCCTGTAGTAGGAAGTGTCATCATACCAGTGAGATACAAGGATCAGTGTCAGAGCTTGCCTCTCGTAGTAGTGGCAGGAGACAAGCCTGCCTTGATAGGTAGAAATTGGTTGGGATCACTGAAGCTGGATTGGAATGAGACTTATCGTGTGGAAGCGAAATTTGCATCGAAAGATGATGTCGTCAAGCAGTATCTGAAGCTGTTCAGCGAAACGAGCAGTCCGATCCAAGACTTCAAGGCGAGTGTCAGAGTGCAGAAGGCGCAAGACCAGTTTACTGCAAGCCACGTCCCGTACCATACACACGCAAGGAGAAAGTTGAGCAAGAACTCAAAAGACAAGAAACTGAGAACGTTATCTCTAAGGCAGATCTGAGTAATTGGGCTACACCCATTGTTGTTGTACCTAAGTCAGATGGTAAGGTAAGGTTGTATGGTGATTATAAGGTAACCGTAAACCAGGTTCTAGAGTGTAATCTACCCAATACATTGCCAAATGTGGAAGATTTGTTCACAATGCTGACAAGTGGCCAGATCTTTTCGAAGTTAGATCTAACAAACGCCTACCTACAACCTGAGTTAGATGAAGAGTCCAAGTCATGCTTGACTATAAATACTCACCGAGGCCTATATCAGTTCAATAGGCCACCATTTGGAGTGTCTTCTGCCCCTGACATATTCCAGGGGTTGATGAACCAAATTTTGCAAGGGATTGAAGGGGTAGTGTGTTATTTGAATGACATACTCATTTCAGCACCAAACAAGCAAATCCATGATGAGGTGTTGAATGAAGTGCTCAAACGGCTAGAGAAGCACGGCGTATGAATGACAGCTCACAAGTGTGAGTTGTTTCAAAACTCAGTAGAGTACTTAGGGCACAGAGTAGACAAAGATAGTTTATATCCAACCAAGGGAAAGCTGGATGCAATCAGAAATGCACCCACTCCCAAGAATGTCTCTGAACTTCGATCATTTTTGGGTCTTTTGAATTATTACGGAAAGTTCCTCCCAAACTTGGCTACATTTTTACATCCACTGAATGAGCTGTTGAGAAAACAGGTCCCTTGGAAGTGGTCAAAAGAATGCGACACAGCATTCAAAGAGTGTAAAAGCCAGTTAGTAGCGAGTATCATGTTAGTCACTATGATGTATCTAAGGAGATCAAGTTAGCGTGTGACACCTCCCCGTACGGAGTTGGGGCAGTGATCTCTCAAGTACTAGATAGTGGGGAGGAGAGACCAATTGCTTTTGCTTCATGCACTCAGTGCCGGTGAGCGGAAGTATGCGCAGATCGAAAGGGAAGCTTTGTCATTGATTTTTGGGGTCAAGAAGTTTCACAAATACTTGTTTGGTTGTAAGTTTACCATTGTTACTGACCATAAGCCCCTGACAGCAATCCTCCATCCAAAGTCTCCAATTCCAACCTTAGCTGCAGCCCGAATGCAGAGATGGGCTTTGATTTTGTCAGCGTATACGTATGACATTGATTACAGATGATCAGCTAATCACAGTAATACTGATGCTATGTCCAGGTTGCCATCCCCATCACAAGTTACACCCAATAAGGAAGTGTTCTATTTCTTGTACATTGATAAGCCGCCAGTCACAGCTGAAGAGATTGGTAGGGCAACCAAGCGTGACCCAATTATGTCAAAGGTGTACAATTACATAGCAAATGGATGGCCAAACCAGGTATCAGAGGAAGATATCCAGCCATACTTGGTTCGTAGGAATGAATTGTCAGTGGATAAAGATTGTATCATGTGGGGAGCAAGAGTGGTTATCCCAAATAGGTTCAGGTCTAAATTGTGAGGAGATCTTCATGACCAGCACCTTGGAATGTGCTTGACCAAGAGCTTTGCATGCAGTTACTTATGGTGGCCAGGTTTAGATAAAGAGATAGAGTATATAGTCAGTCAGTGTACAGCATATCAATCGGTGAGCAAGAAACCACCATCAGTACCATTACAGTCATGGAAATGGCCTCCCAGAATGTGGCAAAGGTTACATGTAGATTTTGCTGAGCTAGAAGGACAGTAATTGTTCATAGTGATAGATAGTCACTTGAAGTGGGTAGAGGTGTTTCCAATGCAGATAATAACAAGCAAAACAATAGACAATTTGTGAAGATTGTTTTCTTCATACGGCCTCCCAGAAGAAATTGTGTCTGATAATGTGCCGCAATTTTGTTCAGAAGAGTTCACACAGTTCATGAGCAGAAACGGTGTGAAACATATCAAAGTTCCACTGTACCAACCTGCTTCAAATGGTGCAGCAGAGCGCACTGTACAAATTGTCAAATGTGCACTCATCAAGCAAATGTTGGATCCAAATCCAAAGAAACGTCAGTTGTCGTTGGACCACAAACTGACAAATTTTCTGATTACCTATCGGAATACTCCTCATACCACTACTGGTAGAAAACCAGCAGAATTGTTTCTCAAACGACAGCCACGAACCAGGTTCTCGTTGTTAAAGCCAAACTTGGCACAGTCCGTAGAAAAGAAACAATCAAGGCAGAAAGAGGGTCATGATAAAGGTAGAGTTAGAGAGAGAAGTGTGAAGTTGAACCAAAAGGTTAGAGTAAAGAACCATCACCTTAAATGGTTAAAGTGGTTACCAGGAAGAGTAGTGAAGATATGTGGCCCTTGCACATATTTGATCAAGATGTTTGATCATGGAAAGGTTAGGTTTGTTCACATTGATTATATCTTACCTACAGTTGTGGAAGGAGTTGAAAGCGGAAATTATTCCATTTATTCTGTTAAGTCAGATAGTGTTGTTACAAGTAGAGTACCAGTAGCAAATCCTACATCTGATGTACCAGAAACAAGTCCAGACAAAGTCAGAATTTAAGTCTGAGCCCGAGTCAGGCAGACAAACAGTCTGAAAATGTAAAGAGTCCAAACGTAGATCAAGGTCAGCCCTTGGAGAAAAATACTCTGCAGGCTCAGCCTAGAAAGAGTCAAAGTCCTACAACAAGATCTGAAAGTTCTGTTCAAGAAAGAAGGTATCTTCTTCGAAACAGAAAACCAGTGGTTAAGTTTAATCTGTAAATATGGAAAATAAGTTCATATCTTTTTTGTGTTACAGAATTCTATAGTAGAATTTGGAAACATAAAATGGGTTCCATTTTGAGAAATGTATACCAAGAGTTGTGTATACCATGCAAGTCATGTACAATGATTATTTGCTATGATTAACTTCTTCAATAAGGAGGGAGAAGTGTAATAAAGCCACCTGGCGGACTACTGATGTATATAATAATAAAGCCATGTCCAGTAAAGTTCTTACCGGAAGCCATATTGTGCTGTTATATACATATGCTGTGTCTCAAGATATCACAGGCAGATGAGCTAAAAGCACAGCTAGACACGTGGACGTATGATATCATAGCTATTACTGAAACATGGCTAAAAGAGAGGCAGGAATGGCAGCTCAACATTCCTGGTTACTGGATTTTCAGACGATATAGAGAGGGGGATAAAAAGGGACGGGGTCGCAATATTGGTTACGGAAATATTTACAGCTGTGAGGAGGGATGATATGTTAGAAAGATCATCAAATGAGGCCATATGAGTTGAACTGAAGAACAAAAAAGGGGCAATCACACTGCTGTGACCCCCAAATAGTCAGAGGGAGATAGAAGACCAAATATGTAGTCAAATTTCTGAGAAGTGCAAAAATAATAGGGCAGTAATAGTAGGGGGTTTCAACTACCCTAATATTAACTGGGATAGAATTAGTGCAAAAGGAATAGAGGGCGCAGAATTCTTAAAATGCATTTTAGGAGAACTTTTTTAGCCAGTACATAACAAGCCCACCAAGACAGAGGGCAGTTCTGGATTTAGTTTTAGGGAATTAAGCTGGGTAGTTGGAAGGGGTATCAGTGGGAGAGCATTTTGGTGATAGTGATCATAATTCAGTTAGATTTAGCATAGTTATGGAAAAGGACAAAGATAGACCAGGTGTAAATGTTCTCGGTTGGTGAAAGGCCAATTTTACCAAGCTGAATGTGATTTAGCAAAAGTGGACTGGAAACAGCTACTTGAAGGTAAATCAGTGTCAGAGCAGTGGGAGGCATACAAGGAAGAGATAGTGAGGGTTCAGAGCAAATATGTTCCCACAAAGAAAAAGGGTGGGACTCCCAAATCTAGAGCCCCTGGATATCAAGGAGCATACAGGGTAGGATAAGGGGAAAAAAGTGAAGCTTTTGCCAGATACCGAGAGCTCAATACTACAGAAAGCCGAGAGGAGTATAGAAAGTGCAGGGGTGAAATTAAAAAGGAAATTAGGAAAGCAAAGCGCGTGCATGAAAAAATATTGCCAATTAAAATCAAGGAAAACCCAAAGATGTTTTATAAATACATAAAGAGCAAGAGAATAACTAAGGAAAGAGTGGGGCCTATTAGAGACCAAAAAGGTAACTTATGTGTGGAGGCGGAAGATGTGGGTACGATTCTTAATGAATACTTTGTGTCTGTCTTCACAGAAGAGAGGGATGGTGTAGACATTGTAGTTAAGGAGGAGGAGTGTGAAATATTAGATGGGATAAACGTAGAGAGAGAGAGGAAGTATTAAGAGGTTTAACATCTTTGAAAGTAGATAAATCACCAGGCCCAGATGAAATGTACCCCAGGCTGTTAAGAGAGGCAAGGGAGAAAATAGCGGAGGCTCTGACCATCATTTTCCAATCCTCTCTGGCTACAGGCATGGTGCCGGAGGGCTGGAGGACTGCTAATGTTGTGCCATTGCTTAAAAAGGGATAAAGGGATAGACCGAGTAATTACAGGCCAGTCAGCCTAACCTCGGTGGTGGGAAAATTATTGGAAAAAATTCTGAGGGATAGTATAAATTGTCATTTAGAAAGTAACGGATTAATCAAGGACAGTCAGCATGGATTTGTTAAGGGAAAGTCATGTCTGATTAACTTGATTGAATTTTTGAGGAGGTAACGAGGAGGGTCGATGAGGGTAGTGCATTTGATGTAGTCTACATGGATTTTGACAAGGCCTTTGAAAGGTCTCACATAGCAAGCTGGTCAGAAAACTAAAAGCCCATGGGATCTAAGGGAAAGTGGCAAGTTGGATCCAATATTGGCTCAGTGGCAGGAAGCAAAGGGTAATGGTCTATGGGTGTTTCTGTGACTAGAAGGCTTTTTACAGTGGGGTTCCGCAGGGATCAGTACTAGGTCCCCTACTTTTTGTGGTATATATCAATGATTTAGACTTCAATGTAGGGGACATGATTAAGAAGTTTGTAGATGATACAAAAATTGGCCGTGTGGTTGATAGTGAGGAAGATAGGTGTAGACTGCAGGAAGATATCAATGGACTGGTCAGGTGGTCAGAAAAGTGGCAAATGGAATTCAATCCAGAGAAGTGTGAGGTAATGCATTTGATGAGGGCTAACAAGGCAAGGGAATACACATTGGCCCAGAAATTGATCTCGCTCTGTTCCCGCGGGGGTAAGCCTTCCCCGCGATGTCTCACCTCGCTTATGCTTTTTCTGATCCAGCTCGCACGAACTTGATGTTCCAGACAGCTGCTGTGCTGGGCTTGCGTATCCCAGCGGCGTAGTGAATTCGTGCGAGCTGTGGGATCACGTGACTCAGTTAGAGCCAATGGCAGCACACCATCTTCCATTCATAAGTCTCACAGCATGGCTGTAAGACTTATGAATCTTACACCCCCCCAAAATAACAGCTAAACCTCAATTAAATTAAAAAAAAAACCATCACATTAATAAAATAAGTATAGTTAATTAAATTAACCATTTTAAATAAAAAATTAAATTTTTGAAAAAATTTAAAATCTTTTAAAAAGTTATAAAAATAAACTTACCTGTCTTTAAAGTCTATAAAAAAGATATACCTGTAAAAAAAAATTCAAAAAAATACTTAATTCACTACTTACCTTCTTAAAAGCGGGTCTTACTCCTCCTTTTTACATTTCCAAAATCTTCCCTACTTACCTGCGCGTCCAAAGCATGAAGTGCACAGCGTGCGCGCAGCCTGTAGCGCGCACGTGATGCACTCAGGCCCCGCCCCCTTTTCGGAAGAGCAATTGCCGGTTTTCAGCGCATGCGCAGGGCATGCAGAAAACCGGCAATTGGAGTGGGAATACGCGAGAGTATGCAGTGCGTACTCTCGCGTCCCGGGATCAATTTTCGGCCCAATAAATGGTAGGATACTGAGAAATGTAGAGGAACAGAGGGACCTTGGAGTGCATGTCCACAGGTCCCTGAAGGTAGCAGGACAGGTAGATAAGGTGGTTAAGAAGGCATACGGGATACTTTCCTTTATTAGCCGTGGCATAGAATATAAGAGCGGAGATGTTATGCTAGAATTATATAAAACTCAAGTTAGGCCACAACTAGAGTACTGCATACAGTTCTGATCACCACATTACAGGAAAGATATGATTGCACTAGAGAGGGTACAGAGGAGTTTTACGAGGATGTTGCCAGGACTGGAGAATTTTAGCTATGAAAGATTGGATAGTCTGAGTTGTTTTCTTTGGAACAGAGGAGGCTGAGGGGAGACTTAATTGAGGTGTATAAAATTATGAGGGGCCTAGATAGAGTGGATAGAAAGCACCTATTTCCCTTAGCAGAGAGGTCAATAACCAGGGGGCATATATTTAAAGTAATTGGTAGAAGGATTAGAGGGGAGTTGAGGAGAAATGTTTTCATCCAGAGGGTGGTGGGGGTCTGGAACTCACTGTCTGAAAGGGTGGTAGAGGCAGAAATGCTCATCACATTTAAAAAGTACTTGGATATGCACTTGCAAGGCTACAGACCAAGAGCTGGAAGTAGGATTAGGCTGGATAGCTCTTTTTCAACCGGCGTAGACACTATGGTCTGAACGGCCTCCTTCTGTGCCGTAAATTTCTATGATTCCATGATTCTATCAAACAGCCTGCCCACATTCATTGTGTAGGCTCATATGTTCAAACAGCCTGCCCACATTCATTGTATAGGCTCACAGGATTGAACAGCCTGCCCACATTCATTGTATAGACTCACAGGATTGAACAGCCTGCCCACATTCACTGTATAGACTCACATGTGAAGAATGGACACATATATGAAGTCTCAGAAGACTGCTGATTCTCATGCAATTGTCCACTGACATGAATCATCACCTATCCCAATATGAGGTAGTTAACAGGCAGAAAAAAGGATTAATGCCATTTTACCTTCACAGGTGAAGGCTTCCCGACCTCGGAGAACCCCGTCGGGTTGGAGGAGACGTGGAGGAGGTCTGCGGTGGTCGGAAGCACCTGGAAGTAAGGTGTAGAGGTGAGTGATGGGTGCAAGTGTGGAGTGGTAAGTATGTAAGGTGAGTGATAAGTTTAAAAATGTGTGCACTTACCTTGTTTTCTTTCTACAGCCTTTAGCCGCGCTGGATGGGGAAAGCCGACATTCTCCTTGTCAATTTCACATAATGGCTGTTGGATCCTCCAATCCTACAGACATGTGAAAGTTACAAAGTTGAAAGGTTTGATGAATCCTCACCACAAAGTCTCATCAAACGAAAGAGAATGGCAGTGTTTGACAGCTTCACAGAGCTGTCAAACGCTGTCATTTCTTCTTTCAAGAAGTCTTGACAGATAGTACGTCTGATGTTGACGTGATCTGTCAGTGAATTCCTCTCTAATTGGCCTGCTGAGCCCGCAGGGCGGGCTTAACATCTCAATCAGGAGAAAATCCCTCCGATTGGTCAGGCGAGGATGGAGGCAGGACATTGACACAACAAGCAGCTGTCCCGCCTCTAGCTCGCCTCCATTCCCAAAATCCAGCCCATAGAGTACCAAAGCAAGGAAGTTATGGTAAACCTTTAAAAATCACCGGTGATACCTCAGTTGGATTATTGTGTTCAATTCTGAGCACTACACTTTAGGAAGGATAAGAACATAAGAACATAAGAAACAGGAACAGGAGTAGACCAATTGGCTCCTCAAGCCTGCTCCGCCATTCAATAAGATCATGGCTGATCCAATCTTGTCCTCAACACCACTTTCCCACTCTCTCCCCATACCCCTTGACTCCCTTGTAGTTCAAATGTCTGTCAATCTCCACCTTGAATATATTCAGTGACTCCGCCTCCACAGTTCTCCGGGGTAGAGAATTCCAAAGATTCACGACCCTCTGAGAGAAGAAATTCCTTCTCATCTCCATCTTAAATGGGCGACCCCTTATTCTGAAACTATGCCCCCTAGTTCTAGATACCCCCACTAGGGGAAACTTCCTCTCAGCATCCACCCTGTCAATCTCCCTCAGAATCTTATATGTTTCAATAAGAACACCTCTCATTCTTCTAAACTCCAATGAGTATAGGCCCAACCTGCTCAACCTGTCGTCATACGTCAACACCTTCATCCCAGGAATCAACCTAGTGAATCTTCTCTGCACTGCCTCCAATGCAAGTATATCCTTCCTTAAATATGGAGACCACAACTGCATGCAGTACTCCAGGTGCGGTCCTGTAGAGTTGCATCAAAACTTCCCTACTTTTATACTCCATACCCCTTGCAATAAAGGCCAACATTCCATTAGCCTTCCTAATTACTTGCTGTACCTGCATGCTAAGTTTTTGTGTTTCATGTACTAGGACCCCCAGATCCCTTTGTACCACAGAATTTTGTAGTCTCACTCCATTTAAATAATAATTTGCTTTTTCATTCTTCCTTCCAAAGTGGATAACCTCATATTTTCCCACATTGTACTCCATCTGCCAAATTTTTGCCCACTCACTTAACCTATCTATATCCCTTTACAGACTCTTTGGGCTGGATTTTCAATGACCCGTGGAGTCGGGTTTGGAGGTGTGTGGGGGGGTTAAAGTTGCAGATTCAGGGGTCCCGACCCTATCCCGACTCCATTCCGCCTCCACGCAATTTTGACAAAATCGATCGTGGGGTTCCCGCCTCCAATAGGCGGGAGAGGCCATTAAAGCCCTTAACAAGCCCTAAATTGGCTCTGTAATGCCATTTTGAAACATTTTAGCTAGTTTAACCCTTTTCCGACGTGAAGTACACCTGATGTGAAACACGCCAGTGAAACCTGGTGGCAGCACCACAAGTGGATAGCTGACTATCAGCTGCAGGTCCACTATTACAACGGAGATGTGATGAATGTAGTAGTAGTATTAGGTCTGGGAGGACTTGGTTGCAAAAAAAATTCTCATTCTCTCTCTCTCGCTCTCTCTCTTTCTCTCTTTCAGATGCTGCATCCAGGTCCTCTCACAGCAAATGCCAGGCAATCTCTGAGACCAGGCAGTCTCCGCAATAATGACATCATCAGAGGCGACTTTCAGACTGAAACCACTAATTGGTTCATGGGTTCCCACATGCTGGAACTCAATTGCCCAATTAAGTGAAAATTGCAACATTCATCCACATTAATCTGGAGTCGGGGGGGGCAACACGAAATGCGGGTAACACGACCCCAACCCGACCCCAAGACAAAATCCAGCCCTTTGGGCTGGATTTTGTCATTGGGGTGGGCTAGGGTTGTGTTAGCCACCTGACTCCAATTGGATGTGTGGGAGAATTATTTTCCCCTAATTGGGCAATTGAGTTCCAGCATGTGGGAACCCATGACCCAATTACTGTTTTCTTTTTTTTTTGTTAATCTTTTATTCAAGTACAATAGTACTTATACAACTCATCAATTACATAGTAAACCATTACATTCATTGATCACAATAAACAATAAAGCCTTAAGAACAGCTTTATGATTAACAATATAAATGCAATGATAAAGTTTTACAAATAAATCAACAAAGTTTACAGTACAAATACCCTTAAATAATCACACACAACCTCTATAGATTTAAAACAATAAATCTCAAGGTAAACTCCACATAAAAGAAAACAATTTAATAGCAGTGTACAAATCACATAGCACCATCATAATTCAATTAAATGCTACAAATATACTACTACCCATTTTACGCCAGTCCGACTAGCATCGTTTGTTCATTCAATCGTTCATTCGATCGTTCATTCAATTGTTCGATCATTCGATCAAGCGTAAGTTCCAATGTGCATGCATGCATGCGTGCGTACCATTTGTCTAAGTGCGTGCATGCGTGCGTTCGCTCATTCGATCGGAGGCCAACCACCGTTCGTTCGATCGAGGGTAAGTTCCAATATGCATGACAATTACTGTTTTCAGTCTGAAAGTCGCCTCTGATGATGTCATCATTGCTGCTGCATTTAAGGTCTGCAAAGACTGGGAAGCTTTTGGTCTTTGCTGTGAGAGGGACCTGCTGGTGGTGGAGGTGGAGGAGGAGGAGGAGGAGGAGGAGGTGGTGGAGGTGGAGGAGGAAGAGGAGGAGGAGGAGGAGCTTCTTCTTCTTCTTCTTCATGGTGGACCAGTCAGCAATCCAAGTGTGCTCCCGTCAGGTTTCACCGTCGTGCTTCAGAGGAGGCGTGCATAACATCGGAAAAGTGTTAAAATCAGAAAGGCCTCTCAAAATGGGATTATAGAGGCAATTAAGTGGTTGTTAAGGGCCTATCCCACCTCTTGGAGGCGAGACGGGATCAGAAACCACGCATTTGGGAAAATTGCATGGAGGTGGGAACGGGCCCGCCCGCCATTTTTTGCAATTTTAACACCCCACACGCCTCCATTCCCGCCTCCTCGGGCCTGGCAAAATCGAGCCCTTTGTGTCCTCCTCACAACTTGCTAACCCACCTATCTTTGTATCATCAGCAAATTTGGCTACAGTACGCTCAGTCCCTTCATCCAAGTCATTAATATAGATTGTAAATAGTTGGGGCCCCAGCACTGATCCCTGTGGCACCGCACTAGTTACTGGTTGCCAACCAGAAAATGACCCATTTATCCCAACTCTCTGTTTTCTGTTAGTTAGCCAATCCCCTATCCATGCCAAAATATTACCCCAAACCTTGTGCGCTCTTATCTTGTGCAGTAACCTTTTATGTGGCACCTTATCGAATGCCTTCTGGAAATCCAAATACACCACATCCACTGGTTCCCCTTTATCCACCCTGTTTGTTACATCCTCAAAGAACTCTAGCAAATTTGTCAAACACGATTTCCCTTTCATAAAACCATGTTGACTCTGCTTGATTGTCTTATGATTTTCTAAATGTCCTGCTATTACCTCCTTCATAATGGATTCCAGCATTTTCCCAATGACAGATGTTAGGCTAACTGGCCTATAGTTTCCTGCTTTCTGTCTCCCTCCTTTCTTGAATAGTGGCGTTACATTTGCAGTTTTCCAATCCGCTGGGATCTCTCCAGAATCCAGGGAATTTTGGTAGATTACAACCAACGCATCCACTATCCCCGCAACCACTTCTTTTAAGACCCTAGGATGCAGGCCATCAGGTCCAGGGGACTTGTCGGCCTTTAGCCCCATTAGTTTGCCTAGTACTTTTCTCTAGTGATAGAGATGTCAAGGCCTTGGAGAGGGTGCAGAGGCAATTTATTAGAATGGTACCAGGGATGGGGGACTTCAGTTATGTGGGTATACATGATAGAATTCTTAATTAAGATGGAAAGTGAAGAAGTCCAATCCGAAACTAGGGTCCTAAATCTAAAGAAAGGAAACGACAAAGGTATGAGGAATGAGTTGGCTATGATAGATTGGGGAGCTTCATTAAAAGGCATGATGGTGGATAGGTAATGGCTAACATTTAAGGAACTAATGCATGAATTGCAACAGTTATACATTCCTTTCTGGCGCAAAAACACAAAAGGAAAAGCGGCCCAATCATGGCTAACAAAAGAAATTAAGGATAGTATTAGATCCAAAGAGGAGTCATATAAAGTTGCCAGAAAAAGTAGCAAGCCTGAGGATTGGGAGCAGTTCAGAGTTCAGCAAAAAAGGACCAAGAGATTGATTAAGAGGGGAAAAATAGAGTATGAGAGTAAACTTGCAAGGAACATAAAAGCGGATTGTAAAAGCTTCTACAAGTATGTAAAAAGAAAAAGATTAGTGAAGACGAATGTAGGTCCCTTGCAGTCAGAAACAGGCGAATTTATAATGGAGAACAAGGAAATGGTAGAGCAATTAAACAAATACTTTGGTTCTGTCTTCACGGAAGAGGACACAAATAACTTCCCAGAAATGCTAGGGAACCAAGGGTCTAGTGAGAAGGAGGAATTAAAGGAAATTAGTATTGTAAAAAAAAGTGCTGGAGAAATGAATGGGACTGAAAGCTGATAAATCCCCAGGGCCTGATAATCTGCACCCCAGAGTATTAAAAGAGGTAGCCATCGAAATAGTGGATGCATTGGTTGTTATATTCCAAAATTCTATAGATTATGGAACAGTTCCTGCAGATTGGAGGGTGGCAAATGTAACCCCACTATTTAAAAAAGGAGGGAGAGGGAAAACAGGGAACTACAGACCGGTTAGCCTAACATCAGTAGTAGGGAAAATGCTAGAGTCTATTATAAATGATGTGATAAAAGGACACTTAGAAAATATCAACGGGATTAGACAAAGTCAACATGGATTTATGAAAGGGAAATCGTGTTTGACAAACCTACTGGAGTTTTTTGAGGATGTAACTGGTAGAATAGATAAGGGAGAACTAGTGGATGTGGTGTATTTGGATTTTCAGAAGGCATTTGATAAAGTCCCACAAAGAGGTTAGTGTGCAAAATTAAAGCACATGGGATTGGGGGTAATATACTGGCATGGATTGAAAATTGGTTAACAGACAGGAAACAGAGAGTAGGAATAAATGAGTCTTTTATGGGGTGTCAGGCGGTGATTAGTGGGGTACCGCAGGGATCAGTGCTTGGGCCCCAGCTATTCACAATATGTATCAATGATTTGGATGAGGGAACCAAATGTAATATTTCCAAGTTTGCTGACGAGACGAAACTAGGTGGGATTGTGAGTTGTGAGGAGGATGCATAGAGGCTTCAAGGCGATTTAGACAAGTTGAGTGAGTGGGCAAATACATGGCAGATGCAGTATAACGTGAATAAATGTGAAGTTATCCACTTCGGTAGGAAAAACAGAAAGGTTTTAAATGTTTAAATATTATTTAAATGGTGATAGACTGGGAAATGCTGATGTACAAAGGGACCTGGGTGTCCTTGTACATCAATCACTGAAAGCAAACATGCAGGTGCAGCAAGCAGTTAGGAAGTGTAGAATTCGCAAAATTATCACGATTTTATAATAATAAGAAGGAGACATAAAGTTTCGTATAAACGGCTTTATTTCAGCAAAATGCTGTCATGTTTCAAAAAGGACACAAGCAGCCTGTAAAATGGCCGCCACGCCTCGTGGCAGAAGGTTCTAGACTTTCAGTAGGCAGACAAGATGGCGTTTCAATAAACATTTCAGCAAGAGCGGACAGGACTCAGCACATTTAAGATAATGACAAGACGCGATGGTTTTGGATTTTTAAACATAAATACTGGAATCGGTCTTCCAGGTACAAACAAGGGCTATTGTACTGGGCGATCAAGGACCCATCCAAAGACATTGATATGCAAAATCCCCACGGCTCTACGATGAGAGAGCCGTTCGCAGGTACTCACAGCAAGCATTTGGAAGCCCCCAAAACCCCTCCAGGGAGACTACTAGCCGGTTCCACAATGGGAGAAATATTAATGGGTACTCAGACAGTTACAAGTGTCACCGTAACCCATTAACGACAAGTACCACCCCATACAAGAAGTTTGAGCGCCAAAACATGACAAAAGATGAACATTAAAGATTGGGCGGGAGATAAGGAATTACAGTACTATAACTGTAGTGTCCAAACGTCCAGCTCTCTCTTATCCCTGACGACTCTTATTCTTTACCACCGACTGGGGCTCTGGACTCTCATTCTCTGATCCACTGATTTTCCGGGAGTCAACCTCGTGGCTTGCCGCGAAGATCTGTGGAGAACTGGACTGTGAAGGCCGATAAGCGGGCGCACCATCCTGAGAAGTTGGTAAACGGCGTTGAAACCGAAGGCCCGAGAGGAGATGAGATGAGATGAGATGAGAAGGGAAGAAGACGACTACACGTGCCGCCGCGGTCAGTAAACCCCGACCGCGCCCGAAAATCGATTAACCATTTCTTCGAATTCTATCGGCTACTCCACAACTGGTGTCGGTCCAGAAAGACTTTTCTTTGAATTTTACCGGCTAACTGGTGCCGGACATAGGGAGACTCTTCTTTGAGTTTTATCAGAGTTCCGAGGTCAATACAGATCTTCATGACAGCAGACGATCCAGCCTGCTAGCCGGAGCAGAAGCGAGTAAACAAGTGGGGTACAGAGACCCCTGATCAACATGTGGATAGTCAGGTGCTGCGGTGAAAACATCCGGGCAGAGTTTCGGAATTCTCCGAGTTATCACGAGTGGTGAGCATGAGTCTCGATCCTACAAATCTAGATTAGGACAGGTATTGATAGGGGAGGGTTTATGTTTTAAGGATAATTATAATGTGTGTCCCCTTTTTCGATGTGTCGTGCGCTCCTCGTTTCCCTAAACCTAGTTGCATAAATGTATGTAAGTTTGTACTGTCATTAATCTGTGCTTATGACATGTATTTCGTAATCTTGAATAATATGCAATAAAGATTTTCCATTTCGCACTATTCAACCGGGTCTACCTGAGTTTTTCTCTGCATTATTGCTCTCGCACCTAAGTCCAGTGTCAGAACCGTAAGGGCGAGTGGGTCGAACCACTCACAGGTGTCTAGTGTTACCAGGCTGGCTGGAGACCAGAATAGGCAACAAGGCCTAACCCCGCACTAGCACCCAGGCTAAGCACAGAGCCACCCGAACCCCTTACAGAAGGCAAATGGTATGTTGGCCTTCATTGCAAGAGGATTTGAGTACAGGAGCAAGGATGTCTTACTACAGTTGTACAGGGCCCTTGTGAGACCACACCTGGAGTACTGTGTGCAGTTTTGGTCCCCTTACCTAAGAAAGGATATACTTGCCATAGAGGGAGTGCAGCGAAGGTTCACTAGACTGATTCCTGGGATGGCAGGACTGTCGTATGAGGAGAGATTGGGTCGACTAGGCCTGTATTCACTAGAGTTTAGAAGAATGAGAGGGGATCTGACAGGGCTAGACAGACTGGATGCAGGGAGGATGTTTCCCCTGGCTGGGGGGGTCTAGAACGAGGGGTCGCAGTCTCAGGATATGGGGTAGGACATTTAGGACTGAGATGAGAAGAAATTTCTTCACTCAGAGGGTGGTGAACCTATGGAATTCTCTACCACAGAAGGCTGTGGAGGCCAAGTCACTGAATATATTTAAGGAGGAGATAGATAGATTTCTAGACACAAAAGGCATCAAGGGGTATGGGGAGAGAGCAGGAATATGGTATTGAGATAGAGGATCAGCCATGATCATATTGAATGGCGGAGCAGGCTTGAAGGGCCGAATGGCCTACTCCTGCTCCTATTTTTCAATGTTTCTATGTTCCTATAGTTTTTTGACTAAATGATAACAAAACATAAAGTAGAGTAAAAGTAACAAACCCTAACAAATATATGAGTAAATAATGAAGAGCAAGTACTAGGAAAAAAGAAACCTACTCAAAGCAGACTTGTAATTCAGCTAGTATATGTTGGAAGATATTTGATTGCTACCTCTGATCTAATGCAGAGTATTCAATTCTAAGCAGTGCAGGTGGAGACATTTGAAAAATATTTATTTTCCCTGTGGTACTCTAGTGGTAATGGTGGAGGAGTATACAAGCTCTCAGTGGGTATAATGCTGATAAACATAGTCTTCCAATTCCAAGCAAAAGCGCCCATGGTTATGTCATGCAAGTGGCATGCTGGGATAGGTGCGAGTCACTGAACATCAAAATATTGAAGAGATAGTGGTAGCCATGTGCATAATGCTGAATTTGAAAAAAATATTCCCAATGGAAAAGAAGTGTGAGAGTAGAGGGAAGAGCAGGAATGTCTGAGAGTAGAGAAAGAGATACCAACAACAGAACTGACTAGTTTCACATAGCCAGAAGTTTGGGTCTCCAATGGTGAGTACGCGCTGGGTACTCACCCGTAGACCCAACGAAAATGCCGGTTTCGCGCATGCACTGCGCATGCGCTGGAAACCGGAACTTCAGTTCCCCTGAAGGAAGGGGTTCAGAGGTCGAACGCATGCACCGGAGAGGGAGCGCGTAGACCTCGAACTTCATTTTTTTTTTCAGGTTTCTCTGTGAGGGTAAGTACGGAGAAGCTGCGCAGGGGAAAAAGGAGGCGCAAGGCCTGCTTTTAACAAGGTAAGTGGTGAATTAAGTACAATTTAAACATTTTTTCAACAAGTTTATCTTTTTTACATACTTTAAAGAAAGGTAAGTTTATTTTAGCACCATTAAAAAGTGTAATTAATTTTTTCAAAAATTAAATTTTTTGTTTAAAGTAGTTAATTTATGTAATTTATAGTTATTTTAAAAATGTTATTTTTTTATTTTTTTATTTATTTTAAGTTTTAGTGAGGTTTTGGGGCCGATCTCTATTCATAGATTTGACAGGTCTTCCTGTCAAATCTATGAATGAAGATTCCCTGCTCCGATTGGCTCTCCATGGCCCACGTGATCTCAGGGGACGCTTCGAACTAACTGCGCCCCTGGGATACGCAAGCACTGCGCGCCGGCAGCTGCAGGAGGCCCAGGAGCCGAATTCCACGCGGGACCGAAGCACAACGGCAGGCGCGGTAGGTAAGTACGCGCGCGATTCTTGCACCCGCGGGGAAGCCGGAGAGCCGAATTTCTGGCCCAATGGGTTTTACAAGCATTTTAATGCATACTTTCTTGGAAAACATCTTTAATTAGAACAAAACATAAAAATAAATCAACTCTCTGATTGCTTTAAGTGATTATGACATACATTGTCAGGCAACCAAACAGCATTTTTTTTAGAACAACTTTCAGAAGTCTGAAACCTGTTCCACACTTAGCAAAAAAGTTACATACGAACATATGTATATGAGAGACGGGAAAAGGCCAACTGGTCTATCTAGCCTGTTCAATGTCTCCTGTTGTGTCTTTGTCCTTTCTGTCTGCAAATTTTGTTTCCTCTGTCACAGAGTCTTCTGCAAGTGTCTAGTTCCCTGCTCTAAACATCTCCCTCTTCATCCCCAGTCTCTATTTCTCTTCTCAGCCTCTTCTGCTTTTTCTCGAGTCACATACTTTTTTTGCCCACGCTCAATAATACTTTCACATTCAGGATTATGAACACAGCTGCCATGATCGATTAAATACCTTGACCACCTATCCCAGTTTACCATATACATGATGGGCAAACTGACTGTAGACTTGGATGAACAAACACTGGTTATCCATACAATAAAGGAGGATATTGTGGGATACTTTGTTAATTATCATTCAGTAGGTTAGTACTAGACTAGTTTGTGTGTCATAATAAGACTAGATAACAGATTCCACTTTCATATTTTGTGTCTTAAACCTCTGCGGATTTATCATCATCTCACTATCTTTTCTTTTCCCCAGGATTATGGCTAAAATGAGAAACTTGTGGACCACCTCTGATCATTCAATGTTTATAGTGTTGCAACACTGCTATATTGTTCACTTGGCCTAGGGCTTTCCAGTGGTAATTATCTGAAGAAGACATTATAGTATTCAGGGATAACATAGATGCATACTATTAGTTTTACTATGTTTGATCTCAGCAGAAAAAATGATAGAAAGTTACAACAGAACTGGCACTGCGCACATTAAGGTGAGGAATATTAGTGTGGGGAAATGGTACTCTTTCCATTTCAGGGATCCAGTGTCACCATCAAGCCCTCCCAAGTCAAGTACAATGCAGCAAAACACAGAATGAAGTACCCTCTACTATGCTTCCATCATCTCCTTATGCACCGTGCTTAATTTTTTTTTCAATTCCCATGCTAGCCATCCTGTGTCCTTTCTGAATGAAATTGCCAATTATTTAGCGACAAGGGACTACCAACTGGATTGAGACTGCCCAATCTTAATTTACATAGGACCATGACAGCCAACAGGCTTTCATCCCATCAGTCTGGTTTAGATTTGAACCCTGGTCCCAGAGGTGGAACGCCAGTGCCTAACCTAATGCACTATCCATTTCCCCTACCATGGTAGAATCTGGGTCTGTACATCTTTGTTGTCAGAAAACAATTGCATTGAGTTAAACATTGAAAGTGACTATAAAATGCAACTTTGACAGAAGATTTCAACTTCTAAACAAAGTGCTTTTCATCTCACTATCGCCCTGATTTTCAACATGAACAAGGCGGTAGGGGGACAAAAATTCTGGAAAAAAATCACACTGATTTTGCACCTGAGGCCCACCCGATGCAATTTTCAAGCAGGCCTTGCTTTAGATGCCTAGTGCTCCTTCTGAAATAGGCGAGAGCTTAATAACCATATGTAAATCAGGGTCCTGCGCTGGTTTCGCATCAGGACCAAAACACCATTTTTGTTGCCACTCGCGTTGCTGTTGACAGTTCTGTAACCCGTCTACTAACCATGGGTGATACAAGTTGGGAGGATGCCATTTTCAGCTAAATTTAAAAGGATCCTCAGCTACTCTCAAATAAAATGCTAAAAAGTTTTTCAGACTTTTTGCTTGTAATAGATAATGCATTTGGGCTACTTAGAATATTTATAACTGAAGGTAATGCCGGTATAACATGCCATACTTGTAAGGAGCTTCTGGCAATGCACTTTTGCCATATTGGTGGGTCCTTCTGGGAATTCCACTGTGGTTGGAGGATGAGGAGGAGGAGCAGCAGAAGGAGAACACAAAGCTGCAGCTGCAGGGAGAGCAGGCAGAAATCTTTACCCTCCTAGAGTTTACAGGCCCAGAAGATCTAACCTGCACTTTTCAGAGAAGAAGAGGCTGTGACAGAGGCAGAGACAAGAACTGCAGCCAACTGCCAGACTGAGCACAGTGACCGTCAAATTCTTTGCCTCTGGCTCCTTCCATGACTGCAACAGAGGATATCAGTAGTATCAAGCAGGTGACTGATGCCATGTTTGCCAGAGTAAATACATTAATCTCTTTCCCCATGGACAGTAGGATTGGTCTCTGGAGTTCAGGGTCTCATTGATTACACACACATGGCTCTGCATGCTCCCTCAGAAAATCCCAGTGCCTGCATGAATTGCAAGGGCTTCCACTCTACGAATGTCCAATGGGTGTGTGGTGACCAGCATTGCATCATGAAGGTCAGTGCCTGCTATCCTAGTAGCTATTGTGATGCCTTCATACTGCAGCACTCCTGTGCCTCCCACCCCCACCCCAATCTTTGGCCTTGAACATTAAGTCTGATGCTGATTGCTTCCAACAATGGTTATCCTCAGCACACATGGCTCATGAGTCATCTCAGCTCACTGGTTGAACTGCATTACAACCAAATCCACTCAAGCAGACCATTGGATTGCTGAAGCAAAGATTCTGTTCCCTGAACAGGTGTGGTGAACATTGAAACATAGGAACAGGAGTAGGCCATTCGGCCCCTCAAGCCTGTTCTGCCACTCAATGAGATCATGGCTGATCTGTATCCTAATTCCATCCACCTGCCTTGGCTCCATATCCCTTAATACCCTTGGCTAGCAAAAATCTAGCACTCTCAGATTTAAAGTTACTAATTGAGCTAGCATCTATTGCTTTTTGTGGGAGAGAGTTCCACACTTCTACCACCCTTTCTGTGAAGTGTTTCCTAACTTCTCTCCTGAATGGCCTGGCTCTAATTTTAAGGTTATGTCCCCTTGTCCAAGACTCCCCCACCAGCGGAAAGAGTTTCTCTCTATCTACCCTATCAATTCCTTTCAAAATCCTAAAAACCTCAATCAAATCACCCCTTAACCTTCAATATTTCAGAGAATACAAGCCTAGTTTATGTAATCGTTCCTCATAATCTAACCCTTGGAGCCCTGGGAACATTCTGGTGAATCTGTGCTGCACTCCTTCTGAGGCCAATATATCCTTTCTAAGGTGTGGTGCCCAGAACTGTACACAGTTCTCCAGAGCTGGTCTAACCAGGACGTTGTATAGCTGTAGCAAAACTTCCTCCCCTTTATATTCTAGCCCTCTAGTTATAAAGGCTAACATTCCATTAGCCTTTTTGATTATTTTTTGTAACTGACCACTACATTTTAGTGAACTGTGTAAGTGGATCCCTGAATCTCTTTGGACCGCCACTGTTGCTAGCTTTTCACCATTTAAAAAATACTCGGATCTATCCTTTTTTGGTCCAAAATGGATGACCTCACATTTACCTGTGTGGTGGCATTGTGTGCTGCAGTATAGCTCACAAAGTGTCCTGCACCGTAGTGGTTCACTGTTTGCTGAATAACTTTGCTCTGCATTAAGGACAACACCTGGAGCCACCAATGTAGGAGGATCTTGAGCCCGATGAGCAAGACAACACTGTAGACATTGAGGATGGCGAGGAAGTGGCAGGGATCCAAAGCTTGCGGCAGTAGCTCATTGACAAATGCTTCACCTGAACAATCACTGCTCCCTGGCACTAACGGTCATGATTCAACATGTCTCCCAATCCTTTCACCCTACAATGAACTGCATCTGCCCAAGACCAACATTGCTGTTAGTGACAACCAACATTGCAGATCCCCAGATACTACATGGACACTCTCTGCACACAAGATAGGGCCAAGATTTCTGCCAAGGTCCATCATGAGACAGAAGTCGACATTTCTCCTGCCATCATCCAACTCCCTAAAGTTGAAAACAGACACAGAAATAAACTCACAACTCTATGTCATCAAGCTACCTATTCTCTTTTTATACAACTACTTCTGAACATTCTGTGATTACCCTTAGTGCTAACTTACTTACTCTCATTCCTAATCTATCCCTTCTACAAGATGCTGCACGAACGACATGAGATTGAGCAGTGGGTGGCTGAGATGGTTACTGCGGAGCCTTAGAAACCAAAAGTGACTCTCTTCTCAGGGCTGCTGTTAGAAAGGGACTAGCTTCCAGCAACCTGGCGCTTGCAGGTTTCAGGTCATGTCTGAAGCTCCCTCTTTGGAAGGCACTGGAGGGAGGCTTAAGGAAACAGACTCACTGACACTCTGAAGAGACAGGGGCATCTGCGTCCACTCGTTATAGCCCATTGGTGTCAAGAACAGGCTCAGAGGTGCTGCGAGTCAGTGTCACCACAGACCTAATAGCCCAATGAGGTCTTGGATGCCATGTGAAAGTGTTCTGTTCAAATCATCTATTGGAGCATTGGCAGCTGTCACTCTAGAAGCCACCAATGCCCTAGAACATCTTCCTGGCAACTTGATGCTGCATCAATTTCCTAGGTCTCATCATCCCAATTTTGTTCTGCCGGTCATGAGAGACTTTCTGCAATGTGTTACAGATGTGTGTAGTGGACTCCTACCACTTACCCATCATCTCAACCATATGCGTGGGAACTATCTCCACTGCCTGCATGTGAGATTGCTGCTCCTGAATCATTGTTATTTTGAAGACAGGGCCACTGAGAGGGGGTCCCTAGGCCTTCTCAGCCAAGAACAGTCCCTTCTCCAGCCTCTATGCAGAAACAGCAATCTCCCTGTATTTCCCTCCCAGCTTCTCATGCTTATTAGTGCTCAGCAGCTCATCCAGTGACAAACCTTTTCTCTGTCTTACTAAGTCCTCACGAGGGAGTATCTCTGTGCTGATGCTGGGGCAGAGTTAGTGAGAATGCAACAGCAGCCGTGCATCTAGAAGTGGTTGTCCTATGAGGAGAGCTTGAGTAGATTGGGCCTATACTCTCTGGAGTTTAGAAGAATGAGAGGTGATCTCATTGAAACATATAAGATTCTGAGGAGGATTGACAGGGTAGATGCTGAGAGGCTGTTTCCCCTGTTTGGAGAGTCTCGAACTAAGGGGCACAGTCTCAGTATAAAGGGTCGGCCATTGAAGACTGAGATGAGGAGGAATTTCTTCACTCAACGGGTTGTGATTCTTTGGAATTCTCTACCTGAAAGGGCAGTGGATGCTGAGTCATTGAGTATATTCAAGGCTGAGATAGATAGATTTTTGGACTCTCGGGGAATCAAGGGATATGGAGATTGGGCGGGAAAGTGACATTGAGGTTGAAGATCAGCCATGATCTTATTGAATGACAGAGCAGACTCGAAGGGCCATATGGCCTACTCCTGCTCCTAATTCTTATGTTCTTATGTTCTTAAGTGCTGGGTGATCATCCGAGTTGCTGGCCTCTTCCTGCAAGGCATCCCTTGTGATGTGAAAGACAGAAGAGTTTGTTTAGCTGTGCAAGCATTGAAATTTGCCCTTGAAGAAATAGCTGAGTGTAAGCACATTACCATATTTTAACAAAGCACAAAAAGCTGAAATTACATATGTCCAGCCTTTACCAACCTTATTTTGCCAGCTCACCTTTAACCTTGCATTTAAAAAGTTGAGAGGTGATCTAATCAAGGTGTTTCAAATGATAAAGGAATTCAATACGGAAGAATAAAAGCATCATACAACACAGAAGGAGGCCATTCAGACCATCGTGCCTGAGCCGACTCTTTGAAAGAGCCATCCAATTAGTCCCACTCCCCTTTTAAGTATATATCCAATTCCCTTCTGAAAGTTATTATTGAATCTTTCAGGCAGTGCATTCCAAATCATAACAACTTGCTGCATAAAAACATTTCTCTTTATTTCCCCTCTGATTCTTTTGCCAATTATCTAAAATCTGTGTCCTCTGGTTACCAACCCTCCTGTCAGTGGAAACAGTTTCTCATTGGCCCAGAAATTAGGCTCCCTGGCTTCCCGCGGGTGCAAGGATCCCACGCGCACCTACCTACCGCGCCTGCCGTTGACCTCTGGGCCCACGGGGACTTCAGCTCCTGGGCCTCCTGCAGCTGCCAGCGCGCAGTGCTTGCGTGTCCCAGGGGCGTAGTTAGTGCGATGCGTCCCCTGGGATCACGTGGGCCATGGAGAGCCAATGGCAGCAGACCATCTTTCATTCATAGATTTGACAGGAAGACCTGTCAAATCTATGAATTGAAATCGGTCCCAAAACAACAGCTAAACTTCAAATAATTTTTTTTTAAAACCATCACATTTTTTAAATAACTATAAGTTAAATAAATTAACTGCTTTAAAAAGAAATTTAAATTTTTGAAAAAATTAAAATACTTTTTAACAGTGCTAAAAATAAACATACCTTTCTTTAAAGTATCTAAAAAAGATAAACCTGTTGAAAAAATTTTAAAATTATAAGTTAATTAACCACTTACCTTGTTGAAAACGGGTCTTGCGCCTCCTTTTTAAAAGCGCAGGTTCTTCAATACTTACCCTCCCGGAGAAACCTGAAAAAAAACCTAAGTTTGCTGCGTGCGCGCAGCCTCTACCGCGCACGCGGTTCACCTCTGAACCGCTCCCTTCACGAGACCGGAAGTTCCGGTTTCCCGCGCATGCGCAGTGCATGCAGGAAACCGGCACTTCAGGAGGCCTTACGGGTGAGTACACAGTGCGTACTCACCCAGCAAGTGCCAAAGTTTTGGCCCATTATTTACTCTACCAAAAACTCTCAGAATTTTGAACACCTCTATTAAATCTCCCTTTAACCTTCTCTGCTTTAAGAAGAACAATCCCAGCTTCTTTAGTCTCTCCACTTTACTGAAGTCCCTCATCCCTAGTATAATTTTAGGAAATCTCTTCTGCAACATCTCCAAGGCCTTTACATCCTTCCTAAAGTGTGGAGACCAGAAGTGGACACAATGCTCCAGCTGAGGACTAACTGGTGATTTATAAAGTGTAGATGCAGGGAAACTATTTCCTTTGGTGGGGAATCCAGAACATAATCTTAAAATTAGAGCTAGGCCATTTAGGAGTGAAATCAGAAAGCACTTTTTCACACAAAGCGTAGTAGAAATCTGTAACTCTCTCCCCTAAAAGGATGCTGGGTGAATTAAAATTTTCAATTGATAGACATTTGTTAGGTAAGGGTATCAAGGGATATGGATCAAAGGCGGGTAAGGGAGGTGAGATACAGATCAGCCATGATCTAATTGAATGGAGGAACAGGCTCGAGGGGCTGAATTGCCTACTTCTGTTTGCTATGCTCCTATGATTAGAAATGAGAAGATTGCGTATGGAGTGTTCAGGACATTGTGTCCCAAATTAATGGCTGATAAATCCCTCCAGAAGCTGGCAACCAGCCTTGTGGGGTGGTCTCCTATGCTTCATTGAAATCCTGAGCCTCCTCCTCTACCTCCTCTTTTATGCAGTTCCTCCAGTTTATACTGCAAAACACCCACTGAACTCTCCATGCATCTGAAGCATTGCTTCAGAATGCCAATTGTTTGTTTGATGACGTCCCTAATAGAAACATGGGCCTCATAATATCAGTACTCACCTTTTACTTAAATATGCTGCAGAGGAATTACAAGCCAAGGTAGCAGTGGGCATCCTTGTCTCCCCAGGAGCCAGCACTTCACTGTCTGGGGATTTTCAAATAGTGGAATGGAAGACTGATGTAAAATGAAAGCATCATGAGTGTAGCCTGGACATTTGTCAGTGACTTGCATGATGCAGTGGAAGTGGCATATTGATGGAGTAGAAGCCCTTATCGTTCATGTAGGAGGCATTCTTTCAGGTGGTGCACAAAGGGCATGCATGCCACCTATCGCCCAAAGACTTTTGGTATCCCTGCCATTTTAGAAAAACTGCTGCTCTCTTAGGACTATAAAGAACTTGATAAAACTGTTCACTCTTCTAAACCAGTGTTGTCTAATACATTAGCCACAAGCAATATATGGCTAATTGGGAATCCAGATGTGGCTAATTGCATTTCTAATTAGTAAATTAAAAAATGAGTAATAGACACCATTGTTGGGTATGTGAACTCAATACTCATTCGCACAGAATATGCATGTGCACTTTAACCTTTTTGTGCATTTGTTGGTAAAATGGTAAGACGAAAAGCAGACTGTGTGAGTGCTTTACTTCCTTGGCTATTGAATGGTGGTAGATGTTTTTTTAAGTAAATTTACACATGTGAGGTACGTTTACCTGTACTGTGTGTGTATGTAAGGCATTTTCTACTACAATCAGAGCATGTGGCTAAAACAGTGTTGCTGTAGACACATCTGTGGCTAGTCAGCAATTTCTATTGGACAACATTGTTCTAAACAAGGCATAAGTACCATTTTTTATGCAGTGATGCACTGCTGACTGGCAGATGTGACTGATATCTCCATTAGCCACAGGAAAGATGCCGAGGTGAAAAGATGTAGAGCAGCGGTGATCTTGGCTGGCAATGGCAGTTATACCAGGGGGATTGGTAGGATTGCGGTCGGGACCATCTGGGATTTGAGGCAGAAGAGGGCATCAAAGATGGAGTCAAGGTGTATGGAAGAGATCAATAGTCGTGTCAATGTCATTGCAAGTAGTAGACAAGAGAAGAGAGAAGTTGGAAATAGGATGCTTCAGAGTGAGAAGATTGGAGAAACCTGAGCTTTTTAACCTTGAAAGGAGACATCTGACAAGTGATTCTGTAGAGCTATATAGGATATTAGTAAATGGTACGGAAAAGGTAAATATGGAAAATTGTTTAAAATTAAATTGTGAAAGTATGACACAAGTTGAAACTAGTAAAATATATCTGGAAGTTCTGCTTCACACAAAGGTGGGCTACCATAGGGAATAGATTCCCAGATAGAGTAGTGGAGGCAAAAACCCTTGAATCAGTTAAAAACAAATGGATGCTACAATAGAAGAACTTTGGATCTCTCGGGAAGGAGGAACTAAGATGGGCCGATGACCTTCCTCATCCATAATTATCTTGTGAATAGTGGTGGGTGGGGCAAGGAACAGTTAGTAGGGGAGAGTTGGGGAGGTAAAAGGCAAGACAGGGAAGATATTGGTAGGGAAATTGAGGTACTCAGGTCCAAGATGGCAGCCATTATATGCACATATGCAAGAACAAATTAGATTACAGCATTAGCAATAGCAAGAAATCAGGTGCAAAAGCATGAAGAAATCCATTTGGTGGAGTCTTGGTCACGGCTGATGGAGTCTTTGGCTGGCTTGATGCTCGAGGACCAGGTCATAAGTTTCCAGGTGGCCAAGGAGTCTGGATTTAGCCTGGTGCAAGCTAAATTCCAAGGAGCCCAGAGTGAAGTCTGGAGGGCAGAAAATATTGTAAACTCCCCCTGAAGATGGAGGAAGTTGGACTCTGCGAGGAGGTTGGATAGAAAACTAGGTTGGTGAGGAAAGTCAGAGAAAATTAGGGTTAGTGAGAAAGACCAGTGATGTCCAAAGTCAATGAGGACAGTTGGAGAAGTTCAGGATCTGCAACAGGTTAGAGATGACAGGGGTCTACAAAGAAGATAGAAAGGTTATAGACAGTTAGGAAAGGTAGGGCAACAGATGAATCAGAGCAACTTGGATAGCAGAAACAACAGACAGCTTAGGCAGTAGGAGCAGTGAATAAATCTGAGCAGCAGCAAAGGCAAAGACATCAACAATTAGAGCAGTAATGGGCCTTGGAAAGCTTCATCACTTAGTCTTGAAGAGTGCTGAATATTCTGCAATGAGAAATATAGGGATTAAGGCAGCAAATGTGACTTGGTCTGTGTTGCTAAGCCAGTGGGGGAGACTGAAATAAAAACAGAAAATGCTGGAAATGCTCAGCAGGTCAGACAGCATCTGTGGAGAGAGAAACAGAGTTCATGCTTCAGGTAGATGACCTTTCGTCAGAACTGGAAAAAGTTAGAGATGTATCAGGTTTTAAGCAAGTACAGAGGCAGGGAAAGGGGAGAGGGGAGCAAAGAACAAAAGGGAAGGTCTGTGATAGAGTGGAAGGCAGGAGAGCTTAAATGACAAAGGGTATGATAGTACAAAGCAAAAGGGGATGGTAATGGGACAAGTAAAGAAACAAAAGATGAGTCTAGAAGAGGTGTAAATGGGATGGCAGAATCATCAACAGCTACCATGTGAAAAAAATAGGGGCAGAGGTTATGGTCTGAAATTGTTGAACTCGATGTTGAGTCCAGAAGGCTGTAAAGTGCCTAATTGAAAGATGAGGTGCTGTTCCTCGAGCTTACGTTGAGCTTCGTTGGAACAGTGTAAGAGGCCGAGGACGGGGAGGTCTGAGTGGGAGTGGAGCGGACAATTGAAGTGACAGGCGACCGGAAGCTCGGGGTCACGCTTATGGACTGAATGGAGGTGTTCCACAAAGCGGTCACCCAATCTGCGTTTGGTCTCCCCAAAACAAAGTACCTTTCTGAAAATAATTGGGTTTTTTGGACCAATGCACCAAGGAGCACGTGGAAGTAATGTTATATCAATTATTGTGTTTGAAGAATCTCAGGATGCTTTGAAGTGTCCTGCTCTTGCAGTCGTGTTTTGTTTCTGTTGTGTTATAGCGAAGAAATCAGCTCTAGTTTGTGCAAACCGTGAACAATGTGTTAGTGAGCAGTTGTATTGACAGTGTAATGGTGAAAATGTTCTGATTTGAGAACAAACTGACTGTGTCTCTGTCCAAGCTCTGGTTCTGATGATGTTGAATGCACATTCTCAAACTTGACCTATCTTCAGGACAGTCGGTAAATGAGGAAAGGATCCTAACTGCTCCAAACTAAGAGTTCTGAAGAAAATATTGATAACAATCTGTTCATATTACTTGTAATTGCACACAGCTTTTGAGAGCTTTATTTCTTTTATCTCACAGTTAAGGAGTTCTAGTGTAATATTTACACACTCACACAGTGAGAAGACACGGAGAATAAATTTTGATGGCATAATGCACAACTTCTCAACTGTACAAGAAGTTGATTTCCACCAACAATTTTACTGTTCTCTCTACCTCTTCCCCCAATGTTCATCTACTTTTTAAAAGTCCAAAATAAATTCTGGAAAATCTCCCAGGAAATGTGTTGAAAAATAAAAATTGACTATCCTATATATAAATAATAGCTTATCCATTAAAGGTGCAGCTTTTATTTAAACTTAATAGCATACCTGAGTAATCTTGGGCCATTATAATTGCTAGAACTGTTGTTTACTTTGTAAGCAAAATAGCTAACACTTACCATTTATGAAGCAAAACAGATTTGGCAATTGCTACCATGAAAACTAAAACAAAATTTTGTCAAGCTACAATGAGAGACCTGAAAAACTGGGGCTGTATTCATTGGAGCAGAAAAAAATTAAAGGGAACCTATAGGAAGAAGGAACTTGCATGAATATGGTGCCATTCATGTCTTCTGGATGCCCGAAAGCACTTTAAACTAATGGATTACTTTTGAAGTCATTGGCGCTATGTAAACAGCGAGATTCCACAAACCACAAATGAATGAATGGGAGATGGGAGGAGGCTCGTTGGAGCATAAACGCCGGCATGGACTGGTTGGGCCGAATGGTCTGTTTCTGTGCCGTATATCCTATGTAATCCTATGTAATGTAGAGGAGACCGCATCGTAAGCAGTGAATACAGTATAATCAATTGCAAGAAGTACAAGTAAATCACCGTTTCACCTGGAAGGAGTGTTTGGGGCCCTGGACAGTGGAAAGGGAGAAGGCAAAAGGGCAGGTGTTGCATCTCCTGCATTTGCACAGGAAGGTGCCATGGGAAGGGGAGGGGTTGTTGGGGGTGATTGAGTAGTGGACTAGAGTGTCGCGGAGGGAGCGGTCCCTTCAGAATGCTGAAAGGGGAGTGGTGGGGAACATGTGTTTGGTGGCGGGATCACACTGGAGATGGCGGAGGATGATCCGTTGAATGTGGAGGCTGGTGGGGTGAAAGGTGAGCACAAGGGGAACCCTATCGTGGTTCTGAGAGGGAGGGGAAGGGGTGAGAGCAGAAGTGCAGGAAATGGAATGGGGGAGGCTAGCTGGTCCAGGTTGAATCATACAAAAAAATTAGCGATAATTGTGTTGACCCATTATTAAATCAGGCACTTGAGTCAAGTATTTAAGCATGCTTCTTGAAGAGTATGTCCTCAAAAAAATCTAATTTGCAGCCCTGAATTAGTTAACCCACAAATTTGGCTGACAGAATGTGGTGCTTACTGGTGTACATTGTCAGTTGATAAACCAACACTACCTGCTTTTCTTCTGCAGGTAATTTAAGGATTAGCACAGAAAAGAACAACACACCTTCGTATAAAAGCTAAAAGAAACTTCCTTTGTTCGAAATGATAAGTACCTGTACAAAAAAGACAGACAGTTTTTAAAGAAGTGAATACTTCTCCCACATTTGGAGGCAATTATCTCTGTCTCAGATCACTTCAGTGCCTGAGGCACTGGCATCTTGCCAGGAGAGCTCAACTAGCTAATAAAATCTAGAAGCTATAAACCTAAGTCTGGAGCAGAGTAGTTCTTGGAACTGAGTTTATAAAGCTGCAAGAGTAAACAAGCTTGTTAAATTATACTAAAGATTTATTGTTCAATTTGAATTTATCATTACATATTCTCATAATTGTAAATTATCACAGGATGGCACATAAACAACTTTGCATTGCCTAAATGGGAACGCTTTACACATATATAAACCTTCACATTTTGTTTTACTGTTTATACAAGACTGTTTCCTTTCCACCTCTGGCATTTAAAATTTTCTAATGTTATGCCAAGAAAATGTTTGGAGTAGCAACAAAGAGAAGAGAATCAACAACACGCAGAAATGCAAATCCATTCGAAACAGTTTACTCATATTAGGTGACACTGTAGGAGACGAGGCTAATTACATAGTTATGGATGAGGAAGGCCATTCAGCCCATCTTGATTCCTCCATGCAGAAAGGTTGTAGCCCTTCCCACTCCCCCAATGTAGTATTCAATTGGTTTTGAAATGATTCCAGGGTTTTTGCCTCAACGACTCGATCTGGAATTCCCTCTGTTGCTCACTCTTTGTATGATATCTTGATATCTGTCCGCAAAGTAGCCTTCTTTAGTTTGATCTTGTGTCCTCTTGTTCTACACCCACAGTTTAATTTAAAGTAATTTTCTAGTTTAACTTTTTCTATACCTTTAACAATCCTATATACCTCTAGGTGATTATCTCTCAGAAGCCTCCTTTCCAGACTGAAAAGCCCAAGTTTCTCTGGACTTTTCTCAAAAATCAACCCTTCAGCACAGGGGATCAGCCTTGTCACTCTTCTCTGCATTGCCTCCAGCATTTGAATGCCTCTCTTGTTTCTCAACAACCAGAAGTAGACATGGTTTTCAACATATGGTCTGACTAGACTACTATAAAGTTTGATCCTTCCCTCCTCTGACTTATATTCTACTGTTTTGGCTAAATAGTTCAACATCTTATTGGCTTTGTTGATTGCTGCTTTGATTTAGTTGGCTATGTTTAACGTTGAATCTATTGAAAGGTATGGTGCTTTGATTTAGTTGGCTATGTTTAACGTTGAATCTATTGAAAGGTATGGCAGAGGGTGACCATGGTGCACTAACCGTCCTCATCCTGCTCGACCTCTATACAGCCTTTGAAATGGTTGACCATACCAGCCTTATCCAATGTCCTCCCTCCATTGTTCAGATCAGTGAGATTGCTTTTTCTTGGTTCTACTCTTACCTATCCGATCCTAGCCAAAGCATCTCCAGCAATGGTGTCTCTTCCTGCCTCCCACACTGTTTCCTCTCAAGTCCCTCAAGTTTTTTTTTTAAGTCTTGAGTTTATTTCTGTTAAATTAGTTAATAGTCTATTAAATAGAGGCATGGCAGGGCACCTCAGTCCTGTGGAATGCACATCTTGTGCCATGTGGGAACTTCAGGACGCTTCCTGTGTCCTGGACAACCACATGTGCAGGAAGTGTTGTCAGCTGGAGGAGCTCAAGCTCTGGGTTTCGGAGCTTGAGCAGCAGCTGGCGTCACTGCAGTGCATCCTTGAGGCTGAGAGCTACGTGGATAGCACATTTCAAGAGATGGTCACTGTAATGTATTATCACATGGTTTGTCACATGGTTTAGTATGAGCATGCTCAGTTCACTCTAGCCTAATAAACAAGCACATGGACTAGCAACTCGTTCTGTCTGTCCTTCATTTGTTCTACCCACATATATTACATTTTCGTGACAAGGATGGGATCCCAAAGCCATTTTTAGGGATCATGGAAGGACACAGTGTTCATCCTTCGATTGGACAAGTTTAAGATGAATTTGTGACACCAAAACTGAATTTTTGCAATGTTTTACCATTAATGCTCATGCAGAATCGTTTGTGCTTCGCCTTCGCGTGTATGTATACACAGCAACAGCAGCGTTGATTCTCACAGGTACTGTGATTCTCACAGGTAGCATGTTGAGTCACTGTTCTGGACAATCATGGCCACGCCTACGGGATTCATCGGAAGCCTCGGCATGTATGACCGAGCTCGCGAACCATTCAGTTCTTACATTGGGTGGATGGAGATGTTTTTTAGGGCCAATAATATTATTGAGACCAAAGGTGCAGATGAGAATGTTCAAGCTCAAAATAAAGTAATTTTTCCAACAGAGATCGGGCCAAATGTCTATGGAAAATTGGCAAAGCTACTCGCGCCAGGGAAAGCGAAGGATGCGTTGTTTGAAGACATTGTCGAGAAACTCGAGGACCATTTTCACACAAAGCCGTTAGAAATAGCAGAGAGCTATAAGTTTGGTACCAGAAACCATAAACAAAGTGAAACCATCAGTGAGTACATTGTAGCTCTTAAGAACCTGCCTTTGCATTGTAGTTTCGGCACATTTTTGGATCGTGCGTTGCGAGGTAAGTTTGTGTGTGGACTGGTGGATGAGCGCACACAGTCCAAGTTAGTGAACACTCTGAACTTAACATTTGACATAGCATGCAAAATTCCCCTATCTATGAAGATGGCGTCTAACAATGCTAGGGAGCTCTGTCCAACTCAAGTGACTAGTGCAGCTGAGGTCTACAGTCACAAAGCCACCACTGAACCTAAAGCTGTGAGACTGGGTCAAAAGTATGTCGGTGAGAGCAGTTCAGTGCATTGTTATCGCAACAATGGAAATCACTCACCACAGTCCTGCCAATACAGAAATGTGAAGTGATTTCACTGCCAGAAGCAGGCCATATTTCAACAGCTTGCAGAGAAAGCAGGAAGAAAGAACCATTCTAGTGGCAATGCAAAGCAGCGACAACAAAAGGGAGGAGTTCACAATATTGAAATGAACTAGGCATCTACAGTATCTGTGCCACTAGCAGCAACACTAGCAGTCGTGAGAAAGACTTCCATACAAAACTTTTGATCAACGAGCAATATATTGATATGTGTATCGACACAGCAGCTGACTGCTCTCTCATGAGTAAGGACACATATGAAAGTAAGTTTAACTCACTTACAAAGAGTACCGTAGAGGTAAAAACCTACTCCGGGGAAATCCTAGAGACATGTGGACAAATGGAATGTACAGTTCAAAACAATGGCCAGTCAGTAAAACTGCCTATTGTTGTAGCGAGCTACAACAACAGGCCAACTCTCAAGGGCAAAGACTGGTTGAGGAAGTTAAAACTAGACTGGAAAAACATCTTCAGTGTAGATGCTTCAAAGAAGCGACTCGACACAATGCTGAAGAACAATGAAAGCATGTTCACAGACAGTTATGAGGGCATCACTGGGTATGACCCGCATATCCGCATCAAGCCCAACGTGAAGCCTATCTATTGTAAGGCAAGGCCGGTCCCCTATGTATTGAAAAGTCAGGTGGAGGAAGAGCTAGTGAAGCTCAGAGTGAACAGAGTGCTGGTAAAAACTGACAAAAGTGAATGGGCTTCCCCGATTGTGGCAGTGCCCAAAGCAGATAAAACTGTACGCTTGTGCGGTGACTGCAAAGTTACTATCAACCAAACAGTTGACGATGAGCAGTACCCGTTACCTACATCACAAGATTTGTATGCAACACTCTCTGGGTCAAAGTTTTTCTCAAAGCTTGACCTGTCGCAAACTTACGCTCAGCTGAATGTTGACAAAGAGTCAACAGTATCTCACCATCAACACACACAAGGGACTGTACTCATACACCAAGTTGCCATATAGTGTAAAGTCCTGCCCCAAAATCTTCCAGGCTACGATGGATAAGATTTTGCAAGGAGTTCCAAATTGCTTATGCAATTAAGACGATGTGTTGATCGCAACAAGCAGCGAGGAAGAAAATCTAGAAGTGTTAGATATAGTGCTTCAAAGGTTGAATGCCCACAACGTCAAATTGAAAAGGAGCAAATGTGCTTTTGTGCAGCCCAAGGTTGTGTACCTTGGTCTGAAAGTTGATGCAAATGGCTGGCAACCAGGGAAGGAAAAGATTTATGTGGTCATCAATGCTCCAAAGCCACAGAACGAGTCTGAGTTAAGATCTTTCCTTGGAATGGTCCAGTACTACGCACATTTCTTACCTGAGTTAGCGACCATGTTAGTTCCATTGCACAAGCTCTTCAAGAAGGATGTCCAGTGGAAGTGGACGAAACCACAACAGGAAGCTTATGACGCTTGTAAGAGAAGTCTCTTTAGCGATGCTCTACTTGTGCACTATGACACAGAGCGTGAGCTTAAGTTGGCGTGTGATGCTTCCAGCTACGGTGTGGGAGCTGTCAGAAGCCACATAATGGATGACGGCCAAGAGAAACCAATCACGTTTGCATCGTGAACCCTCACAAAGAGCAAAAGAAACTACGCACAAATTGAAAAGGAAGTACTTGCCATAGTGTTTGGAATCAAGAAATTCCAACAGTTACTGATCGGCAGAAAGTTTACCCTGATAACCGATCACAAACCGCTCCTAGCAATAATGGGGCCCAAATCTACCATTCCTGCAATGGCCACATCAAGAATGCAACATTGGGCAGTGTTGTTTTCACAATATGACTACACGATTGAGTATCGCACTTCAAAGCAAAACACAATCGCAGATGCCTTGTCCGGGTTGCTACATGAGGACTCATGTATTGGGAGCGAAGGTGCTATTTTCACGCTGGGTGCAGTTGACAAAGACTTTCCCGTGACTGCAACTGAGATTGCAGATGAGACTCAAAAGGACTCAGTACTGAAAAGAGTGTATGAAAACACCTTGAATGGATGAACTGATCAATGTAAGGACACAGAACTGAAACCATTCAATAACTGTCGTACTGAATTGTCTTGTGAGCAAGGTTGTATCAAGTGGGGAAACAGAGTGGTGGTACCTACTTCCTTGAGAGATAGTATTCTGGCCGAACTTCATACTGAACATCCAGGGATCGTCAGTATGAAATCAATTGCAAGAAGCATTGTTTACTGGCCTGGATTGGACAGTGACCGTGAACCACTTGATCATGAACACATACATGAGTTTGACTCAGTTCAGGCTTCAGTAACTGAAGTACCAGGTTCAAACAAGTCTGAGATAGAAACAGGATCATCTTTGAGTTTGGAACAACAAAACAGCCCAAAAATTGGTTCAACAACAAAACCTTCTGTAAGGAGATCAGGAGGGGTCCGCAAACCTGTTATTAAACTGGATTTGTAGTTCATTTAAAAGAAAAAAGCCAGGAGTTTTTGTTATGTGGTACATGTAATGCTGGGAAAGGTGGGGCCATAGTTTTGTTGTATTTGAGAGGGGAATACATACTTTTTTTTTTAAAGGGGAAAGCAGTGTAATGTATTATCACATGGTTTGTCACATGGTTTAGTATGAGCATGCTCAGTTTGCTCTGGCCTAATAAACAAGCACATGGACTAGCAACTCATGGTGTCTCTGTCCTTCATTTGTTTTACCCACGTATATTACAGTCACCCTGCAGCGTAAGAGTGTACAGGCAGAGAGGGAATGGGTGACCACCAAATAGACAAGGAACATAGGAACAGGATTAGCCCCTCGAGCCTGTTCCGCCAATCAGTGAGATCATGACTGATCTGCGACCTAATTCCATATACCTACCTTTGGCCCATATCCCTTAATATCTTTAGTTAACAAAAAGCCATCAATCTTCAAACCCGGCTGAATATAGAAAGTTCAGAGAGAAAATGAAAAAGGAAATAAGAGGGGCAAAGAGAGGGTATGAGAATAGATTGGCAGCTAACATAAAAGAGAATCCAAAAGTCTTCTATAGGCATATAAATAGTAAACAGGCAGTAAGAGGAGGGGTGGGGCCAATTAGGGACCAAAAAGGAGACCTAGGCATGGAGGCAGAGGGCATGGCTAAGGTATTAAATGAGTACTTTGCATTTGTCTTTACCAAGGAAGAAGATGCTGCCAAAGTCATAGTGAAAGAGGAGGTAGTTGTGATACTGGATGGGATAAAAAATTGATATTCACACCCTTCAAGTAATAAGTGACCTCCCTATTCTTCCCACTAAAATGTAATACCTCACATTTATCTGTGTTGAATTTCATTTGCCAATTATATGCCCATTCTGCAAGTTTATTAATGTCTTCCTGTAATTTGTTGCAGTGCTCCTCATATTAACTATCCCCTCCCCCAATTTGGTGTCATCCACAAATTTAGAAATTGTATTTTTGATTCCAAAGTCTAAATCGTTAATATAAATTGTGAATAATTGTGGTCCCAGCACTGATCCTTGTGAAACACCACTACCCACCTTCTGCCACTGTGAATAGCTACCCTTTACCCCTACTCTCTGCTTTCTGTCTTGAAGGCACCTAGCTATCCATTCTGCCACTTGTCCCCTGAATCCGCATTCTCTGACCTTGTTCATTAGTCATTGTTCATATGTGGTACCTTATCGAAAGCTTTTTGAAAATCTAGATAAATTACATCTGCTGCACTACCCTGTTCTATTCGCTCTGCTACCTCTTCAACAAATTCAATGAGGTTGGTCAAGCGAGACTTTCCCTTTTGAAATCCATGCTGACTATTCATTATTATATTTTTGGCTTCTAGATGTTCTTCTATTTTCTCCTTTAGCAGAGATTCCATTATTTTTCCTACCACTGATTTTAAGCTGACTGGTCTATAGTTCCCTGGACATGTTCTAACTCCCTGTTAGCTACTCGCCAGTCCTCTGGCACTACACCTTTTTCTAATGAATTATTAAATATGTGTAGTAATGCCTCTGCTATCTCTTCCCTAGATTCTTTTAAAATGCGCGGATGTAATCCATCCAGAACAGGGGTTTTTCCGCTTTGAGTTTGATTCGTTTATTTAATATATCTCCTCTTTTTATTTTAAGTGCAGTTATTTCATTAATAATCTCATGATCTAATGTCATGTCCACCTGTTCTATCTCCCTGGTAAATACTGAGGCAAAGTAATTATTTAATATTTCTGCCATCTCTCTATCACTTGTGCCTTGTAGGTGGTAGAAAGTCTTTGGGGAGTCAGGAGGTGAGTCACTCGCTGCAGAATACCCAGTCTTGTAGCCACAGTATTTATGTGGCTAGTCCAATTAAGTTTCTGGTCAATGGTGACCCCAGGATGTTGATGGTGGGGGATTTGGCAATGCAAATTAAATGCCAAGGGAGGTAGTTAGACTCTCTCTTATTGGAGATGGTCATTGCCTGGCACTTGTTTGGTGCAATTGTTATGTGCCACTTATCAGCCTAAGCCTGAATGTTGTACAGGTCTTCCTGCATGCGGGCACGGACTGTTTCTTTATCTGAGGAATTGCGAATGGAACTGAACACTGTGAAATCATCAGCGAACATCCCCACTTCTGACTATATGATGGAGGGAAGGTAATTGATGAAGCAGCTGAAGATGGTTGAGCCTAGGACTCTGCCCTGAGGAACTCCTGCAGTGATATCCTGGAGCTGAGATGATTGGCCTCCAACAACCACAACCATCTTCCTTTGTGCTAGGTATGACTCCAGCAAGTGGAGAGTTTTCCCCCTGATTCCCATTGACTTCAATTTTACTAGGGCTCCTTGGTGCCACACTCAGTCAAATGCTGCCTTGATGTCAAGGGTAGTCACTCTCACCTTACCTCTGGAATTCAGCTCTTCTGTCCATGTTTGGACCAAGGCTGTAATGAGGTCTGGAGCGGAGTGGTCCTGGTGGAACTCAAACTGAGCATCAGTAAGCAGGGTATAACTGAGTAAGTGCCGATTGATAGCACTGTCAACGACACATTCCATCACTTTGCTGATGATTGAGAATAGGCTGATAGGGTTGTAATTGGCTGGATTGCATTTGTCCCGCTTTTTGTGGATAGGATATCCAATTTTCCACTTTGTCGAGTAGATGCCAGTGTTGTAGCTGTACTGTAACAGCTTGGTTTGATGTATAGCTAGTTCTGGATAACAAGTCTTCAGCCGGGATGTTGTTGGGGTCCATAGCCTTTTCTCAGCCGTTTCTTGATATCACTCGGAGTGAATTGAATTAGCTGAAGATTGGCATCTGTGATGGTGGGGACCTCAGGAGGAGGTTGAGATGGATCAGCCACTCAGCACTTCTGGCTAAAGAAGGTAGCAAACGCTTCAGCCTTGTCTTTGGTACTCACGTGCTGGGCTCCTCCATTGTTAAGGATGGTGATGTTCATGGAGCCTCCTCCTCCCGTTAGTTGTTTAATTGTCCACCACCATTCATGACTGGATATGGCAAGACTGCAGAGCTTTGATCTGATCCATTGGTTGTGGGATTGCTTGGCTCTGTCTATAGCATGTTTCTTCCGCTGTTTAGCATGCATATAGTCCTGTGTTGTAGCTTCACTAGGTTGGTACCTCATTTTCAGGTATGCCTCCTGGCATGCTCTTCTATACTCCTCATTGAACCAGTGTTGTTCGCCTGGCTTGATGGTAATGGTAGAGTGAGGGCTATGCTGGGCCATGAGGTTGCAGTTTGTGGTACAATTCAACGTACATCGGCCAAATTTCTACTCTGGAATCAATATTCTTCTATAATAAAAACAGAAAAAGCTGGAAATCCTCAGCAGGTCAGACAGCATCTGTGGAGAGAGAAACAGAGTTTCAGGTCGATGACCTTTCATTAGAACTGGAAGAAGTTAGAGATGTAACAGATTTTAAGCAAGTGCAGGGGCAGGGAAAGGTGTGGGGGTGGGGGGGCACGGTGAGAGGAAAGAACTGCTTTCCACCCTCTTACAGACCTTTTTTTTTCTCCCTTCCCCCCTTTCTTGCCCCTGCACTTGCTTAAAACCTGTTACATCTCTAACTTCTTCCAGTTCTGATGAAAGGTCATCGACCTGAAACGTTAACTCTGTTTCTCTCTCTACAGATGCTGCCTGACCTGCTGAGTATTTCCAGCATTTTCTGTTTTTAATTCAGATTTCCAGCACCTGCAGTATTTTGCTTTTGTCTCAATATTTTTCTGTTTGATTCAAGGAAAGAGTTTTGAATGAAAGATAAACAAAACTGTGGAAGCATGGTGCATTCTTAAATGGTAACGGTAAGAAGTGCAATTTCATCAGTGGCAACAGGAAAAATCCAATCAATCATGATTCACCTGCAATAATGATCATTTCACATTTTCTGATGTAGCTAACAAATCACTGGACTCATATCAATATCAAAAGTCTGGGAATTCCCCTGGAGTGCCTCATTCCAGGCAAAAATAACAAAAAGGCTGACTTAGCAACATGGTCCTAAACACAATAATATATTATTAGTGGGAAAGGACATTCTCCATACAGCTTCAACACTGTCTTTACAGCTTTAAGGATGTGCATGGAATCCAAAAGACACAAGTCTTAAAAGAAGAACACAAAGGTAAGGCATAAAGATTACTGCAAAGCAGCAGCACAACCTATAGATGCCTATGAGGGAAAGTTGTGTAGTAAAATATATACATGCAAAAATTGCTGTACTGACACACAAACAAATCATAGAATCATAGAAATTTACAGCACAGAAGGAGGCCATTCGGCCCATTGTGTCTGTGCCGGCCGAAAAAGAGCTATCCAGCCTAATCCCACTTTCCAGCTCTTGGTCTGTAGCCTTGTAGGTTACGACACTTCAAGTGCATATCCAAGTACTTTTTAAATGCGATGAGCGTTTCTGCCTCTACCACCCTTTCAGGCAGTGAGTTTCAGACTCCCACCACCCTCTGGGTGAAAGAAGTTCTCCTCAACTCCCCTCTCATCCTTCTATCAATTACTTTAAATCTATGCCCCCTGGTTATTGATCTCTCTGCTAAGGGAAATAGGAATTTCTGTCCACTCTATCTAGGCCCCTCATAATTTTATACACAGATGTTAATAAGAATGTAACAAGTAAGGTACTAGAAGTTAAAATATCAGGGTTATGAAAATTAGATTATACCCATATTACAAATGTAGATATAGGAATTTATATTGGAAAAAGTTGACACAAAAAATGTGAAAACAGTAAGTCATTTGGCACTGACAAGAAGTGCATGCAGACATAAGTTTTTATATATATATCGAGATTTTCCTGTTCAGTGCTGCTGAAACCAGCGGGAGTACCAATCATAAATTCCCCATTCCCTGCCCATGATTTTCCAATCATTAATTCTAAAGCTTGGAAAACCATGGACAGGGAGTGAGTAAACGGAAAATCCCAGTAATATAAATCTTTTTCAGACTATACAAACTGGAATACAGTTTTCGATCTTTTTTATCTTGTACAATTGCTATAAAGTGTGCAAAAATGGACACCAGTTTCGTGCATACAGTGTGCTTCTGTTCAGTACCGGTGTAGTTTTAATGACCTGTAGGTAATCAAAAGATTTTCCAAGTGCTTCACCGATGCAGACTCATGCCTTCTGCCAAGACTGTCTATGTTACAAATCACATCCTCTACATAGCTTTCAAGCCAAAGGTTAAATCTTACTTTCTCATGCCAAGGCAATTTACTCATGCAAAAGAGGAGAGTTTATGTCCATTTATGTCAAAACAATTTGGTATTAGTCTGTAAGCTTAGCCAACACACCCCTAGAATGTATAACAAGAAGCTATGACTATGGTGCACATTTAGTTTTCCACATTATTCCATTTCCCATGTTGTTTGAGATTGAAATCCAGTGGGTGCTATTAATAACAAATTCATTAACCTGTTCAAATGGAATTCCTTTGTCCATTATTTTAATGAAGGTGTTAACCTATTTAAATTAAACAGGTTAATGTTTTCATTAAAATAGTGAAACTTTTGTTGCTGATATCACCTAGAGCAATTGTAAGCCGTTTTATTAGATACATTTAACAAATGTCAAACGTATTGTTATTATTAATCAGTTTTGTGCCATATTTAAGGTAGAAGTGAAATGCCTTGTGATGTTTTACTACGTTGAAGGTGCTATATAAATGGAAGTTGTCGCTGTTGTTGGAAAAGAGTTTGTTATTTCCCTGCATCACCTCCCATGCGTACACTTGCAGAACACTTTGATGTTAATGGGTTCCTCACCATGCTTCTTCAGATATGCCCAGCCCCACAGATCTGGTGCTGATAAATAAGCTCAGCCAGAAACAGCTGTTCCACATTACGTTGGTGATTTTGCCTGAAAATGAGGTCTCGAGAATGATGTGATAATGGTTGATCACATAGATGATCAGATGGATTTCTTTGTGCTCTTTGAGCTCCTGTGTGAGGAATTAACTCCCAGAACCTGCCACTGAGTTGCAGGACATTTTCTGCATGTTGATCTGCAAATTAAATGAATCAGAATTTGATCCCCAGTTCTTATTGAGTTTCTAGATTGCTATGCAAGCAAAGAGTCCGTTTATATCAGTTTTCGACGGGTGCATCGCTGAACTACACTGGCAGCCCTACAGCACTTCCGCCTCAGTTGCCATTCTTCATACAGGTAATTTTACAGAATTGTGCTCCCAGCGTGAGCTTTGCCCACCAGAGACCCAGAGGTTACACAGGAACTTGGGTGCACAACCCCACAACGTTCCATCCATTCAGTTTAATGTTTGGGCTCACAGACCAGAGGCTATTTTCATAAAATTAGCCTCAAGTGCGAGCCTAGACAGTGAGTGTCAGCAGGCTATTTGATCATGTTGTTATTGTTAGCGATGGCAGTGATATTGAGCTCTGATCTGTCACTGAAGGTCAACTGAAATGTCATGTATGAACAGCATCTTTGGCATTAAGATCTTGATTAAAGGCAGTCCTCATACGTTGTTAGGCTTCAGCATCAAAATGATAAGGAAATAGCAGCTAGAAATATTATGGTTGAAAACAACTTTACATTCACCCAATGTTCAGCAGTTCAACTTTTGCATACAACATCCAAATGACAGATATGACTTATAAGAACATAAGAACATAAGAAATAGGAGCAGGAGTAGGCCATTTGGCCCATTGAGCCTGCTCCACCATTCAATAAGATCATGTCTGATCTGATCTTGGCCTCGACTCCACTTCCCTCCCCGCTCCCCATAACCCATCACTCCCTTATTGTTCAAAAATCTGTCTATCTCCACCTTAAATATATTCAATGACCCAGCCTCCACAGCTCTCTAGGGAAGAGAATTCTAAAGATTCATGACCCTCTGAGAGAAGAAATTCCTCCTCATCTCCGTTTTAAATGGGTGACCCCTTATTCTGAAACTATGCCCCCTAGTTCTAGATTCCCCCACGAGGGGAAACATCCTCTCTGCATCTACCCTGTCAAGCCCCCTCAGAATTTCAATAAGATTACCTGTCATTCTTCTAAACTCCAATGAGTATAGGTCCAACCTGCTCAACCTTTCTTCATAAGACAACCCCCTCATCTCAGGAATCAACCTTGTGAACCTTCTCTGAACTGCCTCCAATGCAAGTATATCCCTCCTTATGTATCCAGTCTGGTTCTAACCATTTCTGCTTAATTGTAAGTGAGGCAAAACACATCAATTTTGATATCTCAGTACCACAGAATCTCATACTTTGGCTGGGAATTTCCTCCGAGCTGTTTCAGCTCTGCCTCCATAACTTTACCAAAAGTGCGGTGGAAACCCCCTTTGCACACATAAAGAAGATTTCCGCTGCACTGTCAGCGAGATTACGGCTGAAAAGCGGGAGCAGCCGCAAGGAATTTTCCAGTTTATCTTTCAGAATTCTCGTGCAGATCAGTGGTCTAACCCATAGAAGAGGAGGACCCGCAGGCGCATGCATCAATTTAGGGTGGCTGATCTTTAACGCTGTAGTAATATCAGCTTCTAACTCAAGCAGTTTCTCGAGGTTCTTCTACTCTTTACTGGACTATGAACTCATATTTTGTGCTCCTGGTTTATAGTTCTGAAACTGTAAGTACAAACCTGATCAGTCAACTTCAGTTGAGATTCACTACTGCGTCCGGATCTTAAGTAATTTTAGTTGGTCTTTTAAGAGCAGATCGCAAGTTCCTCTGGATCCTATTTATTAATGTATACACCAGATGTGAAAGAACAGTCTTCAAGTTTTAATTTATGAATTGAAAAACAGGTTAATTTGAAAAGGAATACACCCCTGTCTAAAGAGTAACAGTTATAAAATCAGCTATTACAATATTATGTAATATTTTTCATGTGGATATGATTTTTCAGAAAATAAAAGGACCATTACAGTTTCTTACTTTGGCTTCTGAATAATTTTCCCTAATCTGATTTCCTCCATTAAGATTCTCATGACTACTTTCCACCAAAATTCTTCCTTCTTCGGCTCCTCCTCCATTCCCAGCAGGAAGTGCACTTCTATGGTGTGTGGTTGGTTCAGTGCTCCACTTAGTGGCCGAACAAAGAATTGGTAAAACTCATCCAGTGAAGGCAGCCAAGTTCCAGTGCCAAGCAAGGCTTTGATTTGAATTCAAACTCTTTGTGCTTCTGCCCACCCACACACACACTTTAAATGAGACCTCCTTTTTTTTCCTAGTGCTCTAGTGGATGCCTTGCTGCAGTGCTGCTAAGTTTCGCTCCGTGACGGAGTCCACTCTGCATCTGTAGTGAGCTCTGACCCAGGAAAATGAGTTGTGTTCATTGTGGGGTTGGAGCTGCAGATGGAAATCCTGCCCAACCCACCCCTGGCAGCAAACCCCACCCCCCCCTCCCCTCCCACCAGTAGGGAAATCCAGCCTTGAGTGTCTTTCTTCATCCTAATATTGGTTAATTTCCCCCCCAAAAAAGACACAAATTGAATTTTAAAGCAAACAGAAAAGCCCAGAAATTCCATTCCTATCGGGGCAGAATTTTAACAAAGAGTCGGCCGAAGGGTCCTTAATTTGAGGCGGATCCAGGATGTCTGGGTTACTGTCCCGCTCACAAAACAGCAGAAAATTTTGATTGCGGGGGCAGCCACTACTGCCCACCCTACTTCCTGACTGCAATTTGGGGACATATATGGGGATGTTCAGGCTACTCTGCCAGATATACCACTGATAAAAAGCCTCTAAATCTCTCAACTGTGTTTTGTTGACAGTAAAAGTAAACATTCTAATTGCTGACACCAGTGAGAAAGGGGAGGGCAGACAGGAATAGTGGGGTGGATTTCCCTGATGTTGGTGGGGTAATGGCTGGGACAGACTTTTGACCCCATTGTATCCCTGAACCATTTTTCTTTCTACCACCGTTGCAGCACCCAAAGAGGCAGTGAGGATCTAAGGGGTATGGAAGGGGCATGATGATTCTTTTTCTTAGGCCATGACCGAAACTAAGGCCTAAGAAGGTATTTGTATAGGGCCTACATGGAGGTAGAGAAGGCCACTTCTAGGCCCTCTTCACACCCACATGTCATTACCACTGCTTGCCCAGAGACTACTGACAGCTTTCTGCAGGCAGTCACTGAGGCTGGCAGACATATCAGCGATAAGCAAAAAAATAAGATAGCATTCCAGGACTCACCTCACTATTGGCATTTACATGCAGCAGGCATGGAAGAAGGTGCTGGTGTCCAACCAGGTGGGGGCAGAGGGAGGGAAATTGAGATCTGGGCATGAACATGGCTTGCTTTTTCATTGCTTTCCCAGAAAAGGCAGCCCTGTGGTCTTTCCTCATCCTCATTTGACTCATTTTAAAAAAAAACGAGAATGTTAAATTTTGAAAGGAAACAAAGCATCTTTGAGGGTAAAGGATAGGAAGGTGATGGTAACCGGGGGGAGGAAGTAAAGAGATTGAGGGTATAGGACTAGAAACAGAAAATGCTGGAAATACAACCACAAAAACAACAAGCACTATTTATATTGTGCCTTTAATGTAGTAAAACATCCCAAGGTGCTTCATAGGCATGTTATAAAACAAAATTTGATACCGAGCCATATAAGGAGAAATTAGGGCAGATGACCAAAAGCTTGGTTAAAGAGGTAGGTTTTAAGGAGCATCTTGAAGGAGGAAAGAGAGGCAGAGAGGCGGAGAGGTTTAGGCAGGGGATTCCAGTACTTAGGGCCTAGGCAGCTGAAGGCACGGCCACCAATGGTTGAGCAATTATAATCAGGGATGCTCAAGAGGTCAGAATTAGAGGAGCGCAGATATCTCGTGGGGTTGTGGGCCTGGAGGAGGTTACAGAGATAGGGAGGGGAGAGGCCATGGAGGGATTTGATAACAAGGAGGAGAAGTTTGAAATCGAGGCGCTGCTTAACCGCGAGCCAATGTAGGTCAGTGAGCACAGGGGTGATGGGTGAACGGACTTGGTGCGAGTTAGGACACGGGCAGCCGAGTTTTGGATGACCTCAAGTTTACGTAGGGTAGAATGTGGGAGGCCAGCCAGGAGTGCATTGGAATAGTCAAGTCTAGAGGTAGCAAAGGCATGGATGAGGGTTTCAGCAGCGGATGAGCTGAGGCAGGGGTGGAGATGGGCGATGTTACGGAGGTGGAAATAGGCGGTCTTAGTTATGTCGTGGGTATGTGGTTAGAAACTCATTTCAGGATCAAATATGACACAAAGGTTGTGACCAGTGTGGTTCAGCCTCAGACAGATGTTAGGGAGAGGGATGGTGTCAGTGGTTAGGGAACGGAGTTTGTGGTGGGGACTGAAAACAATGGCTGCATTCTTCCCAATAATTAATTGAAGAAAATTTCTGATAATCTAGAACTGTATATCAGACAAGCAGTCTGACAACTTAGAGACCGTGGAGGGGTCGAGAGAAGTGGTGGTGAGGTAGAGCTGGGTGTCGTCAGCGTACAAGTGGAAACTGATGCCGTGTTTTCAGATGATGTTACCAAGGGGCAGCATGTAGATGAGAAATAGGAGGGGGCCAAGGATAGCTCCTTGGGGAACCCCAGAGGTAACGATGCGGGAGCGGGAAGAAAAGCCATTGCAGTTGATTTTCTGGCTACAATTGGATAAATAAGAATGGAACCAGGTGAGTGCAGTCCCACCCAGCTGGACGATGGTGGAGAGGCATTGAAGGAGGATGGAGTGGTCAACCGTGTCAAAGGCTGCAGACAGGTTGAGAAGGACGATGAGGGATAGTTTACCTTTGTCACAGTTATAAAGGATGTCATATACCGTTGGACAGAGTATTAATCAAGAAATAATAGGATCTCATCACAAAGGTAATGCAATAATCGTGAGGGACTTTAATCTTCATATAGACTGGACAAATCAAATTGGCAAAGGTAGTCTAGAGGACGAGTTCATGGAATGCATTCGGGACAGTTTCCTAGAACAATACGTCGTGGAACCAACCAGGGAACAGTTTATTTTAGATCTTGTATTGTGTAATGAGACAGGGCCAATTAGTAATCTCATAGTAAAGGATCCTCTGGGGCAGAGTGATCATAATATGATAGAATTTCACATTAAGTCTTTCACATTAAGTCTTTCACATTAAGTCTGAAACTATAATCTTAAACTTAAATAAAGCCAATTATATAGGTATGAGGGGCAAGTTTGTGAAGGTAGATTGGAAAAATAGATTAAAAGGTATGACAGTAGATAAGCAGTGGCAAACATTTAAAGAAATATTCCAAAATTCTCAACAAATATACATTCCATTGAGAAATAAAAACTCCACAGGAAAAGTGATCCATCCATGGCTAACTAAAGAAGTTAAGGATAGTATTAGATTAAAAGAAGAGGCTGATAATATTGCAAAGAATAGTGGTATGCTTGAGGATTGGGAGAGTTTAGAAACCAGCAAAAGGTTACCAAAAAGTTCATAAAAAAGGGAAACAATAGAATGAGAGTAAACTAGCAAGAAATATAAAAACAGATTGTAAGAGCTTCTAAAAGTATGTAAAAAGGAAGAGAGTAGCAAAAGTAAATGTTGGTCCCTTAGAGGCTGAGACAGGAGAAATTATAATGGGGAATAAGGAAATTGCAGAGACGTTAAACAAATATTTTGTATCTGTCTTCACAGCTGAACAGACCCGACACGCAGCGGCAGGGGAGGCAATTCAGGTTATTTTGACCTTGTTAACAGCCCATTAAAAAGTATTTTGAGCTCACCTTACCATTTTATGAGGTCGCCAATGGCGTCCACACGGCTCATGGATCACGTCAGGTAAGGAGGTCGGGAGTTGTATGACCATGGGATCATGTCATTACTTGACAGCTGCAAATGTGCTATAAAAGCTCCCATCTCAGAGCTGTTCACTTTCCAAGCTCAGAAAGTGTTGCTTACTGCATTTGGAAGAGAGATTGAGCTTTATGCAGGTTGCAAGTGTTTGGAGTAAACTCTATATCCAGTGTCAGCTCATTGGAACTACCTCTCTCACCAATGACAGATCGCTTCTGTCATCTCAAGTTCACCTGCCATTTACAACATCAGCATCGGTGCCCTTGAAACTATCTTACCTTGGTCCTCAGAATCCCACCATGATCAGCCCCAACTCCAGCAACATCAAGCACACCAGCAGCACCAACAACAACACCAACCTTCTCCGCAATCAACTGATGCTGCACAGGACACAGGGCATCAGCACCCGACCACATTGCTGCCTGGGACGCCAGGGATGGCCTCACCATAGCCAGATTTACTTCACTTGATGCTGTACACCCTGGCTGCCACATGATGCGCCAGGTTGGCACCACCCCACAACAACACCATAAAGCATCCCTACAATGTCCAAGCCATTCCTTTCACACTCATCGCCATTGTGGGGGGCACCGTTCACTGCAACTCACTAAGCCACTTCCAAAGGGGCACACAAATCTGTCCAAGAACGCAAAGTGTTAAAAATAAAGATTCCAATGTTTGACAGCACATTAACAGAAACTTTTCATGAACATTGGCTAAAACTCCCAAGTGCCTATCCTTGTGTGTTGTTAGTTGGTATGATTGCACTAGGATGAGGGTGAGTGTGAGGGGTGGCTAGTGAGATGGGGATGTGATAATGTAGATCGAGAGGGATGGGTGGAGGTGCAAGGTAAGTTGATGTGAGTAAGGATGTGCAGGAGTAGGGTAGGGAAGGCAGAGCGATGGAGATGTGATGAGTGGCACAGCAGGATAAGGTTGAGTGTGGCTTTGCAGTAACGTTTCGTGATCTACTGGGATCATTGAAAGATTTGCGCCACTGCAGCCTGGTCCTCCTAACGACATCCCTGCTTGTGTCCTCCTGTGCAATGTGCAACCAGGCTGCGTTGATCTCCTGGGGAGGTCTTCTCCACCCATGGGAAGGGAAGAGGACCTCCCTGTGTGCTGTGACTCCCTCCATAAGCATATGGAGGGAGTCATGGGAGAGCCTGGGTGCACCTCAATGCTGTAGAACACTGACAGCACAACTGTCAAAATCAATTTGCGCATGGTCCTTTTAAGGAAACCAGCTGATGACGTGTCATCAAATGACGCTATCAGACTCGTTTCCTTCAATTGGCCGGGAAACGCGCTGGGCGGGCTTAACAAGCCCAATCAACGTAAAGTCTTTTCACAGAGCGGGATGGAGCCAGCAGTGGGGTCTCACCCCGCCACCAACACCGGTCGTCCCAGACCCACCTTGGTAGGCAAAATCGCGGTCATGATGTCTGCAAATGTACAGAGAATGGAGGAGACAATCTCCAACAGAACACCACTGTGTTACAGACGATGGCGACTGTAGGCTCTTCCATGGAAAGAATAGCCACCTGCGTGGAACAGCTAATGCGCCACTCACATGAGCACATGCTATCTATGGAGAACAGATAGCAGAGGCTCAAAGACCTCCTCTCTAGGAGGGATGTCAATGTAGACTTGGGTCCTCATGACCCCACTGATGTGCAGCAAGGTGCTCTACAGCTCCTTGCTAGCAGGGAAATGCGGGTAGCCCATGAGAGGGATGATTGTGAGAGGGGACATGGAAGTGGGGGCTCCTCTCAAAGTGCTCACTCTTCTCCCCCGTTACCTCCCCCTCAGTCAGGGCCCCATATGCCTCCTGGGATTGCGATGGCCGAGTCTGCCCCTGCACAGTCGTAGGAGGAGCAGACTTTGGCAGGGCCATCAGAGGCTCAAAACCCAGAGGATGTCCGCCAAAAGTGTCTTTGCAATCACACCAGGGAAGTGAGCAGGCTGCCTCTACCTCTGTTGAAGCCACAGGGGTTGCACTTCGTAGAAGCACACGTAAGAGAAAGATGATACATTAGTAAATGCACAAGGGTAACCACATGAGTGTTTAAAGTAATGTTTCTGTTAAGGTTCCGTTACTCTTATGTCACATATAAAACTACTTATTTTCACCACTTTCCGGCCATGCCCAATTTTGTCTGTTACTTTGGAAGTGGCTTAGTGAGTTGCAGTGAATGGTGAGACATAACGTTACCTCCATCAATGGGGGTCAGTGTGAAAGGAATGGCTTGGTCATTGTAAGGATGCTTTATGGTGTTGTTGGGTGGGGGGAACCTGGCACAGCATGTGGCAGCTATATGGGTGTAATGCAGGAAGTTAAGTAAATCTGGCCATGATAAAGCCATCCCTGGCCAGGTGCTGCTGGCATCTGGACCTCAGGTTCCTCCTGCTCCTCCTCCTCATCTTCCAGCTGATGCTCCTCCTCCTAAGAGGCTGTGCACTCAGAGCCTTGCTCCTCATGCAGCTCCAATCCTCACTGCTGCACTATGTTGTGCAGCGCGCAGCAGACGACGATGATTCTGGAGACCCTGGCTGGTGCATACTGAAGGGCTCCTCCAGATCTGTCAAGGCAACTGAAGCGTATCTTCAGCATGCCTATTATTTGCTTTATGACACATCTGGTGGGCATGTGGATTTTATTATAGCGCTCCTGGCCTCCTCAAGGGTGTCATGAGCCACGTCTTTAGTGGGTAGCCCTTGTCTCCAAGCAGCCAGCTGGAAAGTCTGTTTGGAGGTGTGAAGAGCTGAGGGAGGGTGGACTGGCGCAGGACAAAGAAGTCATGACAGCTGCCAGGGAATCTGGCGCACACCTGCATGACGAGCTGCACATTGAGGGAGTGGAAGTCCTCGCGGTTCACAAACACTCCTGGTTGATGATGGGATGCCCTGATGGCCACATGTGTGCAGTCGATGGCGCCCTACACCCGTGGGAAGCCAGCCAGAGCTGCAAAGCTGAGCGCCCGCTCAATAGAACTGGCTTCATCAGTGGCAAAGTGGATATAATTGGCTGACTTGTCAAACAGGGCATCGGTGACCAGGGTGATGCATCAGTGGGCGGCTGATTGTGAGATGCCACAACTGCCTGCTGCAGATTCCTGAGGCTGAGGCGAAGAAGTTGAGGGCGCTGGTGACTTTGACAGCCGCCGGTAAGGCATGTCCACCCGCTCCTCTGGGCTGCAGATCTTGCTCCAGCAATGTGCAATTGTCTGCGATGACCTGGCGTGATAGCCTGAGCCCTCTTTGGCACTGCTGCTCAGTCATGTTGAGGAAGGTCATCCTCTGCCTGTATACCCTGTGTTGGGAGTATCTCCTACTGCATGGTGCCACCCTGCACAGATGCCCTCTGTCCTGTGCAGCATCAGGTAGTTGTGGAGAAGATTGGTGGTGTTGTTGTTGCTGCTGCTGGTGTGTCTGGTGCTGCTGGTGTTGGGGCTCATTGTGGTCCGATTCTGAGGACCAAGGTGAGAAAGTATAATTGGCACCCATGCTGATGCAATAGATGGCAAGTAAAGTAGAGATCAGCGAAGCAATCTGTCAGTGGTGTGATAGGTAGTAGCAATGAGGTGAGTGTGGTTTCCGAATTTGCAGAAAAGACCTGCAAACTAAATCTGTGCTGAAAATGCACTCAGCAACAGCCATTCCCTTAGGAAAGTAAGCAGGTGTCATGTGGCAGTAGCTATTATGCTTTCCATGCTCTGCAGTAATGACCTCGCTCAATGGCCACTGAACTTCCACCTCAGGTTGACAGATGTGGTTCCCGAGCTCCGTGATTCCCGTGGCCATGCAGTGAAATTCAAAAGGTCTGGTTAAAAAGATGGTTTAGGGTCTGACAACAAGGTAATAATGATCTCAATTAGGTCGCCCACCTCTGCCGTTTGGGTCAATGCCGCGCTGGCAAACGCGCCCGAGTTAAAGGCATGAGGATGCGGTATAACGGCGGTTTTCCAACGCACTGTGATTTATATCCACTTTTTCTCCTGACCCACCTCAAATCCCGCATGCACGGCAGCGGGAAAATTCTGGCCATAGTGTTTGTTCACTGTAGCATTGCAACCATCATATTCAATGATGCATTTAATTGTCTCTGTCTATATTTATCTGTCTAACCTACAGTCCTATTCCTAACTAGATACCTGTACACTTCTTGTTGAAGGGGTAAATTGAAAATATTATATCATGGTCATTCACTATAGCGTTGCAATAAACATTAAAATAATTAAAGATTAAACCTTAATGGAATGTGGAGGAGAGTGAGAAAAATATCCTAATGTCTCTGCCTTGTACACAGGGTGCCTGCAAGATCATTATGTAAAATAGAGACACAATAATAAGTTGGTAACAATTCCTACAATAGCATTACCAGTGCAGGTTTAGAAATGGTTAAGTATTACAAATAAACCATATTTTTAGGCAAATGTTATGCTATCCTAACTATTAGCAGCCACAAAATACATTTTCTGGCCAATATTTATCCCTCATTCAACACCACTAAAAACTGAATGGGCCAGATTTTGCTCTAGCAGTACATCCAACAGCATCTGCCATTAGTTTGTAGGGGGTGGTGGTGGTAGGGGTCAGCCTTACCCCTGACTCAGTGAGCGGTTCGAATCGCTCCCACGCCCCAGGTTCAGACCTTGGACTTATTTAGGGGTTGTGAATAAAGATGCAGTAGACAACAGGTTCCAATGAAAGAATTTTGACTTTTATTAAAAGTAAAAGGTAACAAACTTAAAACACACTTCACACTTAAACAGGTTGGGGAACACACGGTACAGGCGAGGGAGAAAAACCCTTATCCCTCCCAAAAATTCCACTATCTAGCTAGGTTTTGGTTTCAGGAGATCAGGGATAATGCTCACCAAACAGGGGTTTTAACAGTGCGAAATCCAGCCAGGTAAGTTGATGGTGGTCTGGTCATCGAGTGTCTTCCTGGAAAATGCTGCTTCTGGACAGAGCTGAGAAGGGGAGTCCGGAGAGAGAGAGCTCTTGGGGAATTCCTTGGGGTATTATACATGTTCAGCTCCTTTGTTCTTTCTTCGCTCCCAGAACCTCTTACTAAAAATGGTTTCGTGCTGAAGTGATTGGTTTCAGTTGAGGCCTGTTCATTCCATTGTCTTGTTAAGTTTTGATGGGCCTTCAACTATGCTAAACCAAATCAAATCCTGGTCAATTGAAAGACCTCGTTACCAGTAACGGCTTTTTACTGAGTGTCAAATGGCTTGTGTCCTGTTGATCTGTTGTTTTATTGGAGTTTGCATTGTCCTCATGTTTTGGGTTTCTTGCTGGGCCTAGCATTCCTATCTTTATGCGTCTCCTTTAATGGGTTCTGTGTTTTGGGTGGGGCGGCCTTCTCCCAGGGCCTATTGTCCAAATGTTAATGTTTGCTGGGGCTTGAATTCCCAGACAATGCAATACCTAAAACTGCTATTTACAGAGGTTGATCCCACATGCTGTGCAGCCTCCTCTTCCTTACATGTCCAGACATGTTCTTTTAAAATGCCAAAACTTGGTTTTGGTCTTAAATTCCTTATTTTTATCACTCTGGGGTAGTTCCAAAGTCCTTTTTTTTTTCTTAGATTGACTGAGAAGGAGGCTGAATTAGAGTGGGTGAATTCAATGTCAAATCAGGTACAGAAAGAGAAATAAAGAGAGGGAAAGTAAGACTGGATTAAGAGAGAGAGAGAAAAAAGAGAGGGAAAGGAAAAGTAAAAAAAAAAAAAATTTTAAATTTGTAGGAATTATTTATGACTTTCTCACCTCCCACGTTGGGTGTTAGAGTAGAGTTCGTAGACCTGAATCCGCCTTAACAGAAACACACAAATACACTGGGCTGGATTTTGTCTTGGGGTCGGGTTGGGGTTGTGTCATCCGCATTTCGTGTTTCCCCCCCGACTCCAGATTAATGTGGATGAATGATGCAATTTTCACTTAATTGGGCAATTGAGTTCCAGCATGTGGGAACCCATGGACCTGGATGCAAAATGAGCAGCAGTTCAGAGAGAGAGAGAGAGAGAATTTTTTTCCATCCAGGTCCTCTCACAGCAAGGCAGCAGCATCAGAGGCGACTTTCAGACCTAATACTACTACTACCTTCATCACAATACTACAAAACCTTCATCACATCTCCGTTGTAATAGTGGACCTGCAGCTGATAGTCAGCTATCCACTTGTGCTCCTGCCAGGTTTCACTGGAGTGTTTCACATCAGGCATACTTCACGTCGGAAAAGGGTTAAACTAGCTAAAACGTTTCAAAATGGCATTACAGAGCCAATTTAGGGCTTGTTAAGGGCTTTAATGGCCTCTCCCGCCTCTTGGAGGCGGGACGGAGTCGGGAACCCCGCGACCGATTTTGTCAAAATTGCGTGGAGGCGGGATGGAGTCGGGATGTGGTCGGGACCCCCGAATCTGCAACTTTAACCCCCCACACGCCTCCAAACCCGACTCCATGGGTCATTGAAAATCCAGCCCACTATCTCTCTCACAGAGATCTTCTATTTAACCACTAACACATGGATTAAATAAGAAACACAACTAGACCTGTCCTGGAGTCTTCAAGCGCCCGGTTGGCCAAACCGACGATCAGTCAAAGTCTGTTGAAATCTTTAGACCAGGACACATTTGACCTAGCCGACTCCAGTAAAGGAGCTAGGTATTGTTAAGCTCTTATGTTCTTTGTGTGCACACTTTCCTCGTAATTTTCACATGCACATCTCAATGACGGTTCCTTCAAGTGTGGCTATTCCCATTGCTGTTCATGGTTGGTTCAAAGTTTATTGAGGTTACCTCATAATGCATGAAGTTTAATGAGGTTCTTATCTCAAGACAGTACCAGTCGGTTCTGCTGGTCCCGTGCCAACCCCAGATTTGTCCTTGGTTACAAGCTGGCTTTGTCTGACATAATGTTTGTTAAATATTCCTCTATATTCCTGTTTCTCATCTTGCAGTTTAATGTGGTTTAGCTATCATTAAAGTTCTCTTTTGTATTAAAGTTCTTCTTGTGGTTCAGGATGTTTAAAACAGATTTCCCTTCAAATTTGATATTTTTAAATCTCCAACAATTAAAACCTGAAGGAATGAGACTCCACACTTGTAATAGTTAATCTTCAGTGCCTGAAAGGTTGATTAGAAGTAATTAACAGGTATCACATCATTAAACTGGTACTTAGACTGGAATGGACAAGACTTAACTTTCTGTGGCAAGTTTAGTTTGTATCTACTGCTCAAATACAGCATCTTCACGCCATTCAATTCATTTCAATGGTGACCCAGACAGCAAGATGCCAGTGGAGCGGAGCAACTCGGACAGCAACTGTTTGAGTTTAACCACGCATCTGCTGCTCGCCTCACGTTGCTGTAGCATTTGCGCATAATTAACAGCGCTATTAACCTTGCCGTTATTTTGACAGGAAAGTCTGGGCCATTATCTCATGTGGCTCAGTGTCAAATTTTTATTTGATAACGTGCCTGTGAAACACCTTGGAACGTTTTACTACATTAAAGGCGCTATATAAATGCAAGTTGTTATTGTATTAGTAGGAGCACTGATGGCAAATGACAAATACTATACTTAGGCTACATAAGGCTTTGATACATCTGCAATTGGAATATTGCGAACAGTTTTGGGCCCCACACTTGTTGAAGGATATTGAGGTATTGGAGAGCATGCAGAAGGGGTAACAGAATGATACTAAATCTTCAAGCTCTTAATTATGAGGATAGGCTGTGAGAGTTGGGGTTATTTACTTTGGTGAAGCATAGGCTTAGAGGGAATATGACTGACGTTTTTAAAATGCTGAAGAGATTGGTTGCAATGCAGTTATTTGAAATGTAAGGGATGGTAGGGCTGGAAGCTGTGCCTATAGATACCAGATGGTATGACTTGTCACAGAGCCATCACCCTCTGGAACATACATACACAAAATGTGGTGAGTGTGGAGTCATTACAGTCCTTTAAAATGGAACTTGGCAAGTTCCTGAGAGAACATTGCCAGTTAAAGAGAGCTGGTGGTTAGTTTAGATCGTGATGTGTCTCTCCTGGAGCCTCAGGGACTGGGAAAGGAATTGCCCAGAGTTTTTCCTGAATTGGCCATGTTTCTATGTCTGGTACAGAGCTGGACTGAAGATCGTTGGAGACCAGGCTCCGAGGCCATGTGTTCATTCCTTTAATTCACTGGGATCTGATGCCATTCCTTTGATTCATTGGAAGCTGATCCCATTCCTTTAATTCACTAGGATCTCATCCCATTCCTTAATTCACTGGGAGTTGATACTATTCCTTTAATTCACTGGGATCTGATGCTATTCTTTTAATTCACAGGGATCTGTTCCATCCTTTAGACCTTTGTGTTCAGTTACTGAGCCAGCAGTGACTGGATGAAACATCAGCTCCAATACATTGACGGGATGAAGGGGGCAGAATGGGAACCTAATCATCGGGATGCATCTGCACAATTTAACTGGGGAAAGTCTCTTAAGGCGTAACCTCCTTTTAAAGATATTTATTTTTTAGATGTCCTGACTTTGGTGGGCACTCCCGCATGTTTTTCCCCAACCTGCCCAGCTTCTGGGCAGTGGTAACATTTAACACACCTCAGAACTCAGTTTGTTGACACCCAAAGGCAACCCAGAATGAGGAAAAGAAACATACCAAACATTCAGCAGAAGGCCCAAGAGACAACCAAGTGAGTGGAAAATGTTGTGTTACTTGTAGAATGAAGAAGAACTTACAAGGGATCAGCTTACAAGGGAGCTGATCTTCATTCAGGTGTCTGCACAAACTGCTGGGGACTAACAAAGTAGTACTGAGGACAAGGAGGATGAAGGCGCTTGTATGGGAACTGCGACTTAAGTAATCAGGACAGACATGATTAAGTGAACATTACCCAGGAATGCCAGTCTTAACAGTGATGTCTGGTGGAGATATGAGGGTGACTCCAATTTGAAGGTGTGTCCACCTTCACACTGCTCTGCTGGTATACCCTAATCTTTATTTTATTATTCGTTCCTGGGATGTGGGCGTCACTGGCAAGGGCAGCATTTATTGCCCATCCATAATTGCCCTTGAGAAGGTGGTGGTGAGCTGCCTTCTTCAACTGCTGCAGTCCGCGTGTTGAGGGTACTCCCACATTGCTGTTAGGGAGTTCCAGGATTTTGACCCAGCGACAATGAAGGAATGGCGATATATTTCTAAGTCAGGATGGTGTGTGACTTGGAGGGGAACTTGGAGGTGATGGTGTTCCCATGCACCTGCTGCTCTTCTCCTTCTAGGTGGTAGAGGTCGCGTGTTTGGGAGGTGCTGTTGAACAATCCTTGGAGAGTTGCTATAGTGCATCTTGTAGATGGTACACACTGCAGCCACGGTATGCCGATGGTGGAGGGAGTGAATGTTTAAGGTGGTGATGGGGTGCCAATCAAGCGGGCTGCTTTGTCCTGGATGGTGTCGAGCTTCTTGAGTGTTGTTGAGCTGCACTCATCCAGGCAAGTGGAGAGTATTCCATCACACTCCTGACTTGTGCCTTGTAGATGGTGGAAAAGCTTTGGGGAGTCAGGAGGTGGAACGCTCACCACAGAATACCCAGCCTCTGATCTGCTCTTGTAGCCATAGTATTTATGTGGCTGGTCCAGTTAAGTTTCTGGTCAATGGTGACCCCCAGGATGGTGGGGGATTCAGCCATGTTAATGTCAAGGAGTGGTGGTTAGGCTCTCTTTTGTTGGAGATAGTCATTGCCTGGCACTTGTATGGTGCATATATTACTTGCCACTTATCAGCCCAACTTGGATGTCGTCCAGGTCTTGCTGCATGGCGGGCATGGACTGCTTCATTATCTGAGGAGTTACGAATGGAACTGAACACTGTGCAATCATCAGCGAACATCCCCACTTCTGACCTTATGATGGAGGGAAGGTCATTGGTGTCCAACAACCACAACCATCTTCCTTTGTGCTAGGTATGACTCGAGCCAGTGGAAAGCTTTCCCCCCGATTCCCATTGACTTCAGTTTTACGAGGGCTCCTTGATGCTACACTCGGTCAAATGCTGCCTTGATGTCAAGGCCAGTCACTCTCACCTCACCTCTGAAATTCAGCTCTTTTGTCCATGTTTGGACCATGAGGTCTGGCGCTGAGTGGTCCTGGCGGAACCAAACTGAGCATCGGTGAGCAGGTTATTGGTGAGTAAGTGCTGCTTGATAGCACTGTTGATGACTCCTTCCATCACTTTGCTGATAATTGAGAGTAGACTGATGGGGCGGTAATTGGCTGGATTGGATTTGTCCTGCTTTTTGTGGACAGAACATACCTGGGCAGTTATCCACATTGTCTGGTAGATGCCAGTGTTGTAGCTGTACTGGAACAGCTTGGCTGGAGGCGGAGCTAATCTGATCGGCATTCCATCTCAACAGCCAGGCCATCAATTAGAAGCTGGCAGGATCCAGATCCTGATCCTGACACTTCATCTTACAGTTTGGATCTAGCACCCGTGAATAACACTCACTTTGATCTGTTTGTCCAGGGAGCCGGAGTCTGTTCCCTTGCAGGGCCTGCCCTTCTCACACTAAGTACCAGTTGAATAGTGTCCAGCAGTACGTGGAAGATGTCAGAATGAAAATAAAGAGTCCCTAAAAAATAGTAGGGTCGTCTTTACTCTCCAAATGACTTGACGTTCTCCCATGGGATCCTGAAGTCAGTATTCAACACGGGGGTGTTTGAGAAGCACATTTTGAGAGACCAGTAAAGGATTAACCAGAACCACCTTCTGCTGCAATTTTCTATAGCATCCTGGAGATCAGGCAAACCTGAGTAACAGAATCTAGAAACCAAAAAATGAAAGACTGTCCCAGCCTCTACACTGACTGCCTGAGGTCCTCGAGCAGATTGGGAATTGTCCAGTGATGCGAGCAAGTCGATCAGTTTGGTAACCCCCCCAAGTCCTGAAGATATTCTGGATTACCTCAGTGTGGAGCATCGACTCATCAGGGTGGACTACAGAGCAGCTGAGTGCGCCAAATGTTGTATTGTCCATCCCGGCCAAATGTGGCACCAAGAGTGTCACCCCATGGTTCAAGTACCAATGGGAAGCAACGTGTCACCTTGACAGAGTGGGTCACACCCTGTTTGTAGACATATATGGGGGGAAAATTAAGTTGGTTGCGCCTCCCGTTAGCGCCTTAAGAGGGCGCTATTGGGGCGCAAAGCAACTAGCGCCCGGGCGCGGCGATGTTTGTGCCGCTCGCGAAATTAACTAGACATTTTACGGCGGCGCTAAACACTACCGCCACGATCTCCTGCGCCGGCAGATCGTGACGTCAGTCGAGTGCGCAACGCCCCGGTAGCGCCCCGGAGCGGATATTGAGTGGCGCCCCCTGCCTTACCATCTGCCGCTAGCAACAACAGGTTGAGGGGAGCGTTTTACAGTCAGGAAGGGACTGGGGGAGCGCTATTTAAAGGCGACCGCTTCCTGCCTTTTTTCGTTGGTGACATTTTTGAACCACGCATTCTGAGAGAGAGAGAGAGAGAGAGAGACTTCTGGAGAGATTCAACGCTGTGTGAAGGAGTTTTGGGTACTGAGCAGCACTTTGCAGGTTCATTTTGATTTGCCCTTCCTTGTATCGATTTAGAAGAGACTGTGGGGGCTGCACTCTGAGCTCTTTCCCTGGGCCTCTCCATTGTTCTTTCCAGTAGATTTGATGTACAGGTCTCTCCAGGCCGAGATTCAAGTCTGCAATGAGCAGGATGTGGATGGAAAGCAAGATCAACCCTCCCCTTTAAGAACTGGCCGCGCCATTGTGTCTGTGTTCCATTGCTGACTGACATCACATGAGCTTCACCAGCGCTCTGAGTTAGCACCTCGCTCCTCGGCCTTTGCGCCTTAAGACAGATGTGTAGCGCCTGATTTAGCGCTCCAATCACCTCCAGAGGCGAAAAAAGTAAAGTTTGCAGTCGGAGGCAATAATTAGCACCAGGCGCTAATCTTTGCGCCCGGACGATAATTGCGCCCCAAATGTGGCGATACTGAATTTCTCCCCCATACTGTCATATTGTCAGTCTGGAGACACACTGACTTACCCCACACTGATTCTGAATGTGGATAATGTCCTATTGTACCATTCACACCTCGATCCTGTTGAAATGCCAAGTGAACTCATCTATGCCACTGGCCTAGAAGCCCATTAGCATTAGCTGAAAAGCCTGATGGCTGTAGCATCAACCCCTGGAGAACACTATGCTCCCAGGACCACCAGTTCTATTTCAGATGCTGTGACAAAGGTGACCTGTGAAACATTATTGGGGGAGCAAAGCTCAACTGGAGATATATCCTGAACAGTTGAGCCTTCTGGATGACGAAGCTGACTGTGATGGTCACTCACTCGCTCGCTCTCAGTGTGGATGGTAGAAGATGTTGGTGTCACCTACCAGCATGGCTACTAGTTGATGGTTCCTCTGATGGTCAAACCAAACTATGTTGTGAAAACATGGAGGCTTAAGCTGCAAATGCAAAGGATACTGACTACCTCTAGTCTTCTGGGCCCAAGCGTCCAGAGTAATCCACTTCCACATGGAAGTACGGGAAATGGTCCACCCATCCAAATCTGTTGTGGGATATCAAGGCAGGATCACTGCTTGGGGAGGTGGAGCTGTGTGGACAGGGTGTTGAAGGTTACTTATTGCCAGCTCCCTGCTTTCTAGGTTCTAATCTGTAATGATGGACTGACATGGTACAAGGACATTGTGGTCGGTTAAAGCCTTGAAATGGCTGCTGTCCACTTGCTTGCCAAAGAAGCCCTCAGCATCAAAGAAAATCTGCAGTAGTTGCTGCTGCAGTTCCTGAAGAAAAAGAAAGAAGGACTTGCATTTATATAGCGCCTTTCATTACCTCAGGCCGTCCCAAAGCACTTTACAGCCAATGAGGTACTTTTGAAGTGTTGTAATGTAGGAAACGCAGCAGCCAATTTGCGCACAGCAAGCTCCTACAAACAGCAGCGTGATAAGGGAGGGACAAATATTGGCTAGGACATCGGGGAAAACTCCCCTGCTCTTCTTCGAAATGGTGCCATGGGATCTTTTATGTCCACCTGAGAGAGCAGACAGGGGCTGGAATTTTCCCATTGGAGGGTGTCTGGGTTTGGGCGTGGGTCGCCAGTTAAAAGCGAGGGAAATTGACATCGGGTCGGGAACCCGCCATCATCCTGTCGACTTCCGCCTTTAACTCGGGCGCGTTTCGAAGTGCGCCATGGACCTGTTTGGGAGAGGCGGACAACCTCATTGAGGTACTTAACTGCTCATTTACAGATCTTTAACTGCCTTTTTAATGTCAAGTTTGAACTTTAACTGGTTGCACACAGGATTCACACCCCTCGTGAACCTCGCCTGTGAAAGGGAGCTGGAAGCTCAGTGGCTATTTTGCGAGTCCATTAAGTGACAGCTGGAAAAAACACATAAATACTCCCACATTACACCTACTTCCTTGGCTAAGGGAGAGGCTCTGGCTGACACCATTTTGTGCCGGGATTTAGCTTTCAGGAGTTTGCAGGTCATTTCTGCAACCTCGGAATCCACTCTCACCACATTGCTAGTCACTATCACAACACTGAAGGATTGTGCCTCTGATTTCTACTTTACCTGCCATCTGTTACATCAGCATGGGTGCCGCTTATGTTGTCTCACCTTGGAGCTCAGAATCAGACCAAGGCGAACCCCAGCACCAACAACAGCAGCCACACCAGCAACCACAACAGCAGCCTTCTCTTCAATGACCTGCTGCTCCACAGGAGAAAGGGGATCAGTACAGGAGGCACCACACCGGAGGCGATACCCTCAACACAAGGTATACAGACAGAGGACGAGCTTCCTCAACATGACTGAACAGCAGTGCTTCAGGAAGCTCAGGCTATCGCATCAGGTCATCGCAGATATTTGTAGCTTGCTGGAAGAAGACCTGCTGCCCAGAGGGCCTGGTGGACACGTCTTACCAGTGGCTGTCAAAGTCACCACCGCCCTCAACTTCTTCGCCTCAGGCTCCTTCCAGGGATCTGCAGCAGACATTTGCCGGATCTCGCAGTCGGCTGCCCACAGACGCATCACCCAGGTGACCGATGCCATGTTTCACAAGTCAGCCAATTATATCAACTTTGTCACTGATGAAGCCAGTGTTACTGAGCGGGCGCTCTGCTTTGCGGATCTGGCTGGTTTCCCACAGGTGCAGGGCGTCATCGACTGCACACGTGTGGCCATCAAGGCCACCCCCACATCACCCAGGATTGTTTGTGAACCACAAGGGCTTCCACTCCCTCAATGTGCAGCTCGTCTGCAACCATAAAAAGATGATCATGTATGTGTGCGCCTGATACTCTAGCAGCTGTCATGACACATTCGTGCTGCGTCAGTCTAACTTCCATCAGCTCATCGCACCTCCAAACAGACTTATCGGCTGGCTGTTTGGAGACAAGGGCTATCCACTGAAGACGTGGTTGATGACATCATTGAGAAGGCCAAGCAATGAGGCTGAGGAGCGCTATAATGACAGCCACATGTCCACCAGATGTGTCATAGAGCAAACAATTGGCATGATGAAGATGTACTTCAGATGCCTTGACAGATCTGGAGGACCCCTTCAGTATGCACCAGCCAGGGTCTCCAGATTCATCGTCATATGCTGCGCACTGCATAATATAGTGCAGCAGTGAGAATTGGAGCTGCAGGAGGATCAAAGTGCAGAGCACACAGCCTCTTCAGAGGAGGAGGAGGAGCAGGAGGAACATGAGGAGGAGGAGGAGGAGGAGGAGGAAGAACCTGAGGTGGAGATGAGACCAGCAGCAGCGCACATCTTACAGTTTGGATCTAGCGCCCATGAATAACACTCACTTTGATTTGTTTGTCCAGGGAGCCAGAGTCTGTTCCCTTGCAGGGCCTGCCCTTCTCACACTGAGTACCAGTTGAATAGTGTCCAGCAGTACGTGGAGGATGTCAGAATGAAAATAAAGATTCCCGAAAAAAAAATAGCGTCGTCTTTACTCTTCAAATGATTTGTCATTCTCCCGTGGGCTCCTGAAGTCAGTAATCAACACGGGAGTGTTTGAGAAGCACATTTTGTGAGACCAGTAAAGGATTAACCAGAACCACCTTCTGCTGCAATTTTCTGTAGCATCCTGGAGATCAGGCAAACCTGAGTAACAAAATCTAGAAACAAAAGAATGAATGACTGTCCCAGCCTCTACCCTGCCTGCCAGGATGGCCTCATAATGGCCCGATTTAGTTAACTTGCACCAATGCACCCATATGGCTCCCAGATGCTGTACCAACTACCCCCCGCCCCCCCACCCCCACAACACCACAATGCAGTTCTACAGTGATCAAGCCATTCATGTCAGCCCAACCCACACTGCTCGAGGTTAAGTAATGTCTCACCATTCACTCCAAGTGACTAGGCCATTTCCCAGGTAGCAGCAAAAATGGACAAGACCGGAAAGTTGTGCAAAGAAATACATTTATGTGTGTGTCTGAAATAGAACTGAAACTTAATATTGACATCTTGTCAGACAGCCATGGGCATATACTTGTGCATCTACGATTGTGTCTTTTTTCATTTCTGCATGCTTCTATGAGGTGCAACCCCTGTGGCTTCAGCAGAGGTAGAGGCAGGCTGCTCACTTCCCTGCTGCCACTGCATTGACACTTTTGGCGGACTTCCTTTGGGTTTTGGAGCCTGTGAGGGCCCTGCTAAAGACTGCTCCACCTGCAACTGTGCAGGGCAGACTCGGCCATCGGGATCCGAGGCAGCATGAGGGCTCTGATTGAGTGGAGAACATAAGAACATAAGAATTAGGAGCAGAGTGGGCCATACGGCCCTTTGAGCCTGTTCCACCATTCAATAAGATCATGGCTAATCTTCGATCTCAACTCCAATTTCCCGCCCGATCCCCATATCCCTTGATTCCCCTAGTGTCCAAAAATCTAGCTATCTCAGCCTTGAATATACTCAACAATTCAGCATCCAAAGCCCTTTGGGATAAAGAATTCCAAAGATTCACAGCCCTCTGAGTGAAGAAATTCCTCCTCATCTCAATCTTAAATGGCTGTCTCCTTATCCTGAGACTATGCCCCCTAGTTCTAGACTCTCCAGCCAGGGGAAATAACCTCTCAGCATCTACCCTGTTAATCCCCCTCAGAATCTTATATGTTTCAATGAAATCACCTCTCCTTCTTCTAAACTCCAGCGAGTATAGGCCCATTCTACACAATCTCTCATCCTAGGACAACCCTCTCATCCCAGGGATCAATCTAGTAAACCTTCGCTGCACTGCCTCTAAGGCATGTATGTCCTTTCTCAGTTAAGGAGACCAAAACTGTGCACAGTACTCCAGATATGGTCTCACCAAAGGCCTGTACAATTGCAGCAAGACTTCCTTACTCTTGTACTCCAACCCCCTTGCAATAAAGGCCAACATGCCATTTGCTTTCCTAATTGCTTGCTGTACCTGCATGCTAACTTTCTGTGTTTCCTGTATGAGGACACCTAAATCTCTTTGAACTCCAACATTTGAAAGTTTCTCACCATTTAAAAAATATTCTGTTTTTCTATTCTCCCTACTAAAGTGAATAACCTCACATTTCACCACATTATACTCCAACAGGAGGCAACGGAGGAGAAGTGGCAGTGCTTTGAGAAGAGCTCCCACTTCCATGTCCCCTCTCACCATTATCCCTCTCATGGGCCACCCGCACTTCCCTGCTAGCAAGGTGCTGGAGAGTGCCTTGCTGCACAGCAGTGGGGCGATGAACGCCCAAGTCTACGTTGCTATACCTCCTCGAGATGAGGTCAATGAGTGTCTGCAATCTGTTGTTCACAGCACACGTGTTCTCATTGGACTGGCACATTTGCTGCTCCATGAAGGTGGCCATCCACCATGGAACAACACATCACGGCTGCAAAAGCTGCTAGAGCCTTGCACATTTGTTGCTGCTCCTCCAAGATCACCCTATTTCTCGATGGCCCCGAGCTTCAGCCTCTGCAGCTCAGCAGAGCTGGGAGTGTCCTGTGCCCTCTGACGAGGAGTCTCCACTGCTGTCCCTGTCTCCACCATCTGCTCTTGCTCACTTGTGAGTTATGAGACACCAGGTGACAACACTACTCTATCTCGCGTGGGACCCACCGAGGTTTGCGTATCTGTGCTGGTGCTGGGTGCGCATGGGTCTGTTGACGGTGCACCCTCAGAGACTGGAGCTTCCTCTGAGGAGTCATCTTCCTCCTCTGGCTGGACAGTGGCGGGGGCACTTGATGGACCTGTGGGAGAGTAAAGCGATGAATTAGAAGTCTTATGATAAGAATGTGTAACATTACCATTATGCACATGATGACATTTCACTGGCTGCTGACATCAAATCACCATGAGTGACTGCTGTATGCCATGTGGCTGTATGAGATTCAATTCTGTCACCAGGTTGCTGGGAGATCCCTTTCTCTCCATCGCCCACCGTCAGCAGCTCTGCAACTCCAGAGATTTCAAGCACCTCCTTCTCTTCTGGAGTCAAATTGGTGAATATTGGAGGGCCACCTCCGGTTCTCTGCCTCTCCCTGTTGTTCTGAGCTCTTTTCTCCTGCAAGGAGGGAAAGAAGAGAACTTTGAGTGAGAGTGATGGAATAAGTGTAAGGAATGGATGGGCTACATCTGTAGAGGGTGACTATGAGGGAGTGGCGCAACATTGTTAAATGGCCTCCTTCTGTGGTGTTACTTCCTATGATTGCATTAGGATGAGGGTGAGTGTCAGGGGTGGTTAGTCAGATGGGGATGTGAGTAGGTGCATAGACAGAGAGGGATGGGTGGACAAGCAAGGTAGGTTGGTGTGAGGAGTGAAGTGCAGGACTAGGCTTGAGAAGGCAGAGTGATGGGGTTGGGGTGACACGCACATCAGGATGTAGGTGAGTGTGGCATTGCTCTCACCTTTCCTGACCTCATGAGATCATTAAATCTTTTCTGGCACTGGATCCAGGACCGCCTTACGACATCCCTGCTGCTGACCTCCTCCACGATCTCCAGCCATGCCCTCTTGGTGTCTCTGGCTGGTCTTTTGCGCCCATCCGCAGGGAAGAGGACCTCCCTGCATGTTCTGACTCCCTGGACCAGCACTTCCAGGGAGGCATCTGGGAATCTTGGTGCAGCCTTCTGTCTGTGTGACTCCATGACCCACACAAATCTCAGTGATATACAGGAATGTCTAGCTCTCCCAAACACCTTTATCTCTCCTACAATAACCTTCAACTGGGATGTATACAAGGCTGCTTTAAATATCCACGCTGAAAACGAGTCATCGGTGACATCAGCAGACCCGCTCCATTTAATTGGGCCGGGAAACCCACATGATTCTTTCAGTTGATGTAATTGAGTTAAACGCGCAGTGCAGAACGTGCTGTTAAAAACTTCGGGGTGGCAACCCGCTACGCAGCCTGCACTCAGAGCTGAAGGTGGGCCTCACTCTCTTGCAGGAATTGATCCCTCAACTTCCCCTGCGAGGCATCAGCCTCCTGATAAGAAAAGCCAGCCCAGTGGATTTGGTGGCAAGGAAGACGAATATACATCAAACTCTGCAGGAAGATCCGCTAGATCCCAAATGTCTCACCATTTGGATTCTGGCGGATGGAACAGGACTAATTTCCTGGGCATTAACCTTCCTTCTGATGCTTTCACAACTGAAGTTCGCCAGCTGGATCACCAAACTGAAAAGTGTTAAATAAGATGGCAGAGGTACTATGGGCACTGTCTACCTTGGCCATAACCGGAGGGTACTTATCAAGTCCACCCAAACTGGCCTGGAGATTGGAAGGATGAATCCAGAAAAGGTTAATGCCTGAGGCCTTTGCAAGACCCCAAGTAAAGACTTCTGAAAACGATAATTTCAGACTCTAAGTCACGCTTGTGTTGAATAGATGAAAAAGCATCAGTGACTGGTGGGTGTGGTCCGACTCAGGCTCCCAACTTGGCTTCCAAATGGGGGAAGACTCTGGGCAGCTTCCTCAAGCTGAACCAACAGGGAAGGTTACTAGGGAGCCTTGGGAACAGGGATGAGGGCTATGAGCTCATGAATACATTTACCGATCGAGTTAAACCCTCGAGACACGAGGACCTGCCACTTGAGGGAGATGCCACTGAGGCACATGTAACCTCCCCAGGAGTGAGAGCCCTTGGAACCTGGAAGGTGGCTCCGCAGTGGTGAGAGGTAGACAGCAAAGTGGAACGCATCCGCAGCATAGGTGGCCCTGAGCAGGGTGGAGACCTCAGAGGGTGGTGCCCCCAAATGAGCTGCCGCCAACAGGAGACAAATGTCCCAGGGCTGGATTGGTATCACCAGAGAGGATGGCACATGCCTCTGGCAAAGGACTCAACAATAGTAGCTGGTGGCGTTTGTGGGAACTGGCCTCATTCTGGTACCAGTTGGCACAGGCACCTCAGAGTCAGCTGGTACAAGAGGAGACCTCTTCTTTAGCCCAGGAGGCCTCGGTTTGAGTTCATACCAGGGCTTCACCCAATGGTGTGGACTGGGATTGCAGAGACTGGTTGGCAAGTGGCCTTAACCAGTCCATCCCACTGAACACCATCGAGGCAGCAATCGGAGCATCCCCCCCTGAGACTTGCCTGTTCAGTCCCAAGGTGGAACTCTAGCTGACATCGGTCGGAGATGACTGTATGGACTGAACCCTAATCAGTGCCAGTGTAGTTAATCCCGAGCAGCACTGAACTGAGCCTGGAGTTGGAGCAGGGTCGATGCTTGATGCCGATGCAGGAACATGAGGGCTGAACATGAAGGACCAGCCCAGGTGGGGGGGGGGGACGGTTATCAATTTTAAAATTAATACAAATAGATGACAGAAAATAAGTCATGGCGAAGAAAGTATGAATGACAGACCCGCTGACCCTATGGGCTGGATTTTCATTGACCCGTGGAGGCGGGTGGGGGGTTAAAGTTGCAGATTCGGGGGTCCCGACCCTATCCCGCCCCCAACCCGCCTCCATGCCAGTTTCGCTCGCGGCGGGTACCCGACCTGTGCTGGGACCCGCCTCCCCGAGGTGGGAAGGGGATTAGTGACAATTAACTGCCTGTTAACAGGTAGTTAACAGGCAGTTTTTTGCCTAATCCCTATTTTAATGGCTGAAATGTGGGCTTTTATTGCTAGGGGGATAGATTATAAAAACAGGGAGGTATTGCTGCAGTTATATAAGGTATTGGTGAGACCGCATCTGGAATACTGCATACAGTTTTGGTGTCCATACTTAAGAAAAGACATACTTGCTCTCGAGGCAGTACAAAGAAGGTTCACTCGGTTAATCCCCGGGATGAGGGGGTGGACATATGAGGAGAGGTTGAGTAGATTGGGACTCTACTCATTGGAGTTCAGAAGAATGAGAGGCGATCTTATTGAAACATATAAGATTGTGAAGGGGCTTGATCGGGTGGATGCGGTAAGGATGTTCCCAAGGATGGGTGAAACTAGAACTAGGGGGCATAATCTTAGAAGCTGCTCTTTCAAAACTGAGATGAGGAGAAACTTCTTCACTCAGAGGGTAGTAGGTCTGTGGAATTTGCTGCCCCAGGAAGCTGTGGAAGCTACATCATTAAATAAATTTAAAACAGAAATAGACAGTTTCCTAGAAGTAAAGGGAATTAGGGGTTACGGGGAGCGGGCAGGAAATTGGACATGAGGCTGAGTTCGGATCGGTCGAGGCCCTGTGGGTGGCGTAGCGGGCCCAGGGGCTGAGTGGCCGGGTCCTGCTCCTACTTCTTGTGTTCTTTAGATTTGAGGTGAGGATCAGATCAGCCATGATCTTATTGAATGGCGGAGCAGGCTCGAAGGGCCGATTGGCCTACTCCTGCTCCTATTTCTTATGTTCTTATGTTCTTATGTTCCCGTCAGGTGCCGACCACGCCAAGTTAGCGAGGTGGACCGTGGGTCTACAGGGGTTGGAGGGGTCGATATGTCCGGTGGGCAGGTGAGTGATGGGTGCATGTGTGCAGAGGTAAGTGTGTAAGGTAAGTGCAAAGTGTGGGAAAAAGTTTTACTTACCTTAACTTCCTCCTGCAGGTGTCAGCCCTTCAGTTCTCAGGAGTCAGAAATCTCACCGGCACAGAAAGCAGAAAGGCCGTGGTGCTGTCAAAAGTTTCAGCCTCTGTTTTCTGTGCTGGAATGATTTCTAACTCAGCCTGAGAGGAAGGACTCAAGTTAGAAGACATTGTCAGTGTTTGACAGCTTCACAGAGCTGTCAAACGCTGATATTTCATCTGTCAAAAGCTCTTGACAGATGAAATGTCAATCTGTGACGTCACCTGTTGCCGGGTGGCCCTTAATTGGCCTGCTGAGCTCACTGGGCGGGCTCAACAAGGTCAATCAGGGAAAATACAGTGGGTTGGCCACAAGTCGATGGAAGCGGGTCTACAACCCAAAAAGTGGGATTCCCGACTCCATCACGTCCCCAGTATCAAAATCCAGCCCTAGGTGTCAAAACTATGACCCACAGACTATAGACAGCCTCTGTGAGCCCCTGCAATCTGGCAAACAAGTGTCTTCCTCTGCTTCAAATATTTATACAACTTTCCCTTAAAAGAATCCCTGTGGCAAAGCATTCCAAGCTCCAAACGATTCGAAAGACATTTCTCCCAACCTCTCTTCTCACTCTTAGTGATCATTTTAAATTGTTGGCCTCCCCTTCAATGACTCCTCAACCAGAGGAAATAATATTTCCCTGTTCACTTTATCAAAACCCGTAGCACTGACAACCGGATGAGATTGGGGGATGGGCCTGTAGATGAGGCACAACCAATCAAGGAAGGGGCAAAGGTTCTCCCTGGGCACTTTCTTTGCTCAAATCATCAGAATCAATGAGCCAGTTCCTCACAACTTTAGTCTGTGGGTAGTTTGATAAAAATCCCCATTTCCTCTCGCTCATCCTGATACCAACCACGTGAGATTACACACAAAAATACTGGATTGCAACAAGGACAACTATAGGGATTTTATAGCTCCCCTCACATAGTAAACCATTTAACCTGTAAATACTTAATACAGATTCTGGGTGTAAAAATTATTGACTTGTTTCTTTTCTTGTCACTGGCCACAGATTCTGATGCCACCCGAGTATTAAAGGCAGAAGATTCCACCAGTCTGGAGTTGGACAATTGATACCTTCTTCAGAATCAGAGAGACGGTCCAGAATGGCTGCAATGCCATCAGGTGAACCAGGATCACTGGCACAAGAGGAGCTGTCTGACACTATTGGAGTGCTTTAGATGGCAGTACCTGAGCCAGCTGACCTGGAAGTCCTTGGCAAGGACCCAGGGATTGGCAAGGCCAGATGAAACCAGTAACATCTGAGCCAATAGTTTCTTCCGGAATCCTTCAGTATCATTGTTTGATGCGAATCCCAAACTCCTGAATTTAAAATGTTTTAATTGTTAAGAAGTGCCAATGCACTGAGTTCAATTAAGAAATAAAAAAGGCCTAGAAATTCTGGGGTTTAGCACTGGCCGTTAAGGGCCGTTTTGAAGGAAAAATGGCGGCCGCCTCGCTTCCGTCCACATCCGGTCGGCAGCGCTGCCAATGCCTGCGCTCGCTACAGATGTTTAGTTAGGCAGATCGTGACGTCAATGAGTGTGCAACGCTCACTTGACGGCCAAACTGCCATTTTCATCGTTGCCACACCACTTACCGACCTGTCTGAATCACGACCAGCTGACCAAGCGTTCAGTAGCAGGAAGGAGCCCCCAACAGCGCTATTTAAAGGGACCATCATCCGCAACTTGTAGCTGTCATGGTTTCTCAGTTTGACTGGCTCTGTGTAACTTTCTGCAACTCTTGCAGCTTTCTAAACTTGTTTCAAGTTCCCGAGGTGACAGGGAGTGTTGCTGCAAGTGGAGAACACCTTCATTCTCACTTAAAGGCTCTGCTCACAACACTTGCTCACAGTCATGGGGGCTCTACTTGCAGTCCCCCTCGCGCTTGAGTATCTTCGGGAGAGGTTGGAGGCAGCGAAGAAGAGAAGATGCACGCAGAGGGAGGAGAAGTGCTGATGTTCCTGGTGGAAGACACTAGGTGGGTAAGGCCTCCTGTTGCAAGCCCTCCTGGCTCTTCTCCTTCCTCTACTTAAGCGAGGAGCAGTGTATTAGGAGGCTCCGCATCACCAAGGAGGTGATCACAGAACTCTTCCACCTCCTGCAACCAGACCTGCAGCCTGAGAGCAGGGTGATGGCTCTTCCAGTAGCCCTCAAGATCACCGTGGCCTTCAATTTCTTCACCAGCAGATCCTTCCAGTCTGCAGCAGGAGATATAGCTAACATCTCCCAGTTCACTGTCCATCGCTGCATTCGGGAAGTCACAGAGGCTCTCTACACCAGGAGACGGGACTACGTTGTGTTCTCTATGAACAGAGAGAAGCAGGAGGAGCGCGCAAGTGGCTTTGCCAGGATAGTGGGCTTCCCCATGGTGCAGGGCGCCATCAGCTGCACCCACGCGGCTTTGCGAGCATACCAATCCTGAGATGTTCTGTAACCGCAAAGGCTACCACTCACTTAATGTGCAGTTGTTGTGTGACCACGTCCAGCGTATTATGATAGTGAATGCCCGCTATTCTGGCAGCAGTCATGATGCCTTCATCCTGCACTAGCCCAGTGTGCCAGCAATCTTCCAGCCACCATGTCAAACCCAAGGGTGGCTGCTCGGAGACAAGGGCTATCTGCTCTGCAGCAGACTGATGACTCCCCTCCGCAACCCCACCACTCCTTCCCAGCACTCATATAATGACACCCATGCTACCACCAGGAACATCATCAAGCAGACCATTGGGGTGCTCAAGCAACGGTTCTGCTGCCTTGACTGCTCAGGAGAAGCCTTCCAGTACTCGCCAGAGCTGGTGTCCCATTTCGTGGTGGTCTGCTGAGTGCTTCACAACTTGACCATCATGAGGGTGCAGCCCTTGCCACCAGGGATTGCGGAGGGAGAGAAGGAGGAGGAGGATGAAGAGGAGGAGGACGAGGACGAGGATGAGGAGGAAGGGAGGAGGCAGGCAGCAGATCCCCGTTCCGGACGTGCTGTTCGTGTAGGCCTCATGAGACTCGGATTCCAGTGAATGAAAAGCCTGTTGCTCACCACTCCCCATTATACCTTCCCTCTGTCACGGAATATCACAGTGTCCTCCTGGGCACAAAGCTGAAATGAGAGCCACCACAAAACAAATATTCCAAACAAAATTAATAAATTCATCACAATCCAATCAACATTACAATATCAACTATTCACCCTTGCGCAATCCCTTAGTGCCTGTCAATCGTGTGCCTTTTCCTACTCTAGTGCTCCTACAAAGGCTGCGGACTCTCAGTGGGGGAGACTACAGATGGCCTTGCAGGATGACCTCGACCAGCTGTAGGCCTAAAAGGCCCGGCTGTAGACTGCACTGCCTCGGCATGGGTGGCTGCAGTCTGGGCTGGCTGGCTGTTAGGCAGCAGCAAGGGCAATGGTGAAGTGGCAGTGGTGGGAATAGGAATGCTGTCATCCTGAGAGAGGACAGCAGGTTCTTGCTCCACAGACCCACTGCCACTCCCCCGGGGCGGTGCCTCGGCATTCCTAGTAATCTGTTGGAGGACAAATTGTTGGATTGCTGCGATGCCCTGCAAGCCCCTTTCAACACTTGTAAACCCAGCAACGATGGCAGCAGTCTGAGCTTGCAGGAGAGCAGCCTGCACTTCCACTGCAGCACTGAGACGTTGGGTCACTTCCGACTGTGCTGCAACGGAAGCCGCGACATCGTCCATCACACGCAGCATCAAAGTTGGGTCCACAAGGACTCTCCTGGAGTTGTCCATCATTTCCATCCTGGAAATCATGGGCTCCAAGCTCTGCACAAAGCCCCGTCCAATTTTGGAGCCAAACTCCTCCATGCTCCTTGACATTGACAAGAGGCTCTCTGGCAGACTTTCCATTGCACCTGTGCATGGCCATCACCCTTCTTCTGAAGGCCGCCCCATCGAGTGTGCAGCAGAACTCGTGAACGAACTCGCCCTCTGTGGAGCTGGCCCCCGAGCTACCCTTTCCCCCGGCCTTGCTGCAGCCCACTCAGGACAGTGCCTCATCATGTGCAGATCCCACCTCTACACTACCCTCTACATTCCGCGTAGTGCCATTTTCTGAGCTGATGTCTGAGAGTGTCAGATGCAGTGACGGTGTGTCTCCTTCTTCTCCTCCATCACTTTCCTCCACAACATGAGGGACAGGCTGGCCTGCTGGCAGTTCTTGGATATCTGAAAGCAGAAAGGCACAAGGATCGGGTGGTGGCGAGGGGAGGGGGGGAAAGCAAGATATCCCTGCATACAGCATCAGCAGCTCGTAAGTGAGAAGAGATTGTGGGATGAGGGGGAAGTGGGATGTGAGAAGAAGGATTAGGAATGACCAGACCGTCATTGTCAGCAAGGGCTTCAATTTCTCCCGTTGCCATGGCCTCAGTCACTGCCCCGCCAATGATAAAAAGATGAACATGAACCTTTTGGTCAGGAGTTTACTAGTGTAAATAGTGCAGAAGAGAGTTCAATTACATTTTTAACAACAGCAGACTTTTGAAGAACTCTTGGTGAGAATATAGTGCTAAGCCTTTTAAAAGCAGACTTCCGAACTTTGCATCTTATTTTATCAGTTCTGAAACTAGAAAACCCAATGTATAAAATTTAAGGATTTTTTTTCCTGAGATTCTTACAACTGTAGTACAGTACAGTTTATTTTAAAAGTATTTACCTCCTGTAATGTTTGACTGACCAGGGGGAGATTTGATGTAGTTTTGAAAGCGGTTTTCACTCCAATTACATAGTCTGAGCTGTCCATAGTTACCAGTTATCTCAGCAGCTGTTTATTGTATGGGTTATAGTTCACCGCCGCTTTCTCCCGGCTCTCCGCATGGGCGTGTTTTGGAGAAGGTGGTAAGAGGAGCGGTGAGCTCCAAAATGGATGAGTCTGCGTCAATTTGGCGTTGCACGCCGATTACGTCACACTCCTGCTAATTAAAGTATTTGCGGCGAGCACAGGCAACAGCAGCGCTGCCAACCTGCCAAAAATGGCGGACGCCGCAAAACCCTTTGGAAGTGGGCGGAAGTGAGGCGGCCGCCATTTTTTTCAGCAAAACGGGCCTTAACAGCCAGCGCTAAACCTCCCAATCTCTAGGCCACTGTATTCTGGGGGTGGGGGGTGGGTGAGATAGTGGCTGTTTTATCCATTTTCTGTTTAAACCAGCCGCTATCTTTCTCCCCCCAGAATACAGTATTTTCTGTTTCAGATATTATCTATGATGCGGAGATGCCGGTGTTGGACTGGGGTGGACAAAAATGAGAAGTCACACAACACCAGGTTATAGTCCAACAGTTTTATTTGAAATTACTTCAAATAAAACTGTTGGACTATAACCTGGTGTTGTGTGACTTCAGATATTATCTACACATCAAAAGAATTGAAGAAATCTCTGTGTCTGTCTCTCTTTTTCCTTTCTCTGTATCTACACCCTATCACCAACTCTTTCCCTGTCAATATCTTCTCTTCCTTTCCAAGACTTCTATTCTCTCCAACTCTGTTGACTTGATATGTTCTAAAGGGGGTGGGGGAGGGGAGGAAGTGGAAGAAATTCTTCACACAGCGTTATTGGAACAGGTGGTTTTTCCAATGAGGAAAATTAATTTTGTGTTTTGTAGCTCAGGACAATTGGTTGAGGCTACCATGTGGCCAGGCTGGGATTCTGTAGCTGTGGAATTGTGATTTTCATTTCCACTGTAGTTTTCCTGCACAAGTTACAAAGTAGAGTCCTGGTTCCACTGCTGTTGCAACCCTGATCTGTGCCTTCTGCCAACTCAAGCCTTCATTTCTCAGATATTTAAATTAGCCGAGCGAGGAAATTCCACCTAGAATATCAGAATCATACAGCACAGGAGGAGGCCATTGGCCCTTCGTGTCTGTGGTGGCTCTTTGAAAGAGATATCCAATTAGTCCCTATCAGGAAAGGATGAACAGGCTGGGTCTCTTTTCTCTTGAAAAGAGAATGCTGAGGGGTGATCTAATAGAGGTCTTTAAAATCATGAAAGGTTTTGATAGAGTGGATAGGAAGAGATGGTGCTGGTCATTCTTGGCAGGGGCATGGCTGAGCCCTTGGCCAGCTACGGGGCTTGAAGGATACAAGATGCTGGTATCCTCATACATTATTCTACTTCTGGCATGCACCTCTTGCTTTCCCACCCTCCCCTCACCACAACTCTATCCTTGTGCCTTCCTCATTTCACACACCCAAGAAATGCAGCCTGCCCAGCCAGTGGTTGGCCAAGAAGAGGGAGAGGAGAGTGAAGAAGAAGAAGAAGAAACACCGTCACTTGATATCACACTCCCAGCCACCAGCTCCTCAAGCTCGACCAGTAAAGGCCATCTGCAGTGTCCCATATTGAAAGTCAGCAGCCTTCCACCAGCCATGCTGCAGCCACTGGGGTAGCGCTGTGTGACATCAGTAGGATAGGCAAAGGCGCACACAAGACAGTCGCTAAGGGAATGCATAATGGTGTTGAGTTGATTTCTTGATGTCATATTGGATGGATAGGTGTATAAAGTTCAATTGGAAAGTTTGCTTTGTGGTGGCTTTTATTTCAGCATTGTGGTCAAGAGGACGCTGTGATGGTCAGTAACAGAGGAAGGTAAGGTGTGGGACAAATGTTGAAAGGGGAATTGGGGTTGTGGTCACTGGTACAGCAGGCAGATGATTCCATCTTGGATATCCTGGCCAGAAAGGGGCTGTCTGGTTTGCATCCTTCCTTCTGCTTCCTCCTCTTCTGCTTCCTACTCTCCTGCGTCTTCCTTTTCCCTCTGCGAGGGATGCTGTAAATCTGAAATAAAAGTATAAAATACTAGGAATACTCAGCAGGTCAGGTACCATCTCAACCTGAGACGTGAACTCTGTTTCTCTCTCCACGGATGCTGCCTGACCTGCTGAGTATTTGCAGCATTTTCTGTCTTCTCAGAGGCCTTCCTTTACCATCTGAGGCCTTGCAAGCATCCAGCAGCACTCCCTGCACACTTAAAAACTTTTAACATGTATTGCACCAAGCCACTACTTCAATAAAATAAAAAAAATCCAGTCCAAAAGCTTAAATGCAAACTTAACTGAAAGATGTGTGCGTCCCTTTAAGAAGTGCTGACAGCATCTCCGTCAGTCTGCTGAATGCTCGCTTTTCAGAGAGAGCTTAGGTCCCAGCGCTAAACTCAACGCTAAGGTCGAAGTTCGCTTTGCACGCCAACTAATGTCACGCTCTCCCCATCTATATCTCCAGGCCCGGCGCTGCTATTGGCAGCGCTAAGGTCCTCACCAAAATGGCCACCGCCGAGTCTCACGCTAGAGAAGGGCGTTAGAGTGGTCGCCGCCATTTATCGGCAGGATAGTGGGCAAACAGGTGGTGATAAGATAGGGAATTTCTCCCCCACAGGAACAGGTGAAGGCCATTCAGCCCCTAGAGCCTGTTCTGCTTTTCAATTAGATCATAACTGATCTTAATTCTATTCACCCATCTTGGTTCTATACCCTTTAATAACCTATCTAACCTAGATCTATCAAGCTAATTTTTGAAATTTTCAATTAACATAGCCTCAATGGCTTTTTGAGGGAGAGAGTTCCTGATTTCCACTACCCTTTGTGTAAAGAAGTGCTTCAGAGCAGCCTACCTCTAATTTTAAGGTTATGCCCCTCGTTCTGGACACCCTCATCAGAGGAAATAATTTCTCTCTATCTACTCTATCATATCCTTTAATCATCTTAAACAGCTCAATTAGATCACATCTTAATCTTCTGTACTCAAGGGAATACAAGCTTTGTCTACACAACATGTCCTCATAATTTAACTCTCCAGGCCCCGATATCATTCTGGCAAATCTATTTCTAAAGGGATAGAATTGAAACGTAGTGAAGTTATGCTAAACTTGTATCGAACCTTGGTTAGACCACACTTGGAGTACTGTGTGCAATTATGGTTGCCATATTATAAAAAGGATATAGAGGCACTGGAGAGGGTGCAAAAAGATTTACAAGGATGATACCAGAAATGCGAGGGTACACCTATCAGGAAAGGATGAACAGGCTGGGTCTCTTTTCTCTTGAAAAGAGAATGCTGAGGGGTGAGCTAATAGAGGTCTATAAAATCATGAAAGGTTTTGATAGAGTGGATACAGAGAGAATGTTTCCACTTGTGGGGAAGAGCATAACTAGAGGCCATCAATTTTTGAGGATGTAACTGGGAAAATAGATAAGGGAGAACCAGTAGATGTGGTGTATTTGGACTTTCAAAAGGCTTTCGATAAGGTCCCGCATAAGAGATTAGCGTGTAAAGTTAAGGCACATGGGATTGGGGGCAAGGTATTGACTTGGATAGAGAACTGGTTGGCGGACAGAAAGCAGAGAGTAGGAATTAATGGGTCTTTTTCCGAGTGGCAAGCAGTGACTAGTGGGGTACCGCAGGGATCGGTCCTTGGACCCCAGCTATTCACAATATACATTAATGATCTAGATAAGGGAACTAAATGTAATATCTCCAAGTTTGCAGATGACACAAAGCTGGGTGGGAGTGTGTGCTGCGAGGAGGATACCGAGAAACTCCAGGATGATTTGGACAGGTTGGGTGAGTGGGCAGAAGCGTGGCAGATGCAATATAACGTGGATAAGTGCGAGGTTATCCACTTTGGTGTCAAAAACAGAAAGGCAGACTATTATCTGAATGGCAATAGATTGGGAGAAGGGGAAGTGCAACGAGACCTGGGTGTCCTTGTGCACCAGTCGCTGAAAGTAAGCATGCAGGTGCAGCAGGCGGTGAAGAAGGCAAATGGTATGTTGGCCTTCATAGCGAAAGGGTTTGAGTATAGGAACAGGGATGTCCTGCTGCAGTTGTACAGGGCCTTGGTGAGACCACACCTTGAGTACTGTGTGCAGTTTTGGTCGCCTTATCTGAGGAAGGATGTTCTTGCCATGGAAGGAGTTCAGCGAAGATTCACAAGGCTGATACCTGGGATGGCAGGAATGACATATGAGGAGAGATTGGGTCGATTGGGCTTATACTCGCTGGAGTATAGAAGAATGAGAGGGGATCTCATCGAAACATATAAAATTCTGACAGGTCTGGACAAACTAGATGCAGGAAGAATGTTCCCGATGGTCGGAGAGTCCAGAACCAGGGGTCATAATCTAAGGATAACGGGTAAGCCATTTAGGACAGAAATGAGGAAGAATTTCTTCACCCAGAGAGTGGTGAACCTGTGGAATTCTCTACCACAGAAGGTAGTTGAGGCCAAGTCATTAAATGTATTCAAGAATGAGTTAGATATATTTCTTAAAGCTAAAGGTATCAAGGGATATGGGGAGAAGGCAGGTACAGGGCACTGAGTTTGGATGGTCAGCCATGATCTCATTGAATGGCGGAGCAGGCTCGACGGGCCGAATGGCCTACTCCTGCTCCTATCTTCTATGTTTCTATGTTTCTATGTTAATATAAGATAGTCATCAAAAAGTCCAATAGGAAATTCAGAAGAAACTTCTTTACCCAGAGAGTGCTGAGAATGTGGAACTCGCTACCACAGGGAGTGGTTGAAGCAAATAGTATAGATGCATTTAAGGGGCGGTTAGATAAGCATATGAGGGAGAAGGGAATAGAGGGTTATGCTGATAGATTTAGATGAGGAAAGACGAGAGGAGGCTCGTGTGGAGCATAAACGCCGGCATGGACTGGTTGGGCCGAATGGCCTGTTTCTGTGCTGTATATCCTATGTAATCCTATGCTGCACCACCTCTAAGACCAATATATCCTTCCTGAGGTGCAATGCCCAGAACTGAAGGCAATACTCCAGATGTGGTGTAACCAGAACTCTATAAAACTGTCGCAGAACTTCCAGCCATTTGTATTCCAGCCCCTTTCAGATAAAGGCTAACTTTCCATTAGCTTTTTAAATTACTTTTTGGACCTATCCACCAGTTCCGAGGGGGGAAAATTTAACCCTTGGCGCCTCCCATTAGTGCCAACAGATGGCGCTAACGGGGCACGAGAGCAGTATCGCCGGGGCAAGGCGAATCCAGCGCCGCGCACCAAATCCCGCCCCCCCACTAGCACTGCCAGTAAGAATTATTGCCGGGATCATCAACGTCAGGTGAATCGTGACATCCGTGAGTGTGCAATGCTCACTGACCGCCCGATCTGCTAAATTGATTGTCGCCAACTACCTTAGCGCCTGGAGTAAACAGTGACAGGGAGAGCTGGCGTGAAGCACCAGGAAGTCATCTTCAGGGACGTTATTTAAAGGGATCATCAGTAATGCCTCGCAGCTGTCAGGTTGGTGCAGTTTCAGTAGTTTCTTGTCAGTTTCACATACTCCAAGAGTTTCATTCAGTAATTTCAAGGTTCTTTTGTATCAGGAGTCTTGTGGCAACTAAAAAGTAGCTACATTTATTCTTCATAGAATCAAACTGCTAAACTTGGTAACATTAAGGGGGGCTGTACTGGCAGTCGACCTCGCACTCCAGGATCTATGGTGGAGGGAGCAGAGGCAACGAGAAAGATTGGAACATGTGCCCAGAGGGAGGAGAGTCATCAGGGTTCTCAACAGGAGGCCTTACCCTCCGAGGGCATTCCGAAAGCACTTCTCCTATCTCCAATTAAGCGAGGAGCAGTGTATTAGAAGGCTCTGCTTCACCAAGGAGGTGGTCACAGAACTCTGCCACCTCCTGCAACCAGACCTGCAGCCTCAGACCAGGGTGACCACGGCTCTCTCAGTGGCAGTCATGGTCACCGTCACCCTCAATTTCTTTGCCAGCAGATCCTTCCAGTCTGCAACAGGAGACATAGCAAACATCTTGCAGTTCGCCCTCCATCGCTGCATCTGGGAGGTCACAGAGGATCTCTACCATAGGAGAAGAGACTGCACTTCCTTTCCCATCACCAGAGAGAAGCAGGACGAGCGTGCATGTGGCTTTGCCAGGATAGCGAGATTCCCCATGGTGCAGGGTGCCATTGACATCACATAACAATCTTGAGATCTTCCGTAACCACAAAGGCTACCGTTCACTTAATGTGCAGTTGGTGTGCGACCACAGACAGCGGCTCCTCAAAGTCAATGCCCGCTATCCTGGCAACAGCCACGATGCCTTTATCCTGCGCCAGACCAGTGTGCCAGCACTCTTGCAGCCACCACGTCAAGCTCGCGGCTGACTGCTTGGAGACAAGGGTTATC